>OX376074.1:8980028-10230028 GCA_947361185.1 Charanyca ferruginea | reverse complement strand
CTTGAGAGTAAAGACGAGTGTCTTCAGCAATTTTCCCGCGAGATTTTATGTCATCACTTTGCCTTCCAACTCATTATTATTTAATCTGTGCCTTAAGTAGAGTGATGACATTCGCCTTAGTTAGAATAATTCAATTGACGCGCTTTGAATGTTCACTTTCACTTTGATTGTTGAAGTGTTTTTGTAAAACAGGGATGATAAGAAGTAAGTGACAATCTGTTTGGAATCTCGGTCACGGGTTGGGTTTGAATTGTTGACTAACCGATTATATTTGAGTAACTGTGGATTAGGGGTGTGTTTCCATTTTCTCATCTATTCGATTATTTCTGAGCGCCCGTGTCTGCGGTCTACTGAATAAAGTATTTGTAATAAATGATCTTATGGTATGCGATTATATGGTATGCTATGGTAACAAAGACTCATGACATAATAGTTATACCTACTTCTTGTATACCTTATAGACTAACATACATAACTATATTACAGTATAGTAATTTATGCTATGTTAGTAAAGTTAGTACTTCATTGTACTACTTTGCATCAGTTTGGCACTAGCCCGAGGAAGCGACGAAATCGAATAAAAAATATAGTCACAACATTTTTCTGTACCAAAAACCGAGAGAAGTATTACAATTTTAATAATTGTTTTCTTGTACTTTATTTACAAAGCAATCTGTCTAATAATGAGTAAAAAAAACAAATCCATCACTAATTAGTTTATTCTCCTAAATCAGACAACAAATATCCATTAACTTGTAGCAAAATCTTAAGAATAAAATAAATAAGTCACATCTGCACACAATCTATTTTAAGCATACCTAACAAAGAAATTTTCGTACAGATATCACGTTCATAATTCTATCGAAGAGTATCGCACAAGTTTATCAAGAGCCATTAAAATGCATCATTAAGGTTTTAAAAGATGACAAGAACAGACCAAAAGAGTTTTTTACGGATAAGTATTTTAGTAATAAAATTAAATGAGCTTTAGTTAACATACAGAAAAACACCCAAGGTCACATTATATTTTTTCTATTGAGTGTATATTAAATAAATAAGATGAAGTTTGTCAGTAATAGAATAACTACTTATAATATTCAATGTGTTGGCATTCTTTTATCATAGAAGACACGTTATGAGTGTAAAAGAAAATGATTTGTAAAAAAAATGTAAACAAAATGAAAATATTTGTTTTATATTTAGAAAAATACCTCTTATGCGAATTACAATCCATACTATCCATACTAGTCCATACTTCCATACTATCCATACTATATTCCATACTATATACTATATTACTATAATTTACTATATATATTTATGTATTTTATATATAATATTATAAATGCTAAAGTAACTCTGTCTGTTACGCTTTCACGATAAAACAGCTGAACCGTTTTGCATGAAATTTGGTATGAAGATAGTTTCAAACCTTGGGAAGGACATAGGCTACTTTTTGACCCGCGATAACCGACATTCACGCGGACGAAGTCGCGGGCAAAAGCTAGTAAAATATAGATTTAAAAACGACACCGTAGTAGGTAGTTTAAACTATTAAACAAAAGTGAAAAATATTTTCGCCTGTCTTCAAAGCGAAAACAAGTTGATACAAATCACCATAATCAGGCAGTGTACTTTTTATATTCAGATTCGTGTATGTGCTGTGAGATAAAAACCTGTGAATGTGTGAGTGCAGCAGCTGTTCGTGAATTGTGTCTGATCACAGGAAGTTTGATATCCGATATTATAAATGAAATATTTATAATTTACGGCACTTAATAATAAAAGCAGAAGCCTAACTAGTACATTTAATAAAAAAAGACAGATGTATGAAAAACAAATATTTTTTGTTTACAGGTTTCACATCAAAGCATCCGTCCTGCTATCTGACAACACGTTGGTAAGTATTAACCTGTTATACTTACTTCGCGGGATCGACTCCATTGTGTTTCGAGTCAAACTATAAATTAATCTACTTTATTCTTGGTTCACATTTGCTCAGCCATTCTGAATTCATTGCATTAGGTGCCAGAGTCTTTTACAGCTCCACGACACCTTTCAACTAAATCTCTAGGTGGAAAACGCGTTGGGGTCTGCTTCCATCCTAACTAGATGTAGTTGAATACCGTGTTTCAGATGGAGTAACTGCCTATCTGACCTCCTCAACCCAGTAACTGGGTAACACGATATCCTTTGGTAAGACTGGTTGTCGGATTTTTAGGGTTCCGTAGCCAAATGGCAAAAAACGGAACCCTTATGGATTCGTCTGTCTGTCCGTCCGTATGTCACAGCCACTTTTTTCCGAAACTATAAGAACTATACTGTTGAAACTTGGTAAGTAGATGTATTCTGTGAACCGCATTAAGATTTTCACACAAAAATAGAAAAAAAAACAATACCATACTTAGAACTGAAACTCTAAAATTTTTTTTCATCAAACCCATACGTGTGGGGTATCTATGGATAGGTCTTTAAAAATGATATTGAGGTTTTTAGTATCATTTTTTTCGTATCATCGATTAAGTAGTGTCTTTTGAACACGTCATAAATCGTAAACAGCAATTTACCTTTCATTCAATCAACTCAAATACTACTTTTTAATCCGCGACTTCGTCTGCATCCGACATTCACTGATAACCGACATTCACGCGGACGAAGTCGCGGGCAAAAGCTAGTATATCGTAAAACATATTCTATGCCACTCTGCAATTTTGTAGCTTTCTATCAGTGAAATCGTTTTTGTAATCAGAGCAATACTTCAAGAGATAATTCTTGCAAACAAAAAGCTTTTTTACAAAAAACACAACCGCCTTCAAAGTCTATAAAGTGATAAATAACTTTAGCACAGTACTGACATGACTTTAGTTTCGGAAGTCGGTAGCTTTGTTCTGTTAGATGTTTTGTATTGCCACCGACATCCGAAACTAAAGTCATGTGTGTTCTGTGCTAAAGTTATTTATCCCTTTTTAGATTTTGAAGCGGTTGTCATTTTTGTAAAAAAAGCTTTTATTTTTCACTTTTTAGTACCTCCTTAACATCCAAATCCATTAAGAAACGGCAACACAGTCAAAACAGAGATTGAAAGTATGTACAAGGTTGGAAAAACTTAAAACATCATCCATGTATTTTTTTTTGCTTTCTGTCGATTTTTTCAAAAAGTACTTTAATCAATTTCGATAAAATTTATATAAGACCACCCCTGAGGCATACCCTATCCATAACAAAATATTTTCAAAATCGCTTTACATTTTCCGGAGAAATCGCGTAACAAACTTACAAAAAAAAAACAAAATACAGACAAATTGAGAACCTCCTTCTTTTTGAAGTCTGTTGAAAAACCAACAAATTTTACTTCCTTATAACATCATCATCATCATCATTTCAGCCGAAAGACGTCCACTGCTGGACATAGGCCTCCCCCAAAAGGGGGGGTTTTGCCATAATCGCCACGCTTGGCAGGCGGGTTGGCGATTGCAGTATGGTTGTTACAAAGGCACAGAGAACGCTGCTGCCCATTCTCTGGTAAGTCCCTTAGTCGCCTCTTACGACACCCACGGGAAGATATGGGATGGTGCTATTCTTTACGTCCGACACCATACGGACCTTACCTTACCTTCACCTTATAACATAAGTATAGATAACTCTTCGTCTCAGCCGGGTAAAAATAGGTTATCTTGAGAAAACATCATCATCATCTTCCAAAACCTTTTCTCTTTTCCCTTTCAACTCATTACTCACACACATTCATCTATTCTTTGGCTTTCTTCTTCTTCTCCACCCATCCTCATTAATATTCATAACTTTTTAATCACATGCATAATTTATTTCATCCGTCCTCTTCACATGCCCATACCTACCAAGACAAACAATGCCCTTTCAACATTTCTGTCACTGGCACCACTTTTAAACTTCCTCTATTGTACTAATTTCTGACCTTATCCATTTTGGTTACTCCACACATTCATCTCAACATTCTCATGTCCGCTACATGCAATCTTTTTTCATCGGTCTTCTTCACGGCCCAACATTCTGATTCATACAGTACGAAAGGTCATATCTCGAACTTGTATATTTTCCCCTTTAACTTCGGGGGCATCCGTGTAGATTTTTTGTTGTTATTGTTCAGCGTTTTCTTGAGAAAACACAGAATTATATTTAATAACACGATAGAAAGGTCGTTACATGAATTTATTCCGTGTCTGTGTAAAACTAGGTTGTATCCGCCCAGCAATACGTTTATGTAGCATTTATATTAATAATTCAACAACTGGATACTGAGTCTGGTATCGAATTAAACTCAGTTAACGTCGTATACACTAATAAACATTTGTTTTAAAATAATAGTCAATGAATCATGACAATTTATAATTGTGAATTAGGTTCTTGATTGAATTTTATCATTATCCAATACTTCATTTATTATGGCATTATACAAAAAGCGGCCAAATCATCATTATCATCTTCCTGCCCATATCCCATGTTACACGGAATCGGCGCGACCCGTTTAAAATGGCCGAAAAACGATAGTTATTAGCTTATATTGTTGGAATAACTGCGTTTTAATTATATTCATTTAAGTAATGTGAATGTTTTTGTATTAATCATGAAATAAGGAAGCTTATTACATGATACCATTGAAATATCTATAGCGTTATCAAAATATTTGTCTATTTAATGAAGTCATAATCACTGATAATCGGTAATTGGAGCCATTGATATAGTCGTCAGAATGAGGATTAAAGGCCTAGCACAAGCGTGCAAACGCAAGTATTCGTAAGTTTTGGGTGTAATTTCGGAATGGAAAGACGAGTACCCCATAGCATTTTATACGATATGCACAGTAAGTATGACCCATTCATATGAATAAAGCCTAAAAAATCATGTGCAGAAGGGGTACTTCCAATTTCAAATTCGATCGAATTTACTTTATGAGCCCAAAGAAAGCCTAGAACGATCTAGACTTTTTTAAATTTAAAATTGAAGTATGTTCCATTGTTTTCTTTTTTGAAATTCTGTGGCTAATGCACCTACATTAGCCACATGATTTCAAGCTAGCCTCTTCTCTGGTATATTTCATTTGCTGACTGGAATGATAACTCTCTGACTTTAACATATTGCAAAATAATTTATCCTAAACGCATTACCTGATAAAGTTTACAGTAATAAATACACCAGCATGCAAATAAATATTATCAAGGCAAATCCTGTTCCCGATCCCAGGATAACAATTCTATATAATTGCATGATACGTTTCAGCTACAAATGTTTCCCAATACAAAAGTAAACAAAAACTAATTCTTCCGCAAAGTTAACGTTCATAATGTTATTACCACAATTATGTTGTACGCGCGTTTTTATTGGCCTGTAAGTGGCAAAGTATCGTCCTTGGTTGTCGGTAATGTATGTGGGGGCCTTTAGTTTTACGTTCATGTTGAAATGGGTCAATTTGTGAGGTTTATGTGTGACTGAGATACAGACGAATAACGCTGCACGTTTTTATTCCATGCTTTCCTCTTTATACGGTACTTTAGAAATCGCGGCGTACATTTTAACGAACTATTCGCCGTGTCGCCACAAAGACTGTCTGATGGCAACTTTTATTGTAGATTACCAGCAAAAGTGTGGTTTTAGTGTGGTATTATTATTATTATTATTATCTTAGTCTAGATTTCGTTTTAGATAGGGGTCGTTTGTTTGATGTTAATTTTTAGTGTTTCCGGACAGTATTCTTTACGAAGACAACGCGTGCAGAAAGCAATTGGGTTGATTGTGTAACCGATAATTGCAAGACACAACTTATCCAAAAAATCATTTCAGTTAAACCCTAAAAACCTAATTCATTTTTAAGTAGGAACTGTTAAATGTCCAGAAAAAGTGTCCAGCTCAAAGCAGCAAGTAACAGTTCCAAAACCCGCCAAAGTGGCGCTAGCGTAGGCATAGGGTATGGTATGAATGTAGCCACAGATCCGTGAATGTAGCAGCTGTTGACGGATTGAAGTATGCCGAGTTAGATTTTTTTTAACTGGTGCGATTGTAGCGCCACCTTTATGTGGCACATTTTAACGAACACTTTTTCATACATAGAGATAGTGCTCTATATCTCTACCCTCCATATAGTTGCTATGAAATAAATAAATAGTCAATTGAGTTAGCAAAAAAATGACGTCACATTTTTCTATTGCCACCTCAGATTATGAAACAAAAGGCAGATAATAATAATAATAATATGTGGGGACATTTCACACACGGCCACCTGACCCCAAACTAAGAAGACCCTGTACTATGGGTATCAGACGGCTGATATACAATAAGAAATACATACATATATAGATAAACAACACCCAGACACAAGGCAAACACAAGTTCTCATCACACAAATATTTACCCTAGGCGGGAATCGAACCCGCAACACGCTGCGCAGCAGTCGATCGTTAAGCCACTGCGCCAACCGTGTCGTCAACCAAATCTTTTTATTATATATGCAAGCTTCTCCCTGCGACTTCATTCCTGTGAAAGTAAAGTAGGTATACACACTATCCAAATCTCTTGAAGAAAATTGAACATAAACATAACCTATTACACTTGGTAACAGTGTAGCTTTAGTTAGCTTAGTTAGTTTGTTCAGTGAAATATTTTTTTTAATCAGCTCACAGAAACAGACAGAAACCGACCGACCGTGATAGACCGTGCTGAACGCTGAGAGTGTAGCCAAAAAAGCAAATACAAATTCAAAAGCGAATACCTACAACGCGCTTTGTGTTGTACTGACACGAGTCAGTAAAGCACGAAACGCTGCATAGTTAAAAGAAAACAAATAAAAATACTAATACAAATTCAAAAGTGAATACAATCACGAGATTGTTGGTATTCGATTTTGAATTTGTATTTGCTTTTTTGGCTTCACTCTCAGTGTTCCGCACGGTCTGTCTGTATTTTGTTTCATAATCTGATATTGTCATACTAAATGTATGGAGGAATAGCGTTTGTAGAACTCATAAAAACTCTGTCAATTAATTAGTCATCATCATCATCATCATCATTTCAGCCGAAAGACGTCCACTGCTGGATATAGGCCTCCCCAAGGGGGGATCGCAGTATTCTTATTAGTATTCTTTACGTCCGACACCACACGGAATTAATTAGTAGTCCTACCTAATCATCATAATAAACAGAATAACCTAATTGGTAACCAAAGGATGGGCAGCAGCGTCTTTCTGAGTACCATAACACCTACTGCGATCGCTAACATGCATTGGTCAGGTATGGCGATTACGGCTGAACCCCTCCATGGGGGAGACCTATACCACAAAGTACGTAAGGCTGCGGCGCGCCCGAGCAGAGAGACCACTTGAAACAGACCGCCATTTGTCGCACTCACACATTGACATTAGATACGTTTATAGGCATTCTCAAGCAGTTTCAAGCAGACTTCAGTCTCGACTGTCACGTGTTGTCTAAATAAATAAATAAGAGACATTGACATTTCATAACGAAGAAGAAAATTTTGTTATAAAAAAAATGCAAAGAGTTCCAACCAGTGTTAATAAAATTTCATATTGTCAGAATAAAACCTATAGAGTCAGAACAGTAGCTAGCTAGTGAGTCTGGCAAGTTTAGGTAATTATTTTTGAAGATGGCGGGAGCGGTCCTTCTGTAACCTTTATATTTTGTGCCCATACCTAGCTGTGGGCGTCTAAATAATGATGATGATGAACCTAATTGGCAAACAATATTGTAATTAATTATCTCCGTATCATAATTATTCTACTGATAACAACTCCAAAACATCAGCGAAATTAAAATTGAAAATCATGCAAAGATTTCGTATGATAACATTATTACGAGGTAATGCGGTTGAGTGTACAAGACGCCGCGAGGGAGAAATAAATTAGCTATCAGAAGCAAATTAAATCTTGCATTTTGCCAGATTATTACCTTCAGCTCTGGGACGAAGTTATGACAGAAAATGTGCGTAAATATCAACGAGCTTTCCCTAAACATAATTATTAAAAGCAGATGTTATTTTTCACGCGCTGTTTTTCAAATTTTATAAATTTTTATGATGATAAGATTTCGTAGGGTCGCTATACACAAGTACATAACTAAGCGGTTCGGCATATTTAGTTCAATCGGTGGTTTTAGCCGGTAAGAGTCCGGCGGCATCACACCCGCGATGGAGAAAGTCAATGAGGATTTCAACCTCGCAACAAAAAAGAAAAAAAAGGGTAGCTATTAAAACACATAAGTTCTGCATTTTACATACAACGTTAAGAAAAGTTTTATTTAGAATGTTGAACCGAACACGCCCTTTTCAGTTTGGCATTCAAAATAAAACTGAACATCATTATTATAAACAGCTATTTTTACAACGGTTTTAAAATTTTATATTTTTTATGATGACACGGTTTCATAGGATTACTATGCACATACTCGTAAGTACCTAACCAAGCGGTTCAGCACATTCGGTTCGGCATTTGCAATACAACGTTATGAAAGGTTTTATTAAGAATACCGAACCGAATAGGCCGAACCGCTTAGTTTACCGCCTACGAGCACATTTCATTTTACTTAAAATCTCTATCAAATTGATTTTTCAGATATACATAATTAGAGATTTTACCTTCATGTTGTTTTTTAAAATAAAATTACTAATTAAACAGCAGCTGTTAAATCTCCCGTGAGCCTCACAGTACAGGCAATTGAGTTAATACGGTTTACGAAGGAAAGAGCAATTAATATATCAATATTGAACGCACTTAATATTATGCAGTTTTAAAACGTCCAGTTTGAAGTAGGTATATATTTTAATAGCGGATTTAACTTAAAAATGTATCACACCGGGATTCCGAATTTGAATTTGAGATCCGTTTGTGAAAAATTAAAAAAGAGAAAATCTGTCACGTAGAATGTTTTAGGAATTGAATGTAAATTACTCTTTTAAAAGATAGATATAGTTTCATCTTTTTTGGGGTTCCATAGCCCAATGACAAAAAACGGAACACTGTCTGTCCGTCCGTATGTCACAGCCACTTTTTTCCGAAACTATAAGAACTATACTGTTGAAACTTAGTAAGTATATGTATTCTGTAAACCGCATTAAGATTTTCACACAAAAATAGAAAAAAAACAATAAATTTTGGAGGTTACCCAGAACTGAAACTCAAAATTTTTTTTTCAGCATACCCATACGTGTGGGGTGTCTATGGATAGGTCTTCAAAAATGATATTGAGGTTTCTAATATAATTTTTTTTTAAACTGCGTAAAATGTTTCCCCCCACCCCTGTAACTTCTATAATGAGAGAATGATGAAACAAAAAAAAATATATGTTGTACATTACCATGTAAACTTCCACCGAAAAATTGTTTGAACGAGATTTAGTAAGTAGTTTTTTTTTGAATACGTCATAAATCGTAAGCCGCAATTTACCTTTCGTTCAATCAACTCAAATATAAAAATTAAAAAAACTTGTATATTATCATGTCAAAGTCAAAGTCATGGGCGAGTCCGACTCGCACTTGACCGCTTTTTTTTTTCTCTAGACTACGCAGTGTCTATGCTGGGCGATGGTCTTCCCCAAGTCCCTCCAGGAATTTTGCTCGAGCCAACTCGAACCAACCCTGACGGTACGCGTCTGGTCCAGTGGGCTAATTCACGTAACTAAAGAAGTGCTGTTGCAGTGCAGTTGCAGTTAAGTTTCGATCAATACAACGCGTTTCGTATACTCTACCGCTGTCAGACACGCTCGCGTCAAGTTCACGTCACGCGAGCGCAATAACGGCATTCTACTGTTGCGCGTCTTTGGTGCGTGCTTCGGAACGCAACATGATCGGTATTCTACTATTAGTTTGACGTCTCAAAATGAGAGTTAAAAAGCACTAAAATCTGTACTGGGGTATTATTTAAATATTATATAATATATATAATATATACGTCATATTCATTGAAATGTAATCGATTCTATTAATTATTTCCTGAGTAATATTTTTCTCATGTGGCGGCATAAATAAGTTTGGTAGAGTTTAGTTGTCGTACAGTTGACGTGTAGTTCACGAGCAGCTTACGCGCAGTTAATAATAATAATAATAATGTATTTATTAAATATCGTTTACAAAAAAGTGTACATTAGTCTATAGTAGAAATATTTTTCCATACAAATATGTTTATTGCTTAAAAATAAACTAAAACTAAAATATTTGTAGGTATGCCTAACTAGTGCAAGTTATGATGAATCGGAGTTATAATGTTAGGTAGCGACCCGCCTGAACTAGGCGGGTCGCGGGGTTTGGGGTAGGGTCAAAGACTACAAGGATACCGTTTATCACATCGTTATTAAAACCCCGTACCGTTACACCGTTTTTCAAACTTGAACTTAACTGCATCTGCACTACAACTTCATCGGCGCGTCATAAAATTACGTGAATTAGCCTTCAGGCCGTCTTACCACTTCTTTCCGGGTTGCCCTCGACGGTGCCGTCCATCTTCACTTTCACTATTTCCTACAATTTCAAATCGTCTCTATTTTTCATTCCCTCTAGCCAAGTATGCTTCAGGTAACTGAAATGATTACAACTTTTGTAGGTACCCACCCGGAAAGTTATGTATCTACCTGTATTTCATAGTACTAGAAATCCTTAAATTGCATATCTCAAGGTAGATATTTTTATGAGACAAACCTGCCACGCTATTACCCTAGTACAACCACTCTTGTAAACCAGAATTAACAGTAGCGACTACAAGAAAAGCGAAGAGGCAATAAAGCTCGACGAGTCACGAAGTTTCTTTGCTCCTGCAATGAAATGAATCAGAAAAAAACAGCGGAGAAGTAAGAAAAAAAAAGACTTGCAAGGAAAATATCTAAAACTGACTAACCCAATAATCTCCTCTTCATAATATCAGAACTAGAAAAAGAGACTTGAAATTGCGAAATCCGGAATCTCCGTACTACCTACTGTGGTAGGACTTTATAATCCGGAATGTCATATTTTCCTTTCCTAACACGGGCGGTGACACTGAGCTAATCAAGGAAGCGCTTTGAAACTGCATGAATTAATTTTCGTTTCCAACTTTGATTTTGGTTTTAGTAATTTTCTGGGATTTCAGTACTAATTTGGACAGTTGGTATATACGGTTCTAGAAATGGACTCCCTCCAACCTTCCCATGGCCCTACCAACTTTCGTTGGAGGGAAACCCGCGAAACGTGGGGGGGCTGCGGACATAGCACCCTTGGCTATCTTAAGTAAGTCCGCAGGCGCTTCTTGATCCCATACAAATTATGCCATGTGTGTCCCCTCGCACATTCTCCCTGAATAGGGTTGTGTTGTTACTTCGCCGCCGGGCAGACCGTTCCTCAGCACCTCTCCTTTTCCTCTCTCTCCATCCGAAATGGACTCTCCTAATTCCACCTTTGGCTGTCATAATGTGGCAGTGATAAAACATTTTTATAAAGGTTTCATACAATATTTATCCATTTTCCGCCAAGTCCAAGAGTAGATCTAAATACAAATCATATTTACACTAACGAAATCCCAAAAATAAAACATAATTTCCTATACTATTGAGATAATACCTACTTCACATCCACATTCATACACTGAATTCTATCGTGAAACTATGCCAACCCATTTGTTAACACGTGTCCGGGTCGACATGCGCAACTTTTAATTGAGATCTTAATTACAAAAGTAATTTATAAAGTGAGAATTAAGTAATAAATTACCTTAAATCTAATTTCAGCTGAAACTTATTCGCTACAAGTTGTGTAATTAAAGTACGGTGTAGTAATTGGTTAGGGAATACACAGCCGCAAAGTAGACGCAGACGCAAAAATGCATTCGATCCCGGCTCTTAACCAGACATGCACCGGTGTCAGGAATTGTTCCCCGCTCCGAATTAAGTTAGGAAGTCCGGAACGTCCAGGCCGAACGACCAATGTTTTAGATTTAATTACAATTCGTAATTACGTAACTTGTTTTGCTCTGGCCGCGGGGTAATTGACATTGAATCAGTAAGCGTTAATAGTTTGCTTTTCGATTAAGGGTAATTTTAGCTGTTTGTAATGTCTTAAATTTCACATTTAAGTAATTAATAAAAACATTGTTATGACCCTTCAATACTAGTTTGTGCCAGGTTTGAAAACAATACAGACCATTTTGGAAACGTGCTTTAGAACAATCTGCACAATTGTATCCATTCATTTGTTTAAAAAAAATCCATCCAATTAAAACATAGACATTTCGTTTCGTCTTCATCCATTAACAAAACCTTTCAAGTGAGAGCCGAAAAACCAATAAAACCAGCGCATAGGTAAACAAATTTTAGTAAGGAGAATGAGTTCTAAACCCATTTATGTATCTTCAAGCCAGTAACGAAAAAAGTTTCATAATATTTCCCGTTCTAAGTAAAAAAGTACACAAACGGAGTAAAAAAGGCAATCAAAAGTTAGGTAAACAACTTTTCGACAGTTACTGAAGAGGGTGGTGTCTTGCTGAAATATCTTATGATATTATGTTAAATCTTATAGGGCTCGAGGTGAACGCCTAAATGTGTTACGACATTCGGAAGGATGTAATGCGACGAGCGGGATATCTTTTATTTAAGAAGGATATTCTCTTATCTTTTTAAGTGAACGTTTCGTATCGGGAATGGAAAACAATGAGCTTATTGGTGTAAGTAGGTACCTGCTTAGTGTAATGTCGTTTCTTTAAAACGAATAAAATATCGTAAGGTGTTTTGCGAATTTGTTTTTTTTTTTGGTCTTAATAATTTTGTACTCGTTAGCCTAATAATAATTATTAACACGAAATAATAAACTGAGAGGTTTGGCGCTGTATGCCGAGGTTTCCACCTATATTGGTTGAAAATGTTCCTACATTGTTTTTTATATAATAGCTTACTAGTGTTAAGTTGTAAATAAATAATTTATTATCTATACTAATATTATAAATCTATACCATATAATATTTTAAAGCTGAAGAGTTTGTTTGTTTGTTTGTTTTTTGGGTTGAACGCGCTAATCTCAGGATCTACTGGTTCGAGTTGAAAAATTATTTTTGTGTTGGATAGTCCATTTATCGAGGAAGGCCCAGGCGAAGCCGGGTCGGGTAGCTAGTTATGAATATTTGTGATTCCTTTTTATAGGTCGGATTGGACTCTTTTTATGACAATAATTGTTTTCTGGATTGATACAGTATTTTAGCTTGATAGCTTTACCCGTCCTAGAGAAAAAGGGTCTTGACACGGGCAACAAACAGACACCGAACAGATTCTTTCCGTTTTTCCTTTTGAGGTACGGAACTCCAAAAATAGGAGAAATTTTGACGTGTGTTGGTTCGTTTTGTCAGAATGAAATGACCGTTTGAGCATACTGCGAGCTGTCCATGCTTATTGCCATATATATCCTTTAGTCAACCATTACGACCGGATTTTTTTAATCATTCTGCAAACTTCGCCTCCTCACAAATTAAATAAAAACCGAGCCGTAACAAACTTAACTTCTCACTACTCATCTCTCAAACGAGCTACCTACCCTTTAATTATAAAGGAAGGTATTTTCAATTTCGTTATTTTCCTTTGAAGGGGAGACAAATAAAGTGTTTTGATTTAAAGTAGCAAAAAGCTTAGTATTCAACAAATTAATTTAATTTGTACCTTGTTCATTCGAAATGGCTGCCTTTAGTTCAAACATGATGTTCTGTTTTGATCTGAATGCGTGACTAATTAATCTATTTTCTTTGATAACGTTGGTATATTTGTAATTTCGTTTCATTCGATTTTGCACCAGCAATTTATTTTAGGTATGTATATCTGTGAAAAACCGTGTATTGCCGGCCGCTAATAGCACCACCCCATTTCTATCCGTGGGTGTCGTAGAAGGCGACAGAGGGATATTTGTCCAGAGGATGGGCAGCAGCTTTCTTCTGAGTACCATAACACCTACTGCGATCGCCAACATGCATCGGCCAAGCATGCTCCCCCCATTGGGGGAGAGCTATGCGAGGCGTCTAAAGGTTGACATGATGATGATATGAATGGTAGTCTAGCAGATATAGCTTTAAGGTGTACATAACTCTGTGTGTATAAATGCTATGATAATGTGTTTAACTATCTGACATAAAATGTCAGGTCACCTATGTCAAACACTGGTGAGGGTTGCCTATCACATAACCGGTTCAGCACATCCGGTTCGGCATTTTGAATACAACATTATCTTATCTCAAATCTTGATTACAATACATAATGTAGACATACAGGGTGGAAAGTGGCAAAATATAAAAACAATTAGGTATGAACGCTGTCGGGTACAGCAACATTTTATATAAGTATAACTGAGGAAGAGAGCTTTAATAATTTTTCTTATTACTAAATATTTAAATATTGTATAGGTAATTTCCTATCTATCTGTTGTTTTACAACAAAGTTATTTATCTCTTCAAAATCAAAGGTTGTATTGAGAATGCCGAACCGAATGTACAGACCTGCTTATTTGTATAGTGACCCTGTCTGCCACCGCTTCAGTCTGTTTTGTTACAAAACAAAACACGACCAATTCAAGAATTCATATTTTATCAGAATAAATATAAAAATGTGATGAAAAAGAATTTATGCTACCCACCATATTACAAAACCAGACATAACAATCGAGACAATTTTTGAATTTCGAACTCTATACCGACATGGATAAAATTTTGTTACAAAAACTGGCTCGACGGTTTTGTAATAAGATAAAATAATGTTTTCACAAAAACTGTGCTAATATAAATACTTCGTAAATGACAATACGGTCACATCAGTTAATGACACCTTTGAAATATGACCAAACTAATTCTCCGGCACAGAAACAAATTATAATGGAGAGCGATTCGCTATTTACTACGTACCAAGCACCACGTGTTTATGATTGCGTCATCAATCGCTGCGCATAGCGATTATGCCATTCCTATACGACTTCGTATCTTAATAGTTCTGCATAGGAAACGATGATATATCGCTTATGAAATTTCCACATTGACCCTTCTTTCATATAAATCATAGATGGATAGGATTACCTCGACTGTATTTTATGTCGTATCCACAGAAGGGCCCGATATGAAATATGGTGTACTTAGTCTAAGTAAGGCTCGAATGATGAATTATTTATCATTTCCATCTGCAAAATGACAAAGAAAATTTTAGTCGAAGATATTCCCACAGAGTTATGGCTGTAATAGTGTTTATGATAACGCTAACCGTTCAAGGCATTATCGTAAAACATCGGATTTTGGGACCTCGTTTTGTACCTGAAATACGGTTATACATCACTATTAGGAGCTACATACTATAAAAGCATGTACTGACCGCGTATATTATGTAGGAACCTTCAAGGTTTTATGCTACCTCTATAAACCCTAGGACAAATATATTAAGGTATGTAGTTAAGGGTCAAAATCCTGAAAACGTTGAAGAAAACTTTTGGAACAAGCCCGTACAAGTAATATACTTATTTTAAATTAAACAAAGTAGGTAGATACTGAAGCCAAAAAGTATTCACTACAATAATTATGTTCATGAAATATTTCGACTAAATAAATTATTATTAAATTAACAAAGGAAGAGGTTTCTTTGTTAGCGATACTTAGAGCCCGTAGTTTGCCAAGTAAAATCTAAACTTCAACAAAATGTGGAAGTATATTTGAGTTTAATAACTCAAGTTTACTCGGCTATTAATTCTCGCGGTGCCGTAAAAAGAGTCGCAGTTTATGTGCTGGTACCGAGTTATGTTAGTTAATAATACACACTACAAGTAAATGTCAGAAATCTTATTCATTTCAGTTTTCTGTCTTAGTTTTTTATATAATAATATGGTCTACAACCAACGAGTAATCAGGGTCGTTAGATATCAGTGAATTTTTAGAAACCCATGGCTGTCTTCGAATAAAATTCCTACCTAGCCTTTTCTCAACTATGTTGGGACCGGTGTCCCGTCTGGATAGAGTTGAATACCAGTGTGAAGCGACTGCCTATCTTGGATAACGCGATACCCCTTAGTGAGACTGGTTGCCAGACTTACTGGCTTCTGACTACCCATAGTGACTGCTAAAGGTCTGGTATTGACGATCGGGACCAACAGCTTTACGTACATTCTGAGGCAAGGGGTGCGATTCTGTAAGACCTCATTCAAAACTTGTGAGTTTCTTGATTGGCATTCTAAAAACTCGGTTGATAAATCGAATTTACACTAGCGCCACCCTTGCGAGCGTGTCAGCGAGTTGAACTAAATTGACAGGGAGATTTTGACAGAAAAAGTATGAGATGACGTAAGAAGCGGCATTCTGTAAGGTAATTTCCCCGTCACTTCGACGCTCACTTCGCACTCGAACCCGATTCAAAGTGTCAAATATATCAAGGTCATTTTGAACCTTATGCGAAGTGAGAGTGAATAGCGATGTGAGATGCGAGTTGTTGTTTGAATTTTACAGAATGGACCTAAAGGAGGGAACTCTTTATGAAAAGAATGGTCACCTATCGGCCACGGCAAGCGTAGTTTAACCTTGTCCTATCGATTCATTTATGGCTTGTACTAAACCACAAGCTCCTTCGATATCACAATGTCTTCGAATGAAATTATTAAACCATTTATTTTTGTTAGTTTCTTTAAAAAATCTCGTACTTGGTTGACTGTACTTTATATACCTACTTTTTATTCTCTCTTTCCCTCTCTGTCTCCCACTTATTTCTGTTTGTTTTGCACAATCAAACTTTGATAGTAGAGACCTAAAATAAGTAAAAAGGTCAAAGGGTACATGTTTCAGAAACACTCAAGACTATACGGTCAATTTATTCGTAAAATCACAAACCCAGACTTGATGTGTTCGAAACACGCAATAGTACGATGTTTGACTAAGCTTTAAACGACTGATATTCAGCCGTTGACTTCAAAATAACGTTAATGTGCTGTTTCTTGTGTAGGTTTCAATCGACAGGACGGTATGTTCCAGAATCTACAGATACCTACAAACAATACATATACAATGTGTCCGGTAATGATCTAGCGATATTCTAGCTACTAAAATAACAATAATTGTAACACCCAAATACACTACGCACTTGGGTCCAATCCAATCTCCCGCTATATGGCAGTCATTTTGTTTTTTATGTTGAGATATTCTCTACGTGTGTACAGAAAAAAAATCAGATGTCTAAAATTTTTGGCCTTACTGATATATAAATGGGCTTGGAAGGTAACATTCTATCATTTACAATACGAAAATGTCGTAACTTTAAAAAAATGTATATCAGCAAATTAATGTATGGATTATACGACCCAAGTGTGTATTGTGTTTGTGTAATAAAATAGTTGTTATATAGGAATTTGGAATACCACCAGTCTGTGACCGGACACTCTGTACTAAAAATTTTCAATCCTAAACCAAGACCTTTATAGAAGGATCAAAGAATACAGCACAAAGGCTAGTCAGAAACAATCTGTTTAAAATTAAAAACATTTTTCTGTCATGTCATGTCACCTCTTCTTTTTAACTGGCTTCTAAAAAAGTGGTTTTTCTCAATTCTACAGGTATATATTTTTATGTTTGGTCATGCATAACTTTTTATAGTGTAGTCCGATTTCAGTGATTATTATTTAATGGATAACGTATACCTCAAAGTAGGTCCCAGTAATATTTTCATATAAAAATATTTCACCTCTAAGGGTGAAAAATTACGGGCTGACTTAATTTGTTTAAGTTTTGGTTTTTGAAGAACGGCACGACTTGTACTGTCACCTCGCTGATGGTCAATACATAAAAAAAATCTTTTTTACAAAAAAGACCGCCTTCAAAAACATGTGGAAAATGACAAACATGTTAAGATATCATAAAGGCTATTTTAGCGTACCCCAAGTCTTAAACCAGCCAAGTCTTCATCAAGTTCTTGTCCAAGAAATAACAAAGTGAACTTACTGTACCCTGCTTGTGTACGCAATATAAAGCTAATAAAACCAGCTTAGTACTCATTGCCGTGCACCGAATCTTGAGAGGAGTTTAACAACTTACGCTAGCAAACTTGCCATGTCGGAACTAATGAGTAAATGCTATGCGTCCAACTTACGATAACTATTCCTGAGATGCGGACATTTGGAACGTTCACTTACAAACTGTATCGATTTTGTGTCTAAAACTGATAAGGTAAATCATTAGTTTGGCATAGTTTAAAACTTCTACAAATCTACATATATCCATATTGGGAACCGATCACTTTTCCGAATTATTTTTGTCCGAATTTCATTTTATCGAAAACTATTGACCGACGTCTTTTTTGCTATATGCATTATTTGACATATTTTTAGATCATCGAAGTATCGTGTGTCATAGGTATTATTTTACCGAAATATGTTTCTCCGATTTACAAAATAACTTTTTCCTATTGGCCGAAGCCTCTTTTGAACTATTTTCATTTGCCAAATGATTTATTTGCCATATTTTCACCCCGTCAAAACAACATTTTACGGAATATTACTTAATCACAAATATATAGCCGGTTACTTGGTAGTATTTTCAACATTAAATTAAAATAGTGTCATAAAAAGTCAATATGTTACAAAATTTTGTGACAGCAACGAATCGCTGCAAAACCGACTTCACGCAGTCTTGTCTGCCTTACCAATAGAGTGTAATTTAAGAACGCGTAGGCGCAGAAGGGTGGGCAGCCCGCGAGCTGAGAAGCAGGCGGTTTGAAGGCTTGCCGCCGCGGCTGAGGCTGGCCAGCGGAGCCGGCCAGCAAGCCGAAGCTGCGGTGGTGAGCGTTAAAACCATCTGCGACGATGAGCTCGCGTGGGGCCGCCCAGACCCCGTAGCGCCGGAGCCGTGACAGAAACAATGCTTGCTGCATGTTGCATGCCTGCTTGCATGTTTCATGCTTGTTCGCACGCTGCATGCTTGCTTGCATGCTGCATGCTTGTTTGCATGCTGCATGCCTGCTTGCATGCTGCATGCCTGCTGCATGCCTGCTTGCATGCTGTATGCCTGCTGCATGCCTGCTTGCATGCTGCATGCCTGCTGCATGCCTGCTTGCATGCTGCATGCCTGCTGCATGCCTGCTGCATGCCTGCTTGCATGCTTGAACCAAGAATCTTTGTTTGCAAGCTGCTTACTGTGACCACCTGTTTTATTAAGTGCCATTACATTTAAATAATTAATGAAACAAAATAGTAGGAAAGTAATCTGAAATTAGCTCTCTATAACACCAGTGTAATAAATACATTAGTTTTGAAAGCTCTTTTAAGTATTTAATTTCACTCAAATTGTGTTTAATTTTCAAAAGTTTGAGATTTTTCGTTTCTATAACGACGTATTTTTTTTTCATGTGGAATACCGGTTATCATTGACTCAATACCAGATATATATAATTTTAGGCGTTTGGTGAAAATTGGTAATTAAAACAGTGGTATAACGAATGTTCGAACAAATTTTATTTGGCTAAGTGTAACTTCGGTAAAAAGTTTTTCGACCAAATGAAACGTCGGAGCAATGAAAAAAATCGAATTGATAATAGGTCAATTGATACAGTGGCAGACGAGACTTCGATGAAGTAAAAAAATACGAAACGAGAAAAGTTCAAAAGTTTTAGGTGAAATTTTCACAGATAATGTATTACTGTTGCCGCTATAACAACAAATACTAAAAACAAAATAAAATAAACATTTAAGGGGGGCTCCTATGCAACAAACGTAATTTTTTGCCGTTTTTTTGCTCGATGTCTAATGTTGTATAGATAATGGTACGGAACCCTTCGTGCGCGAGTAGGTACGACTCACACTTGGCCAGCTTTTTTTAAGTCGTTCTTACGTCATTTGTATGAGAGAGTCCCAGCTTACAAAATATCAATGAAGTGGATTGTGTGTCGTAAAAAATTATAATAATTTTTGTATAGTCTTATTTTATTTATTGACAGTTTATGATTTTTTTAAATATAACCTGTTATACTTACTTCGTGATTACCTATAACACATAAAACACCGACTTGAAGTATTGTTTATTGCTT
The DNA here is from genome assembly GCA_947361185.1 of Charanyca ferruginea. Classification (NCBI taxonomy): domain Eukaryota; kingdom Metazoa; phylum Arthropoda; class Insecta; order Lepidoptera; family Noctuidae; genus Charanyca; species Charanyca ferruginea. The sequence goes on along the minus strand of OX376074.1, from coordinate 10,210,009 downwards.
TTTACCCGACTGCGCCAGAAGAAGGGTTATGTTTTTTGGTGAACGTTTTTGTCGCCATCGCATTTTTTTTGTTTCTAAGGTTAGATTTTAAGGTGTCTAAGAGACAATGTGGCTAAATTCCAACAGACACAGTTTGCTGATGTCGTTTCAGAATACAAAACTGAATCATTTGGAAAATACAAAATATACAAACCTAAAAAAATAACAGCGATTTGTGCCGAACTGTCGTGTCTCATATACTAAAACTCCTCGGGTGTTCAAAGCCTTCCCATGCCAAATATTCGCCTCGATTTTCAATATTGGCAGTGTGGAACGTAGTTTGGCTAAAAATCGTGAAAATAGAACGGAAATGGGGAGTGGTGTCACCAGCGCAATATAAGCTGCAGCGCAGAGCTGTAAACAGTTCAGTACCAGAACTTAGAGTGCATCTTGTGGCGTTTTTTCATCGCTTTAAAGCGCTACTGGTTTGTGTTGTCATTTTGCATTGCCTTCAGTGTTTGCGTCTAACTTAAGGATTGCATAGATTCGCCCACAAAAGGAAGCTAGACTATTTTATTTATAAATCTTCTAATATATAACAATCTCGTGTCATAGTGTTTGATAACAAACTCCTAGCCCTTCCTCGACTTTTATGATTTTTTTTGTGTATATTTGCTAGCTCTGAGAATAGATCGTAGGCAATTTTTTTAATTATATGGCAACACAACGTTTTTCGACTCCGGGTCAGCTGTAAAATATAATACAGTTGAGAAAATGAGACGGCAATCCGCCGTCGAGGCGGATTGCCGATTTCAGCGCTAAATTTATTATTAATTTGTTTATAATGTTTCCCGCTGTCAGTGATGTTCAAAAACATATTACCTACCTAATGGATTGAATAAAATAAAAAAGACGAATTGGCAAGTGAGTGTTTTTTTTTTTTTTTTTTTAGTTTAAATCGGCATTATTTTATATTTTTAGTTCAAAACATATCCTTTACCAAAATACTTTCTACCAAAATATGTTACAAAACAAAAACGGTCTTTAACATTCACCGAACGATTGACAAAATGAAGTCATTCAGATTCAACCACACATCTAATGAGAGCCTCCATACAGATGACGTCATTACTAACCGCCGTACAACCGCACAGTTAACGCGCGTTACCGTTCAAATAAATGTGCATAGCCCTTAACCCGCAGCGTGCAGATTGGCCAATTTATTTTCTAGTAAATAGTGCAGTACCTAGTTCAGTATTTGGTTGATGCAGTGAAAAAGTGGAAATAAAAAGACTTGGTGAATGGTTTCATCTCTTAGCGATTCGTGTTTCGTGAATCTTTCAGAAGTGAATGAAGTATGAGAAGAAGTGAAGATTTTCTGAAGGGATTTTTTTGTGAGAGTTTGAATTCTTATTTAGTGCTTTTATCTAATATTTATTTATTTATTAAATCGACTCTTACAAGAATTAAATATGTACAAAGCTTAAAAGTAAATTAAATATATATATATATATATATTATGTACAATGGACCGCTCACAGGGCAGCGAAAAACTCGTCCGCATCGCTCACAATGGGACAAGTGCCCAGATGGCTAGCAGCATTACCACGTTGAATGGCAATGCTAATTCTTTGGCCCAAGAAAAGGCCAGCCCTCTGGTCACTTGAAGAGTCAACCAGCCGCTTAGAAATGTCATTAAAAACAAGGTGAGCACTCGGACCCCATGGCCCTAGTGTTTCAACCCCAAACGGCTGAAACATATAACTTCCAAGAAGGTTGTTATATTTACGCCGCTTGAGGTTTTCGGCACCTGCAGCAGCCACGATGGCGATGGCACGTGACGATGGTAAGAGACCAGATGGAATGACCATAATGCCGTGGAAGTTGGGTAGACCTTTGGTGTGGGATGCAACTTGTGTCGACACCCTTGCGCCATCCCATCTTCCTAGCACGTCGTGCTGTGCTGGGGCATGCTTTTATCTTAATATGAACCATCTAACGAAATATTTCCGTATTTTCAAGAACGATCGCATTCTAATCTCAGTATTTAAAAAATACCTTTAAATTACCAACATTCTTGACCAGTTTTTGACATTGATCATCGATGAACTATCGACTAAATTTTGAACGATTTTAATGATAGGGATTGGCCTTCTGCTTACTTCGAATGTGAAAACTCTAAAAGCAAAAGCAAAGTAAGTTAAAAAATATTGGTAAATCAATGTTGGTTGGAAAGTACTGATAATTATATCGGCAAAGCCCAAGATAGTTCGCCTTAACATATATTATATGCTTACTTAGCAACAAAAAGAAAATCTATTTATGTCATACTTCACCATAATTACGGAGGGCTTTTAACACATTAATATGCTAACGTTACAAGGACAGTGGCCCACATTTGGGCTGCCATAAAATCTTCACATTTTCGGACACAAAGGACCCACAACAAAAGCCTGGTCACTCAATAAGAGAAAATCTCTCGGTTTTTTGTATTTTGGTCACCAAAATCCTTTTTTTATGTTAGAAATAATCATATGGAGTTATTCCAAAGAGCAGATGTTACAAGTAGAAAAAATCTGTTTTTAATTATTATAAGTGAAATTTTATGACTAGGTAGGTATATACTTTTATATACTTTACGAGGCATAAAAGAACGGCCATGTTCCTAGTATATTCTATTGTAGATATTGTGAAAATCAAAATAATAAAATTATTTACAATTCTAAGAAAAAGGCAGGGAGCTCAAGGGGCATCAAAAAACTCGTCCACATCGTTGTCAACGGGAAACGTGCCCAACGGGCTGGCAGCATTGGCACGTTGTATGGCAATGCTGAGTCTTTGACCCAAGAAAAGACCAGCCTTCGGGTTACGTGGAATATTATGTAATGAATGTCGTTATGGCCCATGGGTTACGGCACCGCCTCTCATGCCCGCGATGGTGTGTTCGCAATTGGACACAAGCAAGTACCAATGAAACTTATTTAATTTTATATATTCTTACTAAGTTTATCTTGGATACACTGACATCGGTGAAGGAAAACGTCGTGAAGGAAACCTGAACTTATAATTTATATGACTAAAATCGCCAATCCGCCAAGCTTCTACTAACAATAAACTACCCTGCCATTTTATCTTTATACGTCAGGCGGTTTTCGATTTTCGTGATGAATGAGTGAGTGAACTTTCGCTTTTATATGTTTAGATGTGTGGCATGTACCTACAGACCCCAGCACATCACGGTTTGGTACTACCAAACCGTCAAACTTTCCCAATTGAACATGAACCTTATTCTTTTGTTACAAAGTTAAAAAACTATCAAATAAATTTAACAGATTGGGGTAGTTCGAAATGCTGGCCGTTGTATTTACATCATATAAAAAAAAGGCATTTCTTCTATATTGTGAGTGCGTTTTCAAACATATAAAGTCACATACACAAACCCGGAACAACTACATATTTGTAGGCCATTCAAGTATTTGTTATGTACGCAAACCCGCGACATACAGCGCGGCAACCAATCGCTCAGTCACTGCGCCTACCGTGTCGTCAAAATCTCTAAAAACAGTAGTGCTTAATGTCAATTACATAGCAGGTTCAATACTAAATAATAAACACACAACAAGACAAGATCTTAACAACTCTTATTACTGAACATAACCCGCAAAACACCCATTGCCTAACCAATGAGGCCTAAACTCTAAAACTCGAAGGAGTCCGAACAAAAAAAGCTTAATAAAACTCAACCTAACTCCCGTTCATACCGCTATAAACAGTTTACTTCAATACCATCGTAAAAATGAACAACCAAGGTTCAGTTATAAAAGTCTTTGTTAATATTTTTAATACATAATACTTTCAGGGTCGACCAGTGACTTATCGCATAAATTCTCTTATTAAATTCTGTATTATTTTATCACCATATATTATGCGGAGTGGGACATAAATTAGCTGTTTTACTAAAGATATAAAAGTAAAAGATGTTATTGGTGTAGCTACGGTCAACGGACTGGAATAATGAGATGCATTTCTAAAGAAACGTAATTTCGTACATTCTTGTTACAGAAATGTCAATAGTTGAGGCGTTTTAGTATTAGCAAAAGCGGTCATTGCCCTTCCCTAAATATCTATTTATAGGCAACTAAACAATAAAAAGACATCATAGCTAGTAAGACGGACCCAATTTGTTGCTTTCTAAGTCAGTTCACAAGGAATACATTGTTGTGATGAGGAGAAACATTATTATCATGTCAACCTTTAAACGTCCATTGCTGGGCATAGGTCTCCCCCAAGGGGCTCTAAACGTGCTGTGATGATATTATAATAAGTTCACCATCGCATTAGGTATTAAAAACGTTAACGATCTATATTTGTAATTTGAAATGAAGAATGCTAGAAAATATAGGTGGGTCGATAACCGCTTTGGCCACGTTTCGATAACCGCTTTGGCCACGTTAAAACAATATTTTTCTATAGTACTTACATCAACGTAGCATGGTGACGTAGCACATTGCTACGCCGTATCACTTTGCTACGCCGTAGCACCTTGCTACGCCGTAGCTAAAGGCTACGCTTTCTGAAACTATAGAAGTCTTAATTACCAACGTTGATATTCACCTATAAAGCGGGTTTTGTTATATTTCTCACTAAAATAACCACATACATAAATCAGTTTCATAAAATCCTATTACTACAAAACCCAAAGGCTCTCAAAACTAACCCTACGCCTTTAATAGGATCTAGTGGAGCAATAAATTAGTAGAACGAACATTAATACTAGTTTGAAATAGTGTTTCCCTACTAACCACACGATGAAAGTTATTAGTTTGCACTTCTGTTTGCGGAGTGCACTTCAAACACTTTAGAGGGTCTTTCAATTAAACATGTTTAATTGATTCATGGATCAGCGACTACGAGAAACGGATGTATTCGTTTTCTTTTTTTTGTTTGTTTAAAGTTGGTGGTATTGATTGCCTCGTTGGTCTTGTGACTTCTAAGCTTGGGGTTCTAGGTTCGAATCCCAGGTCGAGAAAAGCGTTATGGAGTTTTTCCATAAGGAATTTCTCAGTAACAGCCCAGAGTTTAGAAGTTGGCGGTGTAATACCCCTGTAGGTCGATTCTGTAAAATTCGGACAACAACTCGCATCTCACATAGCTCACTTCGCATAAGGTTCAAAATTACCTTGATATATTTGTCACTTTGAATCGGGTTTTACAAAAAATTACTTTACAAAATGCCACTTCTTACGTCATCTCATTCATACTTTATCTGTCAAAATTTCCCTGTCAATTTAGTTCAACTCGCTGACACGCTCGCAAGGGTAGCGCTAGTGTAAATTCAAATTATCAACTGAGTTTTTAGAACGCCAATCAAGAAACTCACAGCGGATTCAGATTCGAAGTTTAAAATGAGGTCTTATAGAATCACACCCCTGTGACTCGGTGAGCACGTAAAACCGGTAACCCTGCGCTTGATATCTCTTCAGTTACGTCGTATTGCCGTCCCATTGGACTAAGAGAGTTAGAGAAGAGGGAGGTCATCTGTGTTTAAATGCCTACTTGTGCACTATAATATCTCTTGTCTACTTGGCAAACTTAGTCTCCATTGTGTTTCGTTTTGTTCTTGGTCTTAGTTTTACTTGGTCTATAAGACCTGTTATCACCAGAAATCGCACAAATAAATACTTTGACTTTGATTTTGATTGAGATTGGTCAAAGTGACCGAAATTCCATTGGGAGAATTTATTTCAGCTTCTATATACATCATACTTTCCACGCTTGCCCTGTCCTGAGAAAGGATAGAAAGCTCTCTATCTTTCTATGCTTTTTAGGGTTCCGTATCGAGTTGTAAAACCATATACAGACTCAAATCTACGGTCCCTTGATGGTGTAAAAAAAACAAACCCTCTATGTTATCGTGAAAAAAAGATACGGCCGTTTATGTCACAAAAAACGCATTTATAATATTAAGTAGATTAAAGTATGGATTAGTATAGAAGTATGGATATGTGTATACCTACAAATATGTACGGAACCCTCGGCGGGCGAGTCCGACTCGCACTTGTCCGGTTTTTTTTTATGTTGGATCTTAGGAATAAAACTTAATCAGTCTCGGACTCATACAGTAGCCAATTACAGGCCATTTTGGCACTTTTAGGGGTTAGGAGTTATTAATCCATTATGAGAACTATAAATTAATTTTAAAACGGTTTTTGAATAGCAGTTTTTTTTTTCATTCAAATAGTTATTCACGAGGTCGTTATCTGTAAGATGGGCGTCATTTTGTGGTTATTCAAAGTAATCTTGAATATTTTTTTATGGAATACTTTTTTTTTTATCCTAAACAGTATTTCATTGTAAACGATAATAAACCCAAGTGATTTATACAATTATTTCAATGAAGTATTTAAATTAATGTATTTCTTTTTTTACCAGCTCCACTAATTATGACAAATTACACAAGTTTGTCTTGAGTTATTTATCTAACTCAATTGTTTGAACGGAGAGTCCAAAGTTATTTAATTTCACAAATTCATTTATCAATGGCGAATGAAAATTGTACGTTAATATTCGTCTTACGCAGTTATATCTGTTGATTTTGTAAAACTGATATAATTTGTTTTATAAATCTTATCTTGGCAAATTAAAGTGCTTACTCTTATATAAGTATATTATACTTGACAATTTTTGTCGCGGTTTTGTATTCCTGCGGTATCATTTAGAAGACTTAGATAATTCTGAATTCTATACATATTAGTAGGTATTAGGTAGTAACCTGCCCGCGATTTCATCTACTACTATATCTACTTCAGATATTTCTGTTTAAGTTCCAGTGTAACGATATAAACCTGATGTTTCAATTCTGTGTATTCTACAAATTCGTGTCCACTTGACGGCAACAGAATCACCCCCTATTACATGGAACTTAAACATAAATAACTAACGGAATGTGGGTGTAGGTATACACATTCATGTCCAACCCTCTAGGGTATACTGACGTAATTATTATGTTAACCTTTATAATATTTATTAGCAAGAACAATTTGGAAGCAGCTTCTCATCTGAGCTGTTTATTCACCAAATAACATAAACATAGTGTAATCGCCTAAACGCTAACCGAAACGTATGAAGTCAAATACTGTTTACAAACAACATAGGTACGTAATCACAATAGACTAACATAAGTGCCCCGTACCACGAAACCACGAATTTAGCGCACACTAAAGTGCCCCTTACCAAGTTACTACTACTCATTCCTCTTTTTAACTTCAACGTCAATGTTTGCCAAATGGCCTGGCCAAATCGTCCATAACACGAACTTTTCCTTTTTCGGGTCTTTTATGGTGAACAGAAATTCAATTTCCATAGTGTAGGAAAAATTGTGAGATTACCCCGTCTTTTGTATGCCAAAAAGTTTTGGGGTTTCGGTAGTGTCACGATATTTGACTCCGTTGTTAAGTTCTTGGTATCGTAGTTATAAACTATTAGTTGGATGGTTAAGGGATTTGGTTATGAGCCATATTGCGACCTTATTTTAATACTAGCATCTGCCCCTGACTATGTCCACGTGAAAGTCAAGAATAGGTACCCTAAAACATCCACACTCGGAAATAGTGTAACATTCTATCGGTGAAACATTTTTTGTACTCGGACGAGTAATTTCTGAAATTATCTCTTACATCCAAACAAACCATAATACCTATTTACAATATTAGTATAGAAATAGTGGCAAAAAATTACATTTTCGCTTCAAAACTAAGCAGCTATTACATTTAAGGCGCTAACAAGCGACTTTTGCAGATTTTAAACTGACAATCACGTCAAAATGTGTAGTGTAAATGATTTAAAAAATATATATATTAAACTAGAACATTCTCTTAATCATTTAGTATGTGAATATTTTTGATTAAGTTCATATTACATAGTTTAATTAACTCGTCTACAGACCTACATGGTAACCCTAACAACAATTTTGTCTCACTATTAGTATCTGTTGCCGAACTAGGTTTTTACCCTATACATCAGCAAGCAGCGCCTCAAGTCATCGGATAGCAATCAATCAATGCTCGTGCCTTTTTTCTATGAGCAGAAGCCGTGCAGTGCGACTATTATAAACTGATATACTTATATAATTAAATTACTTTGCATGTACTTGTCTATCAAAATGCAAACGTAATACCTATTAACTTACACAACAAATAAATTACATAAAAATATTATTCCACGAAACCTTTTTAACAATAACACGATGAAAGCTTACATGATTTATTATCGAATATTATAATTCAGTTCATGCATGCATGATTTAATACGATCATCAAACAAAAAACAGGTACAATATGATGTATATTTCAATTGTTATCACCGCTTACTTTGTATTTATTTTATTTAACACCAAAATGGTAAATTCCATTACAGTTACATCATCACTACATACAATTATATAACTTTTTTAAATTATTTTTTTTGTAATGCACCTGCCTTTATATTATCCTAAGAGAATGCCTAAGGTACTAAGTCTGCCTTTGTACCTTTGTGCATCTGCATGCACAAAAGGACAAAGGCAACAAAATACGCTGCGTATAATACACGCAGCGTATTTTGTTGCCTTTTACAAATGAATAAATATACAATTTATGTTGTAATCTAAGAAGCTACTTTACGGATTTTCATATCGTTTTCACCATTGTCAAAAAAATTTGGAGTAGTAAGAAAATTTACGCGAATATAGTCGCAGGCAAAAGCTAGTATACACTGACATTATAAAGAGGAAAAATTTGTAGTTTTGTATGTGTGTAACAAATAAACTCAAAATCTGCTCGTCCGATTTCAAAAATGTTTTCACCATTAGAATGCTTCATTATCCCTGAGTAACGTAGGCTATATTTTTTATATAAAATTCTCGTGTCACAGTTTTCGTTCCCGTACTCCTCCGAAACGGCTTGACCGATTATGATGAAATTTTTTGTGCATATTGGGTAGGTCTGAGAATCGGCCAACATCTATTTTTCATCCCCATTTTTCACCCCCTTTTCATCCCCCGTAGATCGGGACAGGACAACGTCTGTCGGGTCAGCTAGTTTTTTATAAAAAAATGTGGACAAGATTTTTGATGCCCGAGATCTCTTTTTTTTAGTTGTACATAATTTTATTGTTTAATACTTCACAAAAACATTTCAGAAAATTAATAAATATATTTTATTGTTTTAACCTAACTGCAAAAGGGTTAGCTAGGTGGTATTAAAAATTCTGAAGCGACACACATGACACATACTTAATGCCGGTCATCATCATCGTCATCATTTCAGCCGAAAGACATCCACTGCTGGACATAGGCCTCCCCCAAGTGTCGCCACATTGACCGGTCCTGTGCGACTCGCATCCAGCGGATCCCCGCAACAAATACCAGGTCATCGGTCCACCTAGTGGGAGGCATTCCAACGCAACGTCTTCCGTCGCCACTCCAGAACTTTTCAGCCCCATCGGCCATCCGTTCTGCGAGCAATGTACCTTGCCCACTGCCACTTAGGCCGCTATCCCACTGGCGTTTTACGAACGTTGGCGTCTCTCCAACGTCTTCGCAGCGCTAACGCTGCGCAGACGCGACGTTTAACGTCGCGTCGTCGCGTGGCAATCGTTAATGTCCGCTGAACGCGACGTTAACGTCGCCCACACGATACTATTTGAGGCGTACAATCAGAAACATAATGGATTCCGACGAGGAAACACTACTGTTGGCTTTACTACTTCGACGAAAATTACGTAAAAGAAAAAGAAAATCTCATCGTCAATTTTGGGAAAACCTTGTATGGTCTAATCGATCACAAGAAAGTAAATAATTCGCACAGTGCGAAATATTCACTTTCTCACTCTAATAATACTAAAAATAATGAATCGGAATTTTTTAAATATTTGCGAATACCGGAGACTACATTTGACGAACTTTTAGAAGTGATTCAAAGTGACATACATTAAACACTATCTTTAGAGTTTCGTTTCGTTTTCGTGCGTGATTGTACCTGTTGCCAACAAACGCGACATTAAAGTTGCGCTGGCGCGACGTTAACGTTGCAAGGTCGCAAGGCGAACGCTTGCCACTAGAGACTCGTGACGTCAACGTCGCGTCTGCGCAGCGTTGACGCTGCGCAGACGTTGGAGGAACGCCAACGCTCGTATAACGCCAGTGGGATAGCGGCCTTAATGCCAGTACTTTTTGTCAATAAAAAAAAACACCGCGTTATTTACGTTGTCCAGTAGATCAATTTTTCAAACATACCTACACATTATTATAATAAAAACCATATTCCTCTATATTTTCTCAAAAATTCAGCAAAGCAAAAATGACGTAGGTCTGCCGACTCTGGGATCTCGGACCATATACATAATCACTGTGAATCCTACAGGACGAACATACCTACACATTATTATAATAAAAACCATATTCCTCTATATTTTCTCAAAAATTCAGCAAAGCAAAAATGACGTAGGTCTGCCGACTCTGGGATCTCGGACCATATACATAATCACTGTGAATCCTACAGGACGAACATAAAGGCCTTTTGCCAGGATTTATTCGGGTTACACCTAAATCCTTCTTAGAGAACGGAGGCCCGCTTACTAATTCTCTTTGTCAATAAGACTTAGCAGGCTATTGTTTGACATGACACCTGCGCTTACGTTGAAAATACGGTACGGGGTGGACCCTATTATGGTTCAAGAAATGCTTTGTAAGGTCGAGAAAAGTACGTAGATGATTTAAAATAGCAACATCATCTTGTGTCTCATTCAGGCCTCATGGTACAGACAACGTCATCAACTGCTAACCCCCTTTACGAAGAAATTTCAATGCGTGGGGGGTAAGTTGTTGATGACGCTGTCTGTACGTACTAAATATTTTGCGAATTTTAGGAAAAATTTACGAACCTGGTACGATAAACTTCTGAGAAGAACTTTATATTAAGCAAATAAATCATGTCACAATGTATGCAGAAATGAGCTTTGCTTATGCACTCATCATTACATAAACTAGACCATTTCTAAGCAGACGTCCAGGCTCGGAACATCTACAGATAAAACTATAAAAAAACTTGACTATCACAATGTTCAGCATTATTAGCGGTAGTGACCATTAGACAAACTATATTTATTTGGAGGACTGCGGTGACAGGACATACAAAACATATTTCCTTAGGTTCCCGTAACCGAAGCTACTGTCACAGATTGTTGCAACATTGATGCTGTAACTCGTTGATTGACATCTGCGTTATTAGAAGCTATGTTCGATATTGGCTGATCATAAATCGGCAAACAACTCAACTTTAAATGAAATCATCGTATTTTCATAAAATCACGCATATTCAAATTATCTAACTGCTAGCAAATGTAATCTCAAGACGGCATTACCCACAGTTAGAACAAATAAGCTCCTTATGTGCATTTGGTGCCGATGTGTTCTGTTTTACTTCTCACAGTTTAAGCTAAAGATATGTGCTTGCCAAGAAACCGGCGAACTCATTAGTAAAACCAGAACGGGCGTCGTAATTCGCCACAATTAACAACTTGTTTGTAATCTAGCTTGATAGTTGTAGTTGTAAGTTATACGGACGGCGACACGTGAGCGGATTTTGTAGTGAGGGTGTATGTGTGTTGACATCACACACACTCTCTTACTAGTGAGGGTGGGAGTGTGAGTGTGTGTCAATAAACTTGATTGGGTGAAACGGTTGACACTTTATTTTTAGAATGCAACGTGATCTTTTCATTAATGTATGGACTAGAAAGATGTTTACTTTAGTTTACCTGGGCTGGTCTACACTTATGACCAAGATATCGTTAACTCTGGTACTAACTCTTTCACTTTATGTCAAAGTGACTGTGACAGTACGAGACTTAACAGAATCTTAAAATTGAGTAATGTTTGAGTATTTGGCCATAAACCTTGATAGGGCATTTGTGCGTGGAAAATAATATTTAAATCTGACTTGCATGGATGTTATTGCACATATGGATGACAATCTATCCATTTTTTTTAAATGAGGCTTTTGTGAAATCTTTTACTAATCTTGTAACTGTACCACAATCCAAGAAGTAACAGGGTGGCTATTCTTTGTGGGAACTATATTTATATAAATTGATGAATGGCCAATGAAATATGGCAAATATTCTATAAAACCAGCACTTTGCCCACCACTTCCTCCGCGTGAATTTACTCAAAGATCCCTATTTTTTTAATAATGCAATATAGCCTAGCACTCACGAATGACGTAGCTTCCTATTGGTGAAGATTTTTTGAAATCGGATGTCTCGGAGATTACACACGAACATACAAACTTACAAACTACAAACTAGTCAATAATCAAATTTTACCTCTTTATAATATTAGTATGGATAAACGCAATACCAAAGAATAAATGTCAATCAAAGTCAAATTATTCCAATTAGACCATTGAAAGACATTTTTGAACGTCATTTACAAGAAAAACGAATCTCATAGAATTGCCATTTCTAAAAAGCAGTTTCATATATGAAGAATGCGAAGGAAATCAGCAAACCCATGACTGTAAATTTCTAAAAAAAACAAGTAAATAACTTACCTTGTACCAGGCAATATTGAATTCAGACATTAAAACATCAAGCTAAGCCCTCGTTTGAATTTTAAACAGTCCAATAAATAGCATATCGGTTCATTTTGAAGGTCCCGTATCCAATTATAGGTATGTGATTAGCGTTCACAAATACAACTTGATGGCAATTAGGTAATGTTACCCTTTGACGTCAGCATGATATTTATCCTTTATGTATTTAGGATTCCACATGTTTCTGAGCTAATTTTATACATGTTATGTTATAATATGTTTGGTATAGAATGTCGGTGACGTGATAATTGGGTTTGTCTTGGATCATTCTTATATAGGTTTCAAATGAATACATGCATTCAGTAGGTTTTTTATTAACTTTATGCGGTTATATGGTGTTACTGGTTGCAGTGACACCATATAGACCGCATAAAGTTAATAATGTTTATTGTTTATATGCTTTTTATATGTAAGAATTAAAGAAGAGCGAATACCTAAGTATGAAATGAGCAATACCTGTTTTTGATGTAAAAAGGTTTAGTTCCAATTTGTGTTTTAACAAAACTGATATACCTACATGAAGGCTAAGTAAAACTTAATCTATACTTCTATACTAATATTATAAAGAGGAAAACTTTGTTTGATTGTAATGAATAGGCTCAAAAACTACTGGACCGATTTTAAAAATTCTTTCACCATTCGAAAGCTACATTATCCACGAGTAACATAGGCTATATTTTATTTTGGAGAAAAATAGGGTTCCGTAAGATATTTGGGTTTTTCGGCCACAAGGTGTAAAAAATCAACCAGAAGAGTTACTTATTTTGCGTACGCTGCCTAAACTATAAAAGATAGAACCATAAAATGTTCTAATTAATTGTTGATCTTATAAATATCTACAAAAAAGTCCGCGACACACTATATCTATCTATGTCGAGTGAGGCACAACTACCATTTTTTTATTTAAAAATCTTGAATTTTTTTTGGACTACATTTAAACGCGTTTATTTTAGTCATGCTATTAATCCTTATCAAAATAAATTATTTCATCACTAAGTACAGTTTATGTAGATAATATTTGGTCTTTGAATGATTAAAATTGAACGTTTGGTTTTGAAGTTATGGCGAAATTAAAATATTACGATTTCTGCTGCACGGCGCGTTGCGAAGTGGGCGTCACCAAGGCGGGGGTGCGCGTGCGGGAGGGGAGTTTAGATCTATGAGTAAGGTACCCGCGCGGCTCAGTCGTAATGAATAAACTCAAAAACTACCGGTCCGATTTCAAAAATTCTTTCAGCAATCGAAAGCTACATTATCGCTGAGTAACATAGGCTATATTGTAACGCGGACGAAGTCGCGGGGAAAGTGCTAGTAGTATCATAAAGACGAAAACAAAAAATGACATCATCCATACTATCCATTTAACCATACTAATTACTATGTAATATTATTACTATACTAATATTTATAATATATATGCGAAATTAACTCTCTCTGTTTTCATGATAAAACGACTAAACCGATTTTGACAAAATTTTGCATGAAAATAGCTTGAACCCTGGGGAAGGACATAGGCTACATTTTAATCCGCGATTTTGTCTGCATCCGCGATAACCGACATCATTATAATGATTATAATACTTAAAATTGAATCTGTTCCTGTTACTATAGAAGTCTTTTAATTTGTCACGTTTTTAAACTATACTAGCCTCTGCGCGACTTTGTCCTCGTAGAATTCAAGTGTATCATAAAATATAGACTATGACGCTCAGCAGTAGTGGCTCTTTCTTTCTATATTTTTTGAAATCGAACCAATACTTCCCGTGATAATGTCTTACATTCAAACATACAAACTTCGCCTCTTAATAATATTAGTATACATAAAATGACATCTCAAAAAACGATGATTTACGATATTATAATTAAATAGATCCTCCTTTACCTTTACTAATTTTACTGGCCATTTATTATAGACTTTATGACCCAAAGACATAATTATAAAATAGTTAGGACTGTCGTAATTCTACTTGGAGGAGCGTAGTCAGTGGGTGGAGGGCGCAAGTTCGCGCTAATTTAGCAAATAAATGGACAATTTAGTCGGGAACTTGTCGAAAGTTATCCCAGGACTTGTCCCGGGTTACATGTGATGTCATCCTATCCTAATGCTTTGTGGCGATGTATTATTGGTGTAGTGCTACTTAACTGTACTGCTAAATGTTCTAAGTGTTGACAAATTAGTTGGTAATATGAATTGTGACAAGGGTTCGGTGGAAAATTTATTTTATTGACGATGGTCCTGTTTCGTAATACTCAACTGACATAGGATTAAGTACTATATTATTACATCTTCAAAGCCGTTTACCAATTATATTGGGGTTGGCTTCTAGTCTCAAGAGATGCAACTGATTATCAGTGTTTTACATGGAGCGACTGTCACGACCCCAATATATCAATAATAATATATTTCTTCTAAAAAAGGGAGAAAGAAACAGAGTGGTGTGTGTCAATTGGCTGCTGCACGGAGTGCCATAGATTCAATAATAATAATTTATTTACTGGATACAAACATGTTACAGATAAAAAAGATTTCCCTAACTCCTAGTAAAAACTGTGTTGCAGAAGTTAGTGTGGAGGACACTAACTTCTGCAACACAGTTTACCTTACGTCTTTGTCATTATATAATGTTATGCCCTTAGCAAATTATTATATATATACCTAGCAAAACTAATTTAGTAAAAGAGAACAATAGATACAATTATAAAAAATATAAATAATAATAAATACAAAAACATTTGGGTGGAAACTATTTGCTATTACTTATACCTAGTCTTTAATTGTGTATAATATGAGTGAGTGAGTGTGTGTGTATGTGTATGTGTGTGTATGTGAGAGATGAACATAAATGATTTGTAAATGGACGTCTGTGTTTAAAATATACTTAAAACCAGACGTCCATTTACAAATCATGTTTGGAAAATGCTTGTCATTTAATAACCTCTAAAAGCTTTTCAGTATCATCATACCCCAACGATTTCAACCAGGTAAGCACTGTTTTGTTAAAACGGTTATTATTTACTTTACTTGTATTGAATCATCATTTCAGCCTAAAGACGTCCACTGCTGGACATAGACCTCCCCGAGGGGGGGGGGGGGAGGTTGCCATAATCGCACGCTTGGCTTGTATTGAATAGTGTGTTGTATTTATTGTGGATATTTGGGGCATAGTAACTGAAATGCCTTTGTTCAAATGCTGTTTTCTGAAGGGGCACCGGGCATTTTTCTTTTATTTAATTTCAATATTCGCTTACATCAAATATTTGTATAGCCTATAGATGTTAGCCTAATATTTGTATAGATGTTGGTCTGAATTGGCCGTATGTGGATGTGAGTTATAATGTTTGTAAAAGCACGTCGCACAAAGGGCAAAGTTTTTAGAAAAAATATATTTCGGTTGTTTATTCTACAGTCAACAGCAAAAGTAGCTGATCAAAATCAGAAATTCAATACTAATTTACTAACACTAATTTACCTATATAATTTATTACTAGTTTATTTATTAAAAAAAACGTATGTGATTGTCACACACATACTTTGGAATCACTTCGACGCCACACAGTTCTGACGCGAACTCCGTTCATTAGTATTGAATTTCTGATTATGATCATCTACTTTTGCTGTTGACTGTAACTACTAACAGAAAAGCAAATTTCAATACTTGTGGGAAGACTGCTTACCCTGTGTTACAAACGCTTGGAAACAATGTGATATTTCCTTTCACCACATCATTTAAGTCAAAACTATTCCAACAAACAACTAACCGTAAATCTTTCTACCAAAATATTTATATCAATAAAAGAGCATTAAGAAAACCACAATCCGAAGTTCATTTACTTCATTCAAACCCAAATTGATTCCTCTCGCGAAGCCGAATATGGAAAAAGATCCAAAACCAATTGAAATTGAGGCATATCGAATCTATAAAAACAATTTTCCTCGAATGTTGATATAGAGGGAGGGTATAAAGATATTTTTCGACACCATTTCGTTCAGAAATGTGTACGAATGTTATACGTGACTGTGTGCGACGGGATTAGATCGATGTAGGCAGTGGCTTTGAAGACAGCGGCGGCAGAAAGTGTTTGGAGGCTAGAGGGCCAGCGGATTGAAACCCTTAATTAGAAGCGTTGACATTCAATTGAGGTAACGTTGAAGCTTTCATGACCATGGAGACAAAATGTCCCTAAATAAATAACTAAAAATTTAAAAAATACATTAATGTCAAACTTTCTCAGTAATAACTACTTTTCATAGTTTTCACCATTATTTTGCTGAAAACTTGATTAAATATTAGATTATTTTCTATAGTGATTAGGTGCGTTAAATTTAAGAATTAATAATTGAACAAATATTTTAGTTTATGTAGTACGGTCTACCAATTAAATTTTTAAATAATTATGTAATTCATGTGTAAACAATACAATAATATTATCCAAATTATACCATCATTATCTGATACTATCTTTACTACCACATCGCTCGAAGAATCGATAACCGATGGGGAAGAAAGATTCTCGAGTGGCGACCACGAACCGGAAGACGCAGCGTTGGTAGGCCTTCTACCAGATTGACCGACATCGTCAAGGTCGCGGGTAACCGGTGGGATGCAAGCGGCAGGTTGCCGCTCGTTGTGACTTTTTATGGAGGAGGCCTTTGTTCAATGTTAATGATGACAACTACTATTAATTCCCATACAGGAAAAACAACTTCAACAAAAGAATAAACCGTTACTTACAAAGCGTTTTCCATTTCTACTTTAAAATTCTCATCCCATCTCCGCAGCTTTTGAGGCCTCTGTTTACTTGCTGAGTTTGACGTCGATCTAGCGCTGACTATGCGGAACTTGGATGCAATGGCTCCTTCCCGATTATAGCAGTGTGTAGGTACCTATGCAAGCTGCCTATTGTAGCGTTGAAGTGTGTGAAATGCGCCCAAATATTTGTGTATCTAATTGAGCCTGAATCTTTGATGTGTAACTTAATGAAGGCACACATACAACCCATTGACTAAATAGTAAATATACATCGCCAAAATGAAGTGATCAAGAGTAGTTTAATTAAGGGAAATGCGATAAGGTGGTCCGTGAAATTTGGTAGACGCGATTGTAACAAATAACAATTATTATCGCCAATATTTTTTTTCTAGGTAGCTGTTCTAGAAATTATTTTGAATTTTTATATCAAGACGATGTTTGACCTGGCGCTCAAGAAGTCCAGAAGTGCTATTTAGAATACAGTTATGTTCATTCGTTTCCCTCTATGATAGGAATCTGATATTCTTAATATCAGACTCCCAGTACACCAAGGTACCGTCAGGCTCAGCACGATCAGTCTAAAGTCAAGTCTAAGCACTGAAGTCTTACCTTATTATGGAAAGCATCGTAAAACTCAACGAGAACAGTACAACTCGACGGAAACATGATTAAAGCGGAATTCAAACGCGAAACTAAAAAAAAAACAATGTTAGCAAAACGAACTTCCATCAGCTTATAAAGTCATGTTGTTAGTAAAGTTTCAACAACACAAACTAACGTCATTGTATCTCGTCTATGATGCAGTCGCTAAGTTACTTCAGAAACCCTTTCGTTGCGAGAGTTCTCCAGAAATAAACGAGTACGACTTAAAAGTTCTTTTGGGGCACACATACGTTTTACTTAATAGAACGTGTACACTGCGAGACAGCTGTGATTTTCTTACTATACTATTCCCCGCGGTTATAATATATAATAAAAAATACTGAATATACTTGGATAAAAAGTACTCTATGATTTAATTCCAAGATCTACTAATATTACAATAATAATTTATTGACACACTATACACTGTTCACAATAAGATTAGACATAAACACAAACCTTTTTTACAGTCCCTTCAACCGATTTTGACTTCTATTCCGCAGGCTTAAGGATGACATTAGACGCAAAAAAGTGGTTACAATAACAACTGTTTACTGCAGTTGCTATTTGTCATGCTACCAACGTAATATGAGTCAAAATCGGTTGAACGGACTGTAAAAAAGGTTTTTGTAAATGTCTAATCTTATTGTGAACAGGGTATAGTCATTACAGAGAAACATTTAGGTACACAGACAAAATTAGAACAGAGTACTGTAATGATGTAACCGTGGGCCCCAAACTAGGCACAGTAAAGTTGTTGGCCCAGTAATTAAGAATAGGCAGATTGATTGTGTTCTGAGTGACGCTGCGCAACGTTACTATGTGTCAAACAAAATTAAGAAATTACAGAAATAATAATATGTGGGGACATTTTCACACACGGCCATCTGACCCCAAACTAGGGAGACCCTGTACTATGGGACGTCAGACAGCTGATATACATACACAAATATTTTTTTTTTAATACTATACATAATATATAGATAAACAACACCCAGACACAAGGCAAACACAAGTGCACATCAAACAAATGTTTACCCTGGGCGGGAATCGAACCCGCATCACGCTGCGCAGCAGTCGATCATGTAAGAATCAATAATAAAATACAATGAAAAATTAGAAAAAATAATAATAATTAAGATTAAAATTAGATTGAGTTACATTAAATTATCATAATCTTGTGTGTATTCTTAATTCCATCTAAATCTGTTTAGCAGGTTTACTTGTGATGGAGCCAGAAACATAGTCACAAACATTGTTCAAATATTGATTGTTTCGAAGACCCACAGTATTTTTAACCTTGCAATACTTTTTGTAAGACAAAAAATGTTAATTTTGTAAGTACCAAATTAATCACCAACGAAAAAAAATCATCATCTGCATTACCTTTTTCCAGCTACGTTGGGTTGGCTTCCAGTCTAACCGGATGTAGCTGAATGCCAGTGTTTGACATGGAACTACCTGTCTACTGTCTACCTGTCTGAGCTCCACAACCCTGTGCCTGGATAACACGATAGCCCATGGAAAGACTGGTTGTTAGACTTTCTTGTTTCTGACTGCCCATAACCACTGTCAAAGATCGAGGAACGATATTCGGGACCAACGACTGTATGTGCTTTGCGGGGCACGGAGAAGTCTTGGTATGAAAATGATGGACATCCATCCAGAAACGGACCGCAGCAAGGCTCCTTACAGCAATTATTTAGCCACGAGCCTTGTTTGTTTCTCACGAACAGCATATATATTTAACCCATCAGTTACCACTAGATATAAAGGCATTGTCACATAAATGTTAGCAATATAAATCACTTAAAGAGAGCAGTGTACGGTCTCCACAAGAGTATGTCCCAACTTTGTAGAAGTTGGGTTCACAACATGAAAAATGCATTAAGTTTTAGCTACCAACTCGGTACAGACCAGACCGCCTATTCGATGATTCCAATGGTTCGTGTTTCGATGTATACCATACATGTAACTTGTCATAAGTAATAGTTATTTTATTATGTGTGTATCATCATCATTTTAGCCTATTGCCGTCCACTGCTGAACGTAGGCCTCCCCCAGAGATTGCCAACCAACAGATGTGTGTATACCTTAAGGGCGCGTATTCGATTTAGCGCAACTCAAAATCTAAACGATTGCTAGAACGGCGTAGCAGCATTGACACACACTAGTACAATACAATGGTCTGTTTGTGTGCATCAGAAAATAAAATACGCGCGAAATAAGCACGAATCATTGAAATTGACAGGCAAACGCTGTGAATTTCTTGATTGGCATTCTAAAAACTCGGTTGATAATTCGAATTTACACTAGCGCCACCCTTGCGAGCGTGTCAGCGAGTTGAACTAAATTGACAGGGAGATTTTGACAGATAAAGTATGAGATGACGTAAGAAGTGGCATTCCGTAAGGTAATTTCCCCGTCACTTCGACGCTCACTTCGAACTCGAACCCGATTCAAAGTGTCAAATATATCAAGGTAATTTTGAACCTTATTCAGAACGCGAAGCTTTCGCGAAGTTTTTTTAGAGTGAATAGCGATGTGAGATGCAAGTTGTTGTTTGAATTTTACAGAATCGACCTATAGTCATAGAAAGTCCAATATAATTAGGGGGTGAGCCTAATCCAGCACAAATCCAAGTGCTGCTGCTGATCTACTGAAAAATCCACATTGGTAAAACTCATTACCACTTCGTCTGTAATATTTAATTCGTGTTAGTTTCATGACCTAGTTTATTTCAATTCAAGCTGAACTAATGTTTGCCTAAAACTATTTGTATTATAAGAAATAGGTCTAATGGTAGACGTCCTAAACTAACATTGTGGGATTCAGAGCCCTTATCAATGACTTACAAAGTTGACAAACCCAGAAATGTCTGGTTCTAGGCTAAGTAAACGGGTGGACGTGAGTGGAACGCTCTAGTTGAAATATGGGAAAAAAATAATTGACTATCTGGGGCATATCATGAAGTGTTTGTACTATTATATAAAAGAACTTTTATGTCTATTATTTCGCTAATATGTAGAGATCGTAGAGATGGTACAGCAGTATCATGTACAGAGAACATTAAAATTCAGAAACTATAATAAATTAGCTTTCTCGTAGTTCTCAATCAAGTTCCAAATCAATGATCACTAAATAATTCAGTTTATACTAAAAAAAATCCAAATGCTTTACATTACTGGATAATGAATTAATGGCTGCTGTAGTTGGATAATAACCACAATGTAAATGCAAAACTTATTCTTAAAATCGATTTTTAAAAAATGGTTTTATATCTTAAATCGCTAGAATTATTTCAAAAATTGCGAATTTTCAGACGTGTCATATGAGCTACAACTACAACGCAGCGTGTTGCGGGTTGGGATTCGAACCCAGGGTAAATATTTGTGTGATAAACACTTGTGTCTGCCTTGTGTCTGGTTATTGTTTTATCTATATAATGAATGTATTTAAAAGGTATTTATGTATTAATATCAGCTGTCTGAGACCCACATTATTTTTATTATTTTACTTATTACTAAGTAGGTACTTTAATTTAATTTACCAACTACAAAAAAGCCATGGCTTTAGGTATTTTTAGGGTTCCGTAGCCAAATGGCAAAAAATGGAACCGTTATGGATTCGTCATGTCTGTCTGTCTGTCCGTCCGTATGTCACAGCCACTTTTTTCCGAAACTGTAAGAACTATACTGTTGAAACTTGGTAAGTAGATGTATTTTGTGAACCGCATTAAGATTTAACACAAAAATAGAAAAAAAAAATTTTGGGGGCTCCCCATACTTAGAACTGAAATTCAATTTTTTTTTTTCATCAAACCCATACATATGAGGTATCTATGGTATATATATGGTACCTATAGGTCTTCAAAAATTATATTGAGGTTTCTAATATCATTTTTTTCTAAACTGAATAGTTTGCGCAAGAGACACTTCCAAAGTGGTAAAATGTGTGTCCCCCCCTGTAACTTCTAAAATAAGAGAATGATAAAACTAAAAAAAAATATGATGTACAGTCACCAAAAGAGATAAGTATCCATGTCGCCGGGAGTAGTTGAAGTTTATTTAGAAACTTTTTGTTTATGAATAAAATAAAATACAATTAATAGAGAATAAACAGTTCAATGATTTAATTAAATATCATTTGAAAGCCTCCATTGGTTTTTAAGTAAACCTTAACTATTCTCGGCGACATGGATACTTATCTCTTTTAGTGACCGTACATACATTGCCATATAAACTTCCACCGAAAATTGGTTTGAACGAGATCTAGTAAGTAGTTTCTTTAATTAATAAATGTTAATAAGGCTGAGCTTTAATGTGTTAAGACAACTATTGTGTATTACCCATATTTGCAAAATAAAAGTCTATTCTATTCTATTCTATTCTAAATCGTAAACCGCAATTTAAAAAAATACACTATTATTAAAACATCGATCAAAGGTACAACGAACTACAAGAAGTTTCATATTATGTTACTTGCTGCTACGGAACCATGGGCGAGTCCGACTCGCACATGGTCGCTTTTTTAAACTCATTTCACCATGTCATGTACATACTCATTCATGCTTTGGTGGACTGGTAACTAAAGCATGTGACATTTTGTGCGCCTTTGTACCTTTATGCATAAAGTTTAAACAAATCAGTAAATTCCTACTACTCAAATTCGCCTAAAATGCCAAACCTCGTTCACTTTCCTATAAAAAAAACGATCGTTGATTGTTCTTTTTGACCGTTATATAGAAAACAGCGATTCAATATTTACGATTTGCTGTGATACTACCAATAAAGCTACTATCAATAAAGTGACACATTTATTGACGCTAAAATAATGCGATTGGACGAAAAACAAAAATGTGTAATTCATTCATCTACCTGCGTAGAAAACTTGTAATTTAATATTATTAATACGAAAGTGAGTTTGCTAATTTGGTTTTTTGATACGCTTTTATGGCTTACTAACTTTGATTAAACACAGACACAGGTACAGACTAACTAGGTAGGTGACCTATGAAGCTGAAATTTCAGCCCGACCGTTTAACTGTGACCGCTCCTGAGATAGATGCGCGGTGCGGGAGGGTGTGGTGGCGTGATGCGAGAGCTCACTGATACGTCAACTTGTGACAACTGGCCCCTTATTCACAACCATTCGATACGTTTCCGTGTCGGTAAGGAACCGTATTCGACAATGTCATTCCGTCTTCAGTGTTCGTATGTTCGTTGAACTGTCAAAATTATTCGGTTTCGGATAATTGTGAATTGCGTTTGAAGGACATCTTCGATATCTTTTGACTTTCGATTCGGTACGGAATCGAATCGAATGATTGTGAATAACAATTATTAATTAATTAGTAATTAACAATTATTTTATATATTATATTAAAAAGTAGGTTATTCTATGCAAATTTATTAAAACTATTCGAACTATTTGCTAGTTAACACCTTTGTCCACTTAACCCTTCAACTGTCAACCCTCACGCACCGCGCAGCTACCCCAGAAGCGGTCTCAGTTAGGCAGTCAGGGTATAGTCTTTAGGTAGGAAACGTCAGGGATTTGACTTTGATTTCCACACAGACGAAGTCGTTCGTCGGCTAGTAAACAATATTTCTGTCTTTCTATGTACGTGGAAAATGTAATATGGTCTGTAAACAATGGCCCGTTGTAGCCTCACGTTAGGACGTGTACTGACAGTGCCCATTCATTGTTACCTAAGCACTTTGATGTATATCTTGTGTCCAAATGCAATGATGGACCAAATTCGTTCACCGATGCGGGCAAAATGTACAGGCAGAGCGTTACACCGTTTGTAGGATATCTCATCTTGATTTTTAAGAAACATCATCTTTCCTGAACGAAAAGCTGTCTAGGTTTGACCTACTTACAAGAAACCTTTATACAGATTACTAATGTGCTTTTTTCAATTTACAATAATAATATGTAGGTACTTTGTAATATGTAGGACTGCCCCGTTGGTCTCGTGGTCGCAAGCGCGACTGCTGAGCGTGGGGTCCTGGGTTCGATTCCCAGATCGGGCAAAGTGTTATTGGGTTTTTCTATTAACAATTTCTCAGTTTAACAGCCCGGAGTTTGGGAGTTGGCGGTGTAACACCCCCGTGCCTCGGAAAGCACGTAAAAGCCATTGGTCTTGCGCCTGATCTCTCTCCGGTCGTGTCGGATTGTCTTCCCACCGGACTATGAGAATGCGGGAAGAGGGAGTGCATCTGTGTTTGCGCACACACTTGTGCACTATAATATCTTCTACGTACTTGGCTGATCTCCATTGAGATTGGCCGCCGTAACCGAAATCCGGTCGGAAGATTACATTTTTTTACATGTAGGTACTTTGTAAATTGATTCTGGACATAATTGACATCGGTGAAGCATCGTGAAGAAACTTAAACTTCATCATGTCTCAACCTTTAGATGCCCACAGCTGGGCATAGGTCTCCCCCAAGGGGTGGTTCAGCCGTGATCGCCATGCTTGGCCGATCATGTTGGCCTATAGTAGGTGTTATGGTACTCAGAAGGACGCTGCTGCCTATCCTCTGATCAATAATAATAATAATATCATTTATTTCGGGTAACAAAAGACCCATAACATAAATATATACCTTACAGACTATCATACATATTTATAAAAACCATAAAAATATCACTAAAGTATTGTACACGAAGAGACGGCGTCGTGTTGCGCTGCGTGGCGTCGCGTAGCCCTCCGCGGAATCGCCGATACACGACACCCTTTGGCCAAAACTCTTCCTTGAGAAAGGTCGCAAGATAATGCGTCGGGACTCGCACCACAAATGACTTGAAATTCGTATTGTAGCGCGACTTCAACTTCTCGACCCTTAAGGTTCAGCTGGTCTTGGCTCGAACATACTCCACGAACTCCTCAACCTACGTGGTGTGATGATCAATATCCCTCTGACGTCTCTACCATATCCACGGGTAGAAATGGGGTGGTGCTATTCGCGGCCGGCACCATACGCCAAAAATAAACTTATAACCAATTTATTAGTCTGAAATCGCCAATCCACCGTGAGCAAGCGTGATGAATAATGCCTTTTCTTTATAAGAAGAGAGTCATTCATCATCATCATTTCAGCCGAAAGACGTCCACTGCTGGACATACGCTGCAGACATATGGCTGCGGGTTGGGGATCGCAGTATGTTTGTTACAAATGCAAAGAGAACGCTGCTGCCCATTCTCTGGTAAGTCCCTTAGTCGCCTCTTACGACACCCACGGGAAGATAAGGGATGGTGCTATTCTTTACGTCCGACACCAAACGGACAACGGACGGAGAAGAGAGTCATTAATGTTTATTAAAAAGTAGATTTTGCTTAAAAACTAAAGTTGACTTGGTATCAATACATACTCAAAAATAGCAGTAGATACCTATCTATAAAATATCAGTTTTTTAATCACAGTCGTGCTGCATCGATTCAGGCATGTCGCAACGTATTTGTCATTTGTCGTCCACCTACAACACATTAGCACGTTGTATCGTGCAGTGGCGGTAAAAAATGACGATGAATTCAATTCGGCGCACCCGTTACTACTGCAATCCTTTTCTGTTATAGCCTCACGCGATATTTTTAAATGGCGACGATTTAAAAAAAGAACAGAATGTTTTAAAAAGTTTGCTTAGAAATACTTTGATTTTTTATTACAAAGGGTTTTTGCCGATAGCTGTGATCTATAAATCGTATCAATTTACACAAGGGTATAGCTGTCAATGAAAAATCATTTTTTATAATTACGGGGCCCGGAAAAAAAATACAAAGCAAATTGAAAAAGGAAAATGAAAATGAAACAACCGAGGTATTTGCTAGTTCAAACGGGTGAACACAAAATGTAACATTGATAGACGGAGCCAATCATGAGTTTTGCATAATCAAATGCTTTTACCACAGCAGCGGACTATTTCTCTGTTCAAGCCCGTTAGTACTGAAAATTAGTATTTCGAACAGTTCACATTGCGGCTTACTCTGAATGTTTTAAACACTGAAATAAGCAATTTTAAATGACCATTAGACGATTTATGTACTAAGAGTAAAAATAGCTGTATAAATACTCGACGTTCGTTAATACCGCACACCTCTGTTTTACTTTTTCTCCAATCCCCGCAGACTTTAATTTGATCTCGGGACTACTGAACCCTGAAACGCAAAACTGAACCCAGTATTGGGTTCACTGGTTACTTTGTCTGTTCCAAACTCTTTACTGACAGATATTGAATAACAGATTCTAGTACTTTTGTTGAAATTTCTAAGTAAATAGTCTTGTCTCAAAGGGTTTCGAGTTTCAACAATTTTTTAAACACTTTTTTCCAGTTTAGAATTTTTCAGCACAAACTATGCCTGTCTGTGTTTAAATAAGAAAAGAGAAAATATTTTATAGCGAGAATAAAAATTGTTAGAACGTGAACTTTGATTATTTACATTTTTCTTCTTTTATTTTTGGCCTAAAATCATTGTCTCTTAGAGCTCTCTCTTTACCCTTTTAGATCGGGTCTGTTGGGAATAATTTCCGCCAAAGATTTTAACTAAGACGCCAACTGCATCAAAATGTTCACGAGAACTTCATTGGTCTCCTTAATAAACTTATCCCTACTTAAAACTATTGTCCACCACTAAAATCACTATTTTGTCAAAGAGAAACTGTAGTGACCTATTTCACGAAGTAGGTACTTACGACAAACTCCCTGGTGCGCTTAAGAAATCAATACAAAGAACTTTTTTGTTCATTCGCATCCCGTGCCCGCCATTACCGAAGCAAAATGGATTGTTTAAACTCAATTAGCATTTTAGAAGCGTCCATCTGGAATTAATTGTATTCTGATCGGTCAGTTGCTTTGTTTGTGGTGATGTCAAACGTTATGAATGTTTTTAGACTTTCTTTTGTTTTTAATAGTCCAGATGGTTTGTCTTGTCATCAGATTAACTACACAATTACAAGAATTGCAAGCATCGCTTATGTGGACATAAGCAAAGCCACAACAGAATAGGTATGTTGCTGTAATTTATTTTCAGCACAAATAAGCAGAGTCATCTCATGAAAATCTTTAGTACTACCAAGACAAAATCATTTCGCTTTGGGAAAACAACCACCAAAATTTCAGCGTGTATATGTATAAACTGGGTACAGTCGCTGAAGTCGTGGTCGCAAACATCTGACTATGACTGATCAGTTTCGTCAGGCTGTCGCGTGTATTTACGCCTATGGTGTGATGAGCACTTGTGTTTGCCTTGTGTCTGGGTGTTGTTTATCTATATATGTATGTATTTACAAAAAAAATGTATTTGTAATGTATGTATATCAGCTGTCTGGCACCCATAGCACAGGATCTCCCTAGTTTGGGGTCAGATGGCCGTGTGTGAAAATGTCCCCACATATTATTATTATTATTATCCGTCTAGCACTTTTTGATGAGTCCGTTCGACCATGTAAGAAACTAGCTAAACCGTCGCAAATTTAGGTATATGATATACCAGATATACAATTTTGTGTACTTAATATCTTCGTCAGTTTATATCTTTAACTTTTTATTTTGTTTTTGTTATGCACCTGCCATGTTATCTTTTCACCACTCTTGGTTGACTGGTAGAGAATGCCTAATGCATTAGGTCCGCCTTTATACCTTTGCGCATGAACAAAGGATAAATAAATATGAATATGTGAAATGAAAATGTAAAATGAAATGAATGAAATGAATGTGTGTGAATGAATATGTATTTAATACTTAAGTCATCACCCTCCAAGTGATTATATATATTAAACATATCTGGCGAAAGGAGGGTGTATAATTATGACTTTTACCCTGTCCCTTTGAAATGGAATCCTACACATACATAGATGTGCAATCAATTCATCAAGGAGCGACTAAATTGACCAAAATCATTTTTTATTCAGATGGTAAGGCCTCAGAAGAATTATATTAATTACTCAATTTCACAGACAATTGATTAAGACACTTAATCAAGAACGGAATTCTCCCAAAACTTCCGTAAATCAGATCTGTAAAATAATTACCCGCGAAATTTCCTCCGTCATAACGTTTCACAATAAGCCGCAGGGAACAAATCCCTGGTCGCCTGCATTTGGCAACTCTAGCGGCATCGGTACGTGACGTACTTTTAATTGGAGGTTTGTCGCTATGTGTGGCCAAGCTCTTGGCTCTCTTTGGCAGCCATGTCTTGGCAGACACCGTATAGTTCTGTGCACGGAATATTGTAAATTCATTATCTGAAATCTGATCAGAATAAAAAAAGTGTTTGTGAAAAGTTGGATTAGGTTTTCTTTTTGTGTTAGCGAGACGTTTTTCTGTGTTTTCTTTGCTGTAATCATGTTTGGCTTCCAATTGTAGTATAGCTATGATCTTCTTAGGGTTAAACTGAACACAAAGAATTTATCAATGGAATCATAATTTAGTTCAGTCGATAGATTATCGTGATGTTTCAATGATTAAGGCACCCGCCTCTCATTAATGAGATTATAGGTTCAATCAAGGGCGTCGCCAGCCGATGGCCCAGGGGGGGGGCAAGTTGATATTATAGAGGATGGGAATAGCATGAATTTTAAGTACTGTCAAAAGCACATGAAGCCTTACTAAGGGCTCCTTCACACTAGCATTTGTCCAGCGTAGGCGTTCGATGATCATATGCGCAGCGCAGACGCCGCGGCATCGGCGTTTCTTCTGTCGATAATTAAACGCTGCGTTAGCGCGGCGCAGGCGTCGACGGTATTATATTATAGTATACGAAAACGACAACGAAATAGTGTGAGGTCTCGGTGCGTCGCGTGCCGTTTCTACGGTGCGCTGCGCATACATTCTTCCAACGCGTAGGCGTTCGATGAACGTATCGAACGTATGCGTAGCGGTTGTCCAGCGTAGGCTAGACAACCGCTAGTGTGAAGGGGCTCTAAGAAGGGTACAAAGTCCAATGTGTAAAGCTGCACAAGCTCTTGACTATACAACTCTATACTTCATTTATAATAGCATTAGAAAAAAGAGGCTCATAGAAGCAGGAATGCAAAACATTTTATTTCAAAGATAAGTTAAAACAATTTAAATTAAACTTATTTTAATATAATTTTGACAAATAGATCTAAGATAGTACTAAATATGGACGTATAATAATATAAACAGAATAAAAGTCTTTAAAAGATAAGGTAAAATTTTAAATTAGGTAGAATTACAGTGAAACGAATAACGTTCCGGGTATTGTTCATCCCTGCTTCTGTTAGGTTTTTACCATTGACACTGTACTTTTAAATTGGAATTAAATATACAACTAAATGAGAACCACATAATTTGAGAAGATAAATTATTAAAATGATCACAAATACGCGCGACAGCTACTGTAAAAATAGATTATAATAAATTCGGTGTCTATCGTAACTTTAACATTGTTTATTGTACTTTTGTTACAAAGTGTGCATTAAAAAGAACCTTTTTTAACTTTTGTCTAATGCTATTGTAAATAGAGTATAGTGGCGTAGATAAGTGACAAGAGGCCCCGGACGAAAAAAAAAATTGGGACCCTATTAAAACCGGTTACGTTTCATTTTATCAAGTAAAAACGTAAATAGAAAAGAAAGGAGGTTTATAAGATGTCTTGGCTTATTTGTGCTAAAATAAATTTACATCTTCCGCTTCAATGCATAGGACGGCCGTGGAGGCCGTTCTGATATCGAGAGGAAGCACATTCCACAAAGGAATGGACTGGACATAAAAGGAGGAATGAACAAAATCAGAAATATGAGAAGGGCAAAGCAAGACAAGATTGTTAGAAGACCGTAGATCAGGAATCTACGGTCTTCTGTGTGAAGGGTGAAGAACATAGATATTGAAAGTGGAATATTAGATAAGATGGAGGGGAGAGACAGTGGAGCAGGGAGGAAAGCGTTGTCAACGCACGCAAACTATTTTGGCGAATAGGCAAATATTTTAGCTCGGACCTGTAGCTTGACACATGGTCATATTTCCTGACGAAGGTACTCGAGTCACTATTTCGGTGGAGCAAGGAAGCGCGGGCGCGGGGCGAGCGACCGATGTAGCGACACATGGAACTGCGTCGGTCTCAGCTTCGCGAGGTCCTGGTGGCGGAATGGCGGGACAGGCCTCGCCATCATCGAGGTGGTCCGGCCAGTGCTCGAGCGGTGGCTCGGGAGGAGGCAAGGCTCCCTGTCGTTTCGGGTGACGCAGGTGCTCTCGGGGTATGGTTGCTTCGAGAAGTACCTGTGTCGCATAACCAGAGAGCCGGTCGCCCGGTGTGACCACTGCGTCGATTGCCGGGAGGACACTGCGCGGCATACGCTGGCAGAGTGTGCCGCTTTGGAGGACTTGTCGCTGCCGGCCGTGATCGAGTCGATGGTCGGCAGCGCAGAGTGGGGACGCGTGGTTTCCTTCTGCGAAAACGTTATGTCGCAAAAGGAGGCTGCGGAAAAGGAGAGGGAGATTACAACCTCCCACCCGGCCCGCAGCAGAGGCACCGGGCGTCGGTGGAGAGCGGACAACGCCCTCTTCTAGCCCCCTTAAATGGGTCCAGGGGCGGGACGTCTTTCGCCCCCTACATACATCTGGACCAGAGATGGCCCCGATGTATGTGGTGGAGCCACGTGTCATCCCCTGAGATATTGAAATGAGTAAGTAGGTTGCAGAGGAAGAACAGACTCGATGATGTGTAGGAGTTTGCGGGAACAAGGGGCATATTGACGCAATGTGCATGCTCTGACAATAGACAACACCAAGTAGGGTTTTAACACATTTGATATGTATGGATCTCTAGAAAGAGGTACCTACTCAGTGGAGGCGCAGCAGTAAAGTGAAGGAGAAGAAGCAAAAATGTAAAAGGAAAATCGCTACGAAGACAAATAGCAACATCATCTCCTCCCTTTCCAGTTGTATCATTACGGATAAGAACGAAACCGGGAAGAGGGTAGGTTGTAGAGAGAAGATGAGATTAGAGCCAACTCTCAGAAATCAGAACGGTGTGCGTGAACGTAGACATCAGAAAAGGTCTCTCAAGTGACTTGACAAATTCATAAATCGGTTGCATAACAGCTGATTGGTTGAAGTGGCTAGACACAAAAACCTACACAACACAACAGAAATAATTCGTATTTATATTCTGAAGGTGGAAGAATTTTTTGCTAGGTCGGTTCGGGGTTTGCTGGCCAAGGGCTGGGGGCCCTCTGAGCTTGGGGTCCCCGATGCTTGCCACCGCCTAGCCTTCCGATAGCTACGCCACTATGTACAATAAATAAATATTGTAACGAAAATTATTATATTTAATATCATAAAAATAATATTCGACAAAATATAGGATAATAGAATAAGGAGACAAAAAGACTTTGTAAGCAATTAAATATTCAATTAGGTGCAAGATTTTAATATTGAAGAATTCAAGCGAGAATCTTGTTTTTGATCAATTAACTTTTTTTTTTACATTTTTTTGAGTGACTAGGGGGGGGCAGCTGCCCCTACCTGCCCCCCCCCCTGGCGACGCCCTTGGGTTCAATACCAGGCAAGTACGAATATGTATTTTCAACCGACTTCAAAAAGAAGGAGGGTCTCAATTCGTCTTTATGTTGCTTCTTTTTTTTGTATCACGATTTCTCCAGCAAATGTAAATTCTTTTTTTGATGGATAGGGTATGCCTTTGGAGTGGCCCCACATAAATTTTATCGAAATTGATTCAGCACTTTTTGAAAAAATCGACAGAAAGCAAAAAAATATACATGGATGATGTTTTAAGTTTCTCCAACCTTGTACTTTCAATCTCGGTTTTCACTGTGTTGCCGTACCTTAATGGATTTGGATGGTAAGGACGTACTAAAAAGCGAAAAATAAAAAGCTTTTTAACAAAAAAGACAACCACCTTCAAAATCTAAAAAGTGATAAATAACTTTAGCACAGAACACACATCATGACTTTAGTTTCAGTGGTCGGTGGCAATACAAAACATCAAACAGAACAAAACCACTGATTTCCGAAACTAAAGTCGTGTTCTGTGCTAAAGTTTATACTTTGAAGGTCTTTTTTGTTCAATTTAATGTACTTACTGTAAGTTGTAACTTTCTGAATTATCTTAATTATCACTGACATCGATTATTCCGTAAGGATACTTGGGCTTTTAGTTAATATAAATCTGAAATCGCCAAACCGTCTTGATTAAACGGAGTGACCAATGCCCGTGTCTTCTCTATGCTCAGCTGTGAACCTGTGTTTCGGTCTCTGAGGATATTGACTTTTCCCTGTTTATACATATTGGAGGTGGCAATTTTTGTAAAAGCGAATTTGGACTTATTTCCGTCACTCGCTAATAGAAGAACACGTCCAGGCCCTTTGAGATCTCAATACAAAAATTTGCTCTACACAGGAAATTACAAAACAGCGCTATTGAGAAAAAGTATTATAACAATGAGACCTGTTATTTATAATAAAATACCTCATAGTTTTAAGGAATATTCTGATAACATTTTTAAATCTAAGATAACTGCACTACTTTCAAGAAAATGCTATTATTCAGTAAAAGACTTTTTAAATGATGTTACATTATAGAATACGACTATTTACAATTACCTATAGTACTTACATTAATTTATTATTGCGATTTTAATTTTATTTTTTTTTTTTTTAGTTAATTGACATTGAGTAAATTGTTATTGTTTCGTATACCTAACTTCCTGACTTTAATTAATTATTGCGATTTTAATTACTCATTATTAATTCTATTCATATTGTTGACATTTTTTTTTATTTATTATTGTTTAATTAATGTAATGATTTGCATGCCGTAAGGTAAAATGTAGCTGATCTCATTTATTTATTTATGTCCTTTATTGTACCTACATTTAGAGCAAATAAAATGATTATGATTATGATTATGATTATGATTATGAGGTAAAGTCTTTATTGTGCAGCCTTGGGATAGTAATAGGCTGGTATTTTTTATTTATGTAAATTTGTGTTGTACTGACTTTTGCTAAGTTTAGTTATTTATTTTTTTATACTTCATTGCACAAAGGTAGAAACGAGGACTTAACGCCCTAGGCATATTCTCTACCAGTCAACCAAGGGTGGTAAAGAGATTACATAGCAGGTGCATAAAAAATAGGTACGGTCACCAAAGGAGATAAGTATCCATGTCGCCGGAAACAGTTGAAGTTTACTTAGAAACCGATAGGTTTTTATGAATATAATAAAATACAATTTATAGAGAATAAACAGTTAAATGATTTAATAAAATTTCATTTGAAAGCCCCCATTGGTTTCTAAGAAATCTTCAACTATTCCCGACGACATGGATACTTATCTCTTTTGCGTACTGTACATTACATAAACATAGTTATATTTTTAATATAACTATTATACATATATAAAAGAAAATAGGTTTATGAGATGACTCTGTTTACATGTGTTGAAAGTAAATTTGCGATTTACTGGTGGTCGTCCTGACATCGAGAGGAAGCTCGTTTTAGTTGTAACCTAAAACTCTTACGCGGCATTCTCATGTTACGTAGTTTCAATAGATGAAGAAGCATGTATTTTCGATTCTCACGTTATACGTCACAGCTAGGTAATCATATGCTTAGTTACGTTCTCATTTCCAAACTAAATTACCTACTGACATCGTTGATATCATTGTTGATGATTGATTTCTAAGCCGCGCTCGTGCCAACATTTACCTATGCGTCTATCTGCCGTACTCAAACACTTCACTTAAAAATTATCATTTGTTAAAGTATTTTTAGCAGACCAGTATATCCTAGTTTTTGACAACACGATTTAAATGTGCTCAATATTTAAATATTTATTTATTTATTTATTTTAGGCTTATCAACAATGAGTACACTCAATTACTTTATAATTGGTACATTGCTAATGCCTGTCTGAGCGCCTCACTACTTACAGAAAAGCACAGCATGCACCACATTATGCGCAGAAAATCTCAAAATTAAATAATTAAATCATATGTAAGGTTGATTGTTTACAGTGAATTAAATTAAATTAAAACTAGCTTTTGCCCGCGACTTCGTCCGCGTGAATAACGGTTATAGTGGATGCAGAAGAAGTTGAAGTCGCGGAAAAAAAGTAGCCTATGTCCTTCCCGAGGGTCAAATCTATCTTCATGCCAAATTTCATCAAAATCGGTTCAGCCGTTTCATCGTGAAAGCGTAACAGACAGAGTTACTTTCGCATTTATAATATTAGTATGGATTGAATAACATAGGTTAAATTAAATTGGTATAGATTTGATCAAATTAAATTAAATAACTATATATCTTAAGTTATAAGTTATCTATACTAAAATAAAATTATAAAGAGGAAAGATTTGTTTGTTTGTTTGTAACGATTTAAATCAAAAACTACTGGTCCGATTTCAAAAAAAATTTCACCAATCACCAGGGCAAACTGCTAGTTCAATATTAATTTCTATGCTTTTTGTTTTTTTTTTATTAATATTAGTTTTCATACACCGCGTGAATGTCGGCTATCGCAGATGCAGACAAATTCGCGGGTTAAAAAGTAACCTATATCTTTTTTTGTGGTTCAAGTTTCGTTTGTACCTAATTTCGTGAAAATCGGCTCCGTAGTTTAAACGCGAAAGCGTAACATACAGACAAATTCACTATTGCATCTATAATATTAGCATTGAGGCATGGATTATAAAGAGATCAAATTGTTTTCATCCCTTCTATTCGAAAAGTGTCGTTTTGTTCCTCTATAAGCGGGAGCAAAATAGCTCTTTTCTCCATTAGACTTTTTAGCGGGCAGTAATGAGATTTGAATTTGGAACATGAATCGTTCATTGAAATCGATCGCAAATTGTATAAATTACTGGCTGTAAGTGTTGGCTGTACTATGCGTGGAGGCGCGGTAACTAAAAAAAAAACAAAAGCGCGCTATTTACTTCACGTAATCGGTACGGACTTTATTAAATTTTGCAAAAAAAAAAAATGAGTTTGACGTCGAGTTCTGAAAGTGATAGTGCATTAACTCCTGAAACAATCAAAATAGAAGCTAATAC
This sequence comes from Charanyca ferruginea, assembly GCA_947361185.1. NCBI lineage: Eukaryota > Metazoa > Arthropoda > Insecta > Lepidoptera > Noctuidae > Charanyca > Charanyca ferruginea. The sequence continues at coordinate 10,174,964 of OX376074.1, read as the reverse complement.
GTTATACAAAACTTAATACCTACGAAATCCCGGGAGAAATATTTTCTCATAGAACGAGATGAAAAGTATAGTATATGACTCGAGAGCAATAATATTTTTCCCTCAGGCGATGTACTTTGAATCCGTCGCTACGTTTAGGATTCTATTTTAGAATCTCTCGCTATGCTCGGGATTCTATTCTAGAATCCTTCGCTTCGCTCTGGATTCAAAATAGCGCCCTCGCCGTAAAAATATTATTTTGCTCCCTTGTCGTACAATGTACTATTGTTTGTTTGTAAAAAGGTAATCTCTGGTAGTGCTGGACCGATTACAAAAAATGCTTCACTGAAAGAAAGTTACATAGAATAATATGCTATAATGGTAATTTTTCTTCCACGAGAACGGGCAGAAACTAGTCTTCCCTATTTATGCTTCCTTGTCAATTCATCATCATCATCATCATCATCATGTCAACCTTTGCCCACTGCTGGGCATAGGTCTCCCCCAAGGGGGCGTTCAGCAGTAATCGCCATGCTTTGCCGATGCATGTTGGCGATCGCAGTAGGTATATTTTTACTCAGAAAGACGCTGCTGCCCATCTTCTGGTCAATATCCCTCTTTCGCTTTCTACCACACCCACGGGTAAAAACTTTACTACTATAGGTACTAACTTTACTTGCTATTCGTGACCGGCATTACACGGGTTTTTTTCACAATAACCTTGTCAATTACTTAATCTTAATGATTGATTATTTTCAACCGACTTCAAAAAAGGAGGAGGTTATCAATTCGTCTGTATTTTTTTTTTTTTTTTTTTTTTTTTTTTTTTTTTTTTTTATGTTTGTTACTTGATTTCTCGGGACTGGGTGAACCGATTTTGATGATTCTTTTTTTATTTGGAAGCCAGTGCTTCCCGTGTGGTCCCATTTTAATTTGGTCCAGTTCTGACCATGGCATCCATAAGAAAACCGTATAAGTCTTAAATTTGCATTAAGTATGTGCGCGATTTGTTGCGCGATTTCTCAGGCAAACGTAAACCGATTTTGAAAATTATTTTTTTTATAGATACGGTACGCTTCAGGGGTGGTCCCATATAAATTTTATCGAAATTGATTCAGCACTTTTTGAAAAATCAACAAATACCCAAAAATTTTGACGTTTTAGTTTCATCAATCTTTGTAGTAGTTAACTTTCAATCTCTTCTTAATAGATTTGAATGAGAAGGAGGTACTAAAAAGCGGAAAATAAAAAGCTTTTTACAAAAAAGACAACCGCCTTCAAAAAGTGAAAAATAACTTTAGCACAGAACACACATTGACTTTAGTTTCGGAAGTCGGTGGCAATACAAAACAACAAACAGAACAAAGCCACTGAATTTCGAAACTAAAGTCAATGTGTGTTCTGTGCTAAAGTTATTTTTCACTTTTTGAAGGCGGTTGTCTTTTTTGTAAAAAGCTTTTTATTAAGTGACGTTTATGAGTCTCATCATAAGCCGGAAGACGTCTACGGTTGAACCAAGGCTTTCCAATGGAGTTTGCCAAAATCTCCACGCTTGGCAGACGTCTTGGGGATTGCAGTGGACTTGTTGAGTACCTACGCGGAAGCCGCTGCTGCCCGACTTCTGGATTTTCCCTTATCCGCCTTCTTCGACACCCTTGGAATGAAATAGGTGGGTGCTATTTTAGCCCGGAAACCCCACGAGGAATTAGTACCTATGTAAGTCATATGACTTTAATTATGACTACTAGACATGACGTGTTTAGCAGCACTCGACATGTTTTACCATGCAAATACTCTGAAAAAAAAACCCCAAAACCATGTTCACGAATCAAGTTGAGGTTTTATGTAATGAAGGCATAACTATTTAGTCTATGGTTAGAACTTTCTGGATACTTGAGAATATATTTGAATGATGTAGAAGATAGTTTTTATATGATGACAAGTGATGTCAGAGAGATCGACCGCTCGTACTAAGAGCGAAGGTCGTGTAAATCTTACCTCTCGCTAATTATAATAATGTAGTCTTCTGAAAGTCGTTAATACCTTTCATTTGACGTAGCGTAGATTCCCGGGTACTGTTACAAAGTGTAGCCTAGTCGCTACAGTACATATCTAAAAGCCCTATAGATAATACAAGAAAATAGTTATAAATAGAAACATTTTGTTTTATTGTTCGTCCGGGGGATCGCATATATTCTTTGTGTCGGATTTAACCGATCATATTTTACGCGACGACCCGTTCTAGGGTGCGACATAAAAATACGCGGCGTTCTGCTTTGATTTATAAACAACGTATAGATCAAACGGACTTGTTTTTATACAATTTGCTTTGATAAATCATACGGTTTTGTCAATCATTCTGGCGATGTCACGATTGTGGACATGAGTCTATCTGGTTGGGAACCAACGAAATGTTGTGGTTTTTTTTTCAGAAGGGCATCTCGCAACTCAACCTAGGAGGTTGTTGGCTGCTTAACCAGACTTTCCTGTGTTGCCTTAAAAGTGACTTTAAGGCCTCCAGCCAGGGCAAAAAATTTACAAACTAAGCGACTACACGCTAAGGGCACCCCCTGTGGGGACCGAGCCTCGGCTTAGGGCGTCGCTAGGGGAGGACAGCAAAGGGACAGGCAGGATCGGATCTGTTAGTTGCGTTTTTTAAGTCACGTAGTTTGTTGCGCCGATCCCAAGTAACACGGAGCAAGGATCTAGTAAGATGAGGATTTTCTGCTGCATTCCTTTTGCATACAAAAGTATAATTAGTGCCACACGGCAACGCAAGGTGAGTGGTCATAACTAGTAGAAAAAATTCACAAGTCATAAAATTACGCTTCGGCCGTTTAGTTTTTGTTCTGAAGAGTATAATGGGAATTTTTATTATTAGCTTTTACCAGGGACAAATCATACGCGGCAATGTCATTAAATATAACATATGGCAGTTGGCAGTGTTGCTCCAATAACTAAATTCCCTAAATCTTCGACATCCATACTTCTATACTATAATCATCCATACTTTATATACATTATAGTTTATTTACTTTATCCATACTTTAATATTATAAATGCGAAAATAACTCTTGTCTGTTACGCTTTCACGATGAAACGGCTGAACCGACTTTAATAAAATCTATACTAATATTATAAAGCTGAAGAGTTTGTTTGTTTGGTTGGTTGAACGCGCTAATCTCAGGATCTACTGGTCCGAATTGAAAATTGGATTTTTTTTTTTTGTGTTGGATAGTCCATTTATCGAGGAAGGCTATAGGCCCATGCGTAGCTGGGCCGGGTCGCTAGTTTAACATAAAGAAAGCTGGAACCCTGGGGAAGAACATAGGCTACATTTTAATCAGCGACTGCGTTTGCATCCGCGATAGCCGACATTCACGCGGACGAAGTCGCGGGCAAAAGCTAGTAGTCTATAGGTGGAAGATGATATGTAATCAGATCATTATTTTCAGAGATAACCTGTTTCAAACAAACTTTATCATTTAATAATTTTAGAATATAATTTTATTAACTCGTTAACTTGTAGGCTTCTAGTGGACTAGCAAGACTCAGGAGGAACTCGATCGAAAAGAGCTTGCTAAAAGCAACCTTACGTCTAACATAAAAAATGCCAATATTGTACTAAAACGTAGTTACATAAACTCCCACATAATAAAAAACAAGTAACCAAAAAAACTGTTACAATAAATTGAATCTACACGTCTTACAATAAACCGTTCTATTTAATTGTACATCTATAACTTACATTGCTACGCAGGTACAGACTCTGAAGGCCAGCCCAGTAATAAGAAAGCAATGTAATACATTTTATTAGCATCAATTTAAATAAATACCGTCGACAAATGGCAGAGGGTGCCGAGACACTTTCAGTTCGAAATCAAATTGTCTGAGCCCCTCTATTTTAAATAGGTGCAGTTATAAACTAGCAGTTTAAATTGAGGGTTTTTAAAGAAAAATGATAAAAAAGAGGGGTTACTTGTTATTTATCGCATTTTAGTTTTAGTAAAATGGGGTTAAAAGACGTTTAATTACTAGAATCAAAGAATTTTGTATTATTCCTATAATAAAAACCTTTCTGCTTAAAAAGAAAGAAAGAAAGAAAAAAAAGGTAAAAAAAGAAAAAAGCAAAAAAAAAGCGAAAGCTAATATCCAATCATACACATTTACAGTCAGCGAAACAGATAGGTATGCAGCTCATTGGACCCGGTTGAAGTTTACTTAGAAACCGTTTTCGAATGTTTAAATCATTGAAATGTTTATTCTCTATTTATTTTATTTTCTTTTACTCAAAAACATTTATCGGTTTCTAAGTTAACTTAAACTATTTCTGACGACCCTGCATACCTATCTCTTTTGCTGACTGTACATTCTCTAAAAACTATAACATCATAATCAACGAAAAACATCGAAGTCATTCTACAACCAGTCGTAAATCAGAACTGTCTAACCCTTAAAACACAGTCAAAACACTAACGAAATTGCCAGACTTTAGGTCCACCAGACCTACCTTTAGACTGCCAGACCTGTCTATATGTAACCAGACGTCTGTTCCGTCCACGCATTCATTGGAGGCACAAAAAAGATAAGCACAGAAGGTCGACACCAAGAAGCTTAATAAAAATGTGGAAAGAACACATCAAAGAATCTAGTCAGGCCCGAGGCACACACGCTACTTTTAGCATCGGCGATCTGCGATTTTGCGATTTTACCGATGCTGCGTCGCGTTTCTCTGCTTTCCGTCGCAGTATTAAAATCACGCATTTTAGACATTCTATCGATGCTGCTTCAGTATCTAAATCGCGCGATTTAGCGGTTGGGTGGATCGGGTCGGCTGTAGTGTTGCAGCAACTTCATTAGAACCACGACGATTTGACGACACAGTTGTCGCAGTGGTTGAGCGATTGACTGTGCGCTGCGTGTGGCGGGTTCGATTTCCGCACGGAGCAAATATTTTTATGGCCTACAGATAGTTGTGCCGGGTCTGGCTGTTCGTGTGAGTTTAAAGGTTTGTAATCGCACCCACGATATAGAAATTACTGAGTTGTAAGGGAAGAAAAGGATCCATGGTAAGGGTGTAGCTTCGTCTAAATCTAGTGCTACACTGGTAAGCGTCTGACTTTGATTCGTGTTCTGCAGATGCCAAAACGATGCGACCGACGCCCGGATAAGTGCGGAGTGTAGCGTTCAGACGCTGTGTCGAGCTTCCGCAAAGCGACTCAATCGTCGATAGCCTATGGTAAAAGTAGCCAGTGTGCTGTGGCCCATTTTGGAGACTACAAGGCGTGCCTCATTTTCGGAGTGCTGTCTTTCTCTAGTAACAGCGTTTTCAGGAGACAACAATTCCTAGTTGGCTCTAAACGAGATAGACTATCTCTTTGTCATTCCTATGACAAAGAGATATTTTGACTCGCTGTTTTTGTCAGACAGTCCACTGACCAGAGCCTGTATGGGAGCAGACGAGACAGATGTCCATGTGCTTCAGAACTGTCCTGAGGTTGCTTCATACAATGTTAAAATCTTGTTAAAAATGTAGGTGAGCTTTTAATCTGAACGTTCTTAGAAGTAAGTGGAATTGGTCCCCTCTTTTCGTTCCATGTGCGAAGTTGGCCTTTTGTAACTTTATATTTGTTATGTCAAAGGGGTGCGAAATTAGGTATAGCATTTAAATTGAAATACTGGCAGTGCTAACTTAATTTCTGGGGGATGTCATGGGGCGGGACTCAAAATGTCGACCTGTGCGAACTTGTTGAGACAAGTTGTGTGATGTGTCTGGGGATATAGAATGTTTATTGGCTATTTTTGGGCCAGATTTATCCATTTTAAAGGTTTGCTTAGGTATTTGTTAAGTGATTGGGGGTTTAGAACGGTTATCAGATATTTTTAGGTCAGTTTTGTAAAGTTTTGTGACCCGCTAAAATTGTTGATGTTTTGTGAGACTATATTTAGGCTCAATAACTAACTAGCTAAAATAACTACGAGTACGAGTAGATAATAATTAGATTTTAAATTTTATTCAAAATTAGTTTAAGTGGTTGGTATTTTCTAACGTAAACCTAGACTACAAACACATTGACCTGGGAACACATCAATTAATTAAAATAAAAGTGACATTAAGCAAATGAGTGTTTTTTGAGTTCTTTGCTCTACCGTGCAGAATAATAGGAACGTATTTTGTAATATGTTAGGATTGTAACCCCTAAAAGAGAAAGAAATTTAAGTTAATTAGCTAACCCTAATATTGGCTGTAAGTACCCACTCATTTTACTTGGTAAGTCTTTACTTAGTTTTCCTCAAGAAACACGTGTAAATCGGTGTAAGTAATTGGATATTCTTTCTAAGAAAATACCATTTATTTCCTTTGAAAATTGTAACAAAAGTTATTTAAAAGAGAGAAAGGAATAAAATACCCGTTTCTCCTTACAAAATAAATAAATATAAACTAAACTTGAAAACAGACATTTTCTTTGTGTAGGTACTTTTGCGTTTTCGAAAAAAAAAACACTTTTTTAAATCTTTTTAGTTTTTCATCGTGTCTTAAGATTTCCTGCGCGGGTTTCTTAGTATGTCGATAAATAAATGGTTTTCCTCGGACATACATTTTCCTTGAAATTAGTGTTAATGTGGTTTTTACAAATCAGATTAATTAAAAGATACCTTTAAGTCTCACATTATCTATTCATAGATCGACGATGGAGCCTTGGGAGGCGATTGTAGAAATATAGATTGATGTAGAGTATGTACCTATTAAAGGATTTGATTTTCTTAATAACCTTCTTTTTTTTTATAGTCGATTTAAAAATGAACTAAATTCCATAGGCCGAGAGCTCAATCTTTCCGACACTTCCCGTGATCCAAGAGCTGGGTTTTACCTCGGGCAGAGGTTAAGCATTGCGTGGCAATGCAGCCAGTCTCTTGGGCACATTCTCAATGACGGCGATGCGTAGGAATTTTTGATGCCTTATTATATTCGTATTTTTTGTTTAATAGTTATAGGTATTGTACTATACGTGTAAATATTGTATATAAAATTTAATTGAAAAAATATATATTAATTCATAGAATAATTAATATTTTGTTAATCTACAAATGCGAGGCTCCCTATGTGATAAAATGATGAAATTTTGCAGATACAAATATACCGACGTTCTTAATAGTCTTTTTAGATTTTACCATAAGCTCACGAGTTCAAATAATCGTCCGTGTATTGACACACTTTTTATGAGCTGCTGTCAAAAGTCTCCCCATATATTTTGTAAGGCAATGTATACTTTACTCGACTGCTAGACGTCCTTCGTGTTGGACTGCAACCCGTGCTGCGTCTCCCGTACCGCGCAATTTGACCGCACTAAATAAGCTCGTGGAAGCCAACCCGGACTACGATCTATTCGATAATAAATTCGCCAATTGAAGTTTTGTGAGAACAATTAAATATTTAATTGTTGTTATTGCCTCATACTTTATGTTAACCTTGATTTATGTCATTGGATTTGAAAGCCGTGTAAATTTTATAAATACTTATAAGTAAATAACTATTTATTGAATTCAAATCAACTAAAAATCTGATTATACAGTTAATTGAAAATAAAGCTGGTTTTCTGGGCAATAAAGTGTTTTTTACGAGAAAATGTGTTTTGAAATTATCGATTAACGGTGTACTCTATCCAATTATAGCTGCTTTTATTTTGAGCACCAGACTAATAAAAACAAAACACGCTTGCTTCGCGAAATGCAACGTTATTAAGAGCGACACTCAATACCAATCCAATCTCGATAAAGTTAGGAGGAGAGTGGCTTCGACATTACGTGTCATACGTGATCTAACTTAGCGAAATTCCAACACTTTTGCGAAATTTCCCCCATTTTGCGAATCGAACTCCATTTCGCATCGTTTAAATATTAAATCAAACTTACGACGTAAGTCAAACGTGCGTGTTAACGTACGATAAAGTCCCTGGCGCCCGAATAGACAATAACTGCTCTCGGGGCTAATAAATTGTGTATTGTGACAAATATTTTTATGGCAACTACTATTGGTTTGGTGCTGTTGGTATTGTATGCAAATATTGATGTGCATTTTTTGAAATGTTGATTGCATTGACATAGAAATAACAAGAAACTTGTGTTTGCATTGATTTCAACAAACAAAAATAGGTAATTTTGCCATTCTATGGAAGTATGTAGGTACATATGAGCTTACACAGTTTGTGTATTTGTGTATGGTTCAAAGAAGAGAATTAATAAATAGAGAATTTAATAACGTAGGTATACAAATAAATAAATGAAATAATAAGAAAACCAATATTTCGAGCAAAACCTAACGTATAACCAAATAGGTATGTAAATTAAATAATTAAATGTTTCAAAACGATAATATTTCTATCCATTATGTAGTTATTACTGTCTGTTATTAAATTCATTACAATGAATTTAGAATCAAGTAAAACAAACAAACAAACAAACTAATTGACGACACGGTTGGCGCAGTGGCTGAGCGATCGACTGCTACGCAGCGTGATGCGGGTTCGATTCCCGCCCAGGGTAAACATTTGTGCGATGAGCACTTGTGTTTGCCTTGTGTCTGGTCGTTGTTTATCTATATATGTATGTATTTACAAAAAAAAATGTATTTGTGTATGTATATCAGCTGTCTGACACCCATAGTACAGAGTCTCCCTAGTTTGGGGTCAGATGGCCGTGTGTGAAAATGTCCCCACATATTATTATTATTATTAATTATTTCGCAGGTTTATTATTCAGAGAATATTGTAATTAGCACATAACAGAGCGGTAGGCAATGTTGTGAACGGTCATAACATAAATAGGTATCATTTCCAATAACAATTCGTTCACGTCAAAATTATATTTTTCGAATCAAGGTGAGGTCTGAAAAATATTTTGTAATCACATTCATAATTATTACAGTTACAAAACGTCACAAGTCATCGTAAATGTGACATTATTAGAGCGATTATTTACGTCTCCACATAAAAAAATATATTCATACGGTTCAATTTCGCTTTTCGCACAAAATCACTGCAAAGGCCCTAATATGTATGAGTATAATCAAAGAGGCTTAGGACTTGCCTCCACAGAGGCTGAAATCTGGGGTATTAGGGAAAGTACTCCGAATAAACTGGCAAGAATATACAATAAGCCTATTCATTTATGCCGTTTGTGCTTTATTTAGATTTTCAGCTTGAATTATGGTATCTTTTAATTCTGATATTGTCAAATATTAGATGCCTTTAGTCTTCTAAGAGCTCAGCTGATATACGTAATCCGTACTTCTATCCATACTACTTTATTACATAATTACATAATTTACATAATAATATTATAAATGCGAAAGCAACTCTGTCTGTTACGCTTTCACGATGAAACGGCTGAATCGATTCTAATGAAATATTGCATGAAAATAGCTTCAACCCTAGGGAAGGACATAGGCTACTTTTTAATTCGCTACTTCGCCTGCATCCGCCATAACCGACATTCAAGCGAATGGAGTCACGGGCTAGTATAATTATTAATATCGAATTAATAGTCTTAAAACCTTTGGAAGGGGTCTGCTTCAAGTCTAATAATCATCATCAGCCTGAAGACGTCCACTGTTGAACAAAGGCCTCCCCCATAAAGGCAGGGGCTTTCCATAATCCCCACGCTTGGCAGGCGTCTTGGGGATCGCAGTGAAGTTGTTAAGCACACGGAAGCCGCTGCTGCCCGACTTCCGAATTTTCCCTTAGTCGCCTTCGACGACACCCTCGGGATGAAAATGGGGGGGTGCTATTCTAGCCAGGACACCCCACGGGGATCTAATCTAATCAGATGAGGCTGAATGCTAGTATTTTATTTTACATGGAGCGACTGCCTGTCTGGCCTCCACAACCCAGTCATGGATAACTCCTTAGTAAAACTGGTTGTTAGACTTCCTACCTTCTGAATACCCGTAACGACTCAAAGTTCTTCGCATGACAGGTGGGACCAACTGCTATACGTGCTTTCCGAGACACGGGTCTCGGTGTGATATGGACCCCATCCACGGCGCAACTGCGGCAAACGTAGTCGAACAAGCTATTTGGTATACAGGCAAAAATATTCATCTTTCTACTACACACACAATATTTAATTTTTTTTCTCGAGTAGGAAGGTATCCCTGGGTACTTACTACCTACATGCTCAATATAAAGCAAATTAATTAAATATTTTAAGTGTAGTAGAAAGATGAATATGTTTGCCTGTAAACCAAATAGCTTGTTAGACTATTTAGTCACGAGTGTCATAAGCTATTTAATTTGCAATGTTTCATCTAACAATAGTTTCGCTTTCTCATCTGAATTGACAAAGATTTTACAACATAGGTAGGTACTGTAGAGACTTGCCCGCCAACGAGGCTTTATGTAATGAAGCCATAACTATTTAGTCTATGGTTAGCACCGTCTGGATACCTTGGGAATAAATAGATATTTGAATTATGTAGAATATAGCTTTCATACTATGACATGTGATGTCAGGGAGACCGACGGCTCGACTAAGAGCGAAGGTCGTGTAAATCTTACCTCTCGTTAATCTTAGTAATATAATCTTCTACAAGTTATTCGTACCTTTCATTTAACGTAGCTTAGTTCTACAGTAATTCGTACATAGGTACATGTGTAGCATAAACGTTACAAATTGGTGGAGGCGCCGGGTAGAAAGATTTTTTTCAGATGCGAAAAGCGAGTGCTCGCCCCCAGAGCGTTTAATATTCCAGCAGAAGTAGCTGGAAGGCCTAATTAGTGAGGCCAGATTGATGATTACGCTGGTATAGCAGCGAAGAATTGTACGTATAATCGGTCTATATTATAAAGTGCAGTGCAGACGAGCGATTTTTCGGCATCGCATAAAAGGAAATACAGAGAAGTATTAGTAGTGTCGTTTTTCATATGTTATTATAAACCACGATGTATCGTCATGATCGTGATTATTTCCCTGGGGAAGATATGCCCTATTATTATGGTATTCAGGGTTTGGAGTTCGATGATTTCCTCGAACAGTTCAAAGCGGTTGCACAGCGCAAGGAATGGGAGGAAGCCGGTTATCCAGTACTTCTGGGTTGTTTTGTGAAGAGTACTGCAAACGCCTACTACCGACTTTTCTTCAAGTATGGCATGTCTTTCGAGGAGACTTGCGATAAGTTAAGGGAAGAATTCGCTAATGATTGGCCCGCTAGAAGGAAGCGGCAACTCTTACAGCAGCAAGCCGTAAGTCCAGTAGTGGAATCGGCGAAAGAAGTTAAGTCTGTGGATATTAATGGTTCATTTTCCCAGAGAAATGAAAAAGATGGCTGCCAAGCAGGCAGTGTTGAAAAAGATGTGGTTGCTGTGTCTAGCTGTCCAGAGAGCAGCCTAGATGAAAATGAGGCACAGGAGTCGGTCTCGTCCCCTCTAGAACACGAGGAAGAGAAGGATGAATCGGGTCAGTCCGCTCCGATTATTTTATTAAGTAGAAATCTTTCAGAGCAACCTGATGTCGAGGTGCCGAAAGAAGAAGAAGTAGTTAATGTTTTGTACCAGCAGGTACAAGATAGTGTTGTCACTGACGTTCTAGAAGAGAACTTGGTGATAGTAGAATGCAAGACGAATGTTGAGGCATTCGTTGAGGTGGAGGAAAATGTTTTCGTCGAGTTGTCGCGAATGGATTATGATGGTGCTCCGGTTAACCAAATTGTGTTACCAGAGAATATTGTTGTCGAGTCCTCGCGAGATATTGTGTATAATGGTGGTTCGGACAGCCAAAGTTTTGATAAAGCGAATAGTAAGGTCACGCGTGATGTGAAGTTATATAATATGGTTCCGCAACCCGCTGTAATAAATAAATATATAACACGGAGTAAATTGAAATCCTTATTAGGTTCAAAGAATAGTGAAATAAAAATAAAATATATTTATAAATTTATAGGTCGAACTGAGAACCTCTTTCCGTCGAAGTCGGTTAAAAATATTTTATTACGACTAGCTTTGTTGAAGAAAATATTCGATAGTATGAACTCTCCTTTAGGTAAATTTTATTATTGTCAATTTTTGAAAGATGATTTTATTTTAATTTTTATGCCTAGCTCTAAACAGTTTTGTATCATAATAGTTTTTACGGATTCGATTGAATTGAAACTTCTTGTTTATAATAATTCTTGACATATGTAGGTTACGACAAATATAATTAAATATAAACTTTTTGTCAATAATATTTCTAGGTAGGTAGTGTATTATTTGTCATTTTATTAATTATTGGTTGTTATACAGCATAGTTGCCATGGTTATTTAGGTCTGTCACGAAGAACAGTTGATGCTAGGTGTATTGTTATGTATGTGATTAGAAATATTTCGACATGATAATAATGCGTGTTTTTTTGTATTTTCATATTTACTACGAGCTGAAGACTGATGGGTGAATGGTGCCCATATTTCTTGAAGTCTATTGGATTTCAAGACTTCATTAAAAAGCGTGTATCTTATTCCTTTTTTTACTTAGTAGTTTATTTAAAGTAGTAGTAATAGTGTAGAATAGGACTCCTACAGGCCTCGTTCACTGACGTAGCCAATTACGCTAACAGAGTATAATCTCTGCGTAAGCTGTCGATGACACGCATGGTTTATTAAGTGAACAAAGTTTGTTTCGAGTTTAGTCTTTTCTCATTTAATTGTGAACCTCGTATAGGAAGAAATATAGGTCACCAAGAAAGGAGGACATGGATTTGACCATATCATTTTGTTTAGCGGGATGCACTCTAACCTTTTCGAGAGGGTTTTGGTAGAGTGGGGTTTGGACATGATGGCATGAGCGTATTTGTTGTTCGTTAATTCTTTTAGTTGATTACCCCATGCGTCATGGATTAAACCATCTCTACAGAGACGTCCTCATTGTAATTTCCCTCTTTAGAGTAGGGACCTTCCGATAGGATTAGGTAGGAATTAGGTTATTTAGTCAATTATTTTTGTTGAGTAGTAGACTAGTGTTGGTGTCCAGAATGTTCAGTACATGAATAAAAGCTACTAGTCCCTTTTATTCATGAAGGGGGCGTAGCTGATGTAGAGACTTGCCCGCCAACGAGGCTTTATGTAATGAAGCCATAACTATTTAGTCTATGGTTAGCACCGTCTGGATACCTTGGGAATAAATAGATATTTGAATTATGTAGAATATAGCTTTCATACTATGACATGTGATGTCAGGGAGACCGACGGCTCGACTAAGAGCGAAGGTCGTGTAAATCTTACCTCTCGTTAATCTTAGTAATATAATCTTCTACAAGTTATTCGTACCTTTCATTTAACGTAGCTTAGTTCTACAGTAATTCGTACATAGGTACATGTGTAGCATAAACGTTACAGTACCTACTTTTAAGCAAAATTCATGGCCGAAAACTCTTAATTGTCAATAACAAAAAGCATTAAAATGTGACAACCAAAACAATAATAATAACCGTCAATTAAGAGACATCATTAAGATAATGTTCAGAAGAAAAATCTCGAATGGCTGTGAACAACCTGGGGGGCGATTCTCACGCAATAGACATGATGTCGAATTAGAGATATGTCGAAATAAAATGGCGGATGTCGATTGAAACCGATTTTTCGTATTCTCGAAATGTCACATTAGAGAAATGTCTATGCCTAGCGCTCGACTTGCAACGAGTGGTAAATATCAGTCGACATGAATGTCGCGCGTGAAGTCTATCGAGTTCTCTAGTTGTTGTTGCTGCTTGCTCACGCAAATTCCGTGGAATTCCCATTATTCCTGCCAACTGTTGACACATTTCAACACAACAAGAGAAAACATAAAGTCTAATTACGCCAAAAAATAGGTTAAACTTACCAAGCTCTAAGCTAAAAATGCACTCAACAAGTACACTAGCCATGTCAATTAAAATATGTAATAAATACCCGATATATTTAAAGAACAACAAAATAGTAATTTATACATTCATAAATAAATAAAAAGAGTTTATAATAAACGTAAATGTTATTACATATAGGTATCTAATATAAATAAATAAAAAAAAGATTAATTTTAAATTAGGTACATAATGTAATTACATTAAAATAATAAAAACATAATAATTAATAATGCAATTATTTTATAATTAATAATACAATAGCAATTAATAATAAAATCATTGCCTAATTAATAATATAATAATTGCATAATTTTATTAAAATAAGTTCATAATTACATAATAAATAACCAGTTACAATCAACTAAATAGTCAAACAAAAGCCCTTTTATTCTCTCCTACTTTTACTTTTGCTGTGCCCGACCCGGGTCCGCATTGTTCATTTCTGTAAGTGCACATGTGGATGCAATAAATATATTGAGTGAACAACAAAAAACAATGCCAGACAAAAGATGCAAAAAATTACGTTAAGTTTCGTGATAGAGATCCAAAAAGCCTGCGACATTTATCTCTATTGATTATGAGAATACGATAACATAAATTTTGTGACATTTTCAGTAGACATTTAAAATTAGACATTATCTCGAATTAGAGATATCTCGAAAGAATTGAGAATCGCCTCCCTGGCTACTTGACACATGCGGAGAACTCTCCAATTTGTTGCGAACTCGCTTCGACCGTACCTACCTTTTGAATACCTGTGTTCAGACCTCGCAAATGAGACTTTTCCGTTTAATTAATCTATACAAATAAATAAAATTGGAGTACCTGTTTGTAATATCAAAATACAGCTTTTTATTAACGCGGCGCTTTACACGGCGCTTATACCAATATAACATTTTTTAAGTTTTTTGCCTCTGTCTGTTGGTCTATCTGTATGTCTGTCTGATTGTTTCGGGTAATTTACATGACGGCTGGTCCGATTTTGACGGAACTTTTAGTGGCCGACAGCTGACGTTACAAGGAGTAATAGGTTGTTATTTTGGAAAAAGAAAACCAATTAAAGAAAAGACAAGACAACAAATATGATAAGAAGTGAGCACTAAAAAGCGAAAAAAAAACTATTTGACAAAAAAGACGGTGGCAATACAAAACAACAAGCAAACCAAAGCCGCCGACTTGCGAATAAAAAGTTATATTTTTCTTGTTGAAAAGTTTTTTTTTCGCTTTTACACCAATAAAATTAAGTCATCCCTTAATTTGATATCCTTAAGGGTGGAATATTTTCTTAAAATTTATATGGGACCACATTTGAGACAAATAAAAAAAGAATCTTCGAAATCGGACTACACTGAAAAGAATTATGCGTGGTCAAACATAAAAAAATAAATCAAAATACTTAAAAAATGTTCATAAAATCAAAACTACTATGTTAATTTTTATGGGACCAAATGGCAACTATTCCGCATCAAACAAAAGAAGAATCACGTAAATCGGATCATAAATTTCAGCCTAATCGGCGCACCTCCTCCTTTTTGAAGTCGGTTAAAAATAGAATCAGGGTATCGCGCAAAAAAAAGGCACGAATACGTGTCACGCGGGCGGAGTCGTGGAATAAGTTTGTGTTTGTGTAAATAAAACATTTAATATTTATTGAACTGTCTATATATTTAGTTAGTGATGCTCATTTAATTAATCGGGTATTTGTATTTATTTACGTGGGTATGTTAAAGTGAACATCAAACGTTCTTTAAATTCGTAATGTTTGTCAAATAAAAAATGGCTTCCCAAATATTAAATACAAGACTCTACTCGCGACTTCATCCACGTGGAAAAAAGAATACCAAAAAAACTATGGAGAGGTACAGAGCACTGTCTCGTAAATGGGATGAAAGTTGAAAAAGTGCCCCGCTTTCCGAAATCGGCTAAAATGGCGCTAGCGTAGGTACAGGGTATGTTGTGTATGTAGCCATAGATCCGTGAACGAAGCAGTTGTTGACGGAGTGAATTATGCCGAGTAAGAATTTTTGACACGGTCGCGAATGCAGCGCCACTCTTATGTGGACACTTTCATACACAAAGATCGTGCACCCTCCATACATAAACGCTAACGCTACCGCTGACGCTACCGCTGACGCTACCGCTGACGCTACCGCTGACGCTACCGCTGACGCTACCGCTGACGCTACCGCTGACGCTACCGCTGACGCTGCCGCTGACGCTACCGCTGACGCTGCCGCTGACGCTACCGCTGACGCTACCGCTGACGCTACCGCTGACGCTACCGCTGACGCTACCGCTGACGCTACCGCTGACGCTACCGCTGACGCTACCGCTGACGCTACCGCTGACGCTACCGCTGACGCGACCGCTGACGCTACCGCTGACGCTGACGCTAATACCAACGCTAGCGCTGACGCTAATGCATACGCTACCGCTTACGCTAACGTTACGCTAACGCTTACGCTAACGCTAGCTCTTACGCTAACGCTAACGCTTACGCTAACGCTAGCTCTTACGCTTACGCTAACGTTTACTCTAGCTCTTACGCTAACGCTAACGCTTTAATCACTGCTGAACTGTTCGACCCTTCCTTCTAATCTAATATCCCACTTTCAAAATTTATATTCTTTACACGCTAAGAATTTGTCTTTGTCTGGTCTTCGGGAACCGATCACTTTTCCGAATTCTTTTTGTCCGAATTTCATTTTACCGAAAACTATTGCCCGACGTCTTTTTTGCTGTATGCATTATTTGACATATTTTTAGATCATCGAAGTATTACGTGCGTATATAGTAATATATAAGCGTTAGCGTAAGCGTTAGCGTATGCGTTAGCGTAAGCGTTAGCGTAAGCGTTAGCGTAAGCGTTAGCGTTGGCGTTGGCGTTAGCGTAAGCGTTAGCGTAAGCGTTAGCGTAAGCGTTAGCGTATGCGTTAGCGTAAGCGTTAGCGTAAGCGTTAGCGTTAGCGTTGGCGTAAGCGTTGGCGTAAGCGTTGGCGTAAGCGTTGGCGTAAGCGTTGGCGTAAGCGTTGGCGTTAGCGTATTTGAAAGAGCTTTCAAAACTAATGTATTTATTACACTGGCGTTATAGAGAGCAAATTTCAGATTAGTTTCCTACTATTTTGTTTCATTAATTATTTAAATGTAATGGCACTTAATAAAACAGGTGGTCCCAGTAAGAAGCTTGCAGACAAAGATTGCAAGCAGGCATGCAGCATGCAAGCAGGCATGCAAGCAGGCATGCAAGCAGGCATGCAGCGTGCAAACAAGCATAAAACAAGCAAGCAGGCATGCAACATGCACAAGCATTGTTTCTGTCACGGCTCCGGCGCTGCGGGGTCTGGGCGTGGGGCCCCACGCAAGCTTATCGTCGCAGATGGTTTTAACGCTCACCACCGCAGCTTCGGCTTGCTGGCCGGCCAGCCTCAGCCGCGGTGGCGAGCCTTCAAACCGCCTGCTCCTCAGCTCGCGAGCCGCCCCACCCCTCTGCGCCTACGCGTTTTTAAATTACACTAGGGTTAGGGCAGACAAGACTGCGTGAAGTCGGTTTTGCAGCGATTCGTTTCTGTCACTAATTTTTGTAACATATTGACTTTTAATGACACTATTTTAATTTAATGTTGAATATGCTACCAAGTAACCGGCTATATATTTGTGATCAAATAATATTCCGTAAAATGTTGTTGAAAATATGGCAAATAAATCATTTGGCAAATGAAAATAGTTCAACGCTTACGCTAACGCTTACGCATACGCTTACGTTAACGCTTACGCTAATCCCTGCTGTACTGTTCGACCCTTCCTTTTAATCTAATATCCCACTTTCAAAATTTATATTCTTCACACGCTAAGAATTTGTCTTTGTCTGGTCTTCGGGAACCGATCACTTTTCCGAATTATTTTTGTCCGAATTTCACTTAAAAACTATTGCCCGACGTCTTTTTTGCTATAAGCATTATTTGACATATTTTTAGATCATCGAAGTATCATGTGCCATAGGTATTATTTTACTGAACTATGTTTCTCCGATTTACAAAATATCTTTTTCCTATTGACCGAAGTCTCTTTTGAACTATTTTCATTTGCCAAATGATTTATTTGCCATATTTTCAACAACATTTTACGGAATATTATTTGATCACAAATATATAGCCGGTTACTTGGTAGCATTTTCAACATTAAATTAAAATAGTGTCATTAAATGTCAATATGTTACAAAATTTAATTATCGGGAGCAGGAACTCTTTACTGAGTCGTATCCGAGGATCGACTGCCATACTTACGGAGTGCACGCTCTTTTATAAGGCGATGCCCCCCACCTTGCAACCTCTCCTTCACAAGTCTGCCCACAGGCGCACGGAAGTGCGTCACGCGTTTACTTGTTACAAAACACTAAAATGTGCTAAATCTAATAAGATAAAGTAATCCAATAACACAATAATAATTGTCATGAATAAACAATAGTGATTTCATAAAGTAATTCGTTTTACATTCAAAGTAACGTGTCAACAATTGTTTTGAATAAAACCATCGATAACAATTTATTATCACACACAAATCAGTGTGCATACACAATAAATCATATTTCGAATTAATAGACAATAATTGATAATAAAATCACTTAAATTGATAATAAGAGAAACAAATCATAACAAATTTAGTTGACTACCCACAATAATAAAAACCATCTCCGACATATATATTATATTAGTTATATTTTCATTTTTTCAGATTACCAATGTTGTTTTTTTTAACAATGCACCTGCCATGTTATCTCTTCACCAGCCTTGGTTGACTGGTAAAGAATGCCTAAGGCAAGTTAAGTCCGCCTTTGTACCTTTGTGCATGAAGTATAAATAAATAATAAAACATAGCCATTATAATAATAAAAACAATAATAAACATAGTAATAAAGTAGCTTTCTATCAGTGAAATATTTTTAGAATCTGACCCGTGCTCCAAAGATAACTTCTGACAAACTAAAAAAAATATAAACAAACTTTACCTCTTAAAACATATTAGTATAGATAGATGATAATCATAAAAATGAAAAATAAATAATTAAAAAAATGAAAAAAACACGCCTGCCTTGTCAAAAGAGAATCAAAAAAATTAAAAACAAGCTAAATGATTTTAGTATTGAATGAAAAAATGTTGTTTGAAAACCAATCTTTTCAGCGAAGTCGGGGGACCTGGAAAGAACTGTTCCAAGGAACTGTCCCCCGACTGAACCATTGTTCCGGGCTATGGCCTGCTCGATGGCTTGGGTTTTCGAGCGCCGATGGTGGCGACTTATCAGCTTTTTTACCTCCTTGTTAAGTACCTGATACTCAGACGGGGTGACATGCGTTAGTTCTCGTCGTTTCCTCATTAATTCCAGAGTCTCGCTGGTGAGTATCGACTTGCGTCCATTTCTCACCGGTCGAAAGTATTTATAAACCACTTCGCGGATAACACGTACTAGGCCATGGGTGGCGTCGTTTATGTCCTCTGTGGTTTCCAATGAGGCGAATCGGTTCTATAGCTCTAGCTGGAAGCTTTCGAAGTCAGCCACGACCTGGGGTAGTGATGGTCTAAGAGTCGGCCTCGTTTGCCGCGCTCGTTCGATTTTAACATTTATATTCAGAGTGCCTCTTAACCACAGATATAGATATACCTAGATAACGCTGTCTATCTATATCTGTGCTCTTAACAGTCGGCGATCGCTTCCGGTATTGACCCTGTTGATCACGGAGACATCTTTGAATATCTGGCGCTGGTCAGACATAAGGAAGTCGATCTCGTTCTTGGTCACGTTATCGGGGCTTCACCAGGTCCATTTCCTTTG
Source organism: Charanyca ferruginea (assembly GCA_947361185.1). NCBI lineage: Eukaryota > Metazoa > Arthropoda > Insecta > Lepidoptera > Noctuidae > Charanyca > Charanyca ferruginea. The sequence goes on along the minus strand of OX376074.1, from coordinate 10,155,285 downwards.
AGGCTTCTTCTGGAAAAAGGAGTTCATCAGAAAAAGCCTCGAGGAAGTTTACCAGCATTTGCCCCCTGTGATTTCTGCGCCCATAGCCGAATGGACCTACTCTAGACTCGCTACTCTCTTGTACTTCCACTTTAGCATTGAAGTCACCCATGACAACAGTGTAGATTGTTTTGGTATGAGACATAGCTTTCACTGTCTTCGTACATGGTACGAAGCATGGTGCTATGGCAGTGTTTTATTGTAATTATAATAATATATGTATAGATATAAATTTTGTCTTCAAGAAGCAAGCGTGGAAACAAATATCGTAAGCCCATTTTTTTTAAGTTTTTCTATGGGATATTGAATACTACTACTACAATTTCAATTTCAGTTATTTATTCAGACAACAAAGATTTTTTTTTTATCATTTGATAGGCATACGTTGACCACTATCTCACCTGATGGGAAGCGATGATGCGGTCTAAGATGGAGCACGCTTGCCTAGAAGTAACCTATTCACTCTTGACTTAAAGACTAACGGGTTGTAGCTATCAGGAAACACAGACTCAGGCAGGGAATTCAAAGATCCATTAGGTTAGCAACACTAGACTTAACCTATGTTAGTACTTAACTAATAACATAGAAAGTGTACAGGTGACAAGTGATCTCACCAACGGGCTGTCATGTCTCCCGGCTATAGCTCGTAGAATGATGTTGGGGCTGCAACGGAGTCTGTTTAGCAGCGAGCCCATTTTCTTAGCATTTAAGCAGTCGCCACGTGCCTCAGCGAACATAGATGTCGCAGTACACAACCGAGGCAGCCGCATCAGCACTCTGCGTTCTTATACTTGTCCTCTGAGCATTGTAGGCCTATTAGGTGTAGCCGAATTGAATTTAATATTCTTTGAACAGCGTTCAAAGCGTACATTGGAAAAACCGGTGGGACAGTATATTAGCTCGAACCTGTCTGCGCTCTCTCTCCATATCTGCGTCTGTCAAATCGTCCGTCACGATATGACCTAAGTATTTAAAAGAGTACACCATGTGCAATCCCATACTGTTCAGTGACACAGGAGGAACATTACAGTGGATGGACACTTGGTATTGGACTTAACGACCATGTATTTTGACTGGCCTTCGTTATATACAAAGCCATAAGAAAGCAGCTTACGATTTGTAAATATCGTAAAGCTTACTACCTACTGTGATATTAATTTATTTTGCTTTGTTATGTTACTGGTAAACAAATGCATTAAATACTAGTGTTATATATTTTTGTTATGCACTAAGCAAGCTCTAGACGATGATAGTAAGCTTAGTCAATTAGTAAAGAGTTAGTAACAAGTTTTTTTTTTGGATTGTTTCATAACCAAGGCCAACCCCATTAATTTTTTTAAAAATTTGCACTAGCCTATGTTACTCGGGATAACGCAACGCTTCTAACGATACCACATACAATGATATCGGTTAAGCCGTTTAGAAGTTATGGTGGAATAAAGAAACTCACAAACATACATGAACCCTAAAAACATACCACTCCTTTTTGCAAACCTTTCCCAAACCTAACCTCAAACCACCCAAACCCCCAAACCCCCAAACCTTGCCAAACCTTCAACAAGCCCTTGATCAATAAAAATTCAGACTCTTACGATATAACTAAACATCTATGTAGATACATTTAATAAAGTCGTTGGTCCCGGCTGAAATTCGTAGATAATTACGGGTAGTCAGAAGCCAGAAAGTCTGATAATTTATTATGAATTTTAACTCCGCTTCGTTCTGATCGGACAATCGTTCTTTCGAGTGAACGTTCTTCGGTCAAACAATCATTAGGGTAAACGTTCTTCGGGCAAGTGCACTTCTTCGTAACGCACGAGTCTCTATTAAGACCTTGTGGTACGAATTCCTAAAAATATTTATTTAAAATTCGTATAAAATTAACAGTAGCTATAAACCTAAAGTCGACGACTTCTTCATCACATTTTGGCGCCGACTTCACAAACTTTTCATTTTCATTAAACAAATTACTAAAACACTCCTCAGCCCTAAAACACTTAACGTCATCATAAAACAATTTGGACCTTACAAAATCTGATAACAATTTAGATTTCCTAAGATATTTATTTTGTCTACACGACAGAAAATCGTTCCACACACATTCCTACGTTGATAATAATTAATGAATAGTCGCGCGTGATATATTACTGTCATGGCGCTGTCAGACTGTGGTGTTAATTGTGGCAGTGGTGTGAAGCAGCCGAAAGATATGTGAATTAATTAGTGGAACAGCGAGTTATGGCACCTATTTGTGTCGTGGGAGGTATTGTGTGTCGGTGTGAGATATGGGTGCAGTTTATTGGTCAATATCATATTGGTAATACACATAGTGGAACACGTCGACGCGAAATTCTTTACCATGGATCAGCATAGTAAGTCTAGAACCCAAGAGCGTCGCCAGTACTCGCCAGCTCATGGCCTAGGGTGGGCATGTTGATATATGGTGGATAAGAAAAGTATGAATTTTAAATACCTTCGGTCAAAGGCACATGAAGCTTTTGGAATCTCTAGGGGAGGCAACTGCCCCTACCTACCCCGCCTTGAAAGGCACATGAAGCTTTTGGAATCTCTAGGGGGGGCAACTGCCCCTACCTGCCCCGCCTTGAAAGGCACTTGAAGCTTTTGGAATCTCTGGGGGGGGGGGGGGCAATTGCCCCTACCGCCTCCCCCCCCCTTGAAAGGCACATGAAGCTTTTGGAATGTCGAGGGGAGCAACTGCCTCTACCTGCCCCCCCTTGGTGACGCCATTGAATGTTGAAATCTGTAGGTATTTACGACCATTACCTACGAGGTGAAAATGTATGAAATAACAGATTTCTTTTTTAAATTAACCTACATAAGTTCGAATATCTTGCTACTCTAATAAGAGTACACAATGATTAGAAGTTAGAACCTGCTGTCCTGAAACACAGACCAAGACCCTGGTAAGGCATCACTCTCTTTCAAAATATGATTGAATAAATAATGTAACTTCATAAACTGTTTACCGGTGTATTGCGGAGATAATTTTATTATTACGTATTTAGTTTCAGACCAACACCTTAGTACCTACGTTGTACTCTAAACAGAGACTAAAAAATAAAAACAAAATGTTAACATCTGTCCATTCTAGTTGTTGTTTAACTGCAATAGCGAAAAGACGTACGATCGCGCGCGCGTGCTCTAGTTAAGAGTATTCTGCAGACGCAGCACAACACCGCCGTGCGTCGTCGCGGTGTTCCTACGTCGATCTATCGGTGTCATTGTCATGACCTAGTTACAAGTGCGGAAATCATGAAGTGTTTATTATAATTTATTGTTTAGGTGCTAAACTCACCTTATAACAAAATAATGGCTACACAGTCTATTAAGATAAAAACTGACCTGGAAAAGCGGTTGTATGACTGTTACATCCAGGAGAAAACAGACAGAGAAAACCTGCAACTTATGGTACGTAATTTGAATGATCACATTAATACCTTGCAGGAACAAGTACAAGCCCTTCAAGGAGAATTAAATTGCTTGAAAGAAAAAAAGCATGATAAAGAACCCTTACAAAAACAGGAAAGCGAGAAAGCGATATTTACCCAGCGTACTAAAAGTGACGTTGAATATTGCACAGACGAGGAGGAACTCGCTAAAGAGACTGAGTGGATTAGGGCCAAGAGCAGGAAGAAGAGGAAGCTTAACACTTCCCTCTCTCCAAAACAACAACCTGGAACAAGCGCCCAACCCGAAGAACAGCAAAAAAACGCGAAAGAGACTTCCGTCAAAAAAATGCCCCCACCACCGCCAATTATAATAGATGGAGTTAAGAACTACCAAACGTTCTACGACTCGCTAATTGAAACAATACCAGCTGAATCATTTACCGCAAAAATGATGAATGGTGATTGTGTAAAAGTAAACGCGAAAAAAGAAGACTCTTATAGAGAAATTGCCAGATTTTTAACAGAAAAAGACCACCATTGGCATTCTTACGAGAATAAGCAGGCTAGACCAATTAGAGTTGTTGTGAAGAAGTTACATTCTTCTTGCCAACCTGATCGTATTAAAAACGATCTCACAGCACAAGGCCTAAAAATAGAAAAAGTAGACGGCAAATTGAGCTGGAGGAGTAAAGAACCACTCAACATGTTCGTTTTATCATTTAGTAATGAGGAAGATGTCAACAAAATCTATGGCATAAAGTATATTTTAGGGTGTAAAATTGAAATACACCCACTTAAAAATCCTAAACTCATTCCCCAATGCAAGAGATGCCAGGCGTATGGGCATACACATAAATACTGCAGGAAAGAGCCAAGGTGCGTAAAATGCACTGGCAAGCATCTTACAGCCGACTGTACCAAATCTCTGCAAGAGAAACCAAAATGTGTTCACTGTGGTCTGCCGCACCCTGCCAACTATAGAGGGTGTGAAGTAGCTAAGCAGATCCAAATTATGAAAAATAAAAATATTAAAAAGAAAGTGGTGGTACCAACTGCCCAACAGTCTCTTCCCTCACTAAATCTTACCAAACAGACACAGAAACCAAGTGCCCTGAAACCCATGCAAGTAACCAACACTGGTTCCTACGCGGAAGCTGTAAAACAAAGATCACAGCCTTTGAGCCTAGAGGATAAAATTAATCAGATCTTAAAGTGTATAACCTCATTTGACAAAAGATTAGAGAAATTAGAATCCAGCACTAAAACAGCTGTTTTAAATAATCAAAATGAATAACACTCTTAAAATAATGGCGTGGAATTCTAATGGGCTCCTCAAACATCAAAATGAGTTGCAGGCGGTCCTAGACACAGAAAATATAGACGTGTGTTTGGTCTCCGAAACGCACTTCACTAAGCAATCTTTTGTCAAATTTAGAGGATACATGGTATACAATTCGCTCCACCCTGACAACTCTGCTAGAGGAGGTAGCGCAGTTATAATCAAAGACAGCATTAGTCACTATGTGCAGTGTAAATATGAAGAACAAGATATTCAAGTCATGGCAGTATCCGTTAAAACCAAATTTTGTCACGTGTCCATTGCATCCATATACTGTCCTCCACGGCATATGATAAGAAAAGAGCGATATTTACATCTCTTTGAACTATTAGGCCAGAGATTTATCCTAGGTGGCGATTTTAATGCTAAGCATACGCATTGGGGATCAAGACTTACTACATCTAAGGGAAGGCAGCTCTTGAGTGCAGTTAAGCATACACATTCCGAAGTTAGGAGCACAGGTAAACCAACGTACTGGCCCACTGACCACCAGAAAATACCGGATCTTATAGATTTCTTTATATGCAAAAATATATCCGCCAATTACATCAGTTTGGAGGAAGGTTTTCATATGAACTCGGACCATTCTTCGATAATACTAATGCTTAGCCAAAAAGTCTTACTCAAAGAAAGCCATTCAACCCTGGTTAATAAGTTCACAGATTGGGAAAGTTTTGCCCTTGATCTAGATAATATTATCGACCTTAAAACTCCGATAAAAAAGCAAGATCAGCTTGACTCAGAAGTAAACAAATATATTGTTAACATCCAACAATGCGCGTGGAACAACACACCGCAATTAAAATGTAAATATAAGGGATTTGTCTATCCTAAGGAAATTGTGGATTTACTATCTGAGAAAAGGAAACAAAGGAAGCAATGGCAACAAACAAGGTGCCCGCGACATAAAACATCACTTAACAACCTAACGAAACGATTAAAGAGAAAAATTCTTCAATTTGAGGACGAGTCTCTGAATACCAACCTCCTGCAGCTAACCAATGACAAATCAACGGATTACTCACTTTGGAAAGCGACAAGAAATCTAAAAAGGCCGATTATACAAATACCGCCCATCAGAGATTGTGACGGAAAATGGGCCATAAGCAATGACCAAAAGGCGGTAAGGTTTGCTCAACACTTAGAAGAAACTTTTCAACCTAATGAAAGTTCGATTGAAATACTTGAGAGTACAAATTTATCACAAAACCAAAGAATTAAGCTTGTGACTACTAAAGAAGTAATGAGAGAAATTCAAAATAATATTAGCTCGAAAAAGTCTCCAGGTTACGACCTCATTACAGGTGAAATTCTAAAACACCTCCCGCGCAAAGCCATAGTAAAGCTTACCAAGATAATTAATGCTGCATTTATGCTAAAACATGTGCCTGAGTCATGGAAGGTTGCTGAAGTCATTATGATTGCAAAGCCTGGGAAACCACCCCATGAAGCATCATCATATAGACCTATTTCTCTGTTGCCCGTGTTATCAAAACTATTCGAAAAACTGTTATTGAAACGGTTAAAACCAATTATAGAAGATAAAGGCCTCATTCCAAATCATCAATTTGGCTTTAGGGAAAACCACTCAACAATAGACCAGGTACATAGAATAACTAATATCATTGAAAAAACGCTTGAAAATAAGGAAGTTTGTGCCACCGTGTTTTTAGATGTCGCGCAAGCTTTTGACAAAGTATGGCATAAGGGTCTCATATTCAAGCTCAGACGCATGCTACCAGAATTTGCAGACATCCTAGAGTCGTATATAACTAATAGAATGTTTAGGATACGGCAGGAGGACGCATATTCCGAGCTAAAAACTATAAAAGCGGGTGTACCTCAAGGAAGTGTGCTAGGCCCAATTTTGTACTTGTTATACACCTGTGACATCCCAGAACTGGAGAACAACACCATTGCGACTTTTGCAGATGATACTGCAATTATGGCCACCGGATCAAGCCACAGAGAAGCAGTAGAAAAAGTTCAACTAGCTGTAAACAAAGTTTATGCCTGGACACAAAAATGGAAGATCAAACTGAATGAGTCAAAATCAATTCACATTGACTTCACGAACAAACTCTTGGACTATCACCCAATCTACATAAATGGCATGCAAGTGCCTTATGCTAATACAGCCAAATACCTTGGCATAACTCTCGACGCCAAATTGCGTTGGAAAGCTCATGTCAAAAAGAAAAGACAGGAACTCGACATACGTTATAAAAGTATGTATTGGTTACTCGGAAGGAAATCCTGTCTATCAATACAAAATAAAATAACTATATACAAGCATATTCTAATGCCAATTTGGACGTACGGTATCCAACTTTGGGGCTGTACTAAACAAAGCAATGTCAAAATAATCCAACAATTTCAGAATAAAGTACTCAGGGATGCTGTTAATGCACCCTGGTACATTAGAAATGACGACATTCACCGTGACCTTAAAATGGAATCCGTCACCAACATTATCCAAAAATTTGCTGAAGTCCATGAACACAGACTTCACCGACACGTGAATGTTGAGGCAATTCAGCTGCTAGACAACACAGACTTAGTGCGCAGGCTAAAAAGAACTAAACCTTTTGAATTAGTGTAGTGTACAAAGTGAATGAATAATAGTAACAATGTTGTGCTATACATATAACACATGAACATAGTGTTTCTATAAATTATATCAGACTCTAAGAAAGTGCTACGGACTTGTAAAAAAATCCATATGGACACTATTTTTAGTTTTAGTTTATCACGTAACATATTAAGTCAGAGATAAATTGCTTATTAGTCTTTTAGGCTAGATCGTAATTAATTATTAAGAATTTAGTTCTTATTAATACAGTACAAAAATCTGTCCATAAGTCAAAGATTGAGTCATTTGGGACCAATATACGCCACAACAAATCACGCTATATCGAAAATGTTCCCCAGAAGACCGAAGTACGTAACATTTACTAGGAAAATAAAAAAAAGGATTTTGCAACAAAACTTCAGGATTTTCCTTCGAGCGTTCAGATAGTTGTAACATAACTATGCATCTTCGGACGGCCGCGCCCGAACACAATCGTAAACATAAAATGTAATACAGGTACAACAATACTGGTTGGTCTAAGTCACGAGATCTTTTCTATTTAAATGTTTACAGTGCTTATTAGTTGCGTTAAGTTCATATACTTACACAAATGTCTTTTACTCCGTTTTGAAATCATAGAACTGATAAAGGTGTACTGCATAGTGATGTCCTGATGGTTCAATGTTTATGACATGCACCAATGTGGCTTTTTTAATACGTATGTATTTTCTAAGGATATCTTGAACATCACTGATATTGGAGAAGGAACAATTCGTGAGGAAACCTAGACGTATTATTATAAGTTTAAAACAACCAAGCCGCTTCCAGCACACATGTTGATCAATGCTTATGACTTCTCTGTATGTGAAGAAGCCTTTGCCCTGCAGTCAAACAATGACACACCTATTCTGGCCTGTTATTAAGTGTAAGTGTAATGTACAGACGCCAGCACATCAAGCCATACCAAACTCTCAAATTTTCCCAATTGAATATGAACCTTATAATTTTGTAATAAAGTTGAAAATCTATCAAATAAATTTGACAGATTGTTGTAGCTTGATGTGCTGGCCTCTGTACATTGGTATGCAAACAAAAGACAGTCGAAGTTAATGTTTCGAAATAATGAAAAAATATTCTATGTTGATGCAAACAGCTGTTCTTAGCACAGACATAAAATACATCTTGTGAATAACTAAAATCCTACTGGTATTATAAGTCTATGGTTTTTAGTAATTCTAAAGATTTGCAATATTTTGTCACAGCTTTCAAAGTTAACAATCAGGTAAATAATCGCTTACTAACTTTTGATTTTAAATAGCACAAACTTTAAAGGAGGAGGCCTGGTCTCAAAACACAATAATGTCCCCTATTGTTTATTCGTCGACGTGAAAATTGTGAGTGTTTGTGAATCTTTAATTATATTGAACAAGTCATTGTGCAAGCGTATCTCTCTTTCACTCTCTTCACTTTCCTCTCGCTCTGTCTACAAATTATAAGCCAATTCGCTATCGCATCTTCCTTGTACCAAAGCATTTGTGTGCAGGTGTTGGGCAGAGTTTTACGTGAGTAGTTTACTGAAGAAATCACGCCGGCCACGGTTGGTGGCGCATTTAAACACGACACTTGTCATCCACCTCACTAGTAGCACATACTAAGTACGTTTAAGATTTTTTTTCGTTAAAAAGTAGGTTTGGAATAAAGTTTGTGGCTATTAGAACAACACAGTTCTCCGAAAGGTTAAATGATAGATAATAATTATTCAGAAAACTGTTTTAAACTTTTTTTTACTCGACGCGGTGTTTCTGACAGACAATTGCTTCATGTAAAATACTGTTATTCAGCTGCATCCGATTAGGCAGAAAGTTGACCCCAATATAGTTGTGAAAAAGGCTGAACAGATGATGACACTTTTATTTAACTAGTTAAAGTCGGTTAGGTCGTCTTATGTTCTCAGAGCAGTCGTGAGTTTCATATCCGACTGCTCGAAGAACACAAGACAAGTGTTTTTTGAAGTCCTGGGGTGTGATTCTGTAAGAACTCATTCTAAACTTCGAATCTGAATCCGCTGTGAGTTTCTTGATTGGCGTTCTAAAAACTCGGTTGATTATTCGAATTTACACTAGCGCCACCCTTGCGAGCGTGTCAGCGAGTTGAACTAAATTGACAGGGAGATTTTGACAGATAAAGTATGAGATGACGTAAGAAGTGGCATTCTGTAAGGTAATTTCCCCGTCACTTCGACGCTCACTTCGCACTGGAACCCGATTCAAAGTGTCAAATATATCAAGGTCATTTTGAACCTTATGCGAAGTGAGAGTGAATAGCGATGTGAGATGCGAGTTGTTGTTTGAATTTTACAGAATCGACCTACTGACCATATATTGGTCAGACCATGCAGGTTAATTTCTAAGGTAGTCTTTTAAAGAAAGGACCATTCAGATTTGATTGAAACAGTCCATTCAGATTAAGCATGTTGTGTCAGCCATAATGTAGGTAGCTCAACCTACCATTTAGGTTAGGCAGAGGTGTACCTACAGAACATCCACATTTTACTAGTGGTTCCGGTCGTTGTTACCATTAAAATCTGTCGTTCTGTGGCTATGTGACATCATTAAATATTACAGTTTCTAAAACCAGAAAGAAACAGTGTTTTTGTTTACCAGATTTGCGCTCCCAGAGGGTTTCATAATAACAATATTGTTTATTCATTATTAGTAGGTATAAAGTTCTGTTATTCAATAGCCAGTAGCAAAGTACAAACACTGTTGACAGATCAATTACCTTCTCTGATTCAAATGATTGTTCAGGTAAACACTTTAAAATGTAACAATTGTTTTACTTCAAATTGTATAGAACCTGTATTCAATTGTCTCGGTCCACCAAAAGCGAATTAAACAATAGAATCAATACTTATGAAAGAAATATAATTTTATAATGGACGAAGAATCCAGAGGCACCATACCTACGTCATGTTGCATTACCAGGAAGGTAAGGTACGACTTGTCACTTTTAAAGCTGGGCCATTTTTCAGATATCAAGTACAAAGTTACTTTACTGTGTGAATAAGGTAACTAGCAAGTGAGCATATTAACTTAATTAAAAAAAAAACTTCATCATTCAACGTCATCATCAGCCGGAAGCTGCAGCAAGCAATTTTTTTTTGTTTTGGTTGATTTTAAGGCGCTACAGGGTGAAACTAAATTAATGAGCAAATTTTTAAGGAGTGACTCAGACCACGAAACTGAACCACTTTAATTTCATTTCACGGCCAAAATGTATGGAACAGCTGTTTCTTTTTTTCGCGCTGTTTATTTGTATGAGCAATATTCCGAGTGTTGACTAAATATACACTTTTTTGTAAATACATTATTATTATTATTATTTATTAATGTACTGTCTAACTTCTATTAATTCTCATTTCAACCATGCTTAAATAACGTACATTTGATGACTTTGGGATCTGGGCCTATAACTGTTTCAAGCTTATTTTATGAAGCCCTCAGAGTTCTCCCGTTGTTTGTCAAACAATCCGACAAAATGTAGTAACTACAATTAAAATCCTCGTTTTACTTGAGAAAAACAAAGAATTTTGTTGAGACCGTACCTAGCCCACGCAATTATTCCTCTCACCTTTGTCTCAAAGACGAAAGAAAAAGGCTAGAATAAGAATTTTCGCGTCTTTGAAATACCTACATCTTTGCTTATTCTTCAAAGGACCTTCAATTAAGATGGTGTGAAAAACTCGGTCCCAAACTTCAGCGTATTTCTGGTCCTATTTATAAAACATTCAAAAAACTTTAGTTCAACAAAATGTAGGTACCTACTTTCCTACTGAAAGATCATTGGAAAACAAATTCAACGAACCATTTTTTTTTCTCAGTAAAGTTGAAAAGGAAGTTTTTGAATAAAAATGCCTACTTTACCATGAACTTGCCATCACTTTCCATTTGAATGTAGTCAAACAAATGAGCTTGTATTTTAAGAGATCAACCAAGATGAAGACGGAACAGGAAAATCTGGATGATAAAAAACAAATTGAAATTGTGACCTTCATTCAGATTAGGATTTCCATTACGGGGTTTTTGTTCGTGAAAAGGTTTATCATCGTTTTACACATTTTAAAGAGTTGTTCAACCTTAACGATCTATTCTATTCAATTGTATTTTTTTTTGGTTTTACATTGGGAAAGGTTTTTATTATGGGATGCAAGGAAACTAAATACTGTTCCTTTTTTTGAGGGTACTTAGCCTTAAACTACGTACTTCTTCTGTATCGCGGGTGCGTTTACAAACACATAAATTCACATACATAAATAACCAAACCCGGAACAACTACCTGCATACCACACAAATATTTATTACGTACGGGAATCAAAGCCACGGCAAGCAGCACAAAAGCTACTCGCATAGCCACTGTACCAAACCGTGTCGTCAAAAGGTTGTTTTTTAATTATTACTGGAACTAACAGATTTGAAAGAAAATTAATTATCTGAAGAAATCTACAATAACGACCACGATAAAGACAAAATCCATGTGGAAATGCTCTATAACTACTATTAGCAGTGACACTACAGTATTCAATACTTATTTCCTTAGTTTACATATTGTTTCACGAGAGCGAAGCGGCTGGTATAGCTTGTCTACAATAATATTATAACACTTATCTACATAATATCTTAAAACACGGTGATGCATAATCGATCAGTGATGTGCTACGACGGCGTAGATGGCGTAGGCGCGTAGCTAATCAGCTACGTCATAGCAGTTGGCTAAACAATTCATTCATGGCCACCAAGGACTCAAGGACTAAGTGCGAAAACCAAACCCCTTGTAGTAGAATAGAATAGAATATTGAGATGATAAGATGGTTTGTAGTTTATAAAACAAATACATACCATTCCATAATACTCCTAAACTACACAAAACCGCACAATGTAATTTAATCTCAATTTCAAACCAAACAAAAACAACTCCGTACAAACGTAAGCTCTCATTACAAAAACAATACAGCTGGTAATCAGGTGACATTACGCATGAGTCATGACACACGCTTCTATTTACCACAGCGTAAGCAAGTGTCGTGATTTTCATAATAAAAACGGTACGCCAAAGCAGGACAAAGGGTGGTGACTGGCGACGCGCGAGACCCTCTCGCAGAATACGTAACTAGAAAATCCTTTACGTTTCCGAAATGATATTTTGTTATATGTAGTGGTATTTGGTATATGTATGTAGGTATGGCCGGACGACTCTTTGTGCGTTGGACTTGGGGTTTTGATATGTTTGTAAGGCTAAAGGACTGTTCAAACTTAAGGACAAAATTCGTTCGCTTATATTGTGTCCAATTACTTGTATGAACGTGTTCGAATGTGTGTGAATTCCTAATAATTACAACAATTGACGCGCAACGTTTGGAATTCGCCACAGTTTGAGCACAAAATATAAAGGCGCGACGCGGCCTTACGTACTTTGTGGTTTGAGCTAATCCTTATGTTTATTTATGAGATGTATTTTATATCATTTTATATAAACAAATACAATACTGTTTTCTGTTTGCGCAGGAAAACAATATTAAAGTAAACATAGAATATAGTCTAGACTCTAGACGACTCCGATATTAAATCCGATTGATACTGAAATCGAGGTGGATGGAAAATTTCACTTTTCAGATATCTATTTTGGGTAATTTAATTTAAATAATCCGAAAAAGCCCTTACTAAATAATTGTATATTAACTGAAAGGTGACACCGTCTATTCTATAAAGAACCGGTCAAGTGCATGTCAGGCCACGCGCAATTTAGGGTTCCGGAGTTGCCATTCTTACTCTAAAAAAGCGCGACTTCTTCTTTTTATTTATTTTTAAATTACCAAATAAATATTCGCGCTGATGAGCGAAATTACAAAACTGCCTTAAAAAGAAGATGAGCGCTCGGACCCCACGACCCGAGGGTTTCAACCCCAAACTATATATGCTTTACGTACGACACACGTGGCGTCCCACACTAAAGGCCTACCCAACTTCCAAGGAAATAAAGACATGACGTCCGGTCTCTTGTCATCGTTGCGTGCCAAGCCGATTTAAGTTACTCAGTAACTGGTTTGTGGAGGTCAGACAGGCAGTCTCCTTGTTAAACATTGGTATACAGCTGGCAGCTGGTAGCTGACGCTGGCTGGTAGCTGACGCTGGCTTGCAGCTGACGCTGGCTTGCAGCTGACGCTGGCTGGTAGCTGACGCTGGCTGGTAGCTGACGCTGGCTGGCAGCACCGGTGGAAAACGGTACATGCCCATTTTCATGTGGGCTGGTACTTAATTTTTTTGACTACACGGTTGGCGCAGTGGTTGAGCGATCGACTACTGCGCTGCGTGTCGCGGGTTCGATTCCCGCACGGAACAAATATTTGTATGGTCGTAAGGTAAGTTGTTTCGGGTCTGGCTGTTTGTGTATGTGAGTTTATATGTTTGTAAACGCACCCACGACACAGGAATAAACCCTAGTGTGGGGCAATGTTATAAAAAAAAATCTATGGTTATAATTTGCTTCCAATCTTAAGCAATATAGTAAGATACCAATCAGCTACCGCAAGTACTTTCGAACAAACTATGGAGTTTTCCAATTTTCCACAGCAGTTTACAAAAGCTTTTAGTATCGGCTAAAGACTTAAATTGTTTTACTGATAGTCTCACTTATAAAGAATATAAAGCAGATAGGGTAAAGACATTTTCTTAAGCTACATACAAATTGGATGCACGCACAGTAAACACTGCTACTACAGGAATAAGGTCGTAAATTATTTATCTGTCTATTCACCTGCGATACTTGTAATTAACACCATAAATCAATTATTAGTTTTCTTTATTTTCTTTCTTTTCTTTCTTTTCTTTCTTTTCTTTCTTTTCTTTCTTTTCTTTCTTTTCTTTCTTTTCTTTCTTTTCCTTCTTTTCTTTCTTTTCTTTCTTTTCTTTCTTTTCTTTCTTTTCTTTCTTTTCTTTCCTTTCTTTCTTTTCTTTATTTTCTTTATTTTCTTTCTTTTCTTTCTTTTCTTTCTTTTCTTTCTTTTCTTTCTTTTCTTTCTTTTCTTTCTTTTCTTTCTTTTCTTTCTTTTGTTTCTTTTCTTTCTTTTCTTTCTTTTCTTTCTTTTCTTTCTTTTCTTCCTTTTCTTTCTTTTCTTTCTTTTCTTTCTTTTCTTTCTTTTCTTTCTTTTCTTTCTTGTCTTTCCTTTTTTTTTGTGTTTTTTTTTTTTTTTTTTTTATATTGTTTTTTTTTATTATTCTTATATTTCCGAGCTGATTTTGTCTACATACGAGTATATCTAAGGCTTTTAAAAATATTTTAACTACGAACAAGTCCTTATAACAACCGTATCCTTTTGTCCTAACCGTACATTGCGTGTGCGGTCGTAGGGGAGCGAATGTACATGCACCTAAGCAGCACGCTCGCTTTTTGCATACCAAAGGCCAGTTTACGTCCAGCCAAGTTAAATATGCCAGTGTTTGGAGTGGTTAACCGCAGCAGTTCAATGGTTAAACCAACGTTTACCTGCCTACCAGTTTAATCAATGGCTTTATTTTGGACATTTGGTAAAACACAGTTTAAGTATTAACAACAGGTTTTGACTAGGTTTCTACTTTTCTTTTTCTCTTACGTGCAAGATAATTAAACAAATAGATAGCAAAATGACTTAAAAAAATAAATAAAAATAATTTCATATTGAAAGACAACACTGCCTTCATTTCCGTTTACGGATTCCAAAGACTTGGCACAATCCGAGAAAATCGATCAAGAGACACACATCAAGAATCGTGATCTACGGAATACTACTACACTACTACTACTATACTATTGTGTGTACACATTTCTTGAATGTAAGCAAAGTGAGCTTGAGGTGAACCGTCAATCTGCTATTCTGTAACAATCTCCCTCGGTAACCACCTAGGGGAAGTGAGCTGTCATCCGATCCGATGCTAGGGATTGACAAAGCATTAGAATCATAATTGTAATAATTATAATAATTTCAGCTAATCTTAAAGCATACAACAAGCCTAAGTAGTCGTGTTTAGATGTTTAATGAACCAGCTTTGAAACAACCGAAACACAAAAATAAATGGTTGATAGATTTGCAGAAATAATTATATTAAGCTTTGTCAATCCTTTACATCGTATCGGATAATAGCTCACTTCACCTAGAATTCACCGAAGGAGATTATTACTGAACAGCATAGTCGATGGATGACAGCTCACTCTTAATTTCACCGATATCAAATACACTGTGGCCCGCACGACCAACAAAAACTCTCAAAAAGTCCACTTGCCGGTGCCAACATGCCATCATGCATTAAACTAACAGTTTTCTCACTTCTCCTGTAGAATTTTTCCCATCCACTTGCCTACTAAGGTAGAATGCATGTAAATTGAATTCAAAATGGCTTTTCCGTCATGAATGCAAAGTGAATTGTCATAACCGTGAGCTGTTGACTTTTTGATTGCGTAAAAGAATATTAGTTCGTCTAAACTCGTTTCCTTCTCGTAATACTCGATTAGTATTCTATCAGCGAGCCCACACAGGAAGGCAATAACTATACTTTTTTATTATACACTATTCTATTCAGTTCATATAGCAGTTCTGCGAGTTTCTTGGTCTTTGCCAGCGCGAAGGTGTGTTCTCGTAAGCGGCTATAATGCGAGCGTAATGATCAATTACTATCGTTATTGTACCTTCATTATAGTCGCTATAGGAAAGAGATAAGGAAAGTTCGTGAAACGTGTGTTCTGGTCACGTGTAGGAGTTGGAAGAATGCTCTTCCAACTAGGACAGAGGTCGGCTAATTTTGAAACGGAAGAACCAATAGTTACAATTTACAAAATTTTCCCAGATTTTAAAGAGCCACTAAAAGTTTTGTTTATTCAATATTCATACAGTATGATTTGTAGCAGACAATATGAAGAAAAGTAGCAGGTGCAGTAAATGAAATTAGTTTCACATGATCTATAGCACGATTTTTGTTTCCGCACCTTCACATCTAAAGAGCCGCATGCGGCTCGAAAGCCGCAGATTGCCGACCCCTGACCTAGGAGGATTTACACCTTTTTTTCTAGACTGTGTAATCTATTATCTAAACGTGTTTTTGAATCATCATTTAGGAAATTAATAATTTTGTACTATATCATGCCTGTTTTATTTATCTATTCGTTCATTCTTTAGTACATCAAGTCCATGTTTTTTTTTTATCTTTAAACAATAATGAATTTATTAAGTAGGAGGGAAAAACTCGTCCGCATCGATCTCAATGGGACAAGTGACCAAAAGGCTGCTTCGTTTAGTGCCTAGTGTATCCTTTTTATGAGCACCTTCAACTTCGGTTTAAATAATTTATTTCACAAAAATAATAAAAATAAACATAATAATTAAGATACTTAAATAATTTAAAATGGTCGTGAATTCGTCGAAATATACAAAGAAACGATAAATTTTCATTGTCGGTTGGTTGCAATGAAAACAGCAAAATTTTTATATCTTAAACTTTAAAAATGTTAAAAATAAAGGCTTTAATACCTTTTTAATACAATTTCCGTTCATAGTTCTATCATAATTATCTGATTTCAATTATACCTAACAGCTAAATTACTAACTGGTATAACCGAAACAAATAATTTTAACTAAATGTATTGTTACATCCAAAATACGCCTAATTAACTTTGCATCATGGCATTATCAAATATCATCAAAATTAACAAAACAACGAGTTAGTTATAGATGATAAACCTACTTACACCAGATTTACGGTTGTACGTTGTTTCATAGCTAATAGTTTTATAGAATTTCGTTTCACATAATTTTTTTCTAATAATTTCGTTTCATAGAATAATCAATACGCAGAATATTTACTTTCAAGATTTTTAAATCACTGATTTTTGTTTTACATAAAGTTTATTGTTAGAATAATCATATCATAGAATAACAAATCAAATATTCTTTATCCTTATATTTTTTATTTAATATAAAACTTATTCCCAAGAATGGGAGTCTCAGTTCTAACTAAACTTACTGCGCGTGCGTGCAAGCATCCATGCAGCGTGCAAGCAAGCAAGCTTACAGCGTGCATGCAAGCATGCAGCGTGCAAGCAAGCATGCAGCGTGCAAGCAAGCAAGCATGCAGCGTGCAAGCAAGCATGCATTATACAAGCGAGCATGCAACATGCAGCAGGCATAGTTTCTGTCACGGCTCCGGCGTTGCGGGGCTCTTTATTATTAACTTTAGTAGCACAACATATTGACTTTTTAAGACAACATTTTTGTTTTTGTCTATTTATATCTATTTGTTTTTTTTTTTGTGTTTGCCTTGTGTCTGGGTGTTGTTTATCTATATATGTATGTATTTACAAAAAAAAATGTATTTGTGTATGTATATCAGCTGTCTGACACCCATAGTACAGGGTCTCCCTAGTTTGGGGTCAGATGGCCGTGTGTGAAAATGACCCCACATATTATTATTATTATTATACATTTTCGTTGAAATAAATTCCACAGAAAAATACAACAAACAAACAATATTCGTTGAAAAAGAATTCTACTTTTTGATAAGTTTGTTAAACAAAAAAATGTGATTAAAAATTCATTGAATTGTGTTTCTGTGCAATATTTTTCATTGAAGTAAAAAGTCTTTGAAACAATAATAGTCGAAATAAAAATACGAGAACCAAATATTGTGTTAAACATTTTCTGGGAAACGAAATTCTATGAAATTTCTGTCTGCGAAACAAGGGGACACCCAGATTTACGCTTTACAGTATTTAATTATAACTATGCATCACTCATTACCTCATTGACATAATGCTAGGAATACACGAGATTTGTTTTTTTAAGCTAGTCGGTACACAAAGCTAATGTAACAGTATAAATATTAGTACTACCGTTTACCGTACAGTAGCGACACACAAGGCCTCCCTCGGAAACACTGTTCCTCACCTCTTCCCGCGTCGAACGTGCTCTCGAAACTGCTTTTAATTCTCGTGGCGCGTAGACACGCACACACAAGCACGTATTTGTACAGTCTGTTATTTTGGTAGTAGTGAAGGTAATTACATCGTTTTGTTTGTAGGGAGTGTCGTAGGTGTGAAAATGTGTTAAGCTCATCACATCACTTCAGCTTACTCGAGGTCCACTATATGCGTCCTACATGACACGTCATTTTTCCCCGGTCCCCTGCCTTCTGTACCTATCCGGCCACCACCGGCTATCTTCTTCATACGAGTAACATGTTGATCTAACAAGCGAGTACCTCTAGCTTCGTGTATGCAGAACTAGCTTCGTTTCTAGGCTGGTAAGCTAGCGTCTCAATCTTAGAATGGAGTTCTATTTTTCGAGATATTTATTTACTTCGGGCAACAAGGGCCCTCAAAAAAAAAATACAACAAATAAAACTTATATTATAATCAATATAAACTTAAACTAAAAATCGACTATACACGAAACAACGGCGTCGTATTGCACTGCGAGGTGTAACGTAATCTGCCGCAAAATTGACGATATATGACACTCTTCAGCCAAAAAGGTCTCCATATGATGAGTCGGGATCCGCACAGCGACATGAAATTTGTGAGAGTCCTTACTCCAATCCTTCTTTACTCCAAGACTCCAATTGATCTACATACAAATATAATCCACATAATAATCAACTCCTCGACCTTCGTGGAACCAGAATTAGTGATCTTACTTATCCTGACTTGTATAAGTCCTAACTTTGTGAAACTGATATCCAATTGACACTAGCGTAGCATGCTAGCAGTATAGTGACCGATATAGCTACAGTTTGGTTTCCTAACTTTGTAAAGCCCTCATCTATCCCGGACATCAAAGTAAATACAAACTAGATACTAATTAATGTTTGCAACCATAATTGAATCATTTACATTTATACCATTTAAATAGTTTGCGTTTGAACGTATACTCGGTAATTGGTCACTGGCATCCAATTACCACATTAGTGCGTTAATATTAGTTAGTGTGAGATGCAATTAAAATCCTATATTTGTGTGTTATTGTTAATTAAGTTTGTGATGACATGAATACTGTAGTTTGTATGCTAATGCAACCTGGCCGAAACTAATTCTGGCTGAAATGATATCGAAACACTAAAGCAGGTTCTAGGAGCAGTTTAAATTCAAAGAAGGGGTGATCGGTTTTTTTTGTATGGGCATCTGGTTTTGGCTTCATTTCGTAAAGTCTTCACAGTAAAGACTGCACTTCCGTTGGTCCCGGCTATCATTCGTCAATCTTTATCAGTCGTTACATGAGAAGTTTGACAGTCAGTTAACCAATCTTAAAAAAAGGGGTTGTAGAGGTCAAATAGGCAGTCGTTCCATGTAAACACTGGCAAGTATATGATGGTTTCGGCTACGTTTTGAGTACGTCTATTTATACTACTAATATTATAAACAGGTTTTGTTTTAAGATTGTATGTTTGTAAGTTTGTATGTTTTTAAGTTTGTATGTAGGCGGTAATTTCCCAAACTACTCATTCTTTTCATCAAAGATCATGAGTGGGGGTTTGTGACGTCACTTCGCCAGTAAAAGTGTACTGACATAGTGACGTCACACGAGTTTTCAACGCACTGTATCGTCTTCATTTTTTGTTTACGTGAAAAAAGAAAAAAACACGTGTCTAATATTTTTTGGAAATCTATCTGACGGACTAATTAGTTTTTTTGGTAAAATAACCTATTAAAACTTTAGCAATTGGGTGGTTGATATTATGAACAAATAATTTCAAGACACAACTTCTCTAAAAAAACACTTTAAAATAACCTTGAAAATTCAATTAACATTTAGTTAACTGTAAAATTCGATTTACAGTTGCATTAAAATGAATAAATGGTTTTGAAAGTCAATTGAATTGACAAACAAGTGACGTCACTTTAACTATTGCCACACAACATTTTCGAAGGAATCGCATTTTGACTTTAGTGGTTTCACATACCCAATTGTTACTTAATTAGGACACAGATTTATTCACAGAAACATTCCAGTAAAGTTGTCACACATAAAATATAACGAGAATTAACAGAATAAACAAAAGAGAGTCGCGTAACAAATAAATATCCAACCACTCCGACCCTCGAGAAATGAACGTCTACAAAAAGAAACACTCCACAGATTGTTTCAACCACAAAGTACTGAAAACACTGAAAAAATTAAAAATACTTCCAGTTCTCAGTTTACATAACAGAATAAAGCTCCAAGGAGCCACATTTAAGACGACCAGCTTATAAAGGGAATTAAGAGTTTTAAAGTTTTTTCATTACACTTGCCAAGTATTTCTTTGTACCTGAGCCGAATTGCAATTAACGTACATTGCTGCTTCTGAGTAATCCGTTGTCTGTGTTACTTGAACAAAGCCAGTAATGGAATTGGTTGCTTGGCAACCAAAGATTTGTTTTACGTAACGAGTTTATAGCAAAAAAGGCGAAGTGGTTCTTTCCTAAAGAATTAAATTAAAACAGTTTCTACAGGGAAAAACGGGACTCGAAGAAAGCTGTCGTCAAAGTGATGTTGTTTATTTCTTATAAACAATATCCTGGTATTATTTTCATAAACCAAAAATTTTATTTAAAAAAGGAAAACCGGTTTTACTGTTGAAATTCTAAATACAGAAATCTTACCTTTTTATCGATCATATCGGCGTACGAAACAAAATATGAAAGGTAATAAGTGCAAAATATACAGATATTTTATAAATTGTAACCCCCTGGAAAAAGCCGCTATTCTGTATACTAACATAACTATATTTTCCACTATAAAATATTCATAATGGTAACCCAATGAGATTACGGAAAGGGAAAAGGTTTAGCTCTCACGTTAAGCGAGTAAAATTATAATTAATATTAATGGGAATTTATATCAGTTTCATTCTACCTTTTGTTTTCACTAAAATAACAATAAATACACATACCTTTGTGAAGTTTCATAAATAAAGATATTACAAAGCAGACTTTGCGAAACTCTAGGACAAAATAAATATACCTATGACTTGTTCATACAGTCTGAAAAATGAATAATGAGAAAGCCATACTATAATATTATAAACGCTATTATAAACGAAAGTAAATTCGGCTGTTACACTTTCACAGCTAAACTGCTGAACCAATTTTAATGAAATTTAGTACAGACAAAGTTTGCTCTCCGAGAAAGAAAACGAAAGAAAGAAAGAAAGAAAAACCATTTATTCACGAGAGAGTGACGACCATTTCATTTTACAAAGTTTGATGTCTGCATCCGCGATAACCGACATTTATGCGGACGGAGTCGCAAAGCAAAAGCTTGTAGAAAATATTTCATCGAACACAATTATCCACTCACAAAATTAGCGAGCAAGCACCATTAGTTGTCGACGTCTAAAGAAAATCCAATATTTATTACATAAAGCCACACACAATAAATAAACACAGCTGCTGACACAATGAAAGAAAGACACACAAAAGCTATTCAAGTTGAGTGTTAGGCCTGTACTACATAGACTGCGGGTCCGGAGAGGTGTTAACGCGGGTCGAGAATAGAGCGGATGCGGGTCATTAGGGCCGAAACTCAAAACCGCAATGCGACGCGATAGAATGTACACCGCGTAAAACAGAGTTCTCTTTTTGAAATGCAACGCGTCGCGACGCTGTTTTAAGTTTATACACTAAAAATGATATATCGATTATATTCTACACCAGCGAGGATAGCATCTCTCTCGCTTACTGCTTTCTGTGTAGCCGCACCTTAATAACTAAATATCTTTTTATATTACCGCAAATATTACTTTTCGCGAAACTTGAACGTTTTGTATTGTCTTGTATTACTTTAGTTTTAATAAATATTTTCTGTGGAGGCGACATTAGGCGATATTTGGCTAACCACGAAGGATCGTAACCTCGGTAAACTTTGTCGTGCAGTAATCCCTTGTCGACTGTGTTCGTTTTTGAATAGCCAAGTACGTAGAAATATTTCTTTGTACCAGTTCTTGTTGTGGGAAGTATCTAATAAAAGCTAAGACTGTGCTTGTCTTTTTGAGTAAGTAAATCGCTTAATCGTGTTTTGTTTTGAGTGTTCTTATATATCTGGGATGTTTCTATGTTTTTGTTTTGTACTGTAAGTATGTTATTTCGTTTTCGAATCGAAAGGATGGATTAAAGGGTTGGAATCGACGATTCAACGCAAAAATTAGGCCAAAACCGACACTGATTTCATTTATAAACTCTCTTCGTAAAGAAGTCAAATGGCAAGATTTGAGATTACGTAAAGCACTTTTTAAAAGGAGCCTCGAAGAAAAAATCAATTCATCTTTGATCAAAATTTGAAAAATAAATGCAAAAGCTAAAGGAAAATAATATTTCCCCGATAGATTTTTTGAATAAAGTGACGCATTTAAAAAGAATCATATTCGATGATTACCTACTAGTGTGGAGATTTTTTTTAATTCATGAAATTGATAGACTAAATGTTTGTATGTAGAGTTACATATTATTTTCAATAAATGATTTATTTGTATTAACGAGTATACCTGCCTGTTTAAGGACGTTTAGCTATCATGTCCTTATGATAATAGGACCATTTGCTATTAGGTCGTGATGTTAATAGGACGAGCTGCTCACAGTTCTTTTTGATTTTAGGACATTGTGCTCATAGGACGTTTTGCTTAAACATCCTTCCGATACGAGAACGTTATATCGTGGAACCTAACCTAAGCATCGTCGTTTAGACAGAAGCGCAGTCGGTGGCACATGATGTAATTGGGTAGATGAATGATTCGAAGACAGAACTTCTCTATAAAAAACACTAAATTTTAGCCCTGAAAATCTAATTAATTTTCAATTTACTGTACCTACAATTAGAGTTTAAGTTGCTTTAAAATCAATAAATAGTTAATGATATTGGCAAATGACTAACTAGACATGACGTCGTAAGGATAAATTGCCATACAAAATGGGGGAATCGTATTTTGACAACTCCTAGAAAACATGTCAATTGACTGGCGCAGTCAGAACAGTAGCAGGGGCAGACAGTAAAGCCCGTCACAGACGTAGCTATAATATATATTAATATACGTCAGATGTAGCTATAATATATATTAAATATACTTTATAGCAAGGCATATTACGCTATATTTCAGACGCAGCTATAATATATATTTTTACTACGTCACCAAAATATGTGGACAGATAGCAAGGCATATTAATATACATTCAAAAATGTGAAACAAACAACGATCACAGACGTAATAAGGGCGAAAATATATTATTATATTATAGCTACCGTATGTGCTGTGGTGGCTAGCTATGAGATATATTATAGCTACGTATGTGGCGGGCTTTAACTGCAATAGTGTAGATAAAAACAATACCAGCCTATAACTATCCCACTGCAGGGCAAAGGCCTATTCGGATTGGCGATTTCAGACTTATATTTATTATAAGTCCAGGTTTTCTCACGATGGTTTCCTTCACCGATGTAACTGATGTCCAAGATAAAAGACATTGCCCATTTCAGGCCCATCAGTGAACATTAGACTAGAGGAAAGTATGGAGACCAGGCAATCCCCTTTAGAAAATACATATGAATTGAAAAACTCACATTGGTACTTTGCCCGTTTTTGAACCCACAACCTCATGCATGAGAGGCGGGCGCCTTATAACTATTAGGCCATCACGACAAACACCACACCACATTGTAGTTAACTATCTGCCACTGCTTCTGTCTAAACAACGCAATAGTCCATTGATATTTTACACGATTCGAACATGATATAAATTCATTATAATTAACACTTCAAAGTGTTGTATAAAGTAGTTTTCATCTTAAATTATTTCATATTTTGATTAATGACATATGATATTTAAATACAATAATCGATAAGAATTAAATTCGTAATAATGTTATAAAATTCCTATTATTTCTATTTCGTATCTAGTGTTAATTATAAAATGATATTTCTAAACCATGAAAACCCCGTCTTAGAGTGTACTGAAATTTGAACAGATATTCAAGTAATGAAAGTGCTTGTAAACAGCATTTTTGAATCTAGGTGACCCAATTTCACTCCCTGTACAATTTTAAATTCTGATGTCCAATGAAAATATATAAACCATTACCATAATTAAATTAAACATATTACCAGCCAAACAACAAAAGGAAATTTCGTCAATATTGTCGTACAGCAGAATTATTGAAATGTACTTCATTCATTTGTAATACAAAACGAGCTTATAGCTGAAAATATTTCACCGGTGATAAATTTTATTGGACCACGGTACGCCACTGTTTTGTCCAATTTCTGTTGACATGACAATATATTAGCAAACATATCGAACATTACTCGACGGTCTGAAACAAAAAGTTACGCTGTTGTGTTTATTCTAGTTGGGAACACCTTTTCAGAAACCACTTGTGACAAATACATATTTTTCTTGAGGTTCACGAAATATTACATTAGTTGGCAACAGAATAAAACATGGAACAAAGACTTTACTAGGAGTGTATTGTTTCTCACAACCGGAATGTTTTTGTTTTCTTATTATTGTTTTAGTTGGTTGTTGTAATAGTAGAGGAGACGTAGAAGATAGACCTACACCCATCAGATAACTTGATGAGACATTTTTTTTATCTATACTAATATTATAAAGCTGAAGAGTTTGTTTGTTTGTTTTGTTGAACGCGTTAATCTCAGGATCTACTGGTACAAATTTGAAAAATATTTTTGTGTTGGATAGTCTATTTATCGAGGAAGGCTATAGGCCCATGCGAAGCCGGGTCGGGTCGCTAGTCAAATATAATGTATTAACAAACCTACGATAACCTATGATAACTAGCCTATCGAAAAGTGTACATTGCTATTTTTAATGGAATTAATTTATTTATTCATAATAACTACACCGATCTGCGATAATAAAATAATAAATAAAAATCTTTATTCACATAAAACAGTGACAAATTCTTAAGAATTCCCTGAATTCTGCGCTAGGTTCAAAGACCTGTATTACAGAACTCAGTGACCTCTCTATACATAGTGACATAATTTTAATGTAAATAAATGCAGTAGTGTGGATGTTTGAGTGAGCATACAATTTGGTAAGGGAGTGTACAGGTGAGGAAATGTGTCTGGTGACTGGGTGGGTGGGATTAGTGTGTGTGTGTTTGTTACTGTGTCGTGTGGATGTGAATTATGTGTGTTAAAAGTATGTAGGTATGTGTTTCACAAGATTTTATAGCAAAATCAATTCTGTTTGCTCATAATCTAGTCCTAATAACCAATTCCTAACAGTAGATTTAGCTTCGCGGGTGGTTAAAGGGTGTACATTTTTTAATTTATTTATTTTATTGTAAAGGTAAACTGCTTTATAACCATGTTGCCGCCTGGCCGAGGCTGTTCGGCATACAACAGTTGGACATACATTTTTTATGACTCGCTGCCTCCAATATTCGTCCGCATTGAACGGGGTGATCTTGTGCTGTTGGAGGACAAGTTGATGAATATAAAGTTGCCTCACTGTTAGTACTTGGCATTTTTCATACAGCATGTTAGTGGGAAATCTGTAGGGACTAAAAGTCATGACTTTTAGGATGGATCTCTGGGCTCTTTCCAATTTCAGCATAAAAGTCTTACAAGCGCCACCCCAAGCTTCTATACAATATCCGAGAACTGATTGTCCCAACGCAAAATATATAGTGCGGAGGAGATCTAAGTCAGCAACGTGCCTCAACTTCTTGAAAACCCAAACAAGTTTCCTGGTGCGCGCAGTTATGACATCTATATGAGAACGCCAGTTGAGCTTGTCGTCCAGAGTAACTCCGAGATACTTGACATTCGTGGATTTGGCTATCTCAGGGCAAGAGCAGGAAGGAGCAGAACCGCTTGGGTAGTCACATGCATGAATTTTAAGGTCGATGTTCTCTAGTTTAGATTTAACCAGGGAGAACTGCATGTATGAAGTTTTCGAAACGTTCAACGTCAATAGGTTTGCGCCAAGCCATTGGTTGACTTTGTGGAGTCCTAACTGAGCATAATGGCAGACCTCGTTCCAAGTCTCTCCATAAAAAACCAGCGCAGTGTCATCGGCGTACGTGAATATTTTGCCGTTTATTAAAGATTGTTCACACAAATCGTTTATATAGATCAGGAAGAGACTTGGGCCGATAATGCTGCCTTGAGGGACGCCACAGACGACTGGTGCATCTGAACTGACGTGCTCACCAATTCTAACCTGTTGTGTACGGTCGCTCAAGAAGTCCCTAAACATCATAAGCGCACTTCCACGAATACCTATGCGTTCAAGCTTGCTAACAAGAATAGGAATCGAGACGGTATCGAAGGCTTTGGCTAGGTCAAGGAATACACTTAAGCATTTTTGTTTACTGTTAACTTGAGCTGTAACAAATTCCGTCAATTTAATGACTGCGTCAGTAGTACTTTTCCCCGACCTAAAGCCAAACTGCGATTCAGAAAAGAAATTATTGTGATCTAGAAATTTTAATAGTCTGCAATTAAGTAATTTTTCCAATATTTGAGAGAGATGACAAAACGGATATCGGCCTGTAATTAGATACATCGTCACGCCTCCCACTCTTGTAAACAGGAGTAATTAGTGATCGTTTAAAGACCACCGGAAAGACACCTTGTGTTATGCATAGATCGAAAAGTTTAGTAAGAGGTGGAACTATAATGTGCTTAGCCTCTTTCAGGAGCTGAACAGGTATTAGGTCCCAACCAGTAGCACTACTGTTTTTGAGGTTCATTATTAATAGTTCTATTTCTGCCTCGTCAGGTGGTAGTAGTACGATGGAATTACAGACCGGAGGTATCAGAAAGTTATATGAAGTAGGGTTACTTTGATTAGAAGCAAGTTTAGCATCGGCTAGCTGTTTACCAATATTTGAAAAATAGTTATTTATAGTTTCAATATTCATAGTAGCGTTATTGTTAGGACTCAATAGGTTATCAGCAGATGTTTTTTGGTTATTATGGTTTATGATTGATTTAATGGCATTCCAAGAATCTTTAGTAGATTTAGCTGTACGTAATAGTGATTTTTCAAAGTTTCTTTTAAGTTTTCTCAACAGAGCATTGCAGAAATTCCGGTAACGCTTGTATGTTACTTCAAGAATGGTGTTATTTAAATTATTTTTTAACTTTTTGTGGAGTTTGTCTCTGTTACGAATACAGCGTAAAAGCCCAGGAGTAATCCACGGTTTAAGTGTTCTTTTTTTGTTAGAAATATGTTTTATTACCGAATTAAGGTTGACAGCACCAACCAATATATCAACAAAATGCGATCTGTTAACCAATCGAAATTAATATCATAATTGATATCATGCGCACTCGGATACATTCAACGTTCAGGTAGCGTGCATGTTGTGTCCAGTTCTATCACACGGACCTCGGACGCTCTAATTTTTTTTACATTTCACACACGGCCATCTTAAGTAGACAAGCCTACCTAGGCATATTCTGTGTTTTAAAAACTATAAATAAGTCATTCGGTATTGAAAGAAAATTTATTAAAATTAATTCAACTAAAAATAGCTATGTACACTTTTCGATAGGCAAATTATCATAGGCATGTTTGTTAATAAATTATATATGATAAAAAATATGTCTCATCAAGTTATCTGATGGGTGAAGGCCGATCTTCCACGGCTCTTAGACTATAGATACTTTTGTGCTCAGGGTAAATTAAATAGAAATTATAGAGGTACTTAAAAGAATTAATAGTTACATATACTCTATTTATAATAGCATTAGAAAAAAGAGGCTCATAGAAGCAGGAATACAAAACATTTTATTTCAAAAGATAAGTTAAAACAATTTTAATTAAACTTATTTTAACATAATTTTGATAAATAGATCTAAGACAGTACTAAATATGGACGTATAATAATATAAACAGAATAAAAGAATTTCAAAGATTAGGTAACATTTTGAATTTGTTTGAATTGTAATTCTACCCGGAACGAAACGTTCCGGGTAGGTATTGTTCATCCCTGCTTCTGTTAGGTTTTTAGCATTGACACTGTAATTTTAAATTGGAATTAAATCTACAACTAAATGAAAGCGACATCTTATTAGAAGACAAATTATTAAAATGATTACAAATACACGCGACAGCCACTGAAAAAATAGATTATAATAAATTCGGTGTCTATCGTAACTTTAACATGTTTATTGTACTTTTGTTACAAAGTGTGGATTAAAAATAACCTTTTTAACTTCTGTCTAATGCTATTGTAAATGGAGTATATATTGTAATGGAGGTACCTTGTTGAGCCGACAGACGTTGTCCTGAGCCTAGCTACCTACTTACCTACCTTCCTTAAGTGTGTAAATATGTATGTATGTATATGTATGTATATATGTATGTATATAAAACAAAGTCGTGTTAGTTACACCATTTATAACTCGAGAACGGCCGACAAATTAAAAATCATAAAAAAATTGATCCAGCCAGTCCAGCATCATAAAATTTCTTCGCATCGTTTTAAATAGTGCCCAAGACAAGACGAGGCAATCTTTAGCTTCTGGCTATGATAGAAGCCAGCCCTTGGGTGACACAAAATGTCAACTAACCGAATATATTAAGATTTTTTTTTTCAATGTTTTGAGGTAAGCATTTAAGTGTTCCTTAAGTGTTCCTCGTTCGCCGACAGAACATGTCAAAGCAAACCGCACCCACGCAAGTACCTGTAATAAAATTGAGTTTCCTCGTCGAAATATAAAAAAATAAACTAAAAACTCTAAACGTATTCATCGTAAAGTTATTTTTCAATGTAGGAACCAGACCAAACCCGGACCCATTTAGTCATCATCTTCTTTGAAAACAGTACAGTATAGAGATATATATCTAGTTCTTGAGATAGAACCGCTCATCTCTCAAACTTCTGCTATAAAATACACTATAAGTACATCAAGGTTTCTTAAAGTGGGGTACATCCTACACATGTAGACACCTACAGTCACGAGCATAAATTAAACATATTACAGACTGCAAAATTCAAGATTTTTTTTTTTTGTTAAATAAATAGTTATTTCATCGAACTTACATTATGGATAAAATCTATTTCATAGTAGTTTGGGATCAACAATACCCTATTCGTAACCCCATACAATTTCAATCAATAGTTTAGGAGAAAATCAGTTTAGAATGAGACCAACTGTTTACATGTTTTTGCTCGTGACTGTACACATGCGACCCGTATGGACGACCCCTATGGGGTCCATAGCATGTGTATCAAGGGTTCGAGGTAGGTCAGTTAACTCAAAACACATTTATTAGAAAATTGTCTAGTACCTAAACTCTGCATTTATCGGCTAAACCATGAACTAGAAATAAGGCTTGTTTTCTTTTCCTCAAATTTTCTTTGACAGGAATGACAGGAGTCCGTGGAATAGGGTATTTTACCAAAAAAATCTAATTAGTCCGTCAGTTAGATTATCGAAAAATATAGGATACATATTTTTGGTTTTATCAAATCAATGAAAACTGACGAAGATAAAACGCATCAAAGATCATGAGTGGGGGTTTATGACGTCACTTCGCCAGTAAAAGTGTACTGACATAGTGATTTCACACGAGTTTTCGACGCACTGTATCAATATCTTTTTTTGTTTACGTGAAAAAGGGAAAAACACGTGTCCAATGTTTGTTGAAATCTATCTGACGGACTAATTAGATTTTTTTTTGTAAAATACCCTACCTTGTTTAAATTGTTAAAGTGGTTCATGACTACAAAAAGTTTAAGAAACCCTGCTTTACATCTACCCACTTTTCTTCAAACCTACTCTTTTTGTGCAAAGAAAACTTGCAAAAGCCACTCCAAATTTTTAGTTTCACGTAAAATTAATTAAATTCGTAAACAAGTAGGAAATTTTAGTGAATATGTAAACTTCGAAGTCTGTTTAGTTAGTTAGCAATACAAAACTTCGTGAAGTTTTAATCAGCGTAGCCGTACTTAACTCGGATCAGATAATGAAGCATGTTTTTGTTTAACAAATATTGTTGAGTCTAACAGCCAATGGCTGTGTTTATTTTAAACTTCGAACGGGAAAGTTTATTTAAAAACTGGCTTCTGCCCGCGATTTCGTCTGTGTAGTTTCAGAATTCAGCCAGTCCTAAGATATCTTACGGGAATACAAAACTCAGATTACAGATATCCTATGTATTCATCATCATCATAAGGTCAACCATTACACGCCCAATGCTGGGGCTCGGTCCATGCTTAGCCGATGCATGTTGGCGATCGCAGTAGGTGTTGGTACTCAAAAAAACTTTTTGAAAAAGCTGATAAATAACTTTAGCACAGAACACACATAATATGACTTTAGTTTCGGAAGTCGGTGGCAATACATAACAACAAACAGAACAAAGCCATCGAGTTCCGAAACTAAAGTCATGTGTGTTCTGTGCTAAAGTTATTTATCACTTTTTAGTTTTAGAAGGCGGTTCTCTTTTCTCAAAGAAGTTTTTATTTTCCACTTTTTAGTGTCTCTTTATCACCCAACTCCATTAAGAAACAGCAACACAGTTAAAACAGAGGTTGAAAGTCCTCCAAAGATGGAGAGATGGAAAAAACGAAAACGCCTTGGTTTTTGTTGTTTTATTGAAAAAACGTTTTCAAAATTTCTGTTTGTTGTATACTAAAACTTTCTCCAGAATGTAACAAACACTTTTCTGAAAACCGCATCAAAATCGGTTAAGCCAAACGGGAGACAATCGCGGACAAACATACATACATACATAGAAACATACGGGTCTAACTAGTTTTCAGTTAGACCCGTATGTTTGTATGTATCTCCTTTTTTTTTAAGTCGGTTAAAAAGACGTTGCTGCCCATGCTCTGATTTATATTCCTCTACCTCTCCCTATGTATTAAACTAGTTCAATATCTAATTCCGTTTAGCCGTTTAAGCCTTAAAGAGTACCTAACAAACATGTAGATGTTTGTTACTCTTGAAAAGTGAAAAGTGACAGTTTGGATGGATGTGTAGACATCCATCCAAAGTTTCACCTTTATAATAAGAAGGAAGAAGTTAGGTATTAGGATTAATAGTAATAATAACCTTTATTTCAGAGTACAGTCCATAGTTGTATTAGAACAAACACAACAACAAGTACATCTACGGATTTATTGGTTTTCTAAAACGAATAGAAAAGCTAACTTTCCGATGGATACAGACACCAAATTTTGGTTTAGTTTACCAAATTTAAAAAGTTCTTTTAACAAAATGAGTTTTAAATTGAAGGAATTCATTATTATCAGGGCTATGAGTTCTCAAGTATGATAAGCGACACAAGTCGTTTAACACTTTTAATAGTTTTAAATCCTATTAATTCAACACAATAGGTATCATAGGAAATAAGTAATAAAATCAAAATAAAATTAACTTTAGCTGAACAGCAGTGCATCATAATATTTTGTGCCAATTTCGATGATATGCGACAGAAGTTAATTGAGTTTGTCGCTGACCGTACCTAATCGGTAACATCCAGCAAAACATGACACGTCATATCAACATCGTCATCATCATTTATCATTACAATTTAAATTCGATCCACGTCCGATCTGCGCTAATTCAAACCTGTGTTTCAGGCCATCGCTTTACATTTAAATTATATTGGGTCAGTAAAGTAAAGTTTAACTGATATAAAATAATCAATTAAAAATATGAGAAAAAGCACATTAGTATATTTTTATCTAAAACTAAACCCACAAAAATAATTAGTTGCGAGAAAATAAATTATCATCATGCCAAAACTTCTAGATGCATTTTTGTATCGGAGTAATTAAGAATCGCTCAAATATTCTTATAACATTTTACTACAATTATTTTATAACTTACACCATAGCAGCCTAGTAACTTGTTGAGCCTATTATACAGAAAATGGATATCAATGATTGGTACTTATTGTTCTGAAAATAACAATAAGTACCAACCAAACAAAAAAAACCCGATATCGTAATCGTATTTCCAATTCGAAAATCGACTTGAAACGAATAAATAGTACCTACTAGTGCTCTTCAGAGCAAACTGACAAGTTTTTATTCAAAAGAAAAAGTTACACTCCACTTAGAATTTTCAGAAAAGCTCCCTACAGTATCCTTCAGCTAATACGTGTTCGCACTAGAAATGGATTCATCATATTACTTCGAGCTGACTGATTTGAAACTCATGGCTTACTGATTCCAAGTTCACATTCAACCTGGATTACGCTTCAATAGCTTCGGCCTAGGCTAGGCAATAACTTTGCATGATATTGGAGACTGGTTATTCTAGTTTTTTTTCAGCATAGTAAACTGTGAAATGAAGCGTGATATTATGTAGCTTTTTACAGAATAATATTACTACAGAGCCACCACAATGATCTGGAAAAAATAAATTTTTATTTTAATAAATTACAAGAGACAAAAGGTAAAATGGACAAAATAAATATTTTTATTTCAACCTGTAGTCATTTTAGAGAAATATATTACGGCTGGGCAGTTATTGTTTCTATTCAATTGAGAAAATAAATAAAAAAAAACACAGTTACGATTTCAGTGAAATTTGGTACGAAAAAGGACATAGGCTACTTTTTAATTCGCGACTTCGTCTGCACCCGCGAGAATCGATATTCACGCAGTTCGTCAATTGAGTAGGAAAATAAGTGACGTCATAGTACTTATTGCCGTACAAAATCTATCGCATTTTGACAGCTCATAAAAAGTACGTCAATTAATTGGTGTTGCCTCAACACGTATTGAAAACTTCAAGTAAAAACACAAAACTTGAGAGCCACCACAATGATCTGGAAAAAATAAATTTTTATTTTAATAAATTACAAGAGACAAAAGATAAAATGGACAAAATAAATATTTTTATTTCAACCTGTAGTCATTTTAGAGAAATATATTACGGCTGGGCAGTTATTGTTTCTATTCAATTGAGAAAATAAATAAAAAAAACACAGTTACGATTTCAGTGAAATTTGGTACGAAAAAGGACATAGGCTACTTTTTAATTCGCGACTTCGTCTGCACCCGCGAGAATCGATATTCACGCAGTTCGTCAATTGAGTAGGAAAATAAGTGACGTCATAGTACTTATTGCCGTACAAAATCTATCGCATTTTGACAGCTCATAAAAAGTACGTCAATTAATTGGTGTTGCCTCAACACGTATTGAAAACTTCAAGTAAAAACACAAAACTTGAGAGGTGTCAAGGGACACCCGGATGGAACGAAGTTCCTTTCGATTAATTACTAAACAATATTTTTTTATTATTCATTATTACTTATTATTGTTTACAATTAATAACTGGCTTGCTGTCTATGAGAGAGAGAGACAGACATAGAAACACGCGCACGCCGCACAGCTTACAACTATAGCAAAAAGTGTCGTTACAACTTTTGGTCTTAATTTTTCCTGTCTAGCCCCCTTTCGCAACGCGCGATAAGGAACTTCGTTCAAAAAATCATAAACAGATTACGAATTCATGCAGACTTACGGACTACGGATAGAGAAACATAAACAGAGCAATCTGTCTCCATACATCATTGGAACGTAATAGTATTCCACCTGCACTTATGTAAGCCCGTGCATATTTTATCGAGCCCCCGTTCATGCCAAATGCGTTCACTTATACGCGAGAAATTGAATCAGTGTTGGATATAATTTGTGTTGGTCTTAGATCTATGGTTTAGTTTTGACATTATCTTGACTCTGAGATTTGGAGGGTGGTGGTAAGGAAAATCTTATTGGACCAAAAGTGTCCAGCTCTAAGCAGTAAATAACAGTTCCAAAACCTGTCAAAATGGCACTATCGTAGGCACAGCCTATGGTATGATTGTAGCAGTTGTTAACGAATTGAAGTCAGCTGAGTTAGACATTTTTTACCCGGTCGGGATTGTAGCGCCACCCTTATTTACCTAAATATGTAACGGACTCTTTTCGATACAAAGAGATAGTTCTCATTGCCTCTACCCTCCACACTCTGAGAGTATTCCTACAGTTGATAAGGTATTTTTCAGTGTCCTAACAAAAATAGTGGCTAAGGGCTTGTTGTCGCATCGTACACATCTGAGAGAGAAAGAGAAAGCTTGTAGCACTTCGTAACATATTTTTATTTAGTAGATTTCTGCGATGTGACGTCGCATCGCAGTTTTGTGTACAAGCCCTAAGCTTTTAGTTAACGTCACGAGTTCAACAGTTGCTTCAGTTATTTGTACCTACGATAGCATAAGACACAGAGTAATGAAGATTACTCCTCAACAGTCAGTTTTGGGGCGTCGGAGCAATAAATAACAGAATTAACAACGTAACTATTCTACATCTCTGCGCTCACTTCCACTTCCAAACGACACAAGTAAACAACTAACTTACCGTTCCCAGCACCTTCAGAATTCATAATTCCCCATAAAACTCAGTTTAAAGTTGAAATTAAAACAGAATTAAGCCGTCGTCGGCGAGTTAGTTGCATTTGTAGCGGCGCATCCCGTCTCAGAGTCTGTAGTCGCATATTTACATAAAGCTCTGGCACCACTCCCGCCAGAATTACCATAAGCGCTTAATTATTTTGTTTATCTGACCACTAAACTGCTTTGACTTCTCTGAGAGACGTGGAACGGAGCCAGTGTGTTAATATTCCGCTGGATGAAGCGCTTTTTTCTCAATGTCCGCTTTGGCAGCGAAGTGGCATTTAGTCTTTAATGTAAATATAGATAAAAGCAATTTATTTGAGCAATACAGCACCTGAGGGTTAATATGTTTGTATTGAGAGTAGATAACTACTTACTTCTGTGTTGTTTTATTTGTTTTCCATTCAAAAAGTTTTTTTGTAAACTGTACGTTTTAAATTGAATCCAAATCTAATTAAAGTTAAACCAAAAAAAACAAAATTCCTTTTTTTACCTATGTTTCATGGGGTCAGTTTCCAATCTAACGGAATGCACCTGAATATCAGTGTTTTACATGGAGCGACTGCATGTGACTTCCACAACCCTTTATTTTGGTGCGTATCACGGCAGGTATCACGATACCCCTTAGTAAGACTGGTTGTCAGACTATCATTCTTCTGACTATCCGTAACGACTGTTTACGAATGACAATCGGGACCAGTGTCTTTACGTGCTTTTGGTATAAAATGGATGGTCACCCATCCACAAACTGACCGCGGCAAGCGTAGCTTAACCATGACCGATCCGTGCGGCTTTTCCTTAGCCACGGGTCCCTCCTATTTAAAATTTAACCAACATCAATAAAATGTTCTCCTACGTTTCTTCAAAGTCAAAGTCAAAGTCAAATCATTTATTTCAATTAGACCATTATAGGCACTTTTGAACGTCATATTGTAAAATTTGAATCTAGTTTCTGTCAAGCTAGTTAGTTAAGCGCCAAGTTCTGTCGCTCCCATTGATTACCGCAACGAATGGTCCCGGTCGCTTTCCCATATAACAAATAGTTGTTGGACATTCATTAAACAACTCTTGTTCCACATAGTTCACCACTCGTGTTTTAATTACCTTTTAATGTCACTAAACTAAACGAGAAACTTCGTATTTAAATTAATAAAACCTAACAACAGTTCAAACTCGGAATTTCCGCTATGCATACTGATGTGGATTACATTAAACTACATTTCACCGTAGCTGCATTAGTAGGAGTAATTAAAACAGCAATATATTATAAAGAGAAGATTAAAATGGTAGGATATTAAGTGTAATAAATTTTTTATAATTTTTTGCAATATGTGTGCAATTTTAATCACGGCCAATGAAGCTTTTTGTTCAAAATATAATAGCCTTTTTCGACATTTATAAAAGTTTTTTACGAAATTGAGTTTATTTGCACAATAGGGTATTACACCCATTTTTGAAAAGTGTCTCAATGAAATTCTGTAGTGCTAATAAGCCACCAAAAAAAAACACAAAATTTTTATTCAATTGATAAGTGTCATAAAAATGCATCTAAATTTTAAATTTTCAAATTTCGCGCGTAGTTTGACGAAAACGCCTCTTACTGGACGCCATATTGCTCAGCGTAAATGACGTCAGTTCGTTTTGTATCAAATGAGCTCATATTAAATATGATAATTGTATATCATTTAAAAATAATTAAAAGCCTATTTTGTAATAGGTGTAATAATGAAAAAATTACGTTGGTTACGAAAATAATAAAAGTACAAAGCCTATATTACGCCAATCGGTTGACTGACAGTTGACAAATTTTTGTTTACACCGCCGTATTGCGTAATATACATGGCCGCTACTATTTCACGGTGTTTTATAACAGATTAAAAATACTGAAAACTTTGAATTGAATTTAAAAAATTGTTTTGTTATTTTATGAACTGAAACTTACATTTTCCGACTTCTTTATGCCTAAACTGTCTCAATAACATATTTATAGATTTTTTCTCTTAAAGAGTAAAATACCCTATTAAAATCACTACAATATGACAGGAAGAATACTAATAGGTGCCAAAAGGATTTCAGCCTTATGCCGCTTCACATGGCGTATTTGTGCAAATATTCGCCTTATCTGGATAATACAAAATGTACCCTAATGTTATTGAAATAAAGTCGATTTTGTATTATCCAAATAAGGCGAATATTTGCACAAATACGCCATGTGAAGTGCCAGCACAACATATTGTTAGGCAGCCACACTTAGTACCACCCTCTGACGCTTATCTATTCGCAATCTTTTTTGTAAAAAGCTTTTTGTAAAAAAGCTTTTTATTTTCCGCTTTTTAGTACCTCCTTCTCATTCAAATCTATTAAGAAGAGATTGAAAGTTAACTACTACAAAGATTGATGAAACTAAAACGTCGTCTATGTAAAATTTTTGGGTATTTGTTGATTTTTCAAAAAGTGCTGAATCAATTTCGATAAAATTTATATGGGACCACCCCTGAAGCATACCCTATCTATAAGAAAAAGAATTTTCAAAATCGGTTTACGTTTGCCTGAGAAATCGCGTAACAAATCGCGCACATACTTAATGCAAATTTAAGACTTATACGGTTTTCTCATGGATGCCATGGTCAGAACTGGACCAAATTAAAATGGGACCACACGGGAAGCACTAGCTTCCAAATAAAAAAAGAATCATCAAAATCGGTTCAACCAGTCCCGAGAAATCAGGTAACAAACATAAAAAATAATAATAATAATAATAAAAAAAAAAAAAATACAGACGAATTGATAACCTCCTCCTTTTTTGAAGTCGGTTGATAATATTATGATCATTTCAAATTAATGTGTTAAACAGTGCACAATCAAAAACAATAGAATTCCACAAAACTAAATTAAATAATAAAATTAAACAATAAAATAAATAAATGAAATTAAATAATACTGAATACTAAATTAAATAATAAAATTGTAAATATTTAGTTTATTATAATTAATTAGTTTATCATTATAATGTTAATAATATCGAATGAATACCGTGCAATATATAATATAAAAATAGAACTTAAAACCAAATATATAAATACTTATAATAAAATATAAATACCATAAAAGCGAATTATATTATTTTAATGACAGAGGTACTATTTAAATTTAATATTTGTGTTTTTTTCCTAACAAAAAGCACCTTCATCCTCTCTCCTATTACAAAATTAACTTTGCTGTGCCCGACAGGGTCCATAATTGATTCGATGTTTTTAACATACCAACTATTTGTACACATTATGGAATGCAATAAAGTATTGAGTATTGAGTATAAAAAGGGGAAAATTTTGTTTGATTTTTTGTGTGTAAGAGGAATTCCATCATAAAAATGTTTTCACTGATAGAAAGCTACTTTATTGCTATTTTATGGTCATCCATGTGGATGAAGTCGCGCCCAAAAGCCTGTATATAATATTTTCGTCAAATGCAGTAAAGAGACAGGAATTATAGGAGAATATTCAAATCCAATTTTTTTTTAAGAAAAAAACTTTTAACAACAATAGTTTTTAATTAAAAAAAAGAGAAGCGCCTTCAAAAAAAACTAAAAAGTTATAAATAACTATAGCACAGAACACACACGACTTTAGTTCCGGAAGTCGGTGGCAATTCAAAACAACAAACAGAACAAAGCCATATTTTTTAGTTTTTAAAGGCGGTTCTCTTTTTTATAAAAAGCGTTTATTTTCCAGTTAGTGTTTCTTTTTATTGCCTCCTTATGACCTACATCCATTATGAAACGACAACACAGTTAAAACAGAGATTTAAAGTCCTCCAAAGATGGAAGAAACGAAAGCGTCTTCTATGTATATTTTTTTTGGTTTTAATTGTTTTTTTCAAAAAGCGCTAAATAAATTTCTATTTAATATATACTAAAACCTTCTCCAGAATGTAATAAACACTTTTCTGAAAACTGCATCAAAATCGGTTCAGCCAATCGGGAGATAATCGCGGACAAACATACATACAAACATACGGGTCGAACTGAGAACCGCCTTGTTTTTGAAGTCGGTTAATAAATACTGTCTACTTTATCAACATCCAGATCGTTTTCAATGAATCCCTGATTGGATACAAGCTAAAGGTAAACGAAGAAGAGAAATTAAACACGTAATACCAAAGAACTTGATGTGGGCACAGTAATTAAGTTTGCCGAGTCCACGCTGAACGAAGGTCCGACTCGGAGGAGACAGTTAATAAGATATATTCCCATATAAACCACAACTACGTCGATTTATCGTTCTGTATATACTTACTTTTATATATGGTTTTAGATTTATGGTTGCAAGGAAGGGGTGGCAAACATTTTTGTGATTTTCAACCAATCAAATGGCTTGAAAATTATACACAAAATGAGATCTGCGCCTGGGCATTGTTCTATAATCCGAGCTCAACTAGCAGCTGTCCAATAGAGCATTTGCATATAAACTTAAACCTCCTTTTAGACCCGTTCAAGGGCAAAATTTCAAAATTTATTTTGTTTTTCCAAATCTTCTATAATTTAGTCAACTAGCTTTTGCCCGCAACTTCTACCACGTGAATGTCAGTTATCGCGGATGCAGACGTAGTCGCAAATTAAAAAGTAGCACAATATATGTCCTTCGCCAGGGTTTACGCTATCTTCATGGGTTAACTAATGTTTGCCATAATTTAAAATGCCATAATTTTATATGCCATACTTTTATTTGCCTTAACTTCATTAGAAATAATGTTTCAGTTGCTATAATCGTTACATTACATAAAATCATTTTCAGTAATTTCATTGGTCATAATCGATCAAGTGTCATAATAATGTTAATCCATAAATTAATTTGCTATAATTTTTATTTTCAATAATTTCGTTTTCCATAACATTTATTCACCATTGCCCATACTAGTAAAACAATGCTAGTTCAGTACAATCGCCTGCTATATTGATGTTATGATCATGATAACAGATACAGATTTTTTAATCACAAGGAAACCTAAAAATAAACCTTCTCTATCCATTTGCATAAAATTTTAAGACCTAATATAACTTAGCATACATTTGTTTCTTCCTAATTATATTTTCGCAATAACATTATTTACGTATAACAGCTTACGCATAATTTTTCTAATCATAATAATGATTAACTTTAACATTCTAAAGCATTTATGCTTTAGAATGTTATTTACAACATTCTAAAGCATAAATTATATTAAAACATATTTTTACCATGCATGCAGTAACCACGCAAACATGTAAACAAGCATACACAATGCATGCAGCAAGCAAGCATGCGGCAAGCATGCAACATGCAGCAAGCATGGTTTCTGTCACGGCTCCGGCGCTGCGGGGCTCCGGCGGTCCCACGCGAGCTTATCGTCGCAGATGTGTTTTACGCTCACCACCTGCTCCTTAGCTCGCGAGCCGCCTCACCCCTTCGCGCCTACGCGGACTTAGATTACACTCTATGGGTAGGGCTGACAAGACTACGTGGAGTCGGTTTTGCAGCGATTCGTTTCTGTCACTAACTTTTGTAGCACAACTTATTGTTTTTTTAAGACAATACTTTAGCGTGGCACAATAGATTTGCACATTATGCCTAGTGACATTATGCGAATTTAATTTATGCCAAAACAATTGTCCAAATATTATTTGCTACGCAATTGAGGACATCTGGCGCAAGGCGGCCGCTGCCGCGGCACGCTCGCTGCGCTCACTCGCCTTCGCGCGTTGTGTGGTCACCACCTAACCTAATCTACCCGTTTCGATTTTTAGTAACTTTTTATTGTCTAAAGATTGATTACTGTAATAAATCATTTGGTTAGTGGGTGGCCCTAATGACATTCATTTTTGTACAAAACAATAAACGTTTCTAAATTATATTAAATGTTGCTTATGTCAAGTAACGATTTTGTAATGTAATTATAACATATGTTATTATGGCAACTAATTTTATGGCAAATGTAAGTTATGACTAATAAGTTGATATGACAAACGTTATTAGTATAAATGATAATAGTGCAAGTAAATATTATGACAGGGGACGATTATGGAATACAATAATAGTACAAATGATTTTATGGAAACAAGACAATATTACCATCTTCATGCCAAAATATCAGTTCTGCCGTTAGAGACCAAGCCACCGAGAAAGCCTAACAGACAGAGTTACTTTCGCATTTATAATATTAGTATGGAAGTATGGATTACCAGAAGTGATAAAAGAATCAAAATCTCTTCCATTTTTTAAAAGGCT
This sequence comes from Charanyca ferruginea, assembly GCA_947361185.1. Taxonomy (NCBI): domain Eukaryota; kingdom Metazoa; phylum Arthropoda; class Insecta; order Lepidoptera; family Noctuidae; genus Charanyca; species Charanyca ferruginea. Next base: position 10,114,241 of record OX376074.1, on the reverse strand, counting down.
TGTAAAGGTTTTGCTTTTGTTATCATAAGATTTTTGTGTCTTTTTTTGTTACTTCAATTTACTTACGGTTTCTTCCGATGAAACTGCCGCTAAATTTTATAATTATTATGATTTTTTCCTTAGACAAGTGAAAATGTTTATTCTTTTTGAGTGAAATAAAAGTATCTTGAGCCGTTATTTCAAGGCTAAACTGGTTGAAGCTGACTTATATATAGAGAAAATAAATTGCACGACTATAATGTATTTCGGTTTTATCATTATTCGTAAAAAGAATAATGGTAACGGATGTCAGTCAGGAAGTTAATATTGAATTCGGACGTTGATCTTTTTTGCGGTTATAAATCACTTATTGTTTTTTGCCTTCATTCGGGAAAATGTCGTGACCAGGCTGAATAAGAGTTGACAAAAAACATAATTTTCTTTTCATAGCGTACCATGAAAAGACATTAAAATAAATAAATATCAAAATTCTTTTCTGGAATATTGGCGATAAGTAGAGCCAACTATCTACCGGATATGTAACGTGGTTAATTTGACTGCCAAACCTCCACCACGTTAACTGGCATAAAAGATAATGGGTAATTTTAAACGGTACCGGCCATAATAAACTGTCATGCTATTTTTTTTTCTGATGTAATATAAGATAATGTAGTTATAATATGCACAAGTAAGATTTTAATGCGTTCAAGGAGAAATGAAGTTGATGCTATTAAAAAATGAACAGCGGTTCATAATACTGACAAAAGATATAAATAAAATGTGTACAAGACAGAGTTTAATGAGTTGAACTGGACTCAAAATTAATAATTATTAAAGCGGAGGATTTTTTTGATCCCTTTTTGTTTTAGTTTTTTAGTTTAAAAGTTATTAAATTATGCATTATTGCATATTTACTTTTTTTTTGGTTTTAACCTAAAAAGGAAAAAAATCAGATTAGAAAAACTTGACTTTCTTAATCTTTTTGTAACCACTGTACCGTAGGCCAAAAAAGTAAACATTTGGCAATACAAACGTTTAACGGTGCATCTCACTTAATGCAATAGGTATTATTTTCTTCGGAAAACATAACATATACCAGAAAATTACATTTCCCCAAGTAACCATAACATTAATTCTGAACATCTGTTCCAGTGGTTGCCACCACAAAATTTAAGTTCCTCGTAACTTATTCTCCTAGAATTTACAAAACACACATTCATCTGTTATTCATGAGACACGATAAAGACAGACTGCGCTTTAAATCATTTTTAGTGTGCCTTATCTCATAAACGGGAACCATTTTAGGATTGCTTATCGTGCCACGATTTTCCTTGTCGCCGCACCTCTGTTTTTGAAACTATGTCGTTGAGCCAATTCTGCTAAATGTTATAGGCGAAACGGGTTATACGTAGTCATTTCTTTGGTTTCGGAAAGCTATAGGTTATTCTTTATTTTTTGGTTTATATAGACAGAGGTGGAACACCGCGGTGGTTTTAGCCGGTAAGGGTGAGGCCATAACACTGCGCTTCGGCGTCGTATCGCAAAAACGACGTCGCGCAGCAATACAATGCGATGACGCATCGCAAAAATTCCATCGCATACGACATCGTACGACAAGACGCTAACCATCAGTTCGTTCTAGCACGTCGTCGCATTGCAGATTTGTACGTTGCGTCAGCGCATCGGAAATTTATACGATGCGTTGTGCAGCGTCGTAGTATTTTGTGTTTCGTGTTGTGGCCTCGCCCTAATGCCAGCACTTCACATGGCATATTTGTACAAATATTAGCTTTACTTGAATAATACAAAATCGACTTTATTCACATATTGGTAGGGTACATTTTGTATTATCCAAATAAGGCGAATATTTGCACAAATACGCCATGTGAAGTGGCAGCATAAGACCTATAACGCACTTGCGGCTGGCCGGTCGGCCGCAACGGTACGACGTATTCCGGCTAATCGTATGGTCTCGGTTCTATTGTCGTCCGCCGTCGTCGTCAATTACAAGCATTTCTTTTCCATAATATTAATGATACATGCAAATTCATAACAATAGATGTGCGGTTCGCCACAGCTCCGGAGCGGTTGACGGCTGGCCGCAAGTCAGTGCTGTCATCATCATCATCATTTCAGCTGAAAGACGTCCACTGCTGGACATAGGCCTTCCCCAAAATGGGGGGTATTGCCATAATCGCCACGTTTGGCAGGCGGGTTGGCGATCGCAGTATGGTTGTTACAAAGGCACAGACAACGCTGCTGCCTATTCTTTGATGAGCTACTTAGTCGCCTCTTACGACACCCACGGGAAGATATGGGATGGTGCTATTCTTTACGTCTGACACCACACGGACCGTCAGTGCCGCCGTCTAGTCAGTGCTGTGGTATTTTGCTATTTCATATAAGAAATGCAAGGGCGTTGTCGGTCTTAGAGTTCGGCTTGCCCCTTCCGTCACCCCCACGACGAAGGAAGTAAGTACATTAGGATTTCCAACGCACACCAAAAAAAAAACGTAGAATATTAAAATGTGAGCACTTCCTATTGCAATGTTCATACAAAGGTACGAGACTCTGCTCTCTCTATTTAGTATCACTTTAGTTTTTGCAAACGTACGGGCGTACCTGAGATTAATATCGACCTCTACCTAGTAGTTGACAAGGTGGCTACTTACCTCGGGTCACTGACTATGTACTTCGGCTGCGACATGTACAGTCAGCAAAAGAGATAGGTATGCAGGTCATCGGAAATGATTGAAGTTTGCTCAGAAACCGATGGATGTTTTCGAATGAAATTTAATGAAATCATTGAAATGTTTATTTTCTATTAAATTTATTTTATTTTATTCTAAAACATCCATCGGTTTCCAAGTAAACATAAACTATATCTGACGACCCTGCATACCTATCTTTTTTGCTGACTGTACACGTGGTTGTATTCCAGGAATCGACTATAAATCTCCACCTGTATGTCTATTCTGTTACAATCTCCCTCGGTGAACACCTAGGTAAAGTGAGTTGTCATCCGTCCGTCTGGTTTCCCTTCTTCCTTCCCTTCGACCAAATAAACAAGAAAGTTTATAGACTTGTGGGAGATTTTTGAAGGTAGAACGCAGTGCTCCAGTTAAAATGCGTCAATTTTTTTTTAATGTTGCCTTACTGTATTTCTTTCTTCTGTATCGTGGGTGCGTACTCACTTTTAACGTAACAGCTTCATAAACTCATTAACCTTATTATAAAGATAGCTGTATAGTCCAAAGCTATATATAATACTTCAAAAAATAACTTTATATCCACATCGAGTAAACTTTTCCACCCTTTTCACATCAACCACAGTCGCGGTTGCCTTTGAGTTGCAAGCTCAGAAAAATGATCCAATTTAAGAACACTGTGGTGTCCTCTAAAGACGTCCTTAGGGTGTCCTTACATTGGCAGCTGCGGGTACGGTTTAAAATATAAATGTAGGAGTGTAAAAAAAAGTTTTTAACAAAAAAGACAACCGCCTTCAAACAGTAAAAAATAACTTTCAATTCGCAAGACCTTTGGTTTTGATTGTTGTTTTGTATTGCTACCGACTTGCGAATTTAAAGTTATTTTTTACATTTTAAAGGTGGTTGTCTTTTATGTTAAAAACTTTTTTTTTGCTTTTTAGTGCCTAAGTACTTCTTATCATACAAATTAATTACGAAACGGTGATACCAAAAAAATTCAGTCATCTCTTAATATTATATCCTTTGGGGTGGAATATTTTTATGAAAATATGGCACCAAATTTGAGGTATACACTATCAATTAAAAAAAGAATCATCGAAATCGAACTACACTGAAAAAAGCCATGCGTGGCCAAACATTTAAAAAAAAAATGTTCATAAAATGAAAACTACTGGGCCAAACTATGTTAAATTCTTATGGGACCAAATGGCGACTATTCCGCATCAAACTAAAGAAGAATCACGTAAAGCGGATCATAAATTTTAGGGTAATCGATGTACATACATTTAAAAAAAGCAATCGAATTGAGAACCCCTCCTTTTTGAAGTCGGTTAAAAATAGATTTATTTGTTTACATCTCCGACGTTTGCATCAAAAATCGAGGTCTCTTTATAGTATTACATAGTTATTTAAAATTACACTTACAATGAGTATCTAACCTTTTTATATAATTAAATCTATTATTATTACTATTATTACTTACACAATGTCAACGAGTTAAATTATTCAAATCATAATAAAGTCTATATTATTTTTATTTATTAAGAATATAATAACTGAATAATTTATTTCGTTGACTGTACCGTTCGTCACATTCGACGTGGCGGTACCAGGCAGATTTTTTTAAATAAAAATCATAAGGAAATATCGAAAGGACAAGTAGAATTGACGGCGACTCAACATGGCGGCGACTCGACGTAGCTGCGACTCGATGTGGCGGCGACTCGACTCGACTCGACGTCAAGGGAATAAATCTAAGAGAGCTGCCTAAAACGAATACGATAATACGGTAAGTATCGTAGAAAATCAGTTAGCCGGTTCAAGTTACTTGGTCCTGTGTCAATGTGTAAACACCCTAACATTTAAGAAACCATAAGTCTCTGCCATCTTGTTTGTAACTTGCATTTTTCCATTGTTAAACATTCTCTTGCAATAAGTAAAGGAACAAAAACCTGCCTGTGAGAAATTGTGAACTAACAGACTAACAAAGGTTGACAACATTTTTTCTACATTTAAATGAGAGAGTAAAATGGAAACGTTGGAAAAAGGTTATTTAATTTACAAAGTACGAACCTGAAAACTTACTATTTGAAAAACCAGGTACATAATTGAAAGGTCATGTTCCCGTCAGACCGCCAGACAGGGCCATGAATGGTAGATTCAATTAAAAACGCCTTAAAGCACTGTTGAACTTATAACAATATAATTCTCTACAATTGTTGGGCTAACGAGTCAACATTTGTTTCAAAGTTGAAATTAATTTGTTTTGCGGGTGCGTGGGGTCCTTCGTGAATTATACAGACACAAAGAAACGTGATATGGGTGTTTTAATGGGCAGTACAAAGGATCGCCCGCACACATGTGCAAATTACCGGCGTTCGCTAATTAGTCACATAGCTAGACAATGTTATTTATTTTACAATTAATAATATATAATAAGATACTAGATAATGAGAAACTCGTGGCTAAGTACAGGTCTATGGTTAAGCTACGCTCGCCGAGGTCAGTACGTGGATGGGTGACCATCCAATTTATACCGAGACCCTTCCATGCCACGGAAAGCACGTAAAGCTGTTGGTCTCGGCTGTCACTCGTAGATATTTGGCAGTCGTTATGGGCAGTCAGAAGCCGGAAAGTCTGACAACCAGTCTAACTGACGCGTATCGTGTTACTTAGTAACTGGGTTGTGGAGGTCAGGCAGTTACCCAAGGTAAAATAGGTACCAGTATTAAAAAAAAAAAAAACGCTTGAACGCACGGAAATTTGCTTCTACAAGTTTCTACAAGGTCCGCATAGTAAACAGCTCCAGATGTATCCTGTACACTATCTAACATAATATTGCGTTCACTCTGCCAAAGATTACACTCCCATAGGATATGAGTGCAGCGTTTTTGCCATACCTATTATTGAAATCAAATGTAACAGCTCACTTTTTAGGACCCATTAAGTAATGTTATTTGTAATCCGTGGTGCTGCAACTGGGTCTCCCCCAGTTGTAAACGTCCCTTTGATCCTATTGGCCTAGTTCTGTTCTGTCTCCTGCTTGATTTGGAGGAAAGTGGAAAATATGTTTTTCTTACTCCTCCGCTGTTCTTTTCTGATTAATTTCGTTGCGGGATCCAAGACAGTTGTACTTTATTTGGATCGACGGAACGCGCTGCGAAGTCACTAAGTCATGTTCATATTCACTTAATTTCGCAAATCGGTTTTTCCGTAGTCAAGACGATTTCTTCAGAGTTCAATGGAAGCCCCATGTAGTGGATTCATCCAATAACTGTTTGCAGACTTCTACGAAGTGTATATTAAACAATAGAAACTAACGAAAATTTTGTTAAAAGTGCCGTATCATAGTGCTTATTCCGCGAGTGCACGGAATCCTCACCGTTGTGCGATCTAACTACAGGCGAAAGTCCCGCGCCCGCGCAATTGTGTCCGTGCTGCGAGTGGTACCAACCGTCCAACGTCGAAATTGGCACCTGCGTTCCAGCGACGAAAATAGTGCGATAAGGTAACATTACGACTCCATGCTACTGGTGGCGCCACCCCAACTATTTCACTATTGAATACTGACGCCTGTTACTTCGCGGTTTGGAAACGTTTTCAAGTTACTTAGCGACATGGTGGCTATGTCGGTGCAACGTTCTCCCCCAAGCGCGCTGGCTCAACTAAATCCTCCCAACAGCACAACACATTATAATTCTGACTCGGCTATTAATAATATGGCAAAAACATCCGAGCCGGTTGACAATTATTTCAACATAACAAAGCGTCAAAAACGCACCTTTGATGATCTAGGGAATAACCCCGGGTGCTCCTCCGAGTTGAAACAAATTCTCGAACAAATTAGAGTCCAGCAAGAATCTAAGTTTGAATTACTGAATGCCTCTCTCGCCACTATCCAAAACCAAAATCAGGAAATTCACAAAACAGTTTCAACTTTATCAGCTAAACACGATGATCTTCTAATTAAAATTAACAATTTAGAACAAGAAAATATCGAGTACAAGATGCAAGTGTCTACCTTAGAACGTAGTCTAAATTTGCTGGAATTGAATGCTCGTTCCACAACGATAGAAATTCGTAACCTACCCAAGCAGGAGAATGAAACCAAAAAAATGCTAATGGACACTATCCAACAGATTGGCTCAACGATTGGCCTTGATTCATCTATAACCCAGTCTGAGAGTAGGGATGTATTTCGTTGTAAGACAGAAGCAGTGGTTATTGATTTTACTACAACTCTAAGAATGGAAACCCTAATTTCCAAGTACAAAATTTTTAATAAAAATAGACGGTAAAATAAGGAGCCCCAGCTAAACTCACAACTCATTAAGCTAACAGGCGAGGCATGTCCAGTATACATCTCAGAATATTTAACACATGAAGCTAGACACCTCTTCTATTTAGCACGGTCTAACGTCAAGAACAAAAAGCTCTTCGCGACTTGGACCCTATATGGGAAAATTTATGTCAAAAAGGATGAGAATGCAACACCAGTTCGCATCGACGAAGAATCCGAACTCCACAAGCTAATCATGTGACTACTACTAGTCTTATACTACATCCGCTGTTGTTTATATACTGTTATTATCCTTGCATGCCTTTATTTACTATTTTTATTTTTTCTAGTGTTTGCATATATTTGTTTTTTATTCCATGTTGTTATTGAAAGAGTATGTCTAGCTTGCAGAATAACCCAACTTTTACACTACATTCATCACATGACACCACACTACACTGCATTTATGCGAGGAAAATATCTTCAAATGTATTTTCAATGGTATTGTCTGCTCCTTGTGCGATGTCAAATAACAGATATGACGGCTGCATTCACTCCAGATCAGGGTTTAGTTTCAATTAAAATCTAGTTCCATAGGTCACGTTCCAAACGTGACAGTGCTCGTGTATTATACATTGACCGCTAATGCAAGACACTGAAACCATAAACTTGGATCTGGATTCCATTAATGTAGCCAAAACTATCGCCTGTGACATAGACAATGCAATAAATCATATTCGTAACACCAATCGTACTATTAATATACTGTCTCAAAATATTCGTAGCTTAACCTGTAACATGCCTAACTTCACCACCCTCCTGCAACGTTCTATGATACCCTGGGACATCCTGGTACAATCTGAATGTTGGCTTCCTTCCGCCAAGTTCATTCCTCCTCTAGACAACTACAATTATTCAACGACGACCACGCATAAAACCCAAAATGAAGGAGTGGTTATATATTATAATAAAAACCTTAATGTAACTTGCGAAGAACCTAATGTTATTGATGCCAATTGTCTTTTACTAAAACTAAGTCAAGATACCTGCATCATAGGAATATATCGCCCACCTAGTCAAACAAATACTACAGCATTTATTGACTCTATAGATATACTGCTGACTAAACTGAAAACGTTTAAAAACATTGTTTTCTGTGGGGATATTAATATTAATATTGTTCCTGATAGCCCTGATAAGCGGTCTCTTGACTACCTCAACATGTTAGCCAGCCATGGTTTGCTACCGGGTCACACTTTGCCTACGCATGGACGTGCATGCCTTGACCACATGATTCTAAAATCAAGAATGGACATTACGTGCTTGGTCTTTGAAACTTCCATCACTGACCACGAGAGTGTTGCCGTTAGCTGTAATCCAAAATCACGCTTAAACTATGTGAACCAAACTTCGAGTTCCATAAACTTTGTACAACTTGACATTGCCATGCAAAATGCTAACTTTCAACCTATCAGCAAGTGTCAAGATGTAAATATGGATACGGATTTACTGGTATCCCAAGTATCCACAGCCATTACGCATAATACATGTACAGTTAAAACAACCAAGAGGCAGTTGGTTTCTAAACCATGGGTACCAAAGGGACTTGTTCGCTGCATTAGAAACCAGGATAATCTTTATAAAAAGACAAAGCGTAATCCTAAAAATTTAATTATTAAAACTATTTACAGACGCTACAGAAATTTCTGCAACAGTGTATTAAAAAAAGCAAAACGTAGATATAAAAAACAAGAAATTGAAAATGCGAAGGGCAATAAAAACGGTTATGGAATGTTATTAAGAGTATTGGTGGCTTGACTAGAAGACCTGACTATTCATCGTCTCTTCTATCTTCTGTCGATCCTGCTAGGGACATCAATAACGTCAATAACTTCTTTGTCAATGTTGGTGCAAATCTCGCTGAAAAGATTTCGCTAAATAGAACGGCTTCCGGACAGAGTTATGACTACAACGCGACCAATCCATCAAATTCGCTTGTATTTCTTCCGACAGACGAGGATGAGATCCACCTTTTTATTAAAGGCCTAAAAGATAAATGTGCGGTAGGAGCTGACCTTATAAGCGGTAAAATAGTTAAAAGATACGCTAATCTCCTCACACCTCCTATTACACATATATGTAACCTAGCTATCTCAACAGGGGTCTTTCCCAAATCATTCAAAACAGCGCTCATTAAACCGATACATAAGGCCGGGAAAAAAGACTCTGTAAACAATTACCGACCTATTTCAATTTTACCAGCACTTTCCAAGGTCCTGGAACGCCTTTTAAATAAACGCCTCATAAAATTCCTAGAGACTAATAAACTTTTATCTCATGCACAATTTGGCTTCCGAGCCGGTAGGAGTACAGATGATGCAGTCCACGAACTGCTCCAATCTGCTGTTGCCAATTTGGATGAAGGTCGAAAATGCATTACGGTGTTCCTCGACCTTGCAAAGGCATTTGATACAGTGTCAATTCCGCACCTTTTAAACAAGCTGTACCGTCTTGGCATAAGAGGAATCCCACTTAAATTGATGGAGGACTACCTGACAGGCAGAATTCAGCAAGTGAAGGTAAATAATAGACTAAGTGACAAGCTACCTGTTAATTTTGGCGTACCACAGGGAAGCATTATTGGTCCCACCCTCTTTCTTGTCTACATCAATGACCTCTGCCAACTCTTACTGCATAACAGTAAGATAATTACATTTGCAGACGACACCGCTTTGTTTTTTACTGGAGATAGCTGGGAAGAGGCTTTTGGTGCTGCACAATTGGGTTTAAACATTATTTGTAACTGGCTTCAAGATAACGTCTTGACGCTTAATGTTTCTAAAACGAAATACATAACTTTCGCACACAGAAGTAATCTCCTGCCACCACCCTCTTTCACCATCACATCCCACTCATGTGTTTCTCCAAACTCAGCTTCAGATTGCTCATGCCCCTCCCTCGAAAGAACGGACCACATCAAATATCTTGGTATAATCATTGATCAACATCTCACCTTCAAAAGACACATAGATCTTCTAGTAACCAGGTTACGAAGATTAATTTATGTCTTCAAAAACCTCAAGCATGTTGCTGACCGAAGTACTATTAAGATGGTCTACTATGCATTGTGCCACTCGCAAATTGAATACTGTATTACAACATGGGGTGGCGCAGCGAAAACGCATCTTCTGCCACTTGAACGAGCTCAGCGTGCTATTCTTAAGGTAAGTGCCGGCCTGCCCTACCATTACCCAACCGTTGAGCTTTTTAAAGATTGGGCCGTTCCAACGGTCAGACAAACATTTATATTGCGCACGGTTCTTAAAAAACACTCCCAGCTACAGTATGATCCAAATCTACTCGTTGGTAGACGCCGCAGAGATAGAATTTGTCCTACCCATCGGTTACGATTATCTCTATCCCACAAATTCTTCGGTTTCCTCGGACAATACTGTACAACAAACTTAATAAAACTCTAAATCTCTATCCTAAAACCAAATCTAGTTGCAATAAAATCCTAAAAAAATACCTAAAATCCCTTGACTACCAAGAAACCGAGGACTTATTGTCAGTTCCCAAATAACACCTAATCCCTAATCCCCCTTTATAGCTGTTCCCCATCCATGACTCGCAACACACGCATACAAAACTGAAAACTCACCAGTCACATATCAACCCTCACTGACACTCAATCACTCACGCTCACTCACTCACTCAATCAATTTGCACACGCTTCCACCTCTTACACATACACATACACTCACCATACGTACCCATACCATACTACTCTTGGCTAGTTCTGCAATATTTTTAATACATTTTCAAATATTTTAATTTCAGTACCATTTATTTTGTATATTGTACCTTTACTGTTTATCTCTTGTACCTACTGGGCATTTCTATTTTTATGTAAACAATCTTGCCGAGGTGAGCGTCCTGGTGATCTGTAACACAGGTTTTACTCTCAAAACCTACTTCAGGCACCAGTCTCTCACAAAGGTGGAAATAGTTATATAGTTGTAAGCCTTTATTGTAAGACCACTTTTGTGAAGAGTGAATAAATGATTTTATTATTATTATTGTTTTTTTTTTCGGGACTCGTTGAGCTTCAGTGTCTCAACGCTTTTCAAATGGTCGCCACTGTTGATTCTGACTTTCAGGAGCCTCAGTGGTTTGGGAATAGTGTGGCGGGCATTTCCCATTAAAAAAAAATCCGGTTAGACTGGAAGAATATACTTGGAAAAGGGCTACGCAGATAATGACTAAGATAATAGGTAATACTTTTTTTAAAGTGACTAATTTCTTCCCGCGACTTCGTCCTCAGGAGTCCAAGAATAACATAAAACAGTAATCTTTAACACTCGGAAATATTGTTGTTTTTTTATTAGTGAAAGTATGTTCATAATCAGACGAGTATTTCCAGAGATTAGCTACCACTTACAAACAAAAAAAAACACAAACAAACTCTACTTCTTTATAATGTTAGTACAGAATAATAAAATTACGTAAGTTGTAATATACGTGTGAAATATACGTTTTCTTGAATTTATCTAACCCTTTTTATCGTTTAAACAAAGTTTTCGTTTTTCTTAAACTAAGCGAAGAAGGGTGTAAACTTGATTAAAATAAATGATGAAAGAATACGTTCTTCTTTTTTAATCAATATTCTATTCTTTCTACCTGTGTAGAGAGAGACAAACCGAGAGAGAGAGAGAAACCAGGCAGCCTGGCTAAAATTAAGGTCGTTGTCAGGCATCCTGTGCGACTCCCGTATGCCGATTAAAGTCAAGGGCAATGTGTACAAAAGGCAGTAACTCTACTGTATGGATCTGACTATCTGAGTGCTGGCCGATGAGGAATACGAATGAACAAAAAATTCACATCGCAGAAATGAAAATGCTACGCTGGTCCGGTGGAGTTTCAAAAATGGATAAGATAAGAAATGAATATTTCCGAGGTAGTTTTAAAGTAACTCAGATAAATGAGAAACTTCGTGAAAACTGTTGTGAACAAGGAGACGACGACCATGTAACTAAAAGAGTCATGAACATAGTAGAAGGAACAACAGGCCGTGGATGACCACCAATAACCTGGCTAAAACCATTAAAAACGACATGCTAGCGAGCGGCATAACCCACCAGACAATCCACAACCGTACCATGTGGCGCAAAAATACTAGTAAGGCTGGGGTGTGATTCTGCAAGACCTCATTCTAAACTTCGAATCTAAATCCGCTGTGAGTTTCTTGATTGGCATTCTAAAAACTCGGTTGATAATTCGAATTTACACTAGCGCCACCCTTGCGAGCGTGTCAGCCAGTTGAACTAAATTGACAGGGAGATTTTGACAGATAAAGTATGAGATGACATAAGAAGTGGCACTCTGTAAGGTAATTTCCCCCCGTCACTTCGACGCTCACTTCGCACTCGAACCCGATTCAAAGTGTCAAATATATCAAGGTCATTTTGAACCTTATGCGAAGTGAGAGTGAATAGCGCTTTGAAATGCGAGTTGTTGTTTGAATTTTACAGAATCGACCTACTGACCATAAATAAATTGGGATAAAAACCACAAGAAAGAAGAAGAATCACTTTACAGTCGGTATAAAATACAGGTGGAGGAAAACACGCATTTAAAAATAAAGTAATACCTAAAGTATTTTTACTTTTGGGGAAAATTTTGAATTGAACTAATTTTACTAACATTTTAAATAATAATTTTTACGTGGAAACATGTACTTAGTTAGAAGTATTTTAATAATCTGTGAAAGTCACGACTACCAACAAAGTGTGTTACAGTTCGACAGAAGAAGAAAGAAAGAAAAAAAATGTTTATTTGACACAGACCACACAAAAATAATAATAAAAAGGTCCCTATAATATATTTTAATTTTAATTTTTTTACAATCTTTTATAAAAACTACCTATATCATAATACCTACAGCTAATGCCATAGCGAAGCTTTCCCTAGAAATAAAAATACATACAAAAAGTAACTTCAAAAAATGAACAATAATTTAAAATCCATTCGAAACCGTTCTGTATATTTCACATGAATTCTATACATAATAAAATTGAAAAGAATTCTGTGAACCGAGTTTATTTTCCTTTTTATGACAGGGTAAAAAAATTTGGTTGTGAAAATGTCCCAAATCATTTAATAATTACGACTCAGTACAAAAATAACTACAAAACTTATAACCTTCTTTACATATAAAAATCTTCTGTGCGTGCGTATGTCATTGAACTCCTCCTAAACGGCTGAAACGTTTTTGATTAAATTTGTTGTGTGTGTTCCAGTGAATTTCAGAATGGTTTAGATTCACAATTGGACCCGGTAGGTAGCGCTGCAGTCGAGTTGTAGTTTTTTTATTTTAAGGGCAGGACAACGTCTGCCGGGCTGCTGTAGTTATCTATATTAACATTATAAAGAGGTAAAAGTTTGTTTTACGTTCTTAAGAGGTAAAATCAAGCTCGTGGCTCGTGGCTCGTGGCTAAGTAAAACTAATAAAAGCCGGATAGAACGACCAGTCATGACAGTCAAGCTACGCTCGCCGATGGTCCCGGCTGTCACTCGTGGACCTTAAACAGTCGTTTTAGGTAGTCAGAAGCTCTAAAATCCGATAACCAGTCTTACCAAGGATACACTGGGTTGTGGAGGCCAGATAGGAAGTCGCTACGTACGTCGTAGTGTAAATGATTTGAAAAAAATATATGTTCAACTAGAACAGTCTCTTAATCTTTTAATATGTGAATATTTTTGATTAAGTTCATATTAAATAGTTTAATTAAATCGTGAAGTTGTGTCTGACGCGGACAAAACATTGATAATCACACAATATCTACCAAGAATATTTAAACGAAACTTGTACTATCTTACAGACAATTTTATTATCTATCTTTTAGCATACGCCTTTTTTTAAGTTAAAGAATACTATCTTTTATTTAAATTTTTCGACTAAACTTTGAGAGTTTTGGACGCAGCGCATACGATTCTCTGGTCGCTCTAGGTCGCCGGCGTATATCGTCGCCTTAAGTGATGATGCGGCCTAAGGTAGTTAATACGGTCAAAGTAATTACGGTCAAAACCTAGTGTATAATAAATATAAAGCGGATAATCAGGATCTTATAAACACTAACCTTTATCACCTATTCAATATTATTCTTCTCTATTTTTAGATCGGACTTTCCACAAGGCTTATCAAAGTCAAAGATTAATGTCTCGTTGAAGTGACTAGAGCCATATTATAAACATTTCTAATGGTTCCTATATAAAACATACAATAAAGATAAGTGCTTTTAGCATCGCAATGAATTTAAGTGATTTGTGTAGGTCGACAAACAGAAAAAAAAAAACATGTTATATTTTACTTGAGTAGGCCGCCAATCCAACAAAATTTCCCGCCCACGTGGTATAAAAATCACCCTCCCACCTTTACTCAATCTATCTCAGAACAAAGATTTACATTTAGGTATAGTTTATTCTACAAAATAGCCTACCCTACCCGATTTCTAAATAGTTGGGCGCTACTGCACGGATGAAATCATTCCACGTACCCTCATCAATCAACTCCAGCGAAACGAACGATCATAATTTATACAAGAGTTCCTCTATTCATGGCTCCATGTGTTTTTCTTCTTCGTATTTACCTGATGCAAATTTCCATTGTAATGTAAGCAGCAGAAATTTAATTAACTTTCACTTCAAAGCCCTGTTAAAGGTCAATGAGCGCTCGAGGATTCACCGTTTTGTGTAAAAAGGGCCAACTCCAAAGTCATTTCCGACCCGACTTGAGCATTTTATAGCAACATTCTGCTCTTTATTATGACGTTAAATTGCTTAATTGGAGGATATATTAATTTAACTGAAGGACGATTCTATTATTTCTAGCTTCGACATGCAAATTGAAGTGTGCGACTGTGCGTGTGTTTGCTGCCGCCGGCTAGGGACGAGTACGACTTTATTGCTGCCAACTTTAAACTATGTTAATTTTATGAGATTGAAATTGAATAAACTTATGATTAAATTTAGGTAAAAAATCTTCTAGTCTCAATATTCGCAAGGATTATAACATATTAAAATATTCAAGCTTCACATGAAGGAAGATTTTATTCATCAAGTATTATGTAGGCAGAAGGTTCCACACATCAAGTCATACGCTCCATATATTGAGGTTTTCACAAACATTTTATGTTAATCACGGCTGGTCGGGATCCACAAAAAATGTACCCACGACACTCATGTCGTCCAAGAGAACTGTGTCCGCTATTCACATGCAAATTGAAGTGAAGGACCGATTTTTTGTCGAATAGACATTGTCCCAGTCAGGATTAAAGTGGATTACAGTACGTAGAGGTAGATAACAAAAAGATACGGACATAAATCGTGGAGTACTTTTACGGCATTTATAAAAGGGTAATAAAAGGCTTTAGCACTTTTCAAGATAATCATAAAACATAACAATGATAAACCCTTTCGTGGCCTTACGAAGAATTACGCGATTAAAAAATGATGTACATAGCTCATGAATATTGTAGGATGATTTTTCATAATAGATGCGCTTCGCTGGTCTGTTGTGAACCCGCTTTGTAGAGCCTGTTATCAAGCAGAAAGCAGCAAAACTGTATTTTGGAGATTATAAGTATAGATAGAACCGATTTATCAATTTTACGTGCAGTGAAGCGGACAAATTTCCATTTTCCTAATAAAACACATTCATCATCATCATATAACCGTATTGCCGTCCACTGCTGAACATAGGCCTAACCCAGAGATCGCTAAAACATTATTCAGGTACTACAGGTATAGGCACTGGCTGTTACCCCACTACTGTTCACAGGCGTTACTAAAAAGGGATTCATAATAAGATCAAAAATGTAAAAGTAAGCCTGTCTCTATCGGTTTGTAACCTCATCGCAGCAAAACCACTGACCCGATCATTATTATATTTGACAAAGAGGATCTGAATAATGACATGGATTATTTTTTAATCCACGACTTCACGCGAACTAAGTTGCGGTCAAAAGCTAGTGTTAGGACCTCCGCCCACGTCAGTAAATGGCAGATTTTTTGTCAGAAAGAAATGGAACATACGAATTTTAATATCCACTGGGCCATCACGGTCTGCGGATGTTTTCGTGATAATAATGACAAATACTTTTCTTACTGCCTGTACAAATTACAAACTTTGTAAACGGGTCCTGTTGACCAATTCAAAATATGTATTAGGTCAACTGAACCTACGGGATCACTTCGAGTGGGATCAGTTGACTAAAGAGCCACGCAGATGTTCCACATAAAGTCAGTAATACAAAAAGTCACCACTGAAAAGTCAGTGTTCTCAAGATGATGTGGCTACTCCTCATCATTATCATGATTAGCCGAAAGACGTCCACTGTTGAACATAAACCTCGCCCCATAGAACGCCACAACGAGCGGCAACCTGCCACTTGCATTCACCGGTTACCCGCGACCTTGACAATGTCGTCGGTCTATCTGTTGGGAGGCCTACCAATGCTGCTACCCCTCATCATCTAGCGATATTATAACTGCCAAGTAAATTATTTTCATTTAATTGATATCAACATTGTAAAGAATTAAATATGTACAAAGCTTAAAAGTAAATTAAAAATATATATATATATATATATTATGTACAATGGACGGCTCACAGGGCATCGAAAAACTCGTCCGCATCGCTCACAATGGGACAAGTGCCCAGAAGGCTAGCAGCATTACCACGTTGAATGGCAATGCCAATTCTTTGGCCCAAGAAAAGGCCAGCCCTCTGGTCACGTGAAAAGTCGACCAGCCGCTTAGAAATGTAGAAGTAGGAAATGTAGTTGAATAATAATATTGCACCTGTCAGTCCCTTGTCAGCTTAGAACCATTGGTTAGATAGGTATCTACATTTTTTTGCTATTCCAACTTAGGTGCACTCCTTCTCAACCTTATTATTCAATCTGTCAATCCTTATATTAGCTTAGTTGTTCAACGAATCTAAAAGTAATATTTCAACATTTTTAATATCATAAAAAGCTAATCTACTTTGAATTTCATTAAAACTAGATATTAGTTATTCGCATAAAAGTTTGTATTACAAAATTGTCTAACAATTCTACACCATTGTATGCAACGGGAACGTGCAACAAAAGGACGGACTTTACAATTTTTAATATAGTTTTGTAGGGAGTCGAGCAGAAAATATTCTGCGAAGTTATAGAGAATGCTTCGTTGAAGAATATCTACATTTGTAGTCAAAGTTGAACCATTTCATATTAGAGCAACGTTACTTTAAGCGAAACCTCTGTACAAAGAAAATTCAGCTTAGGTATGTAGAATTCATTTCTAGATATCACATGACAAAAGAAATAGTACTCGTAGAGCTAAGAAATTCGTATAGAATACCCTTCTCATATAAATTCTTTTATTTACTATTTTATTTTGAACCTTCTCATGAAAAGAGAATCTACCTACTCATACTCTTATTCCTTTTCTAGATTTTTTTTGCACTTTTAATTCACGAAAAACACATTATAATTACGGAAAATGGAATTTTGAGAAAACACACATTTCTCTGTACAAAAATTGATAGGTATACATTGCTAGCTTACATGGATATTCTTTAAAATAATTTCAATAACCTTACATAAGTTACAAACACACTTACCCTAAGACACCACCATCGCATAATTCTTACAAATATGCATCTAAGTTAGCACCTGAGGCATAGGTTTTAAGCCGAGAGTACACAAACGGGCTCGGATCCGAGGAACGGCGAACTGTTTGTCCGGGACAAATACCTATATATGCATCCCTAGCTTTACGCACATGGGACAGATTGTGAGCAAATAGCTATCGGTAGAGGGGTACTCGTGAAATTAAGCGTATTTGTAGGTAGGTACTTGTAATTTGTAGTGATGTTGTTTAGAGCATGTTGCTTCTGGCTTCTTGAATTAATGAACAAGGACAATAATTAAGAGGTACAAGATTATTCCAGTTTGGAGTAAATCTTTATTTTATTGTTTGTTGATTTTTATAGCTTACTCGCTGACGGACAGACGTTGTCCTGTCAATTGATTTTTCAATTTTCTTACCGTTTATACCTTCCCTGGACTACCACAAATATTTCAAGACCAAAATTAACTAATCGGTCTAGCCGTTCTCGAGTTTTAGCGAGACTAACGAACAGCAATCCATTTTTATTATATAGAAGAATATATCCAACCTCTAGGCAACTATATTAAAATTTTCTAATGTGACGTCCAAAAATGTCTTTTAATGGTCTACCTAATTGAAATAATTGATTTGGCTTTGACTTCTAAGCAATGGCCTCCCCCATACTTTTCTAAGAAGGGAGGTAGTTTCTTGCGCTACCGAGATTTTCA
This sequence comes from Charanyca ferruginea, assembly GCA_947361185.1. Taxonomy (NCBI): domain Eukaryota; kingdom Metazoa; phylum Arthropoda; class Insecta; order Lepidoptera; family Noctuidae; genus Charanyca; species Charanyca ferruginea. The sequence continues at coordinate 10,095,888 of OX376074.1, read as the reverse complement.
TAAATAGTGTATTTTTCAAAATATCTTCTTTTTTGGGTTTTATTATTAATTAAACTGGGAATAGGTAAGACTTATCTTTAACATAAGAACATAATTAATTCAAACACAATTACCATCTGTCTTGCTCGCTGAACTCAGAAAATAACAAGGCAAAAGAATGAATCAACAGGCCGTAGTATATAAAAGTCAACTGAGAGCAACGGGTCGTTCTGGTCCTTAAGTCCAAAACATTTCTTTGTTTTCACTCATCCTGTTAGCAAAAAAAAAGTTAAACGACGACTAAACAAAAGAAAATATGCAGCAACCAATCCGAAACACACCTTCGGCTCTTGAAAATGGAATTCGCAGATTTTAAATTCGTGTAGGTACAGTCACCAACTGCGTAATAATAATAATAATAATAATAAGAGGATTATCCACCAGCAACTTGCTCTAAAATACAGGCTTGTGGAATTGGAAGTACCGTACTACAGGTATGTGCCCGACCAAGTTCTCGAAAATGGCAACATCACATTGTATTGGGATCGATCTATCATCACTGACAGGACTATTGTTGCCAATAAGCCTGACATAGTGGTGATAGATCGATTAGAGCGTCGCGCAATGATTGTTGATATAGCGGTTCCGCATGACGAGAACCTCGTGAAAACCGAGAAAGATAAACAAATTAAGTATCTTGACTTGGCTCGCGAGGTTGCCGACATGTGGGATGTGAATACAGCAGTCATTGTGCCGATAGTCGTTACGGCCAATGGACTCATTTCCAAGAGCCTCGACCAACACCTAAGGAGGCTCTCGTTGGGCAGCTGGATCAAGGGCTTGATACAGAAAGCGGTACTCCTGGACACGGCGCGTATTGTTAGGAGATTCCTCTCTCAGGAGCCCTAACCACCGGTAGCTTGGACCCTGTTCCCGATACCGGTGGGCTACTATTTTTTATATTTTTAAATGTTTTTTTTTACTAATATTTAAAAATGTAATATAATATGTATAAAAAATGAATAAATGATAATAATAATAATAATATGTGGAGACATTTTCACACACGGCCATCTGACCCCAAACTAGGGAGACCCTGTACTATGGGTGTCAGACAGCTGATATACATACACAAATACATATTTTTTTTTGTAAATACATACATATATAGATAAACAATGCGATTTGTTCAACTACAATATAATTAGTCTCCAATGTTCCCAGTTTTCACTCCCAGCAGTGAACCACAATTTACCGAGTGAACCTTGACAAATGTCACATGACTTCAAATTTTTAGTTCAGGGACAGACCGGTTTTCTGACAATATTTTTTCTTCCATAAATTTCGTAAGCACTGTTGAAAAATTATTTTGCACTATCTAAAGAATAGAACTTTATTTCCTTATTAGATTACACAACATATTGTATAAACAAATAATTGCAGTTATTGTAACAAACTTAATTGAAAGTATTAAAGTCAAGGTTTGTGTTGAAAAGCATTTCGTCTGCACGACGTCAGTCCTTTAATTCCAATCAACAGTTTAAAGAGCTACTTGTGTACATATTTTAGAGCATAACTGTACCTACAGTATAATTAAGTTTAAACAACAAAAAAGGTAGTCACTGTCTACAATACCCGCCTATATACGTACCCAGTAATATAACTCACGAAATTAAATGCATGCGTTGACTTTTACGATCCCGCCGGGACCGGAAAGTCATTCCGCTTATCCTGTCCCGCCAACCACTTCATTTGGGAGGCTTCCGTTCCTCTAGGTGTTTTTTCGGTAAGCTGAATTTTGATAGAGGATTACACTCGACCTTTTTTGTTTTTTTTTTATTCGGATATAAAGAAACAATACACTCGTTGATGGCGTTCGTATCTTTTAAGAGATTTGTGGGTTTCGGGTCTGGGAATAAGAATGAGTGACATGTCATTTACGAGCAATGAAAGGTGGTTTACTATTTAGTAAGTCCTGCACTTTGTCTTATAGGTACTTTTACTATTTCAAAGGGATTTTAATGAGTTTGTGCCCAAAACCTACTTCGTAAGACTTAATGTCTGTGAATTATTCCTAATTGAAACTTTTATTCACAATTTCTTTATGACTCGTATGCAACAGAAAAGAAAAACCCAGTTAAGTTTAATTTTGAAAATGACATGCAACACTATTTAGTTTATATGGTTGAAATGACGTTTTGACAGCAGCTCTAATAGTGTTGCTCCCCCGAGAGCCGTTTTAAATGCTAGACAAAAAATATTTTATGTTTTAATTATAAATGTAACTTTCCCTGTTTTTTTTTATAGTACAAGAAGAAATGACTTGCCAAATTTCATAGTTCTCAAAGTCAACGGAAAGTACCCTATAAATTTTGATTACCTTGATAGTGTCGAAATGTACGTTTGCCGGATCTTTTTTTCACGTTAACTTAGAAGTTTGATTGTTTCACAGTTTCAAGGGACCGTGGATCTAAGTACATGGTTTTAATTTCAACTCGATACCTCCACTCGTTCTCGAGATAAAGGGTCTTGACAGGCAGACAGACAGACAGACGGACAACAAAGTGATCCTTTAAAGGTTCCGTATTTTCCTCTTGACGTACGGAACCCTAAAAAAAGCCGAAACTATCACTGTTTTTTTTTCTGAACCAGTAAAACAGATATAATACAATACAAAATCGATAATCACGCGGACGAAGTCGCGGGTATCAGCTAGCCATATCACACTTTTAGACGTGTTTTTCTCTTTAAGCAAACAATGCCTACATTAGGAAACTCCGCTCTTCCATATCATTGCCGTATGTTTATACTAACTGTGAGTTATACTTTGATTATATATAATGTCTAGATGGAGCGTCAAGTGCACGCAAACGTGTCAAAAAGTGTCAGCCAACTATTGGCTGACAAGTGATTATATAATCAAAGCCCAAATGCGTAATAATAATAATAAATGATTAATATATGTATAATAATATTAATTTATGTATAATTATATACATAATTGCTTATTAATCATTATTTACGCACACAGAGACGTAGATGCACAGTGTAAAACGACGCCTGCACGCACACATACTTGAAATTGTTGACTCGTTTTCTTTGTTATGATTGTAGGGCGACGCTCCATCTAGACATTATATAATCAAAGGAGTTATACTATAAAATAGACATTTAAGATTTTTATAGTTAGTTAATGTCGTGATGATACCCCGTGGTTAAGGCACGCCTCTTATACACAAGGCTGTAGGTTTGTAACCGGATACGAGCCACTAATTAAGTACCAATGTGACTTTTTCAATTTCATAATAACCTTCTAAGTTTATCTTAGACGTCTCTGTTAAGCGGCTTTCAGACTACGCTATAATATAATAGCATACGAGTATAGTATATAGCTCATAGCACAACAATATCGCGCACTATACATTTATTTAGAACACATACACACTTTGCTATAGGTACTATATGTCGGATCAGTCAGAATTTAGTCCTTTAGATTCAGTCATCATGTGGGCAGAAGTTGGGTTTCGTGCAATGCAAACACACTGGGTATAGAATACAATACACGGCGTTTATTAAAACCACAATTTAACACACACTAAATTTAAATAAACTCAGACACTATAATTAACATAAACACAGTTAACATCACTTCAACAACGAATCGAAAGTACAGTTTCGGGACGTATTAGCTCCGATGCGATCAGACACTGGATTCTGAATGTCTTCCTCGCTGTGGGCTGAAAACATCACGACTCTGTAGAAGCGCGTTAAAATGGTGGTGGTTGATCACGTGTTCTTGATGGTGCAATTGCGATTCGTCGTTCCATGTTCGTACTATTAACCGGATACGACATAATATTATTATATTACACGTGTTCTAATTAAATGTATGGTGAGCGATATGGTTGTGCTACGAACTATATGGTTTACGCTATTATATTATAGCAAAGTCTGAAATGAGCTTTAACGGTGAAATATCATTTCGCAAGGAAAAGTGGACTTAAAATTAATATGTTTGAAATCGCCAATCCACCTTAAGCAAGTGTGGTGATCAATGCTTGTGCCTTCTCTGTATCAGAAGAGGTTTTTGCCCTGCAGTGGGACAATATTAGTTAAGATCTTCTTGTAAACACCGTCATACGACATCCAGACATCCACTTTTGACAGAACAATTCGCATCTTGCATAATGAAACGAAAACTTTAATTCGCCCCGCGTTGAATTCCGCTAAGCAAAACAAAACTCAAACATGGACAAAACAAATTTAAATGAAAGTTAAATAGCCACTAATTAAACGAGCTGTCGTACTTCAGACGCTCCGCAGGGATTTATCTGAGAGTGATAGTACACACGGCAAAAGAGTTAGGTGTGCATACAAAGAATTATTGTGTGGATAGGTACAGACATCGTCATCCAACTAATATATATACCTACATTATTAGCAAATAAATGATTTCTTTCTTTTCTTTCTTTCTTTACCCCCTATCCGAAGAAATTTAAATGGGTGGTAAGCAGTTGGTGACGCAGTCTGTACTAGCTGTTACTCAACTCTATGTATCCAAGCACAAAATACTTCTAAACGTTTATACATATATGTTTGTCAATTAATCAAGTGTCGTATGTGTATGCATATGTGTCGATAATGTTGTCGATTTTATGGGTTGGCGGGAAAATCATCGCATACGCACCAAACGTGTAGTCAGTCGCCAACTGTGAGCGTCAAGTTCTGGTTGATGTCTACCTCTGAGCGTTACGTCCGGTGTGAAAACGATCTAAATGTTACCATACTTCAGTAATGACATTCACATTTGAAAAGTAAAGACTATTTATTATAATTAACTTAAATGATTGAGCCGGGTACCTGCATATTTATCTCTTTTGCCCGCTGTACTTAAAATCATGTATGCATGTTTTTCCGTCACATCATGTGAATAAGAGTGCCATACCTAATTCCCAATAGATTTTTGTTTTTTGTATTATATTGGAACCGATGTGATGACACATCAGGCTTTCTGATTTATTGGATTTCGATCATAAACCGAATTAATTGTAACATATTGACAGTAAATATTTTATATTATGACGTTTATAACCTATGGTGGATCGAACCACAGATAATATAATAGAACAAAAGTGTCACTGACAAAGAGACAAGTCAGGCAGCATACAGTCACAGTATATAAATAAATTGCCTCCAATTTACTAAAAATATCTCCAAATTACGTATTCAGTATTTTGTTTACCACATTATTATTTATATTATCGACACCATAATATTACTTTTGAAAATCTCAAATCAGCATCAAAGAAAAAGTAATTTAAACTTATTCCTGAAAATAGACGGTATCAAAGTAGATAGACAGACTACAGCAATAATTAAATTGCTTTTCCAACAGTTTTCTTTGAACTAATAATTATAATTATTTTGTCTAATAAATTGTAGATTGATTGTCACTTTAAGAGCAACCCTTTTCTTGATTAACTGTGAAAATAATCTATTGTTTTAGAACTAACCTTTACAAAGGATCTTGATTGTACTTTCATAAAGTTGACGAAATAAATACCTACTATCTCTATTTCTCTGTACTATACTCTACTTTCTTTGTAATTAAAACCGTTTAAAAACGTCATTCTTGTCAAAAATGTAGGTAAAATTGAGGTATTTCCGAAACCCAACTTAATTACCCATCCCCATTCCATTATCGGACTAACGTAGATACGGCTAAGCGTCACCGTTATATGGTTAAAGTTCCACGGTCTCGAACCAAGCGCTTTGATTCCACATTTTTTGTGCGAACTTCCAGACTTTGGAATTCACTGCCCGCCTGTCTGTTTCCCGATAAGAATAATCTTGGTACCTAGTGAAAGAGTCAAATATTATAAAATAGTAGTAAGATTGTTGCAAATAAACAAATGAGAGTTGGTGCAGATCGACATCGGGGATTATTCTGAAGGGTTAATTTATTCTTGTCATAATTTTTCCAGTACGATAGTCAGGTTTCATTCACTGCCGAGGCGGGCAGTCTGTTCCCCGAAAAGAATAATCTGGGTATTTTCAAGGCACGTGTGAACCGGTTCATCCTAGGAAAACGTGCTTCACCTTAGACCGCATCATCACTTAACATCAGGTGATGTTTGGTCAAACGCAAGCCTATAAGAATATATAAAAAAATATTGAAATGCTATTCCTAGAAGTTCCAGGAATTGCCCCCCTCTTAAATCGATAATATCGTCATTTGTTTCACATCCACAGTTTAGGTTCGATTTTGTTTTTCTTGCATATTTTTCTTGAACCAACATACACGAGCAATAAAGCCCTACAAACGGTTGACTTCATTGCGCAGTGACGCTGGATTCCCACTGATGTATCGTCGTGAGTTATTGCGTTGTCTGTCGTCCTCGAACACGCCAATAGAATCCCTACATACGCCAATAAGTGCCTGTTGAAACGCCTTCCGCCTTCCGCTATTCAAATAGCAAAAACATGTCTCATGAACATTCACATCCCTACGTAGAAACGTAAGAATGTCACGTGGAAATAAATGTACACAACTGTTAAAAGGGAATTCGGTTTGATACGGAATAAATTGTTGAAATAGTTTACGCATTTCTGGTCTGAAATCTTGATGGAAAGAAGTTGCTTAACGCGGCTTGCAGGAAGATGTAAATTACTATAATAAAGATAATAAATAGGCGACACAGTTGGCACAGTTGCTGAGCGATTGGCTGCTGCACTGTGAGCCGCGGGTTCAATTCCCGCACGGCCCGCACAAGTAAGTATAGAGTAGCTTTTGCACGCGACATCGTCCGCGTAAATGTCGGTTATCGCGGATGCAGATGAAGTTACGGATTAAAAAGTAGCCTATGTCCTTTCCCAGGGTTCTAGCTATATCCATACCAAATTTCATCAAATCGATTCAGCCGTTTCATTGTGAAAGCGTAACAGATAGAGTTACTTTCGCATTTAAAATATTGAGTATGAGTATGGAAGTATGGATTACACGACAATATTGGCACAAAGTAAACAATTAAATTGTAAAATTGAACAGACTAACTATGGGTAAACTCAGTCAGTGGGGACTCGGAAAGCTAATGCTTTAAATCCGACCAGACATAATGCGATTAGGGTTTTCAGTTATAGGTAATAGTTACCGTCCGAAATTGAAACTTCCCGATGAATAGCGGAGCTCGCCTCGTTATCATTGCACTGCAGAACCCTATCCATTTCAAAGGTATACCTATCTACATGTAAAGGTAGTTCTAACCACGAAGGGATTAACCAGGTTTAACAGAGAAATCAGTTACTTTTAATAAATGCTGGGTTTAATTTCAAAAAGTGTAAAAACATTTGTTTGTTGTGTAGACTTCTTGGTCTCGAGGTCACGTGCAATGGCTCAGTTGAGATCCCGGATTCGATTCCTACATCGGGTTAAATAAAATGATGTTGGGTTTATTCATTAGGAATTTCTCAGTATCAGCCCGTGGCTATGGAGACGGTGGCGTGACAGCAAAATCACATAAAGCAATGGCTCCTGCGCCTAATCTCCACCCAGTCGTGTTGGACTGTGCACTTTTTATTTATTGTAGGTTACTTTACAGTTTACAATTTACACAACAATATAATCTTACTGACTTACTGAGAATTACGCTAATTAAGAATCAAAGGCGTCGCCAAGGGGGGTAAGGGAGCGGCAGTTGTACCCCCCCCCCCCCCCAACCCCTAGAGATTCCAAAAGCTTCATTTGTCTTTGACTGTATCTGAAATTTATACTTTTCCTACTAATTTGGTCGGGAGTACCGGTCAACTGCTGTAACATTGCCTACATTCTAAAAAGTTAAATTATTGCCGCTGAGAATTGTTTTTGCTGTGTATGGTATTACTAAAAGCAAGTCGGCTATCTATATGGCAAAAAACATTTCAATGTTGAGCACGTAGGCAATGTTACAGCAGTTGACGGTATTCAAAAACTACTGGACTGGAACTAAACTAACTAACTGGATTATTATTATATTATATTTTTTATATTTATTTTTATTTTATCGACTTGTTTTAATTTTAGGTCTAGTTGTAAAAATATTTTGTAATGTGCGTCACTCTCTCGTGAATAATGGTTTTACTTTTATTCGTTTCTTTCTTTCTAAGCAAAACACCATATTTTGTTTGAGTTATACTGCCAAAAAATCTACCATTGGAGTCATCGAAAACTGCTATCAGAATATTATTACTATCAACAATCTCAACCAGATTTAGCTTACGACTTCGTTCTCGTGGCAATCAAAGACGTCTCCTACAAAGTACCTACTTATCTACGAAATATACAATATTTATACGAATAATAATACTAATAAAAAGCCTTTTACAAAAAAAGACAACCGCCTTCAAAAACTAAAAAGTGAAAAATAACTTTAGCACAGAACACACATTGACTTTAGTTTCGAAATTCAGTGGCTTTGTTCTGTTTGTTGTTTTGTATTGCCACCGACTTCCGAAACTAAAGTCAATGTGTGTTCTGTGCTAAAGTTATTTTTCACTTTTTAGTTTTTGAAGGCGGTTGTCTTTTTTTGTAAAAGGCTTTTTATTTTCCGCTTTTTAGTACCTTCTTCTCATCCAAATCTATTAAGAAGAGTATGAAAGTTAACTACTACAACGATTGATGAAGCTAAAACGTCAACTATGTAAATTTTTTGGGTATTTGTTGATTTTTCAAAAAGTGCTGAATCAATTTCGATAAAACTTATATGGGACCACCCCTGAAGCATACCCTATCCGTAAAAAGAATAATTTCCAAAATCGGTTTACGTTTGCCGGAGTAATCGCGTAACAAATCGCGAACATACTTAATGTAAATTTAAGACTTATACGGTTTTCTCATGGATGCCATTGTCAGAACCGGACCACCGGACAAAAAAAGAATCATCAAAATCGGTTCACCCAGTCCAAAGAAATCAGGTAACAAACAAAAAAAAAATTCAGACGAATTGATAACCTCCTCCTTTTTTGAAGTCGGTTGAAAATCCTCTATCATATAAACTAAAAAAACTTGTGGCAATAGAAAACAACAAATAGAACAAAGCCACCGACTTCCGAAACTAGAGTCATGTGTGTTTTGTGCTAAAGTTATTTATCACTCTTTAGTTTTTGAAGGCGGTTTTTTTTTTCAAAAAAGTTTTTATTTTCCACTTTTTAGTGCCTCCTTATCACGCAGATCCATTAAGAAACGGCAACACAGTTAAAACAGAGATTGAAAGTCCTCCTAAGATGGAAAAATGGAAGAAACGAAAACGTCTTCTCGGTTTTGGTTGGTTTTTTGAAAAAGCGCTGAATAAATTTCTGTTTGCTGTATACTAAAAAACCTTATACAGAGTGTAACAAACACTTTTCTGAATACCGCATCCAAATCGGTTCAGCCAAACAGGATCAGATAATCGCAGACAAACATACATACATACAAACATACGGGTCGAACTGAGAACCTCCTTTTTTTGAAGTCGGTTAAAAAACTTATATAACTAACAAGGCATCAAAAAATTCCTCCACATCGCCGCTATCAAAGAATGTGCTCAAGAGACTGGCAGCATTGCCCGTTGGATGGCAATGCTTATCTACTGACCAAGGTAAAAACCAGCTCTTGGATCACGAGAAGAAATTTTAGTTTCATAGGTCAAGTAGTTTTCGTGTTTAATCAGTGAATGAACGCGTGACCTTTCGCTTTTATATAGATGTCAAACTTGTATTATTTGCACTTGACAAGCGACCGTTTGTACAATACCTACCTACGCCATTTGCAATCGACGACGCTCACGCTCCCAAGTGTTTGGTAACGTTATTAAATTGTTCTTGATAGTAAATCAATGTAATGGGTGTTAGATAAGCGAGCTATTAGTTAGTTCCGGACTATCAATTTCCGATGTCGGCCGGTCTGATGTGGAGATAAGTCGTTACAAGTCAACAAGTCTTGTCAAATGCACTTAAAACAAGACACATTTGCTGTTTGGAAACGTTCCCAAGTTCAGATCCCAAGAACCACGACATAAGGTCTCGAACCAAGCGCTTGGATTCCTCATTTGTTGTGCGAACTGCCAGACTGTGTAATTCACTGCCCGCCTCTCTGTTCCCTGGTAAGTATAATCTGGGTATCTTCAAGGCACGAGTAAACCGGTTCATCCTAAGCAAGCGTGTTCCACCTTATGCCGCATCATCACTTAACATCAGGAGAGCTGCGAGTTGCGTTAGTCAAATGCGGCTTGCGTTTGACTAACATAACTCGCTTATAATAGCTTGCGTATTAGAATAAAAAAAAATATAAAAAAGACCCGGAGGAAACAACAGGTTTTAGAGTACTGAACTGAGTTTTTCTCATTATATTTCCTGTCCTATGTATTTTTTCGAACTATATAAATCAATGCCGCTAAATTATCAGTTTCTATCAACTTTGATGAGGCAATAACGAATTATTCGGGTGAAAATATTGTTAACGGTGACTTATTCTCTAACAATAGTTGCTCTATAAATAGCTGCTAAGCAAATTGCCATCCTAATCAAAAATAACTTAATTCGATTAGTTAATACCTATTTAAACAATAAAATATATTTTGATGGCCTGGCAAACGTGGGCGTATTGTAAGGTATTGTCTGTTTGATGAAAATTGTATGTTTACCACAATACAAGATCGAGAAAGTTACACGTGTGCTACGAAACTTACACGTGTCATATTTATTATTTGTTCCTGTGTTGTACTTGCTGTGTAAAGCTGTAGAGAACAACCATTAGTCGAATTCCTTTTTTTTTTAAACGAATGTCAGTTTCCGAAATACGTTCAAAATCGAGTCGCAATATTATCTCACTGAGAAGGAATGTCAAAAAATTAAGGTAAATTAGAAGCATTTTTGACAGATTGACAAACGTTCTTATAAGTTACTAAACTTTTTACCTGATCTTGTCTTTTTGCGGAAATGTCTTTCGCTCATTTTCTATAGGTAAGAAGCGGGTCAAAAGAAACAAAGGTCTACTCTCCTGGACAAACACATTGTTACAAGACATGCACCTTAAATCCACAAAGAAATATGCACATGACACATGTTACTTTCGTAACATCCTGTCTTTGGGTGTGATTCTGTAAGACCTCATTCTAAACTTCGAATCTGAATCCGCTGTGAGTTTCTTGATTGACATTCTAAAAACTCGGTTGATAATTCGAATTTACACTAGCGCCACCCTACGCGAGCGTTTCAGCGAATTGAACTAAACTGACAAGGAGATTTTGACAGATAAAGTATGAGATGACGTAAGAAGTGGCATTCTGTAAGGTAATTTCCCCGTCACTTCGACGCTCATTTCGCACTCGAACCAATGTGTCCAATATATCAAGGTCATTTTGAACCTATGCGAAGTGAGAGTGAATAGCGATGTGAGATGCGAGTTGTTGTTTGAATTTTACAGAATCGACCAACTTAACTTTATTCAGTTAAAAAGTTGGTACAACCATAAAAAAGCTGAATATATAACATCTACTATTTAGAATAATGCTTAGAGTTGACGACATAACAATGACATCAAATAAATATAAGGACAGGAGACAAGTAGTAGACAATTTGCCAAAATGGAAATATCCTCGTATACACTTACTTTATGTATACGTACATAAGTGTTTGACATTATTGTCACCAAAAAGATTGTTACATAGCGTTGCTTTAATATTGGTGTTAATGGTATATTGTGGGTATTCGAATATAAGATAAATAAAAGTAACAACTTTGGTGGATTTTATCATACAAAAATCAACAATGTTATTATCGTCCTACACATCGACAGCAGTTTTGTTATTTTACTAATTCTAAATTTAGATTTAGATTAGATTCTTTATGTCTATATATTAACTGTCTGAAGGTGTCTTAAGAACTTTTGAAGAGTTAATTAAAAAAGAAGTTAGTTTTTATTTTGGATTTCTACTTTCGAGTCTAGAAGTTTCAATTGAAGTCTGTATAAATACTTAAGTTAGACACGTATTTCATTAGCTTCATTATTATTTTTTCACTAGCTTGAAGATACTTTAGTCTCTTCAACCCTAGGAACGTATCAAAGGAAACGTTCCAAGAATCCGATCCAACCTCGACTCTGACATCGGTAAAGCATACTCTTCAGTACAAACATTTCAACTCAGCACTGCTAAGTGCACGAAACCCTTTTAACAAGACGTTAAACTAGATTTACACAAGGAATGAGACTGAAAGCCGCCTCGCCGCTATGTTTGCCGCCACCGCATGCATTTCGCGACAATATACCTACCTCGTCGTACTCTGCTAACGGAGTCTCAACTTTATTTTAACGTGGGTTTAACTTCGATAGTGTGTACGAGGCTTTAAGCCCGATTTACACATCACTGGTCTTTAGAAGTGAAGAATAGACAAGTCTATTAGTTTGGTGGCGTATTTGTTTAATTTGTTCGAGTCACTTGACTCAGACTTTTATTAATTTAAAACTGGAGACGCTAGACGTCTCCCTAAAGCCTGTTTTTCGAACGTAAATCTACGTGACAAAGTATCAAGCTGCCGTAAGCAAGCTGTGATAATTCAGTCAATCAATCATAACTAATCATTCATCTCAATCTTAATCTAAAAAAAGCGTTATATTACCATATGGAGGGACACATGTAAGTACGTATGGCAGAGTGCATGGTTAGCGAAAATGTATGTGAGCGAGAAGTATGGGCGAACGGGCAGTGACTGCGCACTGGCCCAAGTGAACGGTTCTCTCACGGGGTTTACACGCGGAAATAAATTCGGTATACAAAGTCAGTGTTTTAGTTGACATTCCGACACCCCAGGGCCAGACGAAGCAGCACTCATAAATAGGGCTTAGCACCTTCGTATACCTACGGAACCTAAATATATGTATTAATCAGATAAGAATAGATCTGACAATAATTATTTTACTGTTCTCATGTATTTCAAAGAACAACATTATCTTTTCAAACTCGAATCAAGTTGAAAACAGTAAACAGTAAAACTTGCTAAAGGTGAAACTTTCACAAAGATTGCAATAAAAATAATGACTGCAAATATTTTAATGAGAATATAACTGATGGTTGGAATGGCAGCGAAGTCAAGAAACTCTCGGTTCTGTTTTATATTACATCTCGCAGGTGATTTATTCAAATATCTCAGTGTCTACCCCAAGCTCTGTGGACATTTTTAAGTGTTTTTATGCTTACTCTTTATAAAAGTGTTTTTTGTAGACTTGAAAGTTGTTTACTTTAATATTGCTACGTTTAGTGCTTATATTGCTTATATTGATAACTGCCCAGTCGCTCGCTGTTCGCTTATACCTGTGAAAAGATGAGCAGTGTTAAAGTGATAAGCAGAACGCTAATCGTTCACAAAGCTCGACTGAAAGTTACTACTTAGAAAATTCAATAACACTCCTTTTTATAGCAACGAAACCCTGAAATTATACTGGAAGGATTCTTCGAAATAAAAGTAATATTTTGCGAAATATAAATGCCCTTTTATTTGTGTGGATAAAATTGTAGTGCCTATTTTTACTATCTTGATTACTAGATGGAAGCAGAGAAGACAGTGGTGAGACACGCGGATAGCATGCATACTATTTTGAACGCGTTCGATTTCTAACAAGTTACTACCAAGAAACCAATCACATAAAACGAAGCTTAACTACAACTAAACCTCAATGCACCTACGCAGACGCCTAAACACACAGTCCATACCAAAATCAGTGTATTATTCAGTACTTGTATGAGACGATCGCAGTGCAATACGCGGCGTATTTCCCGAGGGCACACTACGCATTGATTAGAAGGGACATTGTTGCCAATCTCACCTAAACAAGCCATGATTGCGTGTACTGGGCCACACTGGGCCACGAACGTGCTCCAGTATGAAACATATATTGACTTTAAATGGAGTTACCAGTGTATGGACGTAAACACAGCATTCATACGTGGTTTTATTTTGTATTGGAGTTTGGGGAGTGGGGAATGAAATACTGACTGTCGATGTAGGTACTTTTGGGAGTAGAATTTGTGAATCGTGTTTTCATCATCTTCTCTCAGTAGATAAGTCTACAAAAATACTTGCTACTTAATTAACTATTATTTTTTATGCTAACACGGCTTTGTTAAGCCAATTACATTTACTATAAGTAAACTGGAAAAAGTTATAAACACACTAAATAACAAAATTTATTTATCTATCTTTTAATACAAAAATTTCGTATCAAAGTGTTTGTTATCGAACTTCTTCGAAACGGCTTGACCGATTTTGATGTTTTTTTTTGGGTATTTTTTTTTTATTTATATGCCAAAACCACGATTGCCTGGTCAGCTAGTATACTAATAATATAAAGAGGTTTGTAAGTTTGGAATTAAAAGAAAATCTCCGAAACTACTCATCAAATTTAAAAAATTGTTTCACCAATAGAAAGATGCTTTATTGCTTGCTTTATCTATATCTATACTAATATTATAAAGCTGAAGAGTTTGTTTGGTTGAACGCGCTAATCTCAGGATCTACTGGTTCGAATTGAAAAAATCTTTTCGTGTTAGATAGTCCATTTATCGAGGAAGGCTATAGGCCCAGGCGGAGCTGGGTCGGGTCGCTAGTTTTACTATAAAAAGAGATCCCTTGGAAAAATAACAAACAAAGCATTATATCAAATTATCTTACTTTTGCAGAAGCTTAGACCAAAGGACTTTATAATTTTACAGTACATAAATAGATTACAGATATGGTTTACTTCCACGAGGCATTTGAGTGCGGATAGATGCCGAGGATCAGGGCATGATTAGCGGGTCATTATACAGCACTCAGACACGGTTAGTGGACGGATTGATATGGTTATCAAAAGCACAGAGTAACAGAACAGGTAGACTTTCTAAAAAGTTTTCTTAAACTTCAGAAAGTGTCATGGCCGTCAAACGACTCGAACGAAAAACCATAATACACACCGTAGTATTTGAAGAATGTATGTGGTGCGAGGGCGCTTTTCCATACAATACAAGTCACAGGGGAAGACTCGGGTAGTCGGCGCCATTTTTGTTCAAGATGTTTGCGTCTATTATGCAGTGTGTGGTTTCATACTTAACTTTTTCTTCTTAAGATAACCACTTTAAGGACAAAAAGCGCAATTCGCGGCATTTGTATGTTTTCTACGAAAAGCAAAGAAGATTCTGATGAAACTGTTTTGGAGGACAAACAGTTTCTTTAGAATCTTCTTTTTCTTGCGTTTGGCAGTAACTCGCCTGATCTTAAGTAATGATGCGGCTTAAGCTGGAACACGCTTCCCTAAGAGGAACCCGTTCACTCGTGCCTTGAAGATACCCAGATAATACTTATCGGGGAACAGAGAGGCGGGCAGTGAATTTCACAGTCTGGCAGTTTTCACAATAAATGCACACAAATGCTTTATACCTATATAAAGGCACACATACGGTATAGGAAACCGTACCACCATTCATAAAGTGAAATGGCGACCCCCGGCTTCCAGTACTTCATTAATCACAAATTCACAACCAATCGAGGAACTTCTCAACTAACTCGTTACCTCGAGAACAATGCACACTGGGTTCCGAATTGCTGACGACTATACGATGCAAATCGGTAGCCGGCCATGCGTAAGACGAAATCATTCCATCCGGCTTGATCCGGCCGGCCGTCGAGACGGTCTCACATGCCACGCGTTCGACCGTGAAATCGCACGTCCGTAAATGTGTACATCGATGACAGTGTATATAAAACAAAGACGAAACGTGTCTGCTCAACGTGCAGTGAATAGTGCTGGGTGTCAGTTCTCAGTTACATGGGTGTACATATAAAACTGCTTTGTTTAAAGTTCAACTGAATCAAATATGTATTTTGAATTTTTCGGAAGGTGCTCGTGGGCAGTACAAGTAGCTTGCAGAGGCCTGTCCGTGGATGGGTGACCATCCAACTCATACCGAAATCCCTCTGTGCCTCGGAAAGCATGTACAGACGTTGGTCCTGGGTTTCATTAATAGTTCTTTGACAGTCGGTATGGGTATTCAGAAGCCAAAAAGTCTGACATCTAAGTTTCCTCCTTGCCTCGGAAAGCAGGTAAAGCCGTTGGTCCCGGCTGTCATTCATAGATCTTTGACGGTGTCAGTATGGACAGTTAGAAGCCAGAATGTCTGACAACCAGTCTTACCAAGCGGTACTGTATTGAGTTGAGGAGGTCAGATCGCTCCAGGTTAAACACTAGTATTCAGCTGCATCTGGTTAGACTGGCAGCCGACCTCAATATAGTAGCGAAAAGGCTAGGCAGATGATGTGAATCTAATATTTCAATCGTTAGATGTGCCTTACGACGACAATATAGTCATGTTCTGTTTCATCTTTTTCAACCGACTTCAAAAAAGAAGAAGGTTCTCAATTCGACAATATGTTGCTCTTTTTTTGTATATTTGTTACGCGATTTCTCCGGCAAATGTGAATCGATTTTGAAAATTCTTTTTCTTATAGATAGGGTATGCCTCAGGGGTGGTCCCATATAAATTTTATCGAAGTTGATTCGGCACTTTTTGAATAATCAATTAAATCCCAAAAGAATCTACATAGACGACATTTTAATAGTTTCTTCAATCTTTGGAGTACCTCTGTTTTAACTGTGTTGCCGGTTCTTAATGGATTTGGATGATAAGCAGGTACTAAAAAGTGATAAATAAAAAGCTTTTTTACAAAAAAAGACAACCGCCTTCAAAATCTAAAAAGTGATAAATAGCTGCAGCACAGTACACACATGACTTTAGATTTTTAAGTGGGTGGCAATTAAATACAACAAACAGAACAAAGCCACCGACTTCCAAATCTAAAGTCTCGTGTGTACTGTGCTAAAGTTATTTATCACTTTTTAGATTTCGAAGGCGGTTGTCATTGTTGTAAAAAAGATTTTTACCTCATGAAACGTTTTCATGAGGAAAAAAGCTTTTATTTGAACACTAACTTCTGCCTGCGACTTCGTCTGCGTAGACTTCAAAATTAAGCCAAAGTTTCTTTTTATTTATTTTGTTTTGTCACTAATACGTCAATATTATTTCTCACTAGCTTCTGCCACCGACTTCAAATGCGTAGAAATCAGAATTAAACCAACGTCCTAAATTATTCCACGAGAACACCAAAAGGGTATTGAAATAATCCTGAGTTAAGCTAGATCAATATCTATTATGTGTGTCAAATTTTAGCTAATTCTGTTTAGCCGTTTAATCATCAACATCCATCCATCCTCACAAACTTTTAAGTTTAAATAATAGTCAGGAAAGATGCGCGAGTTCTAGTATTGACACTTTTCGCGTTACTTATGTACGTTCAGAGCACATCGACGTTAAATCTTTGTACTGCGTAAAAACTCAGTTTTAAATGCATTCAATCATTCAAAAGGGTCTTTCACGATATCAACCATAACGTAGTGTTTCAAGTGTTCCGAATAGCGAAAACCACATTACGACAAAAAATCAATCAAAGAATCACTAGATTCGTTTCTGACTAACATAGTCCATACATTAGTATGTATGGACTATGTTAGTCAGAAACGAGTACTAGTGTACTCAACACAGAAGCTTGCCTCTTACCTACAGATGGTTTCAGGAATAAACAAAGACAGCATGCATAGGTTTCTCGTTATTTAGATTGAATCGAGTATGTAAATACATTTGGAAGGCGTGTAAAGCTCTTTATATCACTTCGGTTTGACAAGGGGAGACGAGAATGTTTCGAACGTCAGGCCATGTAGAAGGATAGGTATATCTACAGGTATGTATAGTATACTGCGTGGAGCAGCAGAATATGTTTAGTAAACAATTTAAACGTTACAATACGTTGCAGTTTCTGATGACAAGAATCCACTAGGATTTCCGGCGTAAATGGTTGTTCGTTTATTTATTGGCAAAATACGTAAATGGTTTATTGCTTGCTTGGTTTTGTGGAACTAAAAGTAAACTACTACGAACGCTTACACGAGCTACGATGTCTTTGCTACGCCGCAGACACCGCGTTGTTGCTACGTCCCTGCTACGCCACTGCTATGTCGCTGCTACCCCGCTGCTCGGTCACTGCTATGTCGCTGCTACGTCACTTCTACAATGCGGCTACCATGCCACTTCGCTACTGCTGCCACAATGTCACGTCAATGCTAAGCCACTGCTGCCACGCTGCTACGTCAGTGCTACGTTGCTGCTAGCACGCTGCTGCGTCACTGTTGCGTCGGTGTTACATCACTTCCACGTCGTACAACGTAGCTGCTACTTCACGGCTACGTTACAACTATGACGTTGCTACGCTACTGCTAGGTACATCACTTCTACTTCGCTGCTATGTTGGTGTACTACTGCACGCTACGTCACTACTACCACTTTGCAATATCGCTGCTAACATATATGTTACTGTGATATCGTTAATTCACAGTAAGAAAAAGCGTTTTAATTATAGCGTAGCAGTGGCTACAACACCACCGCTACGCTATAATTAAACCGCTTTATCTTATTGTTAATCTATATAAATAAAAGGCAATAGTGATTGACTGATGTATAGGCACAGGCCAAACCCTTAAGGCTAGAAAATTGAAATTTCGTACACGTATTCCTCATATGACGAAGGCATCCGCTGAGGAAGGATTTTTCAAAAGTCAACCCCCAAGGGGGTGAAATAGAGGATAAAAGTTTGTATGAAACTTTTTATATTCCTTGTGTTCAGTGTGGACTGTATATATTTTGAAAATAAAACAATTCGTCAGGCTTGATTATTTTCCCATTTATTCTTCTTAGCTCAGTATTAGTCAGTTGCTATTTTCGATCTGAATTCAAGCGGGCCTAGTGCCCTTTTATATAGACGGCTACCTGGGTGCAAGTAGTGGCGGGGGTAAACAATGAAAATCTCGACCGACCACTCGATCGCTTACTTTGCGCCCAAATGGCCTTGAAACTATGTACAATTCGTAATTATTATTATTACCTATTTATCTATCCTACTTAATTATATAATACAACATGGTTTGTACCTATGATGCTTACACTAAACCTATCAAACTTAACGCTACATCTTGTTCTTATTCAAACATGTTTATAATATGATTTTATTATTTACAGTTAGCGTCTATTACAGTTTAGGTCGGCGTCCGTAACAGTTCTCCCCCCGGCGAAGCCTGCGCAGCCTCTTCTTTCTTCGTCAGGACGACGAGCTTGCTCACTGGGCGTCGGAAGATGCCGGTTCTGGTCCGCACCTCGACGACTCGAATGCTGCCGTCGGTTCCCGGATGCGTGCGCTCGACGACCCCCATGGGCCCGGTGTTCCGGGGCAGTGTGCTATCGACCACGACGACCACGTCGCCTACTTGCAGCGGCCGCGCGTCGTTCTTCGGCTCGCCGCGGGGTACCAGTGTGGGCAGGTATTCTCGTAGCCAGCGCTGCCAGAAGCAGTCGGCAAGCGCTTGGCTAGCTCGCCATGTTCGTCGGTCGGCTTCGTCGCATGGTCCCGTTGCTGGTAGGCCGTTCGAAGACCCCAATAAGAAGTGGTTGGGAGTTAGGGCCTCAGGGTCGTTGGGGTCCACGCTGACGTGGGTCAAGGGTCGTGCATTGATGCAGAACTCAGCTTCGGCGAGGAGCGTGCTGAGTACTTCTTCTGAAGGCGCCTTCTCTTGTAGGGTTACTTTAAGGGCGGCTTTTACGGAGCGCACCATTCTCTCCCACGCGCCGCCTTGATTGGGCGCGCCAGGAGGTATAAAGCGCCATTCCACTCTGTGTTGTAGCCCCACATCCTTCAGGGCAGGCAGCCATTCAGTGTAGGCGGTGCGGAGCTCTTGATCAGCCCCGCGGAAGTTGGTCGCATTATCAGAATATATTAATCGCGGCCATCCCCTTCGTGCAGCCATTCTTCTTAGTGCCATGATCGCAGAGTCTGTCGATAGGGATGCGACGAGCTCTATGTGCACAGCGCGGGAGGTGAGGCACGTAAATAGCGCTCCCCACCTTTTCTCTCGGCGACGGCCCACCTTAACGGTCATGGGGCCGAAATAATCCGCCCCACAGTTGGTGAACGGGCGGTGGAAAGGGTCGAGGCGGGCGTGCGGCAGGTCCCCCGTGGCCGCGTGGTCCGTGGTGTCCCCTTCAACTTCTTGCAGAAGGCGCAGTCTCTCTCGATCGTGCGCACAGTGGGTCGTAGATGTGTGATCCAATAGCGCTGCCGTAGATCATTTGTCACGCGCTCCCTGTTGGCGTGGCCCGCAGCGCAGTGTTCACGTAGCACTATCAGTCTAGTTAGCGCATGTCGACCGTCCATGATGATGGGTCGCTTTGTCTCTGTCGGTGCCGAGGAAGCCTCGATCCGTCCTCGTACTTTGAGGAGCCCGTTTTCTATTACAGGGTCCAGTCTGTATAACCTGCTCGTCTTAGTTAGGGGGCGAGCTGACTTGATCTTCTCTATTTCTTCCTTGAAACTTTCTTCTTGCGCGCGTCGGATAAGTTCTGTCTCGGCGCGCTGGATGTGTCGATGCTCCATGCTCACGGCCTTACGTCGGCAGATGTCTATGAAGGCGAGCGCTCGTGCAGTGGCCCTCACCAGGACTTCATATTTCGAGAAGCGGGCCGGGTCTGGTAGCCAGCTATCTCGTCCTGGTTCTTGCGTCACGTGTAGGACCTCCTCCTCGTCTTCTTCTTCCGTTGTCGACATCATGAGCCATTGTTCTTCTGGCAGATGTAAGAAGCTAGGCCCCTGGAACCATCGGTCCGCTGTGCTCAGTGGAGTGTCGGTGAGCCTCGTCGCGTCGTCGGCCACATTCACTTCCGTGGGCAGCCATCGCCATTCTTCCTTCTGGGTTAGCTCGGCGATCTCACCCAGCCTGTGTGCGACGAACGGTGTGAAGCGTCGCATGTCGTGACGTATCCAATGTATTACAGTGGATGAGTCGGTCCAGTAGGTCGTTTGGTTGATCTTGACTCGATGTTCCCTTTTTATAGTGTCGGCGAGTCTTGCTCCGATGACGGCCGCCTGGAGTTCTAGTCGCGGTATTGTCTGTGCTCGTCTCGGTGCTACCTTGGCCTTGGCGGCCACCAACACCACGCCGATACTTCCGTCGCTGTTGATGATTCGCCAGTAGGCCACGGTCGCGTAGGCTTGTTCGCTGGCGTCGCATAATATGTGTAGATCGACACGTTCATACTTCTGTGTTAGGTAACATCGCGGCAATCGTAACTGAGCCAGTCCGGTCAGGTGCGCGAGCCAGGACGCAAAGAGCTCATTTTCTTCTGCTGGAATCTGTTCGTCCCATGCGGTCTGGAGGCGCCATAAACTTTGTAGTATTATCTTGGATCGTATCGTGTAGTGGCTCAGCAGTCCTAACGGGTCTTAGATGGACATGACTGCACTAAGGGCTTCTCGTTTGGTCGGTGCGCGGGCTCTGGTTCGTACTTCGGTTGGCACTCTGTTCATGGACGTGTTGAACCCCAACTCATCTCGTTCTGCGTTCCAATATAGCCCGAGTATTTTACTCTCGGGCTGTTCTCCCCCCAGTTGCGTGGGAGAGGTGGCATGTAGTTCGGTGGGTACGTCTCGTAGCACTGTTCGTTCGTTCGAGCTCCATCCTCGTAGCGTGAACCCCGCGTGCGCGTGCACCACTCTTGTTTCTTCTATCACCTTTCGTGCTTCTTCTGGGTTATCGTAGCTGGGTACTAGGTCATCCATGTAATGGTTTTCCTTGATCGCTTCTAGGGCTCGCGGGAACTCTTGCCCATGTACGTCCGCGTTGAGGTTCCGGACGTAGTGGGCCATAAACGGAGAGCTTGCTGCGCCGAAAATCATGCTCGTCATTTTATATTTTGCAGGAGGCGCTTCTCTTTCGTTGCCTCGCCATAGAAACTGCTGGGCTGGTTGATCTTCTGGTCTTATTTTTATGCGGAGAAACATCTCTTGTATGTCGGCCGTTATCGCGATCGCTCTTTCCCGGAATCTGAAGAGTATTCCAGGTAGCGCCAGCAGCATGTCCGGGCCTTCCAGCAGCGCGTCGTTGAGGCACACCCCGTTGCTTCGTGCGGCTGCGTCGAATACTAGCCTACACTTGCCGGGTTTGTTAGGATTCTTCACGGCAAAGTGTGGCAAGTACCAGCAGACCGGACTTGTTTGTTCCGAGCCGCCGCACAGTGTCGCGTACCCTTTCTCAAGCAGGTTGTTGATCTGCCTGGAGTATTCCTCAGCGAACTCTGGATCGGCGTCCATCTTCTATCTTCTTGAGACGGCGGAGTGCTTGGCTGTAGCTTGGTGGCATGATAATGTTATCTTGTCGCCACGGTAGGCCCACCTCGTAGCCTTCATTGATTCTCTTCGCTGTTGTCTCGACGATCTTGATGGCGCGTTGGTCCGCTTCGTTCACTCGCGGCTTGCCGTGGATGCTGAGTGCTTCTATTTTGAAGTGAGCCTCGACCAAGTTGTGGAGCTCCTGGTTGCTCACGTTCGATGATCGGTCGGGCTCGTAGAGATGTAGCACCTTGCCTTCTTGCATGATGGTGCTGCGCGGTGCGGTTCCATGCACCACCCATCCTAATTGAGTTCTTGAAGCGGCCGGCTCGTTCGGGCCGCCGATTCGTAGTTCACGGGAGACGATGATCGGTTCCTAGCACACCTCGTTCCTAGGTAGGTCTTTCAGGTGCTCATATTCTAGCAGGTTTTCAGGGATGGCTTGCTGGTAAAGTTGAAGGTTCTTCATGGTCCTCGCTCTGACCTTGTAAGCTTCCTTTTCTTTGGCCCCCCTGACCTTGATTGTCACAAGCTGGCTCTCTGTTTCATCTTGCGACATGTTGACACCGTTTAAGCGCAGTGTCTGTGATGGTCCCTCCGCCCCGATGCTGGATGCTAACTCCTGGTCCACGAGTGTAATGGTTTCACCCTCGTCTAGGAGTGCGTAGGTCGACACCTCCCCCCGTGGTCCGGACACGGTGACAGGACACATCTTCAACATGACTGTTCGCGGGCCGGCGACTGGACGGGCAGCCACGGACAGGACTGCTTCCTCTTTAGGTTGTTCGGCTTCCTTTGCGACTTCAGTCTTCTCGTCGTGTTCTTGATGTAAAGTCTCGTGATGCGGGCGGCGGCATTGATTCACGCCACACG
This sequence comes from Charanyca ferruginea, assembly GCA_947361185.1. Classification (NCBI taxonomy): domain Eukaryota; kingdom Metazoa; phylum Arthropoda; class Insecta; order Lepidoptera; family Noctuidae; genus Charanyca; species Charanyca ferruginea. The sequence goes on along the minus strand of OX376074.1, from coordinate 10,072,785 downwards.
GCTTTGCTTTACAGTTCATGCGCCTATGTTGTTTATGAGCGCATTTGAAGCAAATCTTCTTTTCTTTCAGGAAACTCCATCGTTCATTCACGGCGAGTGCCTTGTATTTTGGGCACTGTGTTAGTGCGTGGGCTTGTCCACACTTGGGGCATTTTTCAATTTCTTCCTCCGCTCCCCCGGTCGTAGTGAAAACGCTCGCCTTTTTCTTTAGTATCACGGCGGGTCGGGTTTCTTTCTTCGTAGTCGCAGCGCCTGTGGCCGGGGCGTATGTGTATCTCAGCGCCCGGTCAGCTTCTCTCATCAGGAACCGTGACATCACGACGATTTCTGGGTCTGCCGTCCCTTCGTGTTCATATGCGTAGTCACACCAGCGAGATCGTAGATGCGGGCTGAGCTTGTCTAGTACTTCTCGTGTCATCAATGGATTGAATAGGTATCCCCTTCGATCGATGGTTTTCAGGACACAGATGATGTTCTGTAGTTTGATAGCGAAGCTATTAAGCTCTGTTGCTGACGTGCCCGGCTTCGGCAGCTTCTTCAGATCTTCCAGCGCCCGATCAATGATGACTTCTGGTCTTCCAAAACATTGCTCCAGAGTCTTCATAATCACATCAGGTTCGGTGGCTGTGTGCAGAAGAGCGGCCACGGCGTCCCTTGCTTCCCCTTTGAGGCAGCTTCTCAGTCTTTGTATGTTCTCGGCCGCTGAGATCTGGTACATGCTTGTTGTGTCTCGTACCGCTGCCTTGAATGGCAGCCACTCGTTGGCTGCGCCGGAAAACGTAGGTAAGTCGATATGCCTGGGTCTGGGTCTGGCCATCTTCTCGAGGGTTGCCGCCAAATGTTCGATGCTGTTTCTTGCTCGTGTCGGGGTTGGCGATCTCGCCCCCGATGCTTCGAATCGTATTTGCTTCGGTTCTTCCCTGGGCCCCTCCTCCCCCCGTGGGTTGAGGGGGTTGGTTCTCAACCACTCGTCCACCTTTCGATGGGGTTCTTCACGGGGAGGGCCAGGTTCTTGATCATCGTGTACGCTTTCTTCGTCGTTAATCACTGACACTTCAACTGCCAGCCTCTTCTTGATCAACTCTTGTTCCAGTTCCAACTCTTTTCTTTGAATGGCTGCCAACTTCTCGGCTGCTTCCAGTTCCGCCATCCGTAGTCTAGTTGTGACGCTCGTTGTCGATCGCATTGACCTGGCCGGTGATCCCATTCTTCGTCGGGTCACATTGGTCGTCGTTGCTTGGAGTCCAGAAGGCCCCGCCGCCGTACTGGTGTCCGCTATCTTTGAAAATGGCGACGCCGGTGGGTCGAGTGAGAATCTTCGTGTTCTCTCGCGTTCGATTTGTTCAGTTTCCCTGCGGCGCATCTCTTGTGCCTGGGCACGCCGCGCCTCTTGTTCTTGGATGCGTCGCTGTTCCTCAATCTCCGCTACGTCCCCTTGGCTTCGAGTGACAACCATCTTCTTGTTCGTGTCGTCGCGTACCAGGCCGCACGTTCAGTATGCAGCGTTCGACGCGCACCGGACAGCACGTTCAGTTTGCTGTGTTCGACGGCGCGTTCAGGTTGGTACCTCTTCTGATCGGTATTTCTTCGGCACGGTGAATAATCCCCTTGGCTTGATATCCCTGTTGAAACCCGTCGGCTCGGTTCGGTGAGTCGTTCAGGTCGAAACAGGTCTTGCTTGATGGCCGTGTTCGTTCTTCAGAGCTTCGTACTTCGTCTGGAGTTCGGTAGGCCAGGTTGCCGCAGGATCTTCGTTCTTCTATCCGGCTTCGGAAGGACCAAACTGTTCAGTGTGGACTGTATATATTTTGAAAATAAAACAATTCTTCAGGCTTGATTATTTTCCCATTTATTCTTCTTAGCTCAGTATTAGTCAGTTGCTATTTTCGATCTGAATTCAAGCGGGCCTAGTGCCCTTTTATATAGACGGCTACCTGGGTGCAAGTAGTGGCGGGGGTAAACAATGAAAATCTCGACCGACCACTCGATCGCTTACTTTGCGCCCAAATGGCCTTGAAACTATGTACAATTCGTAATTATTATTATTACCTATTTATCTATCCTACTTAATTATATAATACAACATAGTTTGTACCTATGATGCTTACACTAAACCTATCAAACTTAACGCTACATCTTGTTCTTATTCAAACATGTTTATAATATGATTTTATTATTTACAGTTAGCGTCTATTACAGTTTAGGTCGGCGTCCGTAACACCTTGGATATATTTGCATTACCTACCTACCTAGGTAGGTAGGTAGGTATAGGTAAGGTAGGGTAGGTAGATAAGTAGGTAGATTGGTAGGGTTGGTAGGTAGGTAGGTAGGTAGGGATAGGACAACGTCTGTAGGGTCAGCTAGTTAACGTATAAAAGAGTGGTTCAATATCGTCTACTCCTGCCTCTACTCTGGCATATTGGTGATATTGAAGCTAAAGTAGCAGTAGTACAAAATATTGATTTTGTAACTCAGTGCTAATAGGCCAAGGAAACTCTCCAACAATACATTGACCAATATCTCAGGGCTAGTTTGATCGGGAATTAATACGATTCTGTCGGCTTGAACCCAACGGGGCAAAGACGACGCATGGTCGCATTGCTAGGGCAGCCAACCGTGTAAGTACCTCTTAAGTGTTAACATCATGTGAAGCCATGCCTTGATCAGTGATTGATTAATTAGTGGCTAGGATTGCAGCTACATAATAATATTATCTGCTCTGCTGCTATGGGTGATTAGGAAGCTTTGCTGATAACCTATTGCTAATGTGGCCTGCTACGGCTTGCCGCGGTTATATTTTAACTCTCAATTAGTCGCTAACATGGGCCCGTTATGTATGGCGTTTTGTAATTTAACCTTTGTTAGCAACTTAACTCTGAATTAAGTTTTTGGCGCAAGTGGGCCTAATTGAGCAAGTCGTATTAGAATATGTTTTTCTTTGAAGATATTTATTTATTTATACTTCATGCACAAAGGTACAAAGGCGGACTTAATGCCTTAGGCATTCTCTACCAGTCAACCAAGTTTGATAAAGAGATAACACGGCAGGTGCATATGAAAAAAAAATTAAAAAGAGATAAACTTAATATATAAGCTACACATACATATATTGATATCTTAAACTGACGAGAAACCACCAAAAATGCAACTATGAAGGAATATTACAGCTGATGCTAAAAATTTAAAGCCAACAGTCAACAACACCTAAGTCATAAAGTAAAAAAGAAACATAAAATGAGAATGTACTACGTTTCATTGAAGCAACCTTTGAGCATGCAGAACAGGAATACAATACAATACCTTGATCAAACCTGAAGTCGTAAACGGAAGTCTGTCTGTAGAACCTACATTACAGTTGACATTCAAGAAAGTACCCACTCAGATTTAGTACAATACGATTCCATCCTGATCGATCGAGTTACGAGGGTTTAGACAAAGATCGACTCTCATTGACGATACATTCGTCGTGTAGCTGTATTTCGGTCGTAGACTAGACAAAGGTACGAATACGCCACAAGTGAACTTTTATCGTAATGAAATGTGTAGGGTGCACGAGTGTCCTCTCATGTCTTTTTAAGGATAATAAGAAAGTTTTTAATGCAATATTATCACAGTACCAATTCTTTTTGAAGCTGTTTTGGTAGCGCAGACCGAACATAATTAACCAGTTTTTATAAATAACTAGCGACCCGACCCGGCTTTGCATGGGCTTATAGCCTTTCTCGATAAATGAACTATCCAACACAAAAAGAATTTTTCAATTCGAACTAGTAGATCCTGAGATTAGCGCGTTCAACCAAACAAACAAACAAACTCTTAAGCTTTATAATATTATATATATATAAGGTTACTAGCGGACCTGGCAGACGTTGTCCTGTCCTAATATAAAAAAAACCAACAACTCGACTGCAGCGCCACCTACCGGGTTCAATTGTGGATCTAAACCATTCTCGAATCCACTGCAACAAACACAAAACATTTCATCAAAAACGATCTAGCCGTTTAGGAGGAGTACACTTTCATACACACGCACAGAAGATTTTTATATATAAGATAGGAGTATAGATTGATCATCATCATCTTTTTTAGCCAAGCCACTATTCCCAAACCGCTGCAACTCCTGTAAGCCAGAATGGCTTACTTTTTTGGTGACGACAACAAGAAAAGCGCCGAAGCAATGAAGCTCGACGAGTCCCGGAAAAATAACTGTCTTCGATCCCGCAACGAAATTAATCAGAAAAGAACAGTGGAGGAGAAAAAACTTTTTTTCTTCACTTTCCTCATTGTCAAGCAGGAGACAGAACAGAACTGGGCCAATAGGCACAAAGGGACGTTTACAACTGGGATTAGCCCAGTTGCCAAGGATTATAATTGACCTAATTAATGGGTCTAAAGAAAACCAGTATAGGCCTTTCAGCAATACCTACCTACACATACGCCAGAATCAGACAAATATAACATCATTACTTCATCAGCAAACAGGAAGGTTCCATGACAAATATTTGACGAACAATAATTACGAACTCCACTTTTTGTCGTATTTCCACAGAGAATGTAATCATTTCATTGATTGCTCGCGACAGTTCGTCGGTAATTTCATTGCCATTATACTCTCTACTGTTTGGTAACGGGATTTCAGCTTTAATTGACGCTTTTATATTGTTTCGAGTGAGCGATGTAATGTAATTGGAATGATTATTTTCAATTAGGTTTATTTTGAGTATGCACAATGCCGAACTGTTCGCCATTCATTAAAAAAAACGGTATGTCTTTAGTAATAGCATTAGTAACTTTAGGAATGGCTGCTAGCCCAATCCTACAATGAATCGGAATCTCTTTGAAAAGTAATTTCGTAACACACCAACACACACACACACACACAGACACCCACTCACTCACGTACACATTTGCACATAGTGCACATTGCACTCAAAATATTTCTACAACCTACTATTTTTACTGTTTTAAATGTAGACAATGTTTTAATTACAATGTTAGATTAAATAATAACACTTTTACATTGTGTTAATGTAACAACCGATTAACTAGATTCAAATTTTGTAATGACGTTCAAAAGTGCCCTTAAATGGTCTAATTGAAACAAATGATTTGACCTTTGAATTTGGCTTTGATTTATCCATCCACCCATCTGTCATTAGGTATATGGTACCACCCTTGGACTCTACAAGACGAACTCGACGTAGTGTCCATAAGCAAAATGCTTCTTTTTTTTCTTATTGTAAATCTAGCAAGTAGACTTTACTTTAAGAAGACATCTTATATTTACTGTAATCAAAATTATAACAAAAATACATTCACCGAGAAAATTAAAGGGCAATTTTATCTAATTGAAGTGTAAACAATCTCATGTTTCCATAATCTCAAAATTATTTTATGATTAGAGTAAATGTAAACTTAATTATAAAATTTAAGTGTTTCGAATGTTTAAAATATTTTATAAATTCTAATTTTATAACTTTGATTAAATATTTATTCAAATTGAAATAAAACATCTTCAAATTAGATTCATAAGATTTCGGATTTCCAATTCTTTTATTTGTTATTTTAATAACTAATGAAGTTCTCAGACAAGCAGAGTCTCTTATTATTTCTTATTTAACTACCACCCCCTTCCATTATTTGTACGAGAGCGTTATATTTATTAATTTAATGTATTTTTGATTTATTTTAAAGGCAGTACTTAAGTTTATTTTTTATTCAGTGCCCTTTTCTTGCATGCGATATTTGTACGCCTTCTGGCATAGCATGGAGTCCAATTGTTTCAAACTCAAGAACTGTATAATTTACTTTTGTACCTACCCATGTCTTAACAAATAATAAATGATTTGATTTGATTTGATGTAAAGAAATTGTTTATAAATATTCTAATATATTACAAATATAGGCTTGTGTAATTACTGCGGAGGGACACTTAATCTCTTAGATACATACACCCCCAATTTAGAGATCATGATTTCAATGTATTAGGCATAGCATAAGCCAATTAATCATAATTATAACATTGTATTAGGAAGTAGACTTTTCTTCATTGAACATTAATTTATTTACTGATGTAGCGATTTAATATGTAAACATCGAGATTTCTGTGTTACGAGTATATTCAAGTTAAATAATATTAATAATACTTACACTTAATCTTACTGAATAAAATGTCTAATTTATAATAATAATAATAATATGTGGGGACATTTTAACACACGGCCATCTGACCCCAAACTAGGGAGACCCTGTAGGTGTCAGACAGCTGATATACATACACAAATACATTTTTTTTGTAAATACATACATATATAGATAAACAACACCCAGACACAAGGCAAACACAAGTACTCATCACACAAATGTTTACCCTGGGCGGGAATCGAACCCGCAACACGCTGCGCAGCAGTCGATCGCTCAGCCACTGCGCCAACCGTGTCGTCAAACGCCAAATTTATGGTGAATGAAAACCTTATGAGAACCATTGTGTAGTTTGAAGGCACACGACATTGTTTTACACCATTTTATATAGACTTTATTTGAAAAATTACGGTTACTCAATTCATACTTTCCATACGTGATATTATAAATGCGAAAGTAACTCTGTCTGTTACGCTTTCACGATGAGACGGCTCAACCGATTTTAATGAAATTTGACATGAAGTTAGCTTAAACCCTGAGGAAGAACATAGGCTACCTTTTTATCCGCGACTTCGTCTGCATCTGCGATAGCCGACATTAACGCGGACGAAGTCGCGGGCAACAGCTAGTCTACTTATAAATTATCAGTTGCCATCTGAAAGAAAAACTATTTATTCACGAGAAAGTGACGCACATAGTATATAACATAGATATATTACCCATTCTATCACCGGACGAGCAGGGATACGGCGAAGCGTCACCGCTATACGGTTGAAGTTCCACGGTCTCGAACCAAGCGCTTTACTTCCACATTTATTGTGCGAACTGCCAGACTGTGGAATTCACTGCCCGCCTCTCTATTCCCCGATACCTATGATCTGGGTATCTTCAAGGCACGAGTGAACCGGTTTATTCTAGGCAAGCGTGCTCCACCTTAGGCCGCATCATCACTTAAGATCAGGTGAGTTGCGGTCAAACACAAGCCTATAACAATATAAAAAAAAGAAAAAAATATTATAAACATTGTTGTACTTATAACAAAAACTAAAACAAGTGAATATCTATTTAATAAAGACAGCATCCACAACATCGTAGGGCAGTAGCCTCTTTTCATACAGTACCTTATCATAAGTCATAGTTATCCTAAGTTGGTTCATAATGAATATACCTATATAGGGTGACTGGTAATTAGTGTACGATACTTAAACACGTGATTGTGTTCATGATAACAAACAACTTTCCCGAAGAAAAAATGTTTTTTGTACTGGTTCACTTTTATCACAATAACACAACAGCCGTATGAAATTCACGCGCGCGCACGCCTGTGACTTAAAGTGAACAAGTACAAAAAAAAAATTCTTCGGGAAAGTTGTTTGTTATCATGAACACAATCATGTGTTTAAGTATCGTACACTAATTACCAGTCAACCTATATATACGTGCGTAAAAGTGATCCACAAGTCACCATAAAACTCTACATTATTTAATACTAGCTGCCCGCCCCGGTTTCGCACGGGTGGTGTAATGAAAAAAATTAGACAATCTTTCGTTACCCTACCTACCCTACCTACCTACCTACCTACCCTACCCTAACCTACCCTACCTACCTACCTATTTTCTAAGGTTCATACAAACCTTGTCCTGATAATAACAAACAAAAAAAAATCCAATTTGGTGCAGTTGTTCGGAATTCATTTCTATATAATAACCTACAAATAAATAAAGTCTCCATTCTGTTAACAAACATATATATTTCCACTCTAAAAGACCTTTTAGAGTAACCATTAATTGTCTACACTCTTTACAACTCGCGTAGTGGAAAATATCCGAGCTCGATGTATAGCCAAGTAACATACGAGCCTCTGAGGGGTACTGGTGGATCGAATTATAGCTATTTGTTCCCCTCTAACGTAGTATTGCACAATAACCCATGTCTAATGGCAGTTGCAGTGTCGGCCTGGTTCCTAATGGGAATATTTCAAACGACATATGTTATCGTCAAAGTGATAGATAACTGGCTGCTTTGACGGCGCGAGTTTATTACAAGTGGGGTGGTCGAGTCATTTGTTTTGTTGGCATTCGATTTTTGAACATGTTGTTACTGTCATTGATGAATCGTGTGGTTAAAAACGGCCTAAGTATATCAACAATCTACCCACGCGAATAAAGTCCTCCCAACGACTTCGCCCGCGTTAAAGTCATAAGCCACTCATCTGCCTAGCCTTTTCCCAACTATGTTGGGGTCGGCTTCCAGTCTAACCGGATGCAGCTGAATACGAGTATTCTACAAGGAGCGACTGCCTATCGGACCTCCATAACCCAGTTACCTACTGGGTAACACGATACCCCTTGGTAAGACTGGTTGTCAGACTTCCTGGTTTCTGACTACCAATTACGACTGAAAAAGACTGCGAAAGTCATAAGTGTCACATATACCTTAAAACATTGCATATGGCGCTCAGAAATAGTGTAGTACACTATCTCAATTATGGTTATCGAACTAGTACTTTTAGAGCGAGGGTGAGGGGCGGGGGACTGCGCAGTCAGTAGCGCTCTTTACAACCGCCATTAAGTTTGAATCGTACTGTACCAGAGGTTAAATTACCTTGTTTGTTTGTAAGAAGCTCTCACAAACAAACAAGCAATTTAACCTCTTTATAATATTAGTTTAGAGAACAATTCCTGAGGGAGTAATTAATAATGGTCTGTTTGACTTGCAAAGGAGCTAAATATTTAGGGAATAATGCATTTGTATGATGTAGAAGAAGAAGAAGTGGAGTGAAGAGGCGCGCCATAACACCAATTTCAAGTCCTTCGTGGACCTACCTCATGAAAGAGTTTTGGCGGAAAGGTGTGCTGTATCCGCGTTTTCGCGGTTAGCTACGCGACACCTTACAGCGTAACACGACGCCGCGCGCCGTCACTTCGTGTGCAGTAGTTTTTACCCGACTGCGCCAGTAGGAGGGTTATGTTTTTTACCCGACTGCGCCAGAAGGAGGGTTATGTTTTTCGGGTGTATGTATGTATGTATTTATGTAAATTTCTTTGGCACGCTCTGTAGCCCAAACGGCTTAATGGATTTTGACTTGAGAGATGTCGTTTCATTTGTCTTAATTGTGTGAGTGACACTGGGTACATCATAATTAGAAAAATTACACTGGCCGATTTTTGACGACATATTAATGATTTTAAAAGAAATATTTTTCCTCTAAACCTATCGAGTGGGGTATCAAAATAAAGGGTTTTATAAATAGCTTACAAATTTATAAACAACTAATATGTTTAAATGTAATTTGGAATGAGAAATGCTAATAAACAACAAATAAATTAAGGTTCGTTCCCTTTAAGTTGAGTTCCATTACGTTGAGTCTGAGAGTTTTTAGCTTGAAAGGTGTCGTTTCAATCGTCTTAATTGTGTGAGTGACACTGGGTACATCAAAACTAAAAAAAATAAACTGGCCGATTTTTGGCGACATATTAGTGTTTTCAATAAAAATATTTTTCCTCAAAACCTATCGAGTGGGGTATTAAAACAAAGGGTTTTATAAATAGCTTACAAATATATATACAACTATTTGTTTAAATGTAATTTGGATTGAGAAATGCTGAAACAACAAATAAATTAAGGTTCCCTTTAAGTTGAGTTCCTTTACGTCGAGTCTGAGAGTCATTGTTCTTGCAAAATATTGCTATTTTTTACGCTATCTAATTCCGTTACGTCGAGTTTATATAATATTTGTTTTTTAACGTTTTTCTACACTATAATTTACTTACTAACAGTAGTTACTATCAGTAGGAGAAAAAGATGAAATGTTTTCGAGAATATGGCGGTTTAGCGATTTCTTGCAGCTTTGAAGAGGTTCCGAGAGGCTCAGAAGTATTATCTTCACTACGATCCTTTTTTAACTCCAGATCCTTGCGGCACTTCGCCATGTAAACTCCTGACTCCATTTAGGACATACGAGCGGAAAATGAGGTCATGGTGGGAAAAGTCAGGTGCAGAATACTGATCATGAGTGGACTCAAGAGAGGGACAGGGTGTTGGGACTAAGTCGAGCCACGTGTCATACCCTGAGATATTAAAACAAGTAGGTTGCATAGGAAGAACATAAGCGACTAAAAGACTCGATGATATGTAAGAGTTTACGGGAACGAGAGGTTGGTTTTTCATATTCTTTGATATGATGATATTATCTTTGAATGATATTATCCATACCAAAGGTGTTAAAACTTTACTTGGTGTTGTCTATTAATGTCCGCCCGCCATTGACTACTTTCGCAATCTTGAGAATCAGTAGGGTCAGAGTATGCACATTGCGTCATCATGGGCGATTTCAACACAGACCTTGCACAGCCAACCTGTCGGTCCCGTAAACTCTTACATATCATCGAGTCTGTTAGTCTCTTATGTTCTTCCTCTGCAACCTACTCGTTTTAATATCTCGGGGTATGACACGTGGCTCGACTTAGTCCTAACGACCTGTCCCTCTCTTGTGTTGGAAATAGGTACCTACTCTGGGGAGGCACCGTAAAGTGAAGAAGAAGAGGCATTGTTTTTTAAAGGAAAATCTCTACGACGATAATTAAATAGCAACACAACCTCCTTCTTTCCAATTCTAGCGTTACGGATAAAAACGAGACCGGAAAGTGGGGTAGATGGTAGAAAGAAGATTGAGGTTTGTACCAACTCTTACAAATCAGAACGGCGGCGGCGTGAACGTTGGCATTAGAAAAGGTGTCTTACAGATCTCTGTAGTAACTTGGCACACATTGGGCATTGTTATGGCAGACATTAAACAAATTGTATTTCTATTGACTGAAGCTCCGACGCACAAAGTCACCAAGGGTGTCGGCTATTGAACTAAAACTTGCATCAGCGGAAGAATTAAAGGAACCATTGGAAGCAAAAATGCGACTAAGTTATAACTAAACCTTTTCGTGCTACACCAATATCTGTGCACCACCCACCAACAACACTAGTAGGACAATACATAACAACATGGAAGAGAAAAAATATAAATAAATAATAAAAAGTTCAGTCAGTTTAAGGTTTAGGTTAGTTCAAGGTTTGGGGCCGAGGGGCCCGCTAAGCTTGGGGACCTGGTGCACTGCATCGCCTAGCCCTCCGATAGCTACGCCACGGAAAAGCGGGGTACAGAAACTCGACGTTAAGGGAGTAAAAACGGGACAGAAATCGTAGACTCGGCGTAGGGATAATAGAAGCGAGGCCAGGTTCTCGGCTTAACGTAAACAGACTCGACGTAAAGTTTTCTAAATTCTAAATTGATTCACTGCGAAAACTAAAAAGATTAAAATAAAAATAAAAAAACCCGACTGCGTGAAAAATTGTTTAACTCAAAAGATAGAAATAAGTGAAAATTTAAATATTTTTTGGTTTTGAATCATCGTGGTTGACAGTGTTTACAAAGGCAGTGGGAGGCACCAAGTTAAAGTCTAGACACTTTCAACGGATTTGATAACAAAATACATATGTATGTATATCAGCTGTCTGACACCCATAGTACAGGGTCTCCCTAGTTTGGGGTCAGATGGCCATGTGTGAAAATGTCCCCACATATTATTATTATTATATTGTACATTTTTGATGCCTCCGACTGCCTTTGTGAACACTTTCAACCACGATGATTCAAAATCAAAATAATATTTTAATTTTCACTTATTTCTATCTTTTGAGTTAAAGAATTTTCGACGCAATCGGGTTTTTTGTTTTTTTTAATATTTTTTTTAAGTCTATTGTTTAAATATATTCTAGTTTTTTATAGTTATTGTTTGTATACTTACAGGTATTTGTATTGTGTTTTGTGGGCCTTAGTTGCCTGAAATAAATGATGAATAAATAAATATACTTAGTTTACAGAAAGTCTACATGTAGACAGATAAATAGAATACGTTTCTACGCCGAAAATTTACAAAGAAAATAATTAACACCAATTTATTAAAAACAAGCCTCAATTCATTGCAATACACATTTTCGGCTTATTTTACCAACACAAGAAGAAAGAACAGTACAATAAAATAAATTAGTTAAAACATAAAGTTTCAAAATAAACAAATGAAAACTCGACTCGTTGCGAGTAAATCTCTTTAAAGCTTAAAAGAACCGCGGGGCTATACAGGTGAATCCTGTTAAGCTACTCGACTTACTTATTAACAGGCTGTGTTAAAATGTACACTTTTTCATTAGCCATAAAGTTCTTTAACCACTGTATATTGTAAACAAAGGTTTATCAAAATCTTGGTGTGGAAATCGTAAAATTTAGAAGGTAGGTAGGTAAATGAGATGCTTTACGCTTTAATATCGTTATTCTAAAGTTATGTTCAGTGTTATTTTGTGCGTAGGAGTCTTATAAATAAACTGTTATGTAACGTAGTGAGTTTAAAATGTGTATTATATACGTACAACGAGGTTAGGAAAATCTGTGTACGTGTGTGGTTCTTGACACAGTATAGGAAAAACAGCAATCCTTGTGCTAAGTGTAGCTACCATATAGGTTATGTACTATGCAGTAAATACCTACTTGAGTATACCTAACACCATGACTTCTATTCCTGGAATAAAAAACTGAATCCACAAAACAAAATACAGAAATAATTCCAAAAATCTACCACTTAGAAGCCACTAAAGCAAAAAGCGATAATATAATAATTAGCGCATCGCTCAAGTCGGCGAGTATCGGAATTTGCTGCAGGTAATGTTCCTAACTCTAGCGAACTTTAGCAAAAGTTGAGAATTCATTAAAAACAATAGCCGTTCGTGGATAACTCTCTTCTCGCGAGCCACCGTAGACTGCAAAGTTCCTTGCTTCATTATAATTCAGCCGGAGGGTTCTGAATTCTGAATCAGGAAAAGTGCTGCAATGACTGAGGTCGCATCCGTGAACTTTTAGTTTAACTTCATCACTACTACTACTTATTTGAATGAAATTAGCTTTGAACTATTGATGAAACTATTTTGGAGTACCTAGCAAGAAGCACATTTAACTTCGAGAAGTTTTTGGGAAGCGTCATATTATTAATTACTTTCTTGTTTCTGCCTGCGACTTCGTCTGCGAAGAAGTCAAATCTATACATCTACTTGAAGTGTCTGTTTGTAATGCCAAAATAACCGCTTTTTAATAAATACATATTATGAAAGTAAATACGGTACTTATATCAAAATTCAATTTTTTTATTCTCTTTCTGTTTGTCTGTCGGTTTCAATCTCTAAAACGGCTTGAGTGATTTTGACGGGACTTGCACTGGAAGACAGCTGATGTTAAAAAAAGTAGCCGTAGGCTACTTTTATTTATGGACAAAGTCGCCGATATCAGCTTGAATATTATAAAATAATATCCTATGACACTCCGGAATCGTAGTTTTCTATCATTTCCTGACTCGTGACGACACGTGATGACATTGGCAGATGGCGTTGCCGTGGCCGACCCGACAGACGTTGTCCTATCTCTATGTACTTTACCGACCTACCTGCCTACCCTATCTACCTACCTACCTACCTATCCTATCCTATGTACCTACCTACCCTAACTACCTACCTACCCTAACTACCTACTTACCTTCAAGACCAAAATTAGCGAAATCGGTCCAGCCGTTCTCGAGTTTTAGCGAGACTAACGAACAACGAATCATTTTTATTATATAGAAGATGTAGGTATATGTTAACATGCCCTTTTGACGACAGAGCATGGAGAACATTACCAAAACATGTTATTATAACATCATTGGCAAGAACCCATGTTGGCAAATAAATCAATAATCTCTATGTTTTTATATGTGACCTTTTTAATTTCATTTAGTACGTACTTTCTATGTTTAATTTAGACACCACTGATATCGGTGGAGGAAAACATCCTGGACTTATAATTAATATGTCTGAAATCGCCAATCTGCTTTGAGCAAGCGTGGTGAACTGGTGATCTATAAAGTAGCAAAATAATGTCATAAAAATGGTACATTAACGTTTTTTATTCGACTTTCAGCCATATATGATAATGGTTTTATAATAGTTTTTTATACGTAATTATAACGCGGGTTTGGGCGCAGATTATATAACATTTAAATTATGCAAGGGTGGTTTTGCAGTCGTATCAGCGACAATAACGTTGAATAAAAATCCTGTAGGCGTTGTGAGTTTAACTAATAAGGTGTAGGATCGTTTCTAGCAATACTCTTACATAACTATATCATCGCATAGTTGTATAGGTACATTTTGATAAGCTGGTTGTCAGAGGTGCAAGCTAGACAATTCAAGTGACAATTTATTGTGTTGTCATAAAACATATAAAAAACTAAGTGAAATGTTTTAATAAAAAATATTATTTATTAATTTAATGTAAAGAAAGAATATTGTAGTGGAAGATAAGATATACACGGGAATTATTTTTTTTCGAGAATATGTATTATCATTCCTGCTAATGTTTGAATGAGCCTTCATAATATTGATGTTTAAATATTGTTTATAAAAATAAAATACTTTACTCGTCATCAATAGATTCCACCATATTGCCAATATACATTGGGCGACTGCAATTAGACATTTATATAACTATTGGTCTTATACATGTTTTTTATACGATTAATGGCATCCACCATGACGGTTGCAATTAGAGTACTGTTGGAAAATAGAAAAACCTGTATGCATAGTTGAGTACCTATACACTTACTTACATCAGTTTTCTTACAGGGACATCATAGTGTTATATTTTATGACGTTGATAAGTTTATGACAGACGGTTAACTATGGCTAACTAAGTTTGAATAATGCCAAATAAAAACCCATTTAAGTACCTATTTACGATTTTTATTTAGTAGAAGAGGTATAAAAATACAGTATTGTTATACGAAACAGTAACTAATTTGCATAGTTTAAAGAAGCGATCTTGGATCTTTAGGGAGAATATGAGACAATCTTCTATTACCTAATTTTTCTCATTCGTTTTTGTATTGTTTCATGAGGAATATTACAAGTGGCTGCCCATTTTTTTTAATCTTGCCGGAATCCATCATCTTTGTCCAGTTCTTCAGAACTTACTTCACTCATTTCCTTGGGGTTGTCTTCTTCAGAGAAACCTGAATAATTTCTCTCATCACCAAAAAAAAAACCAGATTTAGGTACCGTAACGTCAACTTACGAATGAATCTGTAAAAGGAGCTTTTTATGCCTAACTTATATTCGCTATCTAGTGTGTCTTCTGGTAAAAGAAGATGAGCGGAACAAAATTGATTTGTAGAGCACTAGTCCTGAGTGAATCCAGCATTTAACGCATAAAACGTTGAAAAATGTACGGAACCACTTTTATTTTTAACACTTTCTTTTTGATTGGGCATAGTTTTTTGTAGATTAAATGTACTCGTATTTTCTTACTTTTCCATTTTTTACTATTCTTCTAAAACCGCCAGTTCGTTTAAATATGGCCCAATTTTTAGAATCCTTAATATTATATTTAATCAAAAATGGCGACTAAGTTATATAAAAGTTGCTAATTGTCGTTTAAATAATCAAATGACTTATATGAGTTATATTAGATTAACGTTTTAAACTAAAAGTTACTTAAAGGTCGAAGTATGTGACCTAATCTGTCAGTTTTAAAATAGTTAGTAATAAAATCATTACATCACCCTTAGTTTTTTAAGTGTTGAATAAATGGTTCTAAAATTACAAAACATGGCTACTCATCACTACTTTCTGACTGAAACGTTAACTCGACTTAACGTTATTTTATCGTCATATAAAATGATCAATATGACGTTTACCAGACACATTAATATAACTTAAATTATATATAACTAATGCGTCGAACTGAAAACTACTTTACAACTGTTCAGTTGCTGCAAAACTGTTATAAAGCCCTTACATATCTGTTAGTTGTATAATTCGAATATTATATAACTTTTTTGCTACTTGGCTCTTGTCTTTTACAGAAAAGGCAAGAACACTGCAGGGCAGAGGCCTGTAGGTCGATTCTGTAAAATTCAAACAACAACTCGCATCTCACATCGCTATTCACTCTCACTTCGCATAAGGTTCAAAATGACCTTGATATATTTGACACTTTGAATCGGGTTCGAGTGCGAAGTGAGCGTCGAAGTGACGGGGGGAAATTACCTTACAGAATGCCACTTCTTACGTCATCTCATACTTTATCTGCACGCTCACGCTCGCAAGGGTGGCGCTAGTGTAAATTCGAATTATCAACCGAGTTTTTAGAATGCCAATCAAGAAAATCACAGCGGATTCAGATTCGAAGTTTAGAATGAGGTCTTACAGAATCACACCCCTGCAGTCGAACAGTTTTATGCTGGTATTAGTTGTACAATCTATATTTGCCATCGATTCGCTGAGAAGAAGAAGTGAAACAATTTTTACAATCAAACCAGAAGTTCCAAAGATTTCGTCTAAAAACAAAAAAGGATACCATGTATCTACGCTTTCAAAACATTGTCTAAAGAAGCTTTTAGAGAATAAAAATCTATAAATTATCTTCGAGCTCTGTGTCTACCTAACCTATTTATATTTGCGTGACCGTTGCATTGCCAAATGTTAATAAATTAGATATACTTAAGTTTTTTTTTACTTAAGGGAATGTAATTATTTTTGAAAAATAAAGTTCTTAAACCTTCAAACTCAGATTATGAAACAAAAGGCAGATAGACCGCGCAAAACACTGAGAGTGAAGCCAAAAAGCAAATACAAAATCAAAAGGGAATACCTACAATCTCGTGATTGTATTCGCTTTTGATATTGTTTTTGTATTTTTATTTGTTGTTTTTTAACGATGCGGCGTTTCGTGCTATACTGATTCGTGTTACTTGTTTCATAATCTGAGACTTCAAATAAAACAAATAAAGTTTTCCTCTTTCTAATACTAATAAAAATAAGATTAGTACATATAATGGTTGGTTGAAACGCTATAAGTTCTTGTTACTAAATCCCTTGTCTCGGTCGCCAATAATACCAAAACCAAGTAAGAAAGTCAAGAAAATAATATAAAATACATTATTCCAGCTTGCGCCTTCTGTTTTATTCAAAATTGAAGGCTCAAGTCAAAAGGAACCGTTTTGTTCCGTAGCCAAAGTAATCTTGGTGAGACGGAATCTTATCTGAATTGCAAATAACACCAATTTTATCAAGAAAATGCAACCAGAGCTGCATTTAATTCACTATAACGCATTCACGAATTATGCAGTCAAAACAACTGATAGACTGTCGCAGATATGCTAAAATATTACTTAGTTGTGGTACTATATATTACAGACCACGCTGGCATATTTACATAAACGTTTTGTACTCTCATTAGTAAGAATAGCTGTAATAATACTAAACGATAGTATTTTTACGCTTTCTGAGGATTTTTTTTTGTTGGTATTATCTACTGATTGTTCTGGATTAGACCCAATAAGTATCAACGCAAACAGGACAGCAATATGCTGGTGAAGTTTTCATTTATTAAGTTGGTATAGTTTTCACGACTTCGAAAGTCGGGCCTATACAACAAATAAATAAAATATAAGTGTCTGTTTGTAATATTAAAATAACAGCTTTTTACTGAATGCATTTGAATGTTTACACGGTACTAAAAACAAAAAATCTAGTTTTAACATTTTTGTCGGTTTGTTCCAGCTAATCTCCGAAACGGCTGGTTCAATTTTGACATTTTATATCTGAAGGTAGTTAAAAATGTTTCAAAATGTAGACATAATCTTATCTCAGCTTGGTACGACTGATATCATAAACTTGTCAAAATTGTAAGAAAATTAGAGGTATTTTGACAGAGATGAGAATGCGAGCGTTTTTATTGATTTTTTTTTTTTTTTTTTTTTCTTGCAACCATTAATTTTTAATTACATGGAAAGTACTCTTATGTTATGTGCTCCTAGTACTTGAAAGAGCTATCTACAATATTTACACATGTGAATTTCTTCTTTGTATTTGTTAGTCGTCAATTGCTTCGTTTCAAACTTTTGAAATTACGAGAAGACACACTACGCACAACGAAAATATTACTTTTAAGGGGTATGCGCCAGGGCGCGAAATTTAAATTTTCTTTTTTTTTGCAATTTGCAGGTCAGCATCACATTGTATTGCAATAAAAAAAATCGCGGGTGTAACATATATGTATTTACAAAATAATAATAAGTAACTAAAATCTTCAACATAACTCTCCGAGTCAGAAAAGCTCTTAAACCTTATATTTTCATTAAATAGGCACATTTTTTATAACAATACATCTAGATACTGGGCTGAATATTTGCCTTAAAGTAATAAGTTCAATAACTTAGCTAGAATTACGACTTTTGTGTCAGAAATTCCTTTCATCATAATGAAAAAATACTGAAAACTTCGGATTCTTCAATCTTTATCGTATACCATTTCCCTAAAATCAGCTACTTAAAAAACCGCATCTAAATGTGTCCATCCGTTTGGGAGCTACGATGCACTAGACATACACACAGATACACACGTTAAACTTACAAAACCCTTTTTCATTGGAGGTTAAAAACAGTGTTCAAGAATTCCAGGCAACTTTTTTCTTTGCATGCTATTTCCATCTATTTCTTGTGTTATTAAGTTCGTTATCAATTAATTAATTAAAACTGCTCCAGCAAATTTCGCCTGTCTGCCCAGATAGAAAGATATGTGGACTCTCTTTAAGAAAAATATAATATCTGAAGATTATTTCTACTAAAACGATACAGAACGGCGCAACTTTTTAACATTGTCCCTTATTAAATTCCAAAATATTATGTAAACACCTCTTATAGTATTTTATTTAAAATTTAAGAGACGCCGTAATGACTCCATTCTGTCCTGCGTCATACTCGACGTATTCATGTTTCATTTGAGAATGTATTATTAAAAATCCCAGACAAAGTCAGACAGGCCATTTTGATGAAAACTTTACGTGACACAGGTGTGTAAGTACTCAGTAAACGTAGGTATAGATAGATATGCACATTGTACCAACAATACCATTTGTTCAGCGAATAAGTAATGTACTTACGTCACAGTATTTTATTGAATACGTTATTAGATTTATTTTCAAGAGTAATAAAATTGTTGTGGCCAATCTTTTTGTGTATTCATGTAGAGAACATTTTATTTTCTTTATTTTTATGAAGAAGAAGGCAAGACGTGTGCTGTCCAAATATCGTAGATGTGAACTTAATGTACAGTCACCAAAAGAGATAAGTATCCAGGCCGTCGTAAATTGTTGAAGTTTGCTTAAGCAACTAAAAAAAATTGTTAGTAATCTGCATGGTATGATACGTAATTTGGTTTAGTCACAATCGTAATTTGGTTTTCTGTCGGTATCACATAATAAGAAGGCTGCAAAAATGCTCAAGGTTCTTGGCATGTATACAAGCCTTACTAACAATTTTTTTCAGATTTAATTTCTCTGTAAATGCCGACGAAAAGTTGCTTCATCTGCATACTTCTTTAAAGCTTTTTTCGAGAGAGCAGCCTTAAAAACCGATTAAATTTTGATTTAATCATTGATTAAATTGTTTATTCTCTATTACTTAATCATTTTTTTTTTTTTTCAAAAACATCCATCGGTTTCTATGAAAACTTCAGCTGTATCTGACGACTATAATTACTTACTTATTTGAAAAAACTTTTATTTATTTGTGACTGTAAATATGCCAGCGAAAAATTGATAATGCTAAAAACTCACACCTATTGTTCGAATAATATTGTTGTCTTCAAATTTCAAATTTCAAAATTTCAAAAAAAGCGAAATAGAACATAGGTACCTGCAGACAGTTTTCCGGTTCTGACTGTTGGTGTATGTGAGTTTACATGTTTTTTAACGCACCCACGATACAGGAGAAATACGAAATACCAAGTACAACGTTTTTAGATTAAAAAAAAACAGATGGTGGATCATTTGACACGATATCATCATCATCATCATCATTTCAGCCGTAAGTCGTCCACTGCTGGATATAGGCCTCCCGAAGAGGGGGTTTTGCCATAATCGCCACGCTTGGCAGCCCGCCAACCCGCCGATCGCAGCATGGTTGTTACAAAGGCACAGAGGACGCTGCTGCCCGGCCCCATTCTCTGGTAAGTCCCTTAGTCGCCTCTTATGACACCCACGGGGAGATATGGGATGGTGCTATTCTTTACGTCCGACACCACACAGACACGATATAGGCAGATCAAATGATTTCATTATTTGATGCTGTCACATTAGGTAGTTTAGTAGAAATGTTACGGCTAAAACCCGAAGTGCGGCTACACCTAGTTTTAACCTGCTAGAACTACGTGTAGTATTTTTCTTGATTATTTACTGCAACAAATTAGCAAATAATTGTCCATACACATAGACCTCTATTAATTTGATATTTATGGTGAGAAAAAATAACAAAACGTAAAAAAATAAAAAGTTATGCAATATTTAGTTTCCAGGTTATGGGTAGATTTAATCTACCCATAACCTGGCGTTTTGTTATTTTTTCAACAAATTAAGACCTTTCTTTTGATGTATCATTCGCCTATCTGCATTATTTAGTTGCTGTGTAATCACAGTCGATGACTATACTGATGGCAAGTGGCGGTTCTAGCGGCCAACTATTTTTGGTCATAGCGTCTAGTTTTTTTGCAACAAATTCAGAAAAAGAGGTGTGTATAGTAACAAATTACCACTAATTCCTGTCAAAGTTTCATCAAATTGTATGAGTTGGGCGTGCGGTTGAAATGTACATAGTTGGTTAAACTTAGGTGTAACCTGCGAGCTCTGGACTTGGGACACCCCATTGAGCAGAAGAAGACGGTCGACGTCGGGTCGACAGCTGTGGCTCGCTGCACGGGGCTCCTATTTCTGTCTGCAGGGTTTAAACTTTAAAGGAACCTAACCAAACCGATCCTCGGGCTGCTCATGACGTCATTGTGTGGCTGCTGCACTTAGATCTAGCCTCTATGATGAAGGCTAAACCTTATTCTAACCAAAGATAAGTAAGATACACCTAAGTTTAATCAACTGCTACCGGCTACACCTTGTTCTGACCTTTTAAAACTAGGTGTAGCCGCAGTTCGGGTTTCAGTACCATCACCTATGTATAATGGACGTTGGCCTTCTCAAACTATACCAAAATAAAACAAAAATTAAACTTACAATTTGGTCTACAACTTCTACGAAACCTTTTTCAGGTAAGAAAACAAAGACCTTACCTTTTTCTTAAATATCTTTAGTCGACATCTTAGTCAGCAATCGAACTTCGAACTAGGTTGTTCGGTTCATTTTATTGCGCACTAACATCGGATTTAAAAGAAGATTGTGGGTCACAAAAACTGGTGAACTCCTAATTGGGAAAAAGTAATGTTTAGCAAACGACACCATGCCTCTTCAATGCTATTCAGTAAAAATCTTCTAGCTAGGAATAGATACGAATCTATCCCTAGCATCGTAGGCTTTTACTGTTTACTAGCTTTTGCCCGCGACTTCATCTGCGTGGATGTCGGTTATCGCAGATGCAGACGAAGTCGCATATCAATAAGTAGCCTGTACTTGCTCGGGGTACAAGCTATCATTATATCAAATTTCATCAAAATCGTTTCATCGTGAAAGCATAACAGACAGAGTTACTTTCGCATTTATAATATTAGTAAGTATGAATTTTTCTTCCTAAGTACCTATTTTATTTTTTTAGATCGCTGGTAACCGATGGATGCAAGCGGTAGATGGCCACTCATTCTGGCATTCTATGGGAGAGGCTTTTGTTCAGTAGTGGAAGTCTTCAGGCTGATGATGATGGTAATGATGACTTTGTACCTGGAGAGATGGGCAAAGATGGTCACTTACTGGACGCCTGAAGGAGGACATCGCCGCAAAAGCCGATCGCGCCGAAAGTGGTTTGACGATCTGGTTTTGTTTGCGAGCCATATAGTTATGGGCAGAGATAACACAAGATCGGGAAGTTTAGAAGAAGAAAAGGAAAAAAGTTAACAGCAATGGGAACAAAAATGAGCTAGTGAAAAAGAACAGAAAATTGACATTAGCCGATAACATTAGTTAATGATTTCCACACAAAATTTGACATCTACTAATTATTGGGTCATTATTTCTTCGTACTTACGAAGAAGCGAAAGAAGCGAAATATTACCTAAACATCCTTAGAAAAAGGTTGTAGGGTACATAAACAAACACCAAAAATAAAGTTATCAAAGTCATGATTGGTCGAAAACGTAACTCCACATTATCAGCACTTGATAATGAGTCCCGAAGACCATCTTCATCTGCCTAGCCTTTTCCCAACTATATTGGGGTCGGCTTCCAGTCTAGCCGGATGCAGCTGAATACCAGTGTTTTACTCGGAGCGACTGCCTATCGGATCTCCACAACCCAGATAATGGGTAACACGATACCCCTTGGTAAGACTGGTTGTATACTTTCTGGCTTCTGACTATACCCAAAACGACTGCCAAAGATCTACAAATGACAGCCGGGACCAACGGCTTTACGTGCTTTCCGAGGCACAGCGGGAACTCGGTATGAAAGGGATGGTCACCCATCCACAGACCAACAGCGGTTAGCGTAGCTTAACTTTTGACCGATCGATCTGTACGGCTTTAACTTATCCACGAGCTCCTCTCTCCCGAACATGGGTCCCGAAGACCAATTAATGTAATTTATCCCAGGATCAGTCAGTTGCATAACGTAGCACCAGCGAACCGGGTTTTGACCGTACTTACAACGGTGTTAAGCCGCGATGTGATAGCCGACATTAATAACTTACAACACTTAAACACACCTCCTTACTTATTCAGAGCTTACCTGCGTTGTATGTCATACATCTTCACACGATACACTGGTTAAAGCCTGGATTTTGAATTCGTTTACCACCGAGTGCTTAACGACTTGTAAACGGGTTTTATGTGATGATGCTGAAGTAGCAATTCTGTTTATTTTGTTGGTAACACCTGTTTTGTTTACATTGATTTATTAAGTTTGTGAGTAGAACGCTATCGATGCCACGATTAATCTGGCTACCGACTGGACCAAAATACTCTAACAAAAAAATAGGATGAAGTCCTATCGATTCAAAAAAATATGCTTCGAGCAAGTGTCGTGTCGTGATCAATGCTCGTGCCATGAGAAGAGGCCTTTGCCTTGTAGTGGGACAGCAATAGACGGGTATAATTTTTTTTATCATAAGTTTATAACAGTTATCGTACATCATTTCAAGCTCATATTATGAAACAAAAGGCAGATAGACCGCGCGGAACACTGAGAGTGAAGGCAAAAAAGCAAATACAAATTCAAAAGCGAATACAATCACGAAACTGTAGGTATTCGCTTTTGAATTTTTATTTGTTTTTTTTTAATGATGCAGCGTTTCGTGCGAGACTGACTCGTGTCAGTGCAGCACAAAGCGCGTTGTAGGTATTCGCTTTCAAATTTGTATTTGCTTTAGTGGCTTCACTCTCTGCTTTCTCTTCTGCCTTTTGTTTCATAATCTGAGATTTTAAGACTATAAGTATTTTTTTTATTAAGTAGATACTTCTCATCACTTCTGTTAATTTTCGACTCAACCGTTACTTGTATTTTGTCAGCGATCATACCAAGTTCCTTAGGGGATAACGCTGTAATCACAGTAGAAGTCCCTAACTTGGCGAAGTAGCATGTCAGATTAGCGAACTGTTGGCTTGACTTAGGTAATTACTTTCCCAACATACTATATAGGGTGGAATGTGGAATAAATCCCTGATAACCCTGGATTCAGTACATGAGATTTGGTACCTTGAAGGAACATTGCAGGAAGGTACCATATAGCACTTTTGTATGGAAAAAATAATTCAAGGTTCTATATCCGAAGGGTGCCCAATGGAACCCTATAATATTAATCAAACGCTGCACGCTGTCCGTCCGTCTGTCAGTCAGCGAGTAAAATCTTTTGAACCATAATAGGTAGACACTTTAAATTTCACAGAGAGTGTATTACTATGGCCACGATAACAACGAATAATAACAATAACATAATTTTAGAGTTAGTTTTTAAATTAATTTACTAACCAACAAGAAATGTATTTTTTCGGCGTTTCTCTCTGTACCTTTAGATACCTATATTGTACGGTGCAGCGGTAGTACCTTCATTCGCAAGACTCGCATTTCACCGGCTTTGCTTTTAAAATAAGTGATAAAAAAGTCCAACACTGAGGGGTCTAGCAGAGAAGTTGGTTAAAATCTCGAATCATGCGTTCTGAATCCATAGTAAAAAGATGTGCGTCGATGTAACTTCAACCGTGTCTTTCATAGCCTATTGCGTCCACTGATGATCGAAGACCCCCCCACAAAGATCGCCAACCAACCCGGTCTTGGGCAGCCCGCATCCATCCGCTGCCAGCCATCTTTCTCATCGTCAAATCTAACCAACATAAACAAAACAAACAATTATCGGTTCAGCTGCAAAAATAAAACGCCAACAAAAAACAAGCATTATCTTGACGCATCCTAAAAACTCTATTACAAACACCATTTACAGGGAGATTAATGCCATCCCAAATATAATCCGAGTCAGCGGGCGGCCGAACAAAAACGGCAATGTTTGCGCGGGCCCACAAAATGTCGGCCGGATAAAGGTCGTGACCGTCCAAATCGTGGAACCTTAAGTTTCCGCGGAACATCTATTTTTTTGGCAACGTGGCAACACCGAGCACTCGTGACCAATATGAATGTGAAACAATTTGTCAGGTTTACGTGGTTATTTGTACAGCGCAGGTGTGGATCTGGTGAACTCGCGGCCCCTTTTCATGGAATAATAATGACGGATTCGACTTAGAGAAGACTTAGCGGGTTATACCTCTCGCCCAAGACGCGGGCCTCGCTTTGCTCATTTGCACGGCTTTAGGCGCTTGCCGAATACCGATGGGATTATCTGATGGTTTGCTCGCGTAGACTTCGTTGATAGTTCACATATGGTCGTTAATTCCAAAAGAAACATTAACTTCTTAATGTTATTTTAACTGCTTTTCTTTCGCAATAACCTACTGCATAGAATTGTAACGGAAACTAAACTACGTTTTCACACCGCCCGAGTGCATTCCGTTCTATTTTATGATCTCATTATTTGACCGCAAAGTATGTTCACCTAAAACAGGGTAACCACACGGTAGCTTGTAATACTCTTATGTTCTTTTAGGAAATATAAACTTCGTCGAAAAAGGTTACTTTAGCATAATAATGGATGTTGGAACCTCCATATTATGCTGAGAGTATTCTATCCACAACCTCACATTCTTATATCACTATAACCTTTACGTATAAAAACAACAGTATATTGCAGAAATAAAGAAAAAAATCTCTGTTTTACTTTCATTTCTCAATCAAACACGAATATTTGGCCATCCCACTCCCAAATATGAAATAAGTACCGTTTCTTTGTGGACGAACAAATATTCTTATTTTCCATGTTCTACGCATGAGCTATATTGCATTGAGTATCATGAACAGTGATATTGGAATCTGATTTCCCTCAGAAACTGGTGCAATACGGCTGTTATATTCAAATCTGCATTCCCAAACGTACTTCACATATCAGAGATTTAATAAAAATTCCCCGGTATGTTGGATCTCAGCTGTGCCAATCTCGTATTCTTCTTTTGTTTAAGGCTGGCCTTACACGGACTGCTTGTAGCAGTCGATATCGACTGCTTGAAGCTGCGACTGCATAGTGAACTATAGTCTTCTACGTTCACACATACACGGAACCGCTCGAGCAGTCGCGACTGCTTCGGGCGGTCAGCAGCGCGGTGAAATTTCATTGTGCAGTCAAGTAGCCAGGCATAAACTGACTGCTCGAGCTGTCGACTGCTCTCGAGCAGTAACTCCGGCCACGCCCTTCATTACACGCCACACGCGCCTCCTTCGTGCGTCGTTTTGCTTGTTCAGCTGTTATCAGTGGCAAGCGGTTGACTATGACTGCTAGAGAAGTCCGTGTATGGCCGGCCTTAGATCTATGAGCGACATATAACTGGCCTTTGTTATTAACTTTACAGTAAAATGCAAGCCACACACGAATAATATACTTGCGCTTTGGATTTTCACAAATACTCTATAACGTGTGTGGGGTGTATTGGCCTTGCGCTAATTCTATCTAAGCCATTTGTGGGCACAACGGCGTCACACTAACTTAGGCAAGAATAAACTTGCGCAAGTATATTGTTACTGTCCTATGATAAAAGAACAGATTTAGTTTTAACAGCGTAGTAGCTATTGGACGTAATTATCCGTTTTTATGATCACTGGAAAATACCTACTATCTGTTTACAAAATAAAGACTTTATATTTTGTTTTAGAATGATCATCATTGGTGCCTAGCCTTTTTCTAGTTGGGTTCGGCTTTCAATCTAACCGATGCAGATGAATATAATAATACCAGTATTTTACATTTTGCCTATCTGACCTCCACAACCAATTTAATGGGCAAGGCGATACCCCTTGGTAAGACTGGTTTATACATAAGACTACTGTCTTAAATACTGTCTCTCTGAATTCTTTATCTGTTCTTAATATTATAAAGCAGAAAGCAGAGTTGGTTTTTATGTTTAAACGCACTTAAAAACTGGTCTGATTGTAAAAAATATTTTTCTAATAGAAAGCTACGTTATCTCTGGGACATTTATTTACTATCAAAAGTAAATAAGATCCGTCAGAAAAACCGGACGAACTCGCGGACGGAAGTCAAAGTCAAATTATTTATTTCAATCAGACCATTAAAAGGCACTTTTGAACGTCATTAAAAAAAATTGATTCTTGTTGCCCCTTCCAAAAGGTAGTTTCGTATGGAGAAGAATGGGCAAGAAACTCCATACTTACTCTTCGATCATCTGCCTAGCCTTTTACCAACTATATTGGGGTCGGCTTCCAGTCTAACCGGATGCTGAATACAAGTGTTTTACATGGAGCAACTGCCTTTCGGACCTCCACAACCCAGTTACTGGGTAACACTACACGATGCCCCTTGGTAAGACTGGTTGTCAGACTTTCTGACTTCTGACTACCCATAACGACTGCCAAAGACCTACAAATGACAGGCGGAAGCTAGTAATAAAATATGAATACTAGAATAGATATTGGATCTATCAGGTAACTTGGTTCTACACTTTGTATTCAGTTCTTTTAGGAATCGCGTACCTTTAGTCATGTTGTTTTTATGGTGGACTATAAGTTGAAACGTATTTTATCACGGAACCATTCCTTAAACTTAAAAAAACTTATTTATTTACATTTGTTTCTATATAAAATTAAATAAAGCCCAATAATTAGCTTTATTTTATTCAATGTCTAAAATAGACTGTGATCTACGAGTCTCCAATTTTACGTTATTTTAGCACGGCTGAAATAGGAATAGACAGAGGAAATGTTGTGAAGAAGTGATATGCGTACTCGCTAGCTCCAAAACTGGGCCATTTTTCAGATATCAGATACAAAAGGTGCTTCAGTCACTTAAAGTTAATTATGACGACTAGTTTTGATATGCAAGTAGGTACACATACTTTCTTATCTACATATTATTCCTCTCAAGATTTCAGTCGTCCTAAAACAGCGTTCATAGGTCTGGCGATTTCTGGAGTAATTTTATCTTGGACCTTTTAAGTAATTCACCTACACTTTACTTCATACTTTATTCATACTTTATTTACACTTTAATTCATACTTTACTTCTTAACTCTGTCTGTTACGTTTTCACGACGTAACAGCTGAACCGATTTTGATGAAATTTGGTATGAA
This sequence comes from Charanyca ferruginea, assembly GCA_947361185.1. Taxonomy (NCBI): domain Eukaryota; kingdom Metazoa; phylum Arthropoda; class Insecta; order Lepidoptera; family Noctuidae; genus Charanyca; species Charanyca ferruginea. The sequence goes on along the minus strand of OX376074.1, from coordinate 10,044,892 downwards.
GATAGCTTGAACCCTGGGAAAAATCATAAGCTACTTTTATAAATAAATAAATAAACCTTTATTTCAGACTAATGTCCATAGTTGTGTTAGTATTTTGGTGTTAGTAACAATATTACTTAAGTAAATAGGTTAGTATTGTTAGTTTTCGTATATAATACGCGGGGTCGTCTGCTTCCGTGATAACCGACATTTACACATACGAAGTTGCAGACAAAAGCTTGTTATAAATAAAACCAATTCAACAAGCAATAACTCTCATGCTTTTCAAAAACCTACCAATACCCAAAAGCAATACAAATCACTAAGAAACAAACAAAAACTTGTACAAATTGCCCGTACTCGGGCCTATCAGAGCAATACTTGGAAAACGGATCGGTTGTTTTAAATTCAAGGCGCGGCCGACGCGACCACACTGGGATTGGACGGTAGTGACATGTGCTTATTGTATTTCCTGGAAGCACCACCGGAGGCGCTGTTTCAACAGGATTTATATGGAAATGGCTCAACGAAATTGTTTTATTTAGATAAGGAGGCGGGTTAGTGCTACGGGCTATTGATGTGATTTTATAAAGGGTACAATTTAAATGCTCTATAAAATATTTTTAGACCGTTTATTTATATTATTTTATTGTTTTTGCTAAGATGTTTACACATCAAAAAGTAGCCTATGTCCTTTTTGTGGTTGAAGCTTAGGCTGTACCAAGTTTCATCAAAATCATTCAAAAATTTTAGCCATATTATATAAAAGCGTAGCATAAATTTTTTCACCATCGGTTATCGGATTTTCGAGCGATGTGGCCTGCCCATTTCCACTTCAACTTGCATAATTATTCTGAGAGCTATGTCGGTGATCTTCGTTCTTCGGCGAGTATCCTCGTTTCGGATTCCTGTCTGATACACAATCCTACTAATAAAATGATAATATACAGCTTTTGCCTGACTTCGTCTGCAAGACTTCAAAATTAGGCCAAAATCCTAAATTATCCCATAGGAACACAAAAACAGAGAAAAAAATGAAATAAAATTACCCAATGAGTTAATAAATTCGGAGGAGAACTAAAGTCACCAACATTGCTCGCAGAATCAGCAAGCTAAAGTGGCAGAGGGCTGGTCACGTCTATCCAACTCTTTGCGTCTGTCGCAAGACTGACGTGGCGACGGCCGATGGAGCTGATTTGTCCTGAAGTGGAGACCGCGGTCGAAATGCGATCCGATCGACATCGGTAGGCGTAGCGTGGGACACCCTCCAGCCCGATGGACCGATGACTTTAAGGAGGTAGCCGGTGGTGGCTAGATGCGGAAGGCAAAGGACCGGAGAAAACAGTCGCCATGGAGAAGGCCTGTGTCCAACAGTGGACCTTTTCTAAGCTGAAGTGATGCTGATGATGTTCCTATATGTGATATGTATTAAGCTAGATCAATATCTATATGTGTGACAAATTTCAGGTAATTGAGTCGTTTAAGCCTAAAAGAGTTACAAACATTCATCTATCCATCCATTCTCACAAACCTTAGCGTTCATAGTAGTATTAGGAAGTAGGACTAAGAATAGGAAGTCAAAGTAGGAGTTTTTTAAGGAAACACAAGAATACGCAACAGAGATAACGCTAAACAAACCCGATATTTTCTTAAACAGCTTTTGTCTTACTATTTTTATTCAATGCACAAAATAATAACTTATACTTACTGTACATCTACATAGGAATCAGGATAGTGAAACTATTAATTCAGTTAAACTACAAATTAGCATTTGTGACGAAGATACTTGACGCAAGTTTCTACTTGCACAAGTTAAACAGAATCCAGATATCTCCACTGAGTTCAGTTTTCCAAGAGCAATACTGCCGGTCCTTAGACGTAATGTAGCGGAAGACAGAAGTACAGCTTGTATGTCTATTTGCCTATAAGGTAGTGTCGCCGAAGATGGCCCGGCTCCTAGGATAGCCCACTTAAAAAAAAATACAGTTGTGATTATTCAATTATGATTATAATTTGAAATTTCGCGTGTTTATGCTATTGGTACTATACACAATAGTGCAAGTGTGTTTCATCACCGGCGCGTCGCCATTTTGAAGACAGATGGCAGTTTGCTTGTTCATGTCAAGACGATACACGTTTTATTACCCGCATTAGCTAATTCCTTTTGAAAATTAACGAATTTAAAACAAATCTCTTGGCTCTAAAATGTGAAAATTCATATTTAATCTATTTATAAGCGAATTACAGGTGAGTGTTATTATTTTATTTCCTTTTTTGTATTTTTACGATATTATACTCAACCCGGGTGTAATTTCCTATCATGGCCCATAATATAATTCCCTTAGTGAATGACATCAAAAAAAATAATTTTAGAAAAAAAAACAGATTTATTTTTATTTTTGATAAGTTACTTTCAATATTGATCTCGAAGTTAAATTTTATTTTATTTAGTGGTTGGTTTTTATTTTATAGTTGATTTTCATTTTGATAGATTTAAGATAGCCCACATTTAAATATTTGGTTGATTTTTTACCTTTTATGAATAATGTTATGGGAAGTATGTGTTTTTATTTCGATGTTTTATGTTAAAAGTGTTTAAGAGTTTATAATGCATATACTTTCATTATTATTTTTCGGGCCATCTTCAGCGACCAGCTTCCCAAGATAGCCCAATATCAAGTTTCTAAAAAGTGTTTACATTTGTGTTAAAATGCCAAAAGCTGTACTACATTTTTAGATATCTTGTTTCTCAAATAAATATATTACAACTTCCATTATCTTTTTTCTTTACTTTACTTATCTGCAAGATTTTACGAGGTTTTGAAATTAAGCGGGCCTTCATTGGTGCCTGTACATGTGGAAGATTATGGAGATAATAATACATGTTAAGTGCCAAGACACGTTTCGCCAATTTAATGTTGGCATGCAAATATTAACAAATTAAATGTACCTATTAAAAAATTCTATAAAATTCCAAAGTGCCTGTAAATGGTTTAATTGAAATAAATGCTTTGACTTTGACTTTCCGTTGGTCACGGCATCACGTGTGAACGGCTGGACCCATTTCGCTAATTCTTTTTTTGTTGTATTTGTTACTGTAAGGAGAAGAAGAATATGAAAGTTTTTCTTAGTTTTTTAGTTTTTTCCATTGTGAACGACATATTTTCATTAAATATAAATATATATAATGAAAATATGACGTTCACAATGTGCCTATGTAATGAAAATATAACGCGTACGATCTTTTTCTAAATTGGAGTTATGTTGGTGATTTTTATTATTATAACTCTGTAAATGCATTTTTGTTACTTCCGCGAATTATATTTGTATAACCATACAACTAGATACTGGGCTGAAATGCTTGGGCTGCACTGACGCATCCCATGAAACTAAGTAATATTGAGCAAAAATTATTTCTGGGATACGTCTTTTATTTTTGGTGTGAATAATTATAGTTCATGGCAGAGCGCGCAATTTAATACACGCAATTCACAAAACATAGTGCTTATAAGTGCATGCATCAGTATAAGGGACGTAGTGAAGAACCTTTTAACTTTTAACTTCAACGTCGTACGAACAGAAACTTCCGAGGCCAGTAGTCCAGAACAGAAAAAAAATTATTGCTATGATCGGAAAAACACTTAGGTAACTTATGGCTTCGTTAGGGTCTTCTCACGTCCATAATATAAAAAAGTACAGCCTAAACAATCGGAGATATTATAAATGGTGTAGAAATACTCCCATAATAGATTTAGGGCGATCCCTAACCGGACTTAGCCTAATCATAATAATATTTCAAAAACAACATATTACACATCATTTTTTCCTTCTACCAGAAGCTGCACCAGGACTGATTTGATCCTTGTAAAGGACAACAGGCTCATGTACCTATTACATGAGGATTTCTTTCATCATCGGAAAAACGAACAAAGCACAGTCACAAATGAAATTCGGGGATTTTATGAAGAACATGTATGTGGCGGGTAGGCGAATCAGTTGTAAATAATAGGCATAAATGTTCATTTCTAATTAGATAATGAACTAAAAAACATATAAAAATCTTGTAGCCTCCACCCGTTTTATTCCTCCCCTAAGAGTTGGTAAATGAATAAAACAAGTGTGTACCATTACAGATGAAACATTTATTACACTAGCAGTCGAAGGCACACAAAATTTGTAGGGTCGTGGGTCTATACAAATAAATCAAATTGAAGTGTCTGTTTATAATGTCAAAATAACAGATTTTTACTAAATGCATATGAAAGCATATTAAATGTAATACAATATTTGTCTGTATGTTTGTTCCGGCTTTACTCTAAAACGTCTGGACCAATATTGACGGGACTTTCACTGGCAGATAGCTGATGTTATAAGGGGTACCTTACCGTATAACATCAGCTATCATTAAGTAGTAACTACATAGATATTTTTTTTTTTAATAAAAAGTTAGTGTTCCGCGGAAACAAAATTAAAACGCCCCTGATAACTGACAATCACGCGGACTAAGGGCGGGTTGCTTTAACTAACCATTACTGACCGGTAATAGTCAAAAATGGCACTAACTATCGTCAAATCAAAAAAATGGGTTGTTTCACAAAATTATACGTCAAAAAATTACTATTACTATAACCGACCAGTCATCGTAATTTTGAGTTGTCAAACAGGTACTTCAAACATCAAAATATTATGGAATCTCTTTTTGAATAACTTTAAATGACGGATTTTTATGTCATGAAACTACCCGTTACATTTAACGTACTTACGTTAAACATCGCACGTCATAGTAACTTTTTAACCGTACGTATTAAACGTTAACCGACTGTTTGAAACAACACGCCCTAAGCAGCGGGCACGAGCTAATCGCAAATTAAGTCGGTAATTGTGTGCAAAATATAATTCGGTGTGGTATTTATTATCTTGCTTACAACCCGCGAATTTTAACACTAAGTATTTTTGTTACATTTTGCTTTATTATCTACCTATTAATTAGTACTGGGATAAAAAATCAATATGGATTATTGCTTACTCCTTACGAGCAATAATCATCTTCGCTAGTTTGCTACGTGTTTTCGATTTTAGCCCATTCAATTTCCTCGCCACCGCAGCAAAGTAAGTGCTATATAAGATTAATTCAATGCATCTTTGATACAAATTGATCCTTCTGCCCATTATTTCATTACCAGCAACATCCACCCGGTCCTATCTGACGTCACAAACAGCCTGGAGTCTATCTTAATTAACCCGGGGAGCCCGATTATTAATTCCCGGCAATTTAGCAGTTGAAGGAATCCCATCGCACCATCGACCTTTGTACCAGGATCGGCAACACTGAGCAAGTATACAACCCCTAATGAATCTTTGGGATGGTCAAATTATAATACAAGTTGTTAAGGTTCGTGTGTAAGGGATGCGTGAATCAAACACCAGTGCTGAGCTAAGACTGTTTTAATGACATTGTACATCGCCTACCCACATACATTTCATTATATGGTTTTACATACACCAACAATCCCTTTCTTTGAAAAAAAAAAATGAAGTAATGAATACATGCATCTTATTCCCTAACAAAAAAAACTAAAATAACCCATGTTACATGGTGGTAAGTATTAATATTATGTTGTTGAAACACTAACCTGTTTTAGTACAATAAACCAAGGTAGCATTTTTGGGAGAAAAAAATAAATATATTTCCCTTGGTTCCTTGTGTATGACCAGATAAAAAAAAAAAAAAAACATATTTATACATCACTGAAGAATAATAATATTGTATTTCATTCTAGGTTTCATTAAAATTAGATAGGTTCCTACCTACATAATACATGTACCTACATGTTATGGAATGAAAATTGAACAATAAAAATTAACAATTTCATTAACGCCTTTCTTCCCCTTGTCTAGCTCCAAGGGGGGAAAAACATTACTGGTTACTGAACATAGTTCATATCTAATTAGTGTATCATTATGTTAAAATATTATGATCATAATATAATTGTGTAATAATCAACCTAATTCAGCATACAATGCAAATGTAATTATCAATTAACAATAATAATATTGACCACTATAAATACAACTATCCAATTAGTATACAATTTTGTTTAAATAATAAAATCAATACATAATTTCATTGTGTGAGAATACACCTAATTCCAGCAATCATCGCAATTTTATTTATTAATTAACAATAATAATATAATTCATTATGAGTCTACTGCTACGCACTTAATCTAGTATAGTCTACACTCTTAAGTTGTACACATATATATATATATTTTTTTTATTTATGAACAATCATTCACAACAAGTACTACAAGTACAACTTTAACAGAATAATCTATTAAGACACACATGCCATTGTTTAGTTACTTAAAACATTGTTTTTATTATATGTTTTGATGACTTAACTTATTTGTACACATTATTAGATTTAAACTACTGGCTGTTTCGTACGAATGACCTGGAAGGGTGCTCGCTGGTGCTCAATATCCCCAGCGATCAGGTGGTCTCACTTTCCTGCCGTAACGAGTGCAATAATTAGTATCCGTTTGAGTCACGGTTTGTTGTCGTGATGGCAAACAAACATCGGAGCTGAGGCTATCAGTTGTGGGTTCGCTACGTTCATTCATGAGTATATCGTCGTATTCGTATGTATTGCAATCTGTAACGGGACTTTGATGATTTGCTTGTGTGCCTGTACTTGTATCTAATATTATATGCCTTCTATTTCGCCGCAGAATGTTACCGTTGTACATTTTAATTGTGTATGAACGCAATCCTACTATGTTATCTATTTCCCCAGATTTCCAAGTGTTTTTTGTCCTTACTTTAACTCTGTCCCCTATTTCCAAAGGCTGTAAAGTTCTAGATCCTCTATCATAGTACTGCTTTTGGATAATTTGACGTGTTTTTAATTTTTCTACTGTGTCACTTTGTATTTTAGGTAGCAATAATGCTGGAGTACACGGAAGTATGCTGCGTAGTTTTCTACTGTAAAATAACTCTGCCGGTGATGGTATTTCGCTGCTTATAGGTGTGTTTAGGTATTCTAACATGGCCAATTGGAAATCTGCGCCGTCAAAACTGGTTTTCTTTAACATATTTTTCATAGTTTGAATGGCACGCTCGACTTGCCCATTTGATTGTGGATATTTTGGTGACGACGTGATGTGCTGAAAGTTCCACTCTTTTGTAAACTGTTTAAAGACCATAGAGGAATATTCTGGACCATTATCCGACATTACTGTTTCAGGAATACCCAATCTACTGAATATTTTCTTTAAATGTTTTATTACGGTTTCTGAAGTTAATGAACATAATTTTGATATTTCTACATATTTACTAAAATAATCTATAATAATAAGATAAGATTTTCCTTTAAAATGAAATATATCTGTGCCTATTTTGCACCATGGCCTTTGAGGTATTTCATGAGGTATAAGTGGCTCTTTCGTGTTTTGTTTTCTGTTAGTCAGACATGCTTGACATCGGGATAAATAATCTTTTAATTGTGTACCCATGTTTGGCCAAAACATTATCTCTCGAGCTCTTAATTTGCATTTTTCTAAGCCTAAATGCCCCACATGTATCTTTTTTAGCATTTCGTGTTGCATACATTTAGGAATCACTATTCTATTGCCTTTCCATATCATACCGAAATTAATAACTAATTCATCCCTGTAATCCCAGTAGGGTTTTATACTATCTTCTACTTCATTTTTATTGCTAGGCCAACCTTTCTTGATAACTTTAAATATCTTTTGTAGTTCTCCATCATTCTTAGTGTTCTTTTGTATTTCTTAGAAATGTGTGTCCGTAAGCGGATTGCTCGTATTTATGTAACATACTTGCGCCTGCGCTTCTAAATGGTCACGGGGAAGTGGCGGGGATGAGTGCTCGTCCGCCGCGGCCGGTGCTACTGCACGCGATAGCGTATCGGCTATGTAAAGATATTTCCCCGGTTTGTAAACGAGTTTAAACGAGTACGGTTGTAATCGTAGTAACATTCGTTGCAATCGTGCTGGTGTGTTTACTAAGGGATTATTTATAATGCTAACGAGAGGTTTATGGTCGGTTTCAATAGTAACATCCTCTCTTCCATAAATATACATATAAAATCTTTCACATGCAAATACGCACGCGTACAATTCTTTCTCTATTTGCGCATACGACTGTTCAGTTTTTGTTAATGACTTTGATGCGTAACATACCGGTAAGTTATCTTGTAACAAACACGCGCCTAGCCCATTTTTGCTAGCATCGACTGATATTACTACCGGTTTTTCTAAGCTATAATATTTTAGTACGGGTGGGTTGATTAAGCACCGTTTAACGTTCTCGAAACATTGATTGTGTGTGCTATCCCAATGCCATTCAGTATTTTTATTCAACAACTCCCGTAATAAATGAGTTTTTTCTGAGAATTGAGGAATGAATTTACTCACATATGTAGCTAATCCTAAAAATCTCTCGACATCCTTAACATTCTTGGGTACGGGCATATCTTTAACGGCCTGTATGTGTGAATTGTCTGGCTGTATCCCATTTTGGGTAATTTTATGGCCAAGATATGTAATCTCAGTTAACCCTATATTGCATTTGTTTTTATTTAATTTCACGTTAATTTCCTGACACCGTTTTAACACTGCTCTTAGGCGCTGATCGTGTTTTTCCTTCGTATCTGCATACAAATCGTCTATAAATTGGATGACGCCATCAAGGTCATCGAAATGTTCACACAACTTTTTATGAAATATTTCAGATGCCGATGATATTCCAAAGGGCATACGCAAAAACTTATATCGGCCGAATGCCGTATTGAACGTACAGAGATCTGTGCTGCTTTCATGTAACCTTACCTGCCAAAATCCTTGTTTTGCGTCTAGAGTACTAAAAAACTTTGCACCTGATAACTTGCATGTTATTTCTTCTAATGTGGGTAATTTGAAATGTTCACGTTTTATTGCCTTATTGAGATCTTTTGGGTCTAAACAAATTCTCAAGTCACCGTTCGGTTTTTTTACAACTGTCATACTGTTCACCCAATCCGTGGGGCCTTCTACTTTTGCTATTATACCTTCTTTTTCCATTGATTGCAATTTTAACCTTATTTGTTCTTTGAGAGCTACAGGTAGTTTCCGAGGGGCATGCACCACTGGTTGTATACTTTCATTTAATTGAATCTTATAACATCCTGGTAAACAACCTAACCCTACAAAAGTCTCTGGAAATTCATCTAGAATGCATTTATCATTGTTTTTATTCGTTACGCATGTCATCACTCTCTTAATTAATTGTAATTCTTGACACGCATTTCTACCCAAGATTGGTGGTGAATCAACATTAGCAATTACAAATTGCAACACATACGTATACGACGATATACTCATGAATGAACGTAGCGAACCCACAACTGATAGCCTCAGCTCCGATGTTTGTTCCCGCGTGAAAAAGATGTGTCTTTCAACAGTCAAATTCTTTTTCGGCAAGAAAAAATCATCAAATAGCTTCAATAACTCCTCCACCGTTCTGTATTCAGTTGTGAATTGCTCACATATTTCTTGACATTTTTCACCTATTATATGTAGTAGTATATTGATCTGAACCTTCTTCTCTTTTTTATATAGTTCACAAGCTTCGTAGTACACACGAAAAGCTTTTTTCCACTTTTCCCATTCTTTACTCAAATTCCCCGAAGTCACATTGTGAAGGTCATTTTCAAAACGAAACGGTTGCGGCGGTTGTAGCACGGTTTCCATACTGCACGATATGTTCACGGCTTCTTCAAATTCTTCATCGGTACCGCTCATCTGCAGCGTTATTTTCTTAATGTTATCGACTATATTTTGGCACGAACTTTTTCTTTAATATTTTCTATATCCTACCGGCTGCGCCATGTTAAGGTTCGTGTGTAAGGGATGCGTGAATCAAACACCAGTGCTGAGCTAAGACTGTTTTAATGACATTGTACATCGCCTACCCACATACATTTCATCATATGGTTTTACATACACCAACACAAGTCTACGGAATTGTAGCCAAAACATTAGATTTCAAGAGAATATTTCTTTAGCTACAATTCAGTTAAAATTATTACTTAAAAAAATTGTTACTTAAAGATTACTTAATACTCGTCTTACACTCCTGTACATATATAAAGGGACGTCAGGATGTTCCACAATATCATTCGGATCCATAGTCAATTTCACTAACACGTGGGTTATCGGGCTAGGAGAATTAAACGACGTATTTCGCACAAAATATAATCAGGACCTTATTACAAAATTATTAGGAACACTGAATCACTAGACACTCCACCAAAAACGTAGCACCTATTCGAGATGCGAACGGATTGCCGCGCCGATTCCAACTAGACTGTCGCGCCGTTCGCTCTCCCCACACTAGCTCTTGGTGTTGCGTCAGAGTGAATGACAACCGATAACTTTGACAGATGACGTTTGTCATATCCGGTTGAGATTCACTCTTAATAATCTTCAAATAATCAAACGCGCCGTCACGGCCAGACTGACATTAGCACGTCCTCGTGCTGCTCCTTTTCACTTGGCGTTGAGTTACTCTGTAACAATAGGAAAATAAAACCCGCTGGGATTATCATTGTCATTTCGCTCGTCCTGTCCTGACATGCTAGGTTCACTGTCCTTATCATAGAACATTTAGGGGCCCATATACTAGCACACGTGTACGCAAGACGATTACGTTTGACCTCATGCAAACTAACACTGGCTTTGGCGTCCCTTCGACCAGCCATCATCTCTTATGATGACTTGGACCGGACAACCTAGCCCTCGACTAGTCATCATCTCATATGACGACACCTAGCTCAGAGAGTGACAGCGTCCCTTCGACCAGTCACCATCTCATATGACAACGTGGACCGGACAACTGGCTCTGTATCTGTCATCTCATATGACTACACATAACTCAGAGTGACAGCGTCCCTTCGACCAGTCGCCATCTCATATGACAACATGGACCGGACAACTGGCTCTCTACCTGTCAATTCATATGTCGACATCTTAGACAGTCTAAAATAATTAATTCTCATAAAACTAACATTACTAACCTTAAAGTTCCTCACACTCTGATGCTGAGAGGGTTACTGAGCTTGCGGTTTCAGTACGACCACTGGACACCGATATTGTGTCACTATCATCACCTGATGTTGGTGCCCTATCGATCTGGCTCCGCCCCGCCGTCTCGGCATCCTCCTCATCATTATTAATTAACGAGGTAGCTATCTCTACTAGACCGTCATGACTCCCGGGTACTAAACGCAGATTTTCGTGAGCATATTTGTAAGTTCGATTAGACCCATCAATGTTTTTCAGCTCATACCTATCATTTTCTAAGACCTTAGTAATTAAAAATGGCCCTTTGAATTTTTTGTGAAGTTTTGTCTGATTGCGCTCGTTGTTTCTTATAAAAACATACTCTCCTATAGAGAATGGCTTCACGACTGCCTTGCCTCGATTGAACCGTTCTATTTCTGCTGTAGCTGCTTTCGCAATGCTGACAGAGGCGTTACATCTGATTGTGTCTAAGTCTGATCGGGGTTCGGGTTCGGAACCTAATGCAATTTTGGACATACCTAACGATTTGGCTTTTATCCCAAACATTAGTTCTGTAGGTGAATATCCAGTTACTCTAGACCGGGTACTATTTAAAGCTAACTGTACATCTAGAAGTTCATCTCGCCAAGTTTTGTTCGGGTCGTTCTCAATTATGGTGAGAATGCTTTTTAGGGTGCGCATTACGCGTTCTACCTGGCCGTTTGCTCTACTAGATCCTGTTGCGATCAGATGAAGGTCTATGCAATGGTCCCTACAAAAGTCTCTAAACTCAGCGCTAATATAGCATCTCCCTTGGTCAGGTATGATGCGTTTAGGTGCTCCGAAAAGGCAAACCGCTTTTTTTAGAGCTTTAATTGCGCTTGCTGAATCTAGCGAGGGGGTATATTCAAGGAGAACATATTTAGTGAAGGAATCGATAATTACCGATGAATATTCTTTGCGATCGCTTTTTCCACTGAGTTTACCTGTGATATCGATATGTATGGTATGCCATGGAGTGGACACTTTAGGAATCGGATGAAGTCTTATCTGGGTAGCACCCGACGGTCCCTTCGAAGCTTTGCACACTATACAAGAGTCTACAAATTTGCGCACTAACTTTGACATTTGTGGGAACCAATACTGCTCGTATAGTTTGTCTAGCGTCTTTTCAGCCCCAAGGTGCTTAATCTCTGTATGGATGTGGTTGATTAAAGTCCAAGTGAGTGAGCGCGGTACAACGGGGAGCCAATAGCTACTTTTGTGACGCTCAATTTTCCTATAAAGTATCCCCTTTCGAACATCGTAGGTATGGGCAACGGCTTCAGGAAGATCTTTGTTGTTGTGCTTGTTAATTAGGTCCTGTACTTCGCTATCTCTCTTTTGTTCAACTGTCAACCAACCCTGATGAAGTTCAACGAATTGGACAGACTTGTTTCTCTTGGACAGATTGGTATCGGGATAGTTTGTAGTAGGTTCGTCGAGTGGATTTCTGGAGAGAAAGTCGGCATGCCCCATGCTACTTCCTTGCTTATGGACAATGTCAAAGTCATATGCCTGGAGGAAGGCCCACCATCGATGGACTCGAGGTGTAAGATCGGTTTTAGACTTTGACGCCTTAAGAGAATTACAGTCCGTGAAAACTGTGAAGTGCTGTCCATACAGATAATGTCTGAAATGTTCAACTGCTCGGACCACCGCCAAGGTTTCAAGTTCATAGGAATGGTATCGAGATTCAGTTTCGGCTAATATCACATGGGGATCACATGGATATCACATGGGGCAGATTATTACGTCGCTGAATTAGTATTGCACCATACCCCTCTGAACTGGCGTCTGTATGAAGCTCTACTGGAGACTTGGGGTCAAAGATCGTCAATACAGGCTCTGATGTCAATATGCTGACTATGGTTTTATGGATCTCACTATGCTGGCTCGTCCAAGTTATAGGACCTTTCAGTTTCGTTAGGGGATATAAAGGACATACTAAGCGGGTATAATTTGGAATGAAACGCCTAAAATAAGATACGAGACCTAAAAATTGACGAACTTGACTGGCTGTTCGCGGGGCGGGTATGCCTGTCAGTGCTTGTACCTTCCTAGGGTTGGGAGTTACTTGACCTGATTTAATGACATAACCTAGGAAATCTACTTCGTTTTTCATGAATTTACATTTATGAATGTTTAAAGAAAAACCCGCTTCGGATAGAGCTTTAAGTGTAAGGTCTAAACGCTCAAGACCGCTCGTGACGTCTTCAGAGTAACAAAGGACGTCATCCATATAAGCCAATGCCACCGTATCCTTAAGCGAACCTAGAGCTTTGTTAATACACCTTTGATACACCGACGCTGCATTTCTTAAGCCAAAGGGCATGGCAAGGAACTCATATTGCCCATCGGGGGTCACAAAAGCCGTACGAGCTATGCTGTCGCCCTCTGGGTCTATTCGAATCTGGTGATAGCCTGATGCCATGTCCAATGACGAAAAATAACAAGCACCATGAAGACGATCTATCTGCTCATCAATTATTGGTAACGGGTAATGTTCTGGCCGGGTATTAGCATTAAGCTCGCGATAGTCAACGCACATTCTATCAGAGTTGTCTTTCTTTTTAACGAGTAGTATCGGACTGGCAAAGGGTGACGTGCTCTCGCGAATGACTCCTGCTTCTAAAAGATGTCTAATTTTGTCCCTAACTATCTCCTTTTCTGCCGGTGACAGCCTATAAGGACGCCGCTGAACAGTTTTATTTGGGTCAATTACCTCTATTCGCATGAAACCTGTGGAGACGCGACGTACCGGTATGCCTTCTATGCAGAATTCGCGGTATTTTTGTAATATCCTAATGAGGGCTACCCTATGCTCACCTTGTAAATCTGTATCAATGTTAGCAAAATCATATTGATTCGATTTCTCTACAATGCCAATATCCCTACGTAACGAAAAATGAATGCGCTCGTTACTAATTTCGACATTAACACATTTGTCTAAAATATCCCTGCCTAATATAACCGATTCACTAATAGCAGCGTTAGGAACTACATGAAACAATACATCTAATTGAATGCCTTCAACATTGATGGGGCTAAGTATCTGTGAGTCACACTTCACGACATTATTATCTCCAATACCCGTGAGATATACAAGTTCGTTAAATATTGTACCCGGTAGCCTGCTAGCCCAGCCGGAAGTCACCAATGAACAGGCGGAACCACTATCGAAAAGAAAAGAAACGAACTCACCCGTGGGTGTGGTGAGGGTGCCGGTTGCCGGCCTCCGCTCGCACAGGTGGACCCCCTTGACGGCCGGTTGCCCATCGCTCCCTTTGCGGTCTGGACACGCTGATGCGACATGCCCTTGTTGACCGCAAACATAACAAGTGACAGGACGCGGCTGAACTTGCGTCTTCATAGGCTGCTCAGCTGTCTTCGCAGTTGCTCTAGCAACAGGCTCTTCGAGGCGTTTGCGACACTCCACTGCACGATGACCTGATATACCACACCGATGACACGTTCCAGTGAAGCGTGGTTCATTATAGCGGCTTCTTTTCACTTCGGTCTCGTTACTCTCTTGTCCTTCGTATTTTCGTTTCAATGAAATACCATTGAGAACCCGTAACAACTGAGCTCTGGTAGATACATTACAAGATTGCAGCTCTCGTCGTATAATAGCATCTTTTTGGCATAGCACAGAAGCCACAAACCCTGCGATGACATCTTCTGACATTTCAGTGCGAGGGATACGCTCTATCATGCTCCAGACACGTGTTGCAGCTTCGCTTGCAGTTTCTTTTGTACCGAGTTGGAATCTTAATATCTCGTCGAAGTAGTCTTGCGGTAACATCGGTTTTCCAAATTTTGCTAGGAGTAATTCCTTTATTTGCAGCCATGTTAATTGTGAAGTTTGCAATTTGGTCAAACACGTGGCTGCCCGTCCTCTCAAAGCGTGTGTAAGCGCTAGCAAAAGTTCCGCACCATCTAGTTTCCTACTCTTCACTACTATTTCCGTTATCCTGCACCAACCTTCTATGTCCGCGTCTTTTTCATCTGGGTCAAACCGCACTAGTTGTATTGTCATGCGGTTTGTATCTTCGTTGGGCTGCGGCGTCTTCAAGAGGCGAGATAATAAGGCTTCCATGTTGCGTAGTAAATTATGCGATGATGCCACATACGCACTGCTATCTTCTCCTTGTGAAAGCCCTTCGTATCCCACTTCTGATAAAGGGACGTCAGGATGTTCCACAATATCATTCGGATCCATAGTCAATTTCACTAACACGTGGGTTATAGGGCTAGGAGAATTAAACGACGTATTTCGCACAAAATATAATCAGGACCTTATTACAAAATTATTAGGAACACTGAATCACTAGACACTCCACCAAAAACGTAGCACCTATTCGAGATGCGAACGGATTGCCGCGCCGATTCCAACTAGACTGTCGCGCCGTTCGCTCTCCCCACACTAGCTCTTGGTGTTGCGTCAGAGTGAATGACAACCGATAACTTTGACAGATGACGTTTGTCATATCCGGTTGAGATTCACTCTTCAAATAATCAAACGCGCCGTCATATACTTAAGTTAATAACTTAGAATCAAATAAAAGAGTTTTTGAATTCCAATTGTTTGTTTAGGTTCATATGGGACACGGAAAAAAGAATCAAAACGTCATATGACAATATTTTACTTTATATTTGAACTATAAAATTAGAATGAATATATATATCTTTCTAATTTAACCTTCTTAGAAGTCAATAACAGTTAATGACCAATAGACTACTTATGTAAACTAAGTTTCACAAATTCCCTACACTACCAATTGATAATAATTGATTAATTGATTTATGATATTGTTACGTATGACAGAATGGATTCGAAACTTGCTGTAATTTGAATATTAGAATGTCATTTTTGTGTTTTTGACGCAAGAGAGAATACTTTTTGGTGTGAAAGTGTGTATTTTTTATATATTTTGCTTTAATTACATGAACATTGATGTAATTCATAAATGTGTGAGCATTTGAGCATGTGAGCATTGATGTAATTCATTGATATAATTCAGGGCATTCCACCGGACGTATCTTGTCGACTAATATTTAAGAAACTCGGTTTGCTACCACTACCCTCATTATATCTATATGAAACTTGTATGTTTGTACGGAAACATAAATATCTATTCAGGACAGCAGCAGATGTAAGCTCTAGGAGTGGGCGTGACCAACTTAGACTTCTTTTAGATGAATTCCCCCGATTAACAAAATATAGTAAGAGCTGCTTATCTATGGCTGTACGTATATATAACAAATTACCATGTAAACTAAAATTACTAAATAGTAGACTGTTTAAAATTCACTTGTTTAAATGGCTAAATGATAACAATTTTTATAGCATTAAGGAATACTTTGAAAATAAGTTATGTTAACCACTTTGCATGCTTTAGTCTTAAGCAAAACATGTATGATCACATTTTTAACTCATGCAACACCTTTGTATACCATGATTTATGCAAATAAATAAATATGATAAATCTTTAAATAATCCATTATTTAAAAACTAATTTTTGCCCGCGTTTCGTCTGTGTGATTAAACAAGTTTTAAATTAACCTCCTACTTCCACTACTCCTATACTAGAAAGGTTTAGGTAGTTAAATAAAGGAAAACAATCATGATTCATCAGAATCAGTCTTTTTATCATGAATGCTTTTCCTCTTTTTCTTCTTTTTATTGAAATTTGCATGTTTATTTCTCAAACATGTAGTACAATGTGTTGATTGTATATTACAAATGCAAAACAAATTACGTGCTTATGTTGGCAAGAAATATCAGAATTGTAACTAGCACTTTATAATAAAAAGACATCTCGTTTGTTTACCTTTATTTAACAACCTATATCAATGATGAACAGGTTAAAACACATAAGCGGAATAATATGTTTTATTTAACCAAAAACATACAGAGTTTGAAATACAGTTTTGAAAATTAAATATTGGTTCTGTGCAAGAATAATGAATACTCTACCTCTTAAGCTAGGTACTGTATTTTAAGAGGTAGCTTACTGTCTATCTCAATAATTTCTCTCAAGTGTACTGTGTCATTCTACTGTATGGTATACAAAGAGTAAAATTGTGTGTGAGTGTAAAATAAAAAAATATCATATGTGGAATGTTAGATCAATATCTCTATGTGTGTCAAATTTCAGCTTATTCTGTTCAGCCGTTTAAGCGTGAAAGAGTGACAAACATCCACTCATCCTCACAAACTTTCGCATTTATAAAATTATACTATGAATTATTTATTATAGGATTCTTACAATTTAATTTCCTCAAACACTGTCACGGTGACACGGTTATAATTAGACAAGTTGTAGTTTGAGGACTTAAAATGACGTTTCTGTGTTAACTGTCATTAAGTTGTCTGAACTAAAGCTTAATGTTAGATTTTGCATAACTTGAAGCTAAGTAAAGTTTGTTGGTTGTGATATTGTCTGGAATTGTTTTCTTGAGTTAACTGACAACTTGACGGGTTATTTTTAGAAGATTTTAAACTTACTTATATAACATCATCTTTTCCCAATTATATTGGGTATTTCTTACTCATTGTAGCCCGCGTCTTCCTCTGCAAGATTTTTTCACAGATCTCTAATTATTTTGTACTTAGAGATATGTAGCTTCCTATTAAGGAAATAATTTTTAGCAACATACTAGTATTAGTTCTGGAAAATAGCCCTAACAGCCTAACCTCAGCGCATCGGGAAACTTTAATCTAATCTATCTTCTTCTTCTATCTAATCTTCTAAATATATAAAAGCGAAAGGTCACTAACTCACTCATCACGAAATATCGAAAACCGCTTGACATTTAAAGATAAAATTTGGCTGGGAGGTAGTTTATAGTTAGTTGACGTCCGCTAAAATTTTGCGACAGGGCCGGTTTAAGGAGGTCTAAGAACTCTCGCAAGTAAACACCGGGAACGAAGTCGCGGGCAGCAGCTAGTTTATAATATGTACTAGAGACCTACCCCTGCTTCGCACGGGTGCAATGTAGATCAAACTATACGTATAAACGTTTCTCTTGAATCACTCTATCTATTGATGAAAACTGTATTTAAATCCGTTGCGTATTTTGAAAGGCCTAAGCGTACAGACAGCGAGACGATTTTGTTTTAAAAGAAGATATTATACAACATGTTACTTAATGTGTACGCACACATTAAGTAACATTGTTTTTCAACATTGCAACATATAACAATACTGTATTATTATACTACTACTACTTGTATTATACTACATTAGAAATACAATGCTATATGACTTTGTCGTTTGTCGTTCTACAGTACAGGCTGCTGTTCACTATCGCGTTATATAACATTGTTGTAAATATTAATAACATGTTAAATAACATTTAGCCTCCACATTGCTGAAACATTACAAAGTTTTATAACATGGTATGTTATATAACATGTACGCACCTTAAGGCAACAAAGGCACATAGAAAAATACACATAAACAATATCCTTACCTATAGACTAATACGACTATATGACTAATACATTACCTATTATTACTTAAAAGTGAAAAACTATTGTACATGAAGTTAAATTAATTAATAATCGCCGAATAATGTATACCCCGTATATAAATAATGCTGATTGTGCTTAGTATCTCTAAGTCTAATATTAAGAGTAGGTCTCTTAATATTCTAAGACTTGTCTTAAGTCTGTCTGAAAGTTTAATTCACAATCTTGAAAAGGTTAAGTATTTGATGTAGCCTCAATGAAGCTCGAAGCCACTTAACTTAATTTTTGACTCAAAGGTTCGCATCATCTTAATGCATCAGCATCTCTCAATACTCACATTTTGTTAGTTTAGTTTTACAGACCTAGCTAATAAATTCCCTGGTAATATTCTACTGCACTTGAAGCAGTTTGAACAATCTTATTTTTGTTTACTAGACTTAAATAGGGATCATTTTGCTCATTATTATAAACAACTTTTAATGTGAATGTGGGGTTAAATCCAAAAATTGCAAACAAAAATCTCCTAAATATATTAAATCCTAAATAAACTCGACAAAAAGTATGATCAGCTGATTTACTTTATTGATCAATGTTTTCATTGTTTTTTGCTTTTAAATAACTTAGATTATACTTACTCCACCAGCTATTACATACGAAACATTACAAAAAAAACAATCAATCGTTAATTGATTGGATTAGATAGTATATTTATTAGGATGTCTGGGAGGTAATAAAATTAATAGGTAATATAGTGCGTTAAAATAAGAAAAACAACAGCGCATTTTTAATCATGAGAGTCATATTTAATAGGGATCCCTTCTTTTCGCATAATGTTCTTTTTCCTATACTTAATACTTTGGCATAGCTGTTTTGGTATAAATTGTTTTGTCATAATAATACTTTGCCATATCCTTTTTTTGGCATACAGTTTATGTTGGCATAATAATCTTTAAGGCTAATTTGTTTTGGCATAAATTTATTTCGCATAATGTTACTGTGCAAATCTAGTGCGCCACGCTAAAGTATTGTCTTAATAATTCAATATGTTGTGCTATAAAAGTTGATGGCAGAAACGAATCGCTGCAAAACCGACTCCACGTAGTCTTCTCTGCCCTACTACTAGAGTGTAATCTAAGCCCGCGTAGGCGCGGAGGGGCGAGGCGGCCCGCGAGCTGAGGAGCAGGTGGTTTTAACACTCGCGCCGTGGCCGAGGCCAGCCGGCGCAGCCGGCCAGCAAGCCGAAGCTTCGGTGGTGAGCGTAAAACACATCTGCGACGATAATCTCGCGCAGGACCGCCGGAGCCCCGCAGCGCCGGAGCCGTGACAGAAACCATGCCTGCTGCATGTTGCATGCTTGCTGCATGCTTGCTTGCATGCTGCATGCTTGCTGAATGTTTGCTGCATGCATGTGTGCATGCTACATGTTTGCTGCATGCATGTGTGCATGCTGCATGCTTGCTGCATGCATGATGTATGTTTGTTTGGTTAGTATGGTAAAAATATATTTTAATATCATTTTATGCTTTAAAATGTTATGCTTCATTATTATTGTGATTAGAGAAAATATGCTTATTAAAAAAATTATGCGTAAGCTATTATGCGTAAATAATATTAAGCGAACATATAATTATGTGAAACAAAAGTATACCAAGTTATATTAGGTCTTAAAATTTTATGCAAATTAATAGGGAACCTATTTAATATACGTATCACACCCACAAGAAAATCCCAGAACAGGCGATACTCCCACGACGCAGCAAAAGCCATCCCAAACAATATTCAATCATTTCAATATCGTAACTTAATTAATATTCAACAAATTTCAATATCCCTTGCAACCAAAATAACCGGAATATCTAATGCTGTTTACGAAATAGTTTCAAATATTGAGGCATAAAGCAATGTTGATGAAAATACCGGGGTACGCCCTATAACAACATCAATAATAAATAATAATACCGCCCAATTATTTCCCCACTGCAGGGCAAAGGCGCAGTATAAATATTAGTACTATCGTATAGTAGCGACACGCCCCGCCTCCCTCCGAAACACTGCTCCTCACCTTTTCCCGCGCGTTGAACGTGCTCTCGAAACTGCTTTTAGTTCAAGCGGCGCACATACGGGTATTTTGCTAATCTACTACTAGGATTTACAAACTGTAGATAATGTTGACGACTACCTGAACTAGCGGACAGTTTCGGCACAGTAAATATCTTTACTGTGGTTTCGGGTTTCAATAATAACCCGCCCTCTCCGCGTAAATTTTTTATTTCGTCGTCTATTTGTTATACTATCAAGTTAGATCCTGCCATAATTCCTTATACAATTGAAAGTTTAAAACTTTGAGTAGTAAAAAATAAAAAACATTGCCGCGGATAAGCGCTATGTTATGTTTTGATAATTTGAACTTTTTTTGAGTAGGTAATGTACAAAAAAAATACTGTAATTCGTATAATTCTAAAAGAAATGTCTCTTTGTTTTAGGTTCACAAGGTACCTCGGGAGTAAGAGTAGTACCTCTTATAAGTTGTATGACAAGCTTAAAAAGGAGAAAAATATAGTGTCTTTTTGCAAGAAACTATCGCGCTTCTCATGCCTGGGGAACCCAATGATATTTAATAATAAAACCTCTTTATAAACACATTAAGTATTTTTTCTACTAAGTTATATCCTTTAGAAAAGAATAAGATCATAAAATTATTTTGGCCGCCTAGATTGCCAAAATACCCGGCGCGTAGACACGCATACACACGCACGTTTTAAATTTGTAGTCTGTTATTTTGGTGTAGTGTAGATAATTAAATCATTTCGTTTGTATGGAGTGTCGTAGGTGCGGCAAAGGCAACCTAGGAAGCCCACAAGGTCTGTCGAGTTGGAGCCGGAGTCGGTGGCCTGAGTTTCCTGGAACGCTATCGACCCACACCCTGCCTTCACCTTCCTTCCATTAATTATTCCACCTACTACCTACACACTCCTTACATCTTTATCCATTACTCATTATAAATAATACTACATTTTTAGGGTTCCGTAGCCAAATGGCAAAAAACGGAACCGTTATAGATTCGTCATGTCTGTCTGTCTGTCCGTCCTTATGTCACAGCCACTTTTCCCGAAACTATAAGAACTATACTGTTGAAACTTGGTAAATAGATGTATTCTGTGAACCGCATTAAGATTTTTACACAAAAATAGAAAAAAGAACAATAAATTTTGGGGGTTCCCCATACTTAGAACTGAAACTATTTTTTTTTTTTTTCTACAAACCCATACGTGTGGGGTATCTATGGATAGGTCTTCAAAAATGATTTTGAGGTTTCCAATATTTTTTTTATCTAAACTGAATAGTTTGAGCGAGAGACACTTCCAAAGTGGTAAAATGTGTGCCCCCCCCCCCCCCTGTAACTTCTAAGAGAATGATAAAACTAAAAGAAATATATGATATACTTCCACCGAAAATTGGTTTGAACTAGATCTAGTAAGTAGTTTTTTTTAATACGTCATAAATCGTAAGACCGCAATTCACCTTTCATTCAATCAACTCAAATATAAAACTAAAAAAAACTTGTATATTAATATGTTACTTGCTGCTACGGAACCCTTCATGGGCGAGTTCGACTCGCACTTGGCCGCTTTTTTTATGTCATGTTATTTTAAATATACATTTATATACCTTTATACCTTATTCACCTCTTTTATTTTATCTGTCGCTTCACGACAAAGTCTAGAATCATAATCTAAATCCATGTAAAAATTTGCGTCACGTTGTAACCACCGTGTGAGTGTGATATTTGTCAATAAGTCAAAACGTAGCAATTTTGAAGTTAGCGCGTTACAACAATCGAAGTTTTTTAATAATGTAGGTACTTGCCATGATACTAACGTCTCTATTTCTGTCACATTGACGAATTGCCAGTGAAACTAAACGCAGTGTGTCTAATCTTAGCTTTACAACGCGAAATGTAAATACCCTTTGAGAGCGCAAGTAATTAATACAGCGTTCAAGCAAAAGCTCAATACGGGATGTGTTATACTCATGACGTCACATCTGTACTTATGTATGAAGTAGGTAGATATTTGTAGAGGGTAAAATCATTTTCGTTTTCCCGATGTTGAAGCTCGCGTACGTCTTCCAAATATTGCTTAATTACGAAGCCAAACGAATGCAATTTTGTGAGGAGTCGCGTAATTTATATTTAGCTGAAACTGAGAACTAATTTTGCGTCATAATGTGATATATACAGGACTTTTGTGTAAAAAGGTTGCAGTGTAAATTGCGCAACTCAAAAAATGCGATTTGGAACTCTCAATTTCACACTCACATTTTTACCACACAACCAGATACATTTATGTTTTTTTTTTGTTACACTGCCAGGAGAATAGCTGGAACAAACAAACACACAGATAGACAGGCAGACAGATATTTTTTTTTATGGTATACGTACCATGTGAACATTCAGCATTTGGGGTAAAATGTTCTTATTTTTAACCGACTTCAAAAAAGAAGGAGGTTATCAATTCGGATGTTTATATATTTTTTTTTACACACACACTTACACTTACGCACACACACTTACACTTTTTACTTTACTTTCGGAAGTCGGTGGCAATACAAAACAACAAACACAAAACCACCGCCACCGACTTCCGAAAGTAAAGTAATGTGTGTTCTATGCTAAAATTATTTATCACTTTTTAGTTTTTAAAGGTGGTTCTTTTTGTTTGAAAAAACTTTTTTGACATTACAAACAGAGACTTAAAATTTATTGATTTGCTTAGATTGTTTTTAGACTTTAAACTCACGTAAAAGAGTGATTCAAAGATTTGACTACTTAGCACACTCACAATATTGTTAATATAAAGTATTCATATCTCTTTGCTTGAGTAAAATCTAAAATGTGATAAATAACTTTAGCACAGAACACACATGACTTTAGTTTCAGAAGTCGGTGGCTTTGTACTGTTTGATGTTTTGTATTGCCACCTACTTCCGAAACTAAAGTCATGTGTGTTCTGTGCTAAAGTTATTTATCACTTTTTAGATTTTGAAGGCGGTTCTCTCTCTTTTTTGTTAAAAATGCTTTTTATTTTTCGCTTTTTGGGTACCACCTCATCATCCAAATCCATTAAGATACGGAACACAGTCAAAACAGAGATTGAAAATACAAGGTTGGAGAAACTTAAAACATCATCCATGTATATTTTTTTGCTTTCTGTCGATATTTTCAAAAAGTGCTGAATCAATTTTGATTAAATTTATGTGGGACCTATCTACAAAAATAGAATTTTCAAAATCGCTTTACATTTGCTGGAGAAATCGCGTAACAAATAGGTATACAAAAAAAAACTTTATTTTTGAAGTCGGTTGAAAAGTATGTCAATTGGTTTACGGAATAATCTACTCTATTCCCCCTCCCGTGAAAGAGACAAATAGTTTCAAGGTCACCAAAATGGCTGTCACTAGATTTTTTGATGTGACACTAACAATATTCATTTTTATCATGTATCTACTTAAAAACTTTTGAATCTTACTGTAAACTGAAGAGAAAAATGTAATATAATTAACTACTCTGTATACTCAGATTTTTTAATAGTAGCAGGGTAACCTGCGAACCAAATACCTTGTCTGACTGTACTTATGTACAGCGATTTAACAACACAATAGATTAATTATCTCCATCATGTTCTACCTGTTATTTATATAAAGTTTGTAGCCCCACATTACATCCTGATTAAAAACTCATTAACATTCAGTAATTATACAATAAAATCTGTAGGTTGGGGAAATAATTATACGTATTCAGAAACTCTTCATTGTACGTTATATAATAATATTCTAGTACTTAAATTAAAATGTTTACTTCAACATTATTGTAAAGTATTGAAAATTAAAATGAAGTAAAAAAAAATCACTACCTATACGAAAAATCATGGACAGGACTTTTGGCAAGAAACGCAATTTTCGAACATTACAAATATTTAGCATAGAGATTTTTTAGTCTCTAAAAGATCTTAAAAAATTTCGAACAACGATAACAACAAAAAAAAATCACCATCTTTCTGCCCATGTCCCATGTGACTAAAGGGTCGGCGCAAGACGTCTTTTTAACCGACTCAAAAAAAGAGGTTCGCAGTTCAAGCCGTATGTTTGTATGTATATGTTTGTCCGCGATTATCTCCTGTTTGACTGAACCGATGTTGATGCGGTTTTCATAAAAGTGTTTGTTACATTCTGGAGAAGGTTTTAGTATACAAGAAATAGAAGTTTACTTAGCACTTTTTGAAAAAAAACAAAAAAGAATACATAGAAGTTGTTTTCGTTTCTTTTATCTTTGGAGGACGCGGACGTTCATCTCTGTTTTAACTGTGTTACCGTTTCTTAATGGATTTGGCTGATGAGGAGGCACTAAAAAGTGTAAAATAAGAACTTTTTCCAAAAACAGAACAGACACATGACTTTACTTTCGGAAGTCGGTGGCAATACAAAACATCAAGCAGAACAAAGCCACTGACTCCCGAAACTAAAGTCATGTGTGTTCTGTGCTAAAGTTATTTATCACTTAATCGTTTTTGAAGGCGGTTCTCTTTTATGTAAATGTTTTGTCTTCCATTCCGTCCTGCCAATCGTCTTGCATCCACATTTATAATCATAACTCTTAGTCGCATACGCTTCATATCTCCTGACATAGACACAGAATCAAACACCTATTAATATTCAAACGCCACATTACCTTGTAAAACCCGCTAAGGGACTACACAGAAGTTGGCGCTTAAGCTTTTTAACGAGGCTTCCATTGCACTGTGAATCCGATAATGATCAAATCTAGAGGCGCTTGTTCCTAGTGTAGACTGCCTTTATCTACGTAGTAACACGGGATAGAGTGGTCGTGTTATTTACGGGCCGGGCAGGCTTTGTGGTGGGCGAATAAACGCATTTGTTACCGAATGTATCTAAATCACGGGAGATACAATCGGTAATGTTGCACTTTTTTATGTAGTTGTACATGTTGTTGTGGAAAACAGAGGGGGCAATTCCTGTATTTTTAGACAGGTTTACATTCAGATCTTAGTCTAAATCTATCAAAAATACTAATTATTTTTATTATTTTTATTTTTATAACTATGCCCTTGCCATGTTATCTCTTCTCCACCCTTAGTTGACCGGTAGAAAATACCTGTGTGCATGAACTCTAAATAAATTAATTAATTAAAAGTATTTTTATAAAGAGTCGGTTCATTTTAAATAAAAAAATGAGTTTGATTGTCGCTGACTAGATGAAATTACGATTACATTTTTAATGTATTTAGTTAAGAGAATTGACTTTTTAATTCTGAATTTTAAAGGAATTAAAAAGCTATATAGACGAATTTAAAAATTATAAATATACCTAAATAAATGAGAAAACTTTTATTACGATTTTTTCCTTTGTTCAATCTTCACCAAGAAAAACAAGATGTAACGTTAGCTAATTGTTATTTTACTGTAAGTTATTTATTTTACCTTCTCAATACTAGATAAACCAAAACTAAAACTTACTGTTGGTTACAGATAATCCCGAAACATGTAAAACACGCATTTGCGATCGCAACACGAGCGTGCTACAGCAACCAAAGCTGCAACGTAAACGGACGCCCGCATATTCTGAACGAAAGCCTTTTACATTCGAATCATGCGGAACTCCACGTGAAAGGAACTGGATTGCAACGAAGTGCACATACCGAGTTCTTTAGCACACAATCTATGCACAAAGTTCGCAAGCACCAAACTTTGAATATGGAACGAAACCGTATTCCAACCTGTCCAATTTTCAATACAAACATTTAAGATCTATCTACCGTAGTTGCGGTTTCTTTCAAATTTCGAAGGATTTTTTTTCTTTTCTTTTTTCCAGAAACTAAAATATGCAGGAACATAATTGCTTTGTATTCGGAACGTTTGTTCAAAATCCTAAAATAATTATGAAGCACACAATAGCCTCATAAAACATGCAAAAACGTTTTACATTCAGTTATTCGTTTTTCAACGGCCAGTTTCGAAACAAAAAACTTGATAAATTAACTTTCTAAACAATCGTACTCTCGTCGTTTTATTCGGTCTTCAAATCTGTTCATTCGCTTAATCGAGTGTCGTAAAAAAGTTTTCAAGTATTGACTTAATGGCTATAGTTTCGATCGTAAAGAAACGATTGTCACTGCGATTAAGCAGATAAGTTTTGAGCAAAATACTGGTTATAAATATTAAACGATATTTCCGTAGAACAGAGTTAGAGCTTAGTTATGGTTGAAACGAACATAGTAATTTGGGTTCCCATTGAAAATGCTAACAGAGAACAGTTCTCAGAATTGTAAAGCAAGTTATTAAATCCGTGTGCACAGTCACACAAAGATTCTAATAACGCTACGCGGGCATGCAATCTGCTGTTTGGAAGCATTTGTTTGTACCAACAATGCTACTAAATGGAATGAATTAACTATTCGTCAGTTTGAATTCAGAGTTAATTTAACAGTCATTCCTTAAATAAATAATTGTATAATAAAATGAAATAGAGCACTCCATTAAATGTTACTATTTGATTGTTTAATTAAAACTTAAATTTTCAATTAAAGGAGTAGTATCTCTTGGGTGGCAAACACAAAACAAGGAGTGGTGGTATGCGAAAGCCTTTTGCTACGAAGACAGACGGCTTGGTACATAAATCCATAAAGGAGGCCTTGCTATATTTAGTCTCATGTGATATTATTGTATAACAATTAAGAAAAAATAAAAACGATCCGTATAAAAACCAATCCAAGAAAATGTAGGTTACATACTACGTATTTCAAAGCGAAAGATTTACTGACTAATACGAAATCTCGAAAACTGCTTGACATTTTATGAAGCTGTAATTATTAGGTCGTTTACAATATTTATTTATTTTGTTTTTTTTTATGTTTCTATTTTTATTTTCATATTTAAAAATGTAATTTACATGTATAGATAAGATACAAAATAAATGGCATAATGATAATAAGTCGGGTCTGCCTAGTTTGGGGCTAGATCCCCAAACTAGGTAGACCCTGTAGTATAGGTGTCAGACAGCTGATATACATACACAAATACATAAATAGATACGTATATGGATAAACAACAACCAGACACAAGGCAAACACAAATGCTTATCACACAAATGTTTGCCCTGGGTGGGAGTCGAACTCGCAACACGCTATGCAGCAGTCAATCGATCAACCACTGCGGCAACCGTATCGTCTAGGTAGGAGACGGTACTAAGAACAAATTTTGCGGCAGGACCGAAATAAGGAGGCTTTGACTTCCACGCGGCAAAGTCGCAAGTCGCATACTCGTAGTTAGAAGTAGAACGCCCCTTTTCTGTACACACTGCCACATTCAACAGATATCTTCACGCGCGTACATACCTGATACACCACACTCAAATCTCTAACCACTATTAATGTCCTAAAATCCGCAAAGCTTAATTTCTTTGCACGTTCGTGGTCCCTCGGAAAGTCGTTTCGCCAAAGTAATTGCTTATGAGTGGAAGCGGATAAACGAAACGAGTTCCACTCTACCGGGGCTCGTAAAATGGAGTCAGGGGCTTGCATTTAATTAATACAACTACTAGAACTACGTGAGAGCACATCGACTGAAATGGAATCATTCCTTTTGACCGCTGAACTGACTCTTCCCGTCGAAAAATTACCCAAATTACCACGTTCGCATCAGCGTTTTACCGACCCAAAGCTAAGTGGAATTGCACTTCATGAATTCGGTAACTCTTTCCGAACGCTCCAAGTTGTCGGATCGACTGTACACGCTCTAACATACAGACGACGCTTTTAACTCAATGTAAATGTTCTCTTTGAATTTTTTAGATTAGGTACAGACGGTAACAGATGATACTTTGCCATGGAAGTGTTTCCTGTAATTAGTCCGATCTACTTCAGTTACTAATAGTACAGGACGGGGACATGGCAAAGGAAAAAGTTAAGGTCAATAGTCTTTAATTTGAAGACGGAACAAAAGGGACACCAATAATAGGAGAGACAAGAGCACGATTACAGAACGACAAGTCGCACCAACTTAGGATATTATAGAGTTGTTAGAAGACTGTTCTAGTGTGTTTGTATCAATTAGGTAAGTGCTGAAGCACTTATTGGCTCACCTGTACTCTTCTTTTATTTTTGTCTACAAATAAATAAAGGTAAATAATAAATACTACACAAACAACAAATTCAATTGCCGTAAAAAATTGATCACGTATTTAGTTTTTGCGTATTGCAGTAAAATAACTCTATCAACGAATTTCAACCATATTGTGTGCGATGAATAAGCGAGATAAAATTCAATGCTTTTTAATGTTTTGGTACAAACTTCTCTAGATGATTCCTTACTTTTTTCTTGGGTCGTTGTCGGTATGCAAATTGCGAATTCATTAAATGATTGTACGTCCGTCTGAAGTTTTCATTTTTTTTTCTTTCGTGCTTGTTAAGGGTCTCTTGTCTGCTAAGTTTAATAGAAGCGTTTAGATGCTCTACTAATTAAACAGCTCATGTATTGTTTACTTTT
This sequence comes from Charanyca ferruginea, assembly GCA_947361185.1. NCBI lineage: Eukaryota > Metazoa > Arthropoda > Insecta > Lepidoptera > Noctuidae > Charanyca > Charanyca ferruginea. The sequence continues at coordinate 10,015,771 of OX376074.1, read as the reverse complement.
ACAGTTTTCCATGAATCATTAATAAGTTTCTTCATGAGAGCTTCATTGATTTTATTCCTGAACTTGATTGCTGCGCTGCGGTGAACTTTATTGATCAGCAGTGGTATTCTGTAAAAATTAACCTCGGTGAAATCTCGGTCAAATGCTTGGGATTGATTGATAGCTCATTCCAATCTCCCTTTACATATATGATCACCACGATCGAGGTATTTTTAAATAAGAAAATATTAACTAGCTTTTGCCGCGACTTCGTCCGCGAGAATGTCGGTGGATGCAGACGAAGTCGCTGATTAAAAAGTAGCCTATATCCTTCTCCAGGGTTCAAGCTATCTTCATGCCAAATTTCATTTAAATCGACTCAGCCGTTTAATCGTGAAAGCGTAACAGACAGAGTTAGTTTCGCATTTATAATATTAAGTAAAATATGGAAGTATGGATAGTATGGATTAGTCGTACCTATTATTTTAGTTAAGATGATAATCAAAAAGTAAAGCCTAGAAAAATAAACTGGCAGCTGCAGAATCCATAAGGACTACCACTCAATGCGAAATACTTGACCTAGTTCCTCCACGAGTGTTTTAAACCAATATCTCACAAGATAACGGATGGACAATCAACTGATAGAGAAACCTTATTTACGATGCAAAGGAGTTACATTAGGTCTAAGTGCGGTCTACAAACCACAGACAATTGTAGGCCTTACTTTAAATCATTGAAACGGTTAACATTTCCGGCACTATACATCAGAAACTGCACTTTTTGTAAAAAGAAACCCGCATTTATTTGTTAAACTATCAGCAGTCAAGAAAACTCAATTGGCGTGCTCAGTACAAAAAACAATTATGTAACATATAATGTAAGACTTCCGTAGTTCAAGGCAGAAAAAAAGCTTTTTCGGAATTGCTCGTAAAATATTTAATATAATAAAAATCCTAATTCCATAAAAAGAATTCCATTGTCTAAATAGCACTGCATAAACTACTTATTGACAAATGCTAATAAACAATAGACAAGTTTTTAAACGATAAATTGTGATTATTTATGTTACAATTAAAATATTGACATCTGATTTTTTTATGAATAATAATGTTTATTTTTATTAATGAAAAATATTTATTTTGCATGTTTGTATATTTGTATGTCTTATGACAAAACATAGCGTAGTATTTTATATGTGTGACCTTTATAAACCTAGGTTTTAATATGTATTAGTTTGTTATTGTTTAAGATTATTTTGTGTATTTTATCTATGGGCCACAGTTGCCTGATAATAAAGTTATTATTATTATTATTATTTTTATTAAATAAACTTTTGACTTTGACATGGTGGAGCATGTCGCTTCTGGACATACATCCATAAGCGAGAATGCTGACAGCCACGCATGTGACACGTTAATTTATCACGAGCGACCAACACTACGCCAACAAATACGCAATCGTTTCCAATGAATGATTGATGTACAAAGTTTTTAGTCAAGTTGTTTAGAAGTACAGTACTTCAAAAAGTTTATCTTAATGGGCGAGAGGAATTACCTGGCAGATTCATTTTGACTTGGCTAATATGGCTCTTATTCCTTGCAGGCATAATCCTACTATCCTATCTTACAGATATTGTAATGCTAAAGTTTGTAAGGAAGGATAGATGGATGGATGTTTGTTCTACTCTGTCACACTGGAACGGCGGAATGGAATTGGCACACATATAGCTGATATTGATGTAACTTAAGACATCAAGCTTTTTTTTTGTGTTTTTGTGTTCCCGTGAGCTTTGGTTTAATTCTTATCTGACAAAGTCACGGCCAAAAGCTATAGTAATACATAGTTCACTAGGCGGCATCGACCTAACATGTATTATAAAGTCTAATTCTGGAAATAAAATCACTCATTAATGTAGAGTTAGAGAACTTTTCGTTTAACCAAATTTTAAGCCTAGAATAACTGTCTTTCTAAGAGTAAATCGTTATATCTAACGCCTAAATGCTTTGAGTATACAAGTTATCCGAGATTAATATAATGGCGGCCTCTACATTTCCAACTTACAATGGCAACCCGTGTAAATAGCATTGACAGTTGACACCATCATTAACCCCTCAAAATATGAAGACATAAAATATTTCGTTCTGCTTTATAAACAATTGTATTTCTATTTTAGTTGGAGTTCACATGTGATTCATCATTCATTAATTATGAGTAACAATACCTAGTATTGGCTACTCGGCGTTTGTGATGGAAAAACGCAAACGAAGTTATCTGAAAGCAAGACCAATGAGTAAAATTATTCAAGGGTTAGTTACTCTGGTATAACAGGGCATTTCAAGTAAGCAGGCAAACATTTATCAAGTAAGATATCCTTTCTTGCTCTCACACGAACAATCTATAAGAACGAACAAAACGTGCACTGGCAACAGTTAGGAAAATACCCCAGAAATATAACATTAAAAAGAAAACGCCGAACTGTCACCGTTATTGCATGAATACTAAACGAGAGCCGACTAGAATATAAGCTAATACTGAAAAATAATCATTTCCTATTGGAAAATTCCTGCGTCTGTTGGAAGCTGTTCAAACCGTCACATCACTCCGTGAAATTGCATCTGCCTTCTAATTTGTATTCAAGAACATTTTGCTGTCAAGTATTATTTGTTCATGGGATGCGGGCCGTTTCCGTGGTTAGCGTCCAATGGATATTTAAATTATATCTGACATTCTGACGTTCGGTTTTGTGCAAAGCAATGACACAATGACGGTTGGTTTTTTTTTTATATTAGAAGGGTTTAATTAGCGGCTGTTAATTTATTAAATAGTTTAATTCTGTGGAGTTTCTTGCTCGTTCTTCTACGTAGAGATTCTACGTTTTGGATCGGACCGTTAGCTCCAAATTTTCTGAGAATTCCAAAGTGTCTGGAAATGTTTTAATTTAAATAAATGACTTTGACCTACATTTTTTTACAAATAAACCTACAGCCTTTGTACTACACCACAGTATGTTTACCATACAGTAGCGATACGCCCCGCCTCCCTCCAAAACACTGTTCCTCACCTCTTCCAGGGTCGAACGTGCTCTCGAAACAGCTATGTGATTCTCTAATGTTACCATTCGTGGCTAGGCTTGACGTCGAAGGCGACATTGTGCCAACCGTTAAATCGACGTCGACCTCAGCGTTGGTTAAATCAATATGCACTAAAGCATTTCGGCTCGAGGTCGAACTGTAGGCCGTGCCGATCGTGGCTGGCCTCTAGGCCGAGTTAAAGCTTGACAAAAAAAAAATATCGGTAAAAGTCGGTTTTTTATATAAATCAAAATTTCAATTCAATTACGGCGATAGTAAAAGTTTTTCATGCATAACATGGTTCTTTAGATAAAATACTTTCAGTTTTAGGCAAATTAAGACAATCTAATCAATTTAATTATTAATTTTGGTTTAAGTGGCAGAATATCATCGTGCCTTCGCTTACTTTTTAGTAATTTGAAAAAATAATGTTCAATACTTCGTAAGTAAAACTTTTTTATCATAATCAAACTTCATAACACCTATTTCTGATAAAAGTTCTACATTTGTTTATGGTCACCGATATAGTATATATTCTACATTCTATGTTTATGGTATTTTTAGGGTACCGTTTCTCAAAAGGTAAAAACAAAATTTTTGTCCGTCTGTCTGTCAAGAACCGGGAACCTCGGGAACGCGTGGAGGTATCGAGTTGAAATTGCCCATGTAACCATTGCACATGCTATGTTGCTTGTGGTGAAACTATTAAGTACTTGCAACACCGCTTGCACTACTCGTACAGTATGGTTGTATATAACAATATAATTAATGTCAAAGCTTTGAATTTGAACAGTAAATATTGAAGTTTATGTTACAAAAGAATAGTTTCATTTATAAAAAAAAACCTATACCATAATAAAAAAAAAAAATTTTGGTTTATAACTAATGGGGAAACGAGCAACTGTAACTTTTTTAAGTACCTGTAAAGTCTCCAATGCATGTCGACTAAGGAATGGTGCTAAATGGTTTATTCATGAAAATAAAAGTTTGAAACTTGTTTGTCTCCAGCTTTTAATTGGGGCTAGTTCTGCCAACCCACAGGATTTCTTTTTCGAGTTAATTCTATTTTCTGTAGGCCTAGGATCTTGTATATGTGCATATTACAATGTTAGGGTCGCTACCTAACATTGTAACTCCGATTCATCATAACTTGCACTAGTTAGGTATATAAATATTTGAGATTTTAGTTTATTTTTAAGCAATATATTGTACCTATAGAAAAATATTTCTATTATAGACTAATGTACACTTTTTTGTAAACGATATTCAATAAATAAATAATTAAATTATTATTGTAAATTATTAAAATGATTAATTTATTCTAAACATAAGTTTCAGATGCATTGAAATGTTATTACTGGATAGTTAAGTAGTCATCATCATATCAGCCTATTGCCGTCCACTGCTAAATGTAGGCCTCCCCCAGAGATCGCCAACCAACCCGGTCTTGGGCAGCCCGCATCCATCCGCTGCCAGCCACCTTCTAGTAGGGATAGTAGGGCGGGGGGATAGTAGTACATTTGACATGTTTAATGAGTTCGATATAATTTATTCAATTATTGAGAAATTGTAGGTATGATAGTTTGACTAAGCTAAGACCTACTTACCTGGCTGGAGAGCTACCTACCTTGTTGTCCTTTTTAACCGACTACAAAACAAAAAGACGTTCTCAATCCGAATGCATGTTTTTTTTTGTGTATTTGTTACGAATATCTCCGACAGTTGTCCGTTTTTCTACCTTAGTGCATGAAGTATGAATATTGAATCACAAAAACGAAACTCAGCAAATCCGATTTTTTACTAACTCGTACCATATTGCAGTCCGATACAGGACGTTGTTATTTACCCACAAACAGAAACGAACCCATCGTTTGATAAGAAAACAAGAGTGATGAAGTTCTTAATACACAGTAAACCAAAAAAAATGTATAATCAAACGAAGTGGTCTGGAGTATATGCGCACACAGAATCATGGCTCGCCATGCTTCTTTTTCATTTTTTCTTTTTTTTCTTTTTAGGGTTCCGTACCTCAAAAGGAAAAGACGGAACCCTTATAGGATCACTTTTTAGGGTTTCGTACCTCAAAAGGAAAAACGGAACCCTTATAGGATCACTTTGTTGTCCGTCTGTCTGTCTGTCTGTCTGTCAAGACCCTTTATCTCGGGAACGCGTGGAGGTATCGAGTTGAAATTAAAACCATATACTCAAGTCTACGGTCCCTTGATGTAAAAAAATCAACCCTCTATGTTAACGTCAAAAATAGATACGGCCGTACATGTCGCAAAAAACGCATTTCTAATATTAAGTAGATTACAGTATGGATAGTAGGTATGGATTAGTATGGAAATATGGATATGTACCTACAAATATGTACGGAACCCTCGGTGGGCGAGTCCGACTCGCACTTGTCCGGTTTATTTCATACAAATGACTGTATGAATCTAGATCATACAGATCTGAGATCTGATCCAGTCATTTGTATGAAAAAAATAGTTATTTGTTATACAAGAGTGCAAAGTTGCTTTTTAACCGCGTGTTCAATTTTGATGACCGAGCAAGCGAAGGATTCTAAAATTTAATCACGAGCGCAGCGAGTGATTCAAAATTAGAATCCTGAGCGTTAGCGAGGGAATCAAAAGAGCACGAGGTGAAAAATCTTTGCACTCGAGTGCAACACGTAACTTTTCATTCCACCTCAGCGAGGAAATGACTAAATGCAAAAAAAAAACGTTTACAAAGTCTGAGTTTTTAACAAATTAAAAAAAAGTTGTATGATATATTCGGCACCATAGAGGTAGCAGTAAATAGGTTTAATGTTTTTTTTTAATTCACAAACTTAGTGCACACGATGTTCTAAATTCAATTTACTTTATCCTCTAGAGAATAAAAACGGCTTTTCCACTCAGATATTGAAGATAAATTTACTTTATCCTCTAGAGAATAAAAACGGCTTTTCCACTCAGATATTGAAGATTAAAAATACTCTTTCCGAGATGGTGGGATGAAAAAGTAATTTAGAGGGTTTAAAATATGTTCAAATGTGAAGAATACATTACCATAGGAATAGCGAATAGGAGCTTTAAGGAGCAGATTACTTAGCATATTTTTAAAACACCGCATAATTAAAATATTACGAAATGAAAATAACACTTTTTCGTTACATTTCGATGCCCATTTTGTGTTTAAAAAAAAAATAAAGTGATAAGCGATGTTAACGGATCTATAAAATTGGCAGACAAGACCCAGGCGTGTCTTTTCTCTGCCAAGAAGAGGCCTTTCAATCTGGCCCCTGCTTTCCGAAATGTATCCGTTCCGATCACCGACCATCTTGAGCTTCTTGGCGTTACTTTGACGTCGAGTCTCAATTTTGGGTCATACATCGAGTCAAAGGCCCAACTAGCTGCCAAAAAGCTAGGAGTCCTCGCAAAGGTGCGAAAGTACTTTACGTCGGAACAGATGCTGAACCTATACCAAGCACAAGTTCGATCGTGCATGGAGTACTGTTCGCACCTCTGGGATGGATCTGCCAAGTACCAACTGGAGGCGTTGGAAGTTATTGAAAGACGTGCCAAGAGGCTCATAGACAACGACTGCCTGGTTAAGGCTAAGCTCCAAAGCCTTGAACACCGCCGCGCCGTTGCCAGCCTATCGGTCTTTTATCGGGTACATTTCGGAGAGTGTGCTTTGGAATTGCACAACTTAATTCCCCCATCCCCATTCCATCACCGGACGAGCAGGGATACGGCGAAGCGTCACCGCTATACGGTTGAAGTTCCACGGTCTCGAACCAAGCGCTTTACTTCCATATTTATTGACTGGCGAACTGCCAGACTGTGGAATTCACTGCCCGCCTCTCTATTCCCCGATACATATAATCTTCAAGTCAGGGAGTCTTTAAGTCAAGAGTGAATAGGTTACTTCTAGGCAAGTGTGCTCCATCTTAGACCGCATCATCGCTTCCCATCAGGTGAGATAGTGGTCAAACGTATGCCTATCAATAGATAAAAAAAAAAAAAAAAACTGGTTATCTTCAAGGCACGAGTGAACCGGTTTATTCTAGGCAAACGTGCTCCACCTTAGGCCGCATCATCACTTAAGATCAAGTGAGTTGCGGTCAAACGCAAGCCTATAACAATATACAAAAAAAAAAAATATGACAAGTGTGTGTGTGTGAAAAAAATAAGTAATTAATTATTCCACATTCCCAGATGACGGCGATGTGGAGGAATTTTTTGATGCGTTATTATATTAGTTTATTTTTGGTTTAATAGTTATAGGTTTTTCTTTTTTTAATTGTACGTGTAAATATTTATATTTGTAAAGTTGTTTAAAATAAATATTCTCCCCTATTAATTATTTGTGATATTATTTCCCATAAAACGATGCATGTTTAATGTAATAACTGCGGAACGGCGACTGTCAGTGTCACTGTTACTGTCAGGCGCCGTTTCATTCTTAAATAATGAGTTTGTCGTTAAACTATTAACTTTTTGCGGGCTTTTAAAAATATTGTAAATGCCTGAAGATACTCTTTAGGTACCCAAGAATATAAGAATTAGAATTTCAACTTATCTAAACATCAAATTTTTTTTTTGTACAAATCCTGCCATGATTCTTTACGGATACAAAGGTAACAGGATCATCCGGCGTTCGTTTGCAATTGGATTTGTTACTCTTAAAGTACGGTGTAAAACTTTGGCCATACCAGGGTTTCCAGAGATTTACGGATCAATTCAATCTTGGCTTCATATTTTTGATTTTTCAGCGTCAAAGTTGAACAAAACCAAAGAGAATCTGATATTGACAGCTTATTAGATATCTGCCCTATCGGGTATCTACAAGAAAAACAACCGCCTCTAAAAACCGCGCAGTGAAAAGTAACATTAGTTTTGAAAATGAATGGGATTGGCCACCGCCTTCCGAAAGTAAAGTTATTTTTATATTTTTACAAACTTTTTTATATCTTACTGTTCAAATTGAGAACCTCCTCCTTTTTTAATTCGATCAAAAAGTATATTATGCCTAGTGTTGCCCTAATCCAGTCACACAGAAAGACTGCAGATACCCGAATAAAAAAACTGTAGAAAGCTAAATGCAAACATTTTTTTATGTATTTTATAGTCAAAGTCAAAGTCAAATCATTTATTTCAATTAGACCATTTTATGGCACTTTTGAACGTCAAATGAGAAAAAAAAATGATTCTAGGTGCCCATTCCAAAAGGTAGTTTTGTATGGAGAAGAATGGGCAAGAAACTCCATACTTACTCTTTTAAAAACGATGTTAACAATATTTGCATTTACAGGAATTATATAATAATACGTGAATACGATGTACCTTGCATAAAAACACTAGGTATTTAAAAGTGTGTACAAAGTATCACAGATTAAGGAATGACAGACTAAGCTCTATGTACATAGATACATAGGGTTCACATATTACAAATGTTGAAACAGTAGACGACCACTCCTTATATTTTAACAAACAATGAATCAGTATGTGAGCCTGAGCAGTGTATAAAAAAGAGTCAAATATATTATACATATTTATACTAAGTATGAAATTAGGTATTTTAAATTAGCAATCGGTTCGATTTTGTCTAGACTGTCGATCGTCCTATGGAGCTAGACCAGCACGTTTCCAAGCATTCTTATCTTGCATATAGTCCTCTAAATTATAATAAGCTTTTTTATATATAAATATAAGAAAAGAATGTCTAGATAGACTCGGGGAAGGCCTTTACCCATCAATAGGAATAACAATACAGGCTAACTAAAAAATGTATTTGCATGTCCTGTCTCGAAACAGCGCTTTTATCAATATGAAAGAAAAATAAATAACTAAGAAAAGTATAAGCTATAATATAACAATGAAAATTACTCCGGTTTAATCCATACTTTCATACTTTATCCATATTATAAATGCGAAAGTAACTCTGTCTGTTACGCTTTCATGATGCAACGGCTAAATCGATTTTGACGAAATTGGTACGAAGACAGCTTGAACCCTGGGGAAAGACATAGGCTACTTTTAAATCCGCGATTTCGTCTGCATCTGCGATAACCGAGATTCACGCGGACGAAGTCGCGGGCAAAAACTAGTAATAAATAAAGTAGATTTTACCTCCTTTTAGAAAATCAGATTTTATAAAAATAAATATAGGTAAAGTAATAATCATCATCATCTGCCTAGCCCAACTATATTGGGGTCGGCTTCTAGTCTAACCGGATGCAGCTGAATACCAGTGTTTTATATGGAGCGACTGCCTATCGGACCTCCACAACCCAGTTATTGGGTAACACGATACCCCATGGTAAGACTGGTTGTCAGACTTTCTGGCTTCTGACTACCCGTAACGACTGCCAAAGATCTACAAATGACAGCCGGGACCAACGGCTCTACGTGCTTTCCAAGGCACGGAGGGAACTCGGTATGAAAAGGATGGTCACCCATCCACAGACCGACCGCGGCTAGCGTAGCTTAACCTTTGAACGATCGATCTGTACGACTTTAACTTAGCCGCAAGCTCCTCTCGAGGTAAAGTATTAATATGGATACTATAGATAAATATTTTTTTAATTAAATGGAGTGCTTGGGAATGTAGTTTAGTGCATCCATGGACTGTTACTACGAATAGTATTACTACTAATATTACTTACGATTGTATTAAGTTTATGGCACATAAAAACTATATAACGGACGTATACGTATGTTTAGTATTACTGTGCTTTATGGTAAAAACTCCAAAAACTGAATCTACAGCTAAAACTGTAGGGCTGGTTGGTTGGTAACACTGATTATGCCACTTCGTTTACCTACAATGACGACGACATAGAGTAGGTACATATAATTATATCGATGGACGACGAGCTGTTTCGCGCGCTAGTGACGTTACATTTTTATTATTTTTAGAATGTATATATAATAATATGTATACATAATATGTGCGTCACTTTCTTGTGAATAAAAAGTTTTTCATTCTTCTTCTTTGTTTCTTTTCTAGGAGTAAATAGCTGTCGGTACTTTACATGCCACATCCATCTCGGATGTAGGTTAAACCTGTCATTCGTAGGTACCTCCTCTGAGGTACCTGTCATTCAAAAAAGAGGTGTGTTGAAGGCTGGCAACACTCAAGCTATCAAGTGTCATGTCAACTGCCCATCCAAAAGACTACGTCTGTACATCACTCTACTGCCAGCTGTCGAAGACGCCAGACGTGTGCCTGACATGCTACCTTACCTTCTTCATATTTTGAGTGATTAATTCAAATGGAATTCGAGAATTTAGTAAGATGTAGCTCTGAAAAAATAATGTAGACTCTAAATTGCTATTATAGTTAAAGAATTTGATTAAATGAATAAATAAAAAATAATAATGATGGAGTGAACACTGATAAGGAACAGGGCTCCCACTTCTTTCTTGCATTCATTGGCTGGTTTCAGTGGACATTCGCTAGAGCAAATGTGCTCGGGGGAAGGGAGTATACCAGAAAGGCGCTGGTAGGGATCTTGACCGTACTTCCAGTATTGATTTTGCACTCCTCAAATTATATTTAAACTGTGAAATATTAACTGGAAATTATAGTTTGATGTGTAGCCGTGTGTACTGTAAGACCGTGCCTAACTTAAGGTACAGATCGTAATGTGTTCTGGTTAGTTATGGTGTACTGGGAGGGAGGAGGTTCTTTTAAATTAAAGAGGGGCAACCGAAAGACAATACTATATTAATAACTTTGATTATATATTTGTCTAAATGACACATTGGCCGTACCGAACGGCTCAAATAAAGTTTACTATATTTGGTAGACTCGCTTCTCACCTGCGTCAGTGTCATTTGAATTACTTAGCGACAATGTGCTCTCGAAAAAGTTCTTATTGTGATTAGCCTGTGTTGCCAGTTTATAGGAACTATGGGTGGCTATGGGATTATTAATTATTATTCTTCGTAAATCATTCAATATAGCTTACTTATCTGTATTCAGGCAATTAAATCAATCAAAATATTAAAATGTCATAAATCAGTTAGGGTTCGAGATGAGGGCTTGGGTTCGAGGAGAGTATTGTATATGCTTCGTATGTAATCAGAGACTGCTTTTAAACAGATATGTCTTATAATAATTATTATATCATCATCTTCAGTTTGACAGTCATACTTATAACAAAAATATCGTGTTTTGATATATATGTACTCTTTTTCACTGTGTTTATTGTTGTATCTATATTTAATAAAACACTAATGGACAAAATATAACTATCTTTAACGTATTTTGTGTAATCGTCTTCTTGTTTATTAATGGAAGAAAGGTGAGCTAATAATTAATTTGGAGTAGGCATCCCTAAACACGCACACTTTGACAGTTTCACTACAATAAGTACACGGACGGTACTCACACAAGTCGCGCAAACGGAGACGGTTTTTGTGCGTCGTTTATTTTCATTGCTCTATCTAGACAGGTATATAATCAACGTTTAATAAATAGCACGTCTGCTCGCCCGGCCAGACAATGCCATGATACAAATAAAAGCCTTGCGCTTCTAAAATACTTTGTAGAACAAATCCAGAGTATTTAGACGAAACTTTTTATCAAATGCTTTCGACCAGCATGCAAAATGCATGCAACCTTTTCAGTACCTAATAATATTATTTTTTCATAAAACCTGCAAACATTCGAGGTATGTTTACCAGGAAAACTTCCATATCAACAATAATTGGTTCAGACAGGATATTCATAGCACACCACTAAAGTCGGGGAAATAAAATTTAATAATAGAAATTCCCTTGCGAGCACCCCTGCCTTACTACACGTGTTACTGCAATACACGTCATCTGTCAAGTGGTTCATATTTGCATGTATGTGTAGGCTTGTGTCTAAACACACTGGAACGCTATTACAGCTAACGGATTATTATTTTACTTTTTTAGGGTTTCGTACCTCAAAAGGAAAAAACGGAACCCTTATAGGATCACTTTGCTGTCCGTCTGTCTGTCTGTCTGTCAAGACCCTTTATGTCGGAAACGCGTACAGGTATCGAGTGAAATTGAAACCATATACTTAGGTCCACGGTCCCTTGAAGCTGTGAAAAAATCAAACTTTTAATTTAACGTGAGCCACTCAGCCAGTACTCAGCCACTCTACGTCATTAACCGTCTCGTCACATAGGTTACATACAGTAATGTAACAACATGTAGGTAGGTATGTTTTCTTGGTCTGTAATTAGTTCCAAAATTGAACATAGATATCTTATGACGTTCATCATCATCATCATCATTTCAGCCGAAAGACGTCCACTGCTAGACATAGGCCTCCCCCAAGAAATGGGGGGTTTTGCCATAATCGCCACGCTTGGCCGGCGGGTTAGCGATCGCAGTATTATTGTTACAAAGGCACAGAGAACGCTGCTGCCCATTCTCTGGTGAGTCCCTTAGTCGCCTCTTACGACACCCACGGGAAGATATGGGATGGTGCTATTCTTTACGTCCGACACCACACACAAATGGACTTATGACGTTGCTCGATCGTAAATCGTAAAACTTAAAAAAAAAATGGATTTAACCTAAACATAATTAATTGCAAACTAATTCTTTGTAACAAAAACCTATCGAGTATTTTAATTAATTCTCATTTAAAACTCTAGTATTCTAAATCCTTAATACAAGTACCTACTTAGTAAAGTACCTACTTCAGCAAATTAGTACCTATCTTTTACAGTAACGTGATTAGCTAGTATCTTTTCGAAATTAAATTAAACATAATGAAAGACGAAACTAAGTCAACTTCATTAAACATTGTCACTACACTTAACAAGCTTATAATTAAGGAATTATACAGGCCGAATTTTTATTTAATAGACTTTTTGAGAGGGGTAAAAGTTCTCATTAAAACGATCAATTGTTACTGTAGGTCGCACCTAAGTAGGCCGCTGCAATCACAACCAGCATATAAGACATCCAAATTGTATAAAACACCCGATGGTTTGATGGAACAATCGATGGTTTTTTTATAGTCATTTTGGGCCCTGAAGGTGCCCACATTTATCACAGCATTTGTAATAGCCTCTAAAGTGCAGGTGTAGGGACAAGCCAAGACTTTGGACACTGTAGTAAGTGGGTCTGGTCAAGAGCACCGCACTCACACTGAGTGACAGCGGGATCTATAATAATCCCCCATTTGGCTATAGCCCGACCGCCTCTCTGAGACCGTTCCTGAGGTACCTGCACGTTACCGGAGGGGTGTGGTGACGTGGTGCGAGTGCTCACTGATACGTCAACTTGTGACAACTGTCACCCCTCACGCACCGCGCAGCTACCTCAGGAGCGGTCTCAGAACAATGGTCGGGCTATAGCCTAATTTGGGATTATTATAGATCCCACCGACACTCAGTGTGAGTGCGATGCTCTTGACCAGACCCACTTACTACAGTGTCCAAAGTGTCCCTACACCTGCACCTCAGAGGCCATTAAAAACGTTACAGCATAAAGTTTAATGCTATGCTAAAGTAAACGGAGCATAGCACTAAACTCGATGCTTTATGTCTTCCGGCTACATAACACCACGAATATTGAGGAGATCGTGGCGTAGGTTCGATCAGATCAGAAGTAGGAGTCGCGCCACAACACGAACTTCAAGTCATTCGTGGTACGAGTTCCGACTCATTTTATTGAAACCTTCCTCAAGGAAGAGTTTTGGTGGAAAGGTGTCGTATATCGGCGATTCCGCGGAAGGCAACGCGACACCACGCAGCGCAACACGTGGCCAAATATCGATAATTATATTAGGTTGGATTGTTAAAATAACTTTAATGATGTTTTTATTCATTTAAATGCCTAAATAGTTTACATGCTTTGCTTATGCCTAATGAAATAACGATGTGTGTATGTCTAATGTCATTATATATAGAATAGAGTACCTACGCACCAATTGTTTTTTTTTTCACTTTTCACATTAGTACTTACAGTCACTAAAAATGCTTAGTTAATTAAAAATCAGCCTGTGTTCTCACTCAACATTGATTTGAAATGGCAGAAATGTGAGCAGGTACCTTCAACTTAATGGATCAAGTGTTCATACCTGTATAATCTCATTAAGAATGCTATTAATAATGTATCAAGTACGGAATATCAACGGACGAACAGACGGAATGAGAAGGTAACTTCCTACTTAATTAACGAGAACCAATGGAAGTAGGTTATTAAAGACTTGCTTATTAGATATTATCATAGTAATATAGTAATTATCATAATATATCTATATTATATTAGTTATCACTTAAAGTGGTGTCTTAGTAGCTGTTTCAAGAGCTTGGTATTGTCAAGATGACTGCCTCGATCTCGTGGTCGCAGAGCGCGACTGCTGAGTTTGAGGTCCTGAGTTCTATTCCCAGGTCGGGCGCTCTCATCTCAAAGTACTTACGCATGGTAAAAATTAAAGGTTCTAAATACTAAACTCATATCAACAAAACCGACTCAACATTATACAAGACCAACCCAGTTTATTTTACCCAGTAACCGAAAGCATGTACCGCCACCGTTCGCACCCCACAATAGACGAGACAAAAGTTTTGTTTACCTAAAGCTCATTAACACCACCTACGACATTCAAAGGTAACATGTGCCTCTCATTCAAGGTACCTCGGCGGTTGAACACAGTGCCGTGATTGTCCCAACATCGACAGTTGGACTCTCTAAACATAAGGACACTTTCCTTTTATAACTCCCTAGAAAATAATTTATTCAATAAAATGGCTGCTTTTACTGGAACGATGTCGTTTGCGTCTGCGTGCTTCTCTTACTCGGTCTGTCTCCGTAATTTTTCTCCAAATTTACAATAGAGGCAATTTGATTATTCCCATTTTTATGAATTATTAGTATTGGTTGTCATTTTATTAGGGAAGTTACCTTCCCTTCGTCTGCTTCGGGACATTATAATTTATTAACAACGCTCTAAATGAGAATTTATTTTTGATACAAATTATGATCTTTTTATAGGGACAGTGTAATAAATAGGTACTTATATAATATTATGACTCTTTTTCATCCTCTGATCGAAATTGAATTTTGTATCGTGCAATCTGTAATAGAAGCTATTACTAAACAAGAAATAATAAACTTCGAAACATAAAATCAGGTTCGAGGGGATTCCAAATTGCTTTTTCAATTGATTCAATCAATTTAATTAAAGAACGAAAACATAATAAGGTTTTTCATCAGAGGAACGTGATACATACTCTAGAGGTCTAGACTAACTGACTGGATTCAATTTATTTTATTTGGCGCCTCGAATTTTGTGTATCGTGCGGTATTTTTATTTGGATTCTTCGATACATTCTAAGAATCTTAGCCTGAGGGCTCAATACGCAATTTTATTCACAACTATTGCGATCCTTGCGAAAATTAAATCACGTTACGTAAATGCGTACCGCATAGGAATGAGAAAGGGAATACTCAATGCTCTTTCAAACTTTCTATGCTATATCTAACACAAAAATAAGAACAATTTATAAAAGACCAGCCTATTACTAACTAGGTTTAATCGAATATACTTTACCTATTACTAGAAACTTTTAATGGAAATAATATTTCAAGACGTGCCAACAAATATCATAACAACCAAAACTGCTAAGTAATTTCGGCAGTCCAGTGCCGAGAAACGATACATTATCGCCAAAAGCCTCCGATACGCAACCCCATTAAGATCTTTATTGGTTGCTAAGAGCGAAACCTCAATCTTACAAACACGCATACTGAATCTCCACCACTAGAAAGGCACTGATGCCTTTAACCAAGTAATTATTACAACGAATGGCCACTATCGCTGTTATTACCGTATTGGCCAATATTCATGCCGCAGAAGATGTTATCGTAGCCAATAGGATCGTTATGAGACTTCAGAAACAAATCATGCAGTACGTGGCTCCGATAACCCAGGATAGTTATGGTAATGGATGTCTGTAGCATAAAATATGAATTCGTTAGTTTTGTAGCGTTCCGTGATCATCAATAAACGAGATTTGATGTATTGCTTATAGCGTTATGCTGGACGGTTGTTGGGAATCGTAGATTTGCCTAATAAGTATATGATATACCTACCCCAAAAATAATAGTAGAAATTGTATTTCACAAGCATTTATTATATTAGCAACAATGTAATTTTTTTCAAAAGCATTCTGATTTAGTTTCGAATTCATCAGCATTAACACCGACAAATGTTCTCATATACATGCAAATAAACAAAAATACGAAACTGTTTGGTGTAGAAATGAAATAAAACGGCTATAAAGTCGGTAATAATACTCATATTTCATTGTAACAGCCCCCGGCGGGCGCAGATTGAGGCGGCCGGGTGGACAAATCCCTAAAACTCGAGACAGCCGAGTCACACCGAGGCTCCGCTGAAATACACAAATGTTATTGAAGACGATGACACAATGCTTCCTTAGTGATTGTTATAACAAGCCTCAAGTGTCTTTGTTTCGAACGTGAACTTTACAAACAGAAATATTGCTGATGGGGGAAAAATATTTTGTAATTTGGACGCGTACTAAAAATCTTAATCAGTTCATAGCGAAATCATGATATTATTATGTTTAGATATTGTAATCAATATTAGTCAGATGCAGAAGGCTTGGGTCACTCATGACACGCTCTGCGAGGAGGTCCTTCACTCCGAATCTCTAACTACCGTCAGCTTGGGTCTTACCACCTCGGTGCGAGCGATGCACTATTTTTATACATATTTACTCGTAAATCTATAAAAATAATAAATGTATATTATTTGCAATTTCTCATTTAATAAGTTGTATAAAAATATGTTACAAGTAAGAATACTGAAAGTTATTTCAAAATCAGTGTGCTAATAAAATTCAGTAAGTAACACTCTCATCCTATTAAAGAAAAAAAATACTTTTACAACTTTTGCACTCCCGAACGTAATCTACAAAGTCAAATAGATTATGCTACGTTAAAAAAAAAAAGGATGAACGAGTCTAAATCTATTTATAAAATATGTTTATTTATTATAGAAGTACAAAAATCAGGGTTTTATTTTTTTTAAATAACGTCGTCCAAATGTGTCCCTTGTTTAGTTTGGCACTCCTGTAACCTAGAGCGGAAATTTTCCATCACCGCCCGACAAGTGTTTGGAGAAATGTTAGATTTGTCACCAATGGACTTTTTCCTTTGGGGATACCTCAAAGGTAAAGTTTTTAATAACAACCCTCAGTCCATTGAAGAATTAAAAGAAAATATACGCGAGGAAATTCAGAACATTTGAAATGTTACCGGACTTTTGGTCCACCCTGTATTATAGGTAGTAGCCAAGCCTGATGATCATGGCACAAAACAAATTCATTACCTATTGGCTATTGGGAGATTCGATGTTCTTCAACAGTGAAATTCAAAACAGATAAGTAATCAGAGTCGTCAGTTAAAGTTAAAGTTTACTTAGAAGTTGATGTTTGATGGATGAAATCGATGTTTTTGAATAAAATAAAAATAATAGAAAATAAACAGTTTAATGATTTAATCAAATTTCATACGCGATATGTTTTATTGTACACCCCATCACTAGAAGATACTGCACCGTAGGTGCTCAAAAGGGAATAAAGTTGATATTTTTTATTGTTCCCCATTGAGCACCAAGCCATTATATTGATTGGTGCTCAAATGGGAATACCTTTGGTGCTCAATGCAAAGATGCCCAAAAAATAGGTGCTCAAACGGGACAACTTCGAAAACATTCATCGGTTTCTAAGTAGGTAAACTTCAACTATTTCCGACGACCTGGATACTTATCTCTTTTGGCATCAACATAGGTAATGTTATATGAAATCAGTAGACTACTTAACATCAACGTAATTAATCGAATTGTAATCACGCTCGCATTTCGCTACGTGGAATTTGTGATAAATATTTAATTATTCGCAACGTGGAATACCTATTTTGGTACAGAATTTTCATTATATGTCTAGATTAGAAAATATCTCATTACGTTGTTTAATATCTGCGAATAGAAATGGAACGTTGTCATGACGATCCATAAGTATGTACCTATTCAAAATAAATGAAATTTTATCACCATGATTCTTTTTTAGGGTTTCGTATTCAGAGGGTCCAAGTGGAGCCCTATTGCTCTCGGTCATCCGTCTGACAATCTATCAACCTAAAGCTCGACGCTGCGGCAGCGGCGAGTTACATTTTCGTATTCATTAACCTTTGCTTATACAGCGCTTGCGCCACATGAATTAACGGCCTCTGGTGGAACACTCAAGGTTGAATAATGTGACACGTTTGACAGTTCAGAAAACGATATTCGTTAAGCAAAAATAGTCACCGAGCTCGACGTCGATTTCACGGCTGACACGATGTCAAGTTCACCGTCGAGCACAGCCACGAATGGTAACGTTAGAGAAAGCATAGCTGTCCCTCTGTCACAGAGAGAAGAGAGAGAGAATTTTAATAGGTAGAGAAGTGAAATTTTTCACAGTGTGAGTTATGATGGCCGCTGTAATAAAAATCAACGCAGGTAAAAAATAGAGGGGAGTCCTGCTCAATATTAATATTGTACAATCGTACGGAACTCTTCACGTACGATACATATAATCTGGATATCTTCAAGGCACGAGTGAACCGGTTTAACCTAGGCAAGCGTGCTCCACCTTAGGCCGCATCATCACTTAAGATCATGTGAGTTGCGGCCAAACGCAAGCCTGTAAGAATATTTTAAAAAATAATAGTTTAAAAAAACTAAAAACACGCTTTTTATAGAAAACCAAACTAAAAAATAGAAAATAAATTTAAATAAATTTAAATTAAGAAAAGTGTTAAAAATGTCAATAAATATAAATTAATAATAGTGTGAATAAAAAAAATATATTTTATTTTAAAAAAAGCGTGTTTTTAGTTTTTTTTAACTATTATTTATTTTTTACTTTTTAGTTTGAAAAATGGAATAATTTTATCAAATTAGTGTATTGTCATCGGTCCTCGATAAATCTACAAAGTTTGAACGAAATCTGGCCGTTTACAGTGGGTCAAAATCGCGCCCAAAGAAGTCGGTTACAAACAAACATACAAACATCAGGTGAAGCTAATAAAAATAACGAGTCCGACTCGCACTCGCACTCGTAATGTAGGTATGCAATACCTATACAATATTACTGACTCGACTTTTGTTCAAAAGATGAGGAACAACATCTTAATAAGACATTAACTGATACACTGGCATTGTATCAGGTTATTTTTACTGAAATGCGGACAATTCTATCGCCTGAGCTGAATTCATATTCGTAACGTCATTTGAATTCTCTTCATATCGGAGTATTAAGGTTTTTGGGTCCATTTTAGACCTACGTTCTATCAAAAGTGGTAGCAGCTGTGACCAAATGTAGGAAATATTTGATATGCGTGCGATATAAATGAATCGCGAATACAAAATAGACCATACCTACCTACTTACTGCCGAAAATACAATACAGATACCACGATCACAAAGGTACCTTTTCTTGGGGTAGGTAATCCATACTCCATACTAATATGCTAATATGATAATTGCGAAAGTAACTCTTGTCTGTTACGTTTTCACGACGAAACAGCTGCACTGATTGTTATGAAATTGGTATGAAGATAGCTCGATCCCTGAGGAAGGACATAGGCTACTTTTCAACCGACTTCAAAAAAGGAGGAGGTTATCAATTCGTCTGTATTTTTTTTTTTTTCTTGGGACTGGGTGAACCGATTTTGATGATTCTTTTTTTATTTGGAAGCTAGTGATTCCCGTGTGGTCCAGTTCTGACAATGGCATCCATGAGAAAACCGTATAAGTCTTAAAATTGGATTAAGTATGTGCGCGATTTGTTACGCTATTTCTCCGGCAAACGTAAACCGATTTTGAAAATTCTTTTTTTTTATGGATAGGGTATGCTTCAGGGGTGGTCCCATATAAATTTTATCAAAATTGATTCAGCACTTTTTGAAA
Organism: Charanyca ferruginea; assembly: GCA_947361185.1. Taxonomy (NCBI): domain Eukaryota; kingdom Metazoa; phylum Arthropoda; class Insecta; order Lepidoptera; family Noctuidae; genus Charanyca; species Charanyca ferruginea. The sequence continues at coordinate 9,995,750 of OX376074.1, read as the reverse complement.
AATCAACAAATACCCAAAAATTTTACATAGACGACGTTTAAGTTTCATCAATCTTTGTAGGAGTTAACTTTCATACTCTTCTTAATAGATTTGGATGAGAAGGAGGTACTAAAAAGCGGAAAATAATAAGCTTTTTACAAAAAAGACAACCGCCTTCAAAAAGTAAAAAATAACTTTAGCACAGAACACACATTGAGTTTAGTTTCGGAAGTCGGTGGCAATACAAAACAACAAACAGAACAAAGCCACTGAATTTCGAAACTAAAGTCAATGTGTGTTCTGTGCTAAAGTTATTTTTCACTTTTTGAAGGCGGTTGTCTTTTTTGTAAAAAGCTTTTTATTAATCCGCGGCTTCGTTTGCATCCGCGATAACCGACATTCACGCGGACGAAGTCGCGGGATAAAGCATAGTAGTAAATGAAACGACTTAATAACGTGTAATTCCACTGTACTTACTACAAAAGGACATTTCGTATTGTTAAACTTGCCTAGTTCCTCATTCTATTTCGACAATTAGAACCATACACGATTTTCAACTGCCACTGATTGATATCTAGCCCCGCGTTTGCTTCTTATTTTCACTATTATGAAAATAAAATTAAAGTAGGTACCAAAGGTAGGCAGGTCATTCGTCTGCTTTTAAAGATCAAAGCATTGAATCGGATTGTAATGAACGAAAGTACACCCAAGATCTTATAACATTATGCTCTTTGATTAATTAACTTCGATCGCGTTTAGATAAGTAGGTAAAGGTATAGTATATTCTCGGCTTACCGTCAAATGAACTAATTTAAAAATGACACATTGTAATTTAAAAATCGTAACACTGAAATGGGATGTATTTTATCAAACATTATAGATCCTAAATCTAAGATTCATAGTGGACTTTACTACTTAGTACTCGAATTTGCAGTTTTTAGTGCAAGATCTAATATTTATTGTTATTTTCAATACACGATTTTGAGTTACGTTACGTATCATCCATACTTCAATAAATTTATAAAGCGGTTTTCTTAGTTTATTTGTATTTAGGGTAGTAATCTCCAAAATTACTCATCCGATTTCAAAATTGTTTCATCAATAGGAAGCGAAGTTATCCCTGAGTGTTATAGACTATTTTGCATTGTCAAAAAATTAGAGATCCTTAAGAAGATCCACGCGGACGAAGTCGCAGGTAGAGTGCTAGTTCTGAAATAAAGTTCTAATTGATGGACAACTGACTAACCACAAACCTAGACTAGATGTCACAAACACACAGTACTTGCATAACACAGTCATACACCACTTCAACTACACACACGCGCACACACCCTCACATACACGAACACACCCTCATACCTAACTTCACTATAGGCACAGTATAAAGATTATGAACAGTACGGAAACTACGTACAAACCGTTCGAAACGGCACACTCACACAGACGCGCGATCTACGATACCCCTAAGCGATAGCCGCGGTGCTCTCAGTCACGGCCTCACGGGTGCCGTGTTTGAACGAGTGTCGAGTATTCGCGTAATACATTTATTTATTATTGAAAGGTAAGAATTATTTATTGTTGATATTGAATTTGTACATACATGTTAACAGCCGCCATCTTTGTTTTACAAATAAGTTCACATGAAATTCGTGAATTTATTGGCGGCTTTTATATTTGTTCGTGTAAATTTTTGAAGACGCCATCTTGGATTTACATTTTGATCTCACTATTGGCTTTAGCACCCTCGAAAACTACGAAAATGACAACCATGACAAATAAATTAAAAAAAATTACAGCCGCCATCTTGGATTTACATTTTGAACAGAAGGAGGGTAAGATAACCAGCCAAATTCTAACCGCTGAACGCGTCAAAAAAGTTTGTTACACTAAAACACATCAATTTTACAGACATTAGGAGTGACAGCCCTAACGCTCCAATGGAGCGTAGGTAATTATTTCAACAAATAAATAGGCCTAGTTTCCATACTGTTCATATCTTTATCCTGTGCTATAGGGTATTACACCAATTTTTGAAAAGTGTCTCAATTAAATTATGTAGTGCTAATATGCTACCAAAAAAAGAACACATTTTTTATTCAACCGTTAGGTGCCATAAAAACGCATCAAAATTTTACATTTTTCAAATTTCGCGCGTAGGTTGACGAAAACGTCTCGTGGAAGCCATATTGCTCTGTGGAAATGACGACAGTTTGCTGGTAGTCAATTGCGCTGATATTTTGTATGATTATTGTATATAATTTAAAAATAATTATAATCATATTTAGTAATAGGTGTAATTATAAAAAAAAATACGTTGGTCACGAAAATAATAAAAGTACAAAGCCTAATCGCGCCAATTGATTGACTGACAGTTAACACTTTTTTTGTTTACACAGCCGTACGACGTAATAACATGGCGGCTACTATTTCAAGGTATTAGAGGACAGATTAAAAAAACTGAAATCTTTGAATTGAATTTTAAAATTTATTTTGTTATTTTAAGAACTAAAACTAACATTTTCCAACTGCTTTATGCCCAAACTATCTCAATAATATATTTATAGTTTTTTTTCTCTTATAGAGTAAAATACGCTATGACACTCGTCACTCCCTTACACACACACGACATTTATATGCATGCTGAATAGTTGTGTACTTACTGCTTTTGCTTTTATTTTGTTTATTTTTTTAATTAAGTCTGTTTTTATTGCATATGAGTGTCATAAACGAGAGAAGATACTGAATTGTACCATGTAATTGTATGCGAATAAAGACATTATTATTATTATTAGATATTACTGCCTTTAGACACCCTTAATTTAATCGAGTTAAATTACTTAATACCTACCCAAAATATGACAAGACACCTTATATATGAAAGACGCTGTCGGAAAAATCTTCTTGATTCCCAAAGGAATACGTCACTCAGCACAGGTGTAACATATATCAGAAGAATTGTAATATTCTTTTGTTCCACAGATTTGGCTTATAAATCTTCGGGACGCTGCAGAAAACCAGCGCTGTCCGAACAAAGTTATCTACGAGTGTTTTATGTTACGATTTCTTTGTAGGTGTCTAAAAGTGTCTAAAACGGTGGCGGGTAACAATTCGGTTTTTATTTTTATTGCATTGCTGGTTTCGCGATATTATGTATTGCACATGATTTTTAATTGTCATTTTCAAATCATAGACCTTGTTACATAGAAAGTTCATTATATATCGATACCTGGTTACTATCAAAGCTTACACAAAACAAAGGATTCGTTGTTAGATCCTGCAAGTGTCATGTCATTAAACAGTAACTTCAAGACACAACTTTTCTAACAAAAGACTCGATTTTAGCCCTGAAAACCCGATTCATTTTCAATTTACTGTTAAATAGATTCAATTGTGTTGACAAAATGACTAGGTATATACAAGTGATGTTGTAGGCTCCTTGTAGGTATAAATTGCCATACAAAATCTATAGGTTATCGCATTTTGACAGGTCATATACTTATAGAAAGTATTGACATTTGACATTCCATTTGACAGCCACGTCAAAAAACAAAAAAAGCTTTTTACAAAAAAGACAACCGCCTTCAAAAAGTGAAAAATAACTTTAGCACAGAACACACATTGACTTTAGTTTCGAAATTCAGTGGCTTTGTTCTGTTTGTGGTTTTGTATTGCCACCGACTTCCGAAACTAAAGTCAATGTGTGTTCTGTGCTAAAGTTATTTTTCACTTTTTGAAGGCGGTTGTCTTTTTTGTAAAAAGCTTTTTATTTTCCGCTTTTTAGTACCTCCTTCTCATTCAAATCTATTAAGAAGAGATTGAAAGTTAACTACTACAAAGATTGATGAAACTAAAACGTCGTCTATGTAAAATTTTTGGGTATTTGTTGATATTTCAAAAAGTGCTGAACCAATTTCGATAAAATTTATATTGGACCACCCCTGAAGCATACCCTATCTATAAAAAAAAAAACTTGAGAGGTGTCAAGGGACACCCGGATGGAACGAAGTTCCTTTCGATTAATTAGTGAAGGAATTGTAATAAAATTTTATTTTTTTTAAGTTATAATAATATTTTTATTATTATTAACAAATATAATGTAATTAAAAGACAATTTAATTAAACGTGCCCGTTTATGTATCAAGCGAAATGGACTCCATATTGAGCAGTTGCTTCGATACAGGGAAGTGTAAATTTTATACCTAATAGGTAAGTTTTTTAATTAAACCAAAGTTGATTAAAACTGTGTTTGTGAATAGCTCTAATTTATTTAAATAGGTTACCTATAGCACCTATAGGTACCTACGCCTGCCTGCCTTTCTTTTTCTAGCAAAAGAGTACCTACTCACTTACCTACTTACAACTACAAATAATTCGCCAATGATAAAAGTAAGTACCACTACCTACCTAGGTACCCACCTAAGCTCCCACTGGCTTAATTTAAACCAAAACATTTTAATCAAATAAAAAAAAATATTATTGTCGCTAGTAAAACCTAGAGAAAAGTACTCTGTGACCTAGAGCGATAAGGTGCAGTGGTTACCTACTGACGACCGCGACCGATAGAAAGCTCATGATTACCAAACCCAAACTTTCAATAGGTACCTACTAAACAAAACATAGAAGTAGGTACAGTAACTACCTACCTACCTAACCTACGTATTCTAGACTTAAAATTTACACTCGTTTTCACAATCCACACAGTCTCACAGTGAAAGGTGGACTTATCTCGTAGGTCGTTATCATCGGAATTATCACGCAATGATAATTCCGATGTCATTGAGGTAGGTACCGCCACTATTTGAGCGAATAAACTTAGGTACTAAACATATCGCCGTAGGTACCTAGTTCAAAGAGTTCGCCGCGCCGCCTTTAAATACATAAACATATTCTACGAAAAGCGAATTCGGACTTTATTTTGTAAACGTAAACGGTTAAAAATTGAAATTTTACCAAACTAGGTATGATAAAATTATTCTGAGAAACGTATAGGCAGGTGCCCGACCGGACAATAGGAGCTATGTGCAACCGAATTTCACGGTTAATGTGTAAAAATAAGGTTTTAATTCGCTCCGATATTTTCATAGAAAAGCCGCGATTCAACTAATAATGAACTCTATTTGACAGTTCCAACGATTCAATTTTTCTGTTCGAATTGTCTGCGTTTGTGAAGTAATAAAAATAGCAAAAAAGTGTCGTGACAACTTTTCGTAAGAATTTTTTCCGTCTAGCCCCCTTTCACAACGCGCGATAAGGAACTTCGTTCCAAAAGAATTTTCAAAATCGGTTTACGTTTGCCTGAAAAATCGCGTAACAAATCGCGCACATACTTAATGCAAATTTAAGACTTATACGGTTTTCTCATGGATGTCATGGTCAGAACTGGACCAAATTAACTACTAGCTTCCAAATAAAAAAAGAATCATCAAAATCGGTTCACTCAGTCCGGAGAAATCAGGTAACAACCTTTTTTGAAGTCGGTTGAAAACGGGTCCTCGCGTCGGCGCCAAGCTACGAATTACTACAAAGTCAAAGTCAAATTATTTATTTCAATTACACCAATATAGGCACTTTGGAACGTCATAGTAAAATTTGAATCTAGTTGAATCTAGTTGCTCGTTCCAAATGGTACTCTATGGAAGTACGTTTCTAAACCACCATACCACACCATACTAGAGTAGTAATTCGTCCGTCAAGCCTGTCATGTAGTCGTGACCGCGTTGTGCACATTTTGGTTGGTCATTTATACATGACTGTGGCGGTTAAAAGTTTAAGCCTATTGTTTGGTGGTGTCATCTAGCCAATTTATTTATTTTTTTACCCCCTCCTATATACCCAGTATTTTTTATTTTGGTTCTATTTACTTTTCTCAAACATCGGTGCAGGTTCGCCATCCCTGGCCTATAGGTATCCTCTTAACCGAAGTAAGTATAACAAGTCCCCAAGACAAAGTTCGCGAGTGGAGTCCGAGTCCACTTCAAAATTCGGAAGTTTAAACTTCAAAGGGGTTCTCCATTACTATTAAAGCGCGGACTTCCTCTAACAATAAACGGCACTGTGCCTTGGTAAAGAAAGTGTATACGTTTAGGTACCTACGTTGATCTTTGAACTATGTACTTGCGGTTTTCTAAAAGCCATTGAAGGAAAGGCGATAGTGAATTCCTAGAGCTGCTTTGATAGACGACTCCAGTTGGTTACACTTGAGAATCCCAAGGAGTACGTAACTTTGGCACGTGTATCGTGCGTGCAATATTTGAGACAAAATTTAAACGTTTTTAATAAGTAAACAGGCCTAAAATATTTGGTACTTTTCAGCTACGTATGTGCGTAGCCGAAACGCGTAGGTCGGTTGCTACGTAATCGACTGCGTAGGCGGCGTAGCATTACTGGCGTATTGTGTTAACTCAATCATTTGATGTTTTAAGTAGATTATTATTATGTATCCGGCGGAGATAAGGTAGTTTTATAATATACCTACATCAGATACAGATTTACATACTTATTTGCTTACTTGCATACGAAGTTTACGTGGCAGTGTTGAGTGTAGCGTCTACTAAATCGTAATGTACGATCGCCTTCAGAAAGATGTATAAGGTACCTATATAAGCAATACATTGCACTACATTGAATATTGTATGTATTTATGTATAGTAACTATTGATCGAGTGAGTTATTGTACTAGGCGCATGCAAAGTTATGAATCAGCTGGGTTTACGGTTTCGAAACAGATGTTTACTTAAAATTATCAAGTTACAATAAACAGTGTGTTTGGTCACTATAAATCAATACATTATTCTGATGCAACTGGTAGCTACATGTATAATCGGAACAGTAATTTAAAGGTAAACAGTAACTTACTATCATTGGCTCGACTCCTAATAGAATGTCTTGTAAGTAGGTATTCCGTTACTACAGATTTCTTATTTTTTATATACCTACAAACTCAGATTATCAAACAAAAGGCAGATAGACCGTGCGGAACACTGTAAGTGAAGTCACAAAAGCAAATACAAATTAAAAAACGAATGACAACAACCTCGTGATTGTATTCGCTTTTGAATTTTTATTTGTATTAGTATTTGTTTTTTTTACTGTCTGACTGTCTGTTCTGACTCGTGTTGTAGGTATTCGTTTTTTAATTTGTATTTGCTTTGGTAGCTTCACTCTCAATGTTTCGCTCGGTCTATCTGCCTTTTGTTTCATAATCTGAGCCTACAAAGGTAGGTACAATGTTTATCTATGTAGGTAGTAAATTAATTACCAACCTGACTACTACATTTAAATTACTCATCTATATTTTTAAGGACAAGCCTCAGGACAAGCTAAACAAATTTCGTAAGTATATATACCTACTCGTAATGGAAAATAATGAGATAAAAACACTGAATAGAATCCGATGGCAACGTTTTTACATTTCCTTTTCAAATATAGAACCTCATTACTTGGTTGTAAGTTCAGGATAATTGCCCGTTAAGCTAAGAAAGTTTTTACGGCATAGTTCAACGAAACAAAACCCCTGGCTTTGTTATTGTTTAATAATAGGTAGGTACCTAATTGATTTTCAGTAGGTATTTGAAGTACTCGTACTACCTAGGAGGTACACATACCACCATAAGTACCTTTTTAGGGTTCCGTAAATCCGTACCTCAAAAGGAAAGAATGGAACCCTTATAGGATAACTTTGTTGTCCGTCTGTCTGTCAAGATCCTTTATCTCGGAAACGCGTGGAGGTATCGAATTGAAATTAAAACCATAATATAGGTACTCAAGTCCCTTGAAGCTGTGAAAGAAAGATACAGCCGTTTATGCCGCAAAAAACGTATATTATCAATTCAAAATCTGTCCGTGTGGTGTCGGACGTAAAGAATAGCACCATCTCATATCTTCCCGTGAGTGTCGTAAGAGGCGACTAAGGGACTTACCAGAGAATGGGCAGCAGCGTTCTCTGTGCCTTTGTAACAACCATACTGCGATCACCAACCCGCCTGCCAAGTATGGCGATTATGGCAAAACCTCCCCTTGGTGAGGCCTATGTCCAGCAGTGGACGTCCTTCTGCTGAAATGATGATGATGATCATGTACGGATGTAGAAGGGTGATTTAAAGTTTAGGTAACTTTTGTTCATAGGTAATTAAATGCAATGGCTGTTAAATAATAAAGGGAAGAAGGTATTCTTGTGATCAGGCAGGTAGGTAATCTTTAGCATTGTTTAGCGTTTACGCGATTTCAGTAGATAATTTAAGTGTTATAGGTACCTACCTACGAGAATCATTCCGGCGTAGGGTAAGGTACCCATACCTATCTCTTAATGCAAAAATGGAGTTTGGAAGTCAGCTTTGTGGCAACCCAGTGCCTCGGAAAGTCGGAAAGAACTTGAAGCCCTGCGCCCGATCTTCACCCGATCTTCACGAAGTGAGGGAAGAGGTAGTGCATCTGTTTTTGCGCACGCACTTGTGCACTTTAATGTCTCCTGCGTATACTTGGCTAGTCTTTATTATTGATATTGGCCACCGTGGCCGAAATTCAGTCAGAAAAATTATTATTCATGCTAAAGCGATAAGTCATTCACTTACTGACTAAACACGAAATCTTGAAAACTACTTGACCTATTCCTACCTTTCACGAGGACGAAGTCTAAGAAAATCTAATACCTATCTAATTAATAAAGCGTGGAGAGACACGGGCTGCTAATGATATTCTAAATATCATTGCGGGCTGCTCTTTACATCGGTAGGTAATTGCGTTCTAAGCAGTCAGCCTTTGAGTTTGCTTTGTTCGAACAGCAATGTTCCCCTCTTTATTATTATTTCCGTCGAAAACATTCCGACAGGCCCCAACGCCCGGGCACAATACATCTTTTTCGAGCACTTTCATTTGTAGGTATTTCAATATTCTCGTCATTATTGTGTCATATTGGGCTACTCATTCAATTTTATTGGATGTGTCTTCTAAATTCAGATTTGGAATAACGACTTTACCTGCATAAGCTTCTCTATAATCTTGGTTCTACATAAGCGTACCTACTGACATGTTTGTAGTTTTTAAATTCATTCAAACAAGATCGATCTGTAGACTCTAGGCAGACAGGACTAAGGGCGTCCTACCGATTTTATCGGATGGGACGATTATTTCATAGTTTCGTAGGATCGAATTTTTGTGGGACATTTGCCATGGTACCTAGGTAGGTATACTGGAATTTATGTTCCATTTCTCACCGACAAAAATCGGTCACCGATTGTCTGACGTCGGTGGAAGTCCTTAGACTTAGTTAGAAATTTAACAAAAATTTCCGGATTCGTGCTCAGTTAGGTTCGATGTTAACTTATCGAATATCAAAATCCATGTAGAAATAGGTCCATTTTTTAAATTCGCGAAACTTAATCGCAGCTTAGGTTGGATCCAAGAATCAAAGCCAGCCAGTTGTGCACAAGCGAAATCTTATTATAAGACCTTCGTGTTGTTCTCACTCAAACAGGAAGTAATTAGGTTCACAATCTTATTTATTATTATTATTCTCATTTATTCATTTATTTACATATTTCATTATATTTTTTAATATTAGTAAAAAAAAAAAAAAAAAAACTAAAAATATAAAAAATAGTAGCCCACCGGTATCGGGAATAGGGTCCAAGCTACCGGTGGTCAGGGCTCCTGAGAAAGGAACCTCCTGACTATACGCGCCGTGTCCAGGAGTACCGCTTTCTGTATCAAGCCCTTGATCCAGCTGCCTAACGAGAGCCTCCTTATGTGTTGGTCGAGGCTCTTGGAAATGAGTCCATTGGCTGTAACGACTATCGGCACAATGATTGCTGTATTCACATCCCACATGTTGACAACCTCGCGAGCCAAGTCAAGATACTTAATTTGTTTATCTTTCTCGGTTTTCACGAGGTTCTCGTCATGCGGAACCACTATATCCGCTTATTATTATTATTATTTGTGGTGTAGGGATGCAGAGAAATTCAGAATCCGTGACAAGTGCTGCCATCTTACCATCGGCGTGACTAACTACAACAGGCCGAAATTCATGAAGAGCGACTGAGCAAAGTTTTTTTTTTTGCTCAATGGAGTACTTAACCGAAGCGACACTGTCGCTAAAATAAATTTTGGGAATAACTTTCTCCACACAAGCTACACAATTAGTTAGGCACCTAGGTACTGCATGCAAAGACTTTAACCAGACTTATGGGGGAAATCCAAGTCAAAAGATCAACAGAATACCTACTACCTAAACACTATTTTACTTTCATAGAGCTCATGCATAACTCGTGTTTGAACGTCGCCAATATCGTAAGTGGAAACTAAAACAAAAGAGATAATAATATTATACTAGATGAGATGCTAAACACAACCACAGTTTCATGGAGGTTGGTAGTACCGTTGGTATGTACCACGGTACTCGAAAACTTTGGATAAAAGATAAAAGCCAATAGGAACTTGACACCAATAATCAATTGACATATTTTTTGAGCTCTCAAATCGCGATTCTCCCATAGATTTAGTATGGAAATAGTAAAATGTAATGTCAGTTATTTGCTAACTCAATAATAATTGACTAACCATTTATTGTTTTCAGGCAACTAAAACTTTAACTAACAGTGGCGGGTGGGGAGGTTGGATACGTCGATGAGTATCTCTATCTTGGTCAATTAGTCTCTTTCCAGGCAAGACAAAACAAAGAAGTTGCTAGACGCACCGAAAATGCCTGGAAGAGTTATTGGGCAATGAAAGACCTCATGAAGGGCACTCTTCCACTGTGCCTTAAGAGAAGGCTCATCGACGTGTGTATTCTTCCCATCCTCACATATGGTTCACAAACATGGTCTTTGACAAATCAACAGAGGTCCACCCTTTCGGTTTGCCAGAGAGCTATGGAACAGAGTATTCTGGGTATAAAACTGCAAGACCGGGTTAGGAATACCACCATCCGTTCCATTACAAAAATAACTGACGTCACTCGGAAAGCTGTCATGCTGAAATGGAATTGGGCTGGACACATCTGCCGCATGTCAGACGATCATTGGGCCAAACGTACAACCCAATGGGTTCCTCTACATGGCAAGCGACATCGCGGCAGGCCCAGGCGGAGATGGCGGGATGATCTAGATTCCTTCGACAAAGACTGGCCCCAATTAGCCCTTAACAGAGAGAGTTGGAAGGAGAGTGGAGAGGCCTTTGCCCAGCAGTGGGAAAATCCAGGCTGAAATATATATATATATATAATTACAAAACTGCAACTCCTTAGTTTAGATAATATTTAATACACAATAATCTACACTAAAACAATATTTAACATTTAAACCCTATTTCGTTTTTGCTTGTACACTTGTTATCTTTGTTGGATCAAATTTGTATGTTTTCTGCAAAGGCCCTTTACCAGCTCTTGTGAAAATCATTTCATCTATCCTTTGCCGCTCTGCTAATTCTTTTGAAATTTTCATGTTCGTCCAAGAATCTTTAGCTCCATCAATAAAACCTTTTTTCTTAATTGGCAGATTGTCAGGAGTATGTTTAATCAACTTAGGAATCTTGAAGTAATCCCTTATTGCTGGTACTTTTAGTAAACCAACTTGCATAAGGGATATGAAGTTAGTGGAGCACCAGTAAACTAATATTGCACCTGGGAAGTTGATAGTGAACGGAATCATGATGAGAGGGATTGCTCTAAGGAAGTACCTCATCAATACCATGTTTTGTGCCTCTAGGCGACCTCCATCTACACCTAATTCTATAGTTGCCCACATAGTGGCACTGGTTATTAGCGGTAGTAAGAAAAATTGATCAGGTACGGTCAAATCCATAAACCATCCCATACCACCGTAAGTCATACTCTCAACAGGACAGTTTGCCATCCCTCTTAATCCCATGAAAAACGAAATGAACAATGGAGCTTGAGCTAAAGGAACCAACATATTCTTCAATGGATTTAATCCTTTTTCTTTCATGAATCCCATCATTTCTTGGGCGTACCGTGCTGCTTCAAGCTGATTACCAGTCTGTCTAGCTTGTGTCATTTTCATTTGGAGAAATTGAATTTCTGGCAAATTGTTGTTCATGACCGCTGCATTTCTTTGTGATATAATAACTAGCGGGAACATAACTAAACGGACACAAATAGTTCCAATGACAATGGCTCCCCACCATGGTACGTCGAGGGAAATGTGTAAGTACTCCAAGCAATTTTGTACCATGCCAACAGGAGACCAACCACCAAGACCAAGACTGGCAAAGGTAGGCTCTCCATTAGCAGCTATGGTTTGTACAGTTTCAGTCAAGTCGATAAGTGTCGAAGGATCTGGCACTGGTGGTGCTTCCGGTATACTATCCAATATGGTTGCTGTTTTCCCTGCATCGCTGCCACTAGTTGATGCAAACCGTACGGATGCCGCTGACGAATATACGTAATAAACCTTTGCTTTTCTAACCTCAAAACACTTTTCAGAGAAAAAGTTTATAACAGCACTTCGAGGGCGGCCGTGGCGGCTGAGTAACTTAAACATTGTGCCTTTCTTTGTACAATAGAATATAAAAATCAATAATATACTTTTTCGAAATTTATTATATTTTTGTTACGGCACATTTCTGACATTCACTCACACAGCACAGACAGTCAGTGGTTTATGGTTGTCTGTCAGTTTCTTTATGGTTTCTTTTTGGTAAAAAAAACCACACCATTTTCGAACACCATATTATTCAACAATATCTACAATTTATAACTATAGATGAAGTGATTTCATTTTGTTGTTTTCTATTACGTTTTCTTCAATCAAGTAAATCAGTATGTTTTCAATCAAGGCAAACGTCAGTTGCACGCTACAGCTTCATGGTTGCACGTGTTGTTTACAATCCACAATCCCAGTCCCAGGTATCAAAGCCTTGCGTTGCTGTCATTCTGTCAAGTGTCAATGTCAAAACTCAAAAGTTTCAAAACAACGTGGGAATGTTGTGTTGTTAACAGCTAACTTGTTATTATTGGTTATTTTCTATTCAAACTTATGTGATACTATTACATTTTTAAGTGATAAACCAGCTACAAATATGGCACATGTTTCATACCCTTTCAAGAAAACAAGTAAGGCAGTGTATCAGAAGCCAGCTTCTGTTGTCACAGAGGATACTATTTATTGGAAGAAACTAGGAGTAAGTCCACCAATTTGTAATTGTTGAATAAAGCATATATCAAAGAATTTTTCTAATTTGTTTTGTGTTTTCAGTCGCCAGTGCTAGTGAAGGAGTTTGGTGCCATAGATTATTTGGACTTCAGCCCTGTTGAACCTTATTATTTCGCGGCAACATGCTCGGTTAGAGTGCAGGTCAGTTAAAAACAAATAATTCATCTCTCTGGAAGGATAATGCTTTCTTAGTGACAATTTAGTTTATTATTTATTTATTTATTTATTTATTTACACTTCATGCACAAAGGTACAAAGGCGGACTTAATGCCTTAGGCATTCTCTACCAGTCAACCCAGGGTGGTGAAGAGATAACACGGATGACACGGATGTATTCATTGGGAAAAAAATGGGTGTAAAAAACCTATATTTTTGCCTTGTAATGTTTTCCTAGAACACATCAAAATCTATAATTTGAAATTTATTGTTTCAAGTTGGTGTAACAATCTTGTTAAAACTAAGCAAGAAACTTTTTCTTACTTGAAATTTTAGTCCTATGTTCTGTCCCTTGTATCTTTACCTTTACGTTTGTAGAGCCGGGTGATCTCTAATTCAGGACCATCCTACCTTAGACACCTTTCCCATATTAAAGATTGTTCATCCTATTTATCTAGTCCCAGCACTATGATATTCAGTTTAAAAAAAAGATATGTTTTCAACCTGGATTTTCCCACTACAGGGCAAAGGCCTCTTTCCACTCTCTTTCCAACTCTCTCTATTAAGCACTATTTGAGGCCAGCCTTTTTTGAAGGAGGCCAGATCATCCCGCCTTCTCCACCTGGGCCTGATAGAAAAGATATGATTATGATTTTAATAAAAATAGAATTTAGTTTTATTGATTATTAATGATCTTATTTTTCAGATCTATGATCCTATCACCAAAGTTGTAACGAAGAACATCTCAAAGTTTAGGGAAGCGGCTTATGGTGCTTCTTTCAGAGGGGACGGAAGACTTTTATGTGCTGGTAGTGAAGAGGCAGCTGTTAAACTATTTGATGTGCAATCAAAAAATGTCCTTAGAGTATTTACTGGACATACTGGCCCTGTAAGTAAATATTGATAATTGATAATGAAATATTGAAGAGTATAAGATTGATGCCTCTAATCCAATGGGACAAATATCATTAAAAGCAAATGTTCCATTAGATGATTTTCTTTATCTTTAGTTACATTTAAACACACATCTTATTTGTGAATACACCTTATTTATCTTCATAAAACTAACTCATACCTATTGCAATTTCAGGTTCACAGGACATTATTTACAAAGGATCAAATCAAAATTCTCAGTTACTCAGATGATAAATCTGTTTGTTTATGGGACATAGCAACAGAAGAGAAGATTGCCACTTTTTCTGAACACTCTGACTATGTAAGAGCAGGAGCGGCCAGTCCTATTTCCCCAGAAATCATTCTATCTGGAGGTTATGATCATGCAGTCAAACTGTATGATTGCAGGTCTAATGAAGTAGTCCTTTCTGTCAACCATGGCAGTCCTGTAGAATCAACACTCTTCCTACCTTCAGGCGGCATATTCATAAGTGCTGGTGGCACAGAAATCAAAGTCTGGGACATCTTCAATGGAGGAAAACAATTAGCCAATATTTCTCAACATCATAAAACTGTCACTACTTTAAGACTAGCTAGTAACAATAGCAGACTGATGTCTGCCTCATTGGACAGACATGTTAAGATCTATGACATCTCCACTTTCAAAGTTGTACACAATATTGATTTTCCTAATGCTGTACTGAGCATGGCTATATCTAAACATGATGATACCCTATCAGTTGGTATGATTGATGGCATTATATCAATACGAAAAAGAGAAAAGCCTGCCAAACCATCTGATGAGAAAAGAGGTTTATTCAAGTTTGCACCAGACCATGTTCAGTCTTCAATTGTGGAAGAAGTACAAGACAAGAGCAAGAAAGGACAGTCCAAATCAGCTAAAGATCCAGAATTCGACAAGTTCCTTAGAAAAATGGAGTTCACCAAAGCCCTGTCAGCAGTTCTAAAAACGTATGTAGCCACCAAGTTCCCAGAAAAAACTGCTGCTTTAATACAAGAGATGTTAAGAAGAAAGGTTCTCCATGTTGCAATGGATGGATTAAATGAGAAAGACATAGGAGCATTACTCAAATATTTTAAGAAAAATCTTGGAGAGACAAGATTTACCAGAGTAATAGTTGATGCAGCTAATGTTTTTGTGGATGTTTTTGAAAGTCAAGTAAAATTTTTTTCTGAACTTAATTTGTGGCTGTACACTTCATTGATGAAAGAGATAGGAGAAGAAATAGAAGTTTGTAAGAGAGTGAGTGAGTTAGAAGGTGCTATTAATCTTTTAATGGCTGGAGCACAAATAAGCAATAGCACTGATACAGTAGAATTAAATGATACTTTAGCGCCATCAACTAAAGCATTGAAAGAAATTGTTATTGATGTATAAATGTAATTACAATCTGTGTACAATTTTTGAGTTTAATTTATTCGTAAGTTTCATTGTGTCCTCATAAATTAGTTTGCGGTATTTCTGTCAATCTACTTTTTTAGGATAAAGGTCAGCGACGCATATAATTTGTAATTTTGTTGTGCCAACTTCTAAAACTGTAACCGGCCAGCTTAAAATTATCCTCTCAGCTGGCCAGACATAAATTACTATCTATGTGGCCAGATTACCAGCCAAAATTGTTTTGCAAGTAAAATTGACTTTACATAATGGGCAATACACCGAGTATTGTCACTGAGCAATTCTCCAAAAGTTCCAAAATACTATAATTTTAGTTGCCGATTTGTTTAGTAACTTCCAGGGCGAAGGTGTAGGAGAGGCTTTATTTTCGCGGTATCCTTAGTCTATTCCTTCTTTTTTTTCCTGATTGTTTTTGTTACTATATAAAAGGTGAACTAAAGATAGTAGATAGTGAAGATAGTTTAAAGAATTTAGGATAGCTATGTTACAAATAGTTATTTATAGCTGTCATACAAGAAATTATAAACTTCGTAATTACTAGGCTGCATGTCTATCCGCTTTCGTCAATTATTATTCGCTACAGGAAAATATAAAAATAAAATTTTGTCTATGGCTGATTGTTGTCGGACAAAATGACGTTTTGCACAAGTCTCAATAAAAACGAATAATTTTCAAGTGCACCCCGTGTTAGAATAAGAAGTGATTTTAAATGGCAACGCAATAAATCTATAAATAAAAATATTTACGTAAAACGATGTGTGACTCGTTCATGCTCAAATTGTTAACTATAGCAATAAACTGTAAGTTCACTTCAAGGGTTTCATGTTATTGGTAAATTTATTTTTATTTTACGTATCTCTGTGTTATATAAACTGGTCTGTTTACAAGAGTACATGAATTGATGTGATACATGTTCGTTAACCTTAAAAGTTGAGGTCGTAATTATGTATTTTTCTTGTAATGCTGACATTAGTGTGAACACGAGTTTTTTATCGTAGGTACTCGTATGTAAAAGTAAAACATGGATGAGCGGAAAGTCGCCGATTACTTTGTGATCGCTGGATTACCTGAGAAACCGGAATTACTTGATGATTGCGACTCTGGACACCTCAAAGGATACAGTACAAAACCACCTATCACTGACATAGGTAAGTGTTTTTTAAAGAAATTCTCTTTTAATCAAATCTGAATGTTTGGATCTGAGATTTTAATGTTAGTCCTGCTGGTTTTATTTTACGTTTGTCATTCATTCAAATATGGATTTAGTATGCACAGAGTTTAAGTTGTGTGTCAAAAATATTAAGTAAATAGGCCTTAAAGATTTTTGTATGTGTTTAACATAAAATATTTAGTTAAAATTACTAAACTTTAACTACTCACCATTTAAATCATTGACTGATAATCAGAAACAAATAAGAAAACCGCAATACCCACTCCTATTTTGTATCTTTTGACGCACTTTATTGCTCAAAAGGCTGTTTTTCTGCCTCTCAAGTTTATTTATACATTAGGAATAATGTCCAGCCTGAGTGTACCTATTCACCTATTTAATTATAAGAAGTATACAATGACATGTTTAAATCAAACTGTTTACTGAACGGAAACGGTTTATCATTCAAACAATGTTATTTAAAAGAATTATTATTCTATAGTTATTTATATCACTCAATAACAGGTTGATCATTAATAAAAGATGACTGAATAAAATATCATTGTCATAATTTAAGGGTAAAGACAATCCTACAACTAGTTCATGTTATCCTTACCACAAAACTTAAAAGATAAAAAGGTTTTGTTTGAAATCAAATTTTCTACTGTGAATTGGTACTAAATGAGGATATGACATAAAACAAATAACATCAAATATGTATTTCCACCTCAATATTTATGGTTAACTAATGCCAATTTACACCTAAGTTTACCACGTTATTGTCAATTTGTACCAAATATAGCATGCATTAAGGTCCATGAGGAAGTGATTAATTATTGAAGTCCAACTACATACTTTGCGTAATTGATTCTCTAGGTCACATTATGTATTGTGTAACGAGTATTTTCTACTCGCTACATAGTGTCGACCTCTCTCGTCATTTTTTGGAAGTTTTCACGGTAATGCAGTACACACACTTTAGATATTTGATAGATTGGCTAGGATTTAGTAGAGTGATCGATAAAACCATAGACCATCAGTTTGACAGTTGGACCTTATTTCCCCGTCTGTCAGATTATTTTGACGTTTCCGGTTTGGGATATGTAATTTTCACTTTCCGACCGAAGTCACCAAGATGATGCACGAATAATATTCTATTCCGTGCCAATCATTAGATTGGAATATTTCAAGGGTCCACCCCTGGCTGGAATCACTTGGTAGTGATGTCAGCAGCCGTGCAACAGTAATATTTTGGGAAATCGTGAGTATTTTGCTGGTTGAATTTTTCCTCGCCATATGCTGACCATACACTTGGGGTCGTGTGTCTTAACCCTCGTCGATTTTCCATTGTTTCAGCACCTATATCGCCATCGCGTTTTGGTTGTGCTCATGGCACGAGCGATTGGCGTGCATTGTTTTCGTTAAGATCGGTGAGTAATTTAAAATTCCCGATTTACCACATCGTCGCCATTTTGCTCGACGTGTGAATTCCACTAACAAAGGAAATCGTTTTGTTTTCAGCCCCAAAGGCGTTCTTACTTATAGTTTGGATTTTCATCTTAAAATTTAACTTCATCATGGATGAGCTGATGCGCTTCACCTCGTGTCTCCAATCAGGTTTAATTTAAATAAGTTTTTCTCGAAGCCTGTGGTACGTTAACTTAAATTCTTTCTCGTAGTTTCCACTTAAAAACGTGCAATACTGACAACTTAATTATAATCTTTGGTTATAGAATTTAATGGTTATAAAACAACTTGCCCTTCAAAAGAAAGGGGCTTTCTAATATTGTGTTGTGCTCACCACTGCCTGCGATGGAAATAAATGAGCTATTATTAAAGAATTTGCAGCTTAATTTCAGAAATCTCCGACCTAGATTAGAAGTCCTGTCCTTTACCTATTAGCTATCCCGGATTACCTTTGTTTTAAATTACCTAGTGAGCTCTGGCGCCCGAATCTTATTCCTTTTAGTTATTTTTGTTTAATTTTGAGCTCCCTAACTTCTCAACTTTAGAATCACACCCATAGTTTGTTAGTTAGTTAAATAAATATAGACCCTTTTAATTCTTTTATTACAATTGGCGCCCGAACAGGGACTGAAGCATGGTTTGTACGGTGAGTACAGTCAGTATTGCACACTAAATTAATTTATATTTTAACTAATGAGTCTATTGTTTACAATATTTAGTTTTCATATTGTATTTCATATTGTTTTTACATTGTAATTGATCTAGTTTATAAACTTTGAATAATTAGACTCATAAGTTGTAACTTAGTTTGGTATTGTATTTTACAAACAATGTTTTAGTTTTACATTGGATAATTTGTTTATTTTCTTGTGTTTTTAACATGTTTTTTCCTTAGCAAAACCAACAATTGTTAAGTGTAGACCGTGTTATTGTTAAATCTCATACAGTGATATAATTCATATCTAAGTTAACTTTTTATGTTAATAATTAAATTTAAACATTAAGTACATTATTGTGCACCTAGTTTATTTAATTTTAAGCCGTTTTGTGAGTTATTATTGCACTTTTTAACGTTAAATAACTTAGCAATTTTTCATGGAAATTACATAACCTCAAACTTTAATTTTATTTTTCAAACTTTGATTTATTTTGAAATTCTTTAAAGTTTAGTCCTTGCTTTTCGTTGCTATTTGCCTTGTTACTCGTTAGTCATGGAGGACAAGGGAGTTCAGTTTCCACCGCCTCAGGATTCGGTTGAGGTCGAAGCTTGTACTGCTGCTGATGCTAATGTTGTTGAGAAAGGTCACGAGATGGTTAATGCCACCGATGTTGGCAATCCTTTTGAATCTGGAATCGCACATTCGTCTTCGGATTTTACAGCTCGAGCTTTGCCTTCGTTCAATTCCTTGAATGCGCTTGTTAACGAAAACATTCGAAAAAACTTTCCTCCTCTTACTAAACTGCCTGATTTGAAAAAGAGCAAAATAATTTATGATGGTAGAACTTGTGTTCGCGATTTTATTACACAAGTTGAAGAATATTTTCTTTATAGAAATTACAACGAAAATTTGCTGGTTGGTTCTTTTACAGATTTGCTTGATGGTACTGCACTCAAATGGTTTAGATCTGTTCGAATTCGTATTTCTTCCTGGCATGAGCTTAAGCTTGCGCTTTTGAAACGCTTTGATACACCTAATTTTGATCACTTTTTAGAAAATGAGCTCCGCACAAGGAAACAGAAACAGTCTGAGTCGCTTCCTGATTTCATTACGGAAATTTATGACATGGCTAGTCGTCTTTCAGTACCTTTATTTGACTACACTTTAGTTAACGTGATACAACAAAATATGTTACCGATTTACACACCCTTTTTGTTTCGAAGACAAATAGATTCAATCGAACAATTTCTAGAACTTGCAAAAGATTTAGAAGTTGTTGTCAATAGAAAACCTTTTAAAGAATCCCTTAAACCTTCTGTTAAATCTAATGCCGTTTCTAATGATTTAGTTTGTTTAAAATGCAAAAAACCTGGACATTTATATAGAAATTGCAAGTCTATCCCAGGTGTTGTTTGTTTTAAGTGTCATAAAGCTGGGGTCACTTCTAAGACTTGTGACGTTTGTAATTTGGATACTAAAAACTCGCAAGAGTCAAAAAACTGATTAGGCAGCATCGAGCCCACGTTTTTGATAAAACTTCGAGCGTCTCGATGTGTGAAAAAATTGTTAGAAGTCACAAGCCTGATGATGTTGCCCGTGACAAAGAATTTTCCAACTGGTTAGATTATTTAAAAACCTTTTTTAATATTTATCGTTCGGCTCCTATTCTATTTACAAAACAGAATGATGCTAGACCATTTTTAACTTTTTTTATTGGTAATCAAATTTTTTCAGGTTTGTTGGACAGTGGTTCCGATAAATGCATTTTAGGCTCAAATACACATGAACGATTTTTACAGTTGGGTTATAAAATTAGACCTATTAGTGGCGCTGCTTGCACTGCGGATGGCTCCGCCCGGAGAATTATTGGTGCACTGGATTTGCCAGTAACTTGTGATAATATAACTAAACCCGTAGAGTTTTTAATTATTCCTTCTTTTGATCCATTAATTATTTTAGGTTTTGACTTTTGGATTAAATTTCATTTAGCTGAAGAATTGTGGAAGAACATTATACTTGTTCCAGAAAATAATAAACAAGTTTGTTCAATTACCTCTATTTCTGAACTTTCTCCTTCTGAGAAACAAAAATTAGATAATATTATTGCTTTGTTTGAAGATATTTCTTATGAGAAAAGAGGTTTAGGTCTTACTCATTTGGTTGAACATAAAATTAACGTTACTAGTGAACCTTTTAAACAGAGATATTGGCCTCTGAGTCCTGCTAAACAAAAGGAACTTTTTGATGAAGTAGAAGTTTTATTAGGAGAAGGTATTATTCAACCCTCTAAGTCTCCTTGGTGTTCACCCGTATTGGCGGTAGAAAAGAAAGATGGAGGTACTAGATTGTGTTTAGATTCAAGACGTTTAAATTCTGTTACTATTAAAGATTCTTATCCCCTTCCTTATACTTCTAGAATATTAGATAACCTTAGAGGTGCTAGATATATTAGTACTATAGATCTTTCTAAAGCATTTTTGCAAATTGCACTTGAAAAATCCTCCCGCGAAAAAACTGCTTTTGTAGTACCTGGAAAAGGTCTGTACGAATTTGTTCGCATGCCATTTGGTCTCACAAATGCACCAGCTGAGTTGCAGAGACTAGTAGATAAACTTTTTGGTCCAGAGTATGATAATTCTGTATTCTGTTATTTAGATGACTTAATTTGTATTAATTCTGATTTTAATAGCCATATAGCACAGTTGCATAAAATTCATAGTATATTAAAAGAGGCAGGTTTAACTGTAAATTTAAAAAAGTGTAATTTTTGCAAGGACAGACTTCGCTATCTTGGTTTCATTGTTGACAGTAATGGTTTACATACTGATCCTTCTAAATTAGAGACAATAGAAAATTTTCCACGCCCAGAAACGGTAAAACAACTTCGCAGTTTCCTTGGTTTATGCTCTTATTATCGTAGATTCATTTGTAAATTTGCTGATATTGCTTCTCCTTTAACTAAATTGACAGCAGGTAGTAAAAATTCTAAAAAGTCACTTACTTGGAATGACGAAGCTGAAAATGCATTTCAAGAATTAAAACATTCTTTAATAACTTCTCCTGTTTTGCAATGTCCTAATTTTGAAAAACCTTTCTTTTTGCATTGTGATGCCAGCTCTGTGGGCATAGGTAGTGTTTTGAGTCAAGAAGATGATAATGGAGATCAACATCCCATTGCTTTTTATTCTAGATCGCTTAATAAATGTGAAAGAAATTATAGTACCACAGAACGTGAATTATTAGCTATTTTAGATTCCATAGAACATTTTAGACCTTATATTGAAGGAATGAAGTTTACTGTTATTACTGACCACGCTTGTTTGAAATGGCTCCTAGGTCTCAATAATCCTAGTGGACGCTTAGCTCGTTGGGCTGCTAGAATTTCTCAATTTACTTTTGATATTATTCATAAAAAAGGTTCATTACATTTAGTTCCAGATGCTTTATCTCGTATAGAAGTCACAGCTATAACCACTCAGGATAATTTAGTCTCCCCTGATGATGAAATTATTGATCCTTGGTATAGAAAAATATTTATTCAATGCCAGAAATCTCCTAGAAAGTATAAGAATTTTAGAGTCGAAAATAACACTTTGTATAAATATTGTAAAAATAAATTTAACCCTCATAGTCTTTTAGACTGGAAGATAGTTATTCCTAAAGAGAATATCTTAGATACTATTAGGTCAAATCATGATGATGTAAATTCAGGTCATTTAGGTATTCATAAAACTTTAAAGAAATTAAAACAACATTATTTTTGGAAAGGTATGTTTAATGATGTTCACCAATACATTTTGTCTTGTGATACTTGTAAAGCTTACAAACATACTACTTCTCCTCCTTTTGGTACGATGATTAATCCTAAAAAGGTTGATCGCCCCATGCTTATGCTTTCGGTAGATATAATAGGTATTTTACCTAAAACTTATTCTGGTCATAAATACATACTTTCAGTTGTAGATGTTTTTACTAAATATTGCTGGTTCTTTCCAATGATTAATGCAACTACTAGAGTAATTTGTAAACATTTTGAAAAAGAAATATTTCTTAAGTTTGGTTGTCCAAAAATAGTAGTTTGTGACAATGGAACTCAATTTACTTCAAAACATTTTGTAGAATTCTTGAAAGGTTTTAATATAACTAAAATATTTTATAACACATTGTATACACCTCAAAATAATCCTGTTGAGAGATATAATAAAACAGTCGAAACTTGCATATCGTGTTTTGTTAAAGACGATCATAGGACTTGGTCAAGTTTTTTGCCCAATGTTCAATTAGCTTTAAATAATAGTGTAAATCTTGCTACAGAATTTACACCTAATTTTCTTATGTTTGGTAGGGAACTTGTTTTAGATGCTTCCTTACATCATTTTAGTAACTCTGTTGATAATTTATCTCAACTAGAGGTTTCAAATAGAAACTCTTATGCAGTTTCTCTTAATTCACTTAGTGATATTTTTGTTAAAGTTCAAGCTTATTTGTTAAAGGGGTATAAGCGAAATGCCGCTTATTATAATAAGGGTCGGAAAGTCATTTCTTTTGATGTGGGTGATGTTGTGTGGAGAAGAAGTTTTGTTCAATCCCATGCACCTGCTTATTTTTCGGCGAAGCTTGCACCTAAGTTTTTAAAGTGTGAAATAACAGAAAAAGTTTCTGATAACGTTTATGTTTTGAAAGATTTAAATAAGGGTTCCGTGGGTCGTTATCATGTAAAGGATATTATTAAATTTTAAAATTTTGGGGAATTCATAGGTTTGGTATTGGTATTGGTATTAAGTATTTTTGTGTGAGGATCCACTACTGTTAGAATGATGAATGAAAGGAAATAGTGGTCTGAAGGTTATTATTATGTTAGGCAACCTCATTACAAATTATTAGATTCCAATTCAATTCTTTCTAGAATAAACTTAGGTCATTTTGGTTAATTTAGAAATACCTACTCTTTACACTATACATTTTACACATCAAAGGATCTTATCTTGTTTGTTTTGTTTGTTTGTTGAGATTGTATGGGATCTTATATCTTTTCTTTCTTTCTTTTTTAAAGGTAATCCTTTACTTGTTTACCTTTTTTTTTGAAAAAGAAAGATCCTATATAACCTTACACTTTGGGTTTTTTATTACCTAAAAAGATTTAAAAAACTTAAATTTCATCTCAAGTTTTTTGTAATCTTCTTTTTTGGGTAGATTAATATCATTCTATTTCTCTCATAGTTTTAAATAGTTATTGATTTTAATTCTATTTTTTTTACTGTTTGTTGACAGTGTTGTTTTTTGTCTAGATATTTCTTCGATACTAGACTTGGATTTGACTTTGTTAGTAACGCGTTCATACCGGATTTTGCTTTTGAGGTCATTCTGTAACTTTTGTTATAGAGCGTCCTACCTTGTTTTTGCGGTCATTCTGAAACTTTTGTTAAAGAATGTACTTTGTTTTTGGATCTTGGTGTAATTTTTGACCTCGATTTCATCTTGGCTTTCGCCTTTAGGTATTGTGATTTTCCCCTTCGGTAATCCAATATATTTTGTTTGTTTGTCTGTGCTTGGAAGGTTGGTAGAGTGGAGCCAATCACAGCTTACATTTGCCATTTTGCCCTTGTGTTGGTCATTGCTGTGCCAGTCACAAGGTGGAATTTTGACTTTCGTCATAACTTTTTACTATTGTGCTCGGAAGTTCGGTGGTGTAGCGCCGATCACAATATGGTTTTTGGTTGTTACAGGTTATTGCTGTGACAATATCTTTGGATAGAGCCCTTCAACTCTATCCAGCCTTTTAGATAGAGCCCTTCAACTCTATCTAACCTCTTTGTTGGAAATCAATACTTTTGGATAGAGCCCTTCAACTCTATCCAACCTTTTTAGATAGAGCTCTTCAACTCTATCTAACCTTTTTGTTGGGAATCAATATTTTTAGATAGAGCCCTTCAACTCTGTCTGACTTTAGTGGTTCGGAATCTATACTTTTAGGTAGAGTCTTTCAACTCTATCTAGAATTTATGTTTAGGTATTGTTATTTTTAATTGGTTGTTGCTGAGATAGACAGAGGCTATGGTGCTTAACTGTACTCAAAGCTGAACTGTAGGTTAGTTGAGGATAGTCAGCGGCGATAGTGCCTACCTGCACTCCAGATTAGTTGGTAGAGATGTGTAGAGTTAGTCAGTGGCGATAGTGCTTAACTGAACTTAAGTGGTGTGGTTTAGTTTAGTAGGTTGGCTGAAGTTAGTCAGTGGCGATAGTGCTTAACTGAACTTAAGAGGTGTAGGATAGTTTAGTAAATTAGTGTAAAGTTAGTCAGTAGCCATAGCGCTTAACTGTACTCAAAGTTAGTGTTTAATGTTTAGTAGTTTTGTTCAAGATTTAATCAGCGGCTCCCGTGCTTAACTGAATTTAGATTTGTTTAGTGTTTAGTCTTGTTAGAGTTTTAGTCAGCGGCCCTCGGGTTTAACTGAATCTGGATTTGTTTGTTGTTTGGCTTTGTTGATCGGTTGTAGTACCGAAGTTTTAGTCAGTGGCCATGACGCCTAACTGCACTACGATAGTTTTTTTTGTTATTGAATTTTTTGTTCACTTCGTTTTTCGTTGTTTCTTTCTAATAAAAGAAAGTTCCTTTCTTTTATTTTTTCGGGGAGGGATGTAATGTAACGAGTATTTTCTACTCGCTACATAGTGTCGACCTCTCTCGTCATTTTTTGGAAGTTTTCACGGTAATGCAGTACACACACTTTAGATATTTGATAGATTGGCTAGGATTTAGTAGAGTGATCGATAAAACCATAGACCATCAGTTTGACAGTTGGACCTTATTTCCCCGTCTGTCAGATTATTTTGACGTTTCCGGTTTGGGATATGTAATTTTCACTTTCCGACCGAAGTCACCAAGATGATGCACGAATAATATTCTATTCCGTGCCAATCATTAGATTGGAATATTTCAAGGGTCCACCCCTGGCTGGAATCACTTGGTAGTGATGTCAGCAGCCGTGCAACAGTAATATTTTGGGAAATCGTGAGTATTTTGCTGGTTGAATTTTTCCTCGCCATATGCTGACCATACACTTGGGGTCGTGTGTCTTAACCCTCGTCGATTTTCCATTGTTTCAGCACCTATATCGCCATCGCGTTTTGGTTGTGCTCATGGCACGAGCGATTGGCGTGCATTGTTTTCGTTAAGATCGGTGAGTAATTTAAAATTCCCGATTTACCACATCGTCGCCATTTTGCTCGACGTGTGAATTCCACTAACAAAGGAAATCGTTTTGTTTTCAGCCCCAAAGGCGTTCTTACTTATAGTTTGGATTTTCATCTTAAAATTTAACTTCATCATGGATGAGCTGATGCGCTTCACCTCGTGTCTCCAATCAGGTTTAATTTAAATAAGTTTTTCTCGAAGCCTGTGGTACGTTAACTTAAATTCTTTCTCGTAGTTTCCACTTAAAAACGTGCAATACTGACAACTTAATTATAATCTTTGGTTATAGAATTTAATGGTTATAAAACAACTTGCCCTTCAAAAGAAAGGGGCTTTCTAATATTGTGTTGTGCTCACCACTGCCTGCGATGGAAATAAATGAGCTATTATTAAAGAATTTGCAGCTTAATTTCAGAAATCTCCGACCTAGATTAGAAGTCCTGTCCTTTACCTATTAGCTATCCCGGATTACCTTTGTTTTAAATTACCTAGTGAGCTCTGGCGCCCGAATCTTATTCCTTTTAGTTATTTTTGTTTAATTTTGAGCTCCCTAACTTCTCAACTTTAGAATCACACCCATAGTTTGTTAGTTAGTTAAATAAATATAGACCCTTTTAATTCTTTTATTACAATTGTCATTTTGGTCATGTTTTATACATTCCTGCATAATTATTAAGATTTATCGGGTGGATATCCTGAGTATTATACATACTACTCTTATACACTTCATGTAGTGATTAAAGGCATTACTTTCCTTTAGAGGATGTATTAGAAACAAATTATGAATCAGTCATTATAATGACAATGATGTTATGCTGTAATTTGATTAGTTAGTAAGTTTGTAGGTATTCATATCAATATTGCTATAAAATACAGTTATAGAAAATTTCTGAATGACTTGTCACACTTATAAGGTTTGTGGTCTAGCATTGTGTTGCATGATTGCTCCGTGTAACAGATACTTGGGTGTAAAGCATGTATGTATATCTGCAGAAATAGGCTACTGCACACTTTGTGATTCGGTTTTATTACTTAATGCAATAACTTTATTATAAACTTATAGCAGTGACTACACTGTTATGTTTATTTATATGTGGGAACTGAGATTAATCCATACTTTTATCCATACTTAATATTATAAATGCGAAAGTAATTCTGTCTGTTACGCTTTCACGAGGAAACGGCTGAACCGATTTTGATGAAATTTGGTATGAAAATAGCATGAAGCCTGGGGAAGGACATAGGCTACTTTTTAACCTGCAACTTCGTCTGCATTCGCGATAACCGACATTTACGTGGACGAAGTCGCGGGCAATAGCTAGTATATAAATAAATTAAAATAGTAATTTATTGTTCTATGTAAGTTCTCTATAAATAAGAGGATGTTATTACTTAATTCTAAGAATGTCATGTTTTTCTTAGTAGTTAATCATCTATACTAATATTATAAAGCTTAAGAGTTTGTTTGTTTGGTTGAACGCGCTAATTTCAGGATCTACTGGTTCGAATTGAAAAAATCTTTTAGTGTTGGATAGTCCATTTATCGAGGAAGGCTATAGGCCCAGGCGAAGCCGGGTCGGGTCGCTAGTATTTTATAAAAGTAAATTGAGATTGTTATCATGCAAATCAGAATACATAACAGGGAGTCTTATCACAGCTAATGCCATGCCCTAATATTTTTATATGTTATCAATTTTTCAGTACATTGATAAGAACTATGCACTGTAATGTGTTATTGACAATTTTAAACTGAACATTAAACCAAACCAATCTACCTTGACCTGAGTACCTTGCTCATGAGTAACCAATCCATTCAGGGAAACCACAAGATATGTATCTACTTACCTATAATACTTATCAAGTAAGAAAACAAGTTAATATTTTGTGAAAGTACTTTATGCTGGCACTTCACATGGCGTATTTTTGCAAATAATCGTCTTATTCAGATAATCCAAAATGGGCTTTATGTGAATGAACACAGGGTGAATTTTGTGTTATCCGAATCTAAGGCGAATATTTGTACAAATACGCCATGTGAAGTGCCAGCATTACACAGCAGAGATGTGCCGATTTGTCGACTAAGAGTCAATGCAGACAGATCTGTAATATGCTTAAAAGGTTTTCTTAGATTTACTGATAATACACTAAAACTCAAAAGAAATGTTGTAAATTGTGTGATTCTGTGAGTTATATTTTGCACACAGTTTTTAGGGACTTAAGAGACTCTGTCTGTTACGCTTTCACGAGGAAACGGCTGAACCGATTTTGATGAAATTTGGTATGAAAATAGCATGAAGCCTGGGGAAGGACATAGGCTACTTTTTAATCCGCGACTTCGTCTGCATCCACTATAACCGACATTCACGCGGGCAAAAGCTAGTATATTTCATAATAAAATAGAAGCTTCCTATTGACTAGATACTAATACTTCCTTGAAAGTATTTTCAGAATTAGACTGGTAGTTATGGGAGATTAGCACGTTTTAACAAACAGACAAACATCTCTTCGATTTTATAACATCAGTAGGTATAATATATTCGATTATTAATTTAACACCATAAAATATTGTCGAACAGGCAATATCACTGGTCTGCCTGCTTGCAGTGACCGCAAAGAGCGAAACAGGTTATATCTCCATTATGCCGCATCTAGGACACTTCCCTTATCTAGAAACTGGACATCAACTTGATTTATTATACCTATCTAGCTTGTTCAATTTCTAATAAATTACCTGTCCTTATTTGAAAGCCAGTTCCCGTAATTTAATATATATAGTCAAGTCGTAATATTGTCTCAGCGACAATCAATGTCAAAAATGTACGCAAATTAGATGCATTTTTGACAGATTGAAACTTCGATTTTCGTATTCTTAAGAACATTCTTGAAAATGTACGAAAATTGTGACTCAGATTTCTTTTAATACCCCCTTCTGTACTTATAATCTCATAATATTGAAGAATATCAGTCTATTATATGCCACTATGGGTGACCAATTGACCATCCTTTTCATACTGAGTTCCATCCTTCCCTCGGTAACCACGTTAAGCCGTTGGTCTCGGCTGTCATTCGTAGGTCTTTGGCAGCCGTTATGGGTAGTCAGAAGCCAGTAAATCTGACAAGGGGTATCGTGTAATCCAGTAACTGGGTTGGGGTGGTCCGAAAGGCAATCGCTTCATGTAAAACACTGGTTATTCAGTTGCATCTCGTTAGACTGGAAGCTGATCTTAATATAGTCGGGACGAGGCTACGCAGATGATGATGATCAGTCTATTATAACCCACTGCAGCTCAAAACACGCCTCTCGGGGCGCCTTCAAATTAGTCGCGCGCCAGCAAGCGACAGCAGCGCGACGGCAGCGCTGCTTTGTAAATCCATATAAATCACGTTGCAGTCGCGCTGCAGTCGCGCGACTTGATTTATATGGATTTACAAAGCAACGCTGCCGTCGCGCTGCTGTCGCTTGCTGGCGCGCGACTAATTTGAAGGCGCCCTCAGAACAAGCACGAACAACGCTTACCCAATGCTGGTTGACATATCTCCGGAACAGCTGGTCCAATTTTGAAAATTATTTCGCTAATTGGAAGCTACGTTATCCCTGAGTGCTATAAATTATATCCATACTTATCCATACTAATATTATAAATGCGAATGTAACTCTGCCTGTTACGCTTTCACGATGAAACGGCTAAACCGATTCTAATGAACATTGTATTAAAATAGCTTGAACCCTAGGGAAGGACATAGGCTACTTTTTAGTAAGCGACTTCATCTGTTTCCGATATAACCGACATCCACGCGGACGAAGTCGCGGGCAAAAGCTAGTGATTATATAAAATAAAATAAGGATCCATAAGAAAATTCAAGCGAATGAAACGCGGGCAAAAGCTAGTTTACTAAAAACCTGAGGGCCAAGTCTGCTATTTTTATAATTTCATCATTCCAACACGATCCCATTGTCATTTTGCTAAATTCATAATGGTCGATCATTGACTGCACGATGACGTTCTAATGGTAGGTCACTGATCAAGGGAACTGTCAAAATTTTAGCAGATTACCGCCAAGTCAGTCATTCAGTTGTCATTTTGTACGAGATTACCATTCTATATCATTTCTTTCAATGACGTGTTAGTGGTTGACCATTGGAAAGTCATAATGACGCCATTATACTAGTAGATTACCAAACTTGTCAAAATCAACAATTATGAATTCAATGATAGACCATTCTGACACTTTTGTAATAGCAGACTTGAGGCCCAGATTTCCCAACGATGTTTTAATAACAAATTAGATTAAGGAAAAAAATAATTGCCAAATTAGCTTTTTGAGAAATTGCTTTGTTAGACCCGCAAGTCCCCAAAATCCCATTATTTATCAACACATTGCTGCATTGCACAATCCAGAACTCAAACGCAGAAATGTTTTTACCCGACTACGGCAAAGCCAAAGGAGGGTTATGAGTTTGACAGGCTATGTATGTATGTATGTATGTATGTATGTTCATCTGTACGCGCATAGCTCCTAAACTACTTATCAGAACTGAACAAATGAGGTATCGTTAGAAGCGTCTTGATCGTCCGCTGGTTATAGGCTATATGACGTATCACCGAATCCAATGTGGCGCCCTCTGGCGGACAAAAAAAACAATATTAAAAAAAAAAATTAAGACAATCATACCGTGTTTGGTATCATTGGAAAGGGGTTCACTAGTACATTTCAAATTTATATAATATTTAGTGGTAATTTGTCACAAATTATTGTAAAAAAAGGAAAGATTACCAAATAAAGTAAGATACGCATACCGTGTTTAGTATCATTGGAAAGGGGTTCACTAGTACCTATTAAATATATAATACTTAGCTGTGACTCCAAAATGGTTTAAATAAAAATATAAAGTTTAAAAACTAAAACCCGACCACAACAAAAAGTGATCTAAAAAGTACAAAACAAGAAAATATTTCACACAGAAATCAAGACATAGGTACAAAATGGTCAAGGTAAGCCGTGGTTGCATGCCATTATATTCATGTTCATCGCACTCATATGGGATACAGGCATGCAACCACGGCTTACCTTGACCATTTTGTACCTATGTCTTGATTTCTGTGTGAAATATTTTCTTGTTTTGTACTTTTTAGATCACTTTTTGTTGTGGTCGGGTTTTAGTTTTTAAACTTTATATTTTTTAGGTTCTTATCTTACCTTTACTTTTAAATCCTAAGATAACTGACTAGATATAAGGTATACTTAACTCTACTGTACGTATACTTACTTACAGATAAATTAACATTTAATATTTACCAGTAACACATACCTACCTCCTACATTACGTCTTTCCCTATGTATTCACAACATTTATTTAAACCTGTTTAAAAAAAAAAACCCCTGATAAGCCCCATAACTTCATTAAACACTTTTCTAGATCATTAATTAAGATAAGGCAAGAACAATGTTGTACATTCATCCATATGAATCAACGCCATTTAATAAACAATTTAATAGGTACAGTTAACAAAAGAGTTTGGTATTCACTCAAGGAAATTACAACTTTGTTTTACTATCGCTTCGATTGCATGCACTGTCGCTTGTAGCATTCATTGATATTATGAGGTGAACATTTTGTTATCTTTTTCTACACTTAGATTTACAGCTCAGAGTATTCAGATCTGCTGCCAGTTTGCTATCCGGTCTTCGAGCACCGTGACGTAAAACTATCAAATCCGAGGGGATTTTCCTTTAAAGAAAATGCGCTGTTAGTATCACCCATTGATATTAATTAAGCGATTTAACTATTGAAATATTATTAATAAAACGGGTATTTCAAATGTATAAATCGATGATAATTACGTTACATTTACTATCTGCTCTCGTCCTAAACCCTCTGGTTCATAATATTACCGGACTGGTCGATTATTGTCGCTACAAGAGAAGAAAAACACCAAACATTATTATTTAATACAATTCACTAAATTGGTAAAAAAAATACAGTAGTACTGTTCATAATAAACTGTAGTTGAAGTTGCCTGTACACTTATCGGTTTTCTTGACTGTACATACTTACATAATTCATTATGTTTTGATATGATATTACACAATGCAGGACAGGGTGTGCGATTAATATAAGCGATCTTGTAAACATTAAAGCTAGCACGTTTTCTCTTAGCCCGGCTACTTTCGTCATTAAGTTATATTATGATCTAGCAACTGGCTATTATAGTATATTATCTATATTATAAAAATGAATCGTTGTTCGTTAGTCTCGCTAAAACTCGAGAACGGCTGGACCGATTTAGCAAAAAATCATGGCAAGATCCATACATTCATTTGTATGGAAAAAAGGAAATCATTTAGAGGGTTTAAAATATTTTCCAATATTTAGAATACGTTACGAGGATTAGATTGATATACTTAGCATATTTTTAAACCCCCGCATAATTAAAATATTACGAAATGAAAATAACACTTTTTCGTTTTATCTTGATGCCCATTTTGTGTTTATAAAAAAAAGAAAGTGACAAGCGACGGTAATGGATCTATAAAATTGGCAGACAAGTGATGTGACAAATGTGTGGAAAAAAATAAGCATTATTTGTGATATTATTTCCCATTTAAACAATGCAATTTCAATGTAAGAACTGCGAAACGGCGGCTGTCAGTGTCACTGTTACTGTCAGTCGCCGTTTCGTTCTGAAATAATGAGCTTTTCGTTAAATTATATTTTTTTTTTTTTTAAATATTGTTAATGCCCGAAGATAACTCTTTAGGTACCCAAGAGTATACAATGAGAATTTCAACTTCTCTAAACATCTTTATTTATTTTTTTGTACAAATTCTGCCAGAATTCTTTTTGTCTTGAAATATTTGTGGAAGTCCAGGGAAGGTTTATACGGTGAGAAAATTGAAAAATCAATTGACAGGACGTCTGTCGGGTCAGCTAGTATTATTTTAAAATCTAAGTACAGACCTTACATTGTTTTTGTCTAAATATCAAATTATGAATAAATATCTACACAATACTTTTGGTGCCAAACAATAGTTCTTATTGGCAAACGGGTTTGCAGAAATATACATAGGTAAGTTAGTTGTTATCTTTATGTAAAAATTCACAAAGAACAATTATGTTAGTACTAGCTAGGTACCTATTTGCTTCAACTCGCTGTACGGTCGTTCATATCATAATAATGTTGCCTGTATGTGTATGTTCGCTGTAGTTATTAGATATAGGTAAAAAAAAAACCGTATTTATTTCGGACTTGGCACAGATGAGCAATGAAAGTCATCACACACAGGAAGAAATAGTATTCGAAAAATCCGTACACTGCACAAAAATCTTTACTCAGCGACACAACAAACTTCCCAGGAACACGGCCTGTTAAACATTATTATGCTGCTTATTGCATACTATTGTATTATTAGGTAATATTATACCACTATTGTCACACTACTTTTCTGATAGGATCAATCGATCTCAATATAAATTTCCTCTCTGTTACACGCCTCCCATAACCCGCCAGTACCCGTCTTGATTGTTTAACAAAGGGCCACGTTCATTTGACCCCCCCTGTCTGTGCTCATTCTCTTAAATATTGACACCATTGATACATCGAACTACAAGTTGGGTTCAATGCCACATAAACCTCTAGATATACTCGGGTCAACAAAGCAGCATTGTTTGTGTGACGTAAGACGCATGCGCATTCTTTTGGATATGAATTGTTAATTAGTCTGCCAGTCATAGATAATGAATGTTTACATTACTTATACGCAGCGGTGTTAAAAATTGTAGCGTTACAGTTCGTTGCGAGGATTTTGTGTATGTATACCTTCTGCTGAAATAGAGAGAGCATGGTTTCGCACGTAAGATTAGAAGTAAAACGTTTACGAAAAAGAGGCCCATGTTTAGAAGGAAGTGTAATTGCGGATTATATCTAGGGCTTATTATCTGACATACCTAGCTTAAAAGTGGGATCTCGGGGGAGTACATTGCATAAGGAAATTAGGTTTTACAAAGCATAAAGTAGTTTAATTACTGGTTGATAAATACCGCCCATTTGCTTTAACACCTAAAGTGCCCCTTACTACATCCATCCAAAAAAAAAATAAAGCGGCTAAATCAACGTACTTACCAATTATAGTAATAATATGTTACACCAAATAAACGAAGGCCAAGTTGAAGGAAGTGGAGCTAAATAAAAACATAATAAAGAAAGAACTACATAGCCATTGTCAAGGCAATCCGTATTGGATCACAAAGACCTTTTAGCTACTTATTTAATTTTTATATAAAAAAGCTTTCGTTTAACATTGAGATTCTTATGTGAATTGTTCCACGGAGTCACATTTTTTTTATAAAGGGACGTAGAATTGTCGTTGCTTGCACGCAACTTTGTTTACTTTCAATTCAGTTGATCTGTGTCTATTGTAGTTTAGTTTGAGTTCCTTAGATAACCCTGTCTTCCGGTATTACGTAATAGGAATTTTGGTTAAATGATTCAGCGTCCAAGTAAAAAATTGGAGTAGGTACATCTCGTAACAATGTAATATTTGCAAATATCGTGGGCGGAAATTCGTTCGCGAGTACAGACTACAGACAGAAACATGTCTCGAACATAATATAGGCTCACTATACCTTAAAAATCAGCTTCAGACGTAATAAATAGCATTTGTTTTATGTATTTATTTATTTTATTTTATTGGGATCTCCAACAAAGAATACACCTTACATGCTATATTATAAAGGACAAGAACATAAATCTATGTGCTTCCTCAATTACAGGAGACCACATCATGCATGCATGAATTCTAAAACAGTATAAATCTGCGGTAACATCGGTCTTAGGGGCTAACCACACTTAACCAGCTCAATTCAGCCTTTGTCTATAGAATTACATCAGTTTTGTACTGCATCCGTTCAGACACGGAAAGCTGAACGGACGCGTACGCATCTCCATACTAATCTGATATTTTCTATGAACAAAAGCTGGATTGAGCGGGTTAACTGTAGTTAGTTCCTTACCCTCAATGAACAACTTACATTAATTTTATCTTTGTTACAGGAGTAATATTTCCGGGCCTAGAAGAGACTGTTCCCAGCGGTTTCGAGGTCTTAGAAGTAACACCCACAGGTTTACCAGCAGACTTGAACCATGGCTCCATGCGATCCCCGGAATGTTACCTCTGCATACGAAGGGGCAGGGATCGGCCACCTCTTGTCGACATCGGTATGTTTAATTCTTCATCATCTTTTGTATTAGATTTTGCTGAAGCCGCCATTACCCAATTAGCTAAATTGGTTTATCTTAGATGCCACTGGCATACTGTGAAGGAAAACATCGTAAAATTAATGGCGGCAAACTTATAGCCAAGTTCTAGAGTCCTAGACACACACACTCCATTTAAATTACAACTAACACGCCAAAAGGACGAAGAACCTTGCGATGTTCTGATTCGTCAATACTCCATGAGCAAGCTTCGTGTTTAATGCTCGTGTTTTGCCTTTCAGAAGTGGCCTTTGCCTTGTTGTTTGACAAATTAATAGTCTCGCTTTCTCTTCCGCCCTCTCTCTTTAACTTTC
The DNA here is from genome assembly GCA_947361185.1 of Charanyca ferruginea. Taxonomy (NCBI): domain Eukaryota; kingdom Metazoa; phylum Arthropoda; class Insecta; order Lepidoptera; family Noctuidae; genus Charanyca; species Charanyca ferruginea. The sequence continues at coordinate 9,960,090 of OX376074.1, read as the reverse complement.
CTTCCCCCTCCCTATCTCCCCCTCTCTTCCTACCTCTACCTGCTCCTCTCTCTCTCACTCTACCCCCCTATCTCCCCATCTCCCTCACTCACCTGTTCCCTCTCTCTTTCTCCCTATACCTCTCTCCTAAACTCTTTCTCCCTCTCACTGTCTCTTTGTCTCTCTCGCTCTCTCTCCCTCTCGCTCTTTTTCTTTCCAATGTCTACTATTATTATTGTACCTCTGGTCTGACTATCCAGTGTGCGCTAAACATGGTAGCTAATAAGTATCGCTACTTGTGAAGGCTCTTTGAATGCACTTCTGTCAAGTTTACTAATATTTACAAACAAAACTACTGACTGGATGTGTTTTACAATCTGTAGTTTACGATGCTATTACTCAGCCACATCTGTCAGACAAATGCGTGAACAATATCGGAAGTACACAATACGAATACGACCCATAAAACCATTTTTGGTAATCCCGAATACCTTGTATGAATGAAATTAAGGATTCTATTCAAATGGCTATACCTTTTTGTATTTTATCGCTCGTAGACTGAATGAGTAAGACTCTAGAACAAAATGTGAAAAACCTTTGAACCATTATTAAATATTCATTATAAAGACGTTGTTATGAATATTTAATTATGATCCAAAGGTTACCTGTACTCACTAGTTAAAATAATCATAAAATATCTATGTCTAATATCTGATTTCAGAAAGATTATAATGATTAATATGTGATCGACACGAAGGCGTTCAGTAACTACATTTATTTTTATTCTAAATCCAATAAAATATACGTTTTATTCGACTGTATTCTTCTAGAGTATGGCGACTCAAGGAACATTTTGCTTTTATGATCAATCTATTCGTAGTTTTCTTAAAGAACCAATGATTACTACACTGTACTTATATATTTATTTTAAAAAAGTAAGTGTGGAGTTTCTTCAGTTTCTTGCCCATTCTTGTCCATACTTACACAACATAGATTCAATTCGTTTTTCTATGTGATGTTCAAAAGTGCCTTTTAATTGAAATAAATGATTTGACTTTGACTGCACAAATACAACTGTACTGCTCAAAGCAGCTGTTCAAAATATGGAAGGTTATTAAGATATTCATCTACAATAGTTAAACGCCCACACTCAACTAATCAGACCAATCACTCTAACAATAAACGAACCACTACATACAATCACAGAATAGGAACAAGTCTACATTATACTGTAGCTAGCTTTTGCTCGCGACTTCGTCCGCGTGATTATCGGTTATCGTGGACTTAGAGGGGGTTGTTTCAAACAGTCGGTTAATGTTACATACGGGCGGTTAAAAGTTACTATGACGTGTGATATTTAACGTTCGTTAAATATAACGGGTTGTTTCATGACTTAAAAATGCGCCAGTAAAAGTTATTCAAAAAGAGAGATTCCATAATATTTTGATTTTTGACGTAGCTGTTTGATAACACAAAATTTCGTTGGCTGGTCGGTTTATATGGTAATAGTAACTTCTTGACGTACATACGTTAAGGTCGCTATTTTGTGAAACAACCCATTTTTTCGGTTTGACGATAGTTAGCGCCATTTTTGACTATTACCCGTCAGTAAAGTATAGTTGAAGCCCTTCGACGAAGTCGTGGAATAAAAAGTACCTAGCTAAATCCTTTCTTAGGGTTCCAGCTTAGTCTCGACCAAATTACATCAAAATCGATTCGGTGGATTAGACGTCAAAGCGTTAAAACAAATCCACTCATTTATAGTGTGCTGTAATCAGTTCGTCGTATGAATATCTGTGACAATTATATTATCAGAAACCATAAAACTTTTATGATATGACCGAGCTTCCATTTTAGCTATGGAAATTTCTCACATTGTTAAGAAACTCTGACAACAGTGCGACTTATCTTTTAAATATCTAACAATTTGGGATGCCATCATAAATTGGTTTGTGGAGGTCAAAAGGCTGTAGACAAAACCAACCTCCACGAAGGTTAAGACCGTCGTGATTGTTTGAACAAGATCGTGCTGAATGCAAGCAATCCTTTTCTTGTCTTTGAAGGGAGCAGCAGGTTGAAGGACTTAGCTCTGTTATGTGTGGATAAACATAATCCATACTTCCATACTTTAATATTATAAATGCGAAAGTAACTCTGTCTGTTACGCTTTCACGATGAAACGGCTGAACCGATTTTGATACAATTTGGTATGAAAATAGTTTAAACCCTGGGGTAGAACATAGGCTACTTTTTAATCCGCGATTTCATCTGCATTCGCGATGACCAACAACCACGCGGACGAAGTCGCGGGCAAAAGCTAGTATTCTTCTTTATTATAAAAATGAATCGTTGTTCGTTAGTCTCGCTAAAACTGGAGAACGACTGGACCGATTTAGCTAATTTTGGTCTTGAAATATTTGTAGAAATCCAGGGAAGGTTTATACTTTGAAAAATTGACTGACTGCTCAACGTCTGTCAGGCAGTGTCGGGTCAGCTAGTATATAACTTATATCGTCGTTGATACTGCAATTCCGCGTTACTAAAATTGTGAAATACCGCAAATTTCGACCTTATGGGGCTATTAAACGACTTTACAGATTTTAAACTGGCAATCACGTCTAAATGTGCAGTGTAAATGATTTGAAAAAAATATATGTTAAACTAGAACATTCTTTTAATCATAAAGAAAGTGAATATTTTTGATTAAGTTCATATTAAATAGTTTTATTAACTCGTGAAGTTGTGTCTGACGCGGACAAAACATTGACAATCACACAAAATCTACCAGGTATAATTAAACGAAACTTACACTATCCTACAGACAATTTTATTATGTATCTTTTAGTATACGCCTTTTTTTTAATTTTGAAGGAATACTACTGTTATTAAATTTTTTCGACTAAACTTTGAGAGTTTTAGACGCAAAACTGATGCAGAACGGACGCAGTCTGCGTCCAAAACTCTCAAAATTTAGTCGAAAAAATTAAATAAAAGTAGTATTCTTTCAAAATTTAAAAAAAGGCAGATCGATAATAAAATTGTCTGTAAGATAGTGTAAATTTCGTTTAATTATACCTGGTAGATTTTGTGTGATTGTCAATGTTTTGTCCGCGTCAGACACAACTTCACGTGTTAATTAAACTATATAATATGAATATAATTAAAAATATTCACTTAATAAATGATTAAGAGGATGTTCTAGTTTAACATATATTTTTTTCAAATCATTTACACTGCACATTTTGACGTAATTGTCAGTTTAAAATCTGTAAAAGTCGTTTAATAGCCCCTTAAGTCAAATTATTGAAAGTGTACATTCGCGGTATTTAAAAATTTTAGTTACGCGGAATTGCAGTATCAACGACGATATTATAAAGAGGAAAGATTTGTTTGTTACGATTTGACTCTAAAACTACTAGTTTCAAAATTCATTTTACTGTTATAATGCTACACTATCCCTGAATAACATAGGCCATATTTAAAGAATCATGGCGAGATCCATACACTCATTTGTATGAAAAAAAAAAATTTGAAGATTTAAAATATTTTCCAATGTAAAGAATACATTATCATGAGTAGATTGATATACTTAGCATATTTTTAATCCCCTGCATAATTAAGATATTACGAAATGAAAATAACACTTTTTCGTTTCATGTCGATGCCCATTTCGTGTTTATAAAATAAATAGAGTGATAATTTTATAGATCCGTTAACGTCACTGTTAACGGATCTATAAAATTGGCAGACAAGTGAAGTGACAAGTGTGTGGAAAAAAAAACATTATTTGTGATATTATTTCCCATAAAACGAAGCAATTCCAGTGTAAGAACTGTGAAACGGCGCTTGCCAGTGTCACTTAATGTCAGTCGCCGTTTCGTTCTAATAATGAGTTTTTCGTTAAACTATTCACTTTTTTTGCGGGGTTTTAAAAATATTGTAATTTCAACTTCTCTAAACATCTTAATTTTTTTTGTACAAATCCTGCCATGATTCTTTGAAAAAATTAGGGCTCCTTGAGAAAATTCAAACGGACGAAGTCACGGGCAAAGTGCTAGTCGTTCCTACCTCGTGGACAAACAGTACTTTTCCAAATCACAAACAATCTTGCAATAAAAAAGCCTAGGTTCATATGGTACGTAGCGGGTCCGTCCTGCCTACATAAAAAATAAATTATTCATGAGCAGCGGAAACGTAGGTACCTTGGTAACACTTAAATTAGCTGATTCTATAAATAGGGATTAGCGCTGCATACAAAACATTAGTTTGTTTAGAAGGTTAAACATTTAACTAAACGGTTAACTGTGCCTAATTATACATGTTAGGGTGGCTACGCTATACAAGGTTCGGCTCGGTACACATTCGGTTTCGCGCTTCAATATAACGTCATCAAAGGTTGTAGTAAGTATTGAGAATGCCGAAACGCTTTGTATATGTGCCCCACACTAGGAATTACTCCTGTGTCGTGGGTGCGTTTACAAACCTATAAACTCGCATACACAAACAGCCAGACCCGGAACAACTATGTGTAGGCCATACAAATATTTGTTCCGTGCGGGAATCGAAATCGCGACACGCAGCGCAGCAGCCGGTCGCTCAACCACTACGCCAATTGTATATGTATATGTTACAGTCAAAACTCTTAACCAGTCAAAACCACTTTTGACTGGCTTCAGTCAAAACCCTTATTAAGATAAAACTCGTTTACGTTACAAAAACAAAAATACGGAACGCCTTAGTTTTTAAAAGGGTCACAAAAAAACCTACCCACCTAATTGGTTTCTAAGTATTAATGATAAATTTAAACCGTTCAAAAGTAGTTTTGACTGATTTTTGTAGTAATAAGTAGTTTGACTGTGACATATATACACTTTACACATTTACAATCGTCTGTAGTCTCTCCACTATCTTCTCGAATGACTGGTCATATCGTCAAATAAATTAACCATCAATTATCTGGACTACCTGCCTCCATTTCAGTAGAAGGCACTTATATTTATGTGACAGCGTTCGGACTTTATTACGTTTTCTGCACGATAAGATACACCACAAGTTTTATTACTTTGACTTTCCCAAAATAAGTTTTCCTATGTAAACAACACCATCAAAATCGGGTCACTGGTTCCAACGAAAATGTGAAACTGCTATATTGCCAAATAAAACTATATTCAAGATAAAATGATTACACTACTCCATAAAGTAGCATGACATAGTAGCTTACAATAAAACTCATCCACAAAAAAACATAGATAAACCATCGTTATCTTGCGAAGCAAAATAATCACAATACACACTGTGATGACGTCACATAGCATAGTAAATCCATCGAATAAGTAGGTTAAGCCCTGTTTCCACTATCACTAAGCGACACCTGAATGTAATTCCTAAATATTATTGCACTTGAATTTTCAACTCTCAACGCTAAATCGTGTGTTGAAATTCCAACAGTGTAGTTTTATTTAGTGTTAGTGAAAACGGGCGTTAAATCTTTAATGTAGATAGGTCATATTATATCGCTGATTGCGATATAGGGAGGGTGCTATTTGCTATACAGTGCTATCAATTTTAGACTTGTAGTATGTTATCGTTACCACGTCCGATTTACTTATAGTTTTTTGCGATATATTTTTTGTCACTGTTTTCTGAACTGGATCGATGCTTTTGTTGGTGGTGTTCTTTTGTATGTAGTTCTGTTTCTAAGTAGAACTTCCGTCCTTTATAATTTTGTAGGAAATACTTACAATTTTCTAGCGCGTGCCGACATTTTAATAAATTATTCCGAGAACATTAATGTTTTAAACCGAAAACGTGTCTTTAGATTAGTAGACTTATAAGGCATCTTTTATATTTGTTTTCAAATTCATGACTAGCCTAAAAATTTATATTATCCGATTTTACTAAAATCAATCTGCCTTTAGTAGTTGCGCCATTACCTACCACTGAGTAGAACCAGCTTTTTTGTATACAATAATAACACATCTGTGTCCGGAAATAGTTATTTAGTGTTAGTCTTTCGGCAGGAACTGTTCATTATCACCGTTCGGATTGATTACTGAAATCCGGCAACAAAAAATATGGGAATTTCCGGAAACTACGACTTTGCGTTTGTAAGCCTCATCCAAGATAAAACAAAAGATTCTGTGAACTCACAGATTATTCTAGCATGGACCTATACTTATGAGCTATAATGCTCACAGTGCTACAGATATTTACGTAAAAAAAAAAACATAATAAGTACCAGTTTATGATTCTCCCACTACACTATGGCTAAACGTTTTTAGAGTAGACACGAGAATTTATCATTATATTTGGTGGGGCTCCCTATACACTTAATTTGGTACACATACGGGAGGGTTGCCTTATTAGGTTTTGTATTCTCAATACAACGTGATAATATTGTCTTACTAACATTATTAACATTGTATTGTTTATGTGGATAATACTCATGTGACCAGAGTTATAAATTTTAATGTGAATGGAAGATGTAAGAGGAAAGCCAAAGAAAAGATGGATGGATTGTGTGAAGAATGATATGAATGAAAAAGGAGTCAGTGAAACATGACGATTGACAGGACATGGAAGAAGGAATGGAATAAGAAAACATATTGCGCCGACCCCAAGTAACATGGGATAAGGGCAGGAAGATGATGATTAACATTGTATTGTTTGTTGTCCATTCTACTCCATACGAAACTACTTTTTGGAAGGGCCAACTAGATTCAATTCTTGTTTTATAACGTTCAAAAGTGCCTTTTAATTGTCTAATGGCCCAAATTACAGCACCTCTTTGAAGCCAATTCTTGGAATGACTTGGTTGCCCAGCGACAGTTTAAGTGGGCGCGGGTGGAGTGACAGTAGGTGACAGTGACAGAAAGTCACCGTGATAAAAAATCACACACTTTTGACTGAATTTTTCAAATCATTTATTTCATTGTCCAATTGAAATAAATGATTTGACTTTGACTTTGATTAAATAGCCGAACCGAATGGGTCGACCCCTTTATGTGAATAGCGACATTTCGTAGTTGATAATCCAATTCCGCGTAAGTAGAATTTTTACACTTTCGCTGATCAGCGAATGTACACTTTCGCTGATTTTACATAAGGTTTAAATTTACGGTATTTGACAATTTTATTAGCGATTGCAGACTTAAACCTCACGATGTTTTCCATCCACAGTAAAAATTGATGTCCAAGATACATTTTGTAAAAAATATAAAGATTTTTTTTAAAAGTTACATTGGTACTGGCCAGGAGTCGGGCCAGCATTCTCGTGCTTAATATGAGAACCAGTTTCCCGTCGTGAAGAAACCTTCTCCATATTTTTTTTTTTTTTTATATTGTTATAGGCTTGCGTTTGACCGCAACTCACCTGATCTTAAGTGATGATGTAATTATATTAACTTCTTCATTGTCATCTTCAGGTGTCATGTACGACGGCAAGGAACGTCTCATGGCCGATGCAGAGATGGTCCTTGTATCCGCAGGCGGTCGTTTGGCCAATGTCAACAACTCGACAGCCAAAACCTTCATTACGTACCGAAGGGCGCACACAGGGGCCCCTTGTAACGCCCTGGTTGTTGTCGATGTGTGTGTCATAGTGGCTAGTAAAGGAGAATGTCCACCTCATGCCTTTTGTATGATTCCTAAGAATTTAAATAAAGGTAAGATCTTTTTTTGTTTTTCAGTGAATGGAAGACATGACTAGACATGTTTTCTTTTTTGTTTTTATGACATTGGACCTAATTTAGAGATCTCGAGGCACATCTATTGTATGTGAAAAAAGTACAAATAATTGTATATAGTTTAAATAAATTTTGGGTCCCATTATAAAAAGGGAATTTCAATATTTAATTCAGGTGGTGTTGGTACATACCTACTTTACATTTTAAGATATCGGTATCGCCATGTAAAGAAGATTCGGATTCATTATTTGCCTTATCTAATATTTATTACCTAATGGGCTAATGACATTGAATCTACAATTTATAGTAATGCCAAATCCATTGCTATTTAGGTACCTATCAAGTTACTACTATCTTTGAATACTAAATCTTATCTAGTTCATTATGTATTACTTTTTATGTAATTAATAATATCATGACGTTTGTTTTGAGGTAAATACGTGAAACTTGTCAATGGTCTGCTGTAATAAAGTCATGATTTTGAACGTCAACCTAATACCAAAAGTGATAAGTTCACATTTAGTTGTTATCTAATTAGTTTCGGCTTATCCTAATGTTAAATTCCAGGTTTAATGGGCAGTGATGTGTTTCTCTGCTACAAAAAGTCAATGAACCGTCCACCACTAATTGCCTACAAACCCGATGTACTATTCAGGTAAGTGTCCATACTACATTTTTATGAAGACTCACAGCTTATGGAATCCTTCCTACATGCGGTTGAGGGCCCGCTACCCGCGTATAAAATGGAAATGTTGGAAAAAGCACTGCTCGTTACTGCTGGCGGGTACAAAAAATGTCACACTGCTATAAAAAATCTTAACCTTAAGGTTGAAAATACCTTGTCAATCAAACAAGTTTAAAAATTAAAAAAAAAACTTGAATAAGTTATAAAAACTATACAGCAAGAGTATAGACTTAATAAAGAATAATGTTAGTACTAAGTACTTATCTCAGTAATGTAATTATACATTTCTCTGCCAATGTATAGGATTTCAGGTGTTCGTAAAATTCGGAATTGTTAAAAACTGTAACTAATTATAACGTTCTCAGCGTGCGTCATTAATTAACGTTTTGAAACGGGCCAATGTTAATAATGTACCGTTTCACCTTACCTTTAATTAGTAACATATCGGTTAAAATAAAAACTGCAATTGTAACGGTTGTATACAAAGTAACAAGTCTTTAGCATTGGTAAACTGAGAAAAGCATGCATCGATTTTATTGTCAACGTATATAAATCGTGATTTTATAAAACTACTAGCTTTTGCACGCGACTTCGTCCGATCAAATACGTTCTCAAACGCCGTCATCTACGTACAAAAAAAAAATCTTTATTTACCTCTAACCTGCTAAATACATATTTTTTCTTCTTTCTATGTACCTTACAACTAGTCAACGTATATTATTGTCAATAAAAATGTAAGATTACCACCAGCTACCAGCAACCAGGTCAGGTTGTCTTTTGACGCCTCCTCTAATTCCCTCCATTTGTTTCCGTACAACGCTATTCTTCTCCATCCCTTTGGCGCATCGTCCTCCCATCGTTTTATCTAGCTTCCCCTTTGTCTCCTCCCATTTCTAGGGTACTATTCCGAGACTTTTCTTGTCCATTACCCTGTTTTGTTCCCCCACATATAACCAGTCCATCTCCATTCCAGCGTTATACCTACAACCTAGGCAGATTTCAGCTTCATACGTCAGGTAATTTTCTAGATATCGATTTAGTCAGTGACTGAATGAAGGACTTATCTTTCGTTTTTTTAAATATAACACTCACTCTGTGCCCGCTACATCGTCAGCGCAAATTTTCTTACTGATCCCACATTTTTTAATAATAAAATATAGCCTATAGCAGTCTGGGATAACGTAACTTCCTATCGGTGGAATAATTTTTGAAATCGGTTAAGTATTTTGAGTTTATTAATTGCAAACAACTATTAAAAAAACTATTTTTCTCTTTTTCATAATATTGGTCATTTATTTATAACTGGCGACCCAAATGGCTTCGCATAGGTGCAATGTAGATCAAACTGTACATATAAACCTTCCTCTTGAATTACTCTATCCATTGCTGAAAACTGGAATAAAATCCGTTGTGTAGTTTATAAGATATAAGCGTATACACTCTGTCCACTGGTTTAATCGTTTTTTGACAGCTGCAACTAGTGAGCAATATTTATGTTTTTTGTAAAAACTGATACGCATACCTGTATTATAATGTCTGTAAGAGGTCATAAATAAGATAATCCAACAAGATTAGGCAGTTTATATATTTATTTTATAACACACTTTAAAGTTAACTTAAGGTAAGCGGGAATAATTTACATTATAAAGCAGCTGTCAACCAATAACCCAATGGACAGGGTATAGACAGCGGGAGCGACTTCATTTTATACTGTGTAAAGATAATATTATTATTATTCATTTATTATAAGTAATACGATTGTGACATAATTTGGTGAGCCACAAACTTAGCATCGCTTGTATCTTGTGACTCAGGATAATTATAATAATAAATTATTGTATTGAGTGATATTTAATTACCTACATGAAATAAACAGATGGCGACTATGACATAATATAATCAGATTTTATCAGTAATGTAATTAGGATGTGGTTTTTAAATCTATGACTGCCAGCCTTGACATTAGAGACTTAGCATTTAATATGTTGATAGAAATACAGGACATAAAAGAAAAAACGTTTTACCGTTTTGACAACACAACAGTGTGAAAATCAGAACTCAACACATTGTTGTATTGTTACTAAGAAATACACAAACACACACTTCTTTTTTTGGGCAGTCGTGTAAAAATAAATAAACCGTTACGAATATGTCTAGATAAAATGCATCTCTCATAAAGCTTTCACATGTACTAACCCAGTTACCACAATAACATTTGTTTCCAAAAGTCTGTAGGTATCGAAAAGTCTGTATCGTGTACCTACTCTTAATAAGCTTTTAAAAAAAGTTGACACTAGCGTCAACTAAGGTTGCTCCGTCTGCGGAGCGCCTTAGCACAGTATAAATATTAGTACTACCGTACAGTAGCGACGCGCACCGCCCCCCGCCGAAACACTTCCTCACCTCTTCTCGCGTCGAACACACGCACGTATCAGTCTGTTATTTTGGTAGTAGTGTAGGTAATTGAATCGTTTCGTTTGTATGGAGTGTCGTAGGTTTGGCCTTAGTATCTATCAACCTAAAAGTTCTTTTTACATCCACAGGTATCCAACGATAGAGCGACGTAACTTATTGTTTCCTACATCGGTACCGCTATTTTGTTTGCCGATGGGAGCGACCCTAGAACTATGGCCTAACAACGCAGCGATGCCTAAACCAGTCTTCTCTACCTTTGTATTGACTGTTGCGGATGCTACTTACAAGGTATTTGTGTTTATTTTATTAGTCTGTACCATGATATTCTCTAGGATGAAGATACAGAGTGTTGTGAAATACGATGTCAAGCCGGTAAAGGGAGACAATCAAAGAGGCCTCTTCTTAAATTAAAAAAATAATAATTCCAAATAAGTCGTAGACGTCGTATTTATTGCCTACATATAATCATAAGCTGGCGTTTCCGCTGTTCCTGGTAAAACCTGGCTACAACAGCCATGTCTGATTCAATATTATTTGCTAAAGATAACCTTATTTACAGATTTACACACGAAACACAATTCGATGTAAATAAAACTTTATTATCATTAGCGATCAAACATTTTTAGCTCCTGATATATCGTTCGTTGCTATCTAATTTAAAAAAAAAACTGAATAACTATGTGTAAAAAATAATACAATAAGAATTTAGAAATACCAGATAACTAAAAACGTGTAACGTTTTGTTAGATAAAAAGTAAAAAAACCAGCAAGTGTCAATAACACAGAATGGAATGTTTAGAAACTTACAAAAAGTGGATGCAGTAAAAACTCTTTTGTATATTTGAGAACGCAGTTACACTAAAAAAAATGCAGTATTTCCTGTCAGCTAGATGAAATTAATTGCTTTTTATACAGAATATTAATATTCACATCCGATTTAATGACTTTATCTGATAATGTGACTCAGGTTTTATTTTTTTATTTAACATTCCATTACTAAGTACTTTGATCTATGATTATCTTGTGTTTTATTTTATCTATTCTGTGTGAATAGATTTACCACCATTGCATTGTTACTATAAGAGCGCGGTCCCATTGAGTGTTATGAACTTGTAGCTAGGAGCTATTTTGTAGTTCATGTAGAGCTAAACTGCATTGATGTATATGGTTACACAGAAAAAGAGAATCTTCACAGGAGGTTCTCCGATGACACCTATCTTCAGTCACTACGCGGCGTATCCCAGCAGATTATGGCCCAAATTCAAATCTTTATTGCATATCACACGTGTTTACAAAGGACTTAATAATTATAATATTACAGTTCACATGGACCCTGTCGGGCACAACAATATAATAAAATATGAGTAGTAGCACAATATTAAAAAACAAACAAAAAAAATATAATTCAATATCATCCAAAACGCAATTCAATTAAATAAATAATGTCACAAATTAAAAATAATGTCATCTAAATTCAATTACCAGCTCAATAAAATTTAATAATGTAAATAAATAATATTAAAATCATGATCATCCCAATATGATGTTGTCATTAAAAAAATCATTTAGTGAGTAATAACATTTTTCCACCAATAGTTTTCTAAGCCGTTTATAAAGTATTTTTCATTTTGTTCCTCTTTTAAGTCATTTGGTATTTTATTATATATTTTAATTGATGAACATGTGAGGACTCGTGCTGTGTGATTTTAGCTTAGATGGTGGTATAACGAGCATGTTTACAAACAGTGAACGCGGTGCGTATCGGCGAGGTTGGTCTGTGACTTTAAGGTAGAAGTGTGGATATTGTCTGACGAATTTACACGTTTCCAGAATAAAAATTGATCACCCACCTTTTATCTTGCGCCGCCTGCCCTGTTACCTGCACCTAGGTTAAACCTAATGATTGTTTCTACGGATGGCGTTGCCGAAGCTGAATACTGGGCTAAGCATACAATAGATTGTATGCTTAGCCCAGTATTCAGCTTCGGAAAAAAAGAGATAGAAATGGCAATATAATAGTTTATTGATAGCTAATAACTTGTAGCCATTTTATATTTTAAAAAGACCTAAACTTCAATGTGATCTAAAAGGTTAAACAGGCAGTCATTTTATAAGTAATTTATAGTCAATGGGACCCCGCCTTAAAAAAAAACTCTAAGGACTATGACGGTCCTCCTATTTCTAATTATTTAGCATTAAACTGTTCGTTGATGTTGTTTTGGAGTAGTCGTTGAAGTAATCGCTAATACGTGAGATTTGAGAGAAGATATATTACTAAGCTTTCCAGAAACCCTAAAAACTGTCACAGACTTGGCAAGGCTCAGCGCCACGCAGTTTTCGCGCGAAAATAATAATCAACCTTGCATTAGTTAAAAATAAATAGAAATATACAAAATTTTCCATTTGTTTTCGACTTTATTTTAACAGTAGCATTGTTGATATTTGTTTGGCAGATAAAGCGTCTATGTGATCTCAGTTGTCTTGATTGACCTAACCTTACCGTCGAAGGATTCTGTTAGTTTCTTTAAAGTTTAAACTAGAAATAAAATTTTCAGGTATACGGCTCGGCAGTGACATTCTACGAGAGCTACCCCCACTCCCAGCTCACAGAGTACCAAATGGAACAACTTGGTTGGCGGGAAGGAATATCTCATAGCACGCACTCTGTGTACGCGATCAAATGTATCTGTTTACTATCTCGATGGCCTTTCAGCGATACATTCGAAAAATGGCTGCTATATATACTCGTAAGTACATTATTATTATTCTGCAAGGCATAGGCCTCTTCTCGTACAGAGAACGCACGAGCATTGATCACTACGCTTGCTCGATAGATCCGCGATTTCAGACTTATTTTTATTACAAGTTTAGATTTCGGCACGACGTTTTCCTTTATCGATGTCAGTGATGTCCAAGTTAAACTTAGATAGTATATATTTATTAATTGAAAAAGTGACATTAGTCTTGCTAGTTTTCGACCTCAAGCATGAGACGCGATCGCCATAACGACTGGGCTATCACGACAGATTGTATAAAACTATACTATTTTATATTCCAGTGTCAATACTGCTAAAGCCACTGGTGTAAGACCAAACTCATTACCCTTTTGCCCGCAACAGTCATGTATAGATGACAAACCAAAATGTGCCCAGTACGCCACGGTCACGGCTACATGACAGACGAATTACTACTCTATGGAATTACGTACAGAAATGTAAATCCATAGAGTAATACACGAGCCGGTCAATAGGCTAACTCTCATTCATAGTTACTTACATTCTGAAGACCAGATTGGTTTTACTTTAAAAAAAAGCTTTTTACAAAAAAGAAAAATAACTTTAGCACAGAACAATACAGACGAATTGATAACCTCCTCCTTTTTTGAAGTCGGTTGAATAAAATCAACCATAACACCATGCACTTAAAACTTTCTATTATCTTTGCAGGAAATGTCATGGAGTCAAGAACCTTTAAACATACCGATAGAAAGGTATATAACTCATTTAATAGAAGAAGTGCCCTTCCCGGAACCAAGAATACTTTTGCAAGTATGTAAAAAATTCAGTTTTGATTAGTGCTGTATCAAAACATACAATAAAAAATTAACTTTATTGTAATGGTTATAGGTTACATTTTGTTTTTACCACATGACACCAAGATTTTAAAACTTAAACTTCATATTTGTGCAGCTATCACCAACAAACCAACACGACCGTGTAATAGTGACACGTCGTGACGATCAGCCACTCGTGCGCAGCGGGGCAAGCTTCAGACAACTACTGCTCAACTTAGGACCGGACAACTGTTTATTAGTGCTAGCATTAGCTATCACAGAACAGAAAGTACTTATACATTCGCTCAGGTATGATACTTCAATATAATTTTTATGTCCTGACTGGAGGTCTTAATCTCTAAATATACCTACTCCAGTTAAGCAGCCGACAACCTCCTAGATTCATCTACAAGACGAAATTTAAAAAAAAACTTTATTTTCAAAATAATTGCTTCATGCAGGAGTGAACAGGGCCTCAAGTCTGCTCAGGTCTATCATTGATTTCCTAATTGTTGTTTTCGACAAGTTTGGGAATCTACTAATATAATGGCGTCATTATGACTTTTCAATGGTCAACCACTGACAATCTCATACAAAATGACAATGAATGACTGACATAAGCGGTAATCTGCTAAAATTTTGACAGTTCCTTTGATCAGTGACCTACCACTAAAACGTCATTGTGCAGTCATTGCTTTTATTACGACCGACCAATGATTGACCATTATGAATAGGGTATTTTACTCTATACGAGAAAAATCTATAAGTATGTTATTGAGACAGTTTAGGCATAAAGCAGTCGGAAAATGTAAGTTTTAGCTCATAAAATACCAAAACAGATTTTTAAATTCAATTCAAAGTTTTCAGTATTTTTAATCTGTTATAAAACACCGTGAAATAGTAGCGGCCATGTTATTACGCCGTACGGCTGTGTAAACAAAAAATTGTCAACTGTCAGTCAACCGATTGGCGTAATATAGGCTTTGTACTTTTATTATTTTCGTAACCAACGTAACTTTTCATTATTACACCTATTACAAAATATGCTTTTCATTATTTTAAATGATATACAATTATCATATTTAATATAAGCTCATTTGATACAAAACGAACTGACGTCATTTACGCTGAGCAATATGGCGTCCAGTAAGAGGCGTTTTCGTCAAACTACGCGCGAAATTTGAAAATTTAAAATTTAGATGCATTTTTATGGCACTTATGGATTTAATAAAAAAATTGAGTTTTTTTTGGTGGCATATTAGCACTACACTTTTCAAAAATGGGTGTAATACCCTATTAAGCAGATTACGAACTTTTAGCAAAATGACAATGGGATCGTGTTGGACTGACGAAATTATAAAAATAGCAGACTTAGCTCCCTGATATACTTCTAAACCTTATGGGTATCATAATTATGTTGTCTTTATTAAACAGTTTATCTCCCAGTTATCTGAACGAAAAATCATCATTATTATATCCGCCTATTTCTGTCTTCTGCTGAACGTAGGCCCCACCCAAAGATCGCATGTATCGCGTGGATTGCCCGTAAAATGAATGTGACAAAACCTGAGTTCCTATAATTGGTTTACTGAATTATCAACAACAAATCACAGCAATTTACGCACGCTTTATAATTAGTCACATTAATTTTTCTCTTGAGAAACAGGGGGTTTATCATTGATGATTGTTGCAGAAACTAACATAACCTTTGTTTCGGACCAAATGTATAATTAATCCCGTCTTAGAATTGGTTTAATTACATAGCTTACAATGTATTTTATTTCTACAGGCCTGATACTTTAACAGCAGTTTCGGAAGCAGTCTCAAGTCTTTTATTTCCTTTCAAATGGCAATGTCCGTACATACCGTTGTGTCCATTAGGTATGTGAAAACTGAACTAATTAATTTCAAGTTGCAATGAAAAATAAACTTTACTTTTTACAGTTTAGGACCCAAAATCATGATATTTCCCTACAATAATGGTTTTTATATAAAAAAAACTAAGCTTATTTGTTACAAGATCCAATGAAAAATGAACTTTATTTTATCAGATTAGGACCAAAAATCAAGACACTTCCTAACAATAATGTTTTAAAATTGTTTCAGGTTTAGCAGAAGTATTACACGCCCCATTACCGTATTTAATTGGAGTTGATTCCAGATTTTTTGATCTATACGAACCCCCACCAGATGTGACTTGTGTTGATTTAGACACTAATAATATTACAGTAAGTACAGTATCTGTTTTCTTTTTTAATATGAAACTACGCTGCGCTCTAAAATAGGGTTCATAGACATGAGCAAAAAGGCTGCCCGGCTCAAATGAGATTGGGTGGGTCACGTCCGCTGCAAGCACAGTGACCGCTGGGCAAAGGTCGCCATGCAATGGGTGCCTGAAGATGGTCGGCGTCGCCGAGGCCGGCCCAGGAAGAGGGGGCGAGATGATCTAGACGCGTACTGCCAGGGCTGGGTCAAGGCGGCGCAAATAAAGAATACCTGGAAAGAGTCGGGGGAGGCCTTTGCCCAGCAGTGGGACACAACAGGCTAATAAATAAAAGTTTTTTCAAAAAAAGAAAACCGCCTTCAAAAACTAAAAAGTGATAAATAAATTTAGCACAGAACACACATTACTTTACTTTCGGAAGTCGGTTGCGGTGGCTTTGAGTTTGTTGTTTTGTATTGCTTTTTTTTTTATTAAAACTTTTTATTTGCCGACACGGCATTTTTTGACGACACGGTTGGCGCAGTGGTTGAGCGATCGACTGCTGCGCAGCGTGTTGCGGGTTCGATTCCCGCCCAGGGTAAACATTTGTGTGATGAGCACTTGTGTTTGCCTCGTGTCTGGGTGTTGTTTATCTATATATGTATGTATTTACAAAAAAAAAAAAAAAGTATTTGTGTATGTATATCAGCTGTCTGACACCCATAGTACAGGGTCTCCCTAGTTTGGGGTCAGATGGCCGTGTGTGAAAATGTCCCCACATATTATTATATATTATTATTATTATTATTATTTTTCGCTTTTTAGTGTTGCCTTAACATCCAAATCCATTAAGAAACGGCGACACACTTAAAAGAGATTGTAAATCCTCGAAAGATTGAAGAAACTAAAACGTCGTCTAAGTAATTTTTTTGGGAATTTGAATTTAAATTTAAAATTTTAAAATTAATATGGGACCATTTCGGAATAAACCTCTTTCGAACAAAAAAAGAATTATGCAAATCCGTCTATATATGACAGAGTTATGCCCGAACATACATAATAAAAAAATACAAACATTCTAATTGATAACCTCCTCCTTTTTGAAGTCTGTTAAAAAAGTATTTATGCAAAAAAAAAAACACCTCTGCAGAAACCTGACGTGCAAATTGCGTCAGAGACTTAACTTATGCATGTTTAATATTTTTCGTAAATTCGCCCTTATATTTCGATGGTTTTCTTTTCACAATGTTTTTTATTTTTTCAGATTTGTGAATCACAAAGACATATATCTCTAAAATTACTGCCGAAGCGGCAAGCGAGAGCACTTCGACAGACGCTAGACTTACTTTACGGAAATATTAGACCAGGTTCGTGGACCTACCACAATTACCACTGAATAATACACTTGCTTAGAAAATATATCAATTTGTGTATCGTTCGTTTTAGTTTCACCAGTTCATCATGCTAGTGAAGCTAAATATAATGGAGAAGCGACGACGAGCTTAGATAGAGATTTCCAGAAGAGGAAAAAGGAGGTAAGGGTTTCTTTCAATATAATGAGGGATAAAGTTTACAGAGTGCGTGAATGCAGCGGTTTGGTAGAACTGACTAATCAGCTAACAGTATTTTCATAGCTCTATTGATGGCACAAATCGGGTACTTGACCCCACTAATAATATTACTGCCAAACTTTTCCGTTAGAGGCGCCACTGAACTTTAACGTGAACAAAGTGACACTGACATGATAATACTTTTTGTCTGTGCATCAAAATTATATTTTTTAGCTTCCGGAGCAGCTTTTAAAATTCTGGAATAGTTAAACGTCCGTTATTATCATCCATTTTTTATAATGACAAGAAAATACGCGTAACGCAACTTCTATAAAAAAGGATTTTGACCGCGCTAATAGTGTTTACGTTATAGTTCGGTGGCGCCCTCTGAGATTAACTTTCCGTAAGCAACCCTATTGACTTACTTTTTTATGAGCTGTTAAAATGCGATTCCCTCACAGATTTGTGTGGCCATAGTAAAATGTGAAGTCACTCTTGCCAAATCAATTGCGTAACGATTTATTTATTTCAAAGCAACTAAAAATCGCAGTTTAGGATTAATTGAAATTTAATTGGGTTTTCAGGGTTAGTATAGTGTTTTTTTAGAAAAGTGGTTTCTTGGAATTAATGGTTAATGGTGTCACCCTATTCCCTTGAAGTCTAACCTGATATCCTTTCTGTATGAGTGTCTCAATCGTATCATAAAGAAAAATATGACCACTTTTTATATTCACTTTATGTCAATGTGTACATAAATCTTTGTCTTTTTAGCAAGCCTTAGAGCTTAAAATACAAGAAGCGTTCCTGCGTTTCATGGCAGTGACTCTTCAAGGGTACCGGAACTTTCTCATACCTATAACTAAAGCGCCAACAGTTGGTACCACGGACCCACACGCGCTGTTTCATATGGATGCTTTTATGAGGTCCAGGGATAAGGTAAGAAGACATTTAATTTTAAGTAGTTTTATAAACAATTAGTAGCAAAAGCGAAAACAGGGACTAAAAAATAAAATAGACTCTTAACCACTATAATAAACGCCAATATTCATTGCTGGTCATAAAATATCGGAGCGATATGACACAAGAGCACCTTCCTACTCGCACATTTTTCGACCATGATTGCTATTACTAGTCCTGCCGTTTAGGGTAACACGATAATTTGCAGCTTGTTATTATGTTGCTTTAAGCCGTGTGGTGCTGGCTGCGAATAGCACCACCCCATTTCTACCCGTGGGTGTCGTAGAAGGCGACAGAGGGATATTGACCAGAGGATGGGCAGCAGCGTCCTTCTGAGTACCATTACACCTACTGTGATCGCTAAACATACATCGGCCAAGCATGGCGATTACGACTGAACCCCCCTTGGGGGAGACCTATCCTCAGCAGTGGGCGCCTAAAGGTTGACATGATGATGTTGCTTTTGCTACCAAACTAGGTACCAATCGATATGTGAACGATTTTACTTTCCTTACCAAATAACATTCCATCTTTTGGTTACAGACGCACCAACGCTTCTACGGGCTAATGATGCGAACACAAATGTTCACCCGTTTCATAGAAGAACGATCATTCGTGTACGAACCGGATCAAGGGCTAACATTCTTCGACGAATGCATAGAGAGAGTCGCAGCCGGTGACGAACAGCTGTTAGGAATGGATACCAGTAATGTGTCGGAGAGGACAGCTTTTGTATTGCCGCCTGACCCGCCTGATCCGGGTAAGATGTATTTGATTTTATCTGTTTGATTTTCAAACTGGTCATAAGGCATACGTTATACTGGTTCAAGGGCCGTTTAATCACGCTGCATTTTAGATCGATATACGATGATCCCCATCCCATTTTGGGGGAGGCCTATGTCCAGCAGTGGAAGTCTTTCGGCTGAAATGATACGATGATCAGGCCCGGTAGAATTACTTTTTTTAAATTCAATTGGCCAAGTTTGCATATCCACAAAGTTAATCCTGTCATGCAAATGCAGCATGCATTGTTTCTGTCACGGCGCTGCGGGGCTTGGGCGGCCCCACGCGAGCTTATCGTCGCAGATGGTTTTAACGCTCACCACCACAGCTTCGGCTATGGCCGCCTGCTCCTCAGCTCGCGGGCCCCCCACCCCTCCGCGCCGCTTAAATTACACTCTAGGGTCAGGGCAGACAAGACTGCGTGAAGTCGGTTTTGCAGCGATTCGTTTCTGTCATTAAATTTTGTTACATTTGTTATGACATTATTTTAATTACCAAATAACCGGCTAGATTTGTGTTCTAATTATATTCCGTATAATATTGTTTCGTCGTGGTGAAAATATGGCAAATAAAGCAATTGGCAAATGAAAAAAGGCCAATAGCAAAAAGTTATTTTGTAAATCGGCGAAATATAGTTCGATAAAATAATACTTATGACACATGATACTTCGATGCATATTTTTGTCGTTAAAAAAGACGAGCAAAAAAGACGTTTTGTTAATAGTTTTCGGTAAAATGAAATTCGGGCAGAAACAATTCGGAAAAGTAATCGGTTCCCCTTATTTTCAACTTATAATATGTTTGGCCCTGCAGTGGGATGCAATTTGTTTAGAACATTTCTATAACACCTTCACCTTCCTCCAGAGGCGACGTACAAGTACGAACGTTTCGAGCTGGACGAGAAGGTGATGCAGTGGTGCGGGGGGCGAGCCAGAGCCGCCGCGCTACACGCTCTGCCCCCCGCCGCGCTGCACTCCGCTGAGTCGCTCAACGACGCAGAGCCCATGGCCAGGAGAACCAAACATGAGATCGCTGCTGCACAGAGGTAAAGGGAAACCTAAAAATAGTTTTTGTTTGTTGTTTTGTATTGCCACCGACTTCCGAAAGTAATGTGTGTTCTGTGCTAAAGTTATTTATCACTTTTTAGTTTTTGAAGGTTTTTCTTTTTTACTTTTCGCTTTTTAGTGTTGCCTTAACATCCAAATCCATTAAGAAACGGCGACACACTTAAAAGAGATTGTAAGTCCTCCAAAGATTGAAAAACTAAAACGTCGTCCAAGTCATTTTTTGGGAATTTGTTGATTTTCTCAAAAAGGGCTGGTTCAACTTTAGTAAAATGTATATGGGACCATTTCGGAGTAAACCCCTTTCGATCAAAAAAAGAATTTTGCAGATCCGTCTATATATGACAGAGTTATGCCCGAACATACATAAAAAAAAAAAAAATAACATTCGAATTGATAACCTCCTCCTTTTTGAAGTCGGTTAAAAATAAACCTAATCTACCATGCATGCTTGGTTTGCAAAAGAGGAAATCTGCCGCTCGGCGGCCGCTGCCGCGGAACTTTTTAATATTAAATATGCAAAGTGTCAACAATAAGTTCTGCGCAACTGCAACTCCTGCGCAAGTTCGATATACTTTTTATGTACTGTGAGAGGCGAAGAACACTGTATAAATAAATACAAATGCGAACAGACCTATCTCATAATAACTAATACTGCTTTCTTCTTTTCAGACTAGCACGCAAAGCTAGTTTATCAGCGGAAGCTTGGGCCAAGTGTTTGCTAGGCGCCTGCTATTCGCTGTACTTCTTATCATTGCCGTGCCGTATGATGTTGAACCGAGGAAAAGAACACGCGACGTTGAGGAATGCCTATGAGTTGTTAGAACGGGCTACGAAGTTAAAAGTTCCTTGTGATGAGGTAAGCTTTCGGTTTTTATCGTATCTTTCCATGTTATAAAACACAACTACCTGGGACGGTGATGTGAAGTAATAATGACATCTGCATTGTTTCGTTGCGAACAAGGGATGGTGCTATCAATTATGTATAGCTCCGTCTTGCTCTCGCACTGGATAAATGATGTCGTTAATACTTCACAATACGGCACCTAACGGTCTATTAGAGTGTGTATATAACCATATAAATCCCTTTCTTTGGTCTTTGTTAAAACTCCTAGAAATCCCGTTGTTATGACCTGATTATATTATTCATCTTAAAATATTAAAGTAAAAGGTCATTCATTGACTGACTACACGAAATCTCGAATCGTACTTGCCATATAAATCTGAAATTTGGCTGGTAAAAAGTTTATAAGAGACTTGACAAGACACTTGACGTGATAAGAGACTTGAGCTATGAACAGATTTGACTTTGAATTTGACTTCCACGAAGTCCATAAATTCGAGAGAAAAATTTAATACCAATAATCGATAGTAAATATCAATCATCAGAACTGCAAAGAAGATGTGATGTTTTATTTCAGGTTTGCTACCGCGTAATGATGCAGCTGTGTGGTAATCATTCGTTACCAGTACTAGCGGTGCAATTACTGTTCCTCATGAAGCGCGCTGGGCTACAACCGAATGCTCTGACGTATGGGTATTACAACCGATGCGTATTGGAGGCGACGTGGCCGCAGGATATGCCGAGGTACTATAATAGGGTATTACATCCATTTTTGAAAAGTGTCTCAATGAAATTCTGTAGTGCTAATATGCCACAAAAAAAAACACAAAATTTTTATTCAATCGATAAGTGCCATAAAAATACATCAAAATTTTAAATTTTCAAATTTTGCGCGTAGTTTGACGAAAACGCCTCTTACTGGACGCCATAATGCTCAGCGTAAATGACGTCAGTTCGTTTTGTATCAAATGCGCTCATATTAAATATGATAATTGTATATAATTCAAAAATAATTAAAAGCATATTTTGTTATAGGTGTATTAATGAAAAAATTACGTTAGTTACGAAAATAATAAAAGTACAAAGCCTATATTACGCCAATCGGTTGACTGACAGTTGTAAATTTTTTGTTTACACAGCCGTACGTCGTAATAATATAGCCGCTACTATTTCATGGTGTTTTTTTATCAGATTAAAAATACTGAAAACTTTGAATTGAATTTAAAAATTGGTTTTGTTATTTTATGACGTGAAACTTACATTTTCCGACTGCTTTATGCCTAAACAGTCTCAATAACATATTTATAGTTTTTTTCTCGTATAGAGTAAAATACCCTATTATACTAATGGATAATATTATTATAATTATCTTTCGATTGCTATGGATCGCATTGTCTTTTGATATGTCAAGACCTACAACGCACTTGCGGCACGACCTGTCTACGATCACAAACAATATTGGAAATATGTTGTGTGTTGGTACACACAACATATTATTATTAGCATTATCAAACAGCTAAATTAATTATGGTTTCTATGGTTAATAACCATAATTAATTTAGCTATTTGATAATGCTTAATTTGTAGATTTTTTTTAGAAATTATTTGACTGATAATGGTGCCGATTCCCTTGTTCACAAACTAAACTAAAATGAGGTATTTGGCATCTCTTACTACCAGGCAGCTGAAGAAAAGGACGGTGACAGACAAGGACAAAGTTAGAGATGTCAAATTAGTTTTTCCCTTGAATTTCGCACTGTTTTTAGTTGATACGTTCTGAAATGACAACTATAATTGTATGAACATTTTAGACCAACTTAAATTGACAGCTCTTATTAATATATGTCACTTTCTTGTGTTATTGGAGAGATAGAGATATAAATAGCTTAAAATTAATTTACTTCATGCACAACAGAATTGGCACCAAAATCAATGAAATTCAAAATGGTGAGCAGCATCCCCAAAAAGCTAGCTGGTAACTAATTTATGAATGTGATGCAAACATACCATTATTGGTCTTTGTTTTTACAGCCTCGCCCTCCTGCTCGACATTGAATGGTCACATAAAATGTTTTTTATTTTATAGTGGAGCGCAACTCCTGTGGAACAAACTGCGCATTGCAGTTGTGGGCGCGGCGTTGTTCCGCAAAGCGGGTGCTCAGCGAGCCGGACGCAACACTCTCAACTCCACATCTGCTGGCAGTAAGATATCATACTATTGAATCATATTGTTTTCCTTTATTTCTTTTTTAATAAAAAACAAGGAATTTCTCTTGTACAGTGAGTGCGTTTACAAACATAAATAAACTCACATACTCAAACCACAAATCCCGCTAACAAATATTTAATTAGACCGCTAAAAATAATCTATATAATATTTATTGCTACAATTGATCTTAGTTCTGCCAAAACACAATTTCTCAAAAAATAATTTTAATGTAAAATAATGTGTGTGTTTCATGTTTGTGCAATATGCCAAATGTTTCACATTACTATCTTGCAATATCAGTTTAATGTACATCCATCACTCATACATAGAACAGTTTTAAAATCAATCAACGTTAAATGTTCTTTTGTGTATCAATTTAACATTCATTGTTTTTTTATATTACAAATATACTTTGAGAAATGGGAAAAATTTCGACGGATACAAGAGACATTCCTAGAGTAAGGCAATGATGAAAACTACCTTCTATTATCGTCTTTATGTAACTAATAAAATTAACTTTAAAATCAACGTTTACAGGTAGCAATACTCTACCTCGAGTGCGATCGGCGGCGGCGGTAGGCGAAGGCTCGGAGCTAGCGGGGCTCGCCAGCATTGCAGCGTGCGAGCCAGCTAACAGCAGAACCAGCCTTGAATCGGGTAGGTGTCATACAAACCAAATTACTTAGTAAACAGAGAAGATTTTTAAGCTCTTACCATAAACTACAATTAGTATTGTCTATAGATATAATTTTGTATTGAATAGTCCCTAAACTAAGTTTCTTTTTTCAAAACCTCTAAGTCAGGTCACCAGTAGCAACATTACTTATATAAGGTGCTATAAAAATATCTGCCACGGCTTTAATGGGAGGTAGTATTGTGTTTAAAGATTACAATAGTGAAGAACTTTCGTACCCCAGAATAGTTAATTTAATTTGAGAAAATAAAGTAGTTTAATAAACATTGACTCTACTCTGCATAACGCGTTTCACAAATTACGCGCGATGTGTCGCTTCGTCAATGAAAACAACTGCTATCTCTTTCTATCTGTTCTGTGAATGAAAACTGAAATCAGCTGATTAGTTCGTCACTATCTAACCTACTAGGTACACAATAATACGCAGGGAAAAAAGTGTTTTAAAAGTGCAATTACTTACCAGCTACCGCATTCTTCCAAAAAACTGACGTAGGTAAATAAGATGATAAACTTCCCATCACACTTAAAACAGGCTTTGGACTGACAAGTTAGTGTAAGAATCGCAATTTTTTTCTTATCATTTTTAAACAGTAGGTGCTTAGATTAATACTTAGGTATCAAATAACGATAAATTACAGTAACTTGGCGTTGCCTTCGCCTTCGCGTTGCACACAAATGTAGGCACGCTTACGTACATGTCTCTTCACTTTATTTAATGTGTCCGTTTCACTTTTTACTTGCCTAAATGCGCGTTTGATGCGCTTTTTTAGTTCTTCCACACATGATGACTCACTCGCACACCAAACCTCTGCTGGTATAAGTTTACTGCATGCGCAGTTATGGAGTTACACTCGCGGTAGCACGACACCATTTCAAGATATGCTTGATTGGAATACCGTCGTCTGGGAGGCATTTTTAAAGGAAGCGCGAGCGATTATCCCGTCGCTAACCGCTAATTAAAACTAACTTCCGAGCGGGCGGGGGGGGGCGACCGGGCGACTGGGGAGCGGGCGGTCGGCTGGCGCGTGCGACGAACGGGGTAGTGCGGGTCAGGGTGGGGGCGTAATGACAAGAATGGCAACAGTGTATGAACGGCGCCGGCGTTTTGCGAAACGATTGAATTGTACCTATTCGGTGCGGTGTGGCAACAGCAAGTCTACGTGATGGTTTTATGCGAATAAATCAATTCAAATTTATACGTACAATTTTTTGTATGAAAAAAAATATGACAAATGATCAATAATTTATCTTTACTATTGTAATCTATAAACACAATACTGTCTCCCATTGCAGCCGTGGCAGATATTTTTATAGCACCTTATATATATGGGTAGGTCGACATCGACTATTTAAATTCTTTGTAAGATTGGTACAGAAGGAATGTTGTGAGGGAACTTCTGATAGCGTGTGTGCCATTTTATCTTAAAGACTAGCGACCCGACCGGCTTCGCATGGGCGGCATGGGCCTATAATCTTCCTCGATAAATGGACTATCCAACACAAAAAGATTTTTCAATTCGAACCAGTAGATCCTGAGATTAGCGCGTTCAACCAAACAAACAAACTCTTCAGCTTTATAATATTAAGTATAGATTTACTTATAACATTGAAAATATTTCAATTTTATCTTAATGCCTAAATACAAGTAAATTTTATACCGGCCTAATTATAAGGATATGAAATTAGATTTGGCTAACAAACTCCGTAGCATTTACTCAACATAATTATTAGACGTACAGTTCCCGGCACGTAAGTTGGCCAGAGATTTTGTAGTGGGGGAAATTCGCGCATGTAAAAATGTATGAAATTGTGCGTGCGCGAACTTCCCCCACTACAAAATCTGTGGCCAACTTACGTGCCGGTAATTATACGAATCTAAAATCGCCAATCTGCCATGAGCAAGCTTAGTAATCAATGCTCGTGTTTGCTCTGTATGAAAAGAGGCCTTTGTCCTGCAGTGAGACAATATTATGCCAGTAGTATATTCATTATAAGACAAATTTAACTTAAATGCAATGGCCAGTAGGTATGTAATTAAAAAATATTGATAAAATTTTGCTGTAAGAGAATATTTTTACACCAGAAATGGTAGACCATGACAATGCGGGCTACCGTTTTTACGCTCACTAGTTGGCGCCACTGTCGAGTAAGGTCCCAAAGTTTGTTATTACGAGCGTGAAAACATATCGTGAAAGCACGTGAAATCATATTTAATACCTTAAAATCGTACCGTAAAAATATCGAGCATGCAGTAGTGTTTCGTAATCGCGTTTTATTCGGGAAAAAAGGAGGACTTAAGTTTCCGAAAGATAAAACTGTCTCAAAGCACTGACATTAATTGACTCGTAACTCGTATTTCCTAAAATAAATCTCAGGTATTGCAAAATATTTACAACGTTACTCTAATTAGGTATAAACCCGCGTAGCCCACCCACAAACAGTGACATTTGACGTTTCGGAGACCTCACGCTCCACTAGCGCCTCTAGCGGTGAATTCATACGCGATAGCCCTCATTGCGACACATTATTGCCCTATATTTTTACAAATATTATCTCGTGTTTCTTTATTTAAAAAGTATTGTATCTGTTCCAGCATGTGACCGTGAGGCAGAGGCTCGCTCGTCCGCGTTCGAGGCGCTCGTGCGGCGCGGGAACATCGTACGAGACGCACACACACGCACGCACACACACGGCCTGTCAGCCGCCGCTGGGATACTTATCTCCGGTAAACTTTGTTATAACAACTTTTACATATCTACTTTTTCAATATTTGTAAATAATTATGTGAACACTAGGTATACAACTTAGCTGTAATTTTTTTATTTTGTAATACTTTCTAAGTTTGTACATACTTCAATATAATGTTGTTGTGCAAGGTCCATCATATTCACGTATAGTTATTTAAACTGTAAATGCAAAATATTGTACACATTTTTTTTTAAAAGAGTAATTATGGAGTTTCTGGCCCATTCTTCTCCAAACGAAACTACTTTTTGGAAGGGGCAACTAGAATCCACTTTTTATATGAACGTCAAATAAAAAAAAAGTTGATTCTTGTTGCCCCTTCCAAAAGGTAATTTCGAAAGTGCCTTTTAATGGTCTAATTGAAATAAATAATTTGACTTTGACTTCGTTGTGGTTACTGACTGCCACGCTCAAGAGACGTCACTTAATAATAATGAATCTAACTTTAATTCCATCGGTCTCGACATTTCGCTGTGTCTTGGCTTGGAAGGAATGGAGCTTTGCCCAGCAGTGACACAGTACGGGCTAAATATAATAATAATACTAATAACTTTAATTGACCAACATAACTTGACACATGTCAACAACATTAAAATATTCTCAATCTGTCATATTTTTTACTGACAGCGTTTCAATTTATGTTAGTCGATTAAAGTTAATTATTGATTACGTTCCTGAGTGAGAGTCCAAAGTGAAAGTTAAATTATATTATTTATTCAATTAGACCATTATTGAATTATGAACCATTTTTGAACTTCAACTTAACGTGAGACAAGAAAAATGAATTCAATCAAGATAAAAGGATCTAAAAGGTAGTGTCATATAGAAAATAATTTGCAAGAAACTAAATTAATCGTAAAAAAAAACCACAAGGGCAACAACTTGTTTTACTACTAAACTACTATCTAAGTTCTCGTCGTGAAATGTAATCGTTTTTTTTTCTGTTCAGGTGTACCATCCAACCCGGATTTGAGTGAAACAGTGAGACCTAGGAGTAATTCATTAACCAACGAAGAATCAAGCACACCTATTCCGATACCTGAGAAAAGACAGGTACGCAGATTATTTCCTGCAAATTAAGACTTGTGACTATCATAGCTTGAGATTAATTTCAAAAGGCAGTTCATATTTTCTTCACAACTAACCAACACGCACACTTTATTCCAAGTATTCTAACTCTAAAGCCCGTCACATACGTAGCTATAATATATATTATAGCTAGCCACCACACCACACACGGTAGCTATAATATAATAATATATTTTCGCCCTTATTACGTCTGCGATCGTTGTTTGTTTCACATTTTTGGAATTTATATTAAAATGCCTTGCTATATCTGTCCACATATTTTGGTGACGTAGTAAAAATATATATTATAGCAGATCGTAATTTGCCTTACGTCTGACGTATATTAATATATATTATAGCTACGTCTGTGACGGGCTTAAAAGCCTTTGACCGAAACTGCTATACCAGTGGGTTAAAGCCCGTCACAGACGTAGCTTTAATATATATTAATAAACGTCAAATGTAGCTATAATATATAATAATATACGTCAAACGTAGCTATAAATATATTAATATACGTCAGACGCAGCTATAATCAAGGCATATATTATAGCTACGTATGTGACAGGCTCAATTCACGTAACTAAAGAAGTGCTGTTGCAAAACAACACTTTTCGCATTCTCTACCGCTGTCAGACACGCTCACGTCAAGTTCGCGTTACGCGAGCGCAATAACGGCATTCTACTATTGCGCGTCTTTGGTGCGTGCTGCGGAACGCAACATGATCGGTATTCTACTATTGGTTTGACGTCTCAAAATGACAGTTAAATAGAACCAAAATCTGTACTAGAGTATTATTTTAATAATATAATAACGTCATATTCATTGAAATGTAATCGATTTATTTAGTGAGTAATTTTTTTTTTTTCTCATGTCGCTACACCATAAGTAAGTTTGGTAGAGTTTGGTTGTCGTACAGTAAAGTTGACGTGCAGTTCTCGCGCAGCTTACGCGTAGTTTAAAGATTACAAGAATACCGTTTATCACTCAAACTTGAACTTAACTGCAACTGCACTACAACTTTATCGGCGCGTCATAAAATGACGTGAATTAGCTCTCAGGCCTTAGGAAGGAACGGCGGGGACGGAGATGTCGCTGGACTGAGAGAAGTGGCCTACACTCCCCTCCCCTCTCGCCGCGCACATACCTAAGGCGCTATTTAAGACAGCGGTTTTGTACAAACTATTGTATAAGACTTATCTTGCGAATTAAATGTAGTGGTATTTTTACAACTTAATTGTAATCCATGAATATACAAAACTTATAAATGTAACGTGTAAATGTATACACAAGGGGTGGAAGCTCATAATATATAGGACCTTAAAAAAACATTTCCGGATCGGTGGCAATGCGAAAAGAAAAGCCAAAAGAATATATTGTATTCTTTTGAAAAGTTGATTCCAAGGAAAACATACTTATACTTGGAATTGCATATTCGGTGAAATACACCTTAAGTAGTATATTATACAAGTGTATTTTATGTAATTAATTATTATACCAACAGACAATACACGTAAGTCCGGACAGTCCGTCAGACTTGCGTATCCTCACTCGGTCGGAGAGCTTCGCGGGCGATGCGCAGATTGTGCAGCAAATACAGAGGCTAGCGTTTCCTAATGGTTAGTGCAATATCTATATAATGTTCAGCTAAAAAGCTCCTGGTCCACTAAATAAATAATATTGGTTTATTCATCCAAAAAGTAATACATAGACACGGATTAAGCATAATAGTGGTAGAGTAACTTATATGCTTTTATCAGTTTGTACACACTTTAAAAAAATTTTGGTGACAACAAAATCTACACAACCAAAATTATAAACCCTTCCTCTTAAACTAGGAGACCTGTATCTTAAGAGACAAAAACAGACTAGATATTAAATTTTATAGTACGATTCAAACTTTGGCTGCTCTGAACACGAGTCAAGAGGCTGCGCAGTAACAATTTCACGAGTCCGCGGGGTGGGGTACTGTACGGCCAGTAGCGCACTTCACAGCCAACATTGTACAAGTAGGGCTTTCAATGTTGTGTACCTAGACACGAGAGTACTGGTTAGCAAGAATTTGTAGTCCTTTGATTATGTAAAAGGCAAAAAATACTTCACTTCTGGGTTTATTAATTGAGCCACTGTACATTTGGTTGTTAAGTTAGTTATAAAGCCATCAAATAAGTTTTTTACGGTTTTGAAACCGACATACTCGCATTGGCCATAATTTTGGTGTCATCATTGTTCCAAATTAAAATACAAAATCTTTTAAAAGATGTGGATCGAATTATTAATGCGGAAGTGTATTTTAATGTCATTTTTCCACTCCGTTATAAGAATAAAACTTGCGTATACTTGTTTCGTAAAAGTACTTCAGTCATCTTATGTTGTTTAATAAACATTATTTATTTCAGTTGTGACACCTAACACAAAATCTCGATGTTCGCGAACACTCAGTTTCCCTGAAGAGCCGGAGAAAGAAGCGGAGGCGGCTGACCTAGCTGATGCTAAAACATCACCGTTAAAGTGAGTTTAAGTTTCAATTAAAAAGGTCAGATGAGTAGGTGATGAGAAGCTGTAAATCCCATTTAGGTATGAATTATCTATGATTTTTGTTTTTCCATTTAACCATTCGTGTGATGAGCACTTGTGTTTGCCTTGTGTCTGGGTGTTGTTTATCTATATATGTATGTATTTAAAAAAAAAAAAAAAAAAGTATTTGTGTATGTATATCAGCTGTCTGACACCCATAGTACAGGGTCTCCCTAGTTTGGGGTCAGAGGGCCGTGTGTGAAAAATGTCCCCACATATTATTATTATTATTCGTAAAATCTAGAAAAACATAAACTCTCGGTTACATAATAATTGCAAATCATAGTCAGAAATAGACTAGTTTGAATTTTAATTATAACTTAATATCTATAACTAGCGGCCTGCCCCATCGGAAAATCAATAAAAGAAATTGTACTCGTTCGCACGAGTACAATTTCTTTTTCGATTTTCCTAATTTTTATTTTAAAGAATATACACCTTGTCCTGGCAATACCGAACACAATAAAAAGAGATTTACAGTAGAACCTCGATTATCCGAAATAATTGGGACCAAGGCTTATTCGGATAATCGAAATGTGGGCTTTTTGGAACAATCAAAGAAAAATAACACCATTTTAAATTAAAACAGTACAGTGTAAGAAAAAGGTACATACATAGGTGCGTTAAAACTGCGCGCGGAATTTCCGTAAATGTTGTTAAGATTTTTGTACAACTTTACGTATTTATGTTTATTAAATTAAACAGTATTCTTATTTTTTGCCAACCACAATCGGTTAACACATTCATTGTGGTATTCATTACTTATTTTTTATGGTAATTATGGTAAAGGTATTGATTATATTACTTTAACAGTGATGACTGTTTTGACTTATTTTGCTCGGCGCAGTCTTAAGGGTTCGGATCGAGTTTCTACTGTATCCAATTTGGTGAAGTCATTCGGAACCTATGCGTGTACAAGCATTTCGGCGACTTTGTTTTGTATTACGTAAGGTTTCCGTCGTTTCCCCACAGAGTATCAGCCCGCACCCCGGTGCTAAGCGACGACCCGCTGGGAGCGCTGAGCCAGGAGGAGCTCCCCCTGCCCCCCCTCGCCCCGCCGCCGCCCGACGAGCCCGCGCTACCCAAGCACGAGCTCAGCGTCAGCCCCAAACTGTTCCACCGTCGGAGCAACTCGTTTCAAGACGAACCTGCGCAAGACCACACAGGGTATACACCTTCCTCTATTGTTTGCTTGTTAACGACGCTTCTGTTGCAGCTGGCATGTTATCTGGTAATCCGAGTGCGGTCAGATTCGAACCTCTTAGACTCGTGTTCACACCAGCATCCTATAAACCTATGGAGGGTAGAGGTAAGGATGAGCGGGGCGGAAGGTGGCTTGGCTAAAGTAAGTCGACTAAATTCAGTTACTGAATTCAGTAAAGTGTAATCGCATTCAGTAAGTAAGCATTCTAAATTCAGAAGCAAGGATGGTTTCTGACTAAATTATTTAGAAGCTTAATTAGAAACGCATATAGGATGGTGTAATCGCATTTAGCCACTTATTAGTCGCAGCACAGCTTTCCGTGCGTGAGGACATTTTGGTTTGTTTTTTACCTCAGAAATGTTAAAAGAAATCATCCTCAATATTTTAGAACTGTATAGATATGCCCTATCTTTGGGACAAAAATATTATGAATAAAAACATTCGAAATTAAGGTTTCCAAGTATTACTGAATTGATCGGTATGGTTCCGCCAATCCCTTTCATTAGTTGCGCCATTTGAAATATTTTAATACTGGGGTCACGACACGACACGCCGCCCGACTTCGTCGCGCTTAATCTGGTAATTGATTCAGTAACTGAATTAAAGATAGTGTGATCAGAAGCTTCTAAGTTGCTTCTAAAATTGATTCTGAATTCAGTCGCCTAAATTTAGTCAAGTGTAATAAGCCATTATGCAGCAAGTAAACAGACAGTTCCATAACTCGCCAAAATGGCGCTGGCGTAGGTACAGGGTATGGTATGAATTTAGCCATAGATCCGTGAATATAGCAGTTGTTGACGGATTGAAGTATGTCGAGTTAGAACCATTTTATTGTAGCGATTGTAACGCAGCCTATATGTGGGACATTTTAACAGACACTTTCATACGCAGAGATCATGCTACTTACCGCTACCCTCCATTAATAAACCGTTTACATATTTGAACAGTTATTTATGTCATCAAGAAAAAAAAAATAGATCTGTTTAAAGATGTAAACGCCAGATCAAATGTTGATGAACACGGGCGTTGTACGTTGCTGTTCATTGTAATTAAGAACTGATCAGTAAGCTGAAACGTGAGTTTTCCTTAGTAAAAGATATTATGCAATATTAATATATTCTGATCGCACACAGATTCAATTATTATTCTCCCTGACATTAGAAGAAGTGGTTGGAAACGTCCTTCATTACAGATAAGCTATAAAGTGGTAGATGGATGTCGATGTAATTTCTGTGTACCTTTAATTTTCCCTTGTCAGTCAACAAACTGTTTGACTACCCAAAACGAGTGACGAACGAACCTTAAGGCGGTTGTCCACTGTCGCTGTCACCTGGACTTAATGACAAAAAAAAAATGATGACAGTGCCGAAGTTACGAAATATACATTTACTATCCATCGACAGCGTGTCTATCGTACGTCCGTTACCCCGGCTGCCGAAGAAGAATAACCTCGTTTCTTGGTGACGTTTCCGTGATGGTGGTAGTGGACTAACGCCTTTAGAGTATCAGCCACGATCTACAGATGTTTTTAGCTATGACCACTTCTTTATGCTTATACCTTTTAGAATAAACCACTACCAATATGTGTGAAGTTGAATTATCCCTATAACTTTCTGTTAAACGCTTAGAAACTATCAAAAACCCTTCAAGCAGCATGTTATGGAACCTTCTATACTTCCCTCATGTAGAAGCTCAGAGTAATAACTAATGTGGAGTCAACCAAAGACACAGTGCTTACCAGAACACGGTAATGAAGACATCTTAAATGCTAGTTTAGATCATTTTCGAAAAATAATTTTAAAGCTAACGTAAAGTTCCAAAAAATTCCTTAACTTTTTGGGCCTTATTTCTTGCGTCAAGATTTATTCATTTAAGGTATACAACGAAACAGAATAAAAGCTATACATGGCATAGGTAACACTGAGTATTAAGGTCGAGGCTGTATCTAAATCGCGTAACATAGCGTGCAAATTTAAAAATTAAATTAAACCAGTTTTGTTAATCGCCAAGAAGTTTGTATGAAATACCGGGTCACGTAAGCGCTCATAACACCTCGAAA
The DNA here is from genome assembly GCA_947361185.1 of Charanyca ferruginea. Taxonomy (NCBI): domain Eukaryota; kingdom Metazoa; phylum Arthropoda; class Insecta; order Lepidoptera; family Noctuidae; genus Charanyca; species Charanyca ferruginea. The sequence continues at coordinate 9,925,815 of OX376074.1, read as the reverse complement.
GTTATTTATTTCTTTGAGCATAGTTGAGTGCCTCCCTCCTTCCCCCCCTACTTTACACTGCACCCGCTAACGTATGAGCAGAGCTAGAGCTGCGGCCCTATTGAGCAAGATAACCTCGATAGTTTCCTGTGCGCAGGAAACTGCACAGAAGTGAGACGGCGCCCGCAGGGACCGTGTCATCCAGTCTCGTCAGTTTGGGGAACACGCTCAAGATTAGCTTCGGGTGAGTTAAGTCATTTGTGGTACCTATTGATTTTTTTGTACAATTAATGTTTATTGAGTGGTTAGTTGTAACACAGATAATCGAAGTCTAATTTTCAGTGTTATTGCTTTGGTGTGCTAAAGATTGAAAGAAACAAATTCTCATATTGCTTACATTCATGAATTTTACAGAAGAATATAGTCGTTGATCGAAAATTGTTAAATAACGCGAATGTACAGACGTCAGCATATCAAGCCATACCAAGCTGGCCTCTGTACCTACACTATTGCTCATTTACCATGAGAGCAAATAAGACAAATTTCTAAAAAACGAATGGGAAATACATTGTATGAAGTAGAACGAAACGGTCCCAACCTCCCATTCCTTAAAAATTCAGCCAATTCGCTTTTTAAATTAACGAAACTGTATTTAACAATGTTAGTTACGCGAAATTGAACTATCAACAACAATATATCTCTTCGCACATTAAGGCAATATTGATGTGTAAATACATATTTCTATACAAACTTGTCGTTTATTGTATAGATTTCACTGCTATGTTTTAGTTCACGACAAACATCTTGTTCAATACTAAGCATGATCGTTTCATTGTTACGGGAACACTTTGCTCCCTGTTTTTATTTTCTTTTAGTTTTTATTAGCCTTCAAAACCAACTGTGTTGCATCTTCAAGGTAAATTTTAAATCGTAAAATCCATTAGTAGCTACGACCTATTTTTTAGTTTAAGTAGGGCTATACTGCAGTTTGATTTACTACAAGGTTAGATAGAAATGGTACTAGATTACTAGTTTTCAGGTCACATTATAAACTAGTAAAATTACAGCTCAGCTAGTTCTTAGCTTATCGGTGGGAAATATAGATTACACATACATTTCTATAAATATATTTGCTTATAGAAATGTATATATTTACTTTGCTTCTGCAACTAGTGTAGTAGCTACGTGTGTACCCAATGGTTAGATAATATTAGTTAGCTACCAATGAAAGCGACCGCCAATAATTTATCAGCCAATTATCTAATAGACATACCATCACACTGTATCTGTGACATCTGTGAATTCCATTTCAACAAAAGTTGAGTTGTATTTACTTAGGTTTTAATACTCAGATATCTGGGTGGCGCAATCCTATTGACAACAATTTGTGATTATATGGTGTGCTCGATGGAAAATTTTAATCTTTAGAACTACAATATACCTATACTTGAAGATGCAACCAGCCTATTTGTTGTATTATTTTTTTTCTAATAAAATAGCTCTGTTATTTTATTAACCGCACCGACACGCAGTACGCTAGCTTGTTTGTTTTCTTAGACGCTATTCGCCAGCCCGACTGTCGTTGCGCAAGGAAAACATGAAACTGGGAAAAGCTATGATCGAGAATTACTTCAGGTAAGAATCTCGAATAATCTTCAAAGAAAACCCTTTTAAATACAGAAAATGAATGAAAAAAATATAAATAATAATTGTTTTTGTAAACAAAAATGCAGCGCCACTCTTTGTCTGCTGTAAGTATTCATAAAATTTGATAAAAACCATGCCATTCATCTTTTAATTTTCTCATTTAGAACCCAACAAATGTTTGATGTCTTCATTGTGTTGAAACATGTTGTAATATTTAGATAGAACAAGATTTTTTGACCATATTTCACTGTTCGCCTATATTTTTGCATGTCTTAGCCATTTTTTAACGCACTGTCTTGTAAAGAGCATGGTTGTTTTAGTTTTTGTTGTGAATAGATTATTCTATGACCAATAGAATTCAACCTTTATAAAGCAAATCTCACAAAAAAAGTCAAATAGTCTGCTACATGAGAATAAATATTTCAGCCCAACGAGTATAGCAGGGAAGAGGTCCAATGAACTATTACAGAGTGGTCTAAGCAGCCTCAAGTCAGCTGCCACAAGTATGGCGAAAAAGTTCGACGAAATGAAAGAGGTTATATCAGCTAATTCTACGCCGGTGAAGGGCGCGTTCGGTAATGCAACCAGTGCTCTCAACAGTTTGATGGGCGAAGAAGATTCTACTGACGGCTCATCGGAGATTAATCCCGATGGTTAGTTAGCTTTTTAAATAAACTAAATACACGTGAATCACACAATATTTGTACAGCTACAACATAATACGTAGTAACAATAAAAATGTTGCAGCTCACCATCTACATTATTTTGCAGATTAACAAAAATAATAATTATTCTCACAAACTCTACAAAAACACAAAAAAATAGTTCCCGTTTTATTTTGACGTTATTATTTTTGAATTAGCCTATGCTGTCCCACTACTGGGCAAAGACCTCCCCCAAGTCCTTCCAGGAACTTTTATCTAGCGCTACCTCGAACCAGCCCTCGTACGCGTCCAGGCGACTAATTCACGTAATTTTATGACGCGCCGATGAAGTTGTAGTGCAGTTGCAGTTAAGTTCAAGTTTGAGTGATAAACGGTATTCTTGTAATCTTTGAACTGCGCGTAAGTTGCGCGTGAACTGCACGTCAACTGTTCGACCACCAAACTTACTTATGGTGTAGCCCCATAAGTGAAAAAATATTACTCACTAATTCGATAACATTTTAATGAATATGACGTTATTATAATATTAAAATAATACCTCAGTACAGATTTGAGTGCTTTTTAACTGTCATTTTGAGATGTCAAACGAATAGTAGAATACCGATCATGTTGCGTTTGGCAGATCCCATCAAAGATGCGCAACAGTAGAATGCCGTCGTTGCGCTCGCGTGACGCGAACTTGACGCGAGTGTGTCTGACAGCGGTAGAGAATACGAAAATCGTTGTTTTGATCGAAACTTAACTGCAACTGCACTTCTTTAGTTACGTGATTTACCCCTTAGGTCATATCGCCACCTCTTTCTGGGCCGTCCTCGGCGACGCCGCCTATCTTCAGGCACCCATTGCGTGGAGACTCTCGCCCAGCGGTCACACTGCATGCGGCTGACGTGACCCGCCCAATCCCACTTAAGCCTGGCAGCCTTTTTGCCTACATCTGATAAACCCGTTTTAGAATGCAGCGTGGTGTTCCTAATTCTGTCCTGTTGCTTTACACCCAGAATGCTGCGCTCCATTGCTCTTTGGCAAACTCGAGGCGGAACTTTTGTGACTCGGTGAGCGACCAGGTCTGTTCACCGTAGGTTAGGACGGGCAAGATACACATGTTGATGAGTTTTCGCTTCAGGGAGATCGGTAGATCACCCTTCATTAGCGTATTTATGGACCAATAGCTTTTCCAGGCGTTTTCGATTCTACGGTCGATTTCCCTCTCCTGTCTGTTTTCGAAAGAAACTAACTGGGCCAAGTAGATATACTCATCGACATATTGTATTTCCTGTCCGTCTACCTCGACCCTACGCTTAGTGTGAGCTGTTCCAGGGCAAAAATAACTATGTCGTCGGCAAACCGGAGGTTTGTTAACCTCTGCCGACCGTGCCGACTTCAATGCCCTTGGTTTTCCATGAGGCTGCCAGTGACTTAAATACCTCTTCGGAAGTGCTTGTGAACAATTAGGGGAGAACGTTAATATAATGTCATTGATCTGCAGTCAAACTACAAATACTTAATTTACTTTAACATAAGTAAATAAAGTATTTTGTATTTGTAGTCTTATTATTTTGCAATTTGGCCCACATGTTAGTTTTAACCCTAGTTTTATTGTATTTGCAGAATGGGTGGGAGGTATTGGGTTCAGACGCGCTTCAAGTGACGCTGAGCTCGCATGTTCTATGGAACGCGGCTCACTAGCCACTCTTGTGTCGCACCTACCCGATAATCTGTACCCTGCCATGAGCGTGAGTAGTTTTTGTACATTTCAGAGATACACACACGTATTTACACCATCATCATCATTAGCCGAAAGACGTACACTGTTGAACATAGGCCTCCCCCATATAACTCCCCCCCAGGAGGAGGGGAGGTTTGGCATATCCCCCCCCCCCCCAGTGGGGGACGCGTGGTAGCATTCTCTGAGCTAGAATAGCACTCACCAATTTCATCCCCAGGATGTCGTAGAAGGCAAGTAAGGGAAAATCCGGAAGTAGGGTAGCAGCGGCTTTCGTGTACTCAACAACTTCACTGCGAACCCCAAGACGCCTGCCAAGCGCGGGCATTTTGCGGGGGGGGGGGGCATAATGCCCCCTCTTATTATTCAACAGGGGACGTGTTTCAGCTGATGATAATGATGATAAGCCATAGCAGTTAAGAGATGACCAGTCTCAGCTTACAGCGCCCGACAATCATTACAACATTTTTCATAATAACTTTGTCAACAGGACCAATCAACGTCAGTGACGTCATCAATAGTGGTTAACTTATCGTCGTGCTCACAATGTCACCAGTGCCTTGCGTTCTTGTACGATGAAGACATAATGGCGGGCTGGGCCGCAGACGACTCGAACTTGAACACTCGCTGCATCGCGTGTGGACGGCATACAGTACCATTGTTGTCTATACAGGTTAGTAATGTTCGACACTGGGCCTCCCCCAGTTGTAAACGTCCCTTTTGGTCCTATTGGCCTAGTTTTGTTCTGTCTCCTGCTTGATTTGGAGGGAAGTGAAAAATTTGTTTTTCTTACTCCTCCTCCGCTATTCTTTTCTGATTAATTTCGTTGCGGGATCCAAGACAGTAATGTTTCTCTGGGACTCGTCGTTGATTCTGGCTTTCAGGAGTTGCAGTGGTTTGGGAATAGCATTACGGGCACGTCCAAAAAAAAACAGTTCTACGCTACATTCGTTATTGCAATTAACAAATATATATACCCACCAAACAAACAACAGGTACAAATGTACCTTAAGAGCAAACCACCTTCCACTACACAATACCACTACCTGAATGGTATTCAGACGTGTCCTGACTGTGTACGTACAGCCACACACACAGCACATCAAGCCATACCAAACTGTCAAATTTTCCCAATTGAATATGAACCTTATTTTATTGTAATAAAGTTGCAGCTTGATGTGCGGGCCTCTGTACATTCAGTGCTAAAATAGGATACATGTCACATTAGAGCTCACGCTAGTAACTTTTAGAGCAGAAACTGTCGTCGTAGCTGAAATCGGCATGGGATGTTATTATAGACAAATGACAATGCCAGATCCTGCCCCACCCATGTACAGAAAAGTAAATTAATGAAAATAATTGTAATGAATATAGAACCTTTCTATAGTAAATTGTTTTTCTTTAGAACTTGCGCATTACGAAATACCTACCCACGAAATACAAACTCATTTTACCTAAAATACAATTTAACCTATAATCAATGTCATTATTGTTTTAAGATTTAAACGGAAACCACAAGTTCTAACGTCACTAAGACTAATGTTTAGTTTTCAGCAATAAATAAACAGTAAGATGCTACATATTGCACATGACTTTTATTGAGTGGGGCAAAGTTCTATAGAGTTTCTGGCATTGTCCTTTGTTATTGCGCTATCGTATATTCCAATACTAGCATGTAATAAGGTCCATTATTTTATTAATTGGCCATGAAAAGTATTGCTTTGTATAAAAAATATTTGAACACTTTAACCTAGTAACTACGGTTATTTGGGTGCTTATTGTCTACTGCTTATAATAAATGAAGTATAGTTTGAAATCATTATTTTGACTGCTTTATACAGTCAACAACAAAAGTAGATGATCAAAATCAGAAATTCAATACTAATGAACGGAGTTTGCGTCAGAACTGTGTGGCGTCGAAGTGATTCAAAAGTATGTGTGTGACAATCACACACATACTTTTGCAGTCAGTGCCCTACATTCTCTAAGAAAAATAAGGGGTCAATTCTTCTTACATTTCAACAAACTATGAACTAGTGTGTGAACCAGAGCAAGAATTAAATATAATGTATATATATATATTAAGTATAGATTAAGTAGTTTTGATTAGCAATCAGTTTGATTTTGTCTAGACTGTAAATTGTCCTATGGAGCCCGGACCAGCATGTTTCCAAGCATTCTTATCATGGATATAACCCTCTAAACTGTAATATGCTTGTTTACAGAGTGTACTTTTAATATATGTTTTAAGTTTTCATTCACTTAGTTGCAATATATCACTAGGAATTTTGTTATAACACTTAGCTTATTATTATTAAATATTATTAAATTATTGCAGAGTACTGATTATACACGCGCAATCGATACAACACGAAGATATTGCTGTCGTTCGTGAGCGATATCCATTTTTTCGCTGCTTTCGTCATAGTGGTTGCTTCTTCAAGTTATTATTGGAATAGGAAACTGCTACGTGCATGTACAGAGACACAAGACTAAAAGAGAATAGATATAAAGTGGAGAAAGAGAGAGACAGGGAGAGAAAATATTTCATAAATGAAAATTAAATTACATTCTATGTATTGTTTCAGATAATCCGTTCCGACCAAAAACAAGCAGAAACATTCAGCGTGCCTTATTTAAATCCTCTGGTATTGAGGAAAGAATTTGAATCTATTTTAGGTATGTATACCTCACTAGAAAGCATCTTCTCACTGTTTATAATCATCTTAATATCAGCCTATTGCCGTCCACTGCTGAACGTAGGCCTCCGCCAGAGATCGCATTAAATTCACGAAGTTTCATCTAATCCCCATACAACAACATATTTTGAATAAAATTTGACAGTACTCTGGGGATTATAAATATAAATGAAAACAGAGATAGTGTTAACAGTCACGTACAACTCCGGCTCTTTCCCACTGGAAAAATGACTGCTACTAGCAACTCTTCATAATACGGGTCCTGGTCTACATAGTAAATGAAAACGGCAAATTTTGCAGAATATCTGGTACCAAGAAGCATATTATAAGAGTAGAGACACCACGTCAAAGAGTAGTAAATCCCGTTCTGGTAACCCTGTCAGAAAGAGACATTCCCCACCGCGAAAGAGACGAAGGATTCACTAGAATCTTTGAGAAGTCCTTTTGTCATAAGTGTCTTAAACTGGTACAAAAAGTACTCTCAAAACCTCGCATTCCACTTTTTGGAATGCCAACATTCTGTGTCTAGTAGACTGCAATAGGGTATTACACCCATTTTTGAAAAGTGTCTTAATGAAATTCTGTAGAGCTAATATGCCACCAAAAAAAAACACAACATTTTTATTCAATTGATAAGTGCCATAAAAATGCATCTAAATTTTAAATTTTCAAATTTTGCGCGTTGTTTGACGAAAACGTCTCTTACTGGACGCCTTAATGGTCAGCAGAAATGACGTCAGTTCGTTTTGTATCAAATGCTCATATTAAATATGATAATTGTATAGAATTTAAAAATAATTAAAACCATATATATAGGTGTAATAATTAAAAAAGTACGTTGGTTACGAAAATAATAAAAGTACAAAGCCTATATACGCTTATCGGTTGACTGACAGTTGTCAATTTTTTGTTTACACAGCCGTACGGCGTAATAACATGGCCGCTACTATTTCATGGTGTTTTATAACAGATTAAAAAAACTGAAAACTTTGGATTGAATTAAAAAATACTTTGTTATTTTATGAACTAAAACTTACATTTTCCGATTGCTTTATGCCTAAACTGTCTCAATAATATATTTATAGATTTTTTCTCGTATAAAGTAAAATACCCCATTGTATTGTTCAACATCACAGTACAAAAAATTTCTACATCCCCCAGGTAGAGAAGGCGACACATGTTTAGCAGAATCGGGCTTCGTAGAATCACATCCGATCGTGTACTGGAACTTGGTGTGGTTCTTAGAGCGAGCCAACATTGAGAACCATCTGCCAGACTTACTGTGTCCTGACTTCCAAACGAAGTATCACAGTACGGACATGCTGCATGATCCGGAGAAAAGTGGTAAGTGGAATTAAATTTAAAATAATTGTTATGTTAACGTGATTTTTCCTCCTCCTTTTTACCTATCCTTTATTGCAGTAAGCAAATCTTAAGAAATATTATAAACAGGAAAGATTTGTTTAGTTTGTTTGTTTGTTACGATCTAACTTAAAAAACCACTGGTCCAATTTAAAAAATTCTTTCGCCATTAGAATGCTTCATTATCCCTGACTAACAAAGACTATAATAACAATTGAAATAATTAGCAAAATGCTATCATAAATATAATTGGACGTTGTTATTTTGTCTTTTATTAAACCAGCTAATAACAACACAAAACAGCTGGTTTAGAACCAAGAATTTATGAAAACATATTACGAGTGAGCGATTGTTAGTGCTTCTAAATGTTCAGTCGTGGCAACAAAACATAACATGGACTATCTCTTTTTGCTCACTACATACATTTTTCTATTTCAATCTCCCCTTTTATGTATTTACAGATAGATCAAGAGGTTTATCTTGTTTTGCTGTTCGTATTCTTTTTGACTCGTCTATGGCGACCAAGAAATAAAGATTTTCAAGAAAGAGTTGTGTGCAAATTCTTATGATTGCATATTGTTAGTATTGTACGGTTTCTAGTAGATTTATGAGTAGACTTTGAAATTCACCATCTCCCACATTTTTAAGAAAGGTGACATATATTTGTATGTTTGAAGAATAGTTCTAGTTAACTCTGCAGTTGGTGTTTGGTTCCCGAAAGATCAGAGAGACGGAGATTATTTTAGAAGTAAATACATTCATCAGAGTGAAAAGATTAATTATTAGATATATTTAGACAATACTGTTTATATACCGTGAAAGTTGTAGTCCTTATATTATAGACGGGCGCGTAAGTACGCTTGCATAATGTACAACCTTCATCGCCCATATTTCACTCAAAAATTTTGCGTACTTAGATGACACGTGAGCGATAAAAATTGTCGAGCCATATGTACAGCTACCAGCACGTCAAGCTATCCTAAACTGTCAAATTTTCCCAATTGAACATGAGCCTTTGCTTTCGTAATAAAGTTGAAAAACTATTGAAGAAATTTGACAGGCTGTTGTAGTTTGATATGCTGGCCATTGTACAACACGGGCGAGCTAAGTTTGCGCCTCGGTGGAATTAAGGCCCACTCTCGCTTTCCTGCTCGCCTTCCTGCGTGAATACCGTATCTGAACGTCCATATGACGTCATCGACGCCAGACGTAAACTTAACTCGTCAGGGTTATAGGCCATACTTGCTCGTATCTTTATCGTTCACTTTGGAAAACAAGTAATCCTAGATTATGTTGCCGTCAAAAGTACTTTTGACTGACTTCAGCCAAAACCTTTATTAAGAAAAAACGCGTTTGCGTTACAAAAACAAAAAAACCTGAACGCCCTAGTTATAAGAATCACTACAAAACTTAGGTTTTAAAAAAAAGGGTCACAAAAAAAACCTACCAACCTCATGGGTTTCTAAGTAGGATAAATATTTAAACCATTTAGAAGTAGTTTTACTGTGACATATACAAGTATGTGTTGCCCCAGGCGGGAGCCGCGTGGTGTGCACGTGGGAGCAGTCGCGCCCGGGGGAGGGGGCGGAGGGGGGCGCAGCGCTGCACTATGCGTGGCGCTCCAAGCGCCGCCTGCACCAGCGCTCGCGAGCACTACAAGCTCTGCTTCTCAATGAGAACGACGCGCATGCCGGCCATACGTAAGTACTCTTTAACCCTTTAACCGCCTACGTCGGATTAATCCGACAAATATTTTGTTGTCCATTACGCCAGCGTCGTATATTTCCGACCAAATACCACAGCTCGTTAAGTCTGTTTTTTTAATAGGGTATTACACCCATTTTTGAAAAGTTTTTGATTGAGAAATTGACACTTTTCATTGAGAAAATTTTGTGTTTTTTTATTCAATGATAAGTGCCTTAAAAATGCATCTAAATTTTAAATTTTCTAAGTGCCTTAAAAATGCATCTAAATTTTAAATTTTTTAAGTGCCTTAAAAATGCATCTAAATTTTAAATTTTCAAATTTCGCGCTTAGTTTGACGAAAACTGGACGCCATATTGCTCAGCGTAAATGACGTCAGTTCGTTTTGTATCAAATGCGCTCATATTAAATATGATAATTGTATAGAATTTAAAAATAATTTATAGCATATTTTGTAATAGGTGTAATAATGAAAAAAATACGTTAGTTACGAAAATAATAAAAGTACAAAGCCTATATTACGCCAATCGGTTGACTGACAGTTGACAATTTTTTGTTTACACAGCCGTATGGCGTAATAACATGGCCGCTACTATTTCATGGTGTTTTCTAACAGATTAAAAATACTGAAAACTTTGACATGAATTTAAAAATTGGTTTTGTTATTTTATGAACTAAAACTTACATTTCTGACTGCTTTATGCCTAAACTGTCTCAATAACATATTTATAGTTTTTTTCTCGTATAGAGTAAAATACCCTATTCAATTACGCTGTATTCTACCAAGAAGATGTTTATATTAGGTAAGGTAAATAGTTAACTAAGAAATCGTTTACACGCGACTTCATATCAGTTGTCGTGCCTCCAGCGCCCGGCACGGTGAATAATTTTAGTAATCCATCTATCTTCGGACATTATTTTTAGGACTTCTAATTAAGAGACTAAAGTGTATTAAATTGTAAATGATTACTTAATTAACTATTTACCTAATATAAACATCTTGAATACAGCTTAATTAAATAAAAAAAAAACAAAAAAAACTTGACGAGCTGTGGTATTTGGTCGTAAATATACGACGCTAGCGTGGACACAAAAATATTTGTCGGATTCGATCTACGAGTCTTTCAGTAGTACAGTCACAAAATGGATAGGATAAGCATGCTAGGCAAGTCTGTCTAGCCTTTTACCCACTATGTCAGGGTTGGCGTCCATTCTAATGCTACCACTTCACATGGCGTATTTGTGCAAATATTCGCCTTATTTGGATAATACAAAATAGACTTTATTTCAATAACCCTAGGGTACACTTTGTATTATCCAAGTAAGGCGAATATTTGTACAAATACGCCATGTGAAGTGCCAGCATAACGGGACACAGCTGAATACCAGTGTTTATTGTGTAGTTATTGGGTAACACGATACCGTGCGTTAAACTAATTATGTTTAATTATTTTTCCTATTACGTACTGCGATCATTATGAATGAAAATAAGAGTATACGGAAAATGACATGAACCTACTATGTCAGAACGAAATCACGATACCTTTTTCGTTCCACGATTATACATCATCTCATGGTCAAAATAAGCCAGCCAGAAAGGTCCGTAGTGGGATTTACTGATCAGGTTTACAATGTCATACTGGTAATAATAATTATTCAAATTACTAAATCGTCAACAGCTACCCAGGAATCTATGTATACAATTGCTTTGCCATGCAAATGGATTGTAATGTTTATTTTTATTGCAGTGTGGCTCTAGCGGTCCTCAACGGGTTGCTAAGCAACGACCTATCTGACGCTCTACGTAAACTAGCCACATGGAGAGAAAATACGTCCAGCAACAAAAGATACCATTCCTTCTACAGGTTTGTACTAAAATAATTACCTTACTTGAGGATAGCCGTCTTAGTTGATAAAACTCTTTAGGGTTTAGTTTTTGTTTGCCTGGTATAAACAGCTTTTTATCGAAAAAAAGTATATAGATAGTATGATTTTGACCTCTAAGATCAACCAAATTGTCAAACACTGAAATAAGTTTTTATACACATACTAGCGAACGGCCCCGGCTATTATCGTCTTATTTCAACCAATTAATACAAAGCCTTAACAAATTATAACCCTCCTCATGAATCACTCTCTATTGGTGAAAACCGGATGAAAAACTATTCAGTAGTTTTTGAGTTTATCGCGAACAGAAAGACGCGGCTGGGCACTTTGTCTTTCTAATATTAGTGATATGTAGTGAAGAACAGTTGACATACAAACTAACTGCAATTAAAATTCACAGAGACATACTATTTCTCGCGATGGCTGCCCTCGGCGAACACAACATTGACCTAATAGCTCTTCAACGTGAATACACGCGCGCACTCGACCAATTAGGAGGCGAGGCGCGACCACAGGACCTGCCCCCTTCACCCACCGCCGTCTGCTGCCGACACTACTTCAAACGACTGCGACTTATCGTTGACGAGTAAACTTGAGTATCGGGCACTTCGATCTTTAGAAAGAGACGCAGGTATGAGTGACGGAGACAACACTCTACAAAACCGGACTTTTTCTAAAAGTCCATGTGCCTTCGGTCAAACGCTCGATTTTACAGATGCTTGCATTACTAAGTTTTTTGTGACAAATACAATTTATCTTAGAAAAATGCGGTAACTGATTAATGCAGGCATCTTAACGTCGCGAAGATTCAACGTGGAACCTAGACTTACCACACATGATCAGTTTTGTAATTATCCGTATCAAAGGTCTTACGCGCAATTGGGTACTTGACACCACCAATCAATTGACATACTTTTTGTGAGCTGTCAAACGTGATTCCCCCATAGATTTTGTATGACAATAGCGGCCTGTGACGTCACTTATTTATCAACTCAATTGACTAACTATTAATTGATTTCAAAGCAACTTTAAATCAAATTTGACAGATAATTGAAAATGAATCGGGTTTTCGGGGCTAAAATAAAAGTGTATTTTAAGATAAGTTGTATTTTGGAATCATTGATTAATGGTGTCAACAACCCAATTGGTGGTCGAAAGCATGTACATTTCAACCACGCGGTAAACTCATAAAATTTGATGATACTTTGCCAGGAATTAGTGGTAATTTGTTACTATACACACCTCTTTTCCGGAATTTGTTGCAAAAAAAACTGAGACACTGACCAAAAATAGTTGGCCGCTAGAACCGCCACTTGCCGTAGTCATCGCCTGTGATTACACAGCAACTAAATAATGCAGATAGGCGAATGATACATCAAAAGAAAGGTCTTAATTTGTTGTATTTGTTGCAAAAATAAAAAACGTAAATAAATAAAAAGTTATATTGCAAACTAAATATTGCATAACTTTTTATTTATTTACGTTTTTTATTTTTGCAACAAATACAACAAATTAAGACCTTTCTTTTGATGTATCATTCGCCTATCTGCATTATTTAGTCCACTGAACTCACTGACTCCTGTCAAAGTTTCATCAAATTTGATGAGTCGGCCGCGCGGTTGGCATTGTTATATCTAGGCATCCCTCCGATCAGACCAATTAAACTCAGATTCGCCTGTTCAGTTTGACCTCTCGATGTATGGCAAGCTTTAACTATATTTAACTACTGCAACGAGAATTTCACGTTTGGTCTTGTGTGGAGTCTTATAAAGCGATAGGATCATCATCGCGCAGCAATATCTGTGTAATTTAAAAGCGTAAAACGCTAAGCTGCATTACAAAGCACCGTTTTTATGAATTCTTGTTAACGTAACCTCCAGCTTACAATGCTTTTATTTACGACGGGGCTACTCGAATACGAGTTCCGAATCCCTTAATAAATATTCTTTTACATACATTATATTATTATTATTTACATTTAAACCAGTATAAAAACTATATGTAAAATGAATAGAAATGTATTGTTGATAAAGAATTATTATTTTTTGTAGTTTAGTTTTGAGCGTTTCGTTCTATATACAACACTAGTAGGGAGTACCGTCCATTTTATTTTAGAACGATATAGTTTATATCGTACATTTGTGTATGACAACAAAACCGGAACTTTGCGATCTTTTTAAGCCCGTCCAAACGGGATCAAGGTATGCTTGATTCAGCATTAAAACTTTAAATAAAATGATGAATCTATTAGTAGAATTTTATTGTTAACGGTAAGGGTCAGAACTGTAAGATAGGTGGAATTGTACGGTTAATGTGGCCTAAGTCTCACGAACATTGCCCCAATGTATCATTCACTCATAAGCAATCTATGTAATAAATTCACATTTCGGCATATCCATTAGTCTAGGATTGTGGGTGCTAAGTTAAGTAATCGGGACGGTGACCGTAATAACGTATGTACATAGAGTTGTTGTATAGAGTAGTTGTAAGGCCACGGAGGGCGGTATATAATGTGCTTAATATGTGATGCCAGTGCAGTAATGCGGTTGAATTCGTAAACGAATTGTATGAAGAGTTTGTGGTGTGTGTGTGCTTACATAGTCACATTATTTATGTCCCAAGCACCCTGTGTGATGAATATAACACCATAATTATATATATAGGAATTGTGAGATAGCATCAAGATTTTGTACTTGTAGTTATTTTTGTGATAACAGATAATGTATTACAGAGACACTAAATAATGTGACTGCCAAAATTCAAAAGTATTCATGAAAGTGTCAATGTAGGTAGTTGATATGATGAAATCATATTCATTTATTTGTATTACCACACATTATTATTACATCAGATCTTACTGTGGGTTTGTACCAAGAAACAAATACATAGCCTCGGAACTTGTTTTGTTGATTTTGCTTTGCATGAATCAATTGGGGAACTACTACATTGGTTGTTCAACCTACAAAAGATAGTCAAACAAGGTTCGGTTCAACAAGTTGTATGACAATGCAGACACAGTTCGATACATTGACATGAAACAGAGTTTTCAACATGTTTTTATGTAAATGTTATATTGGTGCAAACCCAGTTATATGGCTGCAATATGTTCCGAGTAGCATTGTACGCCTCAAATAAAAAGTAGACTTAAAACATTATGTTACTTTATTGTATTAAATATACCAATCTAGTGAACTTTCACACAAAGACAGGATTGAATGCAACATGTAATAAATGATTCATCTACTTGGCAGTTAGTCTATACTGCAACTCACAAATACTCAAGATTCTAACAAAGTATTTCATATTATTTGTATAATATGCAACACTATTTATTGAAACTAACCTTAGTTACTAGAAAACAAAAACAAGAAAGTTATGAAACTAATTTTCGAACAAATTCTAGTGATTCTTATTTATTTGAATCTACAATTCTATAAATGTGTATACCTTGGCTTATTAATTTTCTGTATCCAATTTTTATAATGATAAAACAAGTATATTTCTTATTTAACACCCTATGAATTGTATGTACACTAGTGATCATGTACAAGCCATATTGTTAGTTCCATATAAATTGTACAATGAAGCCACATAGGTATTTGAGAAGTTGTATAATATTCATCATAAGCAAAATCGAAATTTAATTATGTATATTATTCAAAGCTACAGTCGTAAAATATATGCAGTTAACTTGCGGGAGTTCTGTTATTGAATAAAGATTATTTTATTTTGACAAGTGTAATAAAATGCATATAATTTTTATAAAAAAAATATATAAGGCTTCAATATCAATTGTTTTATTTATCACTTACATTTAAAACATTCCTATTGAGACATGCCTAAAACCCTATACAAGAATTTTCCATCATGATCATAGTAGCAATCATTAACTTTATAAGTAGCACCTTTTTTTAGAACCTTCTTCGGAATTCTTATTCTCTCTGGGTAGTTCATTACCTCATTTGGATCATCACTTTTACTCTTATATTCAACTACAGCACTTTTCTTATGACTCTTATGAAACAACTCTGTTTCTTCTTTCACTTTTTCAGAAATTGACTGTATTGGTGCTTCTGTAGAATTTATAATAATTCTGTCGTTTATATCGACATTGCTGCCTTTATCTAAGCGATTTTTTATTTTTGAAGTAAGTTCATCTAGTGTTATTAGTTTCGGGTCTATTTTTTCTCTGACATGTTTTTCCTGTGGTTCTGTTGAGTGTGGACTCGGTAGAGCAAGACTCTTTTTAACTTCTTTGGAGTCATTTGTCTTCTCTTTTGCAGCACACTTTCTCACAATCTGCTCAAATTCACCTAAATCTTGTTGTTCTGGTGTGATGTCAATTTTTACCGATTCCTGTCTCAATGGAGGAATGGATCTGTTAGAGAATTTCAGGAAATGTTGTCTCAGTTCTGGTGGTATGTTAAGAGATCCTTCCTTTAGTTCCTTCCAGTTTCTCATGGCTGACTCGTCATGACGTGCAATACGCTTATCTGTAGCGGGCTTCCATGGGAATTTGAGTAATTTCTGCAAAAATAAATATACACAATTGCCCATGCTCAAATACAATGGTATGGAGGAGTTTTAACAGAGATGACAGACAAAACTACATATAGACTGACTTTTAAGCAACTGAAAATTATCTCTTTTTAAATAAAACCACTGCAAAATGTGATGAGTGACACACTACTTAAAAAATTGCTATCAACAAACTTACATCCCAACTAAGATAGTAAAAGTAATTTTATACCTTTACTCATAAATACAACTACTTATGTACAAAAGGCATTGTAAAAAGTTGCTGACCCTACTTTCAATTTTGAACAGTATATTAAAAGGTAACCTACTAAACCCTATATCATCAGATAACTTATTTCATTACAATTTCATAGTCTACGATGTGTAATTTCTGAGATCAGATATCATAATATTAGTGAATGTGGAAAAATCGAGCGAATTCGGCCACAAGCACTTTGATAGCTGCATATTGGTGTAAAAAAGGTAACCGTCTTCAAAATCTAAAAGTGATATCACTTTTTAGATTTTGAAGGCTTACCAAGGTTACCTTTTTACCAACCGAGAGGATAATATTACCACCATCACCATCTACTTGTCAATAAGTCTTACAAGTTTTTACCTTAA
This sequence comes from Charanyca ferruginea, assembly GCA_947361185.1. NCBI lineage: Eukaryota > Metazoa > Arthropoda > Insecta > Lepidoptera > Noctuidae > Charanyca > Charanyca ferruginea. Next base: position 9,909,007 of record OX376074.1, on the reverse strand, counting down.
CAGCATGTTCTGTAATAGGAAAGCTCTCTGCAATCTTCTCAGGAGGCCACTCATCAGGTTGACTACTGGCCAAATGACGGATCTGTTCCTTCTCACTCCATGTCAAGAGGTTTGGCATGTTCTCTTTGAAGTACTTCTCCTTAACTATGTGATGGCGCAGCTCATATTTATTAATCAATTTTTCCTTGTTGTGTTCATTGTAAGTTTCTCCAACCTGAAAGAGAAAAATCCAGAATGTCTTATTGATATTACAACTTTAGTGGCAGGCTAATGGCTCAGAATTTACCTTTATTAAACGATAATTGAATTTTAGCCTCATCCAGCATCCTTAGAAATTATAAAACACATTTGAGCAGATCTAGAGAAGTTTCGGAATTATACGATTTTTTTGTTTTCCATCTGTGGCCAGATTAAAGTAGATATGTATAGTAGTCTATGCGAGCGGAGCTGGGAGGTCGGGGTAATAATATTTATTCACAAGTAGTAACTGAATTTAGGTAAACAATACTTAGAGCATGACAAAAATAATGAACTATGGTACCTGTACTAATGTAAAGTTTGTATCACAAGTACCAGCTCCTTCCACAAAAGTAGCACAATTTAATGCACTATATAAGCTAATAAAAGGATTTTTTGGCGCAGAAGAACAAGACAAAATTAATTGTTATTACTCACTTTGTAGAAGTCACTTTCAGACTGTTCGACAAATTCTTCAAGGTTTTCATCTTTTACGCGTAAACCATCTGCTTCAAAGGCTCTTATTCGGTTATCTAAACCAGGGTTGGGGTTTTTAGTGTCTAACCTCCGACTTCTGAGGTTACGAATGATGACCTTATCACAGGTACGGTATAACTGTCTCAAATGGATACCGAACATTTTTGTATTTCAATAGCAGCTTACAAAGCAGATTTCAGATAAACATGCATAGAAAAAAAACAAACAAAACAATAATTATTATGCACCGACGATTCCGGATAATCCGAAGCATACGAAACGAATATGACACTGCCTGTGTGTGACAGTCAGTGACAGACAGACGACAGTGACAGTGTGACTGACAGCTGACAGTGACACCACAGAGTACATTTTATTATAAGTGACACCATGAAGATATAGGTTTATATGGAGCCAACACTTAGAACAAATGCTTGAAACCAACTGTGGGCTGATGCTCTCTTTTTGAATGCATACATAAGAACGAGACAGTGATATGTGTTTTCTTTATCTTATGTATGCATTCAGAAAGAGAGCGTCTGCCCACAGTTGGCTTCACTTAGGTATTTAGAGTGTTGCCTCCACTTTTACCTATAAGCTTCTTGAGTGACACTAACACTGACATTTGAGTTTTTGACGTCATAGTTTTGACATCAAGAAGTGCAAGATCACAAAGTACGTAAGGCTGCGTCGCGCCCATGAAGATATAGGTATACATGGAGCCAACACTTAGAACAAAAGCTTGAAACCAACTGTGGGCTGATGCTCTCTTTCTGAATGCATACATAAGAACGAGACAGTGATATGTGTTTTCTTTATCTTATGTATGCATTTAGAAAGAGAGCATCTGCCCACAGTTGGCTTCACTTAGATATTTAGAGTGTTGCCTCCACTTTTATCTATAAGCTTCTTGGTCGCGCCCGAGCAGAGAGACCGCTCAGAACAAACCATAGATGAACTCGAACAAACTGAACTGCCATTTTTACCACGCACACATTGACATTACGTTTATAGGCATTCTCAAGCAGTTTCAGTTTCAAGCAGACTTCAGACTCGACTGTCACGTGTTGTCTAAGTGAATAAATAAGAGACATTGACATTTCACGACGATCGAGAAAATTTTGTTATAAAAAATTGCAAAGAGTTCCAACCAGTGTCAATAAAATTTCACATTGTCACAATTGTCACAAATAAAACCTACAGAGCCACTACAGTAGCAGCCCTAGTGAGTCTGGCAAGTTTAGGTAAGGTCAATGTGGGCAAATCCGTCTACGGGGCTATTCCATACACATGCGTTTACTATATATTCCAGAATAGTTACGCTATTACTGGTTCGGTCGATAAAACAGGATCAGTTTTTAGTTCGAACTATGATTCAAAGATGGAGCAAGGTTGTCTACAAGAGTCAAAAAATGCATTTGAAGTTTAGTTGTGCTACGAACTCGAAACTCAAGTGTTGCGTGCCGCCGTTTCTTATAAGGTAAATATTTAATTTTACAAGTTACGACTTTCTGAGTATGCATACATGTAGTTTAATAAGTGTTTTAACGGATTTTTCTATTTGTTTTGAATAAAAACCAGTAGATACAGAAATAATTGTTATAAAAAATACGTAACCTCAAAATGGTCAAGTGGGAAAATCCGTCTAATTTCGAAGGGGCTAAATCGTCATATACCGGAATTACCCCATTGCAGATGTCGTCAACCTTTTTCATCCTTCCTATTTTTACTTTTAGTGTTATACTTTGAAAGTTCACTGATAACTAACAATTGGGTCTTTGAATTATTATTTTATTTGTGTTTAATTGAAAGTTTTCTTTTTTAACACTCATAATAAGTCCTTTATAAAATATTATGTCATCATGAATAAAACCATTTATTTTCGGAAACTGATTTTTATTTAAGCACTTAAGGCGGCGGTTCGCGCCAAGACAGAGACTGCCGCTCATACAGTAACAGTCGCGATTTCCTGTCGCGGTCTCCGGTCGCGGTCTCCTGTCTCTGTCGCGGCGCGAACCGCCAACTTTAAGGTGCAATCACCTTAATTCAATTTTTAATACAACATGTGAAGTGCAGCATTGTTTAAAATTGTAATGCTCTTATGCCTAACTGAATTCATTAAAATAACCCTGTTTATTTAAGTTAAAACCATAAATACCATTGTCATAATAAGATAGGAATGTTTCAATGTACCTGAAAAATTAAACTGATAAGTAAAAATATTTAGTTTTCAAACTTTTTAGAAAGGTTTAAAGTCCCTGGTTATAAAAATAGGCCGGATTAGCCCCCAAAAAAGATTTTAGGGAGTAAAACGTAAACTAAACCTTATTTTTATGGTGTTACAAAACATTTTTGTTCATCATCTGCATTCACTTTTTTACAAATAGCAGACCTTGATGTAACGGCGTAACTCGAGTCAAATTTGCTACTAGACGAATTTGCCCCCAATCCTCGGGAAAATCCGTCTAACGACCGATTTTTAAAAAAACCTTGTTAGTTACATATGGAGGGCAGTTTTGTTGTTTAAAATGGATGTGTATTCAAGACAACAAAATTCTGTATCGCTTACAACCATCAAATTTATATTAAAGTAGTAAGTGTACCAGTTTTAGTTAACCAAATTTAACTTTCAAAAAAGTATGACGGATTTGCCCACATTGACCTTAATTATTTTTGAAGATGGCGGGAGCGGTCCTTCTGTACCCTCTATATTTTGTGGCAAGATGTAAGCTTCATGGATGTATCGAGGTGTACAAGACGTCAAGAAATTGCATAGATAAAAGTAAAGTGTACCCTATGGACAAGAGCCGTCAAATAAAACCATAAACATATCTCGTGCTTTTGCGTTTTTTTTTTCTAGATTTCTATAAAGCGTAGACAAGAAGCAGGATACCCCCTAGATAAGTCTAAAATATAATTAAACACCCAACATAATCGATGAAGTGCAGCCACCTGGCAAACGCAAAGGCAAAAGCCCGAGATTTGTTTATGGTTTTATTTGACGGCTCTTGCCCATAGGGTACACATACAATATCAGGTGGCTGCACTTCATCGATTATGTTGGGTGTTTAATTATATTTTAGACTTATCTAGGGGGTATCCTGCTTCAATTTGGCAGAATTTGGTTCAATTTGGTTTTGAATTTATGGTGTCCCGTCCTATTGGACGGGACACCATAAATTCAAAACATTGCTCTGCAGCCACTGCAGGTGCTAGTCTGGTTCTGTGTTTCAGTGGTTGCGGCATCGCGGCCATTCGTGGCGTATACTTTCCCCTGCCTCTGGTAGTTATGGATGTTCGATCCATTCAGTCGTAGTAGCCTTTACGTACCTATAAATTTTCAGTACTGAAGCTTGTGCTAACTACCGGACTAGCTGTGCTCTATAGGTATAGTGCGTTAATGAAATGGACATTATTATTTTATTGCCAGATTAATATTCAAATAGATTAGGTACGCAAAATACGCGCTTAGTCGTGGAGTTGCGGACACCGGCCCGTCATACTACTACTACTACTACTAGATTAGGTATCTATTTACAATGTATAAAAACACATATATAAAAATAAATAAGAATTATAATTACGGCGAGTTATGTTATAGGAGTATGGTAGGACTGCCACCTTTGATGAAGAGGGCTATTGTCAGTCTCGCACCGCGGCCACCAGAGTGAGCGGAGAGACGTATGGCGGAGCGTGCAGCGGCCGAGCGGCTCCTCAACAGTGCTAGCCAGGCCAGCCGGGCGCGCGGCCCTCGCAGTACATCATACATGGCGCTCGTGCAGCATCACCGCGGCAGTCGGAACATGGCGCGCCACGCTTCGTTGTACTGCACTCGCATGTCGCTAATCGCAGCCTTGGTGTAGTTAGCACACAACTAATGAAGAACTGCGATTTCACAACATAGCCTGCTAGCGGCTAAAACGCCTCGCTAACATGTTGCCACGCACCGAGATGGCTCTCTAGCTCTGCCTATCAAGCATGCGTACTCCACCTTAGGCCGCATCATCACTTAAGATCAGGTGAATTGCTAAACGCAAGCGTATAACTATAAAAAAAAACTTTATCAGCGTGATCGGACAGGTCGGCTGTTATTACGTGACCTAAGTATTTGATTCTGTCTACCTTTAACAGCGCAGTGCCGTAGGGTTGAAGAGACGGCAGTTCCGACAGGTGTGTTGGCTTTCAAAGACCACGTACATTGACTTGTCTGGGTTGTACGTAATGTTGTGTTCTTTAGCGTACATTTCACACAATTCACACTATGCCATTAACTTGCGCATTGTGGATATTGACTGCGCCAACAGAACCATAATCATCTGCGTAGCATATAATTATATGGTTTATCAGGGTCCCGTTAATTGAGCAACCTATACCAGTTTGGTTGCCACTAAAGCTACCATTTACGAGGTATGTCTTTCATTGACTTGAATATGCCCTGACGGTTGGGAGTATATCATGCTTACTTTAATGTCTTGCTGATGGTGGCACATGTGTCGGATCATTCGGTTCCCTTAAAAATGGTTGAGCTAAGTGGTGCCGATCCATGCGTCACGTTCGTGAACGGGCGCCGTCAGTTGGGAACTTGGGACTGGTCGTCTCGTGGCTGCTTCGGTTATTTTAAATTCATTTTGAATTGTTTATGATTGTCTGTCATAAACAATTCAAAATTCACTCTTTAACGTGCACAACTTGTTACATTTTTCTCACATGTGTGTCCCGTAAATTCAACATGAGTGATATAAACTTTTTTTTTTTTTTTTTTGATACGGGTGGAAAATCCTCATGGATGTCCTCCGCCCTGGGGCGGGCGGAGGGGTCTGTCAGGCTCTTACTGACTAAAAACCACCCCGGTGTTCCATCTCACACCTACGTCGGGGGTCGCGGGAACTGGAGATATTTCCGCAACCCCCGGCTGGTGCCGGCCCGCTGCAGCGGGCCACTTCTCGGGTCAGGGGGGGGAGTGAGGTGTTAGACTCCCCCCCGAACGTCTTAGAGGGGCGCGCGTGGAACACTACGCGCCGCCACCTCGGGTCCTGGTGTATATGGGGGGCGACAGACGTCCCCGAGTCTGCCGCCCCTGGACCCATTTAGGGGGGCCGGAAGAGGGCGTTGTCCGCCCTCCGCCGACGCCCGGTGCGCCTGCTGCGGGCAGGGTGGGAGGTTGAGATCTCCCTCTCCCTTTCCGCAGCCTCCTTCTGCGACATGACACTTTCGCAGAAGGAAACCACCGCGTCCCAGGACTCTGCGCTGTCGACCATCGACTCGACCACGGCCGACAGCGACAGGTCACTGCCTACTTCTGAGACGAGGGCACGGCGCGGCCCCTCCCAAGCGGCACATTCCGCCAGCGTATGCCGCGCCGTGTCCTCCCGGCAGTCGACGCAGTGGTGACACCGGGCGTCCGGCTCCCTGTTTATGCGACACAGGTACTTCCCGAAGCAACCATGCCCCGAGAGCACCTGCGTCACCCGAAACGACAGGGAGCCGTGCCTCCTCCCGAGCCAGCGCTCGAGCACTGGCCGGACCGCCTCGATGATTGCGAGGCCGGCGGTAGGGCGCGAAAGCCTGTCCCGCCATTCCGCCACCAGGACCTCGCGAAGCTGAGACCGACGCAGCTCCATGTGTCGCTGCATCGGTCGCTCGCCCCGCGCCCGCGCTTCCTCGCGCCACCGGTACAGTGACGCGAGTACCTTCGCCTCAAGGTCCCAGGGCGGGGATCCGGCCAGTGCACAAGCCGCCTCGTAGGAGATCGTGCGATATCCCCTGATGACTCTGACGGCCATCGCGCGTTGCGGCTTTCGCAGCACGGCGATGCTTCCGGCCGTCAGGTCTGCCGCCCAGATCGGGGCCCCATAAAGGGCCATCGATCGCACGATCCCCACGTAGAGCCGCCTGCAGACGGCGCTCGGGCCCCCCAGATTGGGAAGCAGCGTTGACAACGCCCCAGCCGCGCCCAACAATTTGGGCGCTAGCCGCTGGAAATGAGGGCCAAAATCCCATCGGCTGTCGAGCACCAATCCAAGGTACTTCATGGTGGACTCGACAGCTATTCGGGCCCCCCCGACTACGATGTGTGATCCCGGCGGCGGCGCCCGCCTGGGGCCGTGAAAGATCACGGCCTCCGACTTGTTAAGGGCCACCTCCAGGCCGAGGCGCCGAATGCGGCCCACCACCTGTGAGACCGAAGCCGTCGCCAGCAACGCTGCCTCCCTGTACGAACTCCCCCGGGCCGTGACCAGCGTGTCGTCAGCGTCAGCGTAACACGTCAGGTCCACGCCCGGCTGGAGCTCGCCCCTCAGCACCCAGTCGTACCCGATGTTCCACAGGGGCGGTCCTAAGACGGAACCCTGCGGAACACCGCACGACATGCGGCGCTGGTGTTCGCCATCACGTCCCACGTAGGTGACACACCTCTCGGACAGATAAGCCCCAACTATGCGGCGGAGGTAGGAAGGCACACGGTGATATCGCAGTGCCTCCCGTACACAACTCCAGGGCAGGGTGTTGAACGCGTTGGAAATGACCAAGGACACCGCCAACATCACCCCGCCCCGGGACACCGCTTCCTCCGCCAGGACTCTCACCCTCGATACAGCGTGTATGGTGGAGCGCCCATGCCGAAAGCCATATTGGCTCTCGTCCAGGTCCGGCCCCTCTTCGCACAAGTGGCCGACGAGGCGGGCTGCTATAACCTAAAGTAACATTCTATTGATTTTAAAAGAGTGTTCATGGAGTTTCTTGCTCGTTCTTCTCCATAGAAACCTACTGTTTGGAACGAGCAACTAGCCTCAACTTTCTGATTGACAGACTCCTTGACAATTCAAAAGTGCCTGTAAATAATTTATTTTAAATAAAATGATTTGAGTTTGAGTTGAGTCGGACCGAGCCCATGCATGATGAAATGACACGTTGAAAAGTGCCAATGATAATGAAAAAGTATTCGATTCGAGTTGATCAAATTGGAAATAGTTACGACTAAATATTTTTTTTTAGTATCATCAATCATAATGAATTAAGCATTCAAACTAAATAAATATGCATAATGCGAAACAGACATATCTAATTTAAAAATTGATAATTATGATCTACTTACGAACGGAGAAAACAATTATCGATTTTTAAATTAGAAATGTTGTGTAGGTAGTTAACTAGGCTTTCTGATATGAATGTATGAAGCTAATATAAATCACAAGTTGGTTCCACACGCTAGTTAATATTAACATCAATATGTTATTTTTTATTTTGTAAACAGACAAAAAGAAGTCTGAGATTTTTTTTTGTTATGTGCCTGCCTAATTGGGTTTTGTCCATTGACGTGAATCAGTTCTTCTGTTCTTGCACGATGTTACTGTAATTAAAAAAAGGAAATAAAAAAAATGGAATGAAGTTTTTAATGCCGATATTATTTTATTAATGCAGGGGCATTCAGCTCTCCCAGCGTAGTCAATCAGAAAATGTTTGAATCTTTCCTTGTGTGCAGGGCCGCGCCGCCCCTGTGTGCGAAGTGTGCGGCGCACACAGGCGCCAAGACAATAGGGGCGCCGCCATCGAAATTATTTTTGTTACACTAAAGCCTGCTCTACACTACTCGCGAAGTTGCCTCGACGAAGTATTCACCAAAGTTGATCGAAGTCCGAAGTATGTGACTACACACTCGTGCAACTTCGCGAGGAGCTCAGTCGCCCGGCGCCCGCACGATAGGCATCATGGATAACGTTCAAGTGGCAGCTGCCGTTGCAATGTGTACTCTCGCGTATTATAACTACGTGCGTACTTATCATTCAACGAAAATTAAAAAATTATTCTTGTGTCCACTGTATATCACTCATCGTATCAGTGTTCTGTGAATTACGGAACAATGAATACAACATGCGATGTTGACGTCTCGATGCATACTGAAGTGAGCCGAGTAGTGTAGTAAGACGCTTCGTGTTCGCAACTTCGGGACACTTCGAGTCCTTTGACTCGGGCGCAAAAACCGACAACGACTGGAAGTCGCCCGATGCGAGCCGAGGTTGCACGAAGCGAAGCGAAGTGCCCTTCTACACTATCGTATTCGCTCAACTTCGACCTACTTCGCGAGTAGTGTAGAGCAGGCTTTACACAACAACATATTATTCTTTATAGTATCGATAAGTAAGTAGGTACAATAGGCGCAACATATGCCTTGTACAATAAGCGCAAGAAGTCTCCCAAGATAATATTCACGTTTGTGGTTTAATTTTACGCTTTGGGTTTTAGTTTACATTACTTACGAGCTCAGCGTTAAAATCAAAAGAACCGCCGTGAGTTTGTTTGAATGAGTTTATGAACGCAACCTGATGCGATGTGTGTGCGACGCAAACGGGGCGGGGTCACGGGGATTCCCCGACTTTAAGGTAGCGATGCGCGATGGCGAGAAATTTTATTCGATTGTTTCTTTCAACTTTCAGCAAATTATTCATTGGATATTAAGATTTGTGTGAAAAAATTATGTCTTTTTTCAAAAAAATAAATAATCATGGGGTGAAAATTCTCGTATTTATATATTTAAACAATTTGACAGCTGTATGCCATAACATCACTAAAGCATTACGAATTTTGCTAACTATGCCATACCGTAGCAAGCGCGGAAAGGTCCTTTTTAACCGACTTAAAAAAAAAAGGAGGTTATCAGTTCGACCCGTATGTTTGTATGTATGTTTGTTTGTCCGCGATTATCTCCCGTTTGGCTGAACCGATTTTGATGCGGTTTTCACAAAAGTGTTTGTTCATTCTGGAAAAGGTTTTAGTGTACAACAACTAGAAATTTTGAAAGCGCTTTTTGAAAAAAACCACAAAAACCGGAAAGACGTTTTCGTTTCTTAATGGATTTAGGTGATAAGGAGACACTAAAACGTGAAAATTAATAACTTTTTTTAAAAAAAGAGAACCGCGTCAAAAAAAAACTTGGTGGATTGGTTGTGTTTGTTGTTTTGTATTGCCACCGACTTCCGAAACTCAAGTCATGTATGTTCTGTGCTAAAGTTATTTATCACTTTTTAGATTTTTTTTAAGCCGGTTCTCTTTTTTCAAAAAAGTTTTTATTTTTCACTTTTTAGTGTCTCCTTATCACCTAAATCCATTAAGAAACGGCAACACTGTTTTTGTTTTTTTTTAGAAGACGGTTCTCTTTTTTCAAAAAAAGTTTTCTAAATTAAAGCTTATAAAAAATTACCTGCGCTCAACAATGAGCCAAGAAAGATTAGCAACAATTACCATAGAAGAGGCCATATTAAGCCATATAGACATACAGGGAAGAGTGGAAATAATATAATTTAAGAATGTTTATATACTTACACATTTTAGACTCTTGTTATTTTTTTAAACATAGCATACGTATACGTAGGTAATAGTTAAATCAGTATTATTAGAAAAAAGTCAGCTATTTTGTTATTAATATATTTCATTAATATCTATCATATTAATATCAATTAGATAAAACATCATAGTTAAAGTATGAATTAGTTTTTTATTTTTCGCAGTAAATTGGCAAGCGGAAGCAAACTGGTTTTACCTATTTAGGAAAATATTATTTAAGTATTTAAAACTGGAGAACATAGGTACAAAAAAATAAAAATTAGTTGTAACATGAAGATTCGTGAAAACATAACCCTCCTTCTGGCGCAGTCGGGTAAAAAAGAGGCGCTTCATAGGTTTTGCGCACAGGCGCTGTGGGGGGTCGGCGCGGCCCTGCCCACCCTGAATATCCGGCTTGGCTGCCGTTTCACAATCATTCACTGATACAAAATACGAAACAATGAAGACTGGTATTACGTGACGCATGACGATTACTAGTAACTAATTTTAGCAGGTTGAGCCGTTGAGGGAACCGGTCCTTATTTTTGAAAGGCCTTTTGAGTAGGGCCAGACAGACGGACCATATTTCTGACGCAAGTACATAGCATCGTTTTTTTTTGTACATGCATGACGTAGGTACCAAATATTGTAGGTACCTACAAGACTTACTTGACATGTCTTTAGGAAGGGAATAAGTATGATTTAATTACTGCCTAAATCATCAATATAGGTACCCAACTCTCCAATTTTAAAATTAGCTGTAAATGTGCCTAGGACGTAAAATTGCGGCCAATTAAATAACTATACATAAATACATTTCAGAAATGATTATATCATTCTGTAAATATATTTCCGTTACACTGCCGTGTCAAATTTTTTGATTACCGTAAAACCTGATAGGTACTTATTTTTATTGTTCACAAAATCTCTTAACCGAATTAAATCTAAATAAGCTTAAAAATAAATAAAAAATATATTATGTACAATGAATGTACAGGGCTCACAGGGCACCAAAAAACTGGGCCAGCAAAAGGCCAGCCCTCTGGTCACGTGAAGAGTCGACCAGCCACTTAGCAATGTCCCTAATAACAAGGTGAGCACTCGGGCCCCATGGCCCATACTGAGATAAAAGGTCACAAAACGTAAGACTTTTTTTAATTTTACATATTTATTTTATCACATTCCCTTAGGCCTTTACAATTTGCACATTATGCTTGTTTATATCGTGACTGGTTTCAAGACCTATAACTATTAACTATCCCTGTTATTTCGAGGCATAAAGTCGCCTAAGCAACGGTCGAGAAGGTGGAGGTAGCTAGGTCATAAGAGAGTCAGGGTAAAAACCAACCACACGTTTTTAACCGACTTAAAAAAAAGGAGGTTCTCAGTTCGACCCGTATGTTTGTATGTATGTATGTATGTTTGTCCGCGATTATCTCCCGTTTGGCTGAACCGGTTTTAAGTCCCTTTGACCATGTTACGGGACTTATGTCTTCAACTTTTTCCCAAATGAAGCGCTTCCTCCAATCCATCCCTGGCTTTATAATTAGCTAAATCTGACTACATCAGAAATGTGATTTTTAGCCATTATTTTAATAAATTCCATTGCCTCTAGATCTTCATTTTCGTTTAATGTCAATCCTTGCGTTTTGGAGTCTAAAAGATAAGCCGCTAAATGTATTGGTTTTGTACAATCTTTTGTTCTTTTCTTCCACTGAATTCAAAATGGTTTGTTTCTCTTCATTGCTAATGATTGTTATGTTGGGTAATATGAACTCCAATTTTGACTTCAAGTCTTTGAATATTTATGTATATTACATTAATTTGCTTCTAGTTTGAAAATAGGCTCAGTAACTGGTTCCAAAATAGCAATACAATCTTCTATCTTATTCCAAAAAACGATCATCTAGAAGTAGTTTGGTCTCTGAAGGAATCACTGTGGCTTCGTGAATGGCCAGGCCAGCCCCCAAATCAGCCCTAGTGGGCTGATTTTGTTTTGTTTAAACTTTTTAGGAAGCTAAATGGCTGTGTTTTTACGGGTAATTTCAAGGTCAATTTCGACGGTCTCAAATAAAATAAATTATAAAATTCTGTTTGTCAAAGTATCTATTTAAAATTACAATAAGTAGTTTAAATAAAATTGATTTTAATTTTTACCCGGTATAAATTAAAAATGGGTAAGTAAAAATGGGTATAAATGGGAATTTTCCCGAAGTCTGGGTTTTTACCGGGTATATGCCCATCTCTAGACGTGTTACCTTTGTTTGTTAGTCGGTGATGTGCAAGAAGCTTATAGGTAAAAACTTCTTGGTGGTGTGACACCCCCGTGCCTCGGAAAGCACGTTGGTCCAGCGCTTGGTCGCACCCTCGACCACGATCGCCGGTCGTGTCGAATTATTAATATTGTATGTAGGAGAGACCGAAATAAAAATGCTCAAATGTCCACTGAACTTATTTTATTCTTTTATATCTTCATTTTAAAGCGGCACGCAACCATCTTCCTTTTGTTCTCTGCCATCATCTTGGTTACCTATCGACGATGGTCGATATCGACGACGATGGTCGAAAATATTTGACCGAATTTCATTTCACCTAAAACTTTTCAACTTTTCTCGTTTCGTATTTTTTTACTTCATCGAAGTCACGTCTGCCACTGTATCAGTTGACCTATTATCAATTCGCTTTTTTTCGTTGCGCCGACGTTTCATTTGGTCGAAAAACTTTTTACCGAAGTTACACTTTAGCCGAAATAACATTTGATCGAACATTCGTTATACCACTGTTTTAATTACCATATTTCATCAAACACCTAGAAGTAAATATGTCTGATATTGAGTCAATGCTAACCGGTACTCAACCAGCAAAAAAAAATACGTCGTTAAAGAAACAAAAATCAAAAACTTTTGAAAATTAAAGACAATTTGAGTGAAATTAAATATTTGAAAGACCTTTCAAAGCTTTCAAAGAGCTTTGAAAGAGCTTTTAATATATTTATTACACTGGCGTGCAGCATGCAAGCAGGCATGCAGCATACAAACAGGCACGCAACATGCACAAGCATTGTTTCTGTCACGGCTCCGGCGCTGCGGGGTCTGGGCGTCTCCACGCGAGCTTATCGTTGCAGATGGTTTTAACGCTCACCACCGCAGCTTCGGCTTCCTATACGCCTTTTTTTTAATTTTGAAAGAATACTACTTTTATTTAATTTTTTCGACTAAACTTTGAGAGTTTTGGACGCAAAACTGATGCAGAACGGACGCAGTCTGCGTCCAAAACTTGCAAAATTAAGTCGAAAAAATTAAATAAAAGTAATATTCTTTCAAAATTAAAAAAAAGGCGTATACTAAAAGATAGATAATAAAATTGTCTGTAAGATAGTGTAAGTTTCGGATAATTATACCTGGTAGATTTTGTGTGATTGTCAATGTTTTGTCCGCGTCAGACACAACTTCACGAGTTAATTAAACTATTTAATATGAAGTTAATCAAAAATATTCACTTTCTATATGATTAAGAGAATGTTCTAGTTTAACATTTATTTTTTTCAAATCATTTACACTGCACATTTTGACGTGATTGTCAGTTTAAAATCTGTAAAAGTCGTATATCGTCGCCTTAAGTAAAATAAAATAAAAATATTCGTACATGTATGTAGCTGAGTTTCTACAAAATGCTACTTAGTCCCAATATTCTTGGTCTTCATTAAAGTGTTTATTAAATACAAAAGTGAATTTCTCTTAGACTAGCGACCCGACCCAGCTTCGCATGGGCCTATAGCCTTCCCCGATAAATGTACTATCCAACACAAAAATAATTATTCAATTCGGACCAGTTGATCCTGAGATTAGCGCGTTCAACCAAACAAACAAACAAACTCTTCAGCTTTATAATAATAGTATAGATGTCTAATGCCACTTGCTGTGTTTGCGGACGCAATGCGATCATTAAATGTAATCAATTACACGCTCATAATAGAAAGGTTCCTCACACTCACGGACCGAGCTCTTGTCCTACATAGTTCTCCATGTCTGCATTCACACAGAATCAGGTTTTTTGTCCAACAGCCGGTTGCCATTGCACGCTACTTTTCTGTTTACTCTTGCAATATAAGTACTTACTTATTGCGGCGGTTTTGATTCGTGATTTTGTCTGATAGTTTGTAAGTATAATACCTCACTTTCATTCTGTAAAAGTGTCGTATGCAAAATATTATTTTACCCCGTGGTGCCCGTGGGGTGTCCGGGCCAGCAGAGCAGTACCCACCCATTTCACCCGAGGGTATCTTAGAAGGCGAATACGGAAAAGTCCGGAAGTCAGGCAGCATCGGCTTCCATGTGCTTATGGCTGCTCTTTCAGCTTGAAAGAAGCATGCAGATGAAGCAAGATTTCGTCTAAAAAAATTGTTAGTAATCTACATGATATGATACGTAATTTGGTTTAGCCACAATTTTTCTATCGGTATCACATAATAAGAAAAAAAAATGTCAAATCACCTTCAAATCATTGAGATGAAACCATTTTACTCTTTAATTTCTTATCAAAAGAGTATAAAAAAATATCTACTGCTTTGATTGCAAAGCAGTAGATATTTTTTTATACTCTTTTTTCGACTTAATTTTGCCAGTTTTGGACGCAGACTGCGTCCGTTCTGCATCAGTTTTGCGTCCAAAACTCTCAAAGTTTAGTCGAAAAAATTAAATAAAAGTAGTATTCTTTCAAAATTAAAAAAAAGGCGTATACTCAAAGATAGATAATAAAATTGTCTGTAAGATGGTGTAAGTTTCGTTTAATTATACCTGGTAGATTTTGTGTGATTGTCAATGTTTTGTCCGCGTCAGACACCACTTCACGTATTAATTAAACTATATAATATGAATATAATTAAAAATATTCACTTACTAAGTGATTAAGAGAATGTTCTAGTATAACATATATTTTTTTCAAATCATTTACACTGCACATTTTGACGTGATTGTCAGTTTAAAATCTGTAAAAGTCGTATATCGTCGCCTTGGCTTTAAAAGTTCAAACTAAGGATAGAGTTAGTTTGTTTCCGAACGAAGGAAAGAGTGAACGAGATGAATGAGTGTGAGGGAGAAAGGATATAAGATGATGGGGAACCGATCACTTTTCCGAATAATTTTTGTCCGAATTTCACTTTACCGAAAACTATTGACCGACGTCTTTTTTGCTATATTATATTATGCATAATTTGACATATTTTTAGATCATCGAAGTATCATGTGCCATAGGTATTATCTTACCGAACTATGTTTCTCCGATTTACAAAATAACTTTTTCCTATTGACCGAAGTCTCTTTTGAACTATTTTCATTTGCCAAATGATTTATTTGCCATATTTTCAACAACATTTTACGGAATATTATTTGATCACAAATATATAGCCGGTTACTTAATATATAGCCGGTAAATATATAGCCGGTTAATAAGAAAAAAAAATGTCAAATCACCTTCAAATCATTGAGATGAAACCATTTTACTCTTTAATTTCTTATCAAAAGAGTATAAAAAAATATCTACTGCTTTGATTGCAAAGCAGTAGATATTTTTTTATACTCTTTTACAAACTTTTCTACAAAGGAAAATGATTTGGTTTTGTTACTTTTTAGAAATAGGTTTTTTTTTATTACAATAAATTAAACTCCCCCTTGGGGGAGGTCTTTGTCCAACAGTGGACGTCTTCCGGCTGATGATGATGTCTATCATATAACATAACCTTAACGTATATCATACCATTCATACCTCTCGCAGAATATTAGTTTGATAGAAGAAATGAATGCTAGAATTCAAAGTGATCTTTTTATATCAGGGATGTGCTAGATGCCTGCTAGATCATTTTACCTCCCCTAATAACTAGTCCTCTTCCGACTCATTTCCTCCTATAACTATTAACTAAATAGCATAAGTACCTACCTATCTACTTACTCAATCCATACTAATATTATAAATGCGAAAGTAACTCTGTCTGTTACGCTTTCACGATGAAACGGCTGAACCGATTTTGATGTTTTTTTTATGTATATAGCTTGAACCCCAGGGAAGAGCATAGGCTACATTTTAATCAGTGACTTCGTCTGTATCCACTATAACCGACATTCACGCGGACGAAGTCGCGGGCATAAGCTAGTCTTCTATATAATAAAAATGAATCGTTGTTCGTTAGTCTCGCTAAAACTCGAGAACGGCTGGACCGATTTGGTTCATTCTGGTCTTGAAATATTTGTGGAAGTCCAGGGAAGGTTTAAACGGTGAGAAAATTGAAAAGTCAATTGACAGGACAGACAACGTCTGTTGGGTCAGCTAGTATTCAATAAAAAATATACCTTTTTTTGTTGACGACACAATTGGCGCAGTGGTTGAGCGTTTGGCTGCTGCGCTGCGTGTCGCGGGTTCAATTCCCGCAAGGAACAAATATTTGTATGGCCTACACTATACACCTATACTCCAGAGCTTTTCAGTAAGTTTAAGCAATATAAATCGAATTAAAATTAACTGTAGCGGTAAACAGCCAGACCCGGAACATATTCCTGTAAGGTCTACAGATATATGTTCCGGTTCTGGCTGTTTATGTATTATGTCTGTAAACACACCCATAATACTGGAGAAATTCCTAGTGTGGGGCAACGATTTATATATTTAAAAAATGAGTAATTTTTGCCTCCTAATCCCATGAAACACTACCTACGCAAGTTCCTAGGACTGTTTAGATTCCCAATGGTACCTAAACCTTCCCAAGTTCCAAGTGCGAATACGTAACCACTAAGCATAAAGATACTAGGCAACTAGATACATACCTGTCTGCTCTGACCACCTATTTCTCAACAGCCACTGCGGTCGCATGCGTTCCTTTACATTACGAACAAAACCTTTCAAAGATGTACTTGTTATCATTTAAATAATAATATACATAAATTATTTCTTAATCCTATGCAGAGACGGTACAATCAGCAGACATTGTATCGGTGCGTTGAGTAAACGTTATCGTCAGCCTCAGTTGGCCGCGAATGTCCGACGCATAAACGCGTTCTTGTTACTGTTACCACATCGGAGTTGAACTTTCGATTGACGAACACTTTCGAAAGAAATTGACTATTTTTAGTTGGTTTTTGGCCGTTTAAATTTCATTCAAACGTAAGTATTTTTTATTAATTTATCAACGTACCTAAGAATGACCTTTTTTGCATGTCATATTTTCGTTTTTAATATTACAAAATCAATGTAGATCTGCACATAGTAACAGAATTAAACCAAATTCTCATTATTTACAGACCAACTTAACATTTATTTACATAGCACCAATTATTTTTTAAATCTAAATTAAATGACTAAATAAAAAAAAATAAAAAAATCTTTTGAATTAATTTGATATTTTAATTTTTAATTTTATATACATAATGTACAAAACTCTAAAAAAAAGACAAAACTACTTTTGAGCGGTTTAAATGTAAGTAAGTATCTTAAATACGTAGAAACTCATTAGGTTGGTAGGGTTGTTTTTTGTGACCCTTTTAAAACTTTTGTTTACAAAACAAAAGTTTTAAAAGGGTTTTGTAGTGATTATTATCGTTCTGTGTTTTTGTTTTCGTAACGCAAACGCGTTTTATCTTAATAAGGGTATTGACTGAAGCCAGTCAAAAGTACGAAACTGATGCATTTGAGTAATGCCGTTTTTGTACAGTCGTGTACGTCCGTGTGGTGTCGGACGTAAAGAATAGCACCATCCCATATCATCCCGTGGGTGTCGTAAGAGGCGACTAAGGGACTTACCAGAGAATGGGCAGCAGCGGTGTCTGTACCTTTGTAACAACCAAACTGCGATCGCCAATCCGCCTGCCAAGCATGGCGATTATGGCAAAACCCCCCTTGGGGAGGCCTCTGTCCAGCAGTGGACGTCTTTAGGCTGAAATGATGATGAAGAGTCAAAAGTAGTTTTGACTGGTTAAGAGTTTTGACTGTAACAAATATACATAGTCACCAAGAAACGGAGCCATTACATTTCAATACTCACAAGATTTACAAAATACCCAAGAAGAAAAGACCCCGATAAAGCATTCTTTCATAATTATTAATGATAACGTGATGATAGTATTTATCAGCTGCGATATATTGTATAACATTTTATAGACATGACATGACAATTACATTCATTATTTATTGTGATTTGCCACCTGTAGAATAATTAATTTACGTAAAATGTGTGAAAGTGATAAAAGGTAACTACAACTTTATTCAATTATCATCATTATATCAATTTAGAAATCAGTTCCATCTTGCGTTACCATCACCTCGGTATTGCTTCAGAATATTCGGTAAACGTGTTATGTTATGAAAGAAAAAGAAAGTATTTTGATTTTTAACTGTTACGTTCATATTTTGTAATATATAACATGTATCAAGGTTCATTGGCCAGATGCTGACCCCTTTACGAAGAAATTTCGATGCGTGGGGGGTAAGCAGTTGATGACGCTGTCCGTACAGACGGCTTTACTCAAATGCATCAGTTTCGTACTCGATTTTCGATATCGATCTTAACTGTAGTGCTGATCCAAGCGTCATGTTCGTGAACGGGCGCTGTCAGTTGAGATTGGCCATTTCTTAATGGCTTTTGTATTGCTCTTCGCAATATTGTTTTCACAAATAGACGCAACAAGAATAATGTAACCAGGATTTTGTAAAAATTAATTAAAAAGAGTTTCCGTGGAGTTTCGCCTCGTTCTTCCTCATAGAGACCTACCTTTTGAAATGAGCAACTAGCTTAAATTTTCAGACTTACTAACCGACTGGAGTTTTTTCTCGTTCTTCTCCATAGAAACCTACTGTTTGGAACGAGCAACTAGCTTCAACTTTCTGACTGACTGACTCTGACAATTTAAAAGTACCTGTAAATGGTTTATTTGAAATAAATGATTTTGAGTTTTAGGTTTTTTGAGTTTTGACTCCGTGAGAATTCAAAAGTGCCCAAATGCTTCGACTTTGACTGGAGTCCATATTCATGAAGCCCAGTTTTTTTGTTTGTTTTTGTATTACACACTAAGAATTTCTCTTTCATGTTGAGTGTGTTTACAAACATATAATATTTTAACCCCTACTAGAGCCATTTATTGGAATGTTAGTAAAACTGTAAAACAATTACCTATTGCTTATTATCTATTATTGTAAGTTTCTTCTTACGAGTACATATTTATACTTATTATTATATGTTACAGATTGTATCTAAATCTTGTAAACGGATAAATCGTAATACCTAAATGTAATCTGAAATTATCAACAAAAACAAACATCGTCATAAGGACTGTTTTTGTTGATAATTACAGAGAACGATACTATATCCGCAATGAAAAACTGTGGTGCAAAAACAAAACTTTAAGAAATAGAAGGGCACCTAGATTTTCTGAAGAAGTATTTGCCTGTATGTGTCTCTGCGTGTTTTTACACAATTTTATATTTTAAGTATGCGTACTTAGCATTGTAAAGCTTTCTAAACGTGTATAAACATTGACTAAATGACTACTATGGATCGGTGCTTGCCCTGAGAAGGTAATCACGGAGAAAAGCGATATCTTTAATAATGGGATTACAGCTACTCCTCCCATTATTAAAGATATCGCTTACATATGTATGTACATATGTACTAGTAGAAAAATATTTTTTTTAATTGAGACCATAACAATTTTCTTATCTGGTACTTCATCATCATCAGCCTGAAGACGTCCACTGTTGAACAAAGGCCTCCCCTATAAGGGGGGGGGGGGTTGCCATAATCCCCACGCTTGGCAGACGTCATGGGGATCGCAGTGAAGTTTTAAGCACAATGGAAGCCGCTGCTGCCCGACTTCCGGATTTTCCCTTACCCTCCACCCTCGGGATGAAATGGGGGGGTGCTATTCTACCCCGGACTGGGCCCGGACACCCCACGGGGAATCTGGTACTTAGTAAATAACAATTACAATATTTTATTTACTACCTACCCAATTACTCTTCTAACAAAACTCCTCATGATAGTGTCCGCAATGATATGCCGTTATCTCTCTCTCTGTTTGAGTATGATGGCATGGAAGCCATCCACTCCATAGGTTATGTTAGGTAACAGCCGGCTTAGGCATCCGGTTAGACTCGAAGCCGACCGATAAAGGTTAGGCAGGTCTGATGGTAACAACAGGCCTCAAATTACACTAGGCCCATACCCGCCGTATATTATCATGTGGTTCTGTCTTTCCTCTGTCCTAACTTGACTGACTTATAATATACATTTTACGAACCAGTACAAATAGCCACATACTAGCAAGTGTATGAGAAGTTTGCATGGCTGCTCTCTCGAAAAAAGCTTGAAAGTAGCATGCAGATGAAGCATCTTTTCGTCGGCATTTACAGCGAAAACTGAAAAAAATTGTTAATAATCTACATGATAATATGATACGTAATTTGGTTTAGCCACAATTTTTCTATCGGTATCACATAATAAGAAAAAAAAATGACAAATCACCTCCAAATCATTGAGATGAAACCATTTTACTCCTTAATTTCTTACTAATAGAGTATTAAAAAAATATCTACTACTTTGCAATACAAAGGAAAATGATTTGGTTTTGTTACTTTTTACAAATATGTATTATTTTTATTACAATAAATTAAAAATGCGTCGTATTAAAGACTGCGTCTACATCACCCCCGCACTCGTTCACAAATTCAGTACGGGCCAAATGCTCAAGGTTATTGGCATGTATACAAGCCTTAAGCAAAGCAGGACGTGTAGGTATAACCTGATTATTTTAACTAGATACTTCGTATATGAGGTACCTGCCTTCGTGGCAATTTAATCAAATTCAAAGGAAATTCAGTTAGCTGGTATTCGGTACTTTGGTTGTGATCGTGATATAAACGAATAGATTAACAAAATGTTGTATGCATATCATGCAATTAGGTACAGTCACCAAAAGAGACAAGTAACCAGGGTCGTCAGATAGAGTTGAAGTTTACTCTAAAACCGATGATTGTTATTGCTTAAAATAAAATAAAATAAATAGAGAATAAACAGTTCAATCATTTAATTAAATTGGTGACGGAACATAGCATAGCTATACTATAAATTTCATTCGAAAGCATCCATCGGTTTCTAAGTAAACTTCTACTATTTCCGACGACATGGATAGGTACTTATCTCTTTTGGTGACTGTACGTCTTTAAATAGCGGCACAGAATACTTAATAGTACTAGTGAATAAGATGTAATTAATCGCGTCTTAAAATTGGATAAATCAATTAATACAAGGTTTGGAAGATTTTTGAAGCAATTAGATAATTTAGAAAATATTCCACCTACACACCAAAATCGTTAACACTTAGGTATTTCCGTATTGACTATTTGGTTTTTCTGAATTTTATAGATATTATTTAATTGTGTGGACCAGAGATAGGACTTGACTCACGTCTGTATTCCGTTCTATGAAATATCCCTTGGAAAGTATCTATTTGTAATAATGATCCGATTTTTTTTAATGTTCATCATTAAGTCCGTTTATCCGAACACGACTTAAGTAGTATGCTACAAGTAATTGAATCCCGGATAAGACTATGCTTGGCCGAGCGTACCTAGACATAATTTAAGTACTTGTTTACTACTTTGCTACGAGTCGTAGAAATCCGGTTAGCATACTGACTTTCCGAGCATTGTCCATCATTATTTTAGAGCGTGGATTTATGTTGCTACCTTTTTGCGAGACGTAATATCCCGGACAGCATCATGGCTACCCGAGCGTAGACAGTGATACGATGCTACGAGTCGTAGAGGCCCGGATAATGTTATTATTTTAGAGCGTAGACAAATGTTGCTACGCTTTTATGAGTCGTAGTAACCCGCAGAGTATTATGACTACCCGAGCATATACCATGCTACAAGTCGTAGAGGCCCGGATAACATTATTATTTTAGAGCGTAGGCAAATGTTGCTACGCTTTTGTGAGTCGTATTAACCCGGAAAGCAAAATGACAACCCGTACATCGAAAATTATATGACGCTACGAGGTCCTAAAGGTTCAGATAACATTACAATTAGGCACTCGAGTATTATCGTAACCAAGGGTTTGGGATTAAATGAGTGGTTGCACTGAGATTAGCTTTCGGCTATTGTATTTGGTGGTCTTACCTATATGTTATTTTAATTTAAAAAAAGTAAATTATAAAACCAGCCTATAATTGTCCCACTGCAGGGAAGTGATTCTGTAAGACCTCTTTCTAAACTTCGAATCTGAATCCGAGTTTCTTGATTGGCATTCTATATGGACTATGGATTTTGACAGATAAAGTATGAGATGACGTAAGAAGTGGCATTCTGTAAGGTAATTTCCCCGTCGTCGTCACTTCGACGCTCACTTCGCACTCGAACTCGATTCAAAGTGTCAAATATATCAAGGTCATTTTGAACCTTATGCGAAGTGAGAGTGAATAGCGATGTGAGATGCGAGTTGTTGTTCGAATTTAACAGAATCGACCTACAGGGCAAAGGCCTCTTCTCAAACAGAGAAGGCACGAGCATTGATAACCAGGTTTGCTCAAGTATTGGCGATTTCAGACTTATATTAATTTTAAGTCCGGGTTTCCTCACGATATTTTCCGTCGCCGATATCAGTGATGTCCAAGATAAACTTAGAAAGTTCATATGATTATGAAAAGGCATGTTGGTACTTGTTCGTGCCCGGTTCCGAACCTACAACACTGTGCATGAGGCAGGCACCTTACGCACTAGGTCATCACGAAATTAATATCAACATCGACATCAATTTAAAATATAGGTAGTAATTGTTACAACATCTATGAACCTAAGGCTAACTTAGTGACTATTAAAACATGATTAAATCAATTAAAGTAATAAAACTTTATGAATATTTCAATAGCACATAATTCACTAGTAACCTAAATATTCTTAATACCAGTTTACCTTAAGACGTTCTGCTATCTAAACTGCAGTCGTTAAATAGCAGCATGGTATGTACCTAAATGGAACCGGAGCCACATACATATATGATCATTTGCGCGATCCGATCACCGTTCCCGTATCGCCGTATCAAGACTGTGTATCATGACCACGTATCATCACCCGTCCAGAGGGCTAATTCACGTAATTTTATGACGCGCCGATGAAGTTGTAGTGCAGTTGCAGTTATGTTCAAGTTTGAGTGATAAACGGTGTCCTTGTAATCTTTGAACTGCGCGTAAGCTGCGGGTGAACTGCACGTCAAATGTACGACAACCAAACTCTACCAAACTTACTTAAGGTGTAGCCACATGAGAGCAAAAATATTACTAACTAAATAATTGAATAGAATCTGAATATGACGTTATTGTAATATTAAAATAATACCCCAATACACATTTTAGTGCTTTTTAACTGTCATTTTGAGACATCAAACGAATAGTAGAATACCGATCAGTGGGCTAATTCGCGTAACTAAAGAAGTGCTGTTGCAGTGCAGTTGCAATTAAGTTTCAATCAGAACAACGCGTTTCGTATTCTCTACCGCTGTCAGATACGCTCGCGTCACGCGAGCACAATAACGGCATTCTGTTGTTGCTCGTCTTTGGTGCGTGCTTCGGAATGCAACCGAAGGGCTTATTCACGTACCTAATTTCATAACGCGCCGATGAAGTAATAAATTCATGGGGGTGACGTATCACTGTTGTAGGCAGTAGCTATCAAGGTGGGAACAAAATAGTGCTTAAAAATCTTTCAATCTATCTACCTTCAATTAACTTGTGTGTAATTAGGTTAGTAAGCAATGTGTGCTATAATTTTTATGGCGTTTATTTAGGTCTTATCGTCGTTACTCCATTTACAGAAAATAAGTATTAATTTGTTTTTAATCATTTTAATTAATTTTAGGTACCTACACAATCGCTTAATTATTGTAATTATTTAATACTCGCACTTTGACCGCGACTTCTATCCGCGTGAATTTTCTTAAGGATCCCTAATTTTTTCAATTGATATATATATAGCCTATGTTACTCAGGGATAATGTAGCATTCTAATGGTGAAATAATTTTTGAAATCAGACTTGTAGTTTTTGAGTTTATTCGTTACATACAAAAATACAAATCTTTCCTCTTTATAATATTTGTATAGATTAGTGTAAATAGATAATAGACTGTAAGCTTTCCGAATAACAAATAAATAAATTAATAGTTCAATTCCGCGAATGTAAAAATTCACAGATTTTTAATAAGGTCGAAATTCGCGGTATTTGACCATGTTAGTTACGCGGAATTAGACTATCAACGACGCGACGTTATGCATTAAAAAAAACCCATCTTGTTATTTCATGCTAATAATACACAATATGTAGGTATGACCATCAACATCGACACAAGTCCAAAAGTACAAATGTCCAAAGTCTTATTTTAAAACCAGTCTTACTCCCGGTTTCGCACGAAATATTAATGTGTCAAATGTCAAAGTTAAGTAAATATCAGGCGTCAACTCGCGCATTTTAAACATACTAGCAGCTCGCCGCGACTTAACGCAAGACAACCCCCCAACTCGCAAGCATAGAGGACAAACATTTAAAACCTTTTTATTGCTCTGAGATTTAAACATAATTTTTCAGTTAAATGGAAATACCTACTGTAACTTATGCGCTCCTAGTACTTGGATATACTAGATCTTGGAAACTGAAGATATTTGGAAACTAGTGACTTCAACTGAGTCATGATTCCCTGGTACTTACTACCTATGTCGTGTCATTCGTCAATGGTTATATCATACTGAATAGGTACACCACCTTTATTTCTCTCTTCTTAATTTTACACATAGGTAAGTGTTATTCTGAAAAGTTTCATCAAAATTCGTTCCCTAATTTTTGCGTGAACTTTCGCATTGAGTCTACGATAGTAGGATGTAATGCCCCCAACCCGCTTCTCGGATCCATTTATAATAGTGTTTTAGGCAGTGAAAGAGTAAAACGAAACTTAATTTTTGCTAGTTTAGGTTTACTATCCTAGTAACTATCTATCTAGTTTTATTTTAGTATGGGTATCAGGCCATTGCCTAGTTTATGTAGGTACGTGGCAGGCAGGATATCGCAATAGCCCTATCGCCCACTAAACTAACCAGTTTTACTCCTTTTAACTTGTTTCCTTTTAAAAATCTTGTACTTTTAATGATAATAAGCTTGTCACAGATGATAAATAATTTAAAAAAATGGTTTGATTCTTTGAATATAATTTAGCTGTCATTTCTTAATTTGTAATTTGTTTTTTATACAGGTACAGCCGCAGCGGTTTTTATGCAAGCTGCATCTTATTCTTTCACGTGTAATTATACTAATCATACAATTCCTATACATAAACAAAATATTGTAAACCGTTATTAAATTAAAAGAGTAATTATGGAGTTACCTGCTAATAATAATTATTCTCCTTACGAAACTGCGTTTTGGAAGCAAAAAGATTAAATTGATGTTTCTTTTAAATGACGTTTAAAAATGTTTTTTTTACTGGTCAAAGAATATTACTTCTTTTTCTTTTTAAAAGAAATTAACGCAACACGTAGTAAAGTAATGTTACCCACATATTCCATCATGCGTGAGATTGTGTCATAATAACATTGCTTTTGGCGACTAAACGGCTGTACTTATATGAAATGCATTTATTGTAATCTTATGTATGTTACATACAAACTTATTATTATCTACTTATAAGCTGTCTCACTGTCAGCTTATGTTTTTAAATAAATAAATAAATAAATAAGGTGTTGTGACATCCATTTCAAACTTTCATTTTATTTTGTTAATTACGCTTATTATTCTCTTCCGGTTAGAAGACCGAAATCCTGTCGTAGAATATTTGCTTCTAAATATTTAATGATCAAGTCGATTATGTCATAAAAGTTCAAATTATCAGATTTAATGTAATACTTGATATCATGTTATATAAAATCAAAAGGTCATTCACTCACTGACTAAACTCGAAACCTCGAAAGCTTTTTAAATTGTATCGAAGGTAGGAGATGTCAGGTCAAAACAGATTTGACATTGACTTTGTCTTCTACACGAAGTCGCGAGTAAAGTTTAAGATGTTTTATGTATAATTCATAATACTTAACATCAATATTTGAAATGAATAGAATTAAGTAGATTATTATCATTATTATCGACTTTCTATAGGGAACCTGTTACAAACGACTGTTAAACTTAATTATCACAAAATATTGATGAAATAAGTATTCGACACGGTTTTTATTATCGATTCCGAGCAAAATATTTAGATCCCTTGACCTGACCTTGTCTTAGTTAAGGTGAACTTATATTAGTCAATATTAGTTCTAAGTACTTACCTATATTAGGGAATTCCGGCATTTTATCAACAAGTCACGCAAACACTTAACGCATCCTAAGTTTTTATCTCCACGGAAATCATGACTTAATACATTTGTCAATATTTATTCTGGCTATGCAATGTCACGAATTATTCATCTGAACCATGTTTTCGTAAATATAAATACACGACAACGAGATTTTAAATAACTAAGACAAATAACTAATGGCGAAACTACATAGGTAATAAGTATATCATTTTTATATCAGCAACTTATACGGAATACAATATGCAATTAATCTAATTCAATCTGTTAGGTAAAATAAGATAATAAATTAATGTTATTGCGACATTATAAAAACAACATTAAGGTAAAGAGTAATTGCTTAAAAGATAAATAACTTTTTAACAAAACACACACCGCCGACAAAAACTACATAGTGAAAAATAACTTTAGTTTCGAAAGTCATTGACTTGGGATCAGGGCCTCAAGTGCAGTATTACAGTAGTGTCAGAATGGTTTATCATTGATTTTCATAATGACGCCATTATATAGATTACAAAACTTGTCAAAATCATCAATTATAAAATTAATTATAGACCATTCTGACACTATTGTAATAGCAGACTTGAGGCCCTGTTTGTGTGATTTTTACTGTCAATTCTAAGTTTGTTTTGGTCGTCACTGACATCGGTGAAGAACAAAGCTTTGGTGAAGAAAAACACAGTGAGGAAACCTAGAAGTCTGATACCGCCAATCCGCCTCGAGCAAGGGTGGTAATCAATGGTCGTGCCTTCTCTGTACGAGAAAAGGACAATAATAAGCTAGATTTATTGCTCCATCCCTTCGAGCTATAAAACGAGCAATTATTGTCCTTTGCATTCCAGCAAAGGTAGTCCGTGTGGTGTCGGACGTAAAGAATAGCACCATCCCATATCTTCCCGAGGGTGTCGTAAGAGGCGACTAAGGGAGTTACCAGAGAATGGGCAGCAGCGTTCTCTGTGCCTTTGTAACAACCATAGAAATCTCTTATATCTATGGTAATAACCATACTGCGATCGCCAATCCGCCGGCAAGCGTGGCGATTATAGCAAATCCACCCCTTGGGGAGGTCTATGTCCAGCAGTTGACGTCTTTAGGCCGAAATTATGAAACAATGAAATGATGCATTCCCGCAGAGATTTCTAATGTTTATTTAGTTACCTAGACGAAATGTTATTTGCCCTCAGCTGTATTAAACCTAGAACAGCGAAGTCTAGTGGCAACACTAGGAAACACAATTAGGTACTCCATACAAATTGACATAAGCGATCGTTTACCTTAAGGCGACGATATACGCTGGCGACCTTGAGCGACCAGAGAATCGTATGCACTGCGTCCAAAACTCTCAAAGTTTAGTCGAAAAAATTAAATAAAAGATAGTAGTTTTCTTTAATAAAAAAAAGGCGTATACTAAAAGATAGATAATAAAATTATCTGTAAGTTAGTAAAAATTTCGTTTAAATATACCTGGTAGATTTTGTGTGATTATCAATGTTTTGTCCGCGTACGTCAGACACAACTTCACAAGTTAATTAAACTATTTAATATGAACTTAATCAAAAATATTCACATACTAAATGATTAAGAGAATGTTCTAGTTTAACATTTTTTTTTTTTCAAATCATTTACATTACTCATTTTGACGTGATTGTCAGTTTAAAATCTGTAAAAGTCGCTTGTTAGCGCCTTAGCGTGATCGAGTTCGAATAAAAACTCCCTTTTGGGACTAATGAGATAAGTTAGTAACGCAAGATCATAAACCAAATTCTCAAGTAAACTCTCGTTTTGTAAATAGTTAAGTTAACCAGCCTTGGTTACGATCGGTTCAATGTGAAATCGGCTAACCTTGGTTTTAGATATTACAATAGGTACTGCGTTATTTTTGTTTGCTCTTAAGAAATCCATTAGGTACCTACCTAGTAGGTAATGGTGCAGATAGGAAGGGACAATTTTCGCAAGAGGGAAGCCGATGTCAAAGTCAAATCATTTATTTCAATTAGACTATTTAAGGTAGGTACTATATAAAAAAATATTCTAGTTGCCCCTTTCCAAAGGTAATTTCAGATGCAAACTTTTTTATTAGGCACCATTAAGTATAAAATTATTTTTTTAATTGAAGGGCATTAATCATCAGTTTTACGCTCCGTTCGCCTCTTGGGTCTTGCCCCTTTCGATTAAAATATTTCATTCACCCCGTTTTTAATTATTTTGGTGTAGTGATAAGGGGCGAGTGGAAAATTGACATACAAATATTTTTTTAGTGTATAAATTCGCCCCATGTGGCATTTCCTTGGAAATTTAACCAAAAAAGGTATAGTTATACAGAAAAACGGATACATTATAACTAACGCCATGTTTGCTTTAAGTCTATGGGTAGAAAAACTCAGTGCGTACTTATGACTGGTTTATATTATACTAGTTGTGGATAAGCTACATTGTTGTGTTTTTGACATTTTTTTCCACAATTTTTATGTTTTTATTTTGATTGATAACAAATCTTAGCAAACTACAAGGAAATCAGAAATAAACTGGAACTAGGTGCTTAAGCGACTTACTACTTAAAGAAAAAGATATTCATTAAAATATTTAAAAACTTAGAGCTCCGACAGTACTTTTAACTTACTATCACAATCGGGGGCGATTTAGGGTTTCTAATTTCCGAAGGGGCGAGTTGATACACTTAGGCAATTAGGGGCAAGATCCAAGGGGCAAACGGAGCGTAAACCAATCGTCAATCCAAAAGACAACAAAATTGAACACTGCTAAAATAATCTTATTAGTCGATAGTCTTTGGTCGATGGTGTATTTAAAATACCGGCTCGTGTTTAAGTAAAACCCGTACGTATTGATCGGTCATGGTTAAGCTACGCTTGCCACGGTGTGTCCGTGGATGGGTGACCATCCATTTCAAACCGAGACCCCCTCCGTGCCTCGGAAAGCACGTAAAGCCGTTGGTCCCGGCTGTCATTCGTCCTTAGATCTTTGACAGTTGTTAATGGTAGTCAGGAGCCAGAAATTCTGACAACCAATCTTACCAATATTGTGTTACCCAGTTACTGGGTTATGGAGGTCAGACATGCAGTCGCTCCATATAAAGCATTGGTAGGTATTTAACTGGATTCGATTGGACTGGAAGTCAATCTCAACATAGTTGTGAAAAAAGCTTTTTACAAAAAAGACAACCACCTTAAAAAGTGAAAAACAACTTTAGCACAGAACACACATTGACGTTAGTTTCGAAATTCAGTGGCTTTGTTCTGTTTGTTGTTTCGTATTGCCACCGACTTCCGAAACTAAAGTCAATGTGTGTTCTGTGCTAAAGTTATTTTTCACTTTTTGAAAGCGGTTGTCTTTTTTGTAAAAAGCTTTTTATTTTCCGCTTTTTAGTACCTCCTTCGCATCCAAATCTATTAAGTAGAGATTGAAAGTTAACTACTACAAAGATTGATGAAACTAAAACGTCGTCTATATAAAATTTTTGGGTATTTGTTGATTTTTCAAAAAGTGCTGAATCAATTTCGATAAAATTTATATGGAACCACCCCTAAAGCATACCCTATCCATAAAAAAAAGAATTTTCAAAATCGGTTTTCGTTTGCCGGAGAAATCGCGTAACTAATCGCGCACATACTTAATGCAAATTTAAGACTTATACGGTTTTCTCATGGATGCCATTGTCAGAACTAGACCAAATTAAAATGGAACCACACGGAAAGCAGTAGCTTTTAAATAAAAAAAGAATCATCAAAATCGGTTCACCAAGTCCCAAGAAATCAGGTAACAAACATAAAAAAAAAAAAAAAAAAAATACAGACGAATTGATAACCTCCTCCTTTTTTGAAGTCGGTTGAAAAGGCTTGGCAGTCAGGCAGATGTTGATGAAACGTACCTACCATGTAGAGTGACTATATTATTTGGTAATAGTGGAGAGTAGATAGGTACTACCTACTACTGATTGTGACATTTATCAAATAATAATAATAATAATAATAATAATAATAATAATAATATGTGGGGACATTTTCACACACGGCCATCTGACCCCAAACTAGGGAGACCCTGTACTATGGGTGTCAGACAGCTGATATACATACACAAATACTTTTCTTTTTTTTTAAATACATACATATATAGATAAACAACACCCAGACACAAGGCAAACACAACTGCTCATCACACAAATGTTTACCCTGGGCGGGAATCGAACCCGCAACACGCGGCGTAGCAGTCGATTGCGGTAGAGTAGCGGTTGTTCCGATCTTCCGAAGGGAAACCGGTAGAAATCGAGTTTTATGAAATCCTCGCCACTGTTACTTGTAGGTACCTACTTCAAGGTGACTCGTAGTTCGTGACTTGTTGCTTGCGTTACTCTGTACTTTAGCGAGTACCTACCTGGAAAAGGGCTTTGAACTACATGCGACATTGACATAGAACTGTTAGCCTAGATATTATATTGTTAGTTGAATATTAAGTAATTCCTCATTAAATAAACTTGACACTACTGTGAGTCATAATGAGTAATAATAATTTTACAAAACATGTTTTTGTTTTTAAAAAAACCGGAGTTTGTAAATTTCTTTATGTGTAGGTTACCTCTACTCATGTAGTCATCCTATCAAGGGCGTCGCCAAGAGGGGGCCGGGAGGGGAAGCTGCCCCCCCCCCCCCCCCCCCCCTAAAAATTCCAAAAGCTTCATGTGCCTTTGACTTTATTTAAAATTCATACTTTTCCTGTCTTCCATATATATGCTTGCCCCGCCCCAGGCATCAGCTGGCGATGGCTGGCGACGCTCTTGCATCCTACCTAGCCTTTTCACCAGTACCTATGTTGGGGTCGGCTTCCAGTCTAAACGGCTGCAGCTGAATACCACTATTTTACATGGAGCGACTGCCTATCTGTCACCAGTTATCTACTGGGAAACACGATAACCCTTGATAAGACTGGTTGTCAGAATCTTGGGTTTCTGACTATCTATGTATATCAGTATGTATGTTTAGGTGCTTTCTGAGGCACGGGTTCTGTGTATTTACACCAGTCCAGGGAGCGGATCATATTATGTCAAGCGAATACCAGGCTCCCGACCCACAGTAATAGGTAGGAGGTAGGAGGATCTATGGGGTTTTAGTCCGTAAGAGTCCCACCCACATAACCTGCTCTCTTGAACGGAGGGTTCAGCAGGGCGTACATGACAATATCCTCACGAAAAAAAAGCATGCGAAAAAAAGTAGGCACCTAATAAACAATAAGGAATACATACACAGAATAAAAATGTACCTATTCTTTGTGTATTAGTACACTATCAAAAATGGCCATGGCTGACTAACCTTAAACTTACAAAGCATAAAATCATGCATAATTTAGGCTCAAGATTAAAATTTTAGACTGTGTTTAAAATTTTGATATTTTCGAGGTTAAATCTTTATATTAGGTTTAAGAAGGCTACTTAATCCTCTATCTTATTACTAGATTTGATTTAATTCGAAGATAAATTGTTTAAATGCAATTCGAATCTAACCTTTTAATAAATGCATGCATAACTAGATTTGGTCAAGTATAAGGATGACCCAAGAATTAATCAAAAACCATTTTATGTTTAGTGTTGTTAAATTTTGTGTTTTTTGATATTACTACTTTTTCCCGCGACTTCGTCTGCGCGATTCCTTTACGAATCCCTATATTTTGATAACAAAATTATACCTTAAATCATTCTAGGATAAAGTAGGTTCCTATCCAAATAAATAATTTACTGAATTGAGAATCGAGTACCTAGCTCCTTAGATTAGCCTGAACGAAAACGAATTCAACTTTAATCTAAATATATAAAAGCGAAGGTCACTCACTCACTCATCACGAAATATTGAAAACCGCTTGACGTATTTAAAGATGATGATGATGATGATGATGATGATGATGATTGATGCAGGGAGGTAGTTTACATTAGTAGACGTCCGCTAAGAATTGCGGACGATTTTGCAACAGGGCCGGATTAAGGAGGTCTAATGTCTCTCGCAAGTAAACACCGGGAACGAAGTCGCGGGCAGCTGCTAGTTTATAATAATTATACTAGCGACCCGCCTCGGCCCCGGCTTCGCACGTGTGCAATTTAGTACCTATAAACTATACGTATAAACCTCTCTCTTGAATCATTCTATCTATTGATGATGTTGTCATGCTCACTTGAATATCTTGCTGATGGTGGCGCATGTGTTGGATCACTTGGTTCCCTTCAAAATGGTTGAGCTAAATGGTGCCGATCCGTGCGTCATGTTCGTGAACGGGCGCCGGCAGTTGAGACTGGTCATCTCTTAGCTACCTCGGTTATTTTAAATTTATTTTGAATTGTCTAATTTCATTGTCACTAGACCTCTTTTAACGTGCACAACTTGTTACATTGTTCTCACATTGTACCCCTAGATTCAACATGAATAATGTAACCTAAATTGTAATATTCTATTGATTTTAAAAGAGTGTTCATGGAGTTTCTTGCTTGTTCTTCTCCATAGAAACCTACTGTTTGGAACGAGCAACTAGCTGCAACTTTTTGACTGACTGACCTTGACAATTCAAAAGTGCCTGTAAATGGTTTATTTGAAATAAATGATTTGAGTTTGAGTTTGATGAAAACCGCATTCAAATCCGTTGTGGAGTTTAAAAGATCTAAGCATTATTAGCGTACAGACAGCGGGGGCGAATTTGTTTTATAATATTATGTAAAGATAGTGACTGATGTGAAGTAGATAATATATCAATGTCTAAATAGAATAAAATCATAAGTAATGACATGTTTGGTTGCGTGTGTGTTTTTTATAGGAAATCAAATAAGTTATCTGTATGGTTTTTTATTTATTTTTCACGCATCTTAGAATAGGGTATTTTACTCTATACGAGAAAAAATCTATAAATATGTTATTGAGACAGTTTAGGCTTAGCAGTCGGAAAATGTAAGTTTTAGTTCATAAAATAACAAAACAAAATTTTAAATTCAATTCAAAGTTTTCAGTATTTTAATCAAAGTCAAAGTCAAAGTCAAATCATTTATTTCAATTAGACCATTAAAAAGGCACTTTTGAACGTCATAATAAAAAAATATAAAGTTGATTCTAGTTGCCCATTCCAAAAGGTAGCTTCGTATGGAGAAGAATGGGCAAGAAACTCCATACTCACTCTTTAAAAAAAAATGTGTACAATATTTTGCATTTACAGTTTTCAGTTATATAACTATACGTGAATACGATGGACCTTGCATAAAAACACTATATTGAAGTATGTACAAAGTATTACAAGATAAAGAATGACAGCTAAGTTGTATACCTACATAGATACATAGTGTTCACATATTATTATTTACAATTATTGTAAAAGTAGACAACCACTCCATACATTTCAACAAACTATGAACCTATGAACCAGTGTGTGACCCAAAGCAAGAATTAAATATAATGTATATACTAAGTATTATAAATTAAGTAGTTTAATTAGCAATCCGTTTGATTTTGTCTAGACTGTAGATTGTCCTATGGAGCCCGGACCAGCATGTTTCCAAGCATTCTTATCATGGATATAATCCTCTAAACTGTAATATGCTTGTTTACAGAGTGTACTTTTAATATATGTTTTAAATTTTCTTTCATTTAGTTGCAATATATCACTAGGAATTTTGTTATAACACTTAACACAGAACCCCATAAAAGATTTATGAACTTTAGACAATCTAAAATATGGTTGAGCTATTTTGTCTTTGTTTCTAGTATTAATATTATGTCTATCACTAACCTTATTAAATAAATGTAGGTTTTTTCTTACGTACATAATATTTTCATAGATAAATTGGCAAGGCACTGTCATTATATAAATATTTTTAAATAGTTCCCTAAGAGAATCGCGGCGACGTAGATTATAAATGGCTCTAACAGCTCTTTTTTGTAAGATAAAAATGGATTCAATGTCGGCAGCCCGACCCCACAGTAAAATACCATACGACATAATGCTGTGAAAGTAGCTAAAGTAGACCATACGCGCAGTTTCTACATCTGTCAACTGTCTTATCTTTCTAACAGCATAAGCCGCGGAGCTTAGTCGCCCCGCAATAGATGTTATGTGAGGTCCCCATTGCAACTTCTCGTCTAGCGTGATTCCCAGGAAAACCGTTTGACTATTAAATTCCAGTTTCTCTCCATTCAGAATGATGTCACAATTGCTATTCCTAACATTTGGTAAAATGAATCGAATACATTTGGTTTTTTTTTCATTAAGTACCAAATTGTTTACCGTAAACCAATTCTGAACCTGAAGAATAGCGTCATTTACGTCGTCAAGATGTTGTGACCGTCTGTCTACTTTAAAAATCAATGAAGTGTCATCGGCAAATAACACCATCTTCGGTTGGTTTTGAAGTAATTGGGGTAAATCATTTATATAGACTAAGAATAGAAATGGACCTAATATTGAGCCTTGAGGAACGCCCATAGTCATTTTAGACCCCAATGAGTTCACACCGTTAACCTGAACTTTTGCCTGTCTATCCCTCAGGTATGACCTTAGTAAATCAAGAGATACTCCACTAATCCCGTAGTGCTCCAGTTTCAGCAATAGTGTCTCGTGGTCAACGCAATCGAACGCCTTTGAGAGGTCGCAAAAGATTCCAATGGCATCTTGCGATTCCTCCCAAGCGCTAAAAATGTTCTTTATTAGGGTGACACCGGCGTCAGTTGTACAACGCCCTTTGGTGAAACCGTATTGTTGTTCATGAAAGATGGAATTTTTATTAAAGTGATGTAACATTTGATTGAGCATTAACTTTTCAAACACCTTACTGAGAACTGGTAGAATCGACACAGGCCTATAATTGTTGGGGTCTTTACTATCACCGGATTTGAACAATGGTACTACTTTACTGTGTTTCATCAGATCCGGAAAGACTCCTTGGTTTACACTGGTGTTAAATATGAGAGCTAAATAGGGCGCAATTGTTTCGATAATAGATTTACAGACTTTTACAGACATTCCCCAAAGATCTTCTGTTGATTTAATTTTAAGATCTTTAAAGGCTTTTATAACAGCCTGGGGGTTTGTATGTTGAAACCTAAACTCCAAAGGGCATTTCTTAACATTTTTCCTAAGTAAGGCAGCAGAGAGAGCGGGAGAGGAATTTAAGGCTTCAGTGGTTCTAATGGGAATGTTGCCAAAAAAGGTTTCAAATTCTTGAGCTACTTCTATATCTGAATTTATGGGACCATGTGCAGTCTCTAAATTAAATTCAGTACTACGCTGCTTTTTCCTACCTGTTTCATTATTTATGATTTGCCAAGTAGTTTTTATTTTGTCATCAGCTAATTTAATTTTATTTTTAATATAGAGAGATTTGGCTATTTTGCAGACACTTTTAAAAAGTTTCGAATATTTCGCAACATACTGATGAAAGCTTGTATTAATTATATGTTGCTTTAGGCCATAAAGCTCAAATAGTTTTTCCCTGCTTTTACGAATACCTGGAGTCGCCCAGTCGCTAAATAAGAACTTCGTGCAAATACTTTTATTCCTTAGTGGAAAAGCTTCATTAAATTGCATGTTTAATAGTGAAAAAAACTCGGCGTAGAACTCATTTGGGTCACCTATATTATCAAAGCACTGAACACTCAATTTACTTTCCAATGAATTATCAAATTTCTCTAAGTTTTTACATGTGATTGGCCTAAACCTTATTTGAATTTTTTGTAAAGGTATGTAGGCGCAAAACGTTATTGTCTGTCCACTATGATCAGATGGCAGTTTATTTATAATTTCTTTATGAAAGTAATCACAATTACAAAATATATTATCAATACAGGTGGCAGAAGAAGCTGTCACTCGAGTGGGTTCCATGAAAACATTGGACAAATTAAATGACCTAAAAAGACTCAATAATCTGATACTATTGGAGTTGTTTTCTAACAAATTAATATTAAAGTCACCACATATAATGATAGATTTACTACTAGTACTAATTTTTTTTAACACATCTTCCATTACCGAATCAAATATAGATAAATTCTGGTAATTTGGAGGTCTGTATACGCATACTATAACATGCTTATCCAGCTCAACACAGGACAATTCAATAATGTGTTCAACTGATAATCTAACAATGTCTTTTCGTGCTTTACATTTAATAGAATTTTTAATTAAGATTAATGACCCGCCGTGTACCATATGTTTCCGGCTGAAATGGCTAATTACACAATAATTTTCATAATTAATAGACATCACTTGATTATCTTTTAACCAATGTTCTGTTAAACATATAATATCATATTTGGTTATTTCTAAAAACATTTCTATTTCAAGTAATTTGGAAGAGCAACCTTGAATATTTTGATTAAATAACTTTAACATATGTTGCTTTCCTTTATTTGTTAGGTTGCCAGAAGATACCTTTTTATTATTCAGTAATAATAAATGATTATTTGAAGGGGTAACTTCTGTTGTCGTACCAACTAGTTTAAACAGTTATCCGGAGTGCCCTCCACAACCACAAGTGAAGAGTTCAAACTGTCTGTATGTATCCCAACAGGAAGAGAATACTCTAACTGACTGGTAGCGGCCTCCAAGGATGTTGGTGTTGTAGGTGGACCCTCCTTCGTACAATATGAGGATTCACAAAGATCAATCACTATGTTGTTAGTGTGACTAGACAACATAGATTCGTCACTTACACTACAGTTTGTTATATTATTAGCTATAACATTGTTAATATTATATGCTATCAACATAGCAATTAAATGTCTACATTCTCCAGACAGAGATAAAGTTCCCTGAGTTAACTTAACCCAGTAATGCCCGAATTTTTTTGTTTTACCTTTTTACTATTTTTTTTTACATCATAATGTAGAAAAAAATAGTAAATAAAACATAATGACAAGTTTTAGGTTCATATGTATATTCAAAGTTAGAAAAAAACAATGTGTCCACATGGACACGCTAAGCATTTGTAGTAGCAAATAGATAAACTTATACATAAATAGTTGATAGTTTAAAATAACCAACAATTGAAGAAAATAAAGTTATTTCATACAATACAAAGTAAAACAAGGCACACATAACCCCACATCACATTTCATGTACCTACTCCGTTGTCCCAGCAGAAGATTTATTTTGACAGTATGGACCAAATCTACGCTTTTTTTTGTCTTCTGCATATAGTGGCTAATTTGGTCGTATCTTGAAGCATTAGCCACCGGTGAATTAGATGCACTTGGTCTTTCTGGGCCTTTAGAAACTGTCCCGTATCTATTGTGGTATGCTAGGACAATTGCTCTTCTGAACTCAAGTGGCGGAATTTTCCGTCCTTCCTTTTTTTTTCAATTACCATGCATTATGGAGTCATGCATCTAACATCCATGTCATTAGGCTCCAGTACCTTTCGTCGATCTTACTCCTGATATGTATTCTATACATGATCACATTTTCGTCTATGCGGTCGACACCGCCAATATATTTATTATACTCGTACTCACCAAAAAGAAATGGTCGAACATGAAACCGGAAACATGAAATTGTTTTATCTTTTTGGAAGAATTGTTTGTCGGTGGATACTGGTTGAACGCCAAGATTATTGGAGACAATAGGGACTATGGAATAATCCATCCATTTTACGATTATCACCCCATCATCTTTGCTAATCGCTGATTCGTAGCAGCCCCGTTTTTTTTTCATTATATTATTTAGAGTCAATTTATCATATTTGCGCTATCTGTTTTCCCGAATAGTCCCTCTTGCTCCGAAACCCTGCTGTCTAAAGTAATTCAATAAATTGAAAACTGATCGAAATCAAACAATCTGAAAGAGAATTAATGTAATGTCAAAAAGCTATGGTAGGTGCTTAGCGTGTCCATATGGACACATCACATTCAACGTACAGAAATATAACCAATACCAAAGGCAACCTATACTTTATCGTATCTATATTATGAATCATTTATATAAGCATAACAAAACACAACAAAACACTAAAAATACAAAAATATTCAGATGAAAATGCACTTACCGCCTTTGGTTATCCATTTTTTTTTAAATTTTGAACAATGACCTATTTCAATTGAGAATATTTCCAAAATACTCTCAAATAGGGAGAAATAAATGGCAGTCACTGAAACCATTGACTATAAACAATGCAATAAAGAAAAGTTTTTTTTATCATGCAGTAAAATATTGTCACAATAATAATTTTAAAAACATTCGAATTACGTGTCCAAATGGACACGCTAGGCATTACTGGGTTAAAACCACTAACAAAGTTATTAGTGTCAAAATAAAATAATTTGTCACTATGACATGTCAACATATGAATAGTACTATTCAATTTGTAAATATGATTGTTCTCTTCATCTGACAAATTGTCAGAATAAGGAAAGGCACACAGCATTAGCCTTCCTATGTTTAACTTTAATAAGGCTTCCACACCATCCACTATGTCCTTTTTGTTAATACCAATACTATTGCCGAAAAGTAGGACCATTGTAGAGTATTGGTCTAGGTTTGTGTTTTTAATTCTCTTAATAATTTGTTTAAAACTTATGTTATGGTAACTATGATTAGTAAAACTATGGCTAAGGTAATTGTGTAGTATTTTCCCAAAGCCTGAACCTAACTCATCGGAAAATAAAATAATTTTATTACTTTTCTGTGTATTAACGCAGGTGTTTGCTGGAAGAGCCAACACCGGTGAAGGCAAGTCAAGCTGAGGCTGAGGCGATGGTGGTTGGTTGGCACTGCTGCATGAAAGATTATTAGTCAAAGACTCATACCTCTCAGCATTGTACTTCACCAAATCCAGTAGTTCCCCAGCCTCAAACAAGCGTTCACTTAGCTGTTGTTGTGACAACTCATACTTTTCAAAAATATCCTTTAGCAAGTACTCCTTATATAGCAAATCATTATGGAGTAGTTGAATATCTGTGTCATATTTTTCCCTATATTTATCTAATTCCATAGTACAATTATTTAGGTTTTTTGAAAGGGTGACACATTGTTTTCTAAGGGAAAGATTTAATTTTAGAAGATTTTGTTTTTTAATAGATCTTTGTGACCGTTTAATAAATTTCTTAATTTTAATGTATTTTTTAAGTTTGTTGTGGCTCATTACAACAGGACATAATGGCAAGGTATCGTCACCAGTCAAATCTATTGTTACCCCTGGTTCACACACTGATTTTGACCTACTGCCTACCAACTCCTTAAACAAGTTATTGGTCTTTGCAACCTGTTCGCTGACTTTTACTATCTCTGAGTGAGATAGGGCCTTATGGGCATCACACAATTCCTGTTCAAGTTCTGAAATTCTGTTTAAAGCCAGTTCATGGATGTCACTGCACTCTTGAAATGATGACACCTTACTTAGTAGTTGAGTATGTTGGTCAGTTAAGTCCATATGTTGAATATGCAGCTCGGCCAGCTTATTTTTGAGAAAGGTGTTCTTGTCGACTATGTTCTTCACCTCCACCTCGCTGTCATCTCTTTCCTGGAGCAGCTGTTTACATAAGGCTTTGGAAGCCCCAAGGTCCTTTAATGTTGCTCTAAGTTTTGCTTCCATCTCCTTGATTGTAGCACTGCGGGTCATCATTTTGTTCAAAATATCAGCCACCTGGAATATGTGTAATTGTGCAGCTCAATAATAGTGCAAGAGATGTTCTTTTATTTATAGTAAAAGAAGGTAGGTAGTAGGGAAAATAAATGAAATGAAAATTAAGTGAGGAGTTGCTAACAGATATATAATACAACAAGATAAGGTTAAGTACAATAAAAGGGAATGTTAAACATAAGTAAAATAACATGAAAAGTAAAGAACGGGTACACTACTTTAGTAACACTATTTTAAACTTGGACAAGTATACAAGTTTAAGGCACATTACAAGTTTGGAAGTTTTATCTAAAGTATATATTTATAATTACACAGAAATAAAAAAATATATAAAAAAGCCTATTTTGTGTAGTAAATTATGAAGTGTTTACTGTCTGGGCGAATGTTTCGTCGTCGATTTTGCTTCCACAACTTGTCAAGCAAAAGGAGACATAAACCTAGCCAGTGTGTGATGGACGTAGCTCAGAGCCCTGAGCAGTATTTCGTGATGTTCAGTGGTACCTATGTAAATACAACTTAGATAAAACAAAATACTCCCCGGGTTCGATGATATTTCAAATCCTTCACCCGTTGGTGACTTGACAGCCGGTTTTTGTTATGTCTATTTTGCAAAGTTCTCGCGACCAAAACACTGCAAAACACTTTTAAGTCAAACTTATTACTTAGTTCTAGTTACATTACACTAATTTATCGCGAATTAAGGACTTTTAAACATTTTACAAATTATTTTAACGAAGAGGTCGTTTTTTTTTCTCTCATCTGTTATAAAACACCGTGAAATAGTAGCGGCCATGTTATTACGCCATACGGCTGTGTAAACAAAAAATTGACAACTGTCAGTCAACCGATTAGCGTAATATAGACTTTGTACTTTTATTATTTTCGTAACCAACGTATTTTTTTCCATATTACACCTATTACAAAATATGCTTTTAATTATTTTTAAATGATATACAATTATCATATTTAATATGAGCTTATTTGATACAAAACGAACTTACGTCATTTACGCTGAGCAATATGGCGTCCAGTAAGAGGCGTTTTCGTCAAACTACGCGCGAAATTTGAAAGTTTAAAATTTAGATGCATTTTTATGGCACATATCGATTGAATAAAAATTTTGTGTTTTTTTTGGTGCCATATTAGCACTACAGAATTTCATTGAGATACTTTTCAAAAATGAGAGTATACCCTATTATTCTAAAGAATCGTTTTTTTATTGATACTTTAAAAATGTAGAAATTAATCATGAGTCTTATTATTTTAGATTTAATTCTATCTCAAGTTGTTTTAAAAATCAACGTTACCTCAGTTCCCCTCAAACGTGTTTAAAGATTTCGCAAGAAACCATAGTTCAATTTCTCGAAGTATTAAGAGTGCAAGGCATAATACATGGTATTGTGTAAGTAGCCTGATAATAAAGAATTATTATTATTATTATTTATTATTAGCCTTGTAACCAGCAAGTTATATGACAAACACCTACCAGAAAGCCATGCGTTCAAGTTATTTACGGAGTAAGTAGGTACTTATCGTCTGAAGATTTATTATTTTTTCAACCGACTTCAAAAAGGAGGAGGTTCTCTATTCAACTGTATGTTGTCTTTTTTTTATTTTTTTATTTCTATATTTGTTACGCGATTTCTCCGGCAAATGTGAATGGATTTTGAAAATTCTTTTTCTAATGGATAGGGTATCTATGCATCAGGGGTAAAATATAAATTTCCATAAGTATAAATTTAATCGAAATTGATTCAGCACTTTTTGAAACATCAATTAAATCCCAAAAAATCTACAAACGACGAAGAAACTATTACAGTTTCTTCAATCTTTGGAGTACCTCTGTTTTAACTGTGTTGCCGGTTCTTAATGGATTTGGATGATAAGAAGGTACTAAAAAGTGATAAATAAAAGCTTTTTTACAAAAAAGACTACCGCCTTCTTCTTAAAAAGCTCTTTTGTTTTTTTTTTTCGCCGGTATTGAGAACAGGTCTTGGGTAGTTCTGGACACTTACTGGTTAAAACCACACTCCTGCCATGCTTAATAAACCCTGACATGGTCGAAGACCTTTTGTAGCAATGTTTAGGTAATTAAGTATTATTTGGATTTTAATTTTATTTATTTATTTTTTTTGCTTAGGTCTACCAACAGATGTTACAGATATACATTAATTTTAAAATAAAGTAACAATGAATAGTGATCTTAGTACGTGCACACCTAATTAAAGGTAAACACCACATGCAACATGTTTACTAATGGACACTGCTTAAACTAAAAAAAAACACTGTTTTATATTTTTAGCTTTATTTCATTTCTTAGGATTAGGAGCTCGTGGCTAAGTAAAAGTTACGCTTGTCGCGGTCAGCCTGTAGATGAGTGTCCATCAGTTTCAGACCGAGTTCCCGCCGTGTCTCGTAAAGCCGTTGGTCCCGGCTGTCATTCGCAGATCTTTAGCAGTCGTTATGGGGAGTTAGAAGCCAGAACCAGTCTTAACAAGGGGTATCGTCGTGTTAGTAACTTGGTTGTGGAGGTGAGATAGGCAGTCGCTCCATGTAAAACACCGCTGCATCCAGTTAGGCTGGAAGCCAACCCCGACATAGTTGGGTAGAGGATAGGCAGGTGTTGATCCGGTATCGGTGTTGTCCGTGTGGTGTCGGACGTAAAGAATAGCACCATCCCATACCTTCCCGTGGGTGTCGTAAGAGGCGACTAAGGGACTTACCAGAGAATGGGCAGCAGCGTTTTCTGTGCTTTTGTAACAACCATACTGCGATCGCCAGCCAAGCGTGGCGATTATGGCAAAGCCCCCCCTTAGGGAGGCCTATGTCCAGCAGTGGACGTCTTTCGGCTGAAATAATGATGATGATGAGGTTTTGATTGATAACTTTATTTTATTTCTAACGTTTATTTACGATTTCGAAGGCGTTTATTATATTAGTATCACATTTCACATAATCTATCAGTTTCTATTAACAACGTCTGAAGATGTTGGGACAGTAATTTGTGGTACTTACTGAGTCAACATATAAACTCGTTTTGGTAAAGGTACTGCAGCGTCTGCAGCCTTAAGTGGAACAAGGGAATTGAGACTATAAGGTGATTGCTCCGATGTTTAAAGTTCAACGGAATCTTTTGATTTTGGAACAATATTATCTTTGTTCTTTAAACATGGAAGACGGGCGTATTGGCCATTGTTTGTTTGTGTGGCTAGTAAGATTCAGTGTTTTCCTCTTTACAACTGATTCATTCGCAAAATCGGTAATGGATTAAGCCTTCAACTGCCATATTATTTTTAAACTAGGTTTTATGATTATCGGTTTGTGTTACCTATTACGTAAATTAATCGTAGGTAGTTATTTATTATTCTTATCATAAAAGCTCAATAAAAATGACCTTTGGAATTTAAATTGTAACTTAGTCTGTCTTCTAGATCAAGCGATGCTTAGTAACGTTAAATTACGATATCTTTGTATTCGCATCGCGAACAAGGTCTCTCAAGTAAGACACAATGCCAAGTATTAAATCTTTAGTGAACTTGATTCCACTGCGTGCCTGAATGAGGCCATTGGCCATGCATGCCCATACCTATACCTACTAATTATAATAATAAGTAGGTAAGAATGTAAAATGATATCATGTTCATAAATCCATACTTACTTACTAATCCATACTTTCCATACTTTAATATTATAAATGCGAAAGTAACTCTGTCCGTTACGCTTTCACGATGAAACAGCTAAACCGATTTCGATGAAATTTGGAATGAAGATAACTTTAACCCCGGGGAAGGACATAGGCTACTTTTTAATACGCGATTTTGCAATAACCGACATTCACGTGAACGAAGTCGCGGGCAAAAGCTAGTAATAAAGTGAGTTTGGCTGTTACACTTTCAGGGCTAAATTACTGAACCTATTTTGATAAAATTTGGAAAGAATCCCTAAAACGTATATAGGCTATTTTTTAATCCGTGGTCTTTGTCTGCATTCGCGCGGACGAAGTCGCGAGTCTGAAGTCATGCCCTACATCTCAGATTATAAAACAATAGGCAGATATACAGCGCGGAACACTGAGAGTCAAGGCACCAAAGCAAATACAATTACAAAAAACGAATACAATCTTGAGTTAGTACAGCACGAAGCGCCGCGTTGTTAGTACATCACACGTCATTCCAATATTTTTGAGAATAATTGTGTTTTTAAACATTGTACCTAGTCCGAACTCTTCCCAAAAACAAAAGAAAGAAGGTGGAGTATCTTTTCATAGGTAAATATTGATAATTTGTTAAGTTGCAAATTATTATAATCTTAGAACACAAAACCTTAACAAAAATCCTTCGGTGTTGCTGGTTTATATTGAAATATTTACCCCCTAAATTAGGAAATAAGCATAGGATACAGGAATAGCGATTTACAAAAACATTTATTACGATTAGTGTTCTTTATAA
This sequence comes from Charanyca ferruginea, assembly GCA_947361185.1. Classification (NCBI taxonomy): domain Eukaryota; kingdom Metazoa; phylum Arthropoda; class Insecta; order Lepidoptera; family Noctuidae; genus Charanyca; species Charanyca ferruginea. The sequence goes on along the minus strand of OX376074.1, from coordinate 9,864,541 downwards.
CGCGCATTTTGCTTGGTAAGTATCAGGGACTTAAAAACAAAATGAATTTCGTTCCGTTATACTTAATATTTTCACGTAACGTTCCAATATTTGTAACGTACTAAAACCGTAAACTAAAAATATCGTTAAAGAATATAATTTTCATAGAACAATATTTAAAATTACGTTATTTTTCAGTAGTAACGTTATACCTCTGATTATAATAACGTTACAAGAGAACCGTTGCAGATTACAGACTTAAGATAAGTATTCGTTATTGAATTTGTATTTGCTTTTGTGGCTTCACTCGCAGTGTTCCGCACGGTCTATCCGCCTTTTGTTTGATAATCTGAGGTAACAACATTTTAAAAATATAAAAAGACAACAAAAAATTAAAAACAAAATACTCTAAAATCGGAAGTCGCCGGCGAAAACTAAACAAATTAAGTCATCCCTTAATTTCGCTTAGGTATGCACAAATTTATCAAGTTCCGATATTGTTCCATCATTTTTAAATCAATATCTTCTGTTTTGTTATCTGAGATTAATAAATTTCTAAAGTAGGTACCTGCATTCAATTAATACAATCTGACTCGACAATGTATAACATCTTGTCTGCATTTTTCTGCGACACTAAATTATTTAATATACTTAATGAAATATTATGGGTAATTTTGTCATTATCCTAGCAACCGTAAACGCACACAGAGGCAACGTGTTGTTACAGTGCTGTCACGCACACCTGTCTAAAACCATACTTCTCATGTTTGTTCCGTTCTGTCTATCTGCCTATTGTTTTATAATCTGAGACCTAGGCTATTTTTTAATCCGCGGAAAGAAAAGAAACAAAGAAACGTCCCGACTGACTAACTGACTCATCAACGCCCAGCCGAAACCTTTGGACCTAGAAAGCTGAAATTTTGCACACTGATACTCTTTATAATGTAGACAAGGAATGAGGATGGATTTTTCGAAATTCAGCCCCTAAGGGAGTTAAATAGGGGATGAAAGTTTGAATGGAAAATCGTAATTTTTGTAGTTTAACCCATGAAAATTGGTGTTTATCATTTTGTAAAACTTCACACTGTACCGATATTCAGGCGAACGAAGTCACGGGCATCATCTAGTAAAAAATAAAGTCGCTTCCCGCCAGTTCCCGCCGTGTCGCGTAAACTAAGCAACTCCCTGTAAACTTAGAAGCAACGGATTTCGACACTAGATAGAGTGATTCAAGAAGAAGGTTTATACGTATAGTTTGATATGGTTTTGAGTTAATTTGTTGAAATATGACGATTTTTTTTTAGATGTGGAAAGTAATCAAGTAGGTAGGTATTGCATCCGTGCTAAGCCGAAGCGAATCGCTAGTTTAGTTATGTATAGGTAAAGTTCACACAATGTATTTTATTCTACAAAAAAATACCCCGAATGATTTCAGGAAAAGTGAGTTTGAGATAAGTTAGTGTTAGTCCCTAGCATCAGTGGGATGGCAGCTCACCACAAACTCGACACTTCACCTAAATCCACCGAAGGTGACTTACAACATTTTTTATATACCAATATTATGAAGAGACTAGCGGCCCCGGCAGCCATTGTCCTGCACTTAAAATAAAAAGGTCTTCAACTCGACTGCAGCGCCAGCTACGGGATCCAATTGTGAATCTAAACCACTCTCAAATTTACTGGGACACACACAAAAAATTACATCAAAATCGATCGTGCCGTTTAGGAGGAGTTCAGTCACATACAAACATAGTACACGCACAGAAGAATTATAGATACTTATTAAAAAGATATGATGTGATCCTTATAAAAATAAATAACGGCATGTCATTTTCACAATTAGGTAGGAACCTATACCTATTGAAAAACCGAGTGGTTTTAATTACTTACCTATAAACACACACACATTATACAATACCTACATACAAACAACACACATAACTTAATACATTTTAATCTGATATCACCTTAATTGAATGGAGAAATAATTTTAGTTGTGCGTAATTATAACAAAATTGGTCGAATAATTTAAACCACCGCGAGTTTTTTCTGAAAATTTTTACCGACACGAAATTGATTTGATTTATGGTCACGTGTAATTTTTTGTTGGTAGGCCAACCTACCAAAAAAAGTACCTATCTACACGTGAAGATTGAAATTTGCATAATTATTACATTTAGTTCATGTTTTTATAAGTATTGACGTAGAATTAATACACGCTCTGTTGATTTACTCTTGATTAGAATGAGCAATTATTATGAATATGAATAAAAACTTCTTTTACTTAACTACGAGTATATACATAAAAATTAAAAATTTAAAAAAACCCCCAACGCAAAACATAAAAGCGATTATGTAAAAAGTCAAAAATAATACCTTTTGTTGAGCCATCAAATGTTTGTTCGTTGAAATGGCGCTATAATGTCGCGGCGGTGTACCGCTTAAGTAAGTCAGTCCCTTAATTTCATTCACTGTCTATTAATTTACCAGCATTTCCGACCAATTTGCTTCGATATTATCAAATTTTTGTTGCTAACCTAGTTGTTAATCTTGTTGCAAATCTAGTTACCATCAGTTCGCTATTTTAGCTATTAAGTTATTGCTTTAAACTTAGCGGTACCCCGCCGCGACATTATAGCGCCATTTCAACGAACAAACATTTGATGGCTCAACAAAAGGTATTATTTTTGACTTTTTACATAATCGCTTTTGTTTTGCGTTGGGGTTTTTTTTAAATTTTTAATTTAATTTTTATTTTAAATTTTTTAAACGTAATTTAGTTTGGTTTTGTATAAGAGTTTACAAAAATAATTTACAAATTTTTAGTTTTCATTTCGTTACTCATTCCTCATTCCCTGGCAATATAGTATACATTATTCTACTAGTCAAGGCCTTTCATTTGATACCCATATATTGAGGAAGTTGTGAAAATAGAATGTAATTCCCTAAGATCCCTACCGCAGCTAACAAAAGAGCTGATAACTTTAAAACTGCTGAACCTATTTTGATGAAACATGTCTAAGAACCATCGCTAGAGAATCTGCTTTCAAATAAAAAAAACCGCATTCAAATCGGTTCACCCGTTAAGGAGCTACAGTGCCACAGACAGACACACAGACACACAGACACGTCAAACTTATAACACCCCTCTTTTTCGCCGGGGGTTAAAAAGAGCTGATAACTTTAAAACGCCTGAACCGATTTTGATGAAACATGTCTAAGAACCATCGCTGGAGAACCTGCTTTCAAAAAAAAAAAACCGCATTCAAATCGGTTCACCCGTTAAAGAGCTACAGTGCCACAGACAGACACATAGACACACAGACACGTCAAACTTATAACACCCCTCTTTTTCGTCGGGGGTTAAAAAAGAGCAAATTCAAATTCATTTATTCACATTTGAATAGAGTAACTACAGTAGGTGGTTTCACACGTTACATTAGTGGTTCTTATATTCTATTTAGCCTTATTTATGAAGCATGTGAAGCTTTTAAGCTATTGCATAGCTTTTATCGCGGGCTTTGAGCGCGGCGACCGTTCGCATAAGGTATATATAATCAAAATATATTATATATATATATATATATTCATAAATATATATATATGTATAAAATGCTATGCAATAGCTTTACCGCGGCAGTCCCCGAGTGCCACACGTTGTTTTTTTAAGAATAATTATGTAATATATAAAAGGAGCATATTTAAAAAAAGTCTAATGATGATCGACTACAGCAGATACCTACGAGTACCTACCTACCTCCTCAGTACCTAGGAAATTTTCACAGTAAACAATTTCGATTTGTGTAGAGTAAAAGTATAATTTTAATAATTATGGAGAATAATTATTGATTGCAGAAATCTTTAATTCAATCTCGACATCTTCGAGTTTTGAATCGAATAAATTCGAAATACCTATTCGATATCGTCGTTGATACTGCAATTCCGCGTAACTAAAATTGTGAAATACCGCAAATTTCGACCTTAAGTCAAATTAGTGAAAGTGTACATTCGCGGTAGTATTTAAAAATATTGATTACGCGAAATTGCAGTGTCAACGAGAGGATACCTATGTATTTATTCGATATTCGAAAAAATACGAATAAGTAGCATTTTATCCTAATTTAAAAAAAAACACCTACGCCACGTTATATGCTTATGCAAAAAAACTTTTTTTGCTTTACCTAAAAATACCGTTTACTTACCTCCCACACCAGCAAAAAATATCCCTAAAAAAATGTATATGACATAACAACGTATCTATTTGCATAAACATAAGGTTTAAATTAATTTGAATACACTCAAGGTTATTTCCGCTAAATGCGACGATTCAAATCTAAACTTCAAATTAAAATGGATGAATAAATTATAACTTTGGCTGTTGCACAAAAATATATAAGTATTTCATATTTGATAAAAAAGGTTTAATGATTGATAATGCATTGCGAAAAATGAAGGTCTTGCATGTAAGTTAGGATAACATTATGCTAAAACAGAATTTTATTACTGAACGTTACGTGTACATAATCCCATGCGTGATGCAAAAATGTACAAGCTTAACTAATTAATTACAAGCGTAATACATACATAGTCAATTATAGTACGAAAATAGCAAAATACGTTAGAATCTGGGTATCACTGACATTAGATTATACATAAATCCTGAGCATAAATAAGGTCTTATTACCTACTTAATGTCCATTTGTTGTTAACCGACTTCAAAAAAAAGGAGGTTATCAGTTCGACCCGTATGGTTGTATGTATGTATGTATGTATGTATTCAGAAAAGTGTTTGTTATATTTTGGAGAAGGTTTTAGTATACAACAAACAGAAATTTCTTCAGCTCTTTTTGAAAAAAAACAACAAAGACCGAGAAGACGTTTTCGTTTCTTCCATGTTTCCATCTTTAGAGGACTTTCAATCTCTGTTTTAATTGTGTTGCTGTTTCTTAATGGATTTGGGTGATAACGAGGCACTAAAAAGTAGAAAATAAAAAGTTTTTTGAAAAAAAAAGAACCGCCTTCAAAAAAAAAAACGTTTACTTTAGCACAGAACACACATGACTTTGATTTCGGAAGTCGGTGGCAATACAAAACAACAAACAGAACAAAGCCACCGACTTCCGAAATCAAAGTCATGTGTGTTCTGTTAAGTTTTTTACTTCAGGGATTCAGCAGAATAGGTATCATGCTGATGCTAAATTGGACACCCATTTACAGAAATTTAGAAAATCACGTCGATCGTTTCGCAGATTAATCCTATCTGTCAAATACGCGTTTAAATAGTTATTTCTTTTTGGAAAGTTTTTTGTACCTTGTTGGTAATTTTGTTAAACATTCTAATTTTAAATTCTACCGGTAAGTAGTCGCGATAGCCTAGTGGCATGGGGTGATGCACTATCTCCCCAAGTTCCAAGTCCCCCAAAATGATTTTTCATACATTCATTCCCAACGTCCCCAAAATGTAAAATTAATTTATTAGTAATGTTCACGCTTGACGATTTCTCGTACTGACGTCTCCAAAAGTGTTAGATTAAAATAAAATGGAATAAAATTAAACTTATTTTGGAAGATATTTTTTCTCTAAATATAATTTTTACTATGTGTATATCCAACCAGGGCGTGTTAGAGATGTATTTAGGGGAACAACCACCTGGAAAGAACAACCTGGATACAGTCCTAACTCACGGACTGTATCCAGGTTGTTCTAGGGAAAAATGGTAATAATATTTAATGAATTAACCGTAAATTGCAATGAAAATACTTACCACATTGATTTTCTAAAGTAAACAAACAAATTACATCAAACAATACCTATGTAATCATTGATTCGGCGACTGTACCATTCTTGATTTCGGTCCAGACAGAGTCGTACAATTTTATTTAATAATTTTACATTTGGGGAACTTGGAACTTGGGGAGATAGGGCATCACCCGAGGCATGCACGAAGTTATGGGTTCGCACGATCAAGTACCAATGCGACATTTTTTATTTCCTAAAGTACCTACTTTCTAAGTTTATCTTGGGCATCACTGACATCAGTGAAGGAAAACCTCGTGAGGAAACCTGGACTTATAGTTAATATAAGTCTGAAATCACCAATTCACCTTGAGCAAGAGTGGTGATCAATTGTCGTGCTTTCTCTGTGATTAGAAGAGGCTTTTCCTCTGGCTGGTATTCCTTATAATCTGAGCTAGTATTTTTATAATCTGAATAGTTTTGTATACTTTCTTGCACTAAATCAACGTTTAATTAGTATGTACGTAAGGTAGGCGGTAGGCCATAGGAAGGTACTAATGTATGTAGTTTGGGGATCATGGCAATAAAAACGATGAATACAAACGAACTTACTCTTATTTAAATATTTTATAAACCTTCCTATAGCTTCAAACGTTTAAACACACACCGCTTACTCAACCGTCCTCACCATCTTCTTTTATATTCTCCATCTCCCTCTTTCCATCTTTTATCTCACTCAGACCTTTACGTTTCATTCTGCACACCATCCATACGTTCCATTCCATTCCTCATCCTACATGTATAAGAATCACTTACACCATAACCATTTTCCGTAAGTGGAAACAATGGCTTCTGACGTCAAAGGCTCCTTGCACTGTAAACAACAGATTTTCCCAGAACAATGATGATATTGAACATTATTTGGTCGATACGAAACACGCAAAGGTGGATTGTTTCCAACTGTTCTACATAAATACAATAGATCAGGCTGTTTATGTATATGTAACTATGGATATGGGGACATGATAAAAATAATAAAATCGTTTACTCATAATATTAAGCTTGGTTTAGTTATTACAAAAAATGTATAGACGGATAAGGAACAAGTACTAAGGGTAAATAATAGTAACTCTTCAGACTATTTGTACATTTAAAGTTTGCCAATTAATATACAATTAAGAAAAATTAAAACGTTGCCCCACACCACACTAGGAATTTATCATGTATCGTAGATGCGTTTAAAAGCCATATAAATGCACAAACACTAACAGCTACACCCAAAGAGAATCTTTGGCTACACCCGAAACAAGTATCTGCTATGGGCCTGTAGACAAAATCCCTTTTCTGTTAGCGTTAACGCCAACGGAAAAATCAGATTGTATGCAGTTGACATATTTGCGTCACGTGACATCGCGTAAGCAAACGTCAACTCCATACAATTTCATTTTCCGTTGGCGTTAACGCTAACAGAAAAGGGATTTTGTCTACAGGCCCTGTTATTCTGTAAGAACTCACTCCAATTCTCACTTCTGATACCGCGGTGAAAACTGTTTTAGGTATTCTGTAACTCGATAAAAACTACGCTAGCGCCACTGAATGACAACATGGGTGAAGCGAACTATTACTACGTTACTATTTTAGCGAATACCAAATACTTTTCACTTCTGGTTAGTGAAATCGGAAATGAGATAGGATTCGAATTCGCGAGTGAATTCTTACAGATTGCACTGCTGTAGGCCATACAAATATTTGTTCCGTGCGAGAATTGAATCCGCGACACCCAGCGCAGCAGGCGAATGCTCAGCTACTGCGCCAACCGTGACGTAAATAATCAAAACAGTATATTTTTTCGTCAGTGTGTTTTTTGCCGTAGTATATTTTTTATACGGTATACTCCTTGGTGTTTTATTACAATAATTAAGGTCCAATTAAATGTAATAAACAAGTATTTTTAATTAACCAACTTCAAAGAAGGAAGAGGTTATAATAGAGAGCGTTATATCACCGACTGATAATAAGTTAATATAAGTTTATAAGTAATTATAAGTTTAAGTATATTATTATATTTCTTTTGTTTTTCACAGAATCATGCCTGAGATAGACGCCTCAAGGGAACTGGCTACAATCAAAGATTGGCTTTGCAAGCAGCCTCATCTGCCACATGAAGTCGGTAAGAAATTCTTCTATGTACTTTTTCCTCATTTTTATTGAGGCCAGCACATCAAGTTACAACGGTATGTCAAATGTCTTTGATAGATTTTTAACTTTATTACAAACATTAAGGTTCATATTCAATTGGGAAAATTTGCCGTCTGCACCTTTTTAACACGCTTTTATTAGTTTCGGTTGTATGTATCAGAACTTTTGAACTCGATATTCACCCCCTTCAAAACGTCAGATTAATTTGAAACTTCGCACACTTGAACAGGGGTGTGATTCTGTAAGACCTCATTCTGAACTTCGAATCTGAATCCGCTGTGAGTTTCTTGATTGGCATTCTAAAAACTCGGTTGATAATTCGAATTTACACTAGCGCCACCCTTGCGAGCGTGTCAGCGAGTTGAACTAAATTGACAGGGAGATTTTGACAGATAAAGTATGAGATGACGTAAAAAGTGGCATTCTGTAAAGTAATTTCCTCGTCACTTCGACGCTCACTTCGCATTCGAACCCGATTCAAAGTGTCAAATATATCAAGGTCATTTTGAACCTTATGCGAAGTGAGAGTGAATAGCGATGTGAGATGCGAGTTGGTGTTTGAATTTTACAGAATCAACCTACAGCCAGTCCATATGACTAATGGGCGGTAATGCTTAAATGGTTCTAATCGACATCTGCCCAGCCTTTTTCCAACTATGTTGGGGTGGGCTTGCAGTTTAACCAGATATAGCTGAATACCAGTGTTTTACATAGAGTGACTGCCTGTCTGACCTCCAGAATGTCTGAACCACGGATATCTATGGTCTGAACCCAATTACTGGGTAACACGTTGCGATACCCCTGAGTACGAGTAAGACCGGTTGCCAGACTGTCTGGCTTCTGAGCACCCATAACGACTGCCAAAGATCTACGAATAACAGGCGGGACCAACGGCTTTACGTGCTTTTTGATTCCGAGGTACGGCGGGTCTCCGTTTGAAATGGAAGCTCACCCATCCACGAACTGACCGCAGCAAGCGTAGCTTAAACAAAACCGATCTATCCGTAAGGATTTTATTTAGTCACTAGGTTCGAGGTTGGGGTTCTAAGGGTGTTACCAGACCAATCGATAGTCGATCGACAGCATCGATCGATGGTAGAATGGATTAGGTGACGTCGATCGATAGTTTCTACCAGATCAACCGATCCGTTGTCCATCGACGATAGATCGGTGGTAGAATTTATTAGTCGACGTCGATCAAGCTGCTTGATCATTATTACTGATAGATTATAGCTGGGGTTAATCGATCAGCGTCGACCGATGCCATCGACGGGCAATCGATCGATTGGTTAGTGGAACAGTATCCGTCGATCAGCCAAAGCTACCACACCAACCGATCAATGTCGTAAAATATCGTAAAAGTATCCGACTTTAATATACTTTTTTATATCATGAAATTTTATATTAAAATGTGCCGTCAGCTATTAAACTATTTTGTCATCCGTCCAGCAGGTTTTGCATCAATCATGCAAAACCTGCTGGACGGATGACAAAATAGTTTATACATACTTAAGGGCGCGTATTCGATTTAGCGCAACTCAAACTCTAAACGATTGCTACAACGGCGTAGCAGCATTGACATACACTAGTACAACACAATGGTCGGTTTGTGTGCATCAGAAAAAAAATAGGCACGAAATAAGCACGAATCATTGAAATTGATCGGCAAACGACAACGTGCGAAGTTTTACAGTGCTTTTTAAAATAATTGTCTAAAATAAATAAGTTCGTATAACGGACTTAAAACTATTCTGTATATTAAACACAACCTTTATTTTCATAAAATAAATATAATCAGTTATGCTTTTATTCAAATACTGGTGAAAAAAATTGTCAAAGTAAACCGATTTTGTACTTTTTCAACATTATTTTTTAATACATAATAGTAATATTTTCGTAATTTTGGCCCTGTAGTACGCTTTAAAACATAACCTTACCGTATATGCTTTTGGAAAAACGCATAATACCTAATATTTTGGCATACTGTAATGGTTGTATTGGTCCTGAAAGTTAACTCTGACGTCTTTTTTCGTAAAACTCTATGAAAGGATTGTCTTCGCTAAAACTTCGCAGCTACAGAGTAAAACTTATACTTTTACTCTGTAGTCAAAGTCAAAGTCAAAGATTTATTTGCAGAAAAATATGGTTATAAAAGTTCTTAAAGATACAATAGTAGCTTAACATATTTTATCATAACATAATGACATGCAAATTTCGGGTATACAATTAAGTCATTTAGATTTAAACTGAAAAAAATCTTTTAAAGTGTAGAAGGAATTCTCAATTAACCACCCGCGTAAAGCCCTTCTGAAGCGGACCATTGGAAGTTCTTTAATTTGGTCAGGAATCTTATTATAAATTTGAATGCACATAGGATAGCAACTTCGCCTATATAGTTCCGTTTTCATTCTAGGAGGAATTAATCTATTGGGATATCTAGTTTTGAAGTTGCATTTATCTCCCAGTTTTTCAAACATTTCAGGGTGAGATTTGGTAAATTTACATATTTCCTCAATATAAATACCAGTTAATGTAAGTATTCTAAGTTTCCTAAAGAGTGGTTTACAGGATGTAAGTGGGTCTACATTACAAATTGCACGTATACACCTCTTTTGTGCAATGAACGCTCTTCCGAGATGCACCGAGTTTCCCCATACCAGTATACCATAACGCAGTATTGAACCAACATATGCATGATAAGCCTGCAATGTGGCTTGTCTACTTGTTAGGTTAGATATACGCCATAGAACATAAGCAAACTTACTGAGTTTTCCACATATCTCATCAATATGGTTAATCCAGGAACACCTCTCATCTAGAACTATCCCAAGAAAAGTCATACTATCTGATTGTTGTATTTGTTTATCTTTATATGTGATGTTTAAATCTATTTTATTCCAGTTTTTGTTGCAAAATTGTACATATTTAGTTTTATCTATGTTAGGTTTAAGGTTATTCTTTTCCATCCAAGTTATTATTTTGCTTACAGTATTATTTATTTCGACATTATAGTTTTCATTATTTTTAGGGATAATTACAGACACATCGTCTGCAAAGAGTATGCAGGGATGATCAGTTACTTCTGTCAGGTCATTTATATATATCAGAAAGAGTGGGGGGCCTATAATACTGCCCTGTGGAACGCCTGTGCAGTTGTAACCTAATTCGGATTGAAATGTCAGTTCACCGTTTTGATTTGGTCTATCCACAGTAATTTCTACAAATTGCGATCTGTTTGTAAGGTAACTTTTTAACCATGCATTTGCTTTACCGCGTATTCCATATTTATCACATTTTTTTAGTAGTAGCTCATGCGACACAAAGTCAAAGGCTTTTGACATGTCAAAAAATACAACAGTGGTCGGGATTTTCTGGTCAATATTTTTAGTAACTTGGTTAATTAAATTAAATGCCGCTGTGGTTGTCGATTTCCTTTTCTGGAATCCATGCTGTTCAGGTTTAAAAATTTGGAACTTATCGATAAAATTTACTAGTCGCGTATGCATGACCTTTTCGTAAACTTTGGCTAAAATAGGCAATAGGGCTACCGGTCTGTAATTATCAACAAGTTTTTTATTACCTTTTTTATGTATAGGTTTGATAGCTGTAATTTTCAATTTCTCAGGAAACACTCCCGTGAATAATGATAAGTCAATTAGATGTACTAGTACCGGAGTAATAATAGGGCTTATGTATTTTATAATTTTTGTAGGTATTTGGTCATAACCTGTTGAATTTGTATCCCTAAGTGATTTTATCACTTTTTGTATTTCGCCATCATTAGTGGGCATTAAAAACATACTAGAATTAATAGAATCAATGTCATAATTATTAGTGTTAATGTCAAAATCGTTTTTCGTCAAATTAATATAGTAGTTATTTACGTGATTGGCAATGTCCGTGGGGCTTGTTAGTGGTCCGGTTTCAGTTTCTATCTCTTTAATATTTGATTCCTGAATTTGAATATTATTGGTATTATATTTTATTAAGTCCCATGATGCCTTACATTTATTTTTAGCCCTAGTTATGTACTTTGTATAATGGATTTTTTGTGCTTTTTGTATACATTTTTTAAGTAATTTATTATAGTTTAAGTATTTTAGTTTACTATCTTTGTCAGATGAGAAGTAGTATTTAAAGCGCAAGTCTCTTTTGGTTTTAGTTGATTTTTTAATACCTTTGGAAATCCATTTAGTATATTTTTTCACTAGGTTGATTTTGATCTCAATTTTAGGGAAGCACAAATCAAAGAACAAGACAAGGGTATCATGAAAGTGATCAAATGCACTGTTAGCATCCTGATTACAAAATACTTCTGTCCATTTTAAATTTGACAAGCAACTAAAGAACTTTTCTTTATTTTCGGTGCTAAAATCACGCTTATAAATTGTGCGAAAGCGTAGAGGTGGAACTTTATTGTCTAATTGTATGGATATCATCTGCGCTGTTTCGTGATCTGACAGTCCTAGTGGTATAACCTCGCATATTGCATCGTTACAGTTACTTATTATTTGGTCTAGGCATGAATTTCTTCTAGTTGGTTGTTTTACATGTAGTAATAAGCCGAAATTATTTACAATCCTAGTTAATTCGTCTGCGCATTTTTTATTTCTATCGATTTTTTTGCTCAAAATATCGATATTAAAATCACCTACTATTACTATTTGTTTTTTAGATTTGTTACGTAAGTTGCACAACATCACTTCCAAATTACGTAGGAAAACAAAGGGGTTTGAGCTTGGCGTACGATATAAGGCTATTATTATTATGTTATATTGTAAGAGTTCAATTCCACAACACTCAAACTCATTTTCGGACGCATATTTTTTTACTTGAGTCAATATTTTGTACTCAATGTGATTTAGGCAAAATATACAAACACCGCCTCGCTTTTTATTCTTTCTTGAGTACCAATCACTTAATTTGTAGTCTTTTAAGGTAACGCTGCACTCCTCACCTGCTTTAATAAAAGTCTCCGATAAGCACACTACATCAATAATTAACCCTTCACTTAAAAACGAGTCGATCGCAATTTCTAAAAGTTCTTTTTTACTTCTTAAGCCTGCAATATTTTGATGAAAAATATTTAATGAGTGGCAATCAGTTCCGTCAATGGAATTTACTTCTTTAACTTTACTTAGGTTTCTTAATGGAGCTGTCTAAATCAAGACTTAATCTTTCTAAAACTGATCATTGTCTTTAAATAATCTGCTCACATCATTACGATATTGCTCAGGGCAAAACGCGAAAACATGTTTTCATCACGAATCGAATACGCGCTCTTAACTTTTGGGTAAAGTATTTTTTAATTTTATATGTAGGCATTTGTACAGGAATAATAATTTTAACGCGACGGGTTCAACGGGAAGTTATTTTTTAATTATTTTATTCAATTCCCTTTGTCCCCTTTAACGGGGACATGGTCGACGGGGACAACGGGAATACAAGGTACTAACAAGGTTTAGTAAAAATATTGAAATATGTATGTACTTAGGTATATTTCTGCAGCATGCGAGTGAGCTTGAAGTTATTTAATCCCTAGCATCGTGGATGACAGCTCATCTCAAACCCACTTCACCAAAATTCAGCGAGAGACCTTTTTACAGAATAGACCAGCTAATCATTTATATATTTATTTATGACATAAGACATTTATGTATAAGGAAGACTCCATTCCTTATACATAGGTAAATGTCTTATGTCATAATAATATTCACCCAGCAGGCCTACTTATTGGTGATCATACCATGTTCTTACGTTTCAATATTACGGATTGCAAGCTTGCTCAATGGATAATAACTCGAGAATTTACGTAAATATTGCATCGAGGTACTTCTACAAGCTATACATTGTATCTATAAAATTAACCTTTCAGTCGTTACTCAATACCGACCTTCAAACATCATACACGCACGCATTTAAAATGATAGAACCCAATAGGTATTAAAAGATCAATCCAAAATCAATCAAGTTTCCGTTAACACTGTTGCAAAGTGGACCTTATTGCGAAAATTCTACCAGATTATCGACCTTTACACTTCATACACACATGCATTTATTAAAATGTTAGAAACCATTTGGCAGGTATTAAAATACCAATCCAAAATCAATCAAGTATTCGTTAACGCAGTTGCAAAGTGAACCTTATTGCGAGAATTCTACCAGTCTCTCAGTTTAGACTTACTTTAGATTCAACAGTTACGCCACACTAGTACATAGGTTATGTATGTACTCCTAAATCTGGGTTAAAGGCATGTAATTGCCAAAGTGTACGGAGCTATTATTGTAAACTATAACGTAGCTTTGAAGGTGCGTTCACCCCGTGAGCATTCGTAATTTCGGATGCATTTGACTAGAAGCATAATTTGAGCAATTGCTAGATCCTAGCAACATGTGGCTGCTTTGCAATCTAAGAATAAATTGACGGCCAATTTCAATACAAATCTCCTTGTTGCAAATCAATGGTGACCTACAGTGCAGTTCATTTTTTAAATAATTTTGAATAGCGGGCGACCAAGCAGCGGTATTCTGGACGCGTTATCCTGGTGAAGAGGAATGCTAGATTCCCCTTTACCAGGATATCGCGCCCGGTCACACAGCTGCTAGAACCATAGAATATTTGAATACCTCGGTGTTAGGTACAAATGTTACCCCATTCTCCGTACCGCCTAGATTTACTCGGGTGATCGGGTCATATTTTCAAGAATTGCCGAATCATACTTAAAGGTGTCATCAGCCGAAAGACGTTCACTGTGGAACAAAGGCCTCCCCCATAGAACCACAACGAACGGCAACCTGCCGCTTGCATCCACCACTCGTCTGTTTATCTGGTGGGGTGGGTTCAACCTAGCAACGCTGCGTTTTCCGGTTCGTGGTCGCCACTGAAGAACCTTTCTTCACCATCGGTTATCGGTTTTTGCCGAAAGTGTTGCAGCTCAGTAAAAGTATTGCTCCTTTAGGAGTAGGACCACCTTTACATACATAAACGCTTGTTTTAAACAGATAATGTGCTATATCCATACCTTAACCACATAATTGAATTTGGTAAGTGGTTAAATACAAAAAGTTTAGGCACAGCGGTTTCGCATTGGACGTCATAGTCCTTTATTTAGGACCTCTTTTTTATTTAGATACTTACGATAACCTTTTTCGTTTATGTGGAATTCCCATGGCCATGACGTAATGTTATTGATTCCAAGACCTCCCTGCCTACATAGGTATACATGATATTATTTTTAGAATTTTCTCTTAGGGTTTGTTGATATATTATTATTACATCTACGTATAACTTGTGGATACTAATTACTAGTACACTTGCAATAAGAGAACCTAAACTTTTAAAGAGGTAAAATTGTTTGTATGTATGGGGTAATCTCCAGGTCTGCTCATTCAATTTCAAAAATTCTTTCACGTTAGGAACGTTATTCCTAAGAGCTATATTCTACATTTTATTATCAAAAATTAGTGATCCGTAACAAAATTCACGCGTCCTGTCGCGGGCTAAGTGCTAGTATTTAGGTAAAGATATTTAAACAGGATGTTTGGAAGATCGATGCAAAGCCGTAAAGCGGAGCTAGTTTAGACTATTTTTTAATATTTGAACCGAACTTGTCTTAGCAAGTGTGACTATTTATTTTTTAGCAAAATTTTAATGATTTTTTATGACAAAATCCAAAATATTGCAGTTAGCTGCAAATAACGACCAATTTGAAAAATAAATTAATTATTTTTTATGTTATTTAGTTAAAATTTAATAAAACATAATTAATGTGTCTGTGTGATGAGACAATTTTTTTACAGATATTTAAAGTCAATGACTTTTTTAAAGATTTAAGAAATATGTTTTTAGACGGCATGAAAATAAATCACGGATGGTGCTTTTATAATTCAAATATTTTTATAAACATGCCTGGTTATTGTTCTTTCTTTCAAGGTATCAACTACACGGATAGCTCACAAATTATTGAAATTGGGACCTACATACCAAATTGAGGGAGACAATTAAATTTTTTGTCATTTGTCATTCGTGTTCAAAATGTTCGCCGCGGTCTCTAACACCTACACGGGCCCGTCTTCACACTTCTGTTGTTGTTATTTTAAACTTCATCTCCAGTTTCATCGTTTCAAACGCTGAATTAATTATCTTAATTAATTCTGCTTATCTGATTTGCAAATAATCAGAAAATTCGTATAACTACTACCTTGGCCCGACCCCACACGTAAAGGTCAAGCGGAGTCAGATCGGGTGACCGGGCGGGCCAACGGGTCGGCCCGTCTCTCCAACCATCTTGTTGAAAGATGACTTTTCGGCTTCTAGCGAATATCGGGGCCCCCAATTCCCCTACAAGCTGTGGAAGATAATTTTGTAGGAATTCCAAATAATTGTTGCCATCCAAATTATCCGGTCGGCAAATTACGCTAAAATATCATTTGGTCATATACGCTATAATATCATTTGGTCATATTTTAAGGAATGTTTTAACTTTTAGTTTAAATAGTCTTGTGCGCAATTGCTCACGTTACGGTAATTTAAAAGGTGCTTAGTAAATCATAACTGCTCTCGGTAATAGTACGGTAGAACTAATACTTATACTGTGGTAATGGTCGGTAATCACCTACTACATATCACGTATTTCATGGTGTTTCGTAACTAAATCTAGTGTATGTGCTCAACTAGATGAAGAATTATTGGCGGAATTCCATATCATCTGTCTTGAACTATTCATGTGTTGGTCAGTTCTTGCGTGAAGTCAGAAGTGTTGATCAAGGCTACAAAACTACAATTTCTTGAAAAGTGATCAAGTATTTAATTGGTCTATCATATAAACATGACTTTTATCACTACCGATCTTCAGGAACTTTCAGGAGTTGTGAAAACTCTACAATTTGACCGTGTTTTAGTGCATTTCATTTGTTTGGAATAGCAAATTTATTTTTTATATACATTTATTTTTTTTGGTCTCATAATAAAAAATTACTTACACTCAGGAGCACTAGGTATGTACTATAACCGTACCAAAAAAAAAATGCAGAAAATTGGTACGGTTATAGTATCTAAGAAAAATAGATGGTTAGATAGTTTAAGATAAAACACTATGTTGAAAAGAAATTCAAAATAGTGTTTTAACTCAAACTATCTTCGACCAAGAGACGAGAGTGATAGGCAACAGACTATTGGATAAACCAGTAGGTAACTTATTTATGTTAACAGCTAAAATAATGTTTACCACAAAAATAATAAAATAAGTAATAACGATGTGGGTTTTACCGAATCCCCAATACCCTGTATATTTGCTGAAGTGAATTGAAATACATAATTGTATCACATAAATTGCCGATACCGAACAAAATCTTCAAAAACCACACATTTAAATGAAAAGACATCATCATCATGTTTCCAATAAAAATATGAATACGTATTGTCGTTTACATTTGCTTTTTTTAATTAATTGCTTATCTTCAATTGAATTAAAAAGTGAATACTTCTACAAAACCCCTTCAAGGTGACCCCTGACTTAAACAGATCTTAGACAAACTAAAACTACTAAACTCAGACAAATCCGGGGAATCCCGGACGGATGACAACCCCTAACCTCATATTATGATGTCCTTCTTATTAGCATTGTAAAAGAAAGTAATAAAGACCTACTTGGTAGTTACACTAATAACATGAAATAATGGAAACAGTAGATACAGGTACCGTTCTCTTTGACCTTATAATTATTAAAGAAACATAAGTATTGTTGTACAATACTTACAACGTTTCTTTACGACTTTCGAAACAGTAATTAAACTTGAGCATATTTTTATTATTTTCTTAATTCTCCTTTACTAACGTTCATTGGCGTAAACGATTGATTAAAATGGTAATTAAATGATTATTATCTGACTGACCGACCAATAATCTGATAGGTCAAACGAAAAGGAATTACTCAACAAAATACTTAACACCATTGTAACCACATTGTAACTCTTTGCCATTTAATTTCTTATGACGGTAATTTGCCTGTCACAAAGTAAAAGTTAGTTTGAATTCAATAGAGCGGGGTCGTTGACCCCTGCGTGAAGACTTCAATTTTGTTATTCGAACACTAAATGATGCAACTCCAATGTTGAGTGCACTGTTGAGTGACATATTATGACGTCATTGGTTAGGTAATTAAATTAGTAGTCAATGTATGTCGGCGGGCGTTTGTTGCTAATTTATTTGTATAGATTTCAATGTTATGTCTCTTTGACTAACATTTAAAAAATCCGGATGCTACGCTACGATAAAATTGTTTTTTCTTTGGCCGGGACGAAACTCCATCATTATATGTCAAAGTGACTGACAGTAACAGTCTTATGCGGCATGTTAAGATTTAGTAACGTTTGAGTATTTGGTTATAAGACAGTCAATGACTTTGACTTTGATTTGCAATGATATTGGAAGTTCCAAATTGCCAAAGTGCGTTTTGAATATACGCACAGCATTTTTCTGAATGAATTACACCAATTAAGTAGTATTTAAGCCGCTGGTCCCGAGTAGATCTTTGACAGTCTTTATGGGTGATCAGAAGCCAGAAAGTCTGACAACCAGTCTTGCCAAGGGGTATCGTGTTACCCAGTAACTGGGTAATGGAGGTCAGACAGGCTGTCGCTCCATGTAAAACACTGGTATTCAGCTGCATCCGTATAGACTGGAAGCCGACTCCAATATACCTAGTTGGGAAAAGGCTAGATTTGATGATAATATTTGGTTATATGTATATTTCGCCGTATGATATGATTGTGAAAATCGTTAGTTTATAATCTATCACGCGAGATTGTAAACTGCCGATAAATTGAGAACTGTATGTACCATACTGCTTACAATATAACGTGTTTATTTTCGATAGTCCATATAATATGTCAAACCATCCAAATATGAACTGGCATCAAACTTGAATGCGACATTCGCCGTATTTGGCTGTAATTCGTTAGTCGCCGAATATAAACAAATCGATGACTTTGTGGTTTATATTGATTAACATGCATAGGTACTTGATCTTGTACATTATTAATGTGCATTTGCTTTATTTGATTTCTATGTGAGGTAGATTATAAAGTAACGGTGTTCACAATCATTCGGTGATTTGATTTTTGAACGCAAGAGGCAATGCGCAACGAAACGAAATCCGAATGTGATTTGTAGCAGACAATGTCAAGAAAAGAAATAGATGCAGTAAATAAAATTAGTTTCGTATGATCGGTTTCACGATTCTTGCATAAGGTACTGAAGAACTTCACATCGAAAGAGCCCCATGGCCCGCATGTAGCTCGCGAGCCGAAGGTTGCCGACCCCCGTTGTAGACCAAATCTTATGTTGTGTATATACATTTACTACACTGTTCACGCTTTCTCCCGTGACGAGTAGGTAAGTGGTTCTTGGAACGGTATTCACAACAAAGTACGCGATGCACGTACCTACCTACCTAATAGCGAGCGACAAAAATGTAGAACACTATTCTGTTACTCTTTTTAGGGTTCCGTTATCCGAAGGGTCCAAACGTTATTGCTCTGGCTCATCTCTTTTTTGTCTAGGAATTTCTGCTGTATCGTGGTTGCGTTTACAAACATATACACTCATCTACACAAACAGCCAGACCCGGAACTCTAGGTCATACAAATATTTGTTCCGTGCGGGAATCGAACCCGCGACACCTAGCGCAACAGTCAAATGTTTAGCCACTGAACTGAACTGAACTGAACTTTTGAACCGTAATAGGCAGTCACTTGAAATTTTTACAAATTATGTATTACGATTACTTCCATAACAACCCAAAAAAACAATGTAAAAATAAAACAATGTTCAAAATTATTATTGTTATATCCGTATTTAATTTTGCCGTTTTTTTTTTAATAAGGGGATTGTACGGTGGTACGGAACCTTTCCAATGCGAACCCGACTCGCACGTAGCTGGTTTCGTTTTTAATTAGTTTCTGGGCATATTTAAAATAATTTAGAACGTGTTTAATTTAAATAGTAATAAGTATTTACCAAACCTTCGAGATTGCAACTTGCAAGACTTGCATTGCAACCCGCAACCGCGAGGTGTACCGCGGGGAGCGCTTGGCTGGCACATGAGACGACCGCATTACCGCGCGGATCACTAAGGGATAAGGTTGTGTAACACTTATTTTAAATGGACTTTGATGTCGTAAAGTTTATTTCGGAAATCCATCATCCGCGCGGACACGCGCGCTCTCCGCTTCTACGCGCGGCGCACCGCTTCTCCGCGCGACGGATCGCTACAAAATCCGCTTCGCCGCTTCCGCACTCCGCGGCGGTAGCCGGAATCGCCTGAATCGGCAGATGTTTGACTAGCCCGTTCAAACAAAAAAGCAAGAAACTCTTCAACTTCATAATATTAGTAAAGTTATTATGTACTTTCGACCTATATTTTTCTAGGTCTGTGTACATACAAAATTCACACATTTAGTCGTAGACTTTTAACTTTGCATGTAAATATTTACTTAGAACATCCAAAGTGTAGAAGTATTTGCAGATTGGTACTTAAAGCAGTAGGTAATATTTAATTGCCATAGATATACTTAATATTATGATGAATATGAAATATGTCAAGCTAAATAGCTCTAGAGACATAAAATACTGTTAAAATATTTATTGACTAAATTGTAATGATAAAAATACTACAGTCAGACAAAAAAAAGTGGGTAGCCAACAACAAACCTTAATAAACTTCCATTCAACTTGGGTCTTCCCCATCTGTTAAATTGATATGGCTTGATGTGCTTGGCGTCTGTACATAAAGTATTACAAATTAAGAAATGACACCTAAATTATGCTCATAGATACTTGATTGTGTTTACATATTTACAAATGTTAAAACTGTAGACGACCACTCCTAACCTACATTACTTATTCATATCCTCTTCTAGATGACATCCTCCTCCTTCGTTTCCTGACAAGCTGTCGCTTCAGTATGGAGAAAGCCAAGCGCACCATCGACCTGTTCTTCACCATCCGCGCCAATGGACCCGAGTTGTTCTGCAAGCGTGACCCCTGCTCTCCAGAGATCAGACGCGTATTTGAAATCACGTGAGTTACTTTTATAGTTTATTTGTTTACTTTAAGCATAGTGCCTCTGAAATGTTCGCGGTAACCCATATCGATGAGTTTCATGCCATCATCTGCAAGAAAAAGGCCTTGTTCCTGAGCAGAATAAAAGAAAGTTGTGACTTTCTTTTAGCATTCAAAGGCTGTGGCGGCCGATACTTCCTCCATCATCCTAGTATTTCGTTGCTCTAGTTGATGGGTGGTCCTCTCATTAATTCGTCTTTAGGTAAGTTACTAACAATTGTGTTTAAGTACAATTTATGGATCTCGTAGTTGTCCGAAATAAATTGTTTTTATTTATTGAGCATAGACGTCCTCTTATGGACTTATTACGTCGAAGTATCTGGTTTGCCAACTTATCCGCCTCTTCTCATGCAGAGAAGGCATGTTATAAAGATTTAATATTGTTTTATAAATAAGCTTACCTTTATAGGTAAACCTTCAGTTTTTATATATGGTAGACCAAGGAGATGCGTTCTTAGACTTAGGTCCACTTGCACCAAAAAATTACTCAACGTTTCTAACACGAGGTTAAATTATAAAATGTCATATATACGTATGAATTATTCTCGGAATTACAAGGTAATAAGCCATAGAGGTTTACTTTATAATCAGATAAAGCTTTCTGATCAGATAAACCTTTCCTGATTGGTACTTCGTCGCTCGATAGGGGCAAATAAATTAAGTTTCCTAAGAACCATCATCAATGTCTCTTTTGACGATGTCTGAACATATCGACAAATTCGATTCTGCGAGCTGCGTCTTAGCAGACCGGTTCATTTTAAATACATCAAACATTCGGAAAAACCGTTGTTGCTTGTTTATTTTTATTTTTTCGGGTAAAAATAGCACTAATACAAAAAAAGCCATGAAACCTCTACCTTTTTTGTATTAGTGCTATTTTTTCGGATTGATGGTGCTAATTATAATGTAAAGGTTAGAAGATATTGCTCAAGCAGGTATAGTATCTACCTATACAATGGTTATTATAAGATTATTCTTTAGGTATTTTGGCAGATGAGTCAATGCAACATTTATACAATTATTATTACTTATACCTATGTATATGTTGGTACTTTAAGTGAAGACATCGCATTGTTGGTCTTTATGGTCGCAATTGCAACCATAAAGACCAAGAAAGTGATGTCTTGGGTTCTGAGGTTCTGAGGTATTGGGTTCTGAGGTTCGATCCCCGGGACGGGTGGAGAGTAATTGGATTTAACTATTAGTTTATTTGTACTAGCAACCAGGGGGCCAAGTCTGCTACTTTTATAATTTCGTCATTCCAACACGATCCCATTGTCATTTTGCTAAAAGTTCGTAATCTGTTAAATTCATAATGGTCGATCATTGGTCGGTCGAAATAAAAGCAATGACTGCAAAATGACGTTCTAATGGTAGGTCACCGATCAAAGGAACTGTCAAAATTTTAGCCGATTACCGCCTAAGTCAGTCATTTAGTTGTCATTTTGTATGAGATTACCATTCTATATCATTTCTTTCAATGGCGCGTCAGTGGTTGATTGACCATTGGAAAATCATAATGACACCATTATATTAGTGGATTTCCAAACTTGTCAAAATCAACAATTATGAAATAAATGATAGACCATTCTGACACTATTGCAGACTTGAGGCCCTGGAGTCTGGTTATGAGCAATACTTAGTGATAGTACGCTAAAAGTAGGTTAGCAAAGCTTTCGAATGACTATTGATTTACACTGCATCAGAAGTGCTTTGTGTAAATGACATTTTGCTGAGTTTCCGTCCTTCATTTGTAAGCAATGCTTCTCGGATTGACAACCAGTGGCTTGCCGAGGGGTCCAGGTTAGGGCAAATCCGATAAACATTTTACAATTAAGAAAAATCAGCAAGATGCTCAGTTATTGGTTAGCTCATGTTATGTTGATTAGTGCAAGCCCGGCTTTTCGGCTTGTAGGAAAGTCCCACCAATATTGTCAACCATTTTTTCTAACCACAAGAACATCTTCATTACAGTGACATGCTGCCTCTCCCATACAAGACAAAAGAGAACTACAAGGTTTTTATCTACCGTCTCAACAACCCTGACTTGGATCTGTTCAACTTCGTGGACGCTGTGAAAACGTTCTTCATGTTAGCTGATACCAGGTTGACTGAGGACCATGAAATTCCTGCTGGAGAGATCCCGATCTTTGATGCAGCTAATGTGTCGCTCAAATTTATAGGGAAAGTCAATCTGTCAGCGCTCAGGAAATATATGATGTACACACAGGTAATGTTCTTTATTACTATATCATCATCATCATATCCACCTTTATATTGCCTCTCCCAAGGTCCAGCAGTAATTACCATGCTTGGCCGAGGCATGTTGGTGATCGCAGTAAGTGTTATGGTATTCCGAAGGACGCTGCTGTCTATCCTCAGGGCAATATCCCTCTGTCACCTTCTACGACACCCACGGGTAAAACGGGGTTTGACGGGTGGGTGTCAAAACGAGTAATAAAAAGTGACCAAGCTCCGGGAGGATCAGACGTTATACACCTCACCGATAGGGTTTAAGCCGAGAGAAAAAATACATTTTATAATAGAGCCCACTACACTGAGCCTATTCAATAAAAGAAAACATAAAGTACAGTAAAATGAAAGAACAGTATTTGTTATTTTATTTATTGTTGTTAGAATCTGTTTCAAAATAAGATATAGTTAGCTATATCTTAATAAGTATATTCTTTATTATGTATAGCGACCCGCACCGGTTTCGCATGGGTGCAATGTTGATACTTATGTAGTTTCAGTGTGGAGTGATTATTAACAGAACACAACATCAAGCTATACGTTTATACCTTCCTTTTGAATCACTCTATTGATGAAACCTGCATTAAATTCTGTTGCGTATAGTTTCAAACATCTAAGCGTACACACGATACGTTAAGAGCGTGTATTCGATTCGTGACGAAAACTTCATGTTTTCGGGTTTTGCCCAGAGCAATATCGTGATGATACGAGCAGGTTATTTAAAGACAATTACAGTTTTAGCTAGATTAAGTCTTGATTTAGGGAACTACAGAGTAAAATTATAATTTTTAATAATAGTTTTTTTGAAACGAAGACAATCCTTTCATAGCGTTTTACGAAAATAAACGTCAGAGTTAACTGTCAGGACGAATACAACCATTACAGTATGTCAAAATATTATGTTTTATGCGTTCTTCCAACTGGATATACAGTCTTAAAGTCTACTACAGAGCCAAAATTACGAAAATATTACCATTATGTATTAAAAACAATGTTGAAAAAGTACAAAATCGGTTCACATTGTCAATTTATTTTCACCAGTATTTGAATAAAAAAAAATTGATATATTTATTTTATGAAAACAAAGGTTATGCTTAATATACAGAATATTTTTCAGTCCGTTATACGAACTCATTTATTTTAGACAATAGGGTATTTTACTATATTCGAGAAAAAATCTATAAATATGTTATTAAGACAGTTTAGGCATAAAGCAGTCGGAAAATGTAAGTTTTAGTTCATAAAATAACAAAACAATTTTTTAAATTCAATTCAAAGTTTTCAGCATTTTTAATCTGTTATAAAACACCGAGAAATAGTAGCGGCCATGTTATTACGCCATACGGCTGTGTAAACAAAAAATTGACAACTGTCAGTCAACCGATTGGCGTAATATAGGCTTCGTACTGTTATTATTTTCGTAACCAACGTAATTTTTTCAATATTACATCAATTACAAAATATGCTTTTAATTATTTTTAAATGATATACAATTATCATATTTAATATGAGCTCATTTGATACAAAACGAACTGACGTCATTTACGCTGCGCAATATGGCGTCCAGTAAGAGGCGTTTTCGTCAAAGTACGCGCAAAATTTAAAAAAATAAAATTTAGATGCATTTTTACGGCACTTATCGATTGAATAAAAATTTTGTGTTTTTTTTTGGTGGCATATTAGCACTACAGAATTTCATTGAGACACTTTTCAAAAATGGGTGTAATACCCTATTATGTCAAAAAGCACTGCAAAACATCGCGCGCTGTCGTTTGCCGATCAATTTCAATGATACGTGCTTATTTCGTGCGTATTCTTTTTTCTGATGCAGACAAACAGACCACTGTATTGATGTGATGTGATTGAGTGTCAATGCTGCTACGCCGTTCTAGCAATCGTTTAGATTTTGAGTTGCGCTAAATTGAATACGCGCCCTATTTTAAATGCGAGGGTAACTATGTTTTTTAGCTTGAATTTTAAGAAATGACTTAAGTATGCTACTTTTTAATTTATCCGCGACTTCTTTTGTGAAGAAATCGCAGTTAAAAGCTAATTTGCGGCAAACTTTAACAAAACTTTCTTTTTGAATCTAGATGAAACAAGGTAAAAAAGGAAAGTGAAGAATTTTTACTAGGTATTTAATGTAACGTAGGTAATAGACGGAAATTAATTCAAATCATGAAATTATTTCATATCAATAAAGAGAGAAGAGATTTATATTAAATTGATTACTTCGTGTTTCAATATTTTGCAGCAACTATGCATATTATGTGGAATTGCTGTTGTACTAAGCTTTTTCATTAAAATTCTAACCTAAGCTGCTATCAGCATAGGCACACTGGATGGAAAGCTTTTTTGATCTTACCAGCTAGGACATTTCGCTAAATTAAAATTTTCTTAGGTTTTTTTGCTATTTTTTGCTCAGTATCAGGTTGTACAGTATCTAACGAATATGTATTAACAAAATTATAATCACACAAACCATCGACATGACTATGGACTTTCATTAAATTTACCCTTACATGTGCTTATTTAATTAAAACATGAGGTTTACGAGCAAACATAACTTAAAGAGTTATATGTATGCTTAAAAGATTTTATATTCCGTGCTTAAACTTCTGAGCTTCAAAAATAACGTAACTCAACATACGACATTATGTTTATGTTGAAATCATAAAGGCCACTTTTATGTCGTAAGCACCTTTTTTGGGAGCTTTCGAAACAGTAAACTTAAGTACATTCACGATAACAGTCTAATAAATATTTTTTTCTTTCGAAAACTATCGATTGCAGCAAGCAGGTTTAATTTAAGGTTTGACCTACAAGGGTCTTATGAAATCCCTTCTCAATTTAATGTTACGTAGGCGCACAGCCAACCTGCAATACTCTTATTACCTATATCCCTTCACCTTGAATCGCAATCTAAATGTCAGCCTCTTTGGAATCAAATTCAAAAGTTAAGTTATTGTGGGCAAATAAATATAAAAAATATAAACAATGATATACTATATTTTCTGCCCCTTGGGCTCTCTCTCGGAGCCTATTTAAGGCGGTACCCTGAGCAAATAACCTTGAGCATTCGTTCCCTCTGCGCAGTTGCAAGAGATACAGTAGCGAATACGCTCAGATTTTAGAATTAAATCTTTATAAAATCACATTTTGAGATATTGAAAAAAAAAATTCTACCAAAATGTTCATTAATAAATTGCCTATCCATTAGTGTTAGTAAAAAATCGAATTAATGGTTACTTGCCGAGGAGATGCATGTTTTCAATAATTATTTCTCATTTCTGTGGTTTCGTTGTGAGGAGATTAGTTAAATACTATACTTCGTAAACAAAAATCAGATCTACCATTTTGGAGTCAAGACTATGTAGAAATTTAATCAATTTTTTGTTTGTTGATATTTATTTTGGATATAGAGTAGTAAGGTCCGAAAAACGGAACAAAAAACGGCTAGCGCTGCGTTTTGCACAGGGACGCGCCTTAAGTGGATCTATCGCCTAGCAGCGTACACTAAGTTAGGTAAACTGTACGGTATTGTCAGGCTTCAAATATGCACACTTGACAAACTAACTAACAACTAAGTAATAAAAAGTGAAAGGTTAGTTTAAAAGTCGAACAATAGTTACAATGGCAATAGACGCATAATTACTCGGTAGGTACTTATCCACTAATTGCTATCTTTGAACTGAATACATAGGTATTGCATTACGTGACCCTAACTTTAACGGCGTATAATACAGATTTAATTATTGTCAGTTAATTATAAGTTGCCGTGTGGCCGCGAATAGCACCTGCACCACTCGATTTCTACCCGTGAGTGTCGTAGAAGGCGACAGAGGGATATTGAACAGGCAGCAAGGTTTTTCTGAACACCATAACACCAACTGCGATCGCCAACATGCATCGGCTAAGCATGGCGATTACAGCTAAATCCGCCTTTGGGGGGGAGACCTATGCTATGACTGAATTTTTTTTTAAGAAGTAGGCACTAAATAGCGGAAAATAAAAAAATAAACTTTTTAACAAAAACACAACCGTTTTCAAAAAGTAAAAAATAACTTTCAATTCGCAAGTCCACTGACTTGCGAATTGAAAGTTACAACAACTGCAATGCAAAACAACAATCAAAACCAAAGCCGCCGACTTGCGAATTGAAAGTTATTTTTTACTTTTTGAAGGCGGTTGTATTTTTTGTTGAAAAGTGTTTTTGATGAAATACGTGTAACGTGAGACTTCCTACTATCTATTTCTGTTGATGAAAAAAAAACAAAGCCAACAGTGAGGATGGTATGTAGCCAAAAGATTGCTAAATAATAAAAAGATAAATATATAAGATGTTAATAGATTTTCAATTTTGAAACTAATTAAAACCGTGTTATTGTTAATTGCAGGAGGCGATGCCAATCCGGCTAAAGCAAGTGCACGTCATCAATGCTCCTTCATACATCGGCAAGATCTACGCTATCTGCAAGCCGTTCCTGAAGACAGAAGTCTCCAAATTGGTTAGATTTGACTTATACTTTTAAGGATGCATAGGACCATTACACACATTTCATGATGATAATAATTCTTGGTCAAAATTAGTTGCGCCGCACAGACCTTATTTTACATAATAATTTTCTCCCGACCAATATCAGTGACATTGGTTACTGTATAAATGCACACTCACAATATATAACATGCACACTCACGAACACAACAGTTGGCCAGCCAACGCACCACCGCTCAGGCCGACAGTCCGATAACGACTGACCGCCACACCTATCGCACCGGTATTTACAACCGAGCGACGTATGCGCCCGAGACAACGTCATAATACTGTTATCGGTTTGTAGCGTGATATATTGATATCTACATACACTACAGTTACCATCGCAATAGAAACTAACCAAGTATGCTAGAGGTATTATAGGGGACAAGTGAGTAAGTACACACAGATGCACTGCCTCTACCCTCACTCAGTACAGCAGCTACCAAGCACAGCTATACGTACTTTTTCGAGACACTGGGGTTTTACACCAACAACTTCCAAACTCCAGTAGGTCGATTCTGTAAAATTCAAACAGCAACTCGCATCTCACATCGCTATTCAGTCTCACTTTGCATAAGGTTCAAAATGATCATGATATATTTGACACTTTGAATCGGGTTCGAGTTCTAAGTGAGCGTCAAAGTGACGGGGAAATTACCTTACAGAATGCCATTTCTTACGTCATCTCATACATTATCTGTCAAAATCTCCCAGTCAATTTAGTTCAACTCGCTGACACGCTTGCAAGGGTGGCGCTAGTGTAAATTCGAATTATCAACCGAGTTTTTAGCAAGAAGCTTATAGATAAAAGTGGAGGCAACACTCTAAATACCTAAGTGAAGCCAACTGTGGGCAGACGCTCTCTTTCTGAATGCATACATAAGATAAAGAAAAACATATCATTGTCTCGTTCTTATGTATGCATTCAGAAAGAGAGCATCAGCCCACAGTTGGTTTCAAGCTTTTGTTCTAAATGTTGGCTCCATTTATACCTATATCTTCATGGTTTTTAGAATGCCAATCAAGAAACTCACAGCGGATTTAGATTTCAAGTTTAAAATGAGGTTTTACAGAATCACACCCCTGATGGCTACTGAAAAATTTCTCCAGCTCGACCGCTTAACTTAGACCGTTCCTGAGGAAGCTGCGCATTGCGGGAGGGATGAGAGTTGTCACAGGTTGAGGTATCAGTGAGCACTCGCATCACGTCACCACCCGCACCGCGGACTACCTAAGGAACGGTTTTAGTTAAGCGGTTAGGGCTTTAATAGAAAAACTCAATTTTAATCACATTTTGTCTGTCCTGGGAATCGAGGGCCAATAACCCACGCTTAGCAGTCGCGACCACGAGACCAATGAGGACACGTTTTATTAAAATGCAAATTTATTTCAGATTAAGTTCCACGAGCCAAATACTGACACTTTATACAAGGACATCCCACAAGAGATCCTACCGTCAGAGTTTGGTGGGAAAGCTGGATCTATTGAACATATCAAGAGGGAGTGGATCAAAAAGATGGAGGCCAAGAGGTAAGGCATACACTGCAACAACACACAAATTGTCTGAATTCACGACACAACTTTTACCATAAATTTAGTACATGATTTTAGACAGCCAGCGTTAACATGTTTTTTAGATTGTTTAAAATAAATATAATTACTGGGGATGCTTAGACTATGCCATAGTCTAAAGGCTGGGTGGAAAGAACATTGTAACACAGGTTTTACCTTACTCTCCATGGTAAAAATCCGTGTTACAATGTCCTTTCCACCCAGTATAACGTGTTAATGTCATTAAAGATAGGAGAATACAGAATGCTTTCTATTCTTATTTTTACTTTCACTTTGGTCAAAAAGTACCTGGTTTTACAGAAACTTTAGCTAAATATTCATAGTTGCATCAAATAAAATGTTTTATTGCATAAATAAGTACGATAACGACGAGTAATACGTACAATTCAAACTTTATGGAAGCTCTTAACACGAGTCGAGTGGCTGCGCAGTAACAATTTCAAGTGACAGCGGGGGTGAGGGGCGGGGTACTGCGCAGGCATTAGAGCACTTCACAGCCGCCATTAGGTTTGAATCGAACTGTACCATGAAGATATTTTTCTTGCATCTGATTAAGTTCCCAGGTTACGAAAAATTCCATTCTCGGAATTCATTGACTTGGCGCAGGCTTATGGTCAGATGGAAATTGCTTGTCTAATCTTCATTATAATTTGTTACAGGGATTGGTTCCTAACAAATGACAAACGGTGGGCAGTGGACGAGTCCCGGAGACCTTCTGGTAACCACGACGACAGAGTGGACAAAGTCAGGGAGCTGCCCGGCTCATTTAGATCACTAGCTTTAGATTGATGATATACTAGCTGCTCAAGTACCGATAGCTTTGATAATGCGAAAATTATGAATTATTTAGGTATGTTTTCAAAGTAGGGATTCTATGTAATTTATGCTTATAATGATATTATTCTCATTTTATTGTCCATACTATTTGATACTATTATGGTTCATCAATGTATTAAAAAGGTACCTACTTAACAAAAGTATTTTTTCAAAACTATGAAGTTAGTTGATAATAAGTATAAGTAATAAGTATTTCTTGATAATGTAAGAATTTGAAGGTATTAAACATTAAAAAAATCGAGACCAATCGATAATGTCCACAAACTTTGAATTTATTTATAATAGAAAAATCATTCATTTTATTTTCATCTATGGAAATTGTGATCCTTTTATTTGTTTAAAAAAAAATAATTAACATGAATTACTAAGAAATGTTTATACTAATGTTACCACAAGGAGTATTTTTTTGGATTTTAATAACATACTATGTGAACAAAATTTAATAGGTAGGTATTTCATATTAATTATTTAAGAATTTTTGGATATTTGCCATTGAGCAGAACTCCTATAAAATGTAGACGAGGTATTTAATGATGTTTTTATTAAAATACATCATATTATGGTATTTTTTTTTGTATTTTGAAATAAAACAATGTGATTTTTTTACATGGTTTTTTACTTGTTACCGTTTACTAAAAATACGTTTAACAATTACTCCAAGTGTAAATGAATGATTGTATGTACAGACGCCAACACATCAAGTCATACCCACCTGTCAAATTTTCCCAATTGAAAACGAACCTTAATGTTTTGTACTAAAGTTGAAAATCTATCAAAGAAATTTGACAGATTGTTGTAGCTTGATGTGATGGCGTCTGTACATAATATTGGGGTTTGCTTATAATATGTAGATACAGTAAGCATGTGCTTTCGCTGTGCATGCATAATTCACTTTTGATTTAAAATAATCTCATTTGATCAGAATTAAAAAATATACTTGTATTCACAATAATAGGTACGTCTTCTTGTTTTTGTTTAAATTAGCTATGTTTGTCATTCTCATTACACTCGAGGCTGAATTGTAGCCAGTGGTGCAGGTGGTGCTATTCTCTAAGAAATACAACCTAAAGCTCGATGATGCTGCAGCAGTGAGTAGCATCTTCATATTAATTATCTTTCAGTGGTAGCGCTACGTGAATTAACCGCTTTTGGTGAAAGTACTCAATGTTAAATAATTTGACACTTTTCACAGTTCATACTTATATGAAAACGATATTCGCTAAGCTAAAATAGTCGCTGAGCTCGACGTCAACTTTACGGCGGACACGATGTAGAGTTCGCCGTCGAACACAGTCACGAATGGTAACGTTAGAGAATAGCATAGCAGAGCCGAAGGGGAGGGCATAATGGAACCGAGAGTGTAATGATAAACAAAATATACTAAACGCGTTTCATACGACGTTTTTCGACACACAAATACGTTGATATTTTTATTGATACGAAAATATATAAGATTAATTTAACATGAGTAATACTTATTAACACAATATTTCTTCTGTGTCAAAAACTTTATACAAAACAGAGAACCGCCTTCAAAAACTAAAAAGTGATAAATAACTTTAGCACAGAACACACATGACTTTACTGACTGACTTTGCAATACAAAAAAAACAAACAGAACAAAGTCACCGACTTCCGAAAGTAAAGTCATGTGTGTTCTGTGCTAAAGTTATTAATCACTTTTTAGTTTTTGAAGGCGGTTCTCTTTTTTTAACCGACTTCAAAAAGGAGGAGGTTCTCAATTCGGTTGTTTTTTTTTATGTATGTACATCGATTACTCTGAGATTTATGATCCGATTTACGTAATTCTTCTTTAGTTTGATGCGGAATAGTTGCCATTTGGTCCCATCAAAATTTAACAGTGTTTGGCCCAGTAGTTTTCATTTTATGAACATTTTTTTATTTTTTAAATATTTATTTTTATGTTTGACCACGCACAACTTTTTTCAGTGTAGTCCGATTTCGATGATTTTTTTTTTAATTGATAGTGTATACCTCAAATTTGGTCCCATAAAATATTCCACCCCTAAGGGTTGAAAATTAAGGGATGACAGATTTTTTTTTGGTGTCGCCGTTTCTTAATTAATTTCTATGATGAGAACTAGGCACTAAAAAGCGAAAAAAAAAATTTTTACAAAAAAGACAACCGCCTTCAAAAAGTAAAAAATAACTTTCAATTCGCAAGTCGGTGGCAATACAAAACAACAAGCAAAACCAAAGCCGCTGACTTGCGAATTGAAAGTTATTTTTTACTTTTTGAAGGCGGTTGTCTCTTTTGTTAAAAATTTTTGTTGTAAAAAGTTTTTTACTTTCTACTTTTTAGTGCCTCCTTATCACCCAAATCCATTAAGAAACGGCAACACAGTTAAAACAGAGATAGAAAGTCCTCCAAAGATGGAATAAACGAAAACGTCTTTTATGTATATTTTCTTAGTTTTTTGGTGATTTTTTTCAAAAAGCGCTGGTTAAATTTATATTTGTTGTACTTATACTAAAACCTTCTACAGAATGTAACAAACACTTTTATGAAAACCGCATCAAAATCGGCTCAGCCAAACGAGAGATAATCGCCGACAAACATACATACATACATTACATACATACAAACATACGGGTTGAACTGAGAACCTGTTTTTTTTAAGTCGGTTAAAAACGTCAAGCATTAGGCTGCGTTTCGACCAGAGATAAATGTAATGCTTCATTGTCATAACTTGTACACACAGTTCCAGAGAAGTCTCACCCGGAGAGGGTGAGATTTCTCTGGAGTTGTGTGTACCAAGCTAGCGCTCTAATTGGCTAGTTTCACACACATCTCTCGCGACACAATCTCGTACATCTCTGGTGGAAACGCAACATAGACTTTACCACCAAAACCAAGGTTAATAAGTGCCAATGATTTTTTACGTTCTAAGAACACCTATAAGTTTGAGGGTGAAAAAACAAATATCAATAATTCGATGAAATATAATCCTTATTTATAATAATTATTTAACCTATTTAATAAAGTTTAATTTATTTACAAAATATTTTGGCTTAAGAATAATGCTCCATTACCTCACTAGTGTTGTAATAATTATTAAAAAAGCACGCCTGCGTCATGCATTATGAACGTAAACGCGATGCATTACGAGCTACTTTAGGAATAAAAAGTATATTACTTAAAATATTTTACTTGCTAAGAATAACGCCAGTCTAACCAGTTTTTATATCAAAGCTACCTACCAATTAAATAAACTAAAATAATAAGAGGCACTAAAAAGTGGAAAACAAAAACTTAAAAAAAAAGAGAACCGCCTTCAAAAAAAACTAAAAAGTGAAAAAAGGCACCGACTTCCGTAACTAAAGTCATGTGTGTTCTGTGCTAAAGTTATTTATCGATTTTTAGTTTTTCTTTTAAAGACGGTTCTCTTTTTTGTAAAAAGTTTTTATTATTTTCCACTTTTTAGTGCCTCCTAGCACCCAAATCCTTTAAGAAACGGCAATACAGTTAAAACAGAGATTAAAAGTCCTCCAAGGATGGAAGAAACGAAAACGTCTTATAAGATTAATTTGTTGGTATTTGTTGATTTTTTAAAAAGCGCTGAATTTATTTCTATTTGTTGTGTACTAAAACCTTCTCCAGAATGTAACGTGTAAGCCAAACGGGAGATAATCGCGGACCAACATACATACATACAAACAAACATACGGGTCGAAATGAGAACCTCCTTTTTTTTAAAGGTGGTTAATAGTTATTTGTTATACAAGAGTGCAAAGTTGCTTTTTAACCGCGTGTTCAATTTTGATGACCGAGCAAGCGAAGGATTCTAAAATTGAATCACGAGCGCAGCGAGTGATTCAAAATTAGAATCCTGAGCGTTAGCGAGGGAATCAAAAGAGCACGAGGTGAAAAATCTTTGCACTCGAGTGCAACACGTAACTTTTCATTCCACCTCAGCGAGGACTAAATGAATGACTAAATGCAAAAAAAAAACGTTTACAAAGTCTGAGTTTTTAACAAATTAAAAAAAAGTTGTATGATATATTCGGCACCATAGAGGTAGCAGAAAATAGGTTTAATGTTTTTTTTAATTCACAAACTTAGTGCACACGATGTTCTAAATTCAATTTACTTTATCCTCTAGAGAATAAAAACGGCTTTTCCACTCAGATATTGAAGATTAAAAATACTCTTTCCGAGATGGTGGGATGAAAAAATATTTATGGAAGAATACATATTAATGAAGTAGTCGTAGTTTTACACAAATATCACCAATTATTATCTAATCTATAGTAAGATTGTTAAATGAACCAGGCAGGGTTTTGGGTTCCACGGAACCATTTTTTTTGTCTTTCTTTTCTTTCTTACTGAGATCTGCTTTCCACAGGTTCTCTTCGATGTAGGATTTTCTGAAAATAGATAAGGAAAATATGTATATTTTATTTTTATGTACCTATGCCACTAAGGTCTCGTTTCTGGGGTGTTTCATCATCATCATCACCATATCAACCTTTCGACGCCTACTGCTGTGCATACGGCTGGGATGTTTAACCGAAATACATCTATTCGATAGTGGTAACAGAAACCGGAACGAGGAGATCCGCCAGAGAACGAAAGTTTCCGACATTGCCTACAGCCAAGCTGAATTGGCAATGGGCAGGCCATATCGCGTGACGAACCGATAACCGTTGGGGAAGAAGGTTCTAGAATGGCGACAGGACTGGTAAACGCGACGCCGGTTTTTTTTGAGGTGACAAGACAGACTACCTGACTAAAACCTCATGAAGGCACTCATGGATGCAAGCGGCAAAAGACCGGTCGTTGTGGAAACATAAGGGGGGGGGGAGTCCTAAGTTCAGCAGTGAGCGGCAACTGGCTGAGAAGAGAGACATTGTTAACGTGTTTCTGAGCAAAGCAACAAGGTGCAGAGGCCAGCACATTAAGCTACATAGATTTTCAGCTGTTATTATAAAAATATAAGGTTCATATTCAATTGGGAAAATTGGACAGTTTTGTATTACTTGATGTGTCTTGTTGTGTGTCATCCTACTCACGTATAATTTCTTTTTTTTTTCTTCGAGTAGGTATGGTGTTTTTACTCATTCTTCTCCATACGTAGGTACTCGCACTAGGGGCAACTAGATTCAAATTTTCTAATATTACGTTCAAAAGTGCCTTTTAAGGATCTTATCCTAATAAATGATTTGAAGTTTTTTTTTGAGATTTTTGAGCAACTCAAGTTTGTTCCAAAATACTCTTTCCAAAAACTCTTGATAAATTAGAAAAAAAAAAACCCCGACTGCGTAAAAACCGAACTTTAAATAAAAACCGAAAAGAAATAAACAAGTCCTGTAGTCTTATCCTATGTTTGGTAATGTTGAATAACTATACCATTGAAATAAAAACCACACCAATAGCGAATAAAGAGCTCATTTTAAGGATTCCAAAAAGATATTACAATGTCAATGTGTGTGTGTTTGTGTGTGTGTGTGTGTGTGTGTGTGTGTGTGTGTGTGTGTGTGTGTGTGTGTGTGTGTGTGTTGTTATTATTATTTTATTATTATTCTCATTTATTTATTTTATTTACATATTTTATTATATTTTTAAATATTAGTAAAAAAAACATAAAAACATTTAAAAATATATTATTATTATCACTTATTCATTGTATACACATATTCTATTACATTTTTAAATATTAGTAAACAAAAAATAAAAACATTTAAAAAAATAAATAGTAGCCCACCGGTATCGGGAATAGGGTCCAAGCTACCGGTGGTCAGGGCTCCTGAGAGAGAAATCTCCTAACAATACGCGCTGTGTCCAGGAGTACCGCTTTCTGAATCAAGCCCTTGATCCAGCTGCCCAACGAGAGCCTCCTAAGATGTTGGTCGAGGCTCTTGGAAATTAATCCATTGGCCGTAACGACTACCGGCACAATGATTGCTGTATTCACATCCCACATGTCGACAACCTCGCGAGCCAAGTCTAGATACTTTATTTGTTTATCTTTCTCAGTTTTCACGAGGTTCTCGTCATGCGGAACCGCTATATCGACAATCATTGCGCGACGCTCTAATCGATCTATCACCACTATGTCAGGCTTATTGGCAACAATAGTCCTGTCAGTGATGATAGATCGATCCCAATACATCGTGATATTGCCATTTTCGAGAACTGGGTCGGGCACATACCTGTAGTACGGTACCTCCGACTCCACAAGTCTGTATTTTAGAGCAAGTTGCTGGTGGATAATCCTAGCTACAAGGTTGTGTCTATGCAAGTAGTCTCCGTTCGCCAGACGAGAGCACCCAGAGATAATGTGACGGATTGATTCTCCTGGTCGGTGGCATGCCCGACAAATGTCAACCGTGCCGTCCTTCACAATATACCTCCGGTAGTTGTTCGTCATCATAACTTCGTCCATAATCGCACAGATAAAACCTTCGGTTTCCCCAAAGAGGTCACCGAAACGCAGCCAGGATACGAACGCCAAGAAGTTATTATTATTATTATTATTATGATGTTAGTAAATATAATAATAGTACAAAATAATCGGCCAAGTGCGTGGTGGGCTACGCGCAATGTAGGGTTACATTGCGCGTAGCTCACCCCGCACTTGGCCGATTTTCTACATTGTGCGTAGCCCACCACGCACTTGGTCGTTTTTTTTGTATTATTATTATATTACTAAGGCATTGTAATATCTTTTTGGAATCCTTAAAATGAGCTCTTTATTTTAATACCCACATTGCAGATATCGAAGTAAAAATAGTTTTATTAAGTGATTTTTATTTTTATTTTATAAGGATTACTGTGATGATATACATTTTTAGAATCCTTGAATCCTTGAATTTGATACCCATATTATAGCTTTAAAAAAAACTTTTTTTTTTACTTCAAACAATGGCATTATCCAGCTGCCACGTTTATTTATTTTTTTCGTCACCTATCTAAGAACACTCGGACTAATGAGACAAATCTAACGATACCTTAAATGACATAAATCCGTTCGGTAGTTTGGAAGATATCAGGTAATAAAGAATATTTTATTTTACCGGCGCGAAAAACATAACCCTTTCCTTGCAGTCGGGGTAATAAAGTTTTGTCTATCAAAAGTTTATCTGAGTACCTCGGAAACTAAGCATAAATCTGACTAATGGCGGATAGCGATGATCCCTGATTTACCGTGTGCTGCACCCACGAAGTAAGTATTGTGGCTGCACCTCAATAAAAGTTTCTTAAAACAAATGGTTACTAAACGAACACTTGTTTACCTGTCTTTAATTAATTCTTTGATCCAATGTTGACTTTGTTCTAACATGCTCTCTGCATCACCATCGTATTCCGAAGGCAGGTACTTCTTATCTATAAACTTATGTAACCCCATGTGACCGGGATGGAAATGAACCTGAAATTAATAGATTGCAGCAGATTAACAGAAAGTAAAAAAGCAGGTAAGTACCTATTTTGGCAATCATCCATCTCTTTGATGATATCTATTCATTGTACGTCGTAATGACCTGTAAGTCACCTGGCTAAGGTGCTCAAGGCCGGATTATCCTTAAGGCAGGTAAGGCCTAGGCCCCTCATATGCACGGGGCCCCACGCATCGAGAAAAAAAATATTGAAAATGTTAAAAACATAAACGTATTGTAGTAAAAAAATTGCGTAATTATAAATATAATTAGTTGTGGTAGAAAATACGTATTTTAGGAAGTTAGCAACAGGGTAAACTGGCCCTGAAAATTGCATTGCCTAGGTGGGCTGACATGGTTAATCTGGCCCTGAAGGTGCTTCTCATGCATGAGGTTGCGGGTTCGATATCGGACAAGTACCCAATGTGAATTTTTCGATTTGTATTTTATTTCCATTCCAGTTTTTGATCACCATTCTAACTCTCTCACAGCTGGCGCTGTAGTCGTTTTATTATTTTCAGGGCAGGATAACGTCTGCTGGGCCCGCTAGTATATAATAAAATGGTGACTGAGGGGTAGAGAAGGAAGGTCGCGGCCTGTCCATGGTGCAGTCACGTCCCTGATGTGTGTGATCAAAAAGTCCCTGACGCAGCCCTAAAGGGACCCGAATGCACGGTCTTAGCACGGCCACGGATCGCCCCGTCCCGGGCACGGCCCTGATATGTGTGGATAGAGCTTGTACATGCAAATAACCTTGAGCATTTGGCCCCGTACTGAATTTGTGGACGAGTGCGGGGGTGATGTAGACGCAATCTTTAATCGGACGCATTTTTAATTTATTGTAATAAAAATAATACATATTTGTAAAAAGTAACAAAAACAAATGATAAAAAAAATATCTATTTCTTTGCAATACAAAGGAAAAAGTCCTTTGTATTGCAAAGAAATAGATATTTTTTTTATACTCTTTTGATAAGAAATTAAGGAGTAAAATGTTTTCATCTCAATGATTTGGAGGTGATTTGATTTGAACCAAACCAAATCAAAACCA
The DNA here is from genome assembly GCA_947361185.1 of Charanyca ferruginea. Lineage (NCBI taxonomy): Eukaryota > Metazoa > Arthropoda > Insecta > Lepidoptera > Noctuidae > Charanyca > Charanyca ferruginea. Next base: position 9,825,855 of record OX376074.1, on the reverse strand, counting down.
AATTACGTATCATATCATGTAGATTAATAACATTTTTTTTCAAATGTAATTTCTCTGTAAATGCCGACGAAAAGTTGCTTCATCTGCATGCTTCTTTCAAGCTTTTTTCGAGAGAGCAGCCTTAAGCGATCGTGGTGATTAAAGCCTTCCCTGATAAGAGGCCTTTGGCCTACATTGGGTTAATAACAGGCTAGATATTTTTATTGTTTACCTGTTCGCAAGCTATAATAATAATAATATAGTTTATTTTTTTAAAAAAGGACACTGCTACAATTTGTGTATTTAAACATGTTTGCCTTAATCTAGAACCTTTGTGAGAGCTGGAGTCTGTACTAGGTTCGGGACCTGTATGACAGATCTCCAGGCACCCCCTTTTAAATATTATCATATTTGCGGCATCTTAATTCCGATTATACATAATAGGTACCTACAGTTTTCGACACTTTTTATAGAGAGGTCAGAAAAGTAGTAGGTAAGCACACAGATAGAGCAAATAGATACATCATGGTATCCTATTTCTTCAACCGTGAACAGGTGAAATATTTTTGCGCTAAACCAAAATGAAGGCTTTTAATAGAGCGTAATGAAAAAATAAAAATTATTTACCATATCCCTAACCTCCTGCGACAATACCCCTTTGACCAAGCCATACAAGTACTCATAAAACGAGGGACAGTTGACCAAGTGGATTTGCGATAAACGAACCGGCATGGCCTCCTGAAAATCAAATAAAATACATTTTATTAAAGATCTAGCTAGGCACTGCTAGACTAATACGACTTGGTATGATTACAAAAAAATATCACTGATAGAGAGCTACAATAGGTATTGCTAATTGCTATTGTCATTTATTCTGAAAAGGTTGCATGCGTTTTTATGCAGATTGACACCAATAACTTTAACACAAAGAAGCTTAAAAAGGAAGGATTTAAAAGTGAAGGCATCACTCTGAACACTTAAATGAAACTGTGGGCAGACGCTCTTTTTCTAAATGCATACTTATGACACACCTCGGACACTTCATACAAAACTTGCAAAATAATTATCTATTACTACTACAAAACCAAATGACGTCTGTACACGTGCAAATGTGTGCGTGAATTTTAGTAGGGTTGAATCAGTTGGATGTCGTGGCACACCTCGGACACTTCATACAAAACTTGCAAAATAATTACCTATTACTACTACAAAACCAAATAACGTCTGTACACGTGCAAATGTGTGCGTGAATTTTAGTAGGGTTGAATCAGTTGGATGTCGTGGCGTATAAACTGGCGCGAAAAGTGCAGCGCTTTGCGTCGGGTGAACCGAACGACGACGGAACTACCCGAACGTTTCGAGCATTGTGCAAAATTTCAACCTTAGAAGGTTCATTTCATTACTGGGCGTTGATGGGCAGTCAGTCGGGACTTTTCTTTTTATTTATATAGATGTGGGTGGGTGTGGGTGTGGTTCGGCTATCAGGTTTAGGTTCAGGTTCAGATTCAGGTTCAGGAGGTCCAGGTTTAGGTTTAGGTTCAGGTTCAGGTTCAGGTTCAGGTTCAGGTTAAGGTTCAGGTTAAGGTTCAGGTCCAGGTCCAGGTCCAGTTCCAGGTCCAGGTCCAGGTCCAGGTCCATGTCCAGGTCCAGGTCCAGGTCCAGGTCCAGGTCCAGGTCCAGGTCCAGGTCCAGGTCCAGGTCCAGGTCCAGGTCCAGGTCCATGTCCAGGTCCAGGTCCAGGTCCAGGCCCAGGTCCAGGTCCAGGTCCAGGTCCAGGTCCATGTCCAGGTCCAGGTCCAGGTCCAGGTCCAGGTCCAGGTCCAGGCCCAGGTCCAGGTCCAGGGCCAGGTCCATGCCCAGGTCCAGGTCCAGGGCCAGGTCCAGGTCCAGGTCTAGGGCCAGGTCCAGGTCCAGGTCCAGGTCCAGGTCCAGGGCCAGGTCCAGGTCCAGGTCTATGGCCAGGTCCAGGTTCAGGTTCAGGTTCAAGCGAGTTTGAGTTTGAGTTTGAGTTTGAGTTTGAGTTTGAGTTTGAGTTTGAGTTTGAGTTTGAGTTTGAGTTTGAGTTTGAGTTTGAGTTTGAGTTTGAGTTTGAGTTTGAGTTTGAGTTTGAGTTTGAGTTTGAGTTTGAGTTTGAGTTTGAGTTTGAGTTTGAGTTTGAGTTTGAGTTTGAGTTTGAGTTTGAGTTTGAGTTTGAGTTTGAGTTTGAGTTTGAGTTTGAGTTTGAGTTTGAGTTTGAGTTTGAGTTTGAGTTTGAGTTTGAGTTTGAGTTTGAGTTTGAGTTTGAGTTTGAGTTTGAGTTTGAGCTTTCGGCTTTCGGCTTTCGGCTTTCGGCTTTCGGCTTTCGGCTTTCGGCTTTCGGCTTTCGGCTTTCGGCTTTCGGCTTTCGGCTTTCGGCTTTCGGCTTTCGGCTTTCGGCTTTCGGCTTTCGGCTTTCGGCTTTCGGCTTTCGGCTTTCGGCTTTCGGCTTTCGGCTTTCGGCTTTCGGCTTTCGGCTTTCGGCTTTCGGCTTTGGCTTTGGCTTTGGCTTTGGCTTTGGATTTGGCTTTGGCTTTGGCTTTGGCTTTGGCTTTGGCATTGCCTTTGTCTTTGGCTTCGGTTTCGGCTTTGGCTTAAGCTTTGGCTTGGCTACGGCTTTGGCTTTGGCTTTGGCTTTGGCTTTGGCTTCGCCTTTGACTTCGGCTTCGGCTTTGGCTTCGGCTTTGGCTTCGGCTTCGGCTTTGGCTTTGGCTTCGGCTTTGGCTTCGGCTTCGGCTTTGGCTTTGGCTTCGGCTTTGGCTTTGGCTTTGGCTTTGGCTTTGGCTTCGGCTTTGGCTTTGGCTTTGGCTTCGGCTTTGGCTAATTTTGGTCTTTAAATATTTGTTGAAGTCCAGGGAAGGTGTAGATGGTAAGAAAATTGAAAAAAACATTTGACAGGACAACGTCTGTCGGGTCGGCTAGTTACTAATAAATATTTATAAAATATAAAAAAATACTAGCTGACCCCACAGACGTTATCCTAATCCTGTCCCTGTACATACGTTCCCCATTTTTTTTTTTACGTGTTTTTTTAAAACTTTCTCACCGTTTAAGCCTTCCCTGGACTTCCTCAAATATTTCAAGACCAAAATTAGCGAAATCGGTCCAGCCGTTCTCGAGTTTTAGCGAGACTAAAACAACGATTCATTTTCATTATATAGAATCTTTGATTATATACTTGTCTAGATGACACATTGGCCGTACCAAACGGCTCAAATAAAGTCTACTAAATTTGGTAGACTCGCTTCTCACCTGCGTCAGTGTCATTTGAATTTCGTAGCGATAATGTGCTCTTGAAAAAGTTCGAATTATGCCGGTTTTTGCTGTCAAATTGTGTCGCAATTATGTGGTGTGTGAAAATCGTATAATAACACAAAGACCACTTTTCATTGATAAGTTTTGTTATTGAACCACTATTTTTGAAGAAAACACGATTTTTTAATTCGATGCTTTGTAGGGTATTGTGATTAGCCTGTGTTGCCAGTTTATTACTAGGGAGATTTGACGAAACTATGGGAACTATGGGTGGCTATGGGATTATTAATTATTATTCTTCGTAAATCGTGCAATGTAGTAGGTAGTTGTATACAGATAATTAAATCAAACAAAATATTAAAATGTCATAAAGTTAGGGTTCGAGATGAGGGCTTGTGTTCGAGGAGAGTACCTATTGTATATGCTTCGTATCATCGATCGTATGTAATTAGAGACTCTGTTTATTATCTGATCAGATATGTCTTAAAATAATTAGTCAATTTGACGGTCATACTTATTACAAAAATATCGTATTTTGATCTATAAATTACAGTATTTCTTTTTCACTGTGTTTATTGTTGTAACTATATTAAATAAAATACTTATCGACAATATATAACTTTATTTAACGTATTTTGTGTACATAACCATCTGCTTGTTAATTAATGGAAGAAAGGTAAGCTAAGATTTGGAGTAGGCATCCCTAAACACGCACACTTTGACAGTTTCACTACAATAAGTACACGGGCTGTACTCACACAAGTCGCGCAAATGGAGGCGGTTGTTGCGCGTCGTTTGTTTGCATTGCTCTATCTAGACAGGTATATAATCAAAGTATAGAATAGAATAGAAAATAACATGGAAGGAACTTACCAATAAGAATATAATTAACTTCTGGAAGAAAAGGACATTTGATTTTGCAACAACCATAAGCGTGATTTCTTTTATATCTATGATAACGATATGGTTTTCAGGAAGCACTTCTCTTTCCAATCTAATCCACTGATCAGCTTGCAACATGAATGCCCTTATGCAATCATAGTAATTAAACCTTTCTGCGTTAATCACACGTTGAATGAGAATCTCGTCGACACCTTCGGCGGCGCTGTAAGTTGTGACAATTCTGAAAATAGGAAAGCTGTCAGTTAGGCAAGGGATAAAATCAATAATGCTTACAGAATAGCACTGCTGCTGTGGTATTCTGTTACAATCTCCCTCGGTGAACACCTAGGTGAAGTGAGCTGTCAGGCGATTGTAGTGCTTTGTAAATTCCTAGCATCGAGACAGATAACAGCTCACTTCACCCAGGTGTTCACTGAGGGAGATTGTAACAGAATAAACACACAGATGACAAAGGTCACAATAACCTAAAAGATTTGAATTCATTTTTAAATATTTTTTTTTTTTTTTTGTGTTCTATATTTACTGCAATCTGTCTCCTTCGTGGGACATTCAGAAGTATGTTGGTTGGTGCTATCGCTGGCTCACTCAGTATGTGACCTGTGTCACATCCTCATTGTTTAAACAGTAGTTATATTTACTGTGATTGGATTAGGTCTTGCGGTATTTTGCGCTTTAATCGTCGCGCTTTGTTGTGATTCTCCATTAGTGACCGAGCCAGGGTATTTGGGTGTTGTTGGATTCGTTCTTTATAGGACTTGGTATGGCGTACGATTTCCTGCTTCACAGTGGGCATTCGTAGGTCACGGTGTAGCAGTTCGTTGGGTACAAACCAGGGCGCGTTGGTTATCATACGCAGAGCTTTATTTTGAAACCTCTGTATGATTTCTATGTTTGAGTGCGATGCGGTGCCCCATAATTGGATCCCGTAAGAGTAATTTGTTTTCGAGAGATAGCTGAGACTTTCGCCCTATGAGCCAGTAAAGTTTTCTTGTTTGGATACCAAGTTGCTTCCTCTTAGTGAAAATATGTTTCTGCCAGGTAAGTCTTTTGTCTAAATGCAATCCAAGATATCTCACATGATCTGCTTGTGGGACTTCAATGTTGTTTAGTGTGACTGGAGGACAGGATCCTCTTCTTAAAGTAAACGTAACATTGACTGATTTGGTTTCGTTGGCTTTTATCCGCCACTTTTTAAGCCAGTCTGATATGCCATTTAGTCCTTCTTGGAGTATTTGTGAGGCGATTATTGGGTCGCTATGTGCAGCTAGTATGGCGGTATCGTCAGCAAAGGTCCCAGTAGTTAGTGTTTCAGATGTCGGCAAGTCTGCAGTGAACAGTAAGTAGAGTATGGGACCCAGTACGCTACCCTGTGGCACTCCTGCCTGTATGGGACAAAGATCAGACAGTGCTTCCCCACTTTGTACTATGAAGTGGCGCTGTTGTAGAAATGATTTCAGTATTCCATACAGGTGATCTGGTAGGGCGTTTTTTTTAATTTAAACAGCAGACCTGGATGCCAAACGCGGTCAAACGCTTGAGATATGTCCAAAAATACACTGGTACAGTAAGACTTTGCCTCCAGTGATTCCATGATCTTATTTGCTAGTCTGTGCACTTGGTCGACAGTGGCATGTTTATTGCGGAACCCAAACTGATGGTCAGGAATTAGTCCTTTTTCTTTAAGTATAGGTAGAATTCGTTGCAGCAGTAGAGATTCAAATATTTTGGATGGGATGGGTAGCAGGCTTATGGGTCTATATGATTTTGCTTCTTCTGGTTGTTTGTCTGGTTTCAGGAGCATTATAATTTGCGCAACCTTCCACTCCAGGGGAAAGAACTGCAGTCTTGTCATGGCGTTAAATAATGACGTCAGAAAAGTTATGCCAGATTCTGGTAGTTCTTGTAATATACGGTTTGTAATAAGGTCGTATCCTGGTGACTTTTTTGGGTCCGATTTTTTTATGATTCGGGCAACTTCTGTCTTTGTAAATTTTAAGGGCATTTCCTCCGTATTTTTAGGAGTATTCAAATAGTCAGTAATTTCTGCGGCATCTACTGGAGAGCCTTCATATGAGTGAGGAATAAAGACTTTTGAGAGATGTTCTGAGAAGGTTTCGGCTTTCTCTTGGTCCGTCCGTGCCCAGGAACCATCAGATTTTCTTATTGGAGGAGAAACACTAACAGGCCGTTTCAGTCTTCTGGTGGCTTTCCATAATGAATAATCTGAGGAAGCAGTAGCATCCAGGCCAGTGAGATAATTATGAAATCCGTCATTACGATCCTGGTCTAAAATGTGTTTCAGCTGTCTGTTGATGTGATTTAGTTGCTTTTTCACACCAGGGTCTCTGCTTTGCTGCCAATGCTTTCTCATTCTCCTTTTTTGGATTATTTTATCTAATATATGTCTCGCTACGTAGTTGTCCGTGCTTCTATGTGGTAGTGGTGGGGTTGACGACCAGGCTGCATCCTGCACACTGTTGTTGAAGTACAGAACAGCTTCTGTTATTTCGTCTTCAGTTTTTAGACTAACTGGTTCCTGGAATGCTTTGTCGATGAGCTCTCGAAATAAGGGCCAGTTAGTTTTTTTGTTATGCAGAACGCATTTTTTGGCGCATTCTTGGGCGGTAGTGTGTAGTTCTACTATGATTGGAGAGTGGTCTGAGGACAGATCCCAGCAACTCCGACACGATATATTGTTATTCACGATTCCTTTGCTGACACAAAAATCGATAACATCCGGGATTTTTCTTTTGTCTGCTGGCCAGTAAGTGGGTTGACCAGACGATATCACGTTCATATTTCTTGTTTGGATGCATTTAAAGAGTTCTCGTCCTCTGGGTAGAACAAGCCTAGAACCCCAAAACGTGTGCTTGGCATTATAGTCACCCCCCGCAATAAATCTGTGTCCAAGGGATTGAAAAAAGTCATTAAACTCCGTTTCCTTGATAGTAAATCTCGGCGGACAGTAGAGAGCCGATACTGTAATGTCACTGATCCAGTCCGTTATTACGACGTTTGTTGCTTGAATGTAGTTTTTACAGTAGTCTTGTAGAACATGATGCTTGATGTTAGACCTGATGAGTACAGCAGATCCTCCATGTGCTTTGTTGTCAGGGTGGTTAGTGTGGTACATATTGTATCCAGGTATCCTGAAGTAGCTTTTGGTTGTGAAGTGAGTTTCTGAGATTAGTAAAACATCTATGTGGTGAATTTTAAGGAATATTTTTAACTCTTCCGAGTGATTTGACAAGCCATTAGCATTCCATACACCTAATTTTAGTGATGTGAATGTGATGACATTTTTGAGATTAGATCGGTTAAATAAGACATTTTAAAGGACAATGCCAGAAACTCTATAGAACTTTGCCCCACTCAATAAAAGTCGTGTTCAAGCTTGCAATATGTAGCATCTTACTCTCTCTCTCTTTATTAATTGCTGATAACTAAACATTAGTCCTATGACTGCAGAACTAGCCGTTTTTGTTCAAATCAAAAATGTGCATTTAAATTCCTTTTAGCATTGATTTATAATCCACAAGTAATAATAATAATAATGTTGTTTATTGGCTAACACTTGCGGACACGTTTGCGTTGTTTTATTCCCACCTATTATGTGCCTGTTTAGTGCTTGTAGTCAAATCGGAACACAGCTTTGAGATCTCATCATCGTCATCAGCTAGAAGACTGAACAAAGGCCTCCCCTATGACGGGGGGGGGGGGGCATAAACCCCACGCATGACAGGCGTCTTGAGGAAGAGGAGGGAACAGTGTTTCGGAGGGAGGCGGGGCGTGTGCTAATACCATTAAAATAAGATGATGGTGATGTGGTATACTTACGCGGTTTCAAACGCGATTTTCATTGCGTTGGATTGTGGATCTCTGTTGGTGAAAACTTCGCTCATTGTAGTAGCTCGGCCGGTACAGAAGCGTTGTATGCATTTCTTGGTCGGTTCTAGTTTGCAGTGACAGCTGAATAGGAACTTCTTAATCATCAAGTCATCTGAAACAATTCAAAATATTTATTTATTTAAATACAATGGCCGAAATCAATTACACCATTTAAATACCCTTCAGGTAAGGTTGTCCGTATGGTGTCGGACGTAAAGAATAGCACCATCCCATATCTTCCCGTGGGTGTCGTAAGTGGCGACTAAGGGACGTACCAGAGAATGGGCAGCAGCGTTCTCTGTACATTTGTAACAACCATACTACGATCGCCAACCCGCCTGCCAAGCGTGGCGATTATGGCAAAGCCCCCCCTTGTGGGAGGCCTATGTCCAGCAGTGGACGTCTTTCGGCTGAAATGATGAAGGTAAAACCACGCGCTACCGGCTGCGTCGGTTTCGCGGGCTAGGGTAGTATAGCCCCATATTAGTCGTAAGGTAATAAAACAATATTATCGGGAGTAACAAAGGTGCTGAACTCTCCAAATTAGGCGATTCTCACACGACGCCGCTTACAGCCGCGGAGGAGGTTGTGGTCGACGTGAGCACCGCTGCCGCTGGTCCGTTCGGTCAGGCGGTGTACGTGTGTTAGGCATCACCGGTTTACAAACAAGCCAAATGCGACGTGATATCCGCTTCACCGTCTGCTGCGTCAGTGTGCGGCGTGGTGTGTTAATAGTAGGGCTTTCAATACCGGTCAAAGTCAAAGTCAAATCATTTATTTCAATTAGACCATTAAAAAGGCACTTTTGAACGTCATAATAAAAAAAAATAAAGTTGATTTTAGTTGCCCATTCCAAAACGTAGTTTCGTATGGAGAAGAATGGGCAAGAAACTCCTTACTTACTCTTTTAAAAATAAATGTGTACAATATTTTGCATTTACAGTTTACAGTTTACGGTATTGAAGAGCCAATACTAATGCTATATTGTTTGTTGTAATAAGTTAGATGGTGTTACTTGACCGGAAGTTGTTGGGAACGGTACTCTCGAAGTTGTCGAACACTGTTTACCTTGAATAAACTATCCAACTAGGTGGGTCCAACTTCGACAAAGAGGTTGCCCGAAGAATCCAACTCAGATGGGCAGTGTTCAGGAAACTACGAGATATCTTTTCGTCCAAAATTCCACAGTGCCTAAAGACGAGGGTTTATAACCAGTGTGTGTTGCCAGTGATGACATATGGCACAGAAACGTGCCACGTAGCGAGTCATGGAGAGACTCTATGCTCGGAGTTTCTTTGCGTGATCAAATCCGGAACGAGGAAATACGCCAAAGAACTAAGGTCACCGAGATAGCTGTCAGAATTATGCAAGTTGAAGTGCAGGCCACATCGCTTGAAGAACCGATAACGGATGGGGAAGAAAGGTTCTCGAGTGGCGACCGCGAACCGAAAGACGCAGCGTTGGTAGATCTCCCATGAGATGGACCGACGACATCGTCTAGGTCGCGGGTAACCGGTGGATGCAAGCGGCAGGTTAATGCTTGTTGTGGCGTTCTATGAGGGAGGCTTATGTTCAACAGTGCACGTCAATCGGCTGATGATGATGATAATGTCGTAATAAATTACAGTATAAGATAAACCAGTACGAAGTTTCGGACTATTTTCGAAGTTCTCATTCAATTGTTTCATGGATGGCAACCTAAAGGATTTAGCGGTAGAACAGTAGATACTGTTCTACCGCTAAATCCTGACACTGAGACATTTGAGACTGACAGCAAAAACGACAACCCTGATCTGACTAATCAAGGTGATACCGCGAACAAAGACTTCTCATATTTCTCTTGAGTTTTTAGAATGCCAATCAAGAAACTCACAGCGGATTCAGATTCGAAGTTTAGAATGAGGTCTTACAGAATCACACCCCTGGATCACACTACGAGAGGGAAACCAACTGCACCAAGAAAACTTCGCCATTTCAATCAAAATATCATTAAAGTTAACGGGAAATCTTAATTTTCTAAGAAAATCGTGGTTTTAATTTATCACGTTTATCTTGAAAATGAGATGTGTTGGAATAACCTCATTTACGTATTTCTTTTAGATTAATTGCAAGTAAGTATAATCACATAGTAGTAACTCAGATAAAATAAAAAGTTTGAAATTTGTTAAGTTGTTTGATTACACCAATCAATATCAAATTGTTATGCTATTATAAGAGTTTTGCATTATTATTTCCAGAAAATAACCATAATATAATAATGACTGATTCGAAAATAAAAACACGTACTTAATTTAATAGTTTTAATAATGTTCTAATTTAACTTTCATTCAATACCGTGATCACGTGATCACGGTATTGAAAACACTAATACCGGTAGTGGTACCGGTATTGAAAAAATCCGGTATTTGAAAGCCCTAGTTAATAAGCCTTTGAAAGGCTCGTAAATGTGCCAATTTAACAAAAAAAAATCGTTTTCTGTCTTGGGTAGTTATATTGATGATTTCATTTAATATTGTGTAGGTAAATGTATGTTTGTTACTAATACGAATATTTTTTTAATATTATACAACCTGATACTGAGATGCAAAATGTGTAAAAAAAAAAAAAATTGCGAGCTGCCCTGGCGCATCCCCCTTAAAACAATAACAAAAAAAAATAGGAATACAATAGAGAGATTTCCAGGTTAAAGGGATCCACAGCCTGGCCGGCAAACGGGATCGGCCGAAGAGAAGACTGCCGCGATCGGCTCTTAGCTTTGCGGCGCGGATCTTTTCAGTAAGACCCGCCCTGGGAGCAGCGGCACGCGCCAGGACGACGGCACAGCTCAGGACCGTTACCGACTTTTGATGTGGACCGGTAGTCTTGCAGTTAGTAGACTGGTAGACTTTAGTTAGCTAAGCGTATCAGTAATCAGCGTGTTACTCAAACGACAGCGAGATCTAGACCGACTCATTTGACAGGTTCCTTTTCTGACCGCTCTTCCGAAATTCATAAAATATCCAAGTATGAATTCTATTTCTAGAACGGTCATATTGGTCTTCTAAAGCGGGGTATTATAGTACCGGCCAGACTCAATTATTGCAGACTGCCAGTTATTTTTATTTATTAGTGCGAATAGGATTTAAAAGAACACCCGATACATCAGCGGGTGTCCAGCCGTTTAATATAATATACAGCCATACGCAGTTACATAACATCAGCTTGGAGGTTTTACGTTAGTTAGCCGTAAACTTATTATAAGTAATATTGACGATCGTCAAGTTTGACAACTGTCATTGACAAACATGTCAAAGCAAAACATTATTTATTTTTCAGATATACATATAAAAGTAATTTAAAATACAGGAATATAATGTAATGTAACACAGACAGGACCAGCATAAAAACTGTAAGTACATAATATATATTCTATTTAAAAGATTCCAAGAATCTATAAAACAAATATTATAAAATGTAAACATCAAATGTGATGAATGATTGCATGCTTATGAAAGTAAATGTAGTATTGTGTTATCATTGTGTTAGCACAATACTATACCAGTCAGCCATAGGTACCTAGTTGTTCCGGGTCTGGCTGTTTGTGTACCGATAGGCACACAAACAGCCAGACCCGGAACCGGACCCGGAACCGGACCCGGAACCGGAGACCGTGTAGGCACCCACGATACAGGAGTAATAGCTAGTGTTAGCTAAAAATAATAATGGGTGTTGATAGTGGCGTGCCTTCCATTAAAGTCAAAAAGCCCAGCTTGCTATTAATAACGGAAAACGATAAAAACTAAAAACAAAACAAAAAAAAACCACAAAACAAAAATTGAAGTATTTTCTTTTTTTGTGATTTGTTTTTGTTTTGTTTTTTTTCAATAGGATTTGAAAATTTATCGGATTTTTTTTTTTAAATCTGTCGGGCTTGCCCTAACTTTAACCTCTAGGCACGCTACTGGGTGTTGAATGTGTGCTAATAACATTTGATTCCAATAATAAACGGCATAAACGCTTGGAAACTAGTTTAGTTGCTACAAGATCCCCGTAATGAATAACTCCGAATGTAACTTGTCACTACGAGTATCTAACATAATATTGCGTTGTTTCTGCCAAATAATAAACTTACATATGATTCGATGTGCAGATTGTTCGTATTCACAGACAGATGTAGACCAATGACACAAAGGCGAATTAACAATCTTGAAAGAAAATAAATTGTTCGTAAAGTTGCCATGACCTGTGAGAAATTGGGCAACACTGTGGTCGACCTCCAGTCATGTCCTGGCCAGCCGCTCACGAACAGATGGAAAAACTGATGGAGGTGTCGGTTCATGATGGAATTATTTAATTATCTCACCTACATTGCTGCTCGGATAAAAGTTTCTCCCCCTTTTTTATTTTGGTTCATAGTGGAAAATCCTCATGGATGTCCTCCGCCCTGAGGCGGGCGGAGGCGTCTGTCAGACTTTTACTGACTAAAAACCACCCCGGTGTTCCATCTCGCACTTCTCGGGTCAGGGGGGGAGTGAGGTGTTAGACTCCCCCCCAGCCATCTAAGAGGGGCGCGCGTGGAACACTACGCGCCGCCACCTCGGGTCTGATGCATGTGGGGGGCGACGAAGTATCTCCCCTACGCCAACTCGCGGTTTAAACATTTTAGAGAGCACGGACACGTTGTGTTAAAGGGTTTCCGTCCATCGTGCATGCATACCATGCAGCACATCGCTCGGCGTCGTAGCACCTCAAGATAGACTGGAAATACACCTGCGAGTATCCGGAGGGCTTCAGTACTAACAGTCCTGCACCTTTAGAAAAGAATAACACAGCTAAACGTTGACTTTGAAGGAATTTACGTCGGTGGCACTATCGGCTTATATAGGTGCACCGTAGCACATACAACCCAGGGTCTTGACGCAGAACGTCACTTTCGCAAAATGTCATCTTAAATAATTTGGTCACTTTCGCAAAACGTCACTTTCGCAAAAAGTCACTTTCGCGCAACGACATTTTCTCAAAACGTCATTTTCTCACAATGTCACTTTGCATATCGTCATTTTCGCAGAATGTCATTCAAGCCATTTTCTTTCTAGAGAGACCTAGTACTAATTTATTAATTACAATAATAATGAACACAACTTTTATGAAACCTCAATCAAGTTTTAACAAAATATAATAATCAATGTAACCCAATAAGTATGTATGGGAATGGTTGTACGTTGTTTCATAGCTAATAGTTTTATAGAATTTCGGTTCAATAATTTTTTTCTAATACTTTCGTTTCATAGAATAATCAATACGCAGAATACTTACTTTAAAAATTTTCAAATCATTGATTTTTGTTTCACATAAAGTTTATTGTTAGAATAATCATATCATAGAATAACAAATCAAATATTCTTTATCCTTATATTTTTTATTTAATATAAAACGTATTCCCAGGAATGGGACTCTCAGTTCTAACCAAACTTACTACCCGTGCGTGCAAGCAACCACGCAGGATGCAAGCAAGCATGCAAGATGCAAGCAAGCATGCAGCGTACAAGCAAGTATGCAGCATGCAAGCAAGCATGCAGCGTGCAAGCAAACATGCAGCGTGCAAGCAAGCATGCAGCATGCAAGCAAGCATGCAGCGTGCAAGCAAGCATACAGCATGTAAACAAGCATGCATCATGCAAGCATGCATGCATCATGCAAGTGAGCATGCAACATGCAGCAGGCATAGTTTCTGTCACGGCTCCGGCGGTTCCACGCGAGCTTATCGTCGCAGATGGTATTCACGCTCACCACCTGCTCCTCAGCTCGCGGGCCGCCTCGCCTCTCCACACCTACGCAGATTTAAATTACACTCTAGGCGTAGGGCAGACAAGACTACGTGGAGTCGGTTTCGCAGCGATTCGTTTCTGTCATTAACTTTGGTAGCACAACATAGTGACTTTTTAAGACAACATTTTTGTTTTTGTCTATTTATATCTATACATTTTCGTTGAAATAAATTCCATGGAAAAATACAACCAACAAACAAACAATATTCGTTAAAAAATAATTAATTAAGAAGTATTTAAAAAAGAATTTAAATACTTTTTGATAAGTTCGTTAAACAAAAAACGGTGATTAAAAATTCATTGAATTGTGTTTCTGTGAAATATTTTTCAATGAACTAAATAGTCTTTGAAACAATAATTATAATAGTCGTAATAAAAATACGAGAACCCAATATTATGTCAAACATTTTTTTGGAAACGAAATTCTATGAAATTTCTGTCTGCGAAACAAGGGGACGACACCGTATGGGAATACATACGTATAGAAATAATCCATGCTCCATATTTATACTTACTTAATAATATTATAAATGCAAAAGTAACTCTATCTGTTACGTTTTCACAATGAAACGGCAAACCAATTATGATGAAATTTTATATGAATAGGTATAACTTGAAACCTAACTTGAAACTTGACCCTAGGAATGGAAATAGTTGGCTATTTTTTCATAAGCAACTTCGCATGCATCCGCGATAGCCGACATTCACACAGTGTTAAATAAATACTGTTTTACCTGAAATATTGCGTAAAACATGTATTTAGCAACTTTAAATAAACCAGCACTAATTTAAATTAATTCCTATAATTATGTATGTATTTAAATACTGGCTTGATTTAAATACGTTATATCTTTATGCTAAAGGCTACATTGCATTATCAAAAAATTAGGGATCCTTGATAAAATTCACGCGGACGAAATCGCGGGTAATCTGGTCTCCTGGTACATAGATGGCCCTATGAAAAGGGGGGGGGGGTCTAAATAAGAGGTATTGTTTGTTAATTTGTAAGTTTCTTAGTAGGAGGTAATCTTCGAAACTTCTCCTCCGATTTCACCAATAGGAAGCTACGCCCTGAATGCTCTAGGCTATTATTGCATTATCATAAAATTACGGATCCTTGAGAAAATTCATGCGGACGAAGTCGCAAACAAAATGTAGTATTTTATATTTTTGCTACTCAAATATTCTGACTTCATTAAATAACCAATTACATTGTCATGATAGATGATTTTAAAAACATATAGTTATGTATGTAATAAATATTTGATTAATGATTTCTGTATGTTTTTAATAATTTACTTACCCGATTCTGCAGTGTTAGTATTAGGTCTCTCTTGAGAAAAAAATGACTTGGATGACATTCTGCGAAAATGACGTTTTGCTAAAGTGACATTGTGAGAAAATGAGGTTTTGAGAAAATGACGTTGTGCGAAAGTGACCAAATTTATCAAGATGACGTTTTGCGAAAGTGACGTTCTGCGTCAAGACCCAACCCAGGTAAGTAGGGGCTACTATAAATAATTTTTATAGTTAAAAATAATAGACCCCGAGTAATTTTAGATATACTTATCAATGCATAAAAGTTATTTTTAACTTACTTAAAAAGGAGGAGGTTCTCAATTCGTCGGAATCTTTTTTATTTTGTTACCTATGTTTGTTCCCCGATTACTCGAAGACGCCTGAACCGACTGATTCATCGAAATTGATTCAGAATTTTCTGAAATCAACAAATAAACCGTTTTTTTACGAAAAGACAACCGTAACAAATGCCAGCAAACAATTTTTCTTTCTTTCTTTCTTTTTTTTTTAGCCAGGAACAACGACTAGAAAAAAAAGGACTCCGCGCCACGCATATCGTAAGTGAAGAACCCAAAGTAAGCCGGACCGTTTGTACAAACATGGCTCACTCACACATTTACATCATAGTCACGGGCTAGAAAAAACCGGACTTGCGAGAGTTGAACTCGCGTGGAGAGGGTTCCGTACAATGCCAAAATCAAATGTTTTTATTAATCTTTATTTTCAATTGATAGAATTCTTACCTATATGTTTTCTTGTAATCGACAAGCAAAAACTATTTTTCTTTTTCAAAATTTTAGGCTCAGTAGTTTCGGAGATCAGGGGTCGATTGGTAAATTTTCGTCTTCTTTCATGAATAAAATCAAAACTATTTATTTTACAATAATAACAAAAATATATTTACGATCCTTATAACGAGTCCTTTCATTTGATATATGACAATATGGCATAACATTTTTTTTAATTTCCTTATTTGTTCCACGAAAATGACCCTAATTAAAAAAAAAAAAATACTTTGCACATCTGTGTTTGGGTCATAGGATTACACCATTCTATCAAATTTCATTCGATTTGGTCCAGTAGATTCGGAGCAAATTGGCTGTGACAGACGGACAGACAGACAGACAGACGCATGAGTGATCCTATAACGGTTCCGTTATTTATGTACGGAACCCTAAACAAGAACGACAAGACTCCGCGCCATGTATATCGAAAGTACCGACCGTACCGATTTATGTGTGCGTCGGCGTCGGCCGACGCTTACGTCGCGTACTTAAGGTGCTTCACTTTAGATATGCCTGGCGCTGAGTCCTTCTTTTTTTTTCTAGTCCGTGTACCCAAGCTATGGAGGGGTCTCGGATGAAATGGATGTCACCCATTCACGGGTAGACCGCGGCGAGCGTAGATTATCTATGACCTACCGATTCGAACGGCATTTACGAGCACGGGAAACCCTCGTAATGTTTGAATAATGAAATATAGATTGTTACAGTAATTATGTTCTATACTCTATTTATAATAGAAAAACCGGACAAGTGCGAGTCGGACTCGCTAACCGAGGGTTCCGTACAAATTTGTAGATACCTACATATCCATACTTCCATACTTATATTATAAAATAAATGAGAAAGTAACTCTGTCTGTTACGCTTCCACGATGAAACGGCTGTACCGGTTTTGAAGAAATTTGGTTAAGGTTTAAGAACAACTTTATTTCTCATAAAGAATCACACGTAATTCACTTACTGAGAAACACTAAAACTAAGTAAATAATTAGAACGCACAGAGGTACGTATATAAAAATTATAAAATAAAATAGTAAAGAAAAAATGTGGGTAAACAGATAAGTTTTAACCAAGCACTACATGGATGTATAAAGATTTTTACTAGATGTGGCATTGGTGGCATAGTTTGTTTTTAGCGAGTTTTTGTTTATGTTAGGGTTTTATTATGTTAAGACTACTTTATTTATAGTTTATTATTCTATTAATATACGTTGGGCACATACATGGTTTATAAAACATTTTGAATATTTGACTTTATTTGTTTTCGTTTAATTTCAGCTATTTCTAATGTATATTTTTAATTTACAGGTATATGCTTAATCTATGCATTGGTTTGAAAATAGCTTGAACCCTGGGAAAGCACATAGGGTACTTTTTAATCCGGGACTTCATCTGCATCCGCGATAACTGACATTCACATGGACCAAATCACGGACAAACGCTCGTATATATAAAGAACATATTTTTAATGTTTTAATTACAAATGTATAGTTTCCTGACTTTTTCTATATTTATAGTATAAGACGAAATTACATAGTTCTAGGTCAAAGGAAAGTACCCTATAAATTTTGATTCCCTTGAGTGTGCCGTATTTTTTTTTCACGTTAACTTAGAAGTTTGATTTTTTTACAGCTTCAAGGGACCGTGGACCTAAGTAAAAGGTTTTAATTTCAACTCGATACCTCTATGCGTTCCCGAGATAAAGGGTCTTGACAGACAGACAGACAGACAGACGGACGGACAACAAAGTGATCCTGTAAGGGTTCCGGTTTTTCCTTTTGAGGTACGGAACCCTAAAAAGAGGCTCATAGAAGCAGGAATGCAAAACATTTTATTTCAAAGATAAGCAAAAACAACTATTATTAAAACAATTTTAATTAACTCACTATTAAAATATTTTAACATAGGGTATTTTACCATAAAAAAATAATTAGTCCGTCAGTTAGATTATCGAAAAATATTGGATAGGTACGTATTTTTTGTTTAATCAAATCAATAAAAACTGACGAAGATAAAACGCATCAAAGATCATGAGTGGGGGTTTGTGTGTGTGTGTTCTTTCACCAGGGGGCCAAGTCTGCTATTATTATAATTTCGTCATTCCAACACGATCTCATTGTCATTTTGCTAAAACCTTTGTAATCTGCTAAATTCATAATGGTCGATCATTGGTCGGTCGAATTAAAAGCAATGACTGCACAATGACGTTCTAATGGTAGGTCACAGGGTCACTGATCAAAGGAACTATCAAAATGTTTGCAGGTTACCGCCTAAGTCAGTCATTCAGTTGTCATTTTGTACGAGATTACCATTCTATATCATTTCTTTCAATGGCGTGTCAGTGGTTGACCATTGGAAAGTCATAATGACGCCATTACATTAGTAGATTACCAAACTTGTCAAAGTCAACAATTATGAAATCAATGATAGACCATTCTGACACTATTGTAATAGCAGACTTGAGGCCCTGTAAAAGTGTACTGACGATGTCACACGACTTTTCGACGCACTGTATCGTCTTCATTTTTTATTGACGTGAAAAAAGAAAAAACACGTGTACTTATAATATTTTTTGGAAATCTATCTGACTGACTAATTAGTTTTTTTTTGGTAAAATACCCTAATCACTGTATGTTCGTTCGTTCGTGATATAGTGATCGAGAGAAATGGAGGGAATGGGGGGAGGCCTTTGCCCAGGAATGGGACAGCAACGGCTAGCAAAAAAAACATAATTTTGATAAATAGATCTAAGATAGTTCTAAATATGGATGTATAATAATATAAACAGAATAAAAGTCGTTTAGAGATTAAGAAATACAGTGAAATGAATTACGTTCCGACTTTCCGAGTATTGTTCATCCCTGCTTCTGTGAGGTTTTTAGCATTGACACTGTAATTTTAAATTGAAATTAAATATACAACTAAATGAAAGGCACATAATTTTAGAAGATAAATTATTAAAATGGTTACAAATATGCGCGACAGCTACTGTTAAAATAAATAATCAATTCGGTGTCTATCGTAACTTAAACATAATACTTTTGTTACAAAGTGTGCATTTAAAATAACCTCTTTCAACTTCTGTCTAATGCTGTTGTAAATATAATACAGGTCCCACAAAAGCGTACAATGTTATAATTTACAAATTAACTGTTCCTTACATAAGTACTTTTTTATGTTAATCGTGTCAGTAGGTATCGCAGTTTTGTCTGCAGCACCTTTTTTTCTAATATTTCAAAGGTGGTCTGTAAAAGTTTGTCCAGGTATTTTACTTTTGCATCTTTTGGCCAAACCGTAATAATAATATGGTACTTTATAACGGGCTGGTGTCCGCAACTCCACATCTCAGCGCATATTTTACGTACCGTAATGATGACATGAAGTATTTTCGCAATACTTGTTTTTATTTATTCATGTAGGTTTGAAGCTATAATCACAGGTCGATGAGACATTTCAATTTTGTCTCACAACGCATCTCCAAGACCTCAGGCATTAGCGATGACTAAAAAGTCAAATACTCTTTCAATGTCATAGGTATTCATAACTTTAATGCAACTCCTGACTGTTTATTTCATCGCAATAAAACAACAACAATATAATAACGCAAAAACCAGATCCCAAAGTTCATTCTGATGCAAACACGTGTAATTTTTTTCAAAAGGAAAAATTTGTATACCTGCTTATTGTGGTTTTTTCAACAGTTTTGTGGTTAGGAGTTTGTTAAGATTAGGTTAGTGTATACTAGGTACCTGCTACCTGCACGTGTACAAGTAAAAAAAAAAAATTGCACGGTAAGTATACAGACTATTTTTAAATAATGGGCAGGTCTTATTGCTGATGATGGTTAGTTTGGATATGCTCTAGTCCCGCTATGCTCGAATCGAAAAATACCTACTAAAAAGATACGCTATGCACGAAATTGTTCGATTCTACTTAAACAATGGAAGGTACAGCTGGAAAGAAAAGTGTTTGAATTCAAGATTTAACGAAGTCTGTAGACTTCGTGACAAATCCTATCTAAACTAAAAAAAAAAACAGAAAACTACACACAAAAAGATTTTAAGATATAAATTGTCAGATAGATTACGATACATTTGTAAACGATACAACGATAGTTATAAACTTAACAATAAAATTAAAATATTGGTCCAAATTTAAATAAGATTAAATAAATTTCAAATAAATTATTAACTATAGCATGTCACACTATTTGTATTGATAATAATATGCCATATATTATTCAATGTCAATAAGTTACTCTTATATCCTATATTTTTATCCTGTATAAGTGTTCCTTTACATTAACCCAAGAATTTGTGAAGCTTCCACTTGAATTGATGAACAGGTAACTTTTTAACATCATCAGGTAACTTGTTGTAAATCAATGATGCCATTCAAAGAATACTTTTATTGTTTAGTGCTGTTTTCCCACATGGTATATTCAATTTCTTTTTTTGTAACATAATGTCTATAGCAGCTTTTAAAAACAGTCTTATAATAAATTAAGACTTAATCTCACAAAACGATTTAGTTCATATATGTGGGCAGTGTCAGAATTTTTAAGCTTTTAAAGTACAGCTGCTGTTGTCTACATTACACATTGCTCTAATGCATTTCTTTTGCGCTTTAAATACAGATTCCTTATCGATTGAGTTACCCCAAGATATAATACCATAACTTAGGATAGGTGCAAAAAGTCCGTGATAAGCTACTCTTTAACTGCTTATAACGCACGGGCGTCTTCTTTATTAATTGCAGACATATTCTAAATGTGTTTTCCATATCAGTTTATTGTCAATATTAATTCCTAGAAACTTTGTGCCTGTCACAGGATGTATTCTTTCGCCTTGGTAGCTAACGTTTATACTTGTCAGTTGAGTTTACTGGAGAAATTGTATAATTTTCGTTTTGCCCATGTTTATTTTGAGATAATTTTCGGCGGTCGATTTAGCGCAACTCAAAATCTAAATGATTGCTAGAACGGCGAAGCAGCATTGACACACACTAGTACAATACAATGGCCTGTTTGGGTGCATCAGAAAAAAAAATAGGCACGAAATAAGCACGAATCATTGAAATTGATCGGCAAACGACAGCGCGCGATGTTTTACAGTGCTTTTTAAAATAATTGTCTAAAATAAATGAGTTCGTAGAAGGACCTGAATTCTTTTTTTGTATATTGAGCATAACCTATAGTTTCATAAAATAAATATATCAGTTATGTTTTTATTCAAATACCGGTGAAAAAAATTGTTGACGTGAACCGATTTTGTACTTTTATAATACTGTTTTTTAATATCTAATAGTAATATTTTCGTAATTTTGGACGTAACTCTGAGACTGTATATCCTGTTGGAAAAACGCATAAAACATAATATTTTGGCATACTGTAATGGTTGTATTCGTCCTGAGCGTTAACTCTGACGTCTATTTTCGTAAAACGCTATAAAAGGTTTGTCTTCGCTATAAAAAACCATAATTAAAAATTATACTTTTACTCTGTAGTTCACTAAAGCAAGACTTAATCTATCTTAAACTGTAATTGTCTTTAAATAATCTGCTCACATCATTACGATATTGCTCTGGACAAAACGCAAAACATAAAGTTTTAGTCACGAATCGAATACACGCTTTTAATGTTTGGTTGACTACGTGCTCGTAATTATTTCCTTTGACGCTTTTTATTAAAACTGTGTTTTCATCTGCAAATAGTGCCATTTGTTGATTAATATGTTTAGAAAGATCATTGATTATTTTATTAAGAACATTAAAGGCCTAGGAGACTACCTAGTGGAACTCCAAATTTTCTAGATTGACGTACATATTTTAAATCTCATTTTTTGTTTTCTAAGATATTTGTGTTATTTCTACTGTTTTTTTCTGTTAAACAGGTATAAAAAGATGAAATTTAGCGCTTTACCTTTTATGCCATAAGTACCTGCTTAATTTTTGCATTAGTATCGTATGGTCAACTCGATCAAATGCTTTACTCATATCCATAAGGATAGCACATGGTGGTATTTTTTTGTCGATGGCGACCGAAATAGAAGTAGGTCTTAAATGGCAATATTTATTGTTTTCCCCTAGCGAAATCCTTTCTGTTATTCTACCAAACTATGTATTATATTTATAACGGTTAATGTACCTGCCCGTCTCAAAAATCTGACCGTCGTGTTCCGCCTCAAAAATCTGACCTGTATATCACGGATTTTTTTTTCATGATTTCAGGGTTGGTTCCATAAGAAAAATTGTTTATAATGTCATCATTGTGGCACAAGTGTGTGCGCAAATACAGAGTCCACAGTATAAGTATTAGTACTACCGTACAGTAGCGACACGCTCCGCACCCCTCTGAAACACTGTTCCTCACCTCTTCTCGCGTGGAACGTGCTCTGGGAACTGCTTTTAGTTTGAGCGGCGCATAGACACGCACACACATGCACGTATTTGTACAGTCTGTTATTTTGGTAGTAGTGTAGGCAATTATATCGTCTCATTTATATGGAGTGTCGTGGGTGTGGTGGCACTGGGATCTTCTCTCACCCTCATAGTCCCAAGGGGCGGCAAGTCGACTTGACCGGGGAGAGATGAGTGGTGCTCTGTTGTACTATTCTCTAAGTAACACAACCTAAAGCTCGACGCTGTGGCAGCGGTGAGTTACATTATCGAATTCACCGCTAACGCTACGTGAATTACCGGCTTTTGGTGGTCAAGGTTGAATAATTTGACTGTTTTAACAATCCGGGTATGAAAAACGAGATTCGATTCGACGTCGATTTCATGGCTGACACGATGTCGAGTTCGTCGTCGAGCACAGCCACGAATGGTAACGTCGAGACACGGGGAAATAGGTATCTAATGTTATTTTGTCCTATTATGCGATATCAATAAAATAACATGTTAACCTGACGATTCGAGATAATTGATATTATTAGCATTCATATCTTTAACTGTAATGGTAGTGTAATTAGTTAAATTGACTTATCAAGCTATTGGTAGGCAGGTAACTCAGCACCTCATCATCATCATCATCATCATCATGTCAACCTTTAGATGCCTACTGCTAAGCATAGGTCTCCCCCAAGAGGGTTCAGCCGTAATCGCCATGCTTGGCTGATGCATGTTGGCGATCGCAGTAGGTGTCGCCTTCTATGACACCCAATGGTAGAAAGAAATAGGGTGGTGCAATTCGCGGCCGGCATCGGCATCGACACCACAAGCACTTACCTATTGCCAAGTGCTCAGAGCTCTGAATTTAAGTAGGTATGTAGGACTTAATGTTAAATAAAATATACAATTTTATGTTATAAATAAGTCCCATGAAATGACTGCTAAAGAGATGTAAAATAGCAGTTTTTGGAACTAATACTTTGTCAAAGACACATTTGGGTCGTCTTTCATTTGAATTTTTATGTTTGTTGACGAATAGAGCGCCATCTCTCATTTCACATTCACAAATAACTTAGTTGGTCAAGGTCCGTGTAAATTACTCACTCAGTAGGTACTACCTAATGGTCCAACGAGGCAATCATAATACCTAATCAATTCATTATAAAGATAACTTAACACCTCTTTTCTTCGAAGGGTGGTAGAGGAGTTCATACTTACCGTATGTACAGTATTTACCACTTGTCAAAAACTCTCAGTAAATTGGAACCGTATTAACTTTCTACCTATGGACGAGCTATAATATGTTTCATGCATGTTGCAATTTCGTTTCGTTCAGACGTGTCGAAGTTTAATTAAAATAAATAAATAATCATTTGCTGAATCGTGACCTAGTTTTACCGAATAGCAATAGGTAGTAAAGCAAACTGAATACGGAGGCATAATATGTGTGTAAATAGCTACAGTGATAATGTGTTAAGTAATTAGCAAGTAAAACACTTGTATCACAATGGCAACCAGCCCCTTAAGCCGGGGTGGCCAAAGAGAATATTACAGTCTTTGGGGGTGGCAGATGTACTCGGACCCCACAACCTGCACCTGCGTCTGCTCCGGCGCCCGAGCCTGCACCCGCACCTAACCCTCAAACGCCCAGCCAAAGAGACGATACCATGAAGGATGTTATATCAACGCCGGAAATCCAGAGCTGAATGTCGTCCATTGAGCAGTGCTTAAATGAAGTGTGCTCTATTGCATCAAAGAGTAAATTAAACACGGAGCAAAATCATTGAGTCACTAACCTATGTCGAAAAGTTGGCCATGGCACATCGCAGATGGCCGTTCAGTACCAATCCCTTAGGCTGAGAGCTGTCCGAGCCCACTCCACCGTCCAAACACTCGAGGACCAAATTAATCTGTCGGAACAGATACGAGTCCTTAAGCTGACCATCGGAGCTATAATGAAACCTGTTACGGGAACTAATTCTTTTGCGGACATGGTTAAAAAAGGTACGAACAATTTCATACAGCCTTTAAATTTAAGCTCAGTAGCCATATACCCTAACGACAAACTGAAGTCGAGTAAGGAGACACAATCACTTGTTCAAAAAATTATATACCCAGAGCAAATTAAACTTTGAAAATAAGTAAAAGGACTACGCAAAATGGCGGTGTCATTATCAGCAGTGAAACAAAGGACGACATTGAGAAGGTGAAAAAATCGACGCAGCTGTCAAATTCAGGCCTTACAGTCGACAAGCCCCAAAAAAAAGCCTAGAGTAGTAATTATCTGAGTGCCCTCAATCATGCAAGAGAAGGAAGTGTTTACTTGTTTGTTCCACCAAAATATAGCCAAGAACCTTCAAAATTGCAACCTCGAGACCTTTTTGTTCTCCATTAAGTTAAGCCATGAGTCAGGTAAAACGGAAGCTGAGACCTGTAATTTTATAATCGAGGTATCTGCAGATATACGTAAAGCCCTGATATCGAAAGACAGAGTATTTATAAATTGGTCGTCCTGCCCTGTTTAAACACACGCTGCTATAAGTGTCAGTAGTACGGCCATGCGGTTAAATCTTGTCGGGAGTCCATCTATACCTGTGGCCACTGTAATGATCAGGGTCATTTCATTAAAGAATGCACAAAGAAGGCTGAGGAACCAAAATGCGATACTTGTTTGCACTTTAAAAGGCCGAGCAATCACAAGACAAGCGCTGCTGAATGTCCGGCGAAAATAATAGCCGAAAAGAGGTACATAAATTTTAATTCTATTGATTATGGAGGCGCCTAAGAGCGCCGTTAATCACGTTTGTTCTATTAAAGTATCGTTTGTTTTATTTATAACTAATTATGATTAATCATTTAATTAATGGCATAGACAATTTCTCTGTATCTGATTCCCAGATGTGTGATGTTGAACATTGTAAACAATATCTCTCCTCTTACACTAACCATACCTACTAACCCAAAATATTCGTAGCATTTTTAAGAATTTCGACAATTTCAGCATTTTTCTACAACGGTTAGACATAAACTGTGATGTTATTGTCTTAACGGAATTTTGGCTGGCCAAACAATACAACATACAACTAATTCCGGGATATAATATGTATAGAATAGAAGTAGCATAAAATACAATTAGTATAATGGGGTGATAGTTTATGCTAGAAGTCATCTCAATGTGTCTGTCGAGGAACCAAATATGCACGATTGTTACAGATTGTTAATTAAAAATTTGACTGAATTAGCGATACTTGCCTTATATCCACCCCCTTCTTTTAGAAATATAGATAATTTCTCTGACTCCCTAAACGACACCTTGCAGAACCTATCATCTTTCAAAAGCACCATTTTAATTGGAAATATTAATATCAATATTCTTCCCGGAAGTGCTGACGCATCCGCTGAGGAATACCTTAACCTATGCGCCTTACATGGTTTGCTTCCCGCTCACACGCTTCCTACACATCAAAGTGGCTCCTGTTTGGACCATATAATTTAAGTCGAATCTTCCTGCACTCGCCCTTGTAATTAATTCAACATTAACCGATGCTACCCTACTAATTTTAAATTCTAATTTATCGAAAGTAGTCCCTCGAATAATTTCTAGTTTAAATGTAAATAAACTTTAAAAGACTTACGCAATATTGACTTCGACCCAGTCTACGATTCTGCTGATCCACAGTTTTGTTTGTTGTACCTAATCGGAAATGTACAACATAAACTGCATACGAAAGCCAAATCTAGTCCAGATAATCGAATTTTGAAACTGTTATATAAACGATATCGGAACTTCTGTAATGATCTTCTAAGAAAAGTTAAAAGCAACTACGACAAAATTGCACTAGAAAAAGCTGGTACGAATAGTATAAAAATCTGGAATTTCATTAAAAGTGTAACATATAACTCGAAGCAAAATCAGTCATCTTCAGGTTTGTTACAAGCATACTCATCACATTTAACTTCTGCCAACATAGCAAATAATTTCTTTGTTAATGTTGGAAAGAGTTTGGCTATGTTCAGACGTTCACAACATCTAACGGGCACACTGTCGACGTATAGCTCTATTTTAACATCCTTTGCGTTGCTAGACACTGACGAGACTGAGGTAGAAACGATAATTATGAGTTTAAAAGACGACTGTGCAGTTGGCTGGGATGACATAACAAGTAAATTTATCAAACAGTTCAGGCGCATTTTGGTGCCGCCTCTAATTTATATTTAGCAAAAATGTTTATGTTTTTGTTTATGTTGTCTCAAAAAAGCTATTGTTGTTTCTATTTATTATAAATCAGGCAATAAAGATCAAGTGACAAATTATAGAGCTATGTCCTTACTGCCTTCTATGTCTAAAATATTAAAAAATATATATAAATAAAAGGCTTTTCAACTACTTGGAGGATAAATTAATATTATCTAGTCGGCAGATCGGATTTTTACCTAAAAAGTCAACAGACGATGCTTTACACTATCTGATTGACTATCTAGCACAAGAACTTGATAATGGTAACCACACAATAGGCATTCTCATGGACCTCGCTAAAGCTTTTGACACGATTTATATTCCTATTCTGTTGCGCAAGCTTGAAGCCATAGGCATTAGAGGCACCCAGCTGAATCTATTTAAGAGCTATCTAGAAGGCCGTACCTTATGTGTAAAGATTCAATGTGTGATTCAATTCAAATGTTCTCAGCTATGATAAAAAAACACGTCCTTCGGAGCTGTGATCAAGATTTAGATTACAAAGATCCTTTATGTACTTATATCAAAAATTGTGTGTACTAAAATACTCCCTTGATTTTTGATATAAGTACATAAAGGATCTTTGTAATCTAAATCTTGATCACAGCTTAATTGTTTCTTATGCTGACGACACTGCTCTTCTATTTTCGGCTGACTCAAAAATGAATGTAGAATGTCTACAAGCTTGCGCAACACGGATTTCTTGTTCTTAATAAATGGCTTCAAATCTTCAATACAATTCACTAACATTAAATGCAGACAAGACACATTACATCAAGTTTTCAATGCGCAAGCAAACATCAACTGTCACTAACTCAACATTATATGCCAATTATTTCACAATTCCCGCAAATAACCAATGTGTTTGTCCTAATATTAAAATGGCAAATACAACAAAATACCTTAGCGTTATATTAGATGAAACATTTTAATTCAAACAACGTATAGAAGCGTTCAATAATAGACTGCGTAAGTAGATATTTGTTATTAAAAAGTTACGCTATATTGCTGACCCGAAAATAATTAGACAAGTTTACTTTACTCTTTGTCAATCAATATTAACTTACTGTATTACGACATGGGGTGGAGCGTGTAAAACCAGGTTACTAACCATCGAGAGAACTCAGAGGGCGATTTACAAAGTTTCTATTTTCCGACCTTTCCTTTTTCCTACTAACCTCCTATACAAATATTGTGAAGTACTAACAGTTCGACAACTATTATTTATAATGGGCATTGTATTAAAACAACAGCTTTACCCTACAGCATTCAAAATACCAGTAAAAAACGTAAAGATATAGCCTGTCCACAAAAACCAACAAAACATGCGTTTATACCTTTTCTCTGTCCTCTCCTTTATAATAGACTAAACGCGAAACATTTCCGTGAACTACAAAAATTGAAAGCTAATTCTCAAGGATGCTCTCCAAAGCATGTCCTATGAAGATACAGAGAATTGACTAATTGTGATGAAGTAAATATTACCAACTTTCAGTTTATATTATATTAATTTAGAAATATTAGTTTCTACATTAGTTAAGGTACTCATCTATTTGTCTATTTACATTATTGTTTTTGTTTGATTTTCTGATTATTTATTAACTTTATAAAATTACTTCTGCTCTTCTCGCCTGATACACAGGATTACCTAGTTCAGGCACGGAAGTCTTAGTCTTAGTATTATAATTTACATTTATGCAAATTGTACTTGTTATGCCTTGTAATTTTTGAATAAATATTATAATAATTATTATTAATATAATTCTACGAAAAATGCTGAAGACACAAAATTACATTAAAATAGGTACAGACCTACATGTAATATTTCAATCGATATCTGATACTCAAAATGTCGGATATTATGCCATATCATAGAAAATTCTATGTGCCATTTATTGACAGAAATTTAATTCATCCACTATAATTATAAAGTTGAAAGGTTTGTTTGTTGGTTTTTGTGTACTGCTGGTCCGATTTTGCAAATTCTTTAGTTAACAGGAAGCTACGTTACCAGAGAGAGAGTGCTTTAGGCTCATTTTAAACAAATTATTAATATTTATGGAAGTCAAGGACATATCCATAGATTTATCTTTATCTAGCTAGCTAAGCAAATATAGACCTTGACATTTGGTACACCAATACTAGAACTTGATTGCCTACCTAATTCTTTAAATAGGCCATCATACATTATTAATGTTTCAGCAATTAAAATAAAATCTATAATGATTAAACAATATTGCAAATGTAACACTAGCTGTGCCCCCCGCCTCAACTCGCATGGTATAGGCACATGATCGGTTTTTTATTCATGTGGTATAGGTACTTACTCACTAAAACCTTTTCAGAAATTATATAAAATAAATCATATGATAATAAAATTAATGCAACTATTGATCAAAATATTATATTAGCCTTTGTGTTAACTGTAGATACTTTTTTTTCTTGTGGTCCCAAAATACTAGGATACATAGGAATCCGGGACTGCGGTCCCGGTCCCAATAGCCCCATGACCCCTTTCGCCTGCCTTGCCTTTTATGAGAGTGTGAGTGATGCCCTATCTCCCCAAGTTCCCCAAAATGATTTTTCATACATTCATTCCAACCGTCCCCAAAATGTAAAATGAATTAATTTGTAAAGTTCACGCTTGACCATTCCTCGTACTGACGTCTCCAAAAGTGTTAGAATAAAATAAAATGAGTATCTAATAAAGTTAAACTTATTTTGGAAGATATTTTCTCTTTATATAATTTGTGCTATGTGTTTTGAGATTGTTTCGAAATACATATATCCAGCCAGGGTGTATTAGAGATGGATTGTATCCAGATTCTTCTAGGGGAAAATGGTACTCTGTAAGGGAAGAAATGAGGTTATAAATTTTGCAACATGTACAATAAGCAACGTCGGTATGCAAACTGCATGATAGACAAGTGCAATGACAATATTTGATATTTCTGACTCATTCGCACTCATTAACACCACTGTTAATGAGCGCCTATTTGTTACTGAAGCAGAGAACAATGTCTGTTTTCAACCGACTTCAAAAAGGAGGAGGTTATCAATTCGTCTGTATTTTTTTTTATGTTTATTACCCGAGAACTTTCGACTGGGTGAACCGATTTTGATGATTCTTTTTTTATTTGGAAGCTGGTGCTTCCCGTGTGGTCCCATTTTAATTTGGTCCAGTTCTGGCAATGGTATCTATGGGAAAACCATATAAGTCTTAAATTTGCATTAAGAATGTACGCGATTTGATACGCGATTTCTCCGGCAAATAAAAACCGATTTTGTAAATTATTTTTTTTATGGATTGGGTATGCCTCAGGCGTGGTCCCATATAAAATTTATCGAAATTGATTCAGCACTTTTTGAAAAATCAACAAATACCCAAAAATTTTGCAGAGACGACGTTTTAATTTCTTCAATGTTTGGAGTAGTTAACTCTCAATCTCTGTTTTAACCGTGTTGCCGTTTCTTAATAGATTTGGATGAGAAATTAAGTAATATGACATGTGTATAAAAAGTGAAAAATTACTTTAGCACAGAACTAAAGTTATTTTTCACTTTTTAGTTTTTGAAGGCGGTTGTCTTTTTTGTAAAAAGCTTTTTTCTAAAGTAATAACAAATAACATTAAACAATACGTACATAATCATTGATTCGGCGACTATACCATTCTAGATTTCGGCCAAGACACAGTCGTACAATTTTATTTAATAATTTAAGGTTTGGGGAACTTGGAACTTGGGGAGTAGGGCATCACCCTCCTACTGTGAGTCAGTCAGGAACATTGAACCATTGCAATATCTAAGAAACGCGGGGTGCCCCGCAACGTTTTGAGGGCCTAGTGTGAGTTTTTTGTACTCGATCGCTTTAACGTAAACTCCAACTCAAATAGCGCCATCTAGTGGCAACATTAGGAAACACAATTATTCCATACAAATTGACATAAATAATGCGAACGTTTCAGTTAACGCGATCGAATAGGTTAACCTTTTGACCGCCACGTCACAAAATATAAAGGGGTACAGAAGGACCGCTCCTGCCATCTTCAAAAATAATTACCTAAAGTTGCCAGACTCACTAGGGCTGCTACTGTATTGACTCTGTAGGTTTTATTTGAGACAATATAAAATTTTATTGACACTGGTTGGAACTCTTTGCATTTTTTTATAACAAAATTGTCTTGTTCGTCGTGAAACGTCAATTACATCATTTTTATTCATTTTGACAACACGTGACAGTCGAGACTGAATTTAAGTTTGCTTGAAACTGCTTGAGAATGCCTTTAAACGTAATGTCAATGTATGCGTGCTAAAAATGTCGGTTTGTTCTGAGTGGTCTCTCTGCTCGGGCGCTAACGCAGCCTTACGTACTATGTGCCACAGTCATGTAATAGATGACACATGACAAACCAAAAAGTGCCCATCACGTCACGCCGCAGTCACGACTCCATGACATGACAGAATTCTACACGTAATTCCATAGAGTAGTCATTCGTAGCTTGTTGCCGCGGGCAGGCTTTTACTTTTTTGTCGTGGCGGTCAAAAGGTTAAAAAACTCACACTAAAGGCAGGGCCAGACTGTTATAAACAAGCTTCCAACAGGGGTCACCTTGGTGTGAGGCTTGTGGAGCCCACGGTTGGTGTTTGCGTCCACACTGGTTTACAACAAGGTTCCCACCTCAGTGTGTTGTCGACTCTTTGTTTACAACGGCGGTATCCACACGCGGTTTACAACGCGCGTCCGCCCACAGAGGTTGTCGAAGGTCAAACGAATTTTGGTTGCAAACAAATGTTTACACTGTTGTAAACCGCCGGTGGAGACCGATGTGGAGGGCTTGTTTACAACAGTCTGGCCGGGGTTTTAGGCACTCTGATGCAGTGAAACGTAGGTACCTACTAGGTACTACTCGGTAATACGTGACGTACGTAATCTTTCCGTTTTATGGTTATTTGGCACTATAATATGGACTCTCAGGCTATACATGATTATATAAAACTTGTACTTACTTCCCATGCAAACTCAA
Source organism: Charanyca ferruginea (assembly GCA_947361185.1). Lineage (NCBI taxonomy): Eukaryota > Metazoa > Arthropoda > Insecta > Lepidoptera > Noctuidae > Charanyca > Charanyca ferruginea. Next base: position 9,794,274 of record OX376074.1, on the reverse strand, counting down.
CATTCCCTATTCGAGGGGTTAAAAAGTTAAAAAAAAGCTCCTTAATTATTTACTTAGGTTGGCATTCGTGCTACGTTTCAATTTAATTGAAACCTGAACCTGAGCTATAAGATTTGTTAAACAACTCCCCCTTTCAACCGCTTAGGGGTTGAGGCACCAAAGTGCCCAAAAAATAGGTGCTCAACGGGAATACTACTTCTTAAGTGCTCGTCATCATAATAAAAGGAACTTGTGTGCAAAATTTCATGTTCCAAATTCCAATAGTTTTAAGATTGTATTGCTGTATAAGTGAGGGTCACACTATAATTATTAACTTTTAATTATTTTGGGCCATGAATTATTACTGTTAACACTGTTATCAAATCTAGTCCAGAGGTCCAATATTGTACCATCTAAAAAGGTCACTGCAGTGTGTATCTGCTTGTTCTTGATGTTGGTTCAAGATAAAAAATAAACTATGATGGCTATAATAAGTATTAGTATGTACTATCGTAGACATAACCCGCCTGACCACCACTAAGTTCATTTTTGCTTGCATTCAAAAGATGGAAGCGCTCTCTACCCCGCCCGTTGACTTCGCAGGCGCCAAGGGAAAAAAATGTTAACTGAGCAGGCAGGAAAGTCCGCGATAGTACATATCCCCTTATCTGTAACCAAGTCTCCAGGGCCTCAAGTCTGCTATTACAATAGTGTCAGAATGGTCTATCATTGATTTTCATAATGACGCCATTATATTAGTAGATTAAAAGTAGAGTCAAAATCAACAATTATGAAATCAATTACAGACCATTCTGACACTATTGTAGTAGCAGACTTGAGGCCCTGGAGATTCGCGTCAATTGTTTAACTATTGTGTCTGCTAATTGGACAGTTGAGCTCAATGCCGTAATATATAATTAATAATATATATTGATTTAAATTATTTAAATCAAAACTCAGAGCGTCGTATGTATCTCGTATAAAGATCGTTTTTTTATTGACATATGTAAATTCTATACTCATAAATTTAAATAAACAAAAGGTTATTAAGTAAAGGAAATAAAAAGCCAGTTTTATTTTAATTAATTTCTCACAAACCGGGGCAGATTACGCACAACAAGCAATACAATAGGTAGGTACGGATTTTGTTCCTAACTAACTTTCTAAACCAGTGATGCAAACTTTAAAGTTATGAACTATCAGCCAACTTGCCAACATTGTTCATGGAAAGAAGCACGCGATACAGCAATTATTACATGTAGGTAGGTACTCACATGATGTGTCTACGAAACTGAGTTTATTGCTATCAGAAAAAGATATTTAGGCTAAAGTAAATAAGCAACATTTTCAAAAGGCGGTGGGAAAAGAAACTAAATGTCTAAGTGCCTGGTGTATCGGTAAGGCAGCGTTGACCGTGATCTGCGAAGTTGAGTTTTAAGTAGATAGTTAAAACTAATTGCTTATTTTATTTATTTAGGGAAAACCGCAGAGTAAGTAATAATAAAGTACACATAGATTAGAACCACGAAGTTAGATTATAGGTACTTACTTCGTGATTAGAACCTAATAATAGAGCTAACAATTACACTACTCAGAAAGTCAGATCATTATCCACATATTTGTTGTAATCTATGTACCTAGTCAAAACATCAAAATTAGGCAGTAAAACTAGAGAGTTAAAACTAGATATTTACTTGTAAAACATTTAATCAAAATTTCAAAAATAGACAGTTAAAACTAGATATTTAAAATTAGATGGCAAAACAAGATAGTGAAAATCTAGATGTCTTAAACAAGATAGTTACAAAAAGATATTTAAAACTAGGTAGTTAAAATTAGATAGTTAAAGACTGGATAGTTAAAACAGGATATTATAGAAAAAGAGTTAGAGAGAGTAGTTATTTCTCCTTCTTTTCACATAGACGGTTTTTATAATATTAGGGAGATGTTAATTTAAGTAACTGACCATCATAATTGCTGCATCAGTTATTCAGTCACGAACATAAATCTGTATACAGATTGCAAAATTCAAAAGCCATTTTCTCGTAAAATAACTGTTTCAACTTATAGATAAAACCTATATCTAGTAGTTTGGGGATCAAAAGTATCCTATTCTAAACCGATTTTCTCCTAAACTATTGATTGAAATGTTATGGGCATTTCAATCAATAGTTTAGGAGAAAATCGGTTTAGAATGAGACCAACTGTTTACATGTTTTTGCTCGTGACTATACCTACATCAAGTTCAGACCATCAAGATCAAGGTTGAACAGACACAGTCCGCAGCATGTGGGACGTATCTGATGAGGTCCTAGACAACATTTCCACTTTCGTCTTTCTGTACGTTAGTAAAGAACAGTTTCTATATTAACTACAGCTTATGTCAATTAGTATGGAATAATATTGTGTTTCCTATTGTTGCCACGAGACTGCGCTGTTCCAGTTTTAATACAAATTGGAGCTTACGTTAACGCGATCGAGTTCGAATAAAAACTCACACTAGGCTCTCACTTGACTGTAATCGAGTAGTTATAACTGATTACTTTAGTTACAAGAATATCTTGTATTGTAAGTAAATATGTTTAAAAGTATTTTACGAGTATTCGTTAATTAATCAATAGCAAATTGAAGTAATTTTATATAACCACAAAATTATTTGTAAACCTGGGCCGGTATGAAAAAAAAATCTTAAAAGACTTTTATTATCGATTGATTTGTAAGTAGTACAAGACTTAGATGTGTATACCTACTTATATTTATGTAGAAAGTTTGATAGATAAAACAAAAACATTTTTTTTCAAACATCTTGAAAACTTAGAAATAATAATAACACTAATATATAATAATAATAAGCACGTGTATTTATTAATATATTAATAAAATAAAAGTAATCACGTAACCGTGATTGCAACTACATTTTGTAGTTGTAATCACGTAATCGTGATTGCAACTACAATTTGTAGTAAGTAATCAACATTTTTAACTACGATTATTTCATGTAATCTATTATTATGATTAGTAACTACAAAATGTAGTTGTAGATAGTAATCAGTAGTTAGATTACATTTTGGCCAACACTGCAGAGAGAGAAAAAAATCGTTCAATATTTGTCGAATGTTGAATCAAAAGTTAAGTATCGAGGATTATCTAAGGTCCTCAAAAGCCGATCACGATTCGTATTTGGTAAAATATAACCTTAAAAGTTAGCTGTAAATGCCAGGAAAGATCTGTGCTGTGTTAAATAATAATAATAATAAACCTTTATTTCGGACAACAAAGATCCATAGAGTGTTAGTAACATAGAAAAACTTAAGTTATCACCTAGTGTTAATAAAAATCAACCTCCGCACAAACTGCTGTATAATCGGAGAGCCGAAGCTCTCAGCAACAGTTTTCAGGATATTGTTTTGACTGTCCCTCACTCTTTACTCGTTAAAGCTCATTCAAATAAGGTCTAACACCCAATAACATGTTGTTATGAATAACCTACAATTAAATGGATGAGATTAGTACATACATAGTACCGTGTGGTGCCGGCCGTGAATAGTACCTACCACCCTATTCCTACCGTGGGTGTCGTAGACGGCAACAGAGGCATATTGACCAGAGGATGGGCAGCAGCGTCCTTCTGAGTACAATAACACCTACTGCGATCGCCAACATGCATCGGCCAATCATGGCGATTGCGGCTGAACCCCACTTGGAGGAGACCTATGCTCAGCAGTGAGCCATCTAAACGTTGACATGATGAGATTAGCACAGGGTAGCAATTCTACAAAAAAAAGATACAAATCGCCTCTATATACTTAACTAATGGCAAGATTTCATAAGACGTAAAATTTCATAATGTCGCTATTGAGATAACAAGTAGGTTTTTAATTAGTAGGATTGGCCTTCTAGTCTTGTTCTAGTCCTTGATTAACAGGTTTAGAATTTAAGAATGTTTGTTGCATTATTTACATTGTCAAGTAGATATGAAGATTTCCTTCAAAATCCTTCGGTTTTGTTACGTAATTGGGGGCCAGGGAAGCATTGCACGGGGTAGAAATAAACAGTCAAGTTGTAAATTATGACGAATAGAGAGAAACTGGATAAAAGCGAGGCACTATTAATTGAGTAAAAACTATTTTGCCGTTAGATAATACCTACCATGACCATGTATTATATTTAGTTGGCAACTTGACAAGTGTTTACGTGTTTGACGTATGTATCAGCATTGTAGCTCGTCTACTGAATAAGAATAATAAAGTATTTAGTATTCAACAAGTGTATTATTTTTTTCTTAAACGACTCTCGGTCACTCGTCAATGAGGAAAAGCAAGCTTGAGGTCAGGAATTCGAACCCCAATCGATGCACTAAAGACGTGAAATTGTCCTACCACTAAAAGAAGACTAGTTGGGATAATAAGGCTATTAGATGTACCTAATAAGGCTAATAAACTGAAAACACGTGTTCTAAGAAGCTATTTAGTATCACTACATATTATAAAACAAATTCCCCGTCCGCGTCTCTGTCCCTATGTAGGTATGCTCGCTTAGATCTTTAAAACTTCGCAACGGATTATGATGCGGGTATTTTTAATAGATAGTGATTAACGAGGAAGGTTTTAGTATATAAATTGTCAAGCGGGCGAAGCCGCGGGCATCAACTAGTTTTATATAATTACTAGCTTTTGCTCGCGACTTCGTCCGCGTGAGTGTCGGTTATCGCGGATCCAGAAGCCGCGGATTAAAAAGTAGTTAACCTATGTCCTTCCCCGGGTTCAAACTATTTTCATTCCAAATTTCATCAAAATCAGTCCAGCCGTTCCATCGTGAAAGCGTTACTTTCGCTTTTATAATATTAGTCTAATAAGTGTAGTTATTGAGCATGATTTATAATTTTTTACGAGATATAATTTTTGACCAGTAATGTATGTACATACCAATGAAATACCAAATAATAATTTATTATTGCATTACTTGACAAAAATAATAGTACCTACCTAAGCAGATAACTTGATAACACAACCCACTTGCTAAGCTTATCTTTAGCACGCCATGAGTTTTTGTTGCCACATATTTCGGGCAATGTGCTATACTTATCTCGTATTAAGGCGCTAACAAGCGACTTTTACAGATTTTAAACTGACAATCACGTCAAAATATGTAGTGTAAATAATTTGAAAAAAATATATGTTAAACTAGAACATTCTCTTAAACATTTAGTATGTCTATTCCGTAGGCTTAAGGATGACATTAGAGGCAATTACTGCAGTTGCCATTTGTCATGCTACCAACGGAATATAAGTCAAAATCGGTTGAACGGACTGTTAAAAAGGTTTGAGTAAATGTCTAATCTTATTGTGAACAGGGTATAGATTGCTCCAAATCTGGTTGTTTATGTGAGACCTTTAAATGTATCAGATTTTCAATATCTATTAGTTCAAGTGATTTGATTTTTATATATAGGCTCATAAAGAACAAAAGAAGGCTCATAGATGTTAATTTTGATATTCAATACAAAAAATGCTTAAGAAAACTAGAAAACGACCAGATTTCAATTAAGCAGTTTAAAAAAATATATTCTTACGTCTTAATAACACTCATTTCACAAGTTTTTTTTTTTATATCCTGGAGTTGGAAATAGACTATTTTTCCATTCAATATTGTTCATAATTAAATACAATCACTAGACCGCAATTTAACGTTTTATGTTGATTTTATGTTTTAAGTTGTGACAAATGTGACAAAAATAAAACTGATTTTATCGAATAACTTGACGTCCTACACATTAAAACCCATCTCTTGATTCAATTTCATTGGTGACAACGTTATGATGAATATTGGAGATTCTGCGTTCAGGTAGGTTATTTGTACCCGGTTTTTAAAAGGTCAAAAAACACTACCTATATGACTACAGAATCCGTGCGCGTGCGCGTAATTGCTGTGTTGTCAAACTAGTATTTGTGATTTTTATCTGAATTAAAAAATCAAATCACTTGAACTAATATTGAAAATCAGATACATTTAAAGGTCTCACATAAACAACCAGATTTGGAGCAATCTATACCCTGTTCACAATAAGATTAGACATAAACACAAACCTTTTTTACAGTCCCTTCAACCGATTTTGACTTCTATTCCGTAGGTATAAGGATGACATTAGAGGCAATTACTGCAGTTGCCATTTGTCATGCTACCAACGCAATATAAGCCAAAATCGGTTGAACTGACTGTAAAAAAGAGTAAATGTCTAATCTTATTGTGAACAGGGTATATGTATGTAATATTAGTTCCGTGAAATAATCAAAACCGCGACACGCCGTGCATCTGCCAATCGCTTAACCACTGCGTCAACCGTATACTTAGTTGATTAATTTGAGCATACGCGAAAATCGTTGATACTGTTACGAGCTGGGGTTCGGGATAAATAATTAACACCTATTTACACCAAATAGAACACAAACACTTTATTTAAAAAGTCACGAACTCAATAATCAATCACTTAAAAAAATCATTTGCAATAGTCGCAGTTTTCAGTTTCGCTTCCAAAAACTAACTTACTTTCCGCGCCTCTCAGTCCGCTATTTATATATGGCTTAGGACATATACGCGAACATTCTAGCAAACACGGGACTAATCGAGAATTAACCATCTCAAACATTCTAGAACCGTAGATCTGCTATTCGATAACAGATGGCGCCTGCGTGTGACGTAGTTCTGCTGTTCGATAATAGATGGCGCTAGCATGGCGACCTACGTAACAATACGTTGTTATGTCATTTGAGGAATGTGTGGAGAGCGCGGGGCGCGAAGGAACTGCGTAGTAGACTCCATAATTTTCCAAAAAAGACAACCGCCTTCAAAAGCTAAAAAGTTAAAAATAACTTTAATTTCGCAAGCCGGCTTTGCTTCTGTTTGTGGTTTTGTATTGCCACCGACTGCCGAAATTAAAGTTATTTTTTACTTTTTAGCTATTGAAGGCGATTATCTTTTTTGTACTTTTTTTTCGCTTGTTAGTGCCTACTTTTATCGACCAAATTATGTACGAAACAATAACACCAAACAAATATATTTTTCTTTTTTGTTAGCCTGTTCTGTCCCACTCCTTGGCAAAGGCCTCCCTCCATGCCTTCTATCTTTCCCGATTCTTTGCTTCCTCCCACCAGTTTTGGAGGAATCCGTCCAGTTCATCCCGCCATCTCCTTCGTGGCCTGCCGCGACGCCGTCTTACTGTCTCAGGGCTACAGTTCTGTGTCACCTGAGCCCACAGTTTGTCCGGCATGCGGCAGACATGTCCGGCCCAGTCCCACTTAAGTTGGGCAGCTTTTTGAGCCACGTCTGCTATCCCTGTTTTGGAGCGCAGTATAGTGTTTCGAACTCGATCCGTTAATTTAACACCTAGTATACTGCGCTCCATTGGTCGTTGGCAAACCTTGAGTTTGGACTTCTGGGAATTAGTCAAAGACCAAGTCTGTGCGCCATAGGTCAAGACGGGGAGAATACACATGTCCATGAGCACACATTACACATTTCCCTTAGTCGACTTTTACGACCTGCGCGGGATGATAAGCAGCTGATGCATTCTATGTTTTTCTTTTGCTCCCAGATCAGCGTAGGAGAATATTCACAATGGTATGGAACTAACTTTGAGGTATACATTATCCGCATTATCCATTCAAAAACAAATTATTATTATCGGACTACCGACTTACACTGTAAAAAGTTACGCGTGGTCAAATATTAAAAATAAATAATAATTTACGTAACGAATAGTGAACCTACCTACCGGGTACATTAGTAGTAAGTACCTATATTACCTGTGCCTCATTAGTGTTATATTAGTGCCGAATCCCTAGTTCACAAACAAAACAAAAATTTGACAATTGGCATCTCTTACTACCAGTGAGCTGAAAAAAAGGACGGCGACAGCTCAGACCAATAAAATTTAAAATTTAATTGGTCTGAGGGCGACAGATAACAAATACCTAAGTTAGAGATGTCAAATAGTTTTTTCCTCTAACTTTGAAGTGTTTTTAATCTATACGTTCTGAAATAACAACTATAATAAAATTGATTGAACATTTATTGACAGCCAATGATATTCTAATAAACAGATATTATGTTATACACTCACAAAACAAACGAAAAAAGTGTTCCGCGCAGCAGCGGCAGCACACATTTACACTTTTCATTCATTTTACAATTCACTACAAGTCAAAATGAAGAAAAGGGATGGCTTGAAAAAACCAACAAGAAAAAAAGAGACAGTTAGTGTTGTCAATTGCGCGTGAATGTAAACGGACATTATCCTGGTCACCAATCACCGCGTCTTGGCATCACAGACTAGCAAAATTTTACGAGACAGAAGGTACAAACCGCGAGTACATTTATACACGCGGTTTGTACCTATAACAACTAATAAACAGGACTAAATGTATAATAGAATATATAATTATAATAATATACAGAGTAGAAAATATTTATTTTGTAATAAAATTAATTTCTTTGTTTACGAACAAATGCGATCCATTCTTGAAGCCAGATCTCATTGGATAACCTTAACGAAGAAAGGATAATAAATATCTGTTGTCATATTGTTTAATTTCTAATTAGGTATATAAATGATTGAATAAAACAAAATTATTAAATATTACAAGGTTAGAAAAAAGAAAAACAGAACTGTGGGTAAACAATGACTTTACTGCCTACGATATCGCATCTGTACTTTTATTCTATGTCCGGAGTGAACGCGTCCTTGTCTTACTCACGTGAAACAATGTACTTCCATTTCTTTCTTTTTTCTAACCTCCAAATATAAGAATATTAGGAAAATAATTGAAATATATAAACAAATCGACGTATATTGCGTAGTTACTTGTGGTATGAGATCCCTTGTGCTTTATTAAATTGGGTATCATAATTGGTACACTTTCTAAATACACAAAATAGCATCTTTTTATTTTTTTAGCTGCTTTAACAAAGTGTACCATTCGTCGCCATGCGTGACGCAGACTAAAGGCAATACGTCCCAATTAGGACGTTTTTGAATCTTCAAAATTGGGCGCTCATAACATATCTGTTTAATATAATATCATTGTTGACAGCTCTTATTTTAATACATGTCTATTTCTTGTTTTATTGGTGAGAAAGTGATTTAGCTGGTTAAAAATGTTTGCTGCTATTGGGTACCTACTCCTAGGATGTTATTGTTACTTACTGAAGTTTTTGGGTAGAGTCGGTTCTTTATCCATCCAGTCCTTGATAGCAGCCACATCTTTGTCACTTACTTGACTCATCTGAAAAGACATATAAGATATAAGCATGGTGTTATGTAATCCTATGAATAGATAGTTCTTTGTTGGTGTGCATTATTGATTATGTAAGTATTAACGTGTTGTGCTGCGTTTAGGCGCAAAATGTCCAATTCGCAAAATGTCCAGCGGTCGCAAAATGTCTAATTCGCAGAATGACTAGTTCGCAAAATGTCCTATTCGCAGAATGTCCACTTCGCAGAATATCCAATTCGCGAAATGTTCAGTTTGCAGAATGTCCAATTCACAAAATGTCCAGTGGTCGCACAATGTCCAATTCGCAAAATGTCCAGGGCTCGCAGAATGTCCAATCCGCAGTATCTTCAACATTCATCATAACGTTGTCACCCCACTAAATGAATCAAGAGATAGGTTTTAATAAGTAGTCAAGTTATTCGCTAAAATCAGTTTTATTTTTGTTACATTTCTTATAATACTTTATAAAAATTAAATTAAAAATTTAAAAAAACCCCCAGCGCAAAACATAAAAGCGATTATGTAAAAAGTAAAAAATAATACTTTTGTTGAGCCATCAAATGTTTGTTCGTTGAAATGGCGCTATAATGTCGCGGCGGGGTACCGCTTAAGTAAGTCAGTCCCTCAATTTCATTCACTGTCTATTAATTTACCAGCATTTCCGACCAATTTGCTTCGATATTATCAAATTTTTGTTGCTAATCTAGTTGTTAATCTTGTTGCAAATCTAGTTACCATCAGTTCGCTATTTTAGATATTTAGTTATTGCTTTAAACTTAGCGGTACCCCGCCGCGACATTATAGCGCCATTTCAACGAACAAACATTTGATGGCTCAACAAAAGTATTATTTTTTACTTTTTACATAATCGCTTTTATGTTTTGCGTTGGGGGTTTTTTTAAATTTTTAATTTAATTTTTATTTTAAATTTTTTAAATGTAATTTAGTTTGGTTTTGTGTGGTCAGTGTGGTCACCTATAATAATATGTTTGAAAGCAAAGTAAACATCCGGTATGCGTCTAAGATCCCTACCGCAGCAAACAAAAGAGCTGATAACTTTAAAACTGCTGAACCGATTTTGATGAAACATGTCTAAGAACCATCGCTAGAGAATCTACTTTCAAATAAAAAAAACCGCATTCAAATCGGTTCACCCGTTAAAGAGCTACAGTGCCACAGACAGACACACAGACACGTCAAACTTATAACACCCCTCTTTTTCGTCGGGGGTTAAAAATATAAAATGAACATACAAAATCGTTAAATTGTGGTCCAGTGATGGTAATTATGAACAATATTGAATGGAAAAATAGTCTATTTCGAACTCTAGGACATTAAAAAGAAACAAAATTTGTAAATTGATTCCAATGTTGGGCTTCTTTCTTGAGTTTATTCATTGACAAACTCAGTGTTTAATGAAGATTCTTTGTATAGGCTCATATAGAACAAAAGAAGGCTCATAGATGTTAATTTTAATATTCAATACAAAAAATGCTTAAGAAAACTAGAAAACGACCAGATTTCAATTAAGCAGTTTAAAAAATATATATTCTTACGTCTTAATAACACTCCTTTTACAAGTTTTTTTTTATGTCCTGGAGTTGGAAATAGACTATTTTTCCATTCTATATTGTTCATAATTAAATACAATTACTAGACCGCAATTTTACGTTTAATGTTGATTTTATGTTTTAAGTTGTGATAAATGTGACAAAAATAAAACTGATTTTATCGAATAACTCGACTACTCATTAAAACTCATCTCTTGATTCAATTAGTGGGGTGACAACGTTATGATGAATATTGGTGATTCTGCGGATTGGACATTCTGCGACCACTGGACATTTTGCGAATTGGACATTTTGCGACTGCTGGACATTTTGAGATAAACAGATAAACACATTTATTGGTAAGAAAATTACAAGTCAATTTTTTTAGGTAAGTTATGAACGTGTTTTGGTTAGATTTGGACATTTCGCGCCTAAACGTTGTGCTGGTGCTGCTGCTTCGGCTGCGGCTGCAGAAAACCTCAAACGGAGAAAGTATACCTAGTAGGTATCCTTGGTGATAACTTTATTTTCGAGCCGTTTGGGGTTGAAACCCTCGCGTCGTTCGTGGGGTCCGAGTGCTCATTTTTTTTTAGGAAATTTCCAAACGTTTAGTTGACACTTCCTGTGATCCAAGAGCTGGTTTTTACTTTGGGTAATGCAGCCAGTCTCTTGGGCACATTCCCAGATGAAGGCGATGTGGAGGAATTTTTTTATGCCTTATTAAATTAGTTTTTATTTTGTTTAAGAGTTATAGGTTTTTTCTTTTATATTGTACGTATTGTATACAAAATTAATAAAATAAATACAAAATAAAAAAGTATTAAATGTGTCTCATCGTTCACGGTTGTAATATACTTAATAAGTACCTACATACCTACTTTGCCTTTTTTTGAATTTTCTTAAGGACCCCTAATTTTTTAATAATGCAATATAGCCTATGTTACTCAGGGATAATGTAGCTTTCGATTGGTGAAAGAGTCTTTGAAATGGAACCAGTAGTTTGTGAGTTAAATCTTAACAAACAAACAAATCTTTCCTCTTTATAATATTAGTTTAGAAGTTTAAATGTAAAACTATCTTTTGTTACAAACTCAAACTCAAAACTCAAAATCATTTATTTCAATTAAACCATTTACAGGTACTTTTGAATTGTCAGTCAGTCAGTCAGAAAGTTGAAGCTAGTTGCTCGTTCCAAACAGTAGGTTTCTATGGAGAAGAACGAGCAAGAAACTCCGTGAACACTCCTTTAAAATCAGATAAATTTTACAAATTTAGGTTGACATTATTGAAATTATAAAAGGCAACAACATTATTTCCATCGAAACGTTACAATAATGTCATCGCGGTAACTTTGACGTTTAATTCAGTTTATGATAAAAAAAAAACAATTTCTTTGTAAATATTATGTAGGTACCTATTTAGTACCTGGGCGACCGAGCTTTGCTCGGTATATTTTTTTTTCGTGATTTTAGGGTTCCGTACCTCAAAAGGAAAAAACGGAACCCTTATAGGATCACCTTGTTGTCCGTCTGTCTGTCTGTCCGTCTGTCTGTCAAGACCCTTTATCTCAGGAACGCGTGGAGGTATCGAGTTGAAGTGAAAACCAACAAGTCTACCTAAGTCCCTTGAAGCTGTGAAATAATTAAACTTCTAAGTTAACGTGAAAAAAAGATACGGCCGTTTATGCCGCAAAAAAAGTATATTTCGACACTCTCAAGGGCAAACCCTTATTATGATAAAACGCGTTTGCGTTACAAAATCACAAATACGGAACGCCTTAATAACTACAAAACCAACGCTTTAAAATGGTTAAAACTACCATCCTAATGGGGTTCTAAATACTAAGGATAAATTTAAACAGTTCATTAGTAGTTTTGACTGATTTTTGTAGTCAAAAGTAGTTTGACTGGCTATGAGTTTTGACTGTGACATCAAGAATTGCTCGTTTATAGGTATTAGAAGATAGATATTGTAGGTAGATAGGAACTAGACCAAAACTCATACTTATTTTTAAGACCTAGTAAGTAGGTAGTAATGCCACATTTAGATATCGGTTTTTTATTCATGTGGTGGTGATTCTAATTAACTTTGTAGTTAATTATATAAATAGATCTTATAATGGAGGAACAATAGGTTTTTAAATTCCACTTTGTTTTTAATGTGGCAAATTTCTATGATGATTACGTAAGCAGCAGTACCTAAGCAGTTTAATTGTCATTTTTTATTATTAAATACTTTACATTTTGAATTTAAGTAACACTGCATAGTGTCATGGAGGTCATGCGGTGAAGCGGCATTGCCCATGTGACCTGCGGGCCAAGTCTGCTATTTTTATAATTTCGTCATTCCAACACGATCCCATTGTCATTGTGCTAAAAGTTCGTAATCTGCTAAATTCATAATGGTCGATCATTGGTCGGTGGAATTAAAACCAATAACTGCACAATGACGTTCTAATGGTAGGTCACTGATCAAAGAAACTGTCATTTTTTTTGCAGTTTACCACCTAAGTCAGTTCAGTTGTCATTTTGTACGAGATGATCATTCTATTCTATATCATTTCTTTCAATGGCGTGTCAGTGGTTGGCCATTGGAAAGTCATAATGACGCCATTATATTAGCAGATTACCAAACTTGTCAAAAACAACAATTATGAAATCAATGATAGACCATTCTGACACTATTGTAATAGCAGACTTGAGGCCTCTGACACTATTGTAATAGCAGACTGGGCCTCAAGTCTGCTATTACAATAGTGTCAGAATGGTCTATCATTGATTTTCATAATGACGCCATTATGTCATTTTTTATTATTATATACCTACTTTACATTTTGAATTTAAGTAACACTGCATAGTGTCATGGAGGTCATGCGGTGTAGCGGCATTGCCCATGTGACCTGGGGGCCAAGTCTGCTATTTTTATAATTTCGTCATTCCAACATGATCCAATTGTCATTTTGCTAAAAGTTCGTAATCTGCTAAATTCATAATGGTCGATCATTGGTCGGTCGAATTAAAAGCAATGACTGCACATAATGACGTTCTATAGGTGACTGAACAAAGAAACTATAAAAATTTTTGCAGATTACCTCTTATGTCAGTCGTCATTTTGTACGAGATTAGGTACCATTCTATATCATTTCTTTCAATGACGTTTCAGTGGTTGACCATTGGAAAGTCATAATGACACCATTATATTAGTAGATTACCAAACTTCGCAAAATGAACAAATATGAAATCAATAATAGACCATTCTGACACTATCGTAATAGCAGACTTGAGGCCTTGGGCCTCAAGTCTGCTATTACAATACCCTGCATGATTGCAGAATTATTAGTAGTAGGTAGTAGTAGGTAGTATGACGGGCTGGTGTCCGCAACTCCACGCCTTAGTGCGTATTTTGCGTACGTTAACAGTTACTCCGTAAAACCTCATTCGGGTGAAGTGAACTTACGGCGCCTTTCGGAGCTGGAACGGGATTGGCTATTGGCTATTCGCTTGGGCTCGACAGTACGAGACAGCGGGCGGAGCTCCGCGCCATATCCTAGTGTCCCAACTCCCAATACTACCTTCTGCAGATACTAGCATAATAGTGATATGCATCAACTCACACATACCCACACATACCTATACAGGATATTTTTTTAACCAGTGCGGAAATTCTAGATACTGATTCTGGTGCACAAAACCAACAACTTTTTCTATGGGACCAACATTGAAATCCCAAAAACAAATTTCACTCCTCATAGAAATCGCAACGAATGATTGATCACTTAGATTTCGATGTTTGTCAATAGAAAAAGTGATTGTATTTGAGGACCAAAATCAGTCTCTAGAATTTACGCATTGGTTAAAAATGTATCCTGTACTAGCGACCCGAACCAGCTTCGCATGGGCCTATAGCCTTCCTCGGTAAATGGACTATCCAACACAAAAATATTTTTTCAATTCGAACCAGTAGATCCTGAGATTAGCGCGTTCAACCAAGCAAACAAACAAACAAACTCTTCAGCTTTATAATATTAGTATAGAATAGTATAGATACACTACACACTACATAATATTACTTATATTATATCATTCACCCACCTCACTCACCCTCACCACACCACACCACACCACACACCACACTTACCACACCACACCTCACACTACACAAGTCCGTGCACTCACCCTCACTTAATACTTTTATCACATTTTTTTTCTTGTGTTATTTCTTTTTACTTTTTGTCAATTTATTTATTTTGTACTCCCCATACAATATATAATAGATATCCGATGTATACTTCTTAGATTGGTATGTACCTAGTTTAACTCTCAATTTAATATAGAATATTATTATATCCTTGACTAGGAAGAGTCTGCGTGCAACGACGCTGGGAATCTTGTGTGGATCAGCGCATAATGCATTTTTTTGTACAAATAAATAGGTACTTCTTTTTTATTATGGTTTACGGAACCTCCTTCAGGTGTATACCGGCTCCCGATTCATGGTATGGTAGTAGAAGGAACCGTAGGGTTTTACCAGTACTATTAAGTATTCTGTGCCCACACGTAACCCCACGTTTTCCCAATAATGGTGTGTACTTTGTTTAGCAAACAAAACTCACACCCACCATTCATTTTTTTATCATTCAACAAAGTCAATAAAGATTTTTATGATTTTTATTATAAATGTAGTTTGTATTTTTATTAGTGGACGTCTAATAAGCTGTAGTTACGAAGGTGATTATGATTATAGTGTTATGTTATCGACCTTGCACTTCCCCATTTTTATTACTTATGTTATTATTGTTCGGTTCGTTGAACGGACGCGGTCAAATGAATAATAAAAACTCAAGGGTTTCGCTGCCCTAAAGAAAAAATTAAACCCGTATAAGATCCCCCCAACTTTTTGTTGGTGTCTTACAAACTGGTTTTCTCAAGATCTATGCAAAATAGGAATTTGAATAATTGCACATGTTGCTAGTTAGACCACGATAAATATATCGTCATAAAAAAAACAAATGTATATATTGCAGATTAATTTGAATCTAAAAAAAACATGATTTAATGATAATTAATCTTGATAGGTCGTAGGTGTCATAATACGAAATAGCTTTTTCTAAGGCTTCATAAAATATGTTTTGGTGGTCTTAATGAAAAATTTACAAAAATTACCGTTGCCGTCCCTTATTTTCAAGTTACAATTTTAGTTTTAATAGACACTAAGCCTAATATAACAAGGAAATTATAACCATTTGCAACAGTGTACTTTTCTACACTATCGAATCGGCAACGGCTGAACGCCCTGATAGGGCATAATTTTGCTGCAGCCAACTATTATTAGATTCTATCAAAATATACAAGAAAAATGAAAATCGGTGCCTAATTCGCCCTTTCTACCTATCCAATATTTATGTTTTCTAATCAACAAACGTTAGGTTGCTGAACATATAAGTGTAGATATTTTTTTCCTTGTCATAATACCTATTGTCTCTGCTAAGGCCCGTATAGTTAGCTCCTCTAGGCAGGTTTATTTCGCAAATTGTAAGCATAAAGTTAAATTCAATGTCAAAGCATTTGTAACATAAATGCTTTGACATTTCAATTAAATTATTTACTTTATTTATTTTTAACACTTTTTTTTTTGAATTGTCGAAGCTTCGGTTAGGTTGAAGCTAGTTGCTCGTTCCAAAAAGTAGGTAGGTGTCTCTATAGAAATACTAGCAAAAAACTCCACGGACACTCTTTGAAATCAAGTTTTTCCGGTTACATTATTCTTGTTGCTCCTAAATACAGTATAACTATGTGTAAACAATGTAGGTGAAGGCGAAAAAAAACAAAGATAAAGCATGTACACTAGATGACCAATCTCAACTGACAGGGCCCGTTCACGAACATAACGTGCAGATCAGCATAATTTAACTCAACATTTTAAACGGAACCGAATGATCGATACCACAGAAATCTAAATTATATCTATAATGGTGCCAATTCTGTTGTGCACGAACTAAATTAATTTTAAGCTATTTTTATATCTCTTTCTCTCCAATAAAACAGGAAAGAGACATATTATATTCATAAGAGCTGTCAATTTAAGTTGATCTAAAATTTTTATACAATTATAGTTGTCATTTCTGCACGTATTGATTAAAAACACTGCGTAGTTCAAGGGAAAAACTAATTTGACATCTCTATCTTAGTCATTGTCTGTCGCCGTCCTTTTCTTCAGCTGCCTGGTAGTAAGAACAACTGAACTGAAAGATGAAGAACAGTGTGAACAACAGAATTGGCACAAAATCTATGATTCGTATAGGTATCTATGATCGATACAGTAATTGGTTACGAAATTCTTCTGCTCAGTGAAGTGATGTATTTGCATCGTCATAAAAGTTAACACAACGTTCATTGGCGACTGGCGTACGTATATCTACTATCTACCTACATAATGTAGGTACTTACGGAACCTGCTCTATAGTAAGTAGTGTACCTACACCCATAGGTATAATGTTGCTAGGTAAATTAAAATGATAATCACCTTCTACACTATGATTAAGTATCATGTGAGAAACTCGCAAACGATTTTCTAGGATGACAGTTACACTACATTATACGTAGGTACAGAGGTCAGCATCATTCAATGATCTGTCAAATTTGTTTGATAGATTTTCAACTTTATTACAAATAATAAGGTTAATATTCAATTGGGAAAGTTTGTTTGTCGTTTCTCTGTACAAGTCCACTGATGATTTTTATTTTTTATTTATGGGGGAATGGACTTCGTGATCCAGACTTTATTATAGATTTAGTTGATTCTGGAACCCTAACAATGAACTTTTTCCTCGGTTATTTAAAAAACACTGCTGTCAACAAAATATATGGAGCAGCATTTCTTTTTTTAATATCTGTGGAAATCAAGTCTGGATCTATGGTAAAACATTGTGTCACGGTGTCATGTCAGCCTAAACTAATAAACTTCAAATAAATTTTCTAACATACAATTATTTTTAAATATTTGAAGTACCTATGACGGTTTTAAAAATAAAATCCTCAAATATAAACCTACCTAACATATACAAATATTCACAGTAAAGATTCATATTAAGCTATAGAAGGAAAAAAATCATAATAACCAAAAAATAATGTTAGGTAAATACCAATTTTGAGGGTACTTAATAAATTATCAAACTTGATTAACCTAATAATTCTTATGTATTAAGTATAAGAATAAACCTACTTACCTAGATTAGGTAAGCATATAAATACATAATAGATTAAAAAATATTCAAATAAATACATTTACTTAATCCTAAAAATAACCTGTTTTAAAATTTGTTGGCTAAAGATTACAGCCAACAAAATATTTCCTAATCCATTTCCCAGACAGAAAGAAAAGTAAGTAAATAGTTATAGCTTACCTTGAATTTATTGCAACAATAATTAAAATCGTGAATAGTTATCGATAAAACACGTCCCACAATAAATCCGACTTCACTCAGTGGTATCTTAACCGTAACTAAATAAATAAATACTAAAAAAATATGAGACTAGACTCGATTTTTAAGATTTGTAATGTCAAACGAACACTAGAGGGCCTAATGAACACGGGCGACACGCATTGCGGATTCTGTGGTAATGCGATTGTCGCAACAGCTGCCATTGAAACGAAATATGCCAAAATTTGGCCATACCTAGCTTGTTGCAACCGCATTTGTAAATTGCGTTACTCTGCTATCATAGTAAATGATAATGGTAGATATCTCCCTATTTTACTGACATACGTATGCATGCAATACCTCAATCACTCTCCAATTAACTTGCAGGAACCATTCGGAGTGATTTTCACCATTAGAGATGCGACAAACGTCGATGTAAGAGTCGCCACTGCTGGTAGTTTGTACCCTATTCCAAGCTGGATGGTCAAGGCTGGGTGAAGGCATTAAAGTCCGTTCTTGTACTTATGTGCATAAAGTCTAAATAAAACACGACCTTGACAGCATCTGTCGTAAAAAAAACTTTACATGATTTTTTTATCACAACCATGTCAATCATGTCACCTAAAAATACAAATTCAATCTGTAGGTACTTATAATTTAATAATGATAAAGTTAATTGTGAAGGAAGTACATTTTTTAATTGTGAGTTCACAGAATGGCACGTCACACTAAAATATTCTCAAGAATTAAAAGGGACAATCTTATCAGGGCCTATAAAATCTAATTTATCTATTGTAAATGAACACTTTTAAAAATAAATAATATATTTTTTAAGTTTAATCTTTAGATTAATTATTGCGTCTAATATTAGTTGATCTCCGGATAAATTATACAATGAGTGAGTTAATATTTGGTACAATAAAAAAATCAATTTTCAAAATCAATTCCTTTACATTTGACGGAGAAATCGCGTACCAAACAAAAAAAAACATACAGTCGAATTGAGCACCTCCCTCTTTTTGTAAGTCGGTTGAAAAATAATATTTGATCTTCTTTTTTAGACCAATATGTTTCTTTTTTTGGATAATTAGTAACTTTATCCTTAAAGTCCGACTCGGGAACAACAAATAGATATTTGACAGGTCGGGTGTGTTTGTTTTTTGCGAGCAGAGCGAGCGCGCGTCGCAGACTGATTTCTATTTATTGAGCATGACGTCAGCATCCGCTGTTAAAAGTGGCTCAGATAAATCAAATAACTTACTCAATTCTTAAATTCTCATTATTCAAAACTCAATTATTAAATATCAAATTACGGTTAATCATTAAATTACATCTATACTAATATTATAAAGCTGAAGAGTTTGTTTGGTTGAACGCGCTAATCTCAGGATCTACTGGTTCGAATTAAAAAAATCTTTTTGTGTTTGATAGTCCATTTATCGAGGAAGGCTACAGGCCAATGCGAAGCCGGGTCGGGTTGCTAGTACAAACATACGGGTTCGAACTGAGAACCTCCTTTTATTTTGAAGTCGGTTAAAAAGGTTCTATGTTTGTCTTTTATTTTTCTTTTTATGTTGTATGTTCATAGATATTTTCCTCAATTCAACACAGATTATAAAAAAAACAATGTTTGAGTGGATATTACCTGAGGTTGTCCCGTGGTCCTATGTCCGATATAAACTTTATAAAGATCTGATGGAGACTTTCGGAGATAGGCAATGGAACTCTTCGCAGAACTCGTATTGTGATTTGGTTATTATTACTGATGATCAAAGATACTTAATTGCTGGTTAGTTACCTACTGGGCGCCGCGGGTGCCTTGTCGCGGTTGCTGCCCAATCTGAGGGGGCCCGACACGTCCTGCCGGAAATTGTACATGGGTATCGTGCGGTCAATGGCGCTCTACGGGGCGCCTGTGTGGGCAAACAACCTGACGGCCCGCAACATTGCAATCTTGCGAAGACCGCAGAGGGCGATGGCCGTCAGGATTATTCGAGGGTACCGCACGATCTCATTCGAAGGGGCCACCCTATTAGCTGGATCCCCGCCTTGGGACCTGGAGGCGAGAGCACTCGCGTCACTATATCAGTGGCGCGGGGAGGCGCAAGAGGGCGACGGAAGACCCCTGCCCCGTGTTATCGAGGCACGCCGGTCTGAGCTCCACCGGGCCCTGAGGGCGGAATGGGCGACGCGACTCGCGCAACCCACTGCGGGGCACGCCGTTATAGCGGCGGTAAGACCAGTCATGGAGGCGTGGATCGAGAGGCGGCATGGCGCCCTCAGCTTCCGGCTGACGCAGGTACTTTCTGGCCACGGCTGTTTTGGGAAGTACCTGTGTCGTATAGGTCGGGAGCAGACACCGGTGTGTCACCACTGTGCTGCCTGCCCGGAGGATACGGCGCAGCACACGTTGGAGGTGTGCCCAGCCTGGGCAGGGCTGCGCCGCGACCTCGTTGCGGCATTAGGCGGGAGCGATCTTTCGCTCCCGGCCGTCGTTCAATCGATGGTCGAGAGCGAAAGTGCATGGGACGGGGTTGCCTCCTTTTGTGAGGAGGTCATGTCTGCAAAGGAGGCAGCCGAGCGGGAGAGAGAAGCCGTATCCTCTCTCCCCTCCCGCAGAAGACGCACCGGGCGCCCGAGAAGGGCGCAAAACGATCTGCGACCTCCATGAGAGGTGGCCTGCGGGCGGCGGACCAGGGGCGTTCGTCGTCCGACCAGATAGGCCCGAGTTGGCGGCGCAGTGTTCCACGCGCGCCACTCGAGAGTGGGTGCGGCCGCTATGGAAATGGCCGCACGGGGAGGTGGGACCTGCTGACGAACAGCAGATCATGGCCTGTCGGGGGAGCGGTGAATGCTTATGCGAATCCCGCACCCCCGGCCATAGGCAGAGGTGGAACACCGCGGTGGTTTTAGCCGGTAAGAGTCCGGCATGCCCCTCCGTCACCCCCACGACGGAGGAAGTCCATGAGGATTTCCACCGCGTAAAAAAAAAAAAAAAAAAAAAAATGGTTAGTTACCTATCCGTGGTTAACTCCATCCATAGAGTATGTAAGTTCTGTCTTTAGCCAACACATTTTGGACGAAAATAAGTATTCCATGAAAAAAATAGTACTTACACAACTACCTAGCTACAAAATAATAAAAGACGAAACATAATTTAATGTAATATGCACGGGTATTATGCGTATGTTGGTGATAAGGTTTTTTACTGTTGATTTGGTAATTACTGTTAATCTTAATTTGATGTAGTCAGTGTTATGATGTTGTAATGTTTCATTCTTTTTTAATGCCAATTTTGACTTTAACAACGTAATTATTTTGGATTAAGTACAGTCAGCATCAGAGAAAAGGAACCCCCTTTGGTAATGACATCAAACCGTTTAAGTTTTTTGTAATGTAACATAAATGTTGAACACAATAAACGTTATTATTATTATTATTATAAATGTCGAGTTGGTCTAGTGGTATAGACTGCAGCTTTGAAATCAAATCCGCTAATGAGAAGATTTTTTTTTCTTTTTTTGTTTTTTTTAATAGATGATTAGGTGATTTTTTGTTAATTATTATTTAAGAAATCAAATGTTAAAGTAGGTATGAGGTTTGTAAGAAAAACCAAATAGGTTGTATAACAATGTTCATTTATTTCTCTAATTACATTTCAAGGTTTTTATCGAATACACTTACTGGTTGAGTCTACAGTTTTCTATTGGTGTTAAATTAGGGTTATTTACTTAGAATACTAACTAAACCCAAAATAGGTACCCTGGGTGAGGTTTAGAAAGTTTTACATAATTTTGATAACGGTTCGTTTATAGATATTTCTACAAATATAATTACAATTCTTATTCAGTTGTGAAAACATTATACTTTTATACTCTATATGATTTTATCGAAAAAAAAACCTGGTTAAAAAATTAAATGTTGTCATTTGTGCCTGTGAATTATAGAGGAAGAACCAGCATGCTAAAGTATAGCAATATACATCTTTCTCTTTTATCACATTTTCTGATAAGCCTTTTAACACAACATTAGAAAAATATGTGACGTCAGACTGATGGTGCATCCTTAACACATTACAAGACTACTTGTAAACAAGAGTAACAGAATTGATAATAATAAAGGTTGCTTATTTTTGCTTAACTTCGAGATAATGATCCGACAAATATTGGTAATTATTAACACTTGCACTCATACATTCCAATGATTTTTTATCAGATTAGTGACACAATCAATCTGCCGAGTAAATTGTCTATTAATAACGGAGAGGATGGTTGCCACTGTCTATAACTTCTTGAAGTCGACTTTTCATGCCCGAAACCGTATTTAAACATACAGCACTATTTGTCATTAGTTTCCAAGTTTTGTTTGTGTCAGGTGTCGCTCCGATTCATTAGTGTAGGCAATTGAGTGAGGGCCTTGGCGATCACACTTCACGTCTCCCGTCGCTTGATACTTTTGTATCCATCTACGAACTGTTTTTCTCTGTATTGAAAATGATAATATTAGAAATACATAAAAAAAAACAAGTTGTGAGTAATACTGCAACATGATTGCAAAATTAAATACATGTGTATAACGTAAATCTTACCGTTATGTCCATATCTCGTGCTATTTTCTTTATGCTTTGTTCCTGATCCCAGAGAACAATAATTTTAGCCTTCAAAAAAGTTGTTAATCAAACCATACTATCGGTCACTCAACTCGGTCGGTCGGAACTGTTCAAAAACTTAATAAATTGGATGATATTACGACAAAGATATTACACACAAGCGGAATGGTAGGAAAATGAAACGATTTGAAAAGTAATTACCTATACCCTCAATCACAGATTAGTAAATAAGTCAAAGAATTATTCTAAATTCAACCTTAACTCGTACAGCGTTCATACAGCAGTAAACTTGCTGAAGTAAAACTACGGTAGTGCAACGATCGGAATCAAGCACATTCTATTCAACCAAACAAGAAATCTATGCTAAATTCAACCTTATCTTTTAGTTAATTGAGGAGTTGTATACATATTGCATTTTGTAAAACAAGACGGTAAGCTGTTAATATTAGGTCTTTACATATGAAATTGCCGCTCGGTATCAAAAAATTAAAAATAACATTTTTAAAAGAAATTATATATTTAGTCAATCGAAGTATGTACCATTGTTATCGATACACTTTCGCCATTTTATCGGGAGCTCATTGATCCCTTTGGTAAAAAAATCCTGGGAGCGAGAATCGATGAACTGCTTGAAGGCTGTTTAAACTGCCTCATCAGAATTGATTTTTTTTCCTTGTAAAAAGTTGTCCAAATTTCGGAATAAATGGTAATCGATTGGGGCAAGATCTGGAGAGTATGGTGGGTGACGCAGAGTTTCCAGTCGCAGCTCCTCTAACTTGGCGACCGTCTGATGTGCAGTATGTGGTCGAGCGTTATCCTGAAGGAGCAATGGGCTAGAGCAATTGACCAATCTCGGTTGTTTAATGGTGAGCTTTTCCATCATTGTTTGCAGCTGTTGACAATACATGTCTGCAGTAATCGTTTGGCCTGATCTCATGAAGCTGTAGTGGATGACACCAGCACAGGACCACCAAACACTAACTAGAATCTTCTTTTTGGTCAGTTTTCGCTTGGGGCAAGGTTTTGCCGGTTTTCCAGGGTTAAGCCATTGTGATGATCGCTTGCGATTATCGTACAAGATCCACTTCTCATCACAAGTGACAATACGATTTAAAATTCCCTGATTATTGTGACGATTGAGCAAGGAAGCGCAGCAACCGACGCGTGTTTGTTGGTGTGTTTCAGTCAATTCGTACGGTACCCACTTTTCGAGCTTTTTTACTTTTCCAATTTGACGCAAATGGATAGTGATTGTTTTGTCACTTACTCCAAAGGCTGCTGCTAATTCAGAAGTGGTTTGAGATGGATCCGCTTCAACTATCGCCTTTAATTCTTCATTATTCACTTGAGTATCCGGTCGTCCACGAGGCTCATTTTGTAAATCAAAATTTCCAGAACGGAAACGTTGAAACCAAAAACGCACCGTTCGTTCGTTAGCGGTGCTTGGCCCGTACACGTCGTTAATCCTTCGAGCCGTTTCTGCTGCACTGGTGCCACGGTAGAACTCATATTCGTAAATATCGCGAATTTTTAATTTCTCTATTGTTGTTGCAATAGAAATTTTCAAGCCCAAACAAATGACGATAAAACAAATGAAACACGAATTTTAAAACAATATTCTTTAGTCTTTATTTTGAAATAATTTTGAATTTGGAATTCCTAATCAAACACAAAATATTTGATTTCAAAGTTGCCAGTATTAAGTATCGGCAATTTCATATGTAAGGACCTAATATTATAAAACGTGGTGAAAGTTGAAATTTAAACCTTAATGTCTAGAAGACTAGACCCCGTTATCAATTTTGTTCGATAAAAGGATTAAGTAAAGCGATTTTAATTTTCGTTGTTATCTGGCATCCGTATAAGGCACGGTTTATATGATCGGCGGGCGCCTGGTGATGTGGGTTCGTATCCTCAACCGCATGTGAAGTGTCTTTTTGTAAGTTATTCTTGGTATACGGTTCAACTAGAAGCCAAAACAATACCATATACCTAATTATTAAAAACTAGCAAACCATATTTGAGTGGGTTTGATGGATTGGTCAGAGACGGGTGCAGCGGCGTGGGAGGGGGGAGCTGCTCGGGGCCTGAGTCGAGTGATGCGCACGCCGTGCGTTCGCTCGGGCGATAATCTTTAAGTCTTGGGGGGGTTCCTTTTTTCTGACGCTGACTGTACCTAATTATGTTTTATGTTTTGTGCTGGAACATTCATAATCATACACAATGTCAATATTGTGTCTAAATTAATTGAAAATTGTTACCGTTTCATAATGTATTTGGATGACAAATAAAAAAAAAAAAAAATAGAAAAAAAAAACTTTTACAAAAAGGATAACTGCCTTGAAAAACTTTACAAAATAAAAAAATATAAACAGGACCAACGCCACCGACTTCCGAAACAAAAATTAAGTATAATGTCACCATGTGGTTTTTGAAGGCAATTATCATTTTTTTTTAATATAGGTTAGGTTTTTTTTTAATATAGGGTAGGTACGATATAGGTACTTAGGTAGGTAGGTACCTACTTATACAAATAGTAAACATTAATTGGCAAGTCTCAATACGTACTGTAGAGAGGTAGTAGTTATAAGGCAGAGAGGCTTTATGTAATGAAGCCATAACTATTTAGTCTATGGTAAGAATATTCTGGATGCTTCTAGAAAGGTAGGTGATTCGGTTATATTTGAATGATATAGAATAAATACACTCGGCGTCACAAAAATCGCACCTCTCCGAAAACAAGTTTCAAGCATGTCCCGCCATCAACGAATACATTAAACCCAATTAATATTGGTATCAATCAAATTGAAAATTGGTATCAGTTAGAATTCCTAAACACAACAGATCTCAACAGCACGTGACGTTAAAAAAAATGTTGTTAAAATACGCATTATACAGCGGCCACTAATTGCACCTTCCTGCAAGGGTATAAAACGGGTGACCCGGATTAAATATGGGTCCCCTATCCGATCCAGATGACGCTATAACCCTCCTTCAAGAGAGTAATAGGGCCACCAGCACAATAGTCAAACACAAACACAGAGTACCGTCATTCCGACCTCGCCGCCGAGGTCCCCCGCGACGACACCGTAACGCCCCCGCCCCCCCCCCCCCTCTGACCGTAGCTAGCGCCAGCCCGCGTCGCTGAGCCTTTAGCTTTAAAACAGACCCTAATTAATGGAGACCCGATCCAGCCTATCCCTTTGCTGCCCTCTCTCAGTGACGCCCCAAGCCGAGGCTCTACCCAGTCACTTAGTTTATAAGTCTTAGCCCTGGCTGGAGGCCTTAAAAATCACTTTTTAAGGCACCACAGGATTGACCGGTTAAGCAGTCAACAACCTCTAGGTTGAACTGCGAGATACCATATCGAAAAAAATAAATGTGGGTCATTTGCTATCCAACCTTTGAAGTGAACACACGTGAACAGTTACAGCAAGAAAGACACCCCAGAAGATGGAAACCACTGCAGATGAAGCCGCTCAAGTCATTGCACTACTGCAATCAGGGATGCGATAATGTGATGTTGGCAACTCGGCAACTGAACTTGAGTCGTTTCTCCGTTCGACGAGTGTTCCAAGGCTTCCAAGAGACTGGTGGCTATATCCGAAGACGTGGATCTGGAAGACAACGGTGCACATTCGAAAGAGACGATCGCTTCATTGTTTCGACGTCTTTACGTAATCGGTTCTCCAATGCTGTTGAGCTGCTACAACAACTGCGATCAGCTCGCAGAACTTCTGTGAGCATCTCCACGATTAGAAGAAGAATGCGGGAGAAGAAAATTGCAGCACACAGGGCTGCTACAGGGCCAAAATTGACTGCACAGCATAGGAAAGACCGGTTGCAATTTGCCCGCGACCATGTGGATTGGACAATAGACCAATGGAGGACTGTGCTCTTCTCGGATGTGACAAGGGTGTGTCTTTTCTGCAACGACAGACGTAGAAGAGTGTACAGGAGGCAAGGGGAACGATTTGCACAAGCCTGTATTCAAGAGACAGTGGAATACGGGGGTGGCTCCTGCATGTTCTGGGGCGGCATGTCAATCGACGGCATAACGAACATTGTGTGTGTTTCTCGGACTGGAAGTGCTCGCAGGCAAGGGTCGCTGACTGCTCCTCGGTACATAACAGAGATCTTAGAGGAGCAGGTTAGGAGGACCAGGAGCAGTCCCTTATGCGGGTTTTGTTGGCAGTGGGTTCACGTTAATGCACGATAACGCCCGCTGTAACACCGCATAAATTGTAAGAAACTACCTGCAAGAAGTTGGGATCCCTGTTATGCGCTGGCCGGCGCGAAGTCCAGACCTGAACCCTATTGAGCATCTTTGGGATGAACTGAAATGGCGAGTACGGGCACATGATCCTGCCCCTACCACTCTCCAAGACCTCCAAGATCGAAGAGTCGTTGCAGAATGGGACAATATTCCTCAAGAGACTGTTGTCACATTAATTAGGTCCATGAGAGAACGCATGGAAGCAGTCATCAGGGCTAGGGGGGGTAACACTAGGTTTTAAGTTGTTTTTAAGGTCTTTGTTGTAATACTTGATGAAAAAAAAATAAACTTTTTAATCATTTGCATTAGCTTGCTTTTTTATTCCCTGGTGAACAAAAAATCATATAGCTATTGATTTATTCTGAAATTTAAATAAATTGCCTTTCTCCAATGATACCTTATAGTCATATGACTACCGTTGATAATAGGGTTAAAATGAGTTTAAAGGGAATTCTTAACGAGGTGCGATTTTTGTGACGCCGAGTGTAGTTTTTATACTATGACAAGGAACTGTCAGACCACGAGCCAGACAAGGCATGGTCATGTATTTCACCACTAACTAATATATGATCTTAATATAGACCTCTAACAATTCTCCGACGACCTATTTAACGTAGTTAGCATTCCGATCCCCCACATACCTACCTGGTAGCAATAATACTTATACTGTGCCTGTACCTGTACTTACGTGTACGGTACAACGTCTCAAATTGGCAAACACAATAGTCACGTCATTTATAATAATAATGATTAATAGGTACCTACGTATGTACCTAGCCAGTCATAATCGGGAGAATCTCTTATTATGCATCTACTTTACGTCATTGATGTTATTGAAAATGAGTAGGTACAGTTGAACATGCTAATTAGTTTACCTGGTAGGTAAAAATATTCATATTTCTGCTACACTAATATTTTTTTTAGGTACCAGGGATACCTACGTGCTCGAGATAAGAAAATGGAATAAAATAAAATATTGTGAGTGTAGTAGAAACATGAATGTTTTTGCCTATAAACCAATTAGCTTGTTCGACTGTACATGCGGCAAAAAAAAAAGCTAAAGAGGTTGTTTGTTTGTTTGGAGAAGAACATAGGCTAGGTACTTTTTAACCGACTTAAAAAAAAGGAGGTTCTCAGTTCGACCCGTATGTTTGTATGTTGTATGTATGTATGTTTGTCAGCGATTATCTCCCGTTTGGCTGAACCGATTTTGATGCGGTTTTCAGAAAAGTGTTTGTTACATTCTGGGGAACGTTTGAGTATACAACAAACAAATTGATTCAGCGCTTTTTGAAAAAAACAACAAAAACCGAGAAAACGTTTTCGTTTTTTCCATCTTTCCATCTTTGGAGGACTTTCAATCTCCGTTTTAACTGTGTTGCCGTTCCTTAATGGATTTGGGTGATAAGGAGGCACTAAAAAGTGGAAAATACCAACTTTCGTGAAAAAAGAGAACCGCCTTCAAAAAAAAACTAAAAAGTGATAAATAACTTGAGCACAGTTCGGAAGTCGATGGCTTTGTTCTGTTTGATGTTTTGTATCACTTTTTAGTTTTTTTTTGAAGGCGGTTCTCTTTTTTCAAAAAAGTTTTTTAATTCGCGATTTCGTCTCCATCCGCGATAACCGACATTCACGCGCACTAAGACGCGGTAAAGTTTATTTTAAGTTATCTACATTTAATGACTAGACAACAAAAATGTGTTAGAAGTTAATAAAAAAACATTACAAGTGCCTGCCTGGAAACACCTGTTTTAAGTGTTCTGTAGAAGTTGTGTAATTTTTATACCTAATTAAATCCACACTCACCCTATCTGTGTAAAGCTATTATACACATCATAATAAAATTTGACAAAGAGATAACTTGGGGTAAGAATATAGGCTACTTTTTAACCCGAGACACAGTATAAAAACACAAATAATGTATTTAAGTAAAGGCAAGTATTAGTTTACCGTATTAGTACTACCGTACAGTAGCGCACCACCTTTCCTCACCTCTTCCCGAGTCGAACCTGCTCTCGAAACTGCGTTCAGTTCAAGCGACGCGTAGACACGCACACTCACGCAAGTACCTACCTATTTGTACAGTCGGTTATTTTGGTAGTAGTGTAGGTAATTAAATCGTTTCGTTTGTATGGAGTGTCGTAAGTGTGCCAGAGATTTCCTCTTTGTCGACGATAGCAGACTTTAGTAAGTATTGCGCGAATCTTAGTCTATCCATTTGTACAAATTTGTTTGTATGTAGGGGGCATCAAGTACGTATCCCATTGGTTATGTAGGTACTTGATGGTAAGAGGTAACCTCCGGAACTATACTCCATTTACAATAGCATTAGACAGAAGTTAAAAAAGGTTATTTTTAATGCACACTTTGTAACAAAGGTACAAACATGTTTACAGTTACGATACACGCCAAATTTATTATAATCTATTTTTACAGCAGCTGTCGCACTTAATTGTAACCATTTTAATATTTATGTTAGACAATAATGCGGCTTTCATTTAGTTGAATTATTTAATTCCAATTTAATATTACAGTATTTACAGTGTCAATGATAAAAACCTAAAAGAAGCAGGAATGAACAATACCGGGAACGTGATTCGTCTACACTAGTAATAATAATAATAAATAATATAATAATATTATAATAAAATTAATATTAATTATTTAAAGAGGAAAGATTTGATTGTTTTTTTGTTTGTTGGTTTTAGGCTATATTAAATTTTCAAAAAGGTTAGGGATCCAAACTAAAACTCCAATAATGTAAACCAAGGTGTGAAAAAATTACCAAAAAAACTTTCTTACATCGCGTGCGTTGCGAAAACTATTGATTAAAGAACAAAATAATATACTACGTCTTTGCAGAACATATAATTATCTACAAAAAATATCGCGACAGCTTTATGTTAGACAATAATGCGGCTTTCATTTAGTTGAATTATTTAATTCCAATTTAATATTACAGTATTTACAGTGTCAATGATAAAAACCTAAAAGAAGCAGGAATGAACAATACCGGGAACGTGATTCGTCTACACTAGTAATAATAATAATAAATAATATAATAATATTATAATAAAATTAATATTAATTATTTAAAGAGGAAAGATTTGATTGTTTTTTTGTTTGTTGGTTTTAGGCTATATTAAATTTTCAAAAAGGTTAGGGATCCAAACTAAAACTCCAATAATGTAAACCAAGGTGTGAAAAAATTACCAAAAAAACTTTCTTACATCGCGTGCGTTGCGAAAACTATTGATTAAAGAACAAAATAATATACTACGTCTTTGCAGAACATATAATTATCTACAAAAAATATCGCGACAGCATATGTCAAACTGTTACAGTTATGTCATGCTACCACTTCACATGGCGTATTTGTGCAAATATTCGCCTTACTTGTATAATACAAAATAGACTTTATTGCAATACGTATAGGGTATAATTTGTATAATCCAAGTAAGGCGAATATTTGTACAAATACGCCATGTGAAGTGCCGGCATCACAATAAGTGTTTTTTCATTTAAAAAGTATATTTAAATGCCACCGCTATAAAAGCTCTTTTATTTATACTTTGGAATTAATCCTTATCAAAATAAATTCAATACCATTACCTATATGGCTTTTTGAATTATTCAATTTGGACATTCCATTCGAAAGATATCACTAGATAAGTTCAAAAATTTAAGTTATTTGAAAAATGTCGCATGATCGCCGCTCACGCCGCTCGGCATCATAATAATAATAATAAGCAATGTAGCGACATAATAGATGCAGTATACCCTGACATCGAGAATTTGCACGAAAAGGACTTTCATTGGTTGTGTTTCAGGGCAATAGTGTCACCCAGGAATGATAGTGTCAACGAAATAAACAATCTAATTATTCAAAAAGTTCCCGGACAAATAAAAAAATACAAATCGATAGACACCGTGACTAATATCGAAGACGCAGTCCATTAGCCCCAAGAGTTTTTAAATTCATTAAACCCTTCTGGACTGCCACCACATGAATTGACTTTAAAAATTGGAATTCCAATATGCTTTTGAGGAATTTAAGCCCTCCAAGCATGTGCAACGGGACGAGGCTGCTTATTAAGGAATTGAAGGACAATTTAATTGTAGCAACCATTATCATCGACTCAACTAGCTCATATACCGAGGATTCCGATGATCCCAAGTGATCTGCCAATCCCATTTTAACGGCTTCAATTTCCGGTGAAAACATCTTTCGCCCTAACGATCAACCAGTACCAAGGCCAAACTTTCGAATTAGTAGGGATTGACCTACGAAAATAATGTTTTACTCATGGCCGACTGTATGTTGGTCTATAGCGGGTCGGAGGTCCTGAAAATCAAATTACTGCCACAAAATAAATTAACATCAAATATCGTTTATAGGGAAGCTCTGACTCACTAAATTGATTTTCAGGAGCAGAGAAAGTAAAGTATATAGTAAAGGCCTTTCAATAAAAAAAAAAAATAATAATAATAATAATAATGCTAAAAAAATACAAAAGAAATATAATTTTATATTCGAATTTTCTTCATTTTACTCTTTTTTAATGACCCCACGCAAAAACGAGAAAGTATTAGGTTGGGGAACAAGTTTCTTCGCATTTTTTAAGAAAATTCAAAACAATTTTTAATATAGTTTATTTACAATATTTCAAAACAATTTTTAATAAAGTTCACCTAAATTTTCAACCTAACATTTTTCATCCTAACAATCACAATTCCTAACTACTCTGTCTCTAATGTTCATAATTCCGAAGCATTCAACTTCTTTTAGTCAGTAGCAATAAACATCTATTAAACTTTTATTTGTTTTCCTATATTTTCTCAACATACCCATCTTTTACACTATTATTCAAAGTCATATCTTTTTTGTTTATATTTCTTTTTATTCATAATAATCAGTATTATATACATTAATTTTGCGTGTAACTTTATTTTCACATAACATGTATAACGGTGTCCCCTTGTTTCGCAGACAGAAATTTCATAGAGTTTCGTTTCCCAGAAAATGTTTCATTTAATATTTGGTTCTTGTAATTTTATTTCAATGAAAAGACTATTTACTTCAATGAAACATATTTCATAGAAACACAATTCAATGAATTTTTATTCACATTTTTTTGTTTAACAAACTTATCAAACAGTGGAATTATTTTTTTACGAATTTTGTTTGTTCAGTGTATTTTTCCATGGAATTTATTTCAACGAAAATATAATTATATAAATAGACAATAACTAAAATATTGTCTATTTATATAATTCTATTTTCGTAGTAGTAAAAAGTTAATGAGAGAAACGAATCGCTGCGAAACCGACTCCACGTAGTCTTAGGCGCGGTGGGGCGAGGCGGCCCGCGTAAGCCGAAGCTGCGGCGGTGAGCGTGAATACCATCTGCGACGATAAGCTCCCGTGGGATCGCCGGAGCCCCGCAACGCCGGAGCCGTGACAGAAATCATGCCTGCTGCATGTTGCATGCTCGCTTGCATGTTGCATGCTTGCTTGCATGCTTCATGCTTGCTTGCACGCTGCATGCTACATGGTTGCATGCGCACTGCATGCTTGCTCAAATTATGAATATCATCTTCTACCCACGAGTATGAGTGAAAATATTATGGTAATTATGTTTAGGGATAGAAGCGTTATGATAAAAAAAAAGTTGGAGTTTAAATATATTTACATTAATGATATTATTAATTACAATTTTCGGAAACATGAGTGTTATGAACATCGCCGGTAGCACTACAAATAGTATGAATGAAAACTTTAGGATGAAAAATTTTAGGAAGAGTGATCATTCGGATTACAAATCCTTAGGAAGTACAATTTCGGGTAAAGAACTTTAGGTGAGCCAATATGGACCCTTTATGTACATTTAACTAAAGTATGTAGGTACCATTTTGTTCGATAACTTTTTGCCATCTTGTAGGTCTTGTAGGTCTTGTAGGGACATGATCCCATTGCTATAGAAATTTTGGGACTTCTGATCAAAATACCGCGACAAGTGGTTTTGGCAGTCCTCTCGTGATGTTACCCTGACACTGCCTAAAGAATTCTGAAGAGACCGAAACAGGTGGAAATCTGAAGGTGCAAGGTCAGGACTATACGGCGGATGCATTAACACCTCCCAGCCAAACTCTCTTAATTTTTGCTGAGTGGCTAAAGATGTGTGAGGTCTAGCGTTATCATGATGAAAAACCACACGCCTTCTGTTGATTAATTCCGGCCGCTTTCTCTCAACTTCTTGCTTTAATCTCATTAGTTGTTCGCAGTAGAGTTCAGAATCGATGGTCCTGCCTGGTGGTAACAGCTCAAAATGAATAATGCCCTTCCAATCCCACCACACACACAGCATCACCTTGTTGAGAGTTAACCCGGGTTTCGCCACAGTCTGTGAAGCCTGACCGGCCTTTGTCCACGACCTTTTTTGCACGTTCTTGTCGTACGTGATCCACTTTTCATCACCAGTTATCAGCATCTTCAAAAATGGTTTGGTTTCAATACGTCGTATAAAGAATCACAAATGAGTACACGGTTCATAAGTTTCTTTCAGTGAGCTCGTGAGGTACCCAAATATCGAGCTTTTTTGTGTACCCAGTTTATTTCAAATACGCCAAAACTGTTTTGTGGTCAATTCCCAGTTCTTCAGCTACGTCGTAACTACTGATATGCCGATCTTGCTCCACTTTTTCAAAAATGGCATCCATTTTATCCGTAATAGGGCGACCAGAGCGACGTGCATCTTTGACATCAAAATTTCCGGATTGAAAACGCTTAAACCAAATTTGTGCTACTCTCACAGACACTGCACTAGGTCCATATAAACATCGCAAATTTTTTTCGTGGCGTGTGAAAAAAAATGAAAAAATGTATCGAATTTCTTCATTAGATTCACTCATCTTGACAGTACGAAAAACAAATACAAATCACACATTTTCCTAATTTGAATTTGGAATTATGTTCTTTAAAATTTAAACTTTCAATGATACCAAAACCAGCCAGATACAAATAGTATAGGCAAAGAGATTTTATTACAAGTTCATACATAGGTACTATAGTGCGAAAATACTTTTTCCCCAACCTATTATGTATGGGAGAATGTGTGTGTGTGTGTAAAAAATATAACTTTTGAAATCTTTGTGATGCGAAGCCGCGGGCTGCTAGTTTCACTATAAATATACCAAATTTAAAATGTTAACTAATTAAAAAAAGACTTTTATTTTGTTTATATTATCATATTTATCATACGTCCCATACGTCCAATAGATCTTAGATCTATTTATCAAATGTATGTTACAAAAACAATGTTGTTAAAAAATATATATTATAAGTTGTCTTTGAAATTTAAAAATGTTTTTAATTCCTGCTTCCACACGCCTCTTTTTTTAATGCTTTTATAAATGGAGTATAGGTACAGCTACTCGTCCGATTTCAAAAAGTCTTTCACCAAAGCTATGTTATCCCTAAATAGGTACTACCTATTAGGCAATTATTTTATTATCAAAGATATTAGGGACCCGTAAGAATCACGCGGACGAAGTCGCGGGCAAAGTGCTAGTACAATACGGTCAACGTAGCTTGGCGCGTCTGAAGTTAGCTGTTTGGCTGCGCAATGGAACTTTTAAGAACGAAATTGTCTACTGCGCAGCTAATCGGCTAACTTCAGACGCGCCAAGTTTCGTTGACCGTACTGTAATTTATAATAGCGAGGATTTTTGTTTATATTTATATGTAGTAAAACTTAACTGATAGATTGAAGTAGGCACTTTAACCAGTCCCGATCAAAAGTAAGCAACTGGATATTTCTACTAAACCTAGTACTTACCTACTTTTAGTTAAAAATATTTTTCTAGCTATACCCTGTTTACAATAAGATTAGACATAAACACAAACCTTTTTTACAGTCCCTTCAACCGATTTTGACTTCTATTCCGTAGGCTTAAGGATGAGATTAGAGGCAAAAAAGTGGTTACAATAACAACTGTTTACTGCAGTTGCCATTTATCATGCTACCAACGCAATATGAGTCAAAATCGGTTGAACGGACTGTAAAAAAGATTTTTGTAAATGTCTAATCTTATTGTGAACAGGGTATAGGTAATTATAAAAAAAGGCCAGTCAGGCCACAGTCAGTTTAAAAAAAACAAGTTTATTTTTTCATTTAAATATTTATTATTTAAATATGCATAGGTAATCTAAATCAAATTCAAAGTTAGTACTTACCTAACTTGTTGCTATTAAATATTGCGGAAGTAATCGCCTCATAAATACCTAGGTATTTTTCATACTAAGTACAAGAACCTAATGCCCCGCAACTTTGTCTAACTTTTAATAGATAGGCAACTAAAATCATTCTCATACAATAATTCGTTC
Organism: Charanyca ferruginea; assembly: GCA_947361185.1. Classification (NCBI taxonomy): domain Eukaryota; kingdom Metazoa; phylum Arthropoda; class Insecta; order Lepidoptera; family Noctuidae; genus Charanyca; species Charanyca ferruginea. The sequence continues at coordinate 9,758,783 of OX376074.1, read as the reverse complement.
ACGTGTAATTATAGTTAGTTGCTCCGAATTAATGATAGCAATTGACTTTTTACAATGTAGCTGTAAGTAGGTATTAAACATAAAGTACGTAAGGCTGCGTCGCGCCCGAGCAGAGAGACCGCTCAGAACAGAACAAACCGCCATTTTTAAAACGCACTCATTGACATTACGTGTATAGGCATTCTCAAGCAGTTTCAAGCAGACTTCAGACTCGACTGTCACGTGTTGTCTAAATGACATTGATGAGACATTGACATTTCACGGCGATCGAGAAAATTTTGTTAGAAAAAATTGCAAAGAGTTCCAACCAGACGTGTCAATAAAATTTCATGTCGTCACAAATAAAACCTACAGAGTCACTACCACAGATATAGATAGAGTCACTACAGTTGCAGCCCTAGTGAGTCTGGCAAGTATAGGTAATTATTTTTGAAGATGGCGGGAGCGGTCCTTCTGTACCCTCTATATTTTGTGTATTAAGGTACGTTTAGACTAAGACACTGTACACTCACACTCAGTGTATATGTTACGGCTAAAACCCGAAGTGCGGCTACTAGTTTTAATTAGTTTTAACCGGCTAGAACTAGATGTAGCCGCAGCTAGCAGTTGGATAAACTTAGGTGTACCTGCGAGCTCGGGACTTTTAAACAGAAGAAGACGGTCGATGTCAGGTCGACAGCGCTCCGCTGCGCGGGGCTCTTATTTGTATCTGCACACTGAGTGTGAAACCCAACTGCCTAAAGAATTAGACAAATTTTGGAAACCAAAATAAAAGTAATATCAAGGTTATCCTCTACCAAAGTTAATTATCATTCTTGCCTGACATTTAAGGTACCTAACATCATACCAAATCAAATACTTAATTAATAATTATTATTTCTTTCACACTACTCTATCTTGTTCTTTTTTTCTGTCTTTATATTGGTATTAATTTGATTTTGCAATGTGAAATGATGATGAAGTATACCAACTGTTACTATTATATGTATGTATACCTGGCATACTTATTATTTGTGAGTACATAGTAAACTATTATCATCATCATCACCCTAAGCAGTGTCTAATACTGCTAGACTGCTTGTGAATGCCTTTGTGCGAAAGTACAATTACGCGAATGGAGGTTTGCGCAAAATAACATTTCCGCAAACAGACACTTGCGAGGAAGTATCTTTCGGGCAAGTGGATTCGCGCAAGTGTATAAGCAAGGAATTTCTCCTATAGGTAGTGTAGGTTCCTTTTATATGGACATATAACTCAACAGTATCCTTTCGCACATATGTCCTGCTATCACATGCGAATCCACTCGATGTTTTGCTACTGTCATCCGGCTGCTGTGCAAGCCTCCAGCTTTATTAATTTATGCAGAACCTAACTAGGTTAGATGAAACTCACCCTGGTTCCATCTCACATCTAAACCGGGTTTCGCGGGAACGGACGAGGCTAGTGACTGGGAATGATCCGCAGGCCTTCTAGCCCGCCATCGCAGGCCTCCTCCAGGTGGGAGTAAGTGTTGGACTCCCCCCACGACGTCTACCACGCGCCGCCACCTCGGGTTTTAACGAGTAGGAGGCGACGGACTTGAGGATGCCCGTCGCCCCTAGACACAGTTAGGGGGGCTGGAAGACGGCATTGTCCGCCCTCTATCGATGGCTGGTACGATTTGCGTGGGTTGGATAACAGGTCATCGGCTGCTCGCCCCGCACACTTGCTTCTTCGCGCCGCCGATACAATGACACGAGTAAATGAAACCCACCTAGTCTAGCCTGACTTGAAGATGATTTACCGGTTCACAGCCTCTTCTTAAGAACATGTGTAGGTTCCCCAAGTCTCCAACGTAGACATCTACGTCATACATTGTCAATAAATAAGTATTCATTGTTTTAAGTAGTACCTTTGGACTTTATTAATGTTATGAAGTGTGTCCTGGTTGGAAATTGGCTAATTGGCAATAATGTTTTGGAGTTAATGATCAACGGAACAAAGTTCAATAACAATGAAATTGCTGGTACCTAAAACTAAATTCGGCTGGTTTAATATGTGTTACATAACCCATAAAATATTAACGGGAAACATGATACCTAGAATAGGTACCTAAATGCGATTTATTTACCTCGATTCGTAATGGGTAGGTCGCTATTTAAACCTCTCATGGTAAATTCAGGTAAAGTCAGCTTGAGATAATACTTGATAAAAATCCCTGCACAACCGTGAGGTAAGTATGCAGTCTCGGGGAGTATTTTCTTTCCTTTTCCCGACGTGGGGATGCACCGAGATGTGGTCTAAGTGAACAAGAGCCTCACCCCGCTCTCCTTAGCGAACGAGAACTGGCGCAAACTTAGAGTACTAGATACTAATGACCGTAGGGAGGTAAGGCAGAGTTAGAAGCTTCACGGAAGCTTCTACCGGGCTCTACATGGGCCTGGGAAGTTGATTTCTTGGCGTCTGTTTCCTGGCAGTGTTTCGGTGACCTCTTTGGGAAAACCGAAGGTTTTGTTTGTGCGATTATGGACGTTAAGTTATGATGACGAACAACTACCGGAGATACATTGTGAAGGACGGCACGGTTGACATTTGTCGGGCATGCCACCGACTGGGAGAATCCGACACATTATATCTAGGTTCTCTGGTTCTCGTCTGGCTAACGAACTGGTTTTCGTTCTTTCAAAAACTTGGTCTATTCATTGCGTTTCTCGTAGCAACATCTAGAGAATTGACTTTGTTTATGCTTATTGTGGAAAAAATATTTTATATTTGATTTTATTTTCTTTGATACCTTAGTTATATCTACTATTTATAATATAATTGAACAAAAATTCAGAATAGAACAAATTATTTAAAATATATCTTTACACCATTTATTAAAACAAAACAAAAACATTTTTTTACATTTTTCTCTTGCAGCAGTTATAGCTAAAGCTATTGCAGCGTTTTTACATTTTTGTTTAATGTTTTTCATATGTTTTTTCGTAATGGATTGTTATAACATTTTACAATTTATTTTTATGCCCTTTTTCAGTCACTTTTTTTGACGAAGACTCTTGGCTACGAGTTTAATAAAACATTATACATTAGACTTGCTTAAGTTTTCTATTATTTTACTAACTAAATGATCAGTTTTGTCCATGATATCATCGTAATGACTTGTAACTATATTACTGCACATTCACACTCCTACTAGTAGTTGAAATATAGGGTATTCAGATCATTATTCTGAATGATCTGATTACCCTATATTTGACTGTTCGACTATTCGAGTAACCCCTTAATCATTTCAGTTTATTCCTTAGATAGCCCTACGTATTTAAAATACATATTAAGTTTATGCCTCTGTTTATCAATCCAAACCACTTGTAACCATTGTCTTATAGATCCAGATCCCCCAATTTTCTCTATTCAGAAATGAGTGTTGTATTCAGAATCCTCTACTCGAAATGAGTGTTGTATTCACTTGAAATGGGTCTTCTATAATAACAAGGCCCTTTATTTGAAATGAGACTCCTATTTAGTGACATATACATTCAATCACAGCAACCTTTTAATTATTTCATAGGTAAGTACACCAAAAAGCTTTGATCTGTTAGTACTAGGACATTGGGGGACATCCATAGATCCAGGGCCTCAAGTCTGCTATTACAATAGTGTCAGAATGTTCTATCATTGATTTCATAATTGTTGATTTTGACAAGTTTGGTAATCTACTAATATAATGGCGTCATTATGACTTTCCAATGGTCAACCACTAACACGCCATTGAAAGAAATGATATAGAATGGTAATCTCGTACAAAATGACAACTGAATGACTGACTTAGGCGGTAATCTGCTACAATTTTGACAGTTCTTTTGATCAGTGACCTACCATTAGAACGTCATTGTGCAGTCATTGCTTTTAATTCGACCGATCAATGATCGACTATTATGAATTTAGCAGATTACGAACTTTTAGCAAAATGACAATGGGATCGTGTTGGAATGACGAAATTTTAAAAATAGCAGACTTGGCCCTCTCGTCCCGCAATATCCTCTATTCAGAAATGAGTGATGTATTCAGAATTCTCTACTCAAAATAGTGTTGTATTCAACTTGAAATGAGTCGTATATTCAAGGCCCTTTATTTAAAACTAGCTTTTGCCCGCGGCTTCGCACGCGTGGATGTCGGAAAATATCCCACGGTAACGTTCTACCGGAATTAAAAGTATCCTATAGGTGAATCCAAGTAAATCAAAAAAAAAATCAAATCAAATCAAATCAAACAATGTCTTTTTTCACTTTTTTTTATTGTGTGACCACCGTCAGCTGGAGACCTCCTCCTATATTGCGGATATCCATCGTCTCATGTCTGGGTGTCCTTTAGAAGTGGTCAAGGGTACCTCTTAGTGCAGCTACTATCTTTCATGCAGGGTGATTTGTAGTTTAAACAACCACAAGGATCATGTATCATGGTTGCCTTCACAGTACCGTAAAGGAGAGGGTCCTGTTCAGGTTCAGGTATTTCTGGACAAATAACTTTGTCGATTTGATCTGGGTTGATACGCTGCTCTAGCCACAGCAAGATGTGGATGTGAGGAAGACCTCGTTTTTGTCATTCCACTGAGTATATAAAGGAAATCATCCCCCTAAACAGAGTACCTTTGGTCAGAAAAGCCATCATCTTTTTCACCTTTAAGTGGAATACCCTGGCAATAATGTCGTGGTGATCGTATGACAAGGTAAAAGTATTTCTGTGATCTTTTTCCATCGGGGATTACATGTGAATGTGATAAAGAGTTGAACGGCCGTATTTGCGCACGTATGTCATGGCGTCTTGTATACGCTCGTGCATATAGCGTGGTCTCCCGATAAAAGATGACGGGAGCACCGCCTTCTGACTTATGTGCTCACTATCAACGCCCTACCTCCCTATAGCATCCCTCATGTGTACATAACTGTCAGCCCTTAGCTGCCCCTGGTTGTTCCTGATATAGGTCAACCTTTCCGTCGCTATTTTAGCGTCTATACAAATTTTTCATCCCGTTTTACCCTCTTCATAAAAATGCTGATACATGTGATTATTAATTACCTACCAACCAAAAGGCTAAATACAAATGTTCATGGTTTGAACTACAAAACGAACGGGTTTTCCCATTTATACATTCATCCCTTATTTTACGCCCTCAGGGACTGATTTCCCAAAAAAACTGAAAAAGGTGGTTTTTTATTTTTTAACCACAATGATAAGTAAATACCAATTTTCATGGTTTAAGAGCGCCCATCCCCATCGAACGAACTTCAACGCAAGCGTGATTGAATTTTTTTGTTTCAACCAACGCAAAGCTCGAAAACAAACGAGTGAGTGAGAATGCGATAACATCACAGGGAAATTGGCGCGCGGGAATTTCACAAAACTTGTTCCAGGACATACGTGTTTTTAAAAAAGGCATTACACGTTCAAGGTTTCTATGAAGCTGTTTTTTACTTTTTCGATGTATGAGTGCATTATGAACGGTCAAAGTTCAGATAAAATTGTGCAAAAAAACTGATTTTCGAAAGTGTTTACTAAAGGACATGTTTCATAATGGGCCCAGTATATGTACACCACTTCAAAACAAAGAGAAAATTCTGTAGAATCCGGGAAAAATACAGATAATTCATTTAAATGTATACTATTGTGGTAGAAATTGATATTTTATCATTATTTTTATGGATTTTCAACATGGCGTCACTCAGATTTAGCTACTCTATAAACCAAAGATCGACCATTGATCATAGAAAGAGAACTGTCATCTGTCAGTGTCACAACAGTGTCACTTCAGTCACTTTATGTCTCGTTTTGTTTCTGGTTTCTAGAGTTCTTTTTAACAACCTCCCTTTCGTTTGTTGAATTTAACACTGTTTCTTTCCCATCTGTTTACCTGGCTATCCACAAATCGCAGCAGAAAATTAAAATAATAAATATCAAACGTCATTAATCAATCAAAATGACAGCTTACCGCCATGACTGTTTATTTGTTGTGTGTTGCAATTTCAAGTGAAATTTCTTGTGTTTTACCTGCTTACAAAACCATTTTAAAGTAATTGGACAGTTAAGAACTATTTAAAATGTGTTTCCCTGTTATTAAGTATGGCGTACAAGGACTGGGCCCAGGCTCCATACATTTTGAAACAACTCCATTGTTTCTCAAAAAAGTTTATTTTTGGCTTCATACAAACCTAGATTTAAACCACAAGATACCTGTGTGTTAAAAATATTTGGAAAATATTTTGTTATAACGCCGTAATCGCGTACGAGCGTTTGTATGGGAAATATGACGGGATGGGCGCTCTTAAGAGCGTGTATTTGATTAGTGACGAAAACTTAATGTTTTCACATTACGATATTGCCCAGAGCAATATCGTAATGATGTGAGCAGATTATTAAAAGACAATGACATTTTTAGAAAGATTAAGTCTTGATTTAGGGAGCTACAGAGTAAAAGTATAATTTTTAATTATGGTTTTTAAAGCGAAGACAATCCTTTCATAGCGTTTTACGAAAATAGACGTCAGAGTTAACTTTCAGGACGCATAGAACCATTATAGTATGCCAAAATATAACGTTTTATGCGTTTCTCCATTGTTTCTTAAAAAAGTTTATTTTTGGCTTCATACAAACCTAGATTTAAACCACAAGATACCTGTGTGTTAAAAATATTTGGAAAATATTTTGTTATAACGCCGTAATCGCGTACGAGCGTTTGTATGGGAAATATGACGGGATGGGCGCTCTTAAGAGCGTGTATTTGATTAGTGACGAAAACTTAATGTTTTCATATTACGATATTGCCCAGAGCAATATCGTAATGATGTGAGCAGATTATTAAAAGACAATGACATTTTTAGAAAGATTAAGTCTTGATTTAGGGAGCTACAGAGTAAAAGTATAATTTTTAATTATGGTTTTTAAAGCGAAGACAATCCTTTCATAGCGTTTTACGAAAATAGACGTCAGAGTTAACTTTCAGGACGCATAGAACCATTATAGTATGCCAAAATATAACGTTTTATGCGTTTTTCCAACAGGATATACAGTCTTAAAGTGTATTACAGAGCCAAAATTACGAAAATATTACTATTATGTATTAAAAAACAATGTTGAAAAAGTACAAAATCGGTTCACTTTAACAATTTTTTTTCTCCAGTATTTGAATAAAAATGTAACTGTTAGATATATTTTATAAAAATAAAGGTTATGTTTAATACCAATACAGAATATTTTTTAGTCCGTTATACGAACTCATTTCATTTAGACAATTCTTTTAAAAAGCACTGTAAAACATCGCGCGCTGTCGTTTGCCGATCAATTTCAATGATTCGTGCTTATTTCGTGCGTATTTTTTTTCTGATGCACACAAACAGACTGTTGTATTGTACTAGTGTGTGTCAATGCTGCTACGTCGTTCTAGCAAACGTTTTGATTTTGAGTTGAACTAAATCGAATACGCGCCCTTAAACTACAAAAATTACGATTTTCCATACAAACTTTCAACCCCTATTTAACTCCCTTAGGGGTTGAATTTAGAAAAATCCTTTCTTACTCCTTGTCTACATTATAAAGGAAAACTTTATGCAAAATTTCAGCTTTCTAGGTCCAAGGGTTTGGGCTGGGCGTTGATGAGTCAGTCAGTCAGTCAGTCAGTCAGGACTTTTCTTTTTATTTATATAGATGAGTCTTCTATTCAGACTAAATAGGAGTCTCATTTCAAATATAGCTATTTGAAATGAGACTCCTATTTAGTGATATATTCGTTCATTCACAGCCACAGCAACATTTTAAATATTTCATACACCAATTTAAGATATTCAGATCATTATTCTGAATGTTGGACTCACTGAGGAATAAACTGAAATGATTAAGGGGTTACTCGAATAGTCGAACAGTGAAATATAGGGTATTCAGATCAAGATCATTATTCAGATTCTGAATGAAATTTCACTGTGTGTGTAAATGAACAGAGCAGTTCAATACGAACTGCTCTGTTCATCACTATAACATACCCTGCTTATGGATAAAATTGCCTTTAATGGTATACGCGGTAATTTGCTCAGATGGTTAGCTTCATATATTTTCAATAGAACTCAGAAGATTGTCATTCATGGGCATGAATCTGAGTCTATAGTTGTTAAATCCGGAGTTCCTCAGGGATCAGTATTAGGACCCTTTCTTTTTGTATTGTTCATTAATGACATTAAATATTGTTTTGTCAACTCACATTTCTTGATGTATGCAGACGATATGAAAATTTATAACAACTGTAAAAACATTCGTGACTGCTATAATTTACAACAAGACCTTGATAGATTTTATGAATACTGCCTCAAAAATAAACTCTTTCTTAGTCTTCCTAAATGTTACACAATTTCTTTTACCAAAAATATAAATCTGATCAAATTTAATTACTCAATAAATAATATAAGTCTTAATGAAGTTCAATCTGTCCGCGATTTGGGAGTTACCCTTGACTCTCGTCTGCATTTTGATGTTCATATTGACAATATAGTTAAAAAAGCCTTTCAGATGTATGGACTAGTGATGAGATTTTCAAGTAACTTTGTGCGACCCTCTACATTCTTAACATTATATAAATGCCTAATTCGGCCGCAATTAGAGTACGCTGTCCAAATTTGGGATCCTCTATACGATAAGTACAAAGATAGGCTAGAAATTGTTCAGAGAAAGTATCTACGTTCTATGAATTACAAATGTCATCGCCCTAAAGTCTCCTATAACCAATTACTGACACATTATAATGTCCTAAGTTTGGAATCTAGACGATTACTTCTGGGTGTAATGATGCTGCATGGTATATGTAATAATAGATTCGACTGCATTCCTTTATCCAATAGTCTAAATTATATACTTAGTACCTAGATCTGTTATGCTTCGTGGGGTACGTGTGCCTCGACTATTTCACACAAACTCGTGCAGGACTAACGCTGGTGTACGCGTGCCTCTTCGTCACCTCTTTGATGCATATAACACTCACTTTATGGAGCTCGACATATTTACTCTTTCCAAACATTGTTTTAAGGCAAGAGCAGTAGAGTTATTAACTTCATAAATAGAATCTTTCATATATTTTTTTAAATTTCTCTCATCTTAACAATCTTTTATGATGCATACTGTATGTCTGTTTTCTATTAACTTCTTTTTTTTGTTAATTCGTGGACAATGGTGTGGGTTACATGTGTAGTAACATAAATATGGAACAGATTATGTAAGATAACTATATTTCTAAGTATCGTGCTAATTTAAGAATTTTTAGTTAAGCTTGGCATGTAACTGTTTTTTGTCCCTAACAAATAAAATAAAATAAAATAACAAGCTGTTTAGTATGAACTGCTTAATATAACAAGCTGTTCAATATGAACTTTTAATGTCGAAACATGCGGTTGATAGGCGATTAACTGTTATATTAATATTGCTAATGGTTAAGAAATAAAACTGATAAGTAGATCAAGTTTGAATATTTATTTGTACATAGTTATAAAAATATTATTTCTTATTCTCAGTCGTACACTCTTGACTTCACGGAGTGGTCATGGTCAAGGGATCGTCTGAGAGGTTGATTGCGGCTTTTGCGAGAAATATTATTTAATATATAATACACATATAATATATAATTAATTATCTTACATTAATATTATTAACATTTTCACTGACCTAAATATTAGAATCCTAGTAAGTTTATAGATGAGACATTCATACTTTGATTTATAAGCAGGTTTAACATTCTATACTCATTAGTACGTAAACAGATCAAAGCTTTTTGGTGTATGTAATAATTAAAATGTTGCTGTGAATGAATGAATAAATGTCATTAAATAGGAGTTTCATTTGAAATAAAGGGCCTTGAATAGAAGACCCATTTCAAGTTGAATACAACACTCATTTCGAGTAAGTAGAGGATTCTGAATACAACACTCATTCTGAATCTGAATGTCCTATATTGGTGTATGAAATATTTAAAATGTTGCTGTGGCTGTGAATGAATGAATATGTCACTAAATAGGAGTCTCATTTCAAATAGAGCACTCTGAATAGAAGACTCATTTCAAATAAAGGGCCTTGAATAGACGACTCATTTCAAGTTGAATACAACACTCATTTTGAGTAGAGGATTCTGAATACAACACTCATTTCTGAATAGAGAAAATTGGGGGATCTGGATCTATAAGACAATGGTTACAAGTGGTTTGGATTGATAAACAGAGGCATAAACTTAATATATGTATTTTGAATAACTAAATATGTAGGGCTAACTGAGGAATAAACTGAAATGATTGAGGGGTTACTCGAATAGTCGAACAGTGAAATATAGGGTAAACAGATCATTCAGAATAATGATCTGAATACCCTATATTTCAACTACTAGTAGGAGTGTGAATGTGCAGCATATAATGACAAGTGATTACGATGATATCATGGACAAACCTGATCATTTAGTTAGTAAAATAGTACAAAACTTAAGCAAATCTAATGTATAATGTTTTATTAAACTCGAGCCAAAAGTCTTCGTCAAAAAAAGTGACTGAAAAAGGGCATAAAAAGAAATTGTAAAATGTTATATAAAATAGGTATATCCATTACGAAAAAACATATGAAAAAATTAAAACCAAAATGTAAAAACGCTGCAATAGCATGAACTATGACTGCTGCCAGTAAATTAAAAATAGTTTTTTTTTTGTTTTAATAAATGGTGTAAAAAGATATTTATTTTCTAAATAATTTGTTGTTTTCTTCTCAAATATGCGTTACCTATACAATTCTATTCTAAAATGTATAATTCAGGTATTAAAGAAAATAATATCAGATATAAAGTATTTTTTCCACAATAAGCAAAAAGCAAAGTCAGTTCTCTAGATGTTGCTACGTGAAACGCTATGAATAGGTCAAGTTTTTGAAAGAACGAAAATCAGTTCTCAGTAACTCAAAATCACTTCTTGAGAAGTTAAAATTGCGGTATCTGGATCTTCTGTGATCCAGATAACCCAATTTATACTACTAGTCAGTCTTCGTTTTTCATTTGCCTTTTCGCAACTATATGTTGGGGCCGGTTTCCAGTCTAACCGAACCGGATGCAACTGAATGCCAGTATTTTTATATGGAGCGATCTTGGTAATGAAGAATCGACCCGTATTCGATTAAGGGCGCGTATTCGATTTAGCCGAACTCAAAACCTAAACGATTGCTAGAACGGCGTAGCAGCATTGACATACACTAGTACAATACAATGGTCTGTTTGTGTGGATCAGAAAAAAAAATACGCACGAAATAAGCACGAATCATTGAAATTGATCGGCAAACGACAGCGCGCGATGTTTCAATATTCTGTATATTAAGCATAACCTTTTTTTCATAAAATAAATACAGTTATTTTTTTATTCAAATACCTACTGGTGAAAAAAAAATGACAAAGTGAACCGATTTTGTACTTTTTCAACATTGTTTTTTAATACATAGTATTAATATTTTCGTAATTTTGGCTCTGTAGTAGACTTGTAGTAGAAGGCTGTATATCCTGTTAGAAAAACGCATAAAACATAATATTTTGGAATACTGTAATAGTCGTATTCGTCCTGAAAGTTAACTCTGACGTCTATTTTCGTAAAACGCTATGAAAGGATTGTCTTCGCTTAAAAAAGCCATAATTAAAAATTATACTTTAACTCTGTAGTTCCCTTTCTAAATCTTTCTAATACCTACTGTAATTGTCTTTAAATAATTTGCTCACACCATTACGATATTGCCCTGGGCAAAACGCCAAAACATGAAGTTTTCGTCACGAATCGAATACACGCTCTTAAGGAGAACTAATATTTAAATAAAAACAGGTTTAACAATCTTAAAAAAAAAATATATTCATTACAAATCGTTTTTTTAAATACATATTTATGCCTAGAAAACACAACATTGTGCAAAATATTACCTGCTCGTAACGTAACTAAACTAATGGAATGTTTTATTTATAATAAGTTTATGAATAATATTTAAAAGTACCATACCAGAATACCATACCATGCCACACCATACCAGAATCATGGCGAGATCCATACATTCATTTGTATGAAAATAAAAAATCATTTAGAGGGTTTAAAATATTTTCCAACGTGGCGAATACATTACCAGGAGTAGATTGATATACTTACCATATTTTTAAACACCGCATAATTAAAATATTTCGAAATTAAAATAACACTTTTTCGTCTCATCTCGTTGCCCATTTTGTTTTTATATAAAAAAAGAAAGTGACATTAACGGATCTATCAAATAACAAATTGGCAGACAAGTGATGTGAATCGTTGTTTTACAATGGCGGAGTTGAAAAACCACATTGATTTAATTATTATTTGTGACAGTATTTCCCATAAAACGATGCAATTTCTGTGTTAGAGCTGCGAAACAGCGACTTTCAGTGTGACTGTTACTGTCAGCCGCCGTTTCGCTCTAAAATAATGAGTTTTTCGTTAAACTAAACACTTTTAACGTCCAATTTTATTGCGGGGTTTTAAAAATATTTTAAATGCCTGAAGATACTCTTTAGGTACCGTACCTACCTACCAAAGAGTATAGGAATTATAATTTCAACTTCTCTGAACATTTTTATTTTTATGTACAAATCCTGCCATCATCCTTTGTAATGGGTATACAAAAACACTTGACGAAGCAGAAACTTTCATTTTCTTCCCATGTGTTTTTATTATATTTGGGATCATACCTGTCATGTTATCTCTTAACCACCCTTGGTTGACTGGCAGAGAATGCTTAAGGCGACGATATACGCCGGCGACCTTGAGCGACCAGAGAATAGTATGCGCTGCGTCCAAAACTCTCAACGATTAGTCGAAAATATAAGAAAACAATAAAAGATAGTATTCTTTAACTTAAAAAAAGGCGTATACTAAAAGATAGATAACAAAATTGTCTGTAAGATCGTAAAAGTTTCGTTTAAATATTCCTGGTAGATTTTGTGTGATTATCAATGTTTTGTCCGCGTTAGATACAACTTGACGATTTAATTAAACTATTTAATATGAACTTAATCAAAAATATTCACATACAAAATGATTAAGAGAATGTTCTAGTTTAACATATAATACTAGTTAGGTTTTATTTTTTCAACCGACTTCAAAAAAGGAGGAGGTTATCAATTCGTCTGCATTTTTTTTTTTTTTTATTATTATTATTATTTTTTTTTTTTTATGTTTGTTACTTGATTTCTCGGGACTGGGTGAACCGATTTTGATGATTCTTTTTTTATTTGGAAGCTAGTGCTTCCCGTGTGGTCCCATTTTAATTTGGTCCAGTTCTGACCATGGCGTCCATGAGAAAACCGTATAAGTCTTAAATTTGCATTAAGTATATGCGCGATTTGTTACGCGATTTCTCAGGCAAACGTAAACCGATTTTGAAAATTCTTTTTTTTATAGATAGGGTATGCTTCAGGGGTGGTCCGATATACATTTTATCGAAATTGGTTCAGCACTTTTTGAAAAATCAACAAATACCCAAAAATTTTACATAGACGACGTTTTAGTTTCATCAATCTTTGTAGTAGTTAACTTTCAATCTCTTCTTAACAGATTTGAATGAGAAGGAGGTACTAAAAAGCGGAAAATAAAAAGCTTTTTACAAAAAAGACAACCGCCTTCAAAAAGTGAAAAATAACTTTAGCACAGAACACACATTTACCTACTTTAGTTTCGGAAGTCGGTGGCAATACAAAACAACAAACAGAACAAAGCCACTGAATTTCGAAACTAAAGTCAATGTGTGTTCTGTGCTAAAGTTATTTTTCACTTTTTGAAGGCGGTTGTCTTTTTTGTAAAAAGCTTTTTTTTCAAATAATTTACACTACACATTTTGACGTGATTGTCAGTTTAAAATCTGTAAAAGTTGCTTGTTAGCGCCTTAAGGCATTAAGTCCACCTTTGTACCTTTGTGCATGAAATATTAATCAATAAATAAAAAGGGGTAGGGGCAGCCATTTTGAGTTTATTTTGGCAATCGGTAGAGAATAGGTATCTTCACTCTAATAAAAGCTTCCTTTACAGAGGATCTCGTGGCTAAGTTAAAGCGATCGGTCAAAGGTTAAGCTACGCTAGCCGCGGTCGGTCTGTGGATGGGTGACCATCCCTTTCATACAGAGTTCCCTCAATGCCTCTTGGCTTTTACTTAGCCACGAGCCCCTGTTTCTTACTAAACGTAGGTAACTAAAGTAAAACCACACCATAAACATATTTATATTTTAAATTCGCAAGATTCTGGCAAATTACTCACCACGCCATATTTAAAGTCACAATACTTAAATACAGATAGGTACAATTAGGCACAAACGTAACACAGCCAGCTATTTGTATGTTGTATACCTAGTTACCTAAACAAATTGTTGTGCCTTATATAACTTTAACTGCGGTACTCAGGGACGTCACTTGATATTAATCCATCATTAACTTTAATTAACCAACATAAATTGGAACAACGCTGTCAGTCAAAAATGTGACAGATATGTGGTCAATTAAAGTTGATGATTGTTTATTAAGTACTATGTGACGTCTCTAAATGTGGCAGTTAGAGCTGATCTTATCGCCAGATAACTTTTATCTGAAGAATAAATATATGACATTTGGGCAGTTTTTTTGTACAAAATGTTTTAAATGTTAAGCTCTGCTGTCGTATTTATACTTCTGAGTACAAAGTGCGAGTTTTTATACGTACTCCAACCGAGTTAACATAAACTTCAACAGCGTCATCTAGTGGCTTCATTGGGAATCACAAATATTCCATAACTAGCGACCCGACCCGGCTTCTCATGGGCCTATAGCCTTCCTCGATAAATGGACTATCCAACACAAAAAAAAAATTCAATTCGAACCAGTAGATCCTGAGAATAGCACGTTAACCAAACAAACAAGCAAACTCTTCGGCTTTATAATATTAAGTATGGATTTACTTTTATAAGCGAACGTTTATACTCGTATATATGTTAAAATACTCACACTAGGTCCTCAGATAAAATTTATCTGGCGATTGTTAAATCAGCCTTTAAATATAAATAGTAGCTTTTCAGTGAGCACAAAATTGTATACTTAATTTGTATTGAAACAATGAAAATCATTAGCCAGAGATTCATTAAATATTTTCGTTCAGAGTTTTCTATACAACAATATATGAGCTCATTATTATTAATCGCCTTTTCTTTGTATTTTTTTTTTACAAAACTAAAATGATTCGGTTTTGAACCTTGCATGTTTGCAACCCTTATTCATTTATTTTTGCTGCCGACTACTAGCTGTAAATCGAAAAATATTGTTAACTTTATATCACATGTAGGTAAACGTATAATTACACTAAAATATTGTCATGTCTACTCGTATTAATCTTAATATTAATCTATGTCTAAAGTTCTGAAAGCGGGTTCTTTTGTTTTCTTGCCTTTTTTCGACGTCTTCCAAAAGTTTTCGTCCAAATACGTTTCGCTGAAATAAAACAAAATGAGTAACTTTATTTTATTTTATAATTTGTTGTTATAGCAGCCATAGTAAAACCACACCCACGACACCACTCATATAAACGAAACTATATAATTGCCTACACTACTACCAAAATAACAGACTGTACAAATACATGCGTGTGTGTGTGCGTGTCTACGCGCCGCTGTAGAATTAAAAGCAGCTTTCCGAGAGCACGTTCCACGCGAGAAAAGGTGAACAGTGTTTCGGAGGGGGGGGAGCGTGTCGCTACTGTACGGTACTACCGTACTTCTTCTTATTCTCTTGGTACCTAGTACTACTACTTATACTAGGGATGCCATCACCTTAACTACGGACCCTGTACAAAAACCTCTAAACCCGGACATTTGGGTGAAATAAGGATTTTTCCCCGGACGCTCACGAAAAAAATAAATTACAATAAAATAAAAACAATACAAATTACTTTCTCAATTTACTAATCAATACACTATTTTATATCTGAGAGGTCTTCTGGTAACGAAATAATTAAAAACCATCGTCTTTTTGGCATTGAATCAATGAAATTAAAAAAAAAGATTACTTGTAAAGCGAAAACAAATAATAAATTGTCTAGATAGACTAAGTTACAGTGGCGTGCCTAGGGGTCCAGATTAGGGCAAGCCCGATATACATTTTACGATTAAGAGAAAATGTGCAAATCAGGTAGTGATTAACTCATGTTATGCTGATTAAGCTGATATGACGATGATGGTGATGATTAGTGCAAGCCCGGCTTTTTGGCTTGTATGAGGGTCCCGCCACTGAAGTTATAATGCTTAATGGCTTTTGTTTATGAACTTAATGAACTGTAAGTTCTTTTTTTTACCCGACTGCTGAAAGAGGGTTCTAAAGTTCTGGGCTTATTTTCTTTTCAGTCAGTCTTTTTTTATTTATGTTACTATGATAATTATGCTTAATTTATTGCAAATCATTCAATTGTTCAAAACACTTAACACAAAATCTCAAACTCAAAATCTCAAAATCTTAAACTTGTGTCTGGGTAAAAATGTCCGGGTAAAACCTGGACACTATTTTATTTAAAATCCCCATCCGGACGCCTTTCAAACTAGGATAAATCAGGGAAAACCCGAACGGATGGCAACCCTAACTTATACGAGCTCAACTGTTAATTAGGAGACACAATCGTTAAACAATGACAAACAGCTGGACATTTAAAGGATACTGTGGTAATACATAAGTACAATACGAAAATTTTAAGTGTGTACCCAATACGGTTCAAAAATATATACAGCTCTGCGATATACGGATGGACAGAGAGACAGATGGACGCAATCTTGTTCACTGGCTGATCTTTTTACCACTGCATGAGCTATTCTCTGTTCTCTGTTGTCTGTATGGTGTCGGACGTAAAGAATAGCACCATCCCATATCTTCCCGTGGGTGCCGTAAGAGGCGACTAAGGGACTCACCAGTGAATGGGCAGCAGCGTTCTCTGTGCCTTTGTAACAACCATACTGCGATCGCCAATCCGCCTTTCAAGCGTGGCGATTATGGCAACCCCCCCCCCCTTGGGGGAGGCCTATGTCCAGCAGTGGACGTCTTTCGGCTGAAAATGATGATGATGATGAGCTATTCTCTGTATCTATGTTTATTTCATTACAAAAAAATGACTAAGTGTATAGTCTGTTACAAAGTAGGATGACAAATTAGAATTAGTTTACATCTGACATGATTAGATAACATTACAATTTTATGATCTGATGTCCTAGCTAGGTTACTTAGTAGCCTGTATTAAGGAAGGATATGGTGCGTGTCCCCTGATAAGAATAATAAATAGGTAGGTACGTTACACTAACGGTGAGCTGCAGGAAACCAACATTAGTTTAACGGAGACATTACATTGATACTGTCACTTTCTTTTTCGAATTTAAAGTCTCTGTTAAACTAATGTTGCTTTTGTCATTTTGTGCAACATAACAGAAGCATTCAACTTTATGGTGGCTCTGAAGTAGGGTTGCCAACTCTTTGACGGTCAAATATAGTAGTTATACATTTTTTACCCATAAAAATATAGTAGATAAGGAAAATTGAAAAAAAAAAGTAGTAGGTTCCAAAGTCTCTTGGGTACATTTCCAGTTGACGGCGATGTGGACGAATTTTATGATGCTTTATTGTGTTAGGTTTTTGTTTTTAGTTTTTAGTTTAATACTTTCGGTTTTCCAAAAATTAGGTAGGTACTTTATTTTTTTGAAGAATATTTTATGAATTATTGAACGCATCTGTCAACTTGACATTCCAGAATCGTTAAAAATGGGTATTGTATTGACGTTTTGTTTTACGCTTACACATTTTGAAACGAATATTATTGCTGAGAGTTTGATGGCTTCAAAATATAGTAGTTTCGCCTACTATATCTTTTTTTCAAAAATATAGTAGTCGGGCCTCTAATATAGTAGGATACTATATTATATATTTGACAGAGTAGGGTTGGCAACCCTACTCTGAAGTAATCACGCTACTCGCTGCGCAGTAAGTTCCAGTACCTACATGTACACACAAGAATGAGCTGTCGAAACACGATTCACAATACTTAATAGATTTCGAATAGCAATAGGGTGCTGTAACGTCACTTATTTGTCAAATTAATTTACTACCTTTCATAAATCTTGAAACACTTCTCAAAAAATTTACAGTTAATAGAAAATTAATCGGATTTTCTTTCAGGGCTAAAATAAAGTGTTTTTTACATCGGGCTGTATGAAAATGGTTAGTTACCGGTGTTCCATGATAGTCGCCAGAACCTGCTTGTTCAGTTCCTCCATAGAAGGTTTGATGCCACCGTAATCTTGTGGCAGGTCTTCCTTGCTGATAAATTTGTATAACGTTTCGGATTTTGGCACGTGGAAGTTTACCTGAAGATAAAAATGTGTTGTTGTATGTTTACAGCGTTATTATCATCATTAGTCTATCACTTTTTTTGACATTGAGCTGAATGTTGCTGATCCACGCGCCATATTTCTGAACGGTCGCTGTCAGTAGAGATTGGTCAACTCTTAACTACCATGGCTTTTATCTTGATTGTTTTTTATGTCTTGTATTGCTAGATTATCTTCATTGTTTTCACATAATTATCGAAGCAACAAGAATACGTAGCCAGTATTTTGTAAAAACTAAAAACTCGCGCGACGGCAGCGGGACTGCAAGGCTATCAGTCGCGCTGCCGTCGCGCGACTTTATTTATATGGATTTACAAAGCAGCGCTGCTGGCGCGCGACTAATTTTAAGGCGCCCTAACAGTTATAGGCCGGTTGGCCGGGTCGTTGCCGTGTGTGGGAGTAGCGCTGTTGTAATGTAGGATTACCATTAGATTTTTTAATACATACCATTTCAGTGATTTCTTGTTTAAGGAACGGCTTCATAAGCGCAAATAGCTTGTCTATGAACGGTGGTGCGTTGACTATGTGGATCTGCTTAAGTCTGATAGGCATGGCATCCTGGGGATCACAAAGCGGACAATCCTTAACATATATAACATCTAGGTACATCCCCGAAGGTTTTCTTTCATATAAAAATATCAGCCTATTATTCTCCCACTGTCAGGCCTCTTCTCATTAAGAGAAGGCACATTTATCAAAAGCGGCGCCGCCTGATGTCCAATATCGGGTATAGGAAAAGTTGAAGAATGATTTTTTGAAACAGTTAAAGGCACATTGTCGTGAAGCGGCAGAAAATGAAAGAATAGGTAAAGGTATAAAGATACAAGTATATTTAAAATAAAATAGGATATAAAAATGTAGAACTGTAGGATAATTGAAAAAGAATGAAGGATGTCACGAAGGTGTAGGTAGTATAGTAATGGGTGCAGATGGATTATGATAGAAGATTCAGGAAGACGATAGGCCAATAAGGAAGGTGAAGGTAGGACGTGAAGACGTGGGCGTGGGTCGACCGCGTGCCGCGAAGCTCAGCACAACATGAAGTTTCAGAATCTCTAGGGGTGGGGGGAACAACTGCCGCACCCTGCCCCCCCTTGGCAACGACCTTGACGAGCATTGATCACCACGCTTAGTCAAAGCGGTTACGAAATTTCAAACTTATAAAGTTCTGTGGGCTAATTCACGTTACTAAAGAAGTGCTGTTGCAGTGCAGTTGCCGTTAAGTTTCGTTCAAAACAACGCTTTTCGTATTCTCTACCGATGTCAGACACGTTCGCGTCAAGGTCGCGTCACGCGAGCGCAATAACGGCATTCTAATGTTACGCGTCTTTGGTGCGTGTTTCGGAACGCAACATGATCGGTATTCTACTATTGACTAACTACTATTTGACGTCTTAAATGGACGGTTAAAAAGCACTAAAATCTGTATGTATCTGTATATTCATTGAAATGTAATCGATTCTATTCAATTATCTAGTAAATCATATTTTTTCTCTCAGTGGCTACACCATAAGTACGTTTGGTAGAGTTTGGTTGTCGTGCAGTTCACGCGCAGCTTACGCGCAGTACAAAGATTACAAGAATACCGTTTATCACTAAAACTTGAACTTAACTGCCACGGAATATATTCCGTGTTAACTGCAACTGCACTACAACTTCATCGGCGCGTCATAAAATTACGTGAATTAGCCCTCTGGTTTCCTCACGAAGCTTTTTCCAAGTCAGAAGCTTCATAATGACTTGAAGAAGTCACATTGGTTTTTCCCCTTAATCAAACCCACAACATGCATAAGGAGTGAGCGCTTTAACCACTTTCTTATAAATGAAAAATCTAAATTTTTATCTAATTTTACTGTTGTAAGTTGTTTCAGAGAAAGGGAATAAAACGAAACTGGAAAACTTGGTTTCCCATTGCGACAGACACCTAGTGACATAAACTTTAACCATTGATTCAGTAGAATTCAGTAGATGATTATAGACCCTCCTGCTACAGCTGCATACAAGCCACTACTGCAACTCCTGTAAGCCAGAATCAATAGTGTCGACCACCAGAAAAGCGCCGAGGCAATGAAGCTCGACGAATCTCGGAGAAATGATTCAACTGTCTTGAATCCTGCGACTAAGGGTGTTACTACACCAATCGATCGATCATCGATCGATGACATTGGTCGACATCGATCGACGTTGATCGATTGGTGTGGTAGCTTTGGCTGATCGACGGATACCGTTCGACTAACTAATCGATCGATTGCCGGTCGATGGCATCGGTCGACGTTGTTCGATTAAATTAAAAGATTAAAAAAAAAAACTACCATCGATCTATCGTCGATGGTAGAATGGATTAGGCGACGTCGATCGAGCTGCTTAATTATTATCACTGATCGAGACTCGATCAGTGATAATAATTAAGCAGCTTACGATGATCAATTAACCCCAGCTATACTCGATCATCGAGTATAGCTGGGGTTAATTGATAATCGTCGACCGATGCCATCGACGGGCAATAGATCGATTTGTTAGTGGAATGGAATCCGTCGATCAGCCAAAGCTAGCACACCAATCGATCAACGCCGATCGATGTCGATCAATGGCATCGATCGACGATCGATCGATTGGTATAGTAACACCCTAAATGAATCAGAAAAGTACAACGGAGGAAAAAGAAATTAAATAAATCCACTTATTTTTGAATGCATGGTAATAGTTTGCGCTACGCTGTTCCTTCCAGCGTGTATTGTTTGTTCTCTAAACAATGACAATGATGCCAATTCTGTTGAACACGAGCTGAACTTATTTTAAGCTATCACTCTCTCTTTCTTTCCGTTAAAAGAAGAAAGAGACAGATATTACTCGTATAAGAGCTGTCAATTTAAGTTGATCTAATAGAAAATATTCATACAATTATAGTTGTCATTTCAGAACGCATTGATTAAAAACACGGTAAAGTTCAAGCAAAAACCAATTTGACATCTCTAACTTAGTTCTTATCTGTCGCCGTCCTTTTCTTCAGCTGCCTGGTAGTAAGAGATGCCAATTGTCTAATTTTAGTTTAGCTTGTGACCAAGGGAATCGGTGCCATTATCATTCTATCAGACTTACCTCTTGATATTTAGCTAGCTTCCTCGCAGTAGACATATTGAACTTCGTAATGAATTTAAGCGTAATATCCTTTACATCCAATACCACAATGTCTTCTACAGCTAAAAAGTGATTTCCCAACATCCAAGCGTCGACAGACATGAAGAACATTCTTGCATCTTGTACATAATCGTACTGTTCTAGACCCGGGTCGTTTAGTTGCCACATCCAGAGATTCCTGTCCCCTGATATTTGGTACTGCGCGATATTTCTGTAAATAAATAATAATATTTTTCTTGTTATTATGAAGAATTTTCTGATACCAAGAAGTAGTTTTGCAGTTTTGGACTGTATCCAGAAATTATAAAAGAGAAAATGGAGGTGTTGCCATAGAAATTGGATCAAATTTTGGTTGCTATTATTTTAAAAATAAATTTATGGATAGGTTATACCTATACAGTACCTCCATTCTGTATTGAAAAGTACTTTAAAATGAACTAGACTTATGTATTTACTACCATGCAGACTATGATTGCTCATAATCACTATGTAGAAAACACAATAATGAACAAATAAAACTGTTAATTTGCCATAACATGGCAAAATAACAGTTTTATTTGTTCATTATTGTGTCTGTGAGTATAAGTCCATACCTAAGTATAAAGTGCCGCCGCACCCAGAGCCACAAGTGGCTGCGATCAATGAACATGTGATCGATACCATAAAAAAATTATGATTTCGTTCACAACTTGTGTCCGCCACAGCTTTGTAGTAGCCGCCACTCATAGATATAATGCTGGCACTTCACATGGCGTATTTGTACAAATATTCGCCTCACAAAAATACGAAAATTATTTTTTAATTTACGTTTACTGTAATAAAGTCTATTTTGTATTATCCAAATAAGGCGAATATTTGGGCAAATACGCCATGTGAAGTGCCGACATAATAATATAATTTCTATGCCGCTACTAATGGTTCAGTGTGCGGCAAGCACTAATCAATCATGTATAGTAGCGAAGAGGCTATTGCTCTCGGCAATGACAATAAAATATGCAGGTATATTTGACAGTAATACTAGTTAATTGATCGGTTATAGTCACCGTCTTTGGCACTGGCATTTAGAAACTTTTGGCGTGTGCGAAGCTTCGATTTCGGAATTTTTACAACTTTATCTAAGTCGTTGTCCTAGGTAAGCGACCGAACGCGACACGACGCGACGCGACACGTACCTATCAATGCACCAATCAATATTCAATTTTCAAAAATCTTTTTCTATTGAGGAGAGGTTGTTATTGACTTTACTAAAAAACACTGGCAATAAACTATTGTGTGTGTCGCATCTCGTCGCGTATGAAACAAATCCGCACTTGCCGCGTTGGGTCGCACATTGACAACGACTATTTGACATTTACGCGTCGCATTATCGCGTTTATCGTTCACGTAGGACAACGGGTAAGTATCTAATCATCTGCCTAGCCTTTCCCCAATTACGTCGGGGTCGACTTCCAGACTAACCAGATGCAACTGATTTATAGACAGATACAATTTATTTGACCTCCACAACCCAGTTTCTGGGTAACAAGATACCCCTTGGTAAGACTGTGCTAGTTTGTGGCTTTGGACTATCTACGAATGACAGCCGGGACCAACGGCTTTACGTGCTTTCTGAGGCACGGAGGGAACTCGATATGATATGGATGGTCACCCATCCACAGATCGATCGCGACAAGCGTAGCTTAGCTTTGACCGGTCGATTCGTACGGCTCATGGCTAAGTAAAAGCCATGAGCTCCTCAATAACTTAATCGACATAAATAGGTTTAATTAAATCACAAAAACAAGAGTTGAATGGAATTCGTCGGTTCTGATTTATTTGGTTTGTTGTCTAAGAAATAAATAACCAATAGAACAGAGGACAGTGCAGTGGAGCGTGACTGTTGTAATTATTATTATAATTAGTATCCATGGATTGCAATAAAACATTTATTTTGCTGCTAATTATACTGCTTAGCTGTTAATTATTTATTTTCATGACGCATTGTCGACGATGGTCACCTTCAAATTTCGTAGACAGAAACACCAGATGTCAGTAATTTTTTGCGTTATGTTCTTTCGTAGGTACACCGAAAAAAATTACTGAAGAAATTACACCGAAAGAAATTACTGAATCAACAAGTAATTGTCTTATGTACGTAAATTGTAAAGTTACATATGATGTTCCAATAGACGGTTTTATTAATGAGATAATAGGTAACCGATGCTGGTGTTTTATTCTACACCATCACCCTTTATAATTACATTAATAAAACCGTTTATTTGGAACACTTCATACCCTTCAAATGATATACAACAAACTATAGTTCATTGCATACAAATTGTAAAAATAGATTTGAGAATCGCGCGATGTCATATTGCTCGCGAGTGTAGTTCCTACGATCATAAAGAGACTGCAATGAGTACCTATAACCAAGTTTTAATTCCACTGTGTTTGTTGTTTCTACGATTTATAGCCGAGATTAGAGCGAATTACAAACAGCCATAACGTTGCCCTACGTAAATAGAGTAGTCACGACTATCAGCAAAGCGTTGTTCGAATAGGAGACAAACTTGCAGAATAATAAGATTGACTTTCCTTTTCACTATTTGACGAAGACGATGGCACACAAGTGCACTTAGTTTTTAGGAAGTAGGTAGGAGAGTTTTTAGGGGAGATAATATTGTATTTACAGAATTTATAAAAGAAAGAAGAGAAGAAGGTAGGAAAATGGCTCGTATCTATAACTCCATTTACAATAAAATTAGACATATACACAAACCTTTTTTACAGTCCGTTCAACCGATTTTGACTTATATTGCGTTGGTGGCATGACAAATGGCAGCTACAGTAAACAGTTGTTATTGTAACCACTTTTTTGCCTCTAATGTCATCCTTAAGCCTATGGAATAGAAGTCAAAATCGGTTGAAGGGACTGTAAAAAAGGTTTGTTTTAAAGTCTAATCTGGAGTATAAGTCGGTGCTAAGTAAAATCCGTTCGAATCGATCGGTCATGGTTACGCTTGTCGCGGTCGGTCTAAGGATGGGTGACCATTCATTTCATACCGACACCCCTGCGTGCCTCAGAAAGCACGTAAAGCTATTGGAGACGGTTGTGATTCGTAGATCTTTGACAGTCGTTAAGGGTATCTATACCTACTCCATTTACCTACTTACAATAGCTTTAGACAGAAGTTAAAAAAGGTATTCTTAATGCACACTTTGTAACAAAAGTACATTAAACATGCTAAAGTTACAAAAGACACAGAATTAATTAATAAATAAATAATAAAAATAATTTATTAATTTATTATAATCTATTTTTACAGTAGCTACTGTATTCATGTCATGCGTATTTGTAACTATTCTAATCATTTATCTTCTAAAATTATGTGGCTTTCATTTAGTTGTATATTTAAGGGCGCGTATTCGATTTAGCTCAACTCAAAATCTAAATGATTGCTAGAATGGCGTAGCAGCATTGACACACACTAGTACAACACAATGGTCGGTTTGTGTGCATGAGAATAAGAAATACGCACGAAATAAGCACGAATCATTGAAATTGATCGGCAAACGACACCGCGCGATGTTTTACAGGGCTTCTTAAAATAATTGTCTAAAATACATGAGTTCGTATAACGGACTAAAAAATATTTTGTATATTAAGTACCTAAACATAACCTTTATTTTCATAAAATAAATATATCAGTTTTTTTTTCATTTTTATTCAAATACTGGTGAAAAAAAATTGACAAAGTGAACCGATTTTGTACTTTTTCAACATGGTTTTTTAATACATAATAGTAATATTTTCGTAATTTTGGCTCTGTGTCTGACTTTAAGACTGTATATCCTGTTGAAAAAACGCATAAAACATAATATTTTGGCGTACTGTAATGGTTGTATTCGTCCTGAAAGTTAACTCTGACGACTATTTTCGTAAAACGCTATGAAAGGATTGTCTTCGCTTTAAAAAACCATAATTAAAAATTATACTTTTACTCTGTAGCTGTCTAAATCAAGACTTAATCTTTCTTAAAACTATCATTGTCTTTAAATAATCTGCTCACATCATTACGATATTGCTCTGGGAAAAACGCAAAAACATTAAGTTTTCGTCACAAATCGAATACACGCTCTTAATTCCAATTTAAAATTACAGTGTCAATGCTAAAAACCTAACAGTAGCAGGGATGAGCAATACCCGGAACGTTATTCGTTTCACTGTAATTCTCTACCAAATTTAAAATGTTACCTAATCTTTAAAAGACTTTTATTCTGTTTATAATATTATACGCCAATATTTAGTAATATCTTAGATATATTTATCAAAATTATGTTAAAATAAGTTTAATTAAAATTGTTTTAACTCGGAAGAGGAAGAGGACATAAGGCGAGAAATTAACAGCATAAAGAAGAGAGATGGCATATAACTTATCTTTGAAATAAAATGTTTTGCATTCCTGCTTCTATGAGCCTCTTTTTTCTAATGCTGTTATAAATGGAGTATAGTCAGAAGCCTGAAAGACTGACAACCAATCTTACCAAGGGGTATCATGTTACCCAGTTATTGGATTGTGGAGGCCAGATAGGCAGTCACTCCATGTAAAATATTGGTAATAAGCTGCGTCCGGTTAGACTGGATGGAAGCCCAACCCAACATGGTTTTGAAAAGACTAAGCAAATGATGATAAAAAAAGAAGAGAATTTTTAAATGATAGTTTGCCTGCAGTTTTATCTCTTAGAAGAATACCTACAATAATGTATCCAAATGAAATATGTAATTTCAGAATACAGATAAAACTACTGAGGTTTGAACCTTGAACTTTCAATCAAGTTAAATCTTATACTGGGTGCCAGAGTTCATCTATAACACTGTTTTTCCTTGGTTAAGGCCTAAAGTTTTGGACGCAGACTGCGTCCGTTCTGCATCAGTATTGCGTGTTCAAAACTCTCAAAGTTTAGTCGAAAAAAATAAATAAAAGTAGTATTCTATCAAAATTAAAAAAAAGGCGTATACTAAAAGATAGATAATAAAATTGTCTGTAAGATGGTGTAAGTTTCGTTTAATTATACCTGGTAGATTTTGTGTGATTGTCAATGTTTTGTCCGCGTCAGACACAACTTCACGAGTTAATTAAACTATTTAATATGAACTTAATCAAAAATATTCATGTTCTTTCTATATGATTAAGAGAATGTTCTAGTTTAACATATATTTTTTTCAAATCATTTACACTGCACATTTTGACGTGATTGTCAGTTTAAAATCTGTAAAAGTCGTATATCGTCGCCTTAATAACAATGCTACATAGTGTTTTTACATATAATGTGTTTTTAGTACTACTGAAGTAAATAAAAAACTTTTTATTACCTATATATTATTATTAAGTACATTAAAAAACATACTGTTTATATGTCATATACTCACGAGATTTTCAAAGCCTTCTGCATAGCAGGTGACAGTGGGTCCCTGTGGTTGACGAGCTCTGGAGAATTGTCTCTGATTTTGAAGAAGAGCTCTATTGTTTGCTTAGTCTTCTCTATGTCATAGTAGCAGCTGTGAAGAAACCTCACTATGATTCTGTCCTCTGAAATATGAGAAATGATTCATGATTATTTGGAAATAATAACAATAAGTATGTATTGCGTTTATGGACCCTTTTAAAGCCTGCTGGAGTACTGACAAAATGAACTATTATTCACATTAAAAATTTTCGAAGTAATTAATTGTGTTAAAACATATATTCGCGTGTCTTTTTGTTTATTTTAATTTAAAATCAATTGTCAGCATAATTTTGTTATGTACATTACATCATCACTTGCCTAGACTTTTCCCAAAGATATTCTCTTTGACTTTTCCCAAATAATAATAATAATAATAATATGTGGGGACATTTTCACACACGGCCATCTGACCCCAAACTAGGGAGACCCTGTACTATGGGTGTCAGACAGCTGATATACATACACAAATACATTTTTTTTTTGTAAATACATACATATATAGATAAACAACACCCAGACACAAAGCAAACACAAGTGCTCATCACACAAATGTTTACCCTGGGCGGGAATCGAACCCGCAACACGCTGCGCAGCAGTCGATCGCTCAGCCACTGCGCCAACCGTGTCGTCAAAAATATGTCGGAGTCGGCCAGTCTAACCAGATGCAGCTGAATACCAATGTTTATGGAGCGACTGCCTATCTGACCTTCACAACCCAGTTGCTGGGTAACACGGTAACCCTTGGTAAGATTGATTGTCAGATGTTCTAGCTTCTAACATGTAACTATAACGACTGTCAAAGATCTACAGATGACAGCCGGGACCAACGCGTGCGTCGTTTCCGAGGTACGGTGGGATCTCGGTATGAAATGGGTGGTCACCCATCCACGGACAGACCGCGACTAGCATAGCGACCATCATGACCGGTCGATCCGTACGGCTATTACTTAGCCACGAGCTCCTGAATTAGCTTGACTTATACTCCATTTACAATAGCATTAGACAGAAATTAAAAAAGGTTCTATTTAATGCACACTTTGTAACAAAAGTACAATAAACATGTTAAAGTTACGATAGACACTGAATTTATTATAATCTATTTTTACAGTATCTGTCGTGCGTATTTGTAACTATTCTAATAGTTTATCTTCTAAAATTATGTGGCTTTTATTAAGTTGTATATTTAATTTCAATTTAAAATTACAGAGTCAATGCTAAAAACCTAACAGAAGCAGGGATGAACAATACCGGGAACGTGATTCGTTTCACTGTAATTCTACCAAAAAAATCTTAATCTTATAAAGACTTTTATTCTGTTTATATTATTATGCGTCCATATTTAGTAGAGTACAGTAGCAGTATAGGTATCTTAGATCTATTTATCAAAATTATGTTAAAATTAAAATTGTTTTAATTTATCTTTGAAATTAAATGTTTTGCATTCCTGCTCCTATGAGCCTCTTTTTTCTAATGCTATTATAAATGGAGTATAATTAATTTAATTATTCAAATATTGTGTCACTCAAACGATGTAAAATTCTGTCGTAAATGCCAACATTGGTGACTTGGTGTCGATCAGTCAATGGAGCCGATTCCCTTGTTCACAAACTAAATTAAAATTAGGCATTTGGCATCTCTTACTACCAGGCAGCTAAAGAAAAGGACGGCGACAGACAAGGACTAAGTTAGAGATGTCAAATTAGTTTTTCCCTTGAATTTCGCAGTGTTTTTAATCAATACGTTCTGGAATGACAACTATAATTGTATGAACATTTTAGATCAACTTAAATTGACAGCTCTTATTAATATATGTATCTTTCTTTTTTATTGAAGAGAAAGAGATATTAATAGCTTAAAATAATTTAGTTCGTGCACAACAGAATTGGCCCCAATGTCACCTTTCCCTCGAAGTCAAATCTAGACTGTTTTAAAGAATGTTTACACGATTCCACGTAATGACCGCTAATTACATATCTAGGTAGGTCACAAAACATTGCCTTCGAACATTTCCGTATAACTTGGAAAGCAGAACAAATACAGAAACCAACACCTTTGTGTTTGTTCCCTGTACATTTAAAAAAAAAACCTTCAAAAAATGGTGGTGTGTCGCAACGCAAGCGTAACAAGTTTTGTTTTGCACCTACCTATACCCTGTTCACAATAAGATTAGACATTTACAAAAACCTTTTTTACAGACCGTTCAACCGATTTTGACTTATATTGCGTTGGTAGCATGACAAATGGCAACTGCAGTAAACAGTTGATATTGTAACCACTTTTTTGCCTCTAATGTCATGTCATGCCTACGGAATAGAAGTCAAAATCGGTTGAAGGGACTGTAAAAAAGGTTTGTGTTTATGTCTAATCTTATTGTGAACAGGGTATAGGTGTTTACCGAGGAAGATTGTAACAGAATAGCACTGCTGTATGTCTATTCTGTTACAATCTCCCTTGGTGAACACCGAGGTGAAGTGAGTATCTTTGCAAGTTGTAACACAATACTATAAAAACAGTGCACACCTATAAATAACAAGGCCACGGTTATATTTAAAACGTAAGTTTAGTAAGTAGTGTCATAATAAACAAATAAATAAATTCCTCGATGGATGAATAAAACAATCATTTGCAAAGTATCGATTTCAATCGATAAGACAGTTACAAGTTAGTTGAATTAAACTTCCAAGATTGTTTCAACATATGTAGTTACGGGTGAAGCTAATAAAAGCGAGTTAACATTGATTGCTCCTATATAACTGGTTTTGTTTGCGATAGATACCCGCTCAAGGTATACAGGAAATAATATTTTAAAACCGCCTTAGATATTTTTGAAACAGCAGCACAAATTGAGCTCTTATAATGTAGAAAATCTATCGTTTTACATGTCATTGAGAGTCATCTTAAACTAATAGCTGATCATTTAACTGCTATGATCATATGCAAGGAATCGAGACGCATTATCGCAGTAACGCATCCGGTATTATATCGACCGATAATAACGCGCCTATGTGGGAGGGAGAGCCTCCATACAATTATGTTATGCCACACATTGCTCTATGCATTTTTTCTCTTCTTTGATCGCCGTTTCTTTGTATGACAAATTCCCCCAAAATATAAGCCCGTAGCGTACGGTTGATGCAACATATCCGTGATACCCCATTAATAGTGTTGCATAATTTGACACCTTTCTTAGGTTATGGGAAGCATAAGTACCTATACTGGCTAAGCTTTTTGCATTTGTCCACATACCCAACAATTTATTATGATCAGCCCTCGATATTGGTGCCAATTCTGTTGTGCACGAACTAAATTAATTTTAAGCTATTCATATCTCTTTCTCTCCAATAAAACAAGAAAGAGACAGAATTAATAAGAGCTTTCAATTAAGGTTGATCCAAAATGTTCATACAATTATAGTTGTCATTTCAGAACGTATTGATTAAAAACACTGCGAAGTTCAAGAGAAAAACTAATTTGACATCTCTAACTTATCCTTGTCTGTCGCCGTCCTTTTCTTCAGCTGCCTGGTAGTAAGAGATGCCAAATGCCTAATTTTAATTTAGTTTGTGAACAAGGCAATTGGCACCATTATGTTACTCTTTGGGTCAGCCTCACTAATAATTATTTTTGTCACAAAAACGGACATTCCGTTTTTGATTGTGTGTTTATTACTGTTCAAATGAAATGAAATTTGTAATTTCGATGTTTATTTTTAAGTTATTTCCAGTTAGTCAAGTTATTTAAGTGGTTTTTTAATCATTTTTCGAATGTAACATCATCTTTATTTTTGATTAGTAGCGTGCTATCGTTAACGAATCATTCAATCGAAATCATTGGGTTATTAATATATTTATGCATTTCATTAAAATATTTAATAAATAGCAATGATGCAAGAACACTCACTGCCCTGCTACTCCACATATACATTTTCTTTGTGTATATCCTATTAATATTTATCTTCTTTTCAATAAATCTTTTCAGTTTTTGTAGAGGGTTAGTTTTCATTTAAGTATGTACCTAAGTAGGTAAGTATTTTATGTTATTTTTTGTTCTCGATTAAAATGCTCTAAGCGATTACTAAGGTACCTATGATTCAATAAGTTCAAGGATATTACCTCTGATTCTATTTTTTACAGTTTGTTTATCAGTATTTTATGGTTGACATACGTTAGAACTGTTTCATAGATACCTATTTTATGAATAAGTACTTACTTGCACGAACAGAAGTAGGTACAATGGTACTGTTTAGAGATAGCAGCACATTGATAAGTTACATGTACCGGTACAATTTGGTATAGAACATCCACTTGAAAACAATTCAAAGCAAAATGCCAAAGCTAGAATCTACACCTTATTGCTGAATAGACTAAAGTTGAAACTCGAATAAACATTTGTAGCAATTGTGGAAATTGGTGTACCAGCTGTATGTAGACATGTAACAACGGATTCCCATTCATTGTTCGCTCGACGATGTTTTCTGAATGGCTTACCGGGTGGCAATTATTCTTTGTGCGAATCGGACGAATCAATAATAGGGACTTGGGTACTTGGGTACTTGGGTACTTGTTACTGATACTGTACTGATAATATGCAGACTGTTTGGTAGAAATATCGACACATATTTTTCAGAGATTGGGGGGGGGGGGCATTTGCTAGTGTTGTGTCACGGTACCTAATGGAGATAATAATTATACCTACCCTTTTTTAATTACCCAAATCTCACACTAAAGTCGTCATAACTTTTTGTTCGTTGTTGTTAAAACACGCAATAACTTTTGGTATAACCTACCAATGTAGGGCAGGTAGCCTACATAATATCAATTGGTTGAACAAAAATGGTTACCTAATGTACTTCTACCTTCAGGGCAATATAGTTTCATGGGAATTCATTTCATATAAATGGTAGGACAGTGACCAGTCTGGGACGAGCTCTACAGGTACGGTCATGCGGACGGCGGCGGCGGAGCACGATTCTTCCCCTTCAGGGAAGCCGATAAAAACACTAATAGAGGTAAAATAAAACCTAGGGTATTTTAGGAACAGTCACATGTTATACGAAAAACATTAACGTCAAAAAACAGCAATTTTGAGTTACAGTTACCGGCACGTAGCAGTGGCGTGCTTTCCATAAAAGCCAAAAAGCCTGGCTTGCATAAATAACGCGAGAAAATTAAAAAAAAAAAACAAGAAAAGCACAAAAATATAATACCTACGTCTAAATAGTTTTTGAATATTTATCGTGTTTTTATTCTTAAATCAGTCGGGCTTGCCCTAACTTTGACCCCTAGGCACGCCACGCCACTGCACGTAAGTTGGCCAGAGCACAATTTCATACATTTTACATGCGCGAACGTCCCCCACTACAAAATCTGTGGCCAACTTACGTGCCGGTAATTACTCGTATAGCTAATGAACCCTACAATAGGGAAGATGACACCACCAGGCAATTGACATACTTTTAATGAGCTGTCAAAACACTATTCCCCCATACATTTTGTATGGTAAAAGTAAAATGTGACGTCACTTTTTTGACAGCTCAATTGACTTACTATTTATTGTTTTTATAGCAAGTAAATATCTAATTTTAGTCAATTGAAAATAATTGGGTTAAAATCAAGTGTCTTTTAGAGTAATTATGTCTTGGAAATATTGGTCAATGGTGTCATCTTTCCAA
Source organism: Charanyca ferruginea (assembly GCA_947361185.1). NCBI lineage: Eukaryota > Metazoa > Arthropoda > Insecta > Lepidoptera > Noctuidae > Charanyca > Charanyca ferruginea. The sequence continues at coordinate 9,726,063 of OX376074.1, read as the reverse complement.
TTCCTTAAAGAATGTGTCGGTTCTTCTACCAAACATCTAATACCTATAACCATTATAATTTGTTCACTTTTCATGCTTTTAAGAGCGCGATGTGATAACCTGACATTGACCATGCGAACGAGTCAAGAGAGCGAAGCCCGAAACCGCGATAACCGGTTTCGTACCATCAACCAATCAACAGACGATGTTGTTTTGATACAGACATTGATTTTTTATTGCTTTATAATTTAAATTGTGTATGAAATCATTTGAATCCGGAATCAATTATTTCTATAAATACCTACATACTTGTTACTATGCGTTTTTGTTGTCATAGATAGAAAGAAGTTTGTTTTTTTTTTATATATTTCTATGGTTGTTCAAACTTGTACCGTAAGTGCGCCAATTACCACCACTTTAAGCTAAATCCAGACGGATTTGCAAGAATTAAGTACAGTCACTAAAAGAGATAATTAACCAGGGTCGTCCTCGTTTGAAATCAATTGGAAATACTTGAAGTTTACTTGGATACCGATAGTTTAAAATGAAATTTAAGTTTTCGAATGACATGTAATTTAATGAATGAACTGTTTATTCTCTACTTTATATTTTTTCTTGAAAATCATGTATCCGTTTCTAATTTCCTAACTTTAAGTCCCTTTTAGCATTTTAGTGACCGTGCATGTTTTCTTACTACCCTAGCGCCACTTTTTTATTTTATCGTCGTTCTTGAAATAATGTTCAGAGGGTCTAGTCTAAGTTTTTATTCGAACTCGATCGCGTTAAGGGGCTTACAAGAGCCAACTAGCGCCACCCATCATTTTATTTCTATAACTCCTAAAGAAGCAACAAGAATAATGTAGCCTGGATTTTGTAAAAGCTTGATTGAAAAGAGTGTCCGTGGAGTTTCTTGCTCGTTCTTCTCCATAGAGACCTACCCTACGTTTTGGAACGAGCAACTAGCTTCAACTTTCTGACTAATTAACTGACTCTTTGACTATTCAAAAGTGCCTGCAAATGGTTTAATTGAAATAAATTATTTGTAAATGGTTTAATTGAAATTAAACCATTTACAGGCACTTTTGAATTGTCAAGGAGTCGGTCAGTTAGACAGAAAGTTGAAGCTAGTTCCTCGTTCCAAAACGTAGGTAGGTCTCTATGGAGAAGAACGAGCAAGAAACTCCACGGACACTCTTTTAAAATCAGGTTTTTACAAAATACTGCTTACATTATTCTTGTTGCTTCCATATGTGAAAACAATGAAGGTAATCTAGAAATACAAAATATAAAAAATAATCAAGATAAAAACCATGGCAGTTAAGAGTTGACCAATCTCTACTGACAGCGCCCGTTCACGAACATGACGCGTGAATCAGCACCATTCAGCTCAACCATTTTAGAGGGAGCTGAATGATCCAACACACGCGCCACCACCAGCGAGACATTTGAGTGAGCATGACAATTCTCTCAACCGCCATGCTCATTTATGTCAAACACATAATAATTTACTAAAAATATGGCTCCATGGTACTCACATTTACAAAATTGAAATATTGCTGCTAAATTATACAAAACTAAGGTTTCCAATGTTTCTAAAATGTCGAAAAAGTAATTAAAATATATTTGTGTATAATAATAACGATACTCGTTACTCATGTCAATAAAAAAAGGGGTAGGAAACAACATTCCTCCAATTAGGAAATTCCCTAAACTGCCTGTGGAGCAGGACCAGCATTTAGCCAAGCATTTTTATCATTGATGTAGTCTTCTAATTTATAATATGCTTGTCTACACAGTGTGCGTTTAATACATGTTTTAAATTGTCTTTCATTTAGTTGTAGAATATCAAGAGGTGTTTTATTATAAAATTTTACACAGTACCCCATAAAAGAAGTATGAACTTTTGACAATCTGAAACTTGGCTGATCTAATTTGTTCCTATTTCTAGTATAAACACTATGTCTGTCACTTATTTTATTAAAAAGATGAAGGTTTTTTCGAACATGCATAATGTTTTCATATATTGTGTCTGGGTGTTGTTTATCTATATATGTATGTATTTACAAAAAGGGTCTCCCTAGTTTGGGGTCAGATGGCCGTGTGTGAAAATGTCCCCACATATTATTATTATTATTATTATTATTATTATATGTATTGACAAGGTACCGTCATGATGTTAATCTGTTTAAACAATTCTATTAGAGAGTCGCGTCTGCTGAGATTATAGATGGCTCTGACAGCCCGCTTTTGCAGAATAAAAATAGAATCAATATCTGCAGCCCGCCCCCAAAGCAAGATACCGTAGGACATGATGCTATGAAAATAACTAAAATATACTAGCCTAGCGGTATCCACGTCTGTCAAATGCCGGATTTTTCTGACAGCGTAAGCGGCCGAACTCAACCGCCCTGCAAGAGATGTTAAGTGAGGACCCCATTGCAGCTTTGAGTCAAGCGTAATCCCTAGGAAAACAGTCTTTTCGACGAATTCAAGTATATCCTTATTCAATACAGCGTTACATTCACTACTTTTAACATTCGGTAAAGCGAATCTTATGCATTTAGTTTTCTTCTCATTTAATACTAAATTATTTACAGTAAACCAATTATGAACCTTAAGCATAGCGTCATTTACGTCGTCATGGTGCTGTGCCCGTCTATTAACTCTAAAATTCAAGGAAGTATCATCAGCGGTAGTCGGCAGTCTGTAATTATTAGAGTCTTTGCAGTCGCCGGATTTAAAAAGTGGTATAACTTTGCTGAACTTCATTAGATCCGGGAAAACCCCTTGGTCTACACACAAATTAAAAATGAAAGCTAAATAGGGCGCCACTGTCTCAATAATTGATTTACAAACATTAGTAGACATCCCCCATAAATCTTCAGTACCCTTGATCTTGAGTTGTTTAAAAGCTTTAATAACGATTGCAGGGTTTATATGTTTAAATTTAAATTCCGTGGGACATGCTGAAACATTCGAACTTAGTAAGTTTAAAGCAAGTGAGGGCGAAGAATCTAAAGTTTCAGTAGTTTTAATAGGAATATCGGTAAAGAATGTTGCAAATTTCTGAGCAACTTCTTTATTAGTACTTAAGTGACCACGGGAAGTCTCCTGAGTGTAATCAGTATTATGTCTTTTGTTCCTGTTTGTTTCATTATTAATAATTTTCCAAACAGTCTTAATTTTATCATCAGCTTATTTAACTTTGTTGCTAATGTATAAGGCTTTAGCTGCTTTACAAACATTTTTAAAAGTTTTAGAATAAGTCGAAACATACTTATTAAATGTTTCGGTGTTAATATAAGGCTTAAGGCCATACAACTCAAAAAGCCTTTCTCTACTTTTCCTGATACCTTTAGTTGCCCAGTCACTAAATAAAAACTTAGGGCAAATAGTTTTAGTTTTTTTCTTAAAAATATTATCAATCTCTGTTTGCACAACTGAAAAAAAACTCTTTATACAAAATATTACCATTATTCATATTAAGTTCATGAACGGGTAACTTACTAATTAAAGTCTTATTAAATTTATCTAAATTACCAGATGTTATTGGTCTTGACTGTATCTGTATTTTTTACAAGAGTGTGTTGGACTCGAAAGCAACGGTTTGACCGCTGTGATCTGAAGGGAGATAATTTACAATAGCTTTATCTAAACAGTCGCAGCTACAAAAAACATTATCAATACAAGTAGCAGTGGTTGCAGTTATTCGTGTTGGTTCTAAGAACACATTTGACAAATTAAAGGATTTAAAGAGGCTTAATAATCTACTGCTATTTGCGTTATTTTCTAAAATATTAATATTAAAGTCTCCACAAATTATTATTGATTTATTACCAGTTGCAAGTTTAGTTAGAACATCCTCCATTATAGACTCAAATATAGAATATGTTTGATAATTCGGGCACAGATTAACTAATAGTTCCTTTGGAACTTTACTGTGATTCGGGGGTCTGTACACGCTCACTATGACATGCCTATCTAGCTCAACACAGGACAGTTCAATAATATGTTCAACCGAGAGTTCAACTATGTCTTTGCGAGACTTAGATTTCATATTACTATTTAATATAATTAGTGAACCACCACGCAGCATCGATTTCCGATTGAAACAACTGCTCACAGTATAATTTTCATAATTAATTAACATTTCATATGATTTCAACCAATGTTCAGTTATACAAATAATGTCGAACATTGTCTTCTCTAAAAACAATTGAATTTCCAATTGCTTGGAATTGTATTCCTATTACCGACCATTGGATAGGACTTGTGTTTTTAACGCATACATTTATGTCTATAGTTGTTTGATTTGAAAACTCTTAAAAAATATATTCGATTAACCATTTTATTTTATCTCTCAATTTTAAATATGAATTTTATTTATTATGAAATAGGTATTGTAATTGATTGTAACAACTACAGAAAAAAATATTTTTCCGTGTACGTAACCATCAAATCACAATTTACGGTTAGTAATTCCATTATAATACTAACAGTCTGCATACACAAAGCAATATTAAATAACTGATTATAGTGAAAAAATAATGTATAGATCGGTAACAGGTTCTAGTAAAAGAAATTATATTTCCAATGAACGACCCATGTTAAACTGTATATATTGTATATATTGAGATTATTTCTTTTTATCGACATTTTGAATCATTTTATATTCTCAATAGCTGTAAATGTTTGATATCAGTGATATTTATTTTATTTTATTTATTTACAGAAACACTATTTTTAAACTACAAAGACAGCAAAATTTATTTTCACAATAATGGGTACTTCTAAATAATATAACACTTTAATGGTTCAAATTAAAGAGATCATACTAATCTATCAAATTAGTTTAACACTGGCGGTGATACGTGTAGTAGATTTTGAGGGGTCGTTAATAGGTGCATTTACGTTATTTATTTATTTTCATCCTTACACTACACACACTACACTACAAGCCTTGACCTAAAGTGAATGTATGGTTATCACTTATCAATATAATTAATATAATAATGCGCCAATGCAACCCGCCTGCAAATTCAAATTTTCTTAGAAAACGTCACATTTTCATGAAATAGGTCTGTGAAATAGGCACATTTACGAGCTTTTCTAAGTTAGACAGCTAAGTTTGTGACTTTAATTATTATAAATGTGTAAATGCATATTTGTTACGCCCGCGAATATTTTTTTTATTACCATAGAACTAGATACTGGGCTGAAAATTGCAAGAAACGTAGGAATATTTGAATTTCGGGCTACCCTGCCTCACCTTGCCTAATTATAATAAATAAAACAATCGAAATACTAAAATAATAATAAAGAACAACATCAACTTCTAAGGGCGGGTTGTTTCAAACAGTCGGTTAACGTTACATACGGACGGTTAAAAAGTTACTATGTTTATTTGTATTTACTGTATTATAAAGACAATTACTTACCTAAATCTTGGGGCAAATGAGGCTGCTTGTTTATCCAATCCCGAAGCTGATCCACCTGCTTTTGTACATCTTGTGAGATCTGGTCATCCATGCTGAAGACACCTGAAATTACGTATAAATGTTATTGGTAAAGCGATTTTAAAGTTCGATTATAACGTAGGTACGGGTTCAAACTGCAAAGACAGTCAACCTCTGCACGCCCACTGCTAAGCTTAGGGCTCCCTCAGGGGGTGGTTCAGCCGAAGCTTGGCCGATGCATGTTGGCTCGCCAAGGACGCTGCTGCCAATCCTCTGGTCATGGTCAAAGACAAAGTAGTAACTGTAATTTCGGTAGTTTATATTTCTGGAAAGTAGCTTCAGATTATCTTGCTATACAGACCTTTTCAAGATATTAGCGCTAGTCCGTCACTTGATACCCTGCTATAATCTGATTCTAAAATGCCCTTCTAATTGAACCTTGTTTTGGCAACATGACCCCCCCCCCCCGCCCCCAAAATACTTCAATGATTGAATAATAACGTCAAAATAATGTAATATTCCAATGGCCAAATACACAAACGCTACTCAATTTTAAGATGCCGTTATGTCTTGTAGTTACTATCACAGTCACTTTGACATAATGTGATGGAGACAGCAACAACAATTCAAAGTGCAGAGGCAAACACATCAAGCTAATCTCATCTGTCTAATTTCTTTGATACATTTTCAACTGTATTACAAAAGAATAAGGTTCGAACAGTTTGGTATGGCTTTATGTCTGTACAGACCTACGTCCTAAAATTAAGTTTTGAATTCAGTAGTTGAAAATTCTTTCTACCCTCTTCCCACAATACTTGGGGTCGGTGCAACACGTTATGTTCTTCCATTCCGTCCTGTCAATTATCATACTAACACTGACTCCCTTTTATTTATTATTATTTATTTATACTTCATGCACAAAGGTACGGACTTAATGCCTTAGGCATTCTCTACCAGTCAACCAAGGGTGGTGAAGAGATAACATGGCAGGTGCACATGAAAAAAAATAAAAATTAAAAAAGTTAAAAACAGATATGCTTACGAATATATAAACTATAATACACATACATAATTGAATATTTGGTATATAAAATACCTATATAAAACCCTTCCTTAAAACCTTTTCTTTCATATCATGCTTCACACAATCCATCCATTCGTTAAACATCCAAAATCAACCATTACCAACTTCAGAAAATGGGTGATATTTGATGCGGGTTGGTTCGTGTTGGCTAACTCGTTTTCCTCTGGTTTACAATTTGCATACAACAGAGTAATTATGGCATTACATAGGTACTTAAGATGTCTGCCTCTAATAGTTGTTGATAGCTATATAAACTTAGTTTTTCCTGTACTTTATGACACTTAGGTTAAGTAAGTACAGTCACCAAAAGATATAAGTATTCAGGTCCTCGGAAATAGTTGAAGTTTACTTAAAAATATACGGATGTTTTCGAATGAAATTTAATTAAATCCATCGGTTTCTAAATAAACTTCAACTATAGTAGGTATATGTATACCCTAGTTACTTATTATCTCTTTTGGTGACTGTACATTGTTTGTATATTCATCCTAGAACATAAGTTTAATCGAGTGAGGAAAAAGATCAAGCAGTTATGGAATTTTTCCACATGCCAAATAAGTAACTACAACCGACTTGTTTACTAAAACGTAATATGATTTTTTGTAAGTTCTTAAAATGCTAGTCCAACAAACCTGTACTAAACTTATTACTTCGACTTCCTGACACCTCCAATGCGTTAGTAAGTACTACTATGTAGTAGAGCTCTGTTATGAAGGAGCTCATCCTCGGAAATAGGTACAGTCACGAGCATAAATATGTATACAGATTGCAAATTTCAAAAGCAATTTTCTCGTTAAATAACTATGTCAACATATAGATAAAACCTATTTTACAGTCGTTTGGGATCAAAAATACCCTATTTGTAACCCCATAACATTTGAATCAATAGTTTAAGAGAAAATCAGTTTAGAATTACTACAACCACACCTATTTATGAGTGGTAAATAAGTAGGCAACCATCTGACGGTAAGTACCTACCATCAGATAGGATCATAGAACATTAGTGGATAGATCATCAGTATCATCACATACATCATCCGTCATCCTATTACTTGCCACAGGCGGCAGTATTATTACCTACCTACTCCAGGTAAGTACTTATTGTCAATCTTGACGGATAACTACTTATAGTTGAAATATTGTCTCATGTACCTGTGTTTTATACCGAGAACCCACAAACCAGAAGACCACCACGTTGCTTGCCTGCAGAAATAAAACGTGGTACAATTTTTTCCAAAAGAACTCCTGCACTAAGATTTCTACTGCTCTACTACTCCTAAGCCGTGTGATGCCAGCCGCGAATAGCACCACTCCATTTCTACCCGTGGGCGTCGTAGAAGGCGACCGACAGAGGTATATTGACCGGAGGGAGGATGGGCAGCAGCTTCCTTTTGAGTACCTACTAAGAACACCTACTCATCGCCAACATGCATCGGCGGCCAAGCATGGCGATCATGGCTGAACCCCCCCTCACCCCTTGGGGGAGACGTATGCCCAGCAGCGGGCGTTTAAAGGTTAACGCGATGATGATGATAATGACTACTCCTAGTGATGAATCACGTTCAATCCAAAATATCTAGACGTCGTCTTCGTATATTACCTGGCTATACGTGTAAGAATTTAAAGCACCTAATTAAGAAGGTATCTACTTCATTGTGTTGATAGCCATAATAAGACATTGCCGTTTGGTCACAACACAACACTACTCTACAACGCTATTAATATTCTCATACTAGCTGATGCCCGCGGCTTCGTCCGCGTGATTGCGGTTATCAGCGGGTTTTTATTTTTTACGCGCGAAACCCTATTTTTAAAAGTAGCCTTAAACATACTAGAGCAGAGTCGAAACGCATCGAAGTGTTAACATAGCGTGTTAACAGTTATCTGAAACTTAACATAGCAAATTCACCCTTATCTCCACAACATAACAATATACATATTTCTTCTAAGATAAAAAAATTGACGCTTCGATGCGCTTCGACTCTGCTCTACTATGAATTGACCCTTCGACTTACTCCTTGTAACATCAGCTATCTGCCAGTGAAAGTCCCGTCAAAATCGATCCAGCCACAGATATCCATATATCCATTGATATCGGATACAGCCGTTTCAGAAATTAGCCGGAGCAAACAGACAGACAGATAAAAACTAAAAATTGTTTTTTTTTATACTTTCATAAATATGCATTTAGTACAAAGCAGTTATTTTGAGATTACAACCAGACACTTCAATTTTATTTATTTGTAAGATGTTAGGAAATAAGTACTAATATATATAGTAGGTAAGTACCTATCTACTGCAATTTGTACGGATGATTTACTATTATGCAGGCTGAGGTCCAACTAAATTGGAGCAGTCATTGTGCCGAGAAACTATAATAAGGAAGGGTCAATGTTAGTGCCCATGTGGGGCAAGAGGGCAAGGTAACGGTACAAAAAATTAATGTTATAAAATTGACCAAGTGTTTTTTATGAACATTATGACTTAATAATCTAATATATATAAATCTCCTGTCACGATGTTTGTCCGCGATGGACTCCTAAACTACTGAAGCGATTTTAATGAAATCTCAGCGGAGCGGACTGGCACGAGCAAAAGTCGGGGAGGGTGATTTCATTTGGTTTCTAACTCTAAATTATGAAAACCCTTCGACTCTTCGCACACCATGTAAGGATTATCGTCCCATAAGTTTTGCATTACCTACATACTTGACCTATGAAGCTGCACTGGTACGCTGCACCTACCTATATAGTTCATAGGTAGAGGTAAATTTAGAACAAATTTTGGCTCAGGGCTGAAGCCGAACGAGGAGGTAGACCTGCTGAGGAACAGCGGGGCAAAGCCTGTGGGGGGATTGGTGAATGCTTATGCGAATCCCGCATCCCCGGCCATAGGCAGAGGTGGAACACCGCAATGGTTTGAGCCGGTAAGAGTTGAACATGAATTCCTCCATCGTGCGTGTGAGGGAGACGGAGAGGCCGTCTCCCTCACGATGGAGGAATTCTATGAGAATTTCCAGATCGCACCAAAAAAAAGGCTGATGCCGAATTAAAAAGACTTTTGACTTTTACGAGGACAAAGTCGCGAGTGAGTTACTTATACAACAGGTAGTATTATATTTACTGTTAACTGTTTTAACGCAATTAATCACAATCAAGTTGTATTTTCCTGTTTTGCAGCAGCTAATCATGGTAAAAAATATTCAATATTATTATACCTAGGTACGTGTAGAGATACGACCCATTATCTCAGATAAATAATATGTGTAGGCAAGCATGAAAATATAGTAAGTAGTAGGTTGGCGTTATTGTCGGCGAAAGAAGGCTGACCAACCTGCGTTTCGCCGACAATATCGTACTATTTTCATCTTCGGCAGTTGAATTAGGTGAAATGTTGAGCGACCTAAATAAGGCGAGCCTCGAGATTGGACTTCGGATGAACATGTCGAAGACCAAACTCATGACTAACAGCGCCCAACGGAAACTGTATGTGGAAAGTATGGAGATTGCATATGTTCCAGAGTACATCTACCTAGGCCAAATAGTCTCATTCCAGGCGAGACAGGAAAAAGAAGTTGCTAGACGCACCAAAAACGCCTGGAAGAGCTATTGGTCGATGAAGGCTCTCATGAAAGGAGACCTTCCAATTTGCCATAAACGCAAGTTAATGGACATGTGCATTCTGCCTATCCTTACATACGGCGCTCAAACCTGGTCTTTAACTGTTCAGCTGAGGTCCAGGCTCGAGGTTTGCCAGCGAGCGATGGAGCGCAGCATCCTGGGAGTAAGATTAACGGACCGCGTTAGGAATGCGGAGCTGCGCTCCAGGACACGGATCGCCGACGTCACTCAAAAAGCAGCCAAGCTTAAGTGGGACTGGGCCGGCCACATCGTCCGCATGTCGAACATATCATGGGCTAAAGCAACCACAATGTGGGTCCCAGAAAACGTCCAGCGACATCGAGGTAGACCTAGGCGAAGATGGCGGGATGAGCTTGACGCTTACAGGAGGGATTGGTCCACACTAGCTCTGGACAGAGAGGGTTGGAAAGAAGAAAGGGAGGCCTTTGCCCTGCAGTGGGACAATATAGGCTGAAAATAAATAAATAAATAAATAGGTTCATCATGTTATCCAAATGGATTTTATCAAAAACTAAAATAAAACTGTACAACTAAAAAATAATGTACGGAGTGTGTAGAGGTGTGTCCGTCAAAATGTGTTAAATAAGGGTAGAGCTACAATTGTGACCGGGTAAATTTAAAAAAAAAGCGCTTAGAGTTATTAGAATTGTTTGGAACAAAAGTTGTTAGAATGTTCATAAAATTATTTTGAACTACGTAAATAGTTGAGGTTTGGTATACTGGACTGTCACTAACAATAACTGTCAATTAAATATTTCAATCTGTCAACAACTGCTACATTCATACCGTATCCTGTGCCTACGCTAGCGTCATTATAAAGGGTTTTGGAACTGTTATTTACTGTTATAGCTGGACCTGGAATTACCCCCGTTCGAGACGGTTCTCCTTATCTCCTCTACCCTCCATCAAAGAATGACACAACCAATTAAGCAGCAATTTGGCACATTAATTTTTCGTTCACGAAACGGGGGACGAGATAAATGCCAATAAATTTTAGTTAAGTTTGTGATTAAGATAAGATATATTTATTTGTCAAAAACACGTGTAGCTTTAAATCAGTTGGAAAGATTACAAAAATTTTAAAGTTTCAACGTGTTTTGCCTGGAAAGGCGCAAATACAACATTGTTACAATTCAAAGTGCAAACGAAATAATCATAAAGTTTCAACCGTGCTACCAGCAGTGTAGGATCTAAATTCTAGATCCTACCTGCTAGAGCTAGTAGCACAATTTAATAATAATCATGCGGCAGCATTAAACCGTATAAAAATTAGACATTTCGTTTCAATTCAATTCACATACCTAATTGTTATTTTTATTATTATTTTGATTAATTTGACGTTCATCATCATCATCATTTCAGCCGAAAGACGTCCACTGCTGGACATAGGCCTCCCCCAAGTGTCGCCACATTGACCGGTCCCGTGCGACTCGCATCCAGCGGATCCCCGCAAAGTTTACCAGGTCATCGGTCCACCTAGTGGGAGGCCTTCCAACGCAACGTCTTACGGTTCGCGGTCGCCACTCTAGAACTTTTCGGCCCCATCGGCCATCCGTTCTGCGAGCATGTGCCCTGCCCACTGCCACTAAAGTTTGGCAATTCTTCGGGCTACGTCGATAACCTTGGTTCTCTTGCGGCTGTCCTCATTTCTGATTTTATCACGCAAGGAAACTCCGAGCATAGCCCTCTCCATTGCCCTTTGGGTGACTTTAAGCCTTCTGATGAGGCCCATTGTGAGCGACCACGTTTCGGTCCCGTATGTAATCATTGGCAACACACACTGGTCATAGACTTTCGTCTTGAGACACTGTGGTAAGTTGGACGAGAAGATACCACGCAACTTCCCGGACGCTGCCCAGCCGAGTCGGATTCGACGATTGACCTCTTTCTCGAAGTTAGACCTACCTAACTGGACCGTTTGTCCCAGGTAGACATAATCGTCTACAACTTCGAGTGTAGAGTCTCCGATCCTGATAGGAGTGGGTGTTACATGGGCATTCAACATGACCTTGGTTTTGTCCATGTTCATTTTAAGACCCACTCTTTCGGAAGCTCTACTGAGGTCACCGAGCATTGTACTGACGTCCTCCATGGTCTCAACCATGACCACTATATCGTCGGCAAACCGAAGGTGAGAGATGTACTCGCCATTGACGTTGATGCCTAGTCCGCTCCAGTCCAGAAATTTGAAGACATTCTCCAATGCAGCGGTGAACAGTTTCGGAGATATGATGTCTCCCTGTCTCACACACACCTCGCTGCAAAAGGATAGGTTCCGAGGTCTGCTCCTAAAGTCGAACTGACATAGTGGCGTTTTTGTATAAACACTTCAACACCTCGATATATCGATAGTCGATTTGGCACCGTTGGAGAGACTGCAGTACAGCCCAAGTCTCGATCGAATCGAATGCTTTCTCGTAGTCCACAAACGCTAAACAGAGAGGCAGGTTATACTCTTCGGTCTTCTGTATAACCTGCCGCAGCGTATGTATGTGGTCTACGGTGCTAAAGCCTTTTCGGAAACCGGCTTGTTCGGGAATCGGGAGGCTGGAAGTCGTCAAACCTGCGCGCGAGACGATTCGTGATGACCCTTGACAACAACTTGTAGACATGGCTCAGAAGTGAGTTGGGCCTATAGTTCTTCAGCCGGGCATTGTCGCCCTTTTTGAAGAAGAGTACCACCACACCTCTGCACCATGACTGTGGCGTTTTTTCCCTTGAGTATGACGGAATCAAACAGCTTCTGAAGGGCCTTAAGTACCGGTTTTCCACCCGCCTTCAGGAGTTCGGCCGTAACCCGGTGCCTTGTTATTTTTAAGCTGTTTCAGAGCCATCCTAATCTCGTACAGGCTCACGTCCGGGATGTCTTCGGTATAGTGTCGGGTTTGTCTAGCTCTTGGGTCGTTTGCTAGATCTACAACGGGTTTACTGGTTGACGTGTACAACTGCCCATAGAATCTCTCGATCTCCCTCTGAAGCTCCAGTTTGGCGGATACAATCCTGCCATCGTCGGTCTTCAGTTTCGTGAGCTGGCTCTGCCCAATAGCCAGATCCCTTGCCAAATACCTTGGAGCCTTTATTCCGCTCAATTGCGTCTTTAATACGTTCTGTATTAAAGCGGCGGAGGTCGCTCTTCAAGGATTTAGAGATCCGTCTATTGAGCTGCCGATATTTTCACGCCTCATCTGAAGACTGCAAGATCATCTCACGCCGCTCCTTCATGAGCTTGAGAGTATGATCAGAGAGCTTTTTATCCTTATCTGCACGACGTGTCTTGACGAACTTAGACCCAGTCGTATGGACAGTTTCTACAAATTCGTCGTTGTATTCGTCCACTGAGCTTCCTAGGCCGTCGAAACGATTCTGGAGTTCGAGCTGAAAGCTCTCGGGGTTTTGAATCTGGATCTGTGCTGGACGGAGCGTAGACTTCATCAGTCGAAACCTTTCAAGCTTTATATTAATGTTCAATGTGCGTCTTACCATGCGATGATCGCTCCCGGTTTTCACCGAATTGATCACAGATACATCATTGAACATTTGCTTCGTTTAATTTAACGTTACTTTATGATTTTTTTTTTGTTCTTTGAATTATGTTATTGACATTATTAATTTAACATTGAAACTTTATGATTATTTTGTAACATTGAAACTTTATGAGGATCCTACCTGCTGGTAACTCTTTTGGTCACATGCGTTTCATGTTTCATCCTTCGTGCCAGAATGCGCGACATGTGTGACGTTTTCCATGCGTTTCCCTAATAATAATATAGTGTGACATTACGATATTACTATCGTATTTATGTATGTTAGTGTATTGAAGTCAGTCAATAAAAGATTGCATGTAGCGGAGATGAGAAATGCAACTTAGTGCAAATGTTACATTTGCACTAAGTCTGTTTATTATGTTTTCAATTTTTATCTGATTAAGCAATATCTAATCTAATATCCTATGTATTTCAGCACACATTTTTTCTTCGAGAATAACAGGTACAGACGTAATCAATACATTTTAGGTATAATTAGGAATAACTCAACTACTTAAATTACTGATAATTTGTGAGTCATGTGTGTGAGAATAATGATCCGTTGATCGGTATAATTATACTGTCCTTCCACGGTGATGACTTGGATTTGCGATAATTATGTATTTTATCTCTGGTGGAATGGTTTCTTGCCTCAGTGTTCTAGCAACTTTTTACTGTAAAATGTTTTAAAGAAATAAGTTTTCTAAAGGTATATGATCTAGGGGCCAAGTCTGCTATTTTTATAATTTCGTCATTCCAACACGATCCCATTGTCATTTTGCTAAAAGTTCGTAATCTGCTAAATTTATAATGGTCGATCATTGGTCGGTCGAATTAATGACTGCACAATGACGTTCTAATGGTAGGTCACTGATCAAAATTTTAGCAGATTACCGCCTAAGTCAGTCATTCAGCAGTGCTATTCTCTTACAATTTCCCTCGGTGAACACCTAGGTGAAGTGAGCTCTCATCCGACCCAATGCTAGGGTTTGACAAAACAGACGGATGAACACTTCACCTAGGTGTTCACCGAGGGAGATTGTAACAGAATAGACATACAGTTGACATTTTGTACTAGATTGCCTTTCTATATAATTTCTTTCAATGGCGTGTCAGTGGTTGACCATTGGAAAGTCATAATGACGCCATTATATTAGTAGATTACCAAACTTGTCAAAATCAACAATTATTAAATAAATTATAGACTATTCTGACATTATTGTAATAGCAGACTGGCCCTGTACTATGATCAAACTGGGTATAGTTGGGAAAATTGGACTCCACTGCTGGTTTCGTACACAATTCGATTGTTTGTTTGAAAATTTGTGGAGGGAAATGCAATTTTAAATTAAAATATTCCTAGCTATAACATATACCTACCTATATACCTTATTTAAATACTATAACATATTATTTTACGAATAGTCAATCAAAAAACTTACTTGAAAAACCGTTCGTTGGTTGGTCGAGTTTTGTTGATTTTGTAGATTTGAAGATTGGTTTTCCTTTGGTAAATCTAGATATCAACCTGTGTAGCCTTTAGTAGTATCCCGAAAGGAACTCTTAGTATGGTGATGGCTGACACAATAATCCCTATCTAGATTTCTTCAGTTATTACCTAACTAGCGACCCGCTCCGTCTTCGTGCGGACGTAGATCAAACTATAAGTACCTATTTCCTCCTTAATTATTTTATTTATTGCTGAAAACTGCATTATTTATTGCCGTTGCAGAGTTTTAAAGATCTAGCGAACAGGCAGCGGCAGCGACTTTGTTTTATACTAAGTAAAGATGATTTCATAAATCGTGCCCGAAATAAACTTTTCCGTCCGCGTGTTTTTCGTTAATTTTCTTCATCATCATCATTATCATACGGGTATCAACCTATGGTTGTCCACTGTGAATTTTCTTACGGTCGCCAAATTTTTTGCTAAAATATAACCTATGTTACTCGCTGGTAATGTAATTTTCTTTGATTATACAGGATAATTTAATAACCAGTGCAGAAATTCTAGAGACCGATTCTGGTGCCCAAACCCGACAACTTTATCTAAGGGACCAACCTCGAACTCTCAAAAACAAACAGTTCCTCGTAGAAATCGTAACAAATGATTGATCACATACTAGTATGAAAACCTGAATTTTTTTTTCGAGATTTCGATGTTGTCAATAGAAAAAGTTATTGTATTTGAGAACCAAAATCAGTCCCTAGTCCCAAGAATTTACGCACTGGTCAAAAATTTATCCTGTATAGGTACATACCTATACTATGATAGGTAGGTACCATAATCAAAGGTAATTTTATACATTATAGGGGAAAGAATTTCTGAAATAGGGTTACCTAGTATTTTTTTTATTTATCCATTAGGTACCGTACAGCAGCACATCAAGTCATACCAAACTGTCAACATTTTCCAATTAAATAAGTATTAACCTTATACTTTTGCAATAAAGTTGCCAATTTATCAAATAAAATATTACAGATTATTGTAGCTTGGTGTGCTGCTGGGCCTCTGTACAAACAAACATACAAAAAACCAAATCTTTTCTCTTTATAATATTAATTTAGATAAATAATGAGTAGGTGGGTAGGTACCTAGGTACCTACTTACCGAGTATCTTTCGAGCGATAACGTAGAATTTAGTAAGTAATAAGTACTTACACACTTACCTACTTACTGAAACTGGTTAGTTACCTACTTACATAAAAGTTGCAACCTTGATCTCTTAGTATCTCTTTCAATGAAGTTCACAGAACATCTTTTGAAAAGGCAATTAAGACCAGAAAATGAACGGAACATAGGTAATCATTGTTTGATAAGACTAAGCGGTTATCGTTAGTTAGAAACTTAGATAATTAAACATCATCGTCTAGATAGCTAAGCGTATGTAGGTAATACAGTTATAACATATAGTTATTTCTAGTTACCAAATACCAATCAATATAATCATCATCATCTAGCGATTTCCCAATTATGTTGGAGTCGGTTCCAGTTCCAGCACTAACTGACCGACTCCTTAGCAATTCAAAAGTGCCTGTAAATGGTTTAATTGAAATAAATGCTTTGACTTTGACTTTGAATGCGAAATTAAATGGTCTTTTAACTGTTGACTACATCTTCTGCATCTGGAGTAATCGATATCCCACCAAAAACATTTTTATGTAAAATGTTACCAAGACGCGAAATAAATAGCTCACACTGTCAAAAAGTTATCAGGGCCTCAAGTCTGCTATTACAATAGTGTCAGAATGGTCTATAATTAATTTCATAATTGTTAATTTTGACAAGTTTGGTAATCTACTAATGGCGTCATAGACCATTCTGACACTAATGTAATAGCAGACTTGAGGCCCAGATCTCTACTTATAATCTCTACTTTACTTGCCCTAATTTCTCCTTAGTCAAAATATTTATATGTGGCTAGGCCGTTTCGGTACCGTTACATGGGCGTAAGATGAAAAATGTATTCACTGTCATTACTTTACTGTAAAACAATAGTTCTTGTAGTAACGAAACAGCCGAGCCACATAATATATTTTGAACAAAGTGTAGAGTTTGTGAAGTTAGGGCAATATAAGGTAGAGATCTGATAACTTTTTGACAGTGCGAGCCATTTATTTCGCGTCTTGGCAACACTTTACATGAAAATGTTTTTTATGGGATTTCACTTCTTTTTGTAAGTTGCCTAAGACAATATTTTTTTTATTTTGTTAATTTTTTCTAGTTTAAGATTTTTTTTGTTGTTTGTGTACTAATACTAGCTTACATAGGTACCAAATTTCAGCTTTCTAGGACTTAAGGAAGTACCTACCCCAGAATTTTGATGATCATCAGTGAGTCAGTGACGAAATCGGGCTTTTTTAGATATCAATAAATTCTAAAGCATAATAGCTATGCAATTGAAACTTTTTATATTTAATAATATTACTACTGACATCATATCCCGAGAATTTTGTTTATCTGGCATAATCCAAACTCAAGTTATGAGGGTTCAAAAAAACGACGAAGCTCTTCGAGAAAAAGTAAGCAGTGCCCTTGCGCTTCGCTTGACCTGTCTTGGCGAGGGCAAAGGCTAGTAGCGTAAAAGCAAAATCTGTTAATAACTTAATAACAACTTAGGTAGGTAGGTATGAACTAATTTGGTTTGGTTTTATCGTGCTAGATTAAAGCATGATAACTGCAATAGTAATGTCTCTTACACATTTTGAAGAGATGTCCCTTAGGAGGACATATGGTCAATGCCCATGGTACACCAGCTTGTAGGTACGACATTCTCCAGCACGCGTAAGAATAGACATACTGACAGCAAGAATAGACAAGTCAGTACAGTTTGTCTATTCTTCCTGTCAGTATGTCTGTCTATTCTTCCGTAGACATAGCGCGGTCATGCTACGCGTGCAGCAGTCTAGCTAGATTAATTAGGTATAGAGTTTGCCGAACAGAGTGGTGTAGTGGTAGAGTGGTGAAAAAGCGCTGGCAACACTGTCCAAGTGACATTCAAAATTTTAAACCGTATTTAAAAATTAGTTTTAATTATTAAATAAGTATAATTAAGGTGTAATATCATATATTTAAGTAAAATAACTGTATAAAAAACCAGGATTAATGTTTTCCTGCGAAGTAACAAAGTAAACACAGTGTTTTGGGTTATCCACCGTTACCGGTAACCTACACCGAACAGCTGATATCAACCTGCGGATTTAAACGGGGAGTATTGTTTATTTCTATTCTATCGTAGCCATACATTAGCATACGATCGTCAATTATTTTGTAACACGCTCGTTTTGCATCATTTATTCTGGTAGATTTCACACTTTGCAATAGGCCATTGTCACATTGATTTTCATACAAAAGACAAAACTTAGTTTCCAAACAGAATAAATCTTACTCTAAATTTAAATACATAATAGCATTATATAGTAGTAGTTTCCCTTAATTTGCATTGTAGTCTTGATGTAAAACTATAATTTTAATCTAAGTCTCCTACCCACATAGGAAAAAATAAAATCATAAGTCAATTGTAAATTAATTTAATTTCGCATTTAATGTATTTAGAGTAGCTGATTTTTAATCAGCAGCCTCCCACACTTATACCTTCACCTTAAACGCTAAATTTCCCATCTTTTCCTGTTATTTCCACCTTTCCTATTTTTTTCATTTTTTTATTCAATTAGTTCTCACCGTTTCTTCAATTCTAAATTTCAGTAACTATTCCTGAAACCATGCCAGTGATGACCCGTAAGGCTACTGCTCAGGATATGGAGCTTAAATTGAGAACAGCCCTACAGGAACTCAAGGCATCCAACATCCAATGTCAACAATTATTACTGGAAAGAGAGGAAGGTGAAGAGGAAATTAAGAAAATTGTTGACAAAAACACAAAGTTAAAGCGGGAACTTGTAGACCTTCATCAACAATACCTAGATGTTGTTGATGAACGGGACAAACTTCAGGTGGTCACGGATGGTTTCACCAGCTGTAGCAATTTATATGAGGAGGCATTGTGTAAGGTTAGGGACTTAGAGGATGAACTAATTCATGCAAATGTATGCATTACAAAATTACAAAAGAAAAAAGAATGTACTCAGGTTAGGGACACCAACCATTTATATAATGAATTGTTAAGTAGTAATTGCAATCAAAATTCCTTGATAACAATCGACCTTACAGAAGATTCTTTAATAAAACATGGTAATAGTAATTATAAATTGAGTCATAACAAAATAAAAAAATATGTTAAGCTAAATAAAATCATTAATAAATGTAAGAAATTCAGGAAACAACAAAAACATTATTCCAGTAACATTAAATTAAGGAAAGAACGTGTTTTTCTTGTGAATAAATTGAATAATTTTCAAATAAAGTTAGAAGACAGTGCAAATATTTATGAGGTTGACACTCAACGCTTACAGTCTGAAATTCAGGTTCTTGAAGAGTCGCTACATTCTCTTTATACAAAGTATGTGCACTCTCAAAACCAAATAAAAGAGCATATCCTTGCCACTAATGAGTTGGTGGGTATGTGTAACTCTAATGTAGACACAGTGGACCCACTTCCTATCAACACCACTCCATGTACCTTACAAAAGGAATCATACCTTGAGTCTTCACAGCCGGAGATAGTGGAGAACTTGGAATGTTTGTCCACGAACATTGTAACACCAGAAATTGTACCAGATTCATTGGTTATTGTTCAGACAGATAGTAGTTGTGTACCTTGTGATGAGGTTGGTTATCGTCCCATTATTTTTTCAGATAGTTTAGGGAAAGGATTAGGAAAATTATTAAATAACAACCTGACTACCTGTTCTGCTTTAAATTATTGCATGCCTGGGACTTCTTATAAAGAAATAATGTCATCCATAACTAGGAAGCAGTATGATCCGAATACCATTATTACAGTATGTGTAGGTAATAGCTCAAGTGTTAGATTAAATGATATCACTGACAGTGTCACTGAAATATTGAAAATTAATTGTCAGAAAATAATATTGTGCGCTTTTCCTTACTTTGGGCACCTATCAAATAGGACAAATAATAACATACATATGCTTAATAATCATATGCATTTATTAGCTAGTCATTATAATGACAAGCTTATGTTTCTTGACACCAACACTTTTGTTGAAAAATTGAATTCGACTAGGGATACAGTGTATCTGCCTATTAGGTTTAGACGTCAGATAGCATGGCTATTAGCATTTAATATTAACTCAGACATAATTAATATGTCGAAGTGTTCCGTAATTAACTCCACAATAGTTAGTAATAATACTAATATTAAGGTGGTAAGCCCAAATTGTTTAAACTAGTTAGCAAGACAACAGAAGGTACCAGTATCAATTTAATGCAACTTATCAATAACAAGGTATCTTCTAGCAATCAATCAGCAAGTTTAAAAAAAGGGGCTAGGCAACATTCTTTGAAATTATTCCATCAAAATATTCAAGGATTTTCTTCCAAGCAATTGGAAATTGAATTGTTTTTAGAGCAGACAATGTTCGACATTATTTGTATAACTGAACATTGGTTGAAATCATATGAAATGTTAATTAATTATGAAAATTATACTGTGAGCAGTTGTTTCAATCGGAAATCGATGCTGCGTGGTGGTTCACTAATTATATTAAAAAGTAATATTAAATCTAAGTCTCGCAAAGACATAGTTGAACTCTCGGTTGAACATATTATTGAACTGTCCTGTGTTGAGCTAGATAGGCATGTCATAGTGTGCGTTTACAGACCCCCGAATTATCAAACATATTCTATATTTGAGTCTATAATGGAGGATGTTCTAACTAAACTTGCAACTGGTAATAAATCAATAATAATTTGTGGAGACTTTAATATTAATATTTTAGAAAATAACGCAAATAGCAGTAGATTATTAAGCCTCTTTAAATCGTTTAATTTGTCAAATGTGTTCTTAGAACCAACACGAATAACTGCAACCACTGCTACTTGTATTGATAATGTTTTTTGTAGCTGCGACTATTTAGATAAAGCTATTGTAAATTATCTCCCTTCAGATCACAGCGGTCAAACCATTGCTTTTGAGTCCAACACACCCTTGCAAAAAATACAGATACAGTCAAGACCAATAACATCTAGTAATTTAGATAAATTTAATAAGACTTTAATTAGTAAGTTACCCGTTCAGGAACTTAATATGAATAATGGTAATATTTTGTATAAAGATTTTTTTTCAGTTGTGCAAACAGAGTTTGATAATATTTTTAAGAAAAAAATTAAAACTATTTGCCCTAAGTTTTTATTTAGTGACTGGGCAACTAAAGGTATCAGAAAAAGTAGAGAAAGGCTTTTTGAGTTGTATGGCCTTAAGCCTTATATTAACACCGAAACATTTAATAAGTATGTTTCGACTTATTCTAAAACTTTTAAAATTGCTTGTAAAGCAGCTAAAGCCTTATACATTAGCAATAAAGTTAAATCAGCTGATGATAAAATTAAGACTGTTTGGAAAATAATTAATAATGAAACAAACAGGAACAAAAAACATAATACTGATTACACTCTGGAGACTTCCCGTGGTCTCTTAAGTACTAATAAAGAAGTTGCTCAGGAATTTGCAACATTCTTTACCGATATTCCTATTAAAACTACTGAAACTTTAGATTCTTCGCCCTCACTTGCTTTAAACTTACTAAGTTCGAATGTTTCAGCATGTCCCACGGAATTTAAATTTAAACATATAAACCCTGCAATCGTTATTAAAGCTTTTAAACAACTCAAGATTAAGGGTACTGAAGATTTATGGGGGATGTCTACTAATGTTTGTAAATCAATTATTGAGACAGTGGCGCCCTATTTAGCTTTCATTTTTAATTTGTGTGTAGACCAAGGGGTTTTCCCGGATCTAATGAAGTTCAGCAAAGTTATACCACTTTTTAAATCCGGCGACTGCAAAGACTCTAATAATTACAGACCCGTTTCGGTTTTGCCGGTTTTTAGCAAAGTGTTTGAAAAAGTAATGCTTGATCAAATGCTCAGTCATTTTAACTGTCACAAAATTTTACATGATCAGCAGTATGGTTTCACCAAAGGACGTTGCACTACTGACGCCGGTGTCACCTTAATCAAGCATATATTTAAGGCTTGGGAGGATTCTCAAGATGCTATTGGTATCTTTTGCGACCTCTCCAAAGCATTTGATTGCGTGAATCACGAAACACTACTCTTAAAGCTTGAGCATTACGGACTGGGTAAACTAGCGCTTAGCTTAGTAAAATCATATTTGACTGATAGACTGCAACAAGTTCAAGTAAACGGTGTAAATTCATCGGGCTTAAAAGTAAAAATGGGGGTACCGCAGGGCTCAATATTGGGTCCGTTCCTCTTTTTAGTTTATATAAACGATTTACCTTATTTGTTGAAAAATCAACCACAAATGGTGTTATTTGCTGATGATACTTCCTTGATATTTAGAGTTAATAGACGGGCACAGCACCATGACGACGTAAATGACGCTATGCTTAAGGTTCATAATTGGTTTACTGTAAATAATTTAGTATTAAATGAGAAGAAAACTAAATGCATAAGATTCGCTTTACCGAATGTTAAAAGTAGTGAATGTAACGTTGTATTGAATAAGGATATACTTGAATTCGTCGAAAAGACTGTTTTCCTAGGGATTACGCTTGACTCAAAGCTGCAATGGGGTCCTCACTTAACATCTCTTGCAGGGCGGTTGAGTTCGGCCGCTTACGCTGTCAGAAAAATCCGGCATTTGACAGACGTGGATACCGCTAGGCTAGTATATTTTAGTTATTTTCATAGCATCATGTCCTACGGTATCTTGCTTTGGGGGCGGGCTGCAGATATTGATTCTATTTTTATTCTGCAAAAGCGGGCTGTCAGAGCCATCTATAATCTCAGCAGTCGCGAGTCTCTAAGAGAATTGTTTAAACAGATTAACATCTTGACGGTACCTTGTCAATACATATATGAAAACATTATGCATGTTCGAAAAAACCTTCATCTTTTTAATAAAATAAGTGACAGACATTGTGTTTATACTAGAAATAGGAACAAATTAGATCAGCCAAGATTCAGATTGTCAAAAGTTCATACTTCTTTTATGGGGTACTGTGTAAAATTTTATAATAAAATACCTCTTGATATTCTTCAACTAAATGAAAGACAATTTAAAACATGTATTAAACGCACACTGTGTAGACAAGCATATTATAAATTAGAAGACTACATCAATGATAAAAATGCTTGGCTAAATGCTGGTCCTGCTCCACAGGCAGTTTAGGGAATTTCCTAATTGGAGGAATGTTGTTTCCTACCCCTTTTTTTTATTGACATGAGTAACGAGTATCGTTATTATTATACACAAATATATATTTTAATTACTTTTTCGACATTTTAGAAACATTGGAAACCTTAGTTTTGTATAATTTAGCAGCATTATTTCAATTTTGTAAATGTGAGTACCATGGAGCCATATTTTAAGTAAATTATTATGTGTTTGACTTAAATGAGCATGGCGGTTGAGAGAATTGTCATGCTCACTCAAATGTCTCGCTGGTGGTGGCGCGTGTGTTGGGTCATTCGGCTCCCTCTAAAATGGTTGAGCTGAATGGTGCTGATTCACGCGTCATGTTCGTGAACGGGCGCTGTCAGTAGAGATTGGTCAACTCTTAACTGCCATGGTTTTTATCTTGATTATTTTTTATATTTTGTATTTCTAGATTACCTTCATTGTTTTCACATATAGAAGCAACAAGAATAATGTAAGCAGTATTTTGTAAAAACCTGATTTTAAAAGAGTGTCCGTGGAGTTTCTTGCTCGTTCTTCTCCATAGAGACCTACCTACGTTTTGGAACGAGCAACTAGCTTCAACTTTCTGTCTAACTGACCGACTCCTTGACAATTCAAAAGTGCCTGTAAATGGTTTAATTGAAATAAATGCTTTGACTTTGACTTTGACTTTATCATATTATATGATCACACACAGTAGTACATACATAGTAATTTATGTACTAAGTAGGTACTATGTACTATTATGCATATACAGTAGTGTGTGATTTGATATATTATCTATGAGGTAAGTATTCCGATGTCGAAGCGCATCATCTTTCGTATTACATCAGATTTTGATAATTTACTTTTGTAAACGTGTCGTAACAGATAAACTTTAATTATTATTTTGTTACTACTTTATGCGACTTAAAATGTCGTAATATATTGTAATAATTAGTTGCACCTTACGCCAACTCTCTCTATCAATAATGTCGTAATTTGTAAAGAGAAAATAAAACTTTTTACAAAAATAAAAATCAATCGCCTTCAAAAACTAGTAAGTGAAAATAATACGTTTATGACATAAGTTCGACAATCGACAGCTTTGGTTCCTGTGTATGTATTGTTACCGAGATCGACTTCAATTCCGAATGGCATGTCGCTGATCAACCTTAGAAGAGGTTGTCTACTTAACCGGACTTTCCTTTCCCACCAGCCAGGGCAAAAATCTTAGAAAACTAAGCGATTACAAGCTAAGGGCACCCCCTGGGGGTATAACGGGCCTCTGCTTAGGGCGTCGCTGGGGGAGGGCAACAAAGTGATAGGCCGGACTGGATTTCGATTTTTTAGGGACGAATTAATTAAAAGCTACAGACTCAGCGGCGTAGGATATCACGAGCAAGGATCGGGGAGGCACCGCAAAATACGCCTGCTATACTTTTTTTTTACGAAACTGCGTCGACTAGTTTCGCGACGGCACTGAGCGCGACGGAATCCGTATGCTCGCCAAGTGTATTTTTCTGTCACAGCGAATCTGCCCACCCCGCCTCGCCTAGAATGGACGCAACGTGACGCCAACGCACGGACTTACTTTACTACATTTGTTTATTTGTTATGATATGAATTATTCACGCAAGTAAATGAAAGCAATTACCCTAAAGAAAAATAATTCTTTGCCTGAGCTGTCCTTTTCTAAGCTTGTCACAGGCAAGCAAGATTCAGTCCATGTATTCTAATGCGGCCCACCCCATCCCGTCCAGTCTTCGAGCACATAACCTCTCTAAGCGTCCAGTGGACGCAGTACGCAAGAATACAGGCCGCACCGTTGCGGCCCGACTCTATAGTGGAGAACCAAAACGATTAAATAGGTACTTACTGGCTATGCCATACTACTAGAGACGTGTCTCCCTGTAGGATGCAGAGCTGTGGCAGTCCAATAATATTTTGAGAGCTTTTTTATATACGAAGCACAAGGGGTTTTTGTATGCAGAGTAACCTCCAGAGCTGTCGCACTGATTGCATGATTGTATGAATTTATTTGTAGATAATAATAATACACTAATACAACTAGTCTGGATGGATTGTCTTATAAATAAGTACTGGGCGACCGAGCTTTGCTCGGTACTTTTACTTTTTTTTTTACCGACTTCAAAAAGGAGGAGGTTCTCAATTCGGTTGTTTTTTTTTTTATGTATGTATATCGATTACTCTGAGATTTATGATCCGATTTACGTGATTCTTCTTTAGTTTGATGCAAAATAGTTGCCATTTGGTCCCATAAAAATTTAACATTGTTTGGCCCAGTAGTTTTGATTTTATGAACATTTTTTGATTTTTTAAATATATTTTTTTTTTGACCACGTATAACTTTTTTCAATGTAGTCCGATTTCGACGATTCTTTTTTTTAATTGATAGTGTATACCTCAAA
This sequence comes from Charanyca ferruginea, assembly GCA_947361185.1. NCBI lineage: Eukaryota > Metazoa > Arthropoda > Insecta > Lepidoptera > Noctuidae > Charanyca > Charanyca ferruginea. Next base: position 9,700,180 of record OX376074.1, on the reverse strand, counting down.
TTTGGTCCCATCTAAATTTCAAGAAAATATTCCACCCCTAAGGGGTAAAAATTAAGGGATGACAGTTTTTTTTGGTGTCACCGTTTCGTAATGAATTTCTATGATGAGAAGTAGGCACAAAAGAGCGAAAAAAAAAATTTTTTTACAAAAAAGACAACCGCCTTCAAAAAGTAAAAAATAACTTTCAATTCGCAAGTCGGTGGCAATACAAATACGCAAAACCAAAGCCAACGACTTGCGAATTGAAAGTTATTTTTTACTTTTTGAAGGCGGTTGTCTTTTTTGGTAAATCGTGTTTTTTTTTTAATGAAACCTAGCTAGATCGATTTATTGCCCCGGAAGCCGCCTGCATACTAAATTTCATGTAAATCGTTGGAGCCGTTCCCGACATTCAGATTATATCTTATATATAAAAATCTTCTGTGCGAGTGTATGAAAGTAAACTCCGCCTGAACGGCTGGATCGATAATGATGAATTTGTTAGTGTGTGTTCCAGTGGATTCGAGAATGGTTTAGATTTACAATTGTACCCGGCAGGTGGCGCTATAGTCGGGTTTCAGGACAACGTCTGCCAGGCCCGCTAGTATATATATATATAGGTATATATACAAGAATTGCTTGTTTATAGGTATACGATAAGATAATAATACCAGCCTATTATTGTGCCATTGCAGGGCAAAGGCCTCTTCCCCAGAGAAGGTACCAGCATTGATCACTACACTTGCTCAAGCAAGACGGATTGCCGATTTGAGAAATTAAAATTATATAATATATCAAATAGAAGTCCTGGTTCCCTCAAGATGTTTTCCTTCACTGTCCAGAATAAACTTAGAAGTCACAGTTTTACTTGCCCGGATTCGAACCCAAAACCTCATGCATGAGAGGTGGGCCATTTAACAACTGGTCCACCACTACATTATTAACATTTGTCTTATTTATATCCGATACAAATAATATGTAGATAGTTCCCTCATGATGTTTTCCTTCACTGTCCAGAATAAACTTACAAGTCACAGTTTTACTTGCCCGGATTCGAACCCAAAACCTCATGCATGACAGGTGGGCCATTTAACAACTGGTCCACCACTACATTATTAACATTTGTCTTATTTATATCCGATACAAATAATATGTAGATAATATTAATACTATCAACCGCTTGGCGCTTAGTCCATATACACATCTTGCATGTAACTTATTTGCTTTGTTGTTAAATAAAAAAAAAACTGCAAAGAGCGACCTTCATCTCAAATGATACCTAATCTTTTATTACAGACATTATGGTATGAACATGACAATCGTTTCTAGACTTAGGCACCTACCTACCTAGGTAATGACTAATGTTCAAATTAATTGCAGTAGATCATGACTTGGAGACACATAGATTGACGTGGGCAGGTAGGTAGATAGGTACCTAGTCTATCTTCGTGCTTATCAACATACAGCTGAAAAATGGAAAGAGAGAGGGCGCTAGGGTAATTACTTAAGTATGAATGGTTAATTGACTTCGAAATTTCCAAATCACTATCCCAATTACAGGTACTGATACTAATTTTAAAAACTTCCATTAGGTAATGATAATTCAGGTAGGTACTTAGTTACCTACCTAATTAGTTTAGGCATTTACTTCTTCAGAAATTAATTAAGACCGAACAAAATACCTAAGACAAATTAAGTTTACTTAGGTAGGTAGTATAAATTGTGTTCACAATTTAGTTTGCAAAGATGTAACAAAAAGATGCTAAATTTGAAAACAAGTTTTTTCCATCGTCTTCATCATCGACATCCAGACAGAGCCGGACTTGATCCCACAAACCTCTTTCAGCTTGTCCCAGTGCCAATCTCTGTAGGATTCTTTATTTATAAAGAGTGTTCTATTCAATCAATACCGGTTTTAAAGGTCTTAAACATTTAAAAAAACAAAGTTTGGGTCCTATCTAAATACAGCGTGAATTTAAACCATTGCTTAGTGTTACCAGGAAATAACTACAGTCCAATATTATAACAAAACGAAGAGGTAATAGTTAACCAAAAACCATCCGTAAATAACAAAATTTGTAAACGTTGAAAAAAAAAACAATTCATTCAAACAGACAAAAAACCAGAGTGAATTAAATCCAATTGACCCAAAACAATCCACCAGAAGAGCAGTAGTTTACACTTAGGTACGGTACGCGACTCGTGAAAATTATAAAACTTACTTTTGATCACTAGACTGTCAACTCTCAAGGTTTATCAGTTTGTCACCGTACAATTATAGCCGACTGGCAGATAATAAACACGTCGCGATAGCAGCGCGCACGCTTGTACACTGTGGAGTGGAGAAGTGACGGCCTTTAGAAACGGTAAAACCATGAGCGTTGATACACGAAATGCGAAATGAACGATCACTTTACAGCCGGCGCAAGAGCATGCACATGTATGAAATGTATGAATAGGTGCAGTCCACGAAGTAAGTATACTTACTTCTTGGTGCAGTCCTACTCCTCGAAATGTTGAAATTTTGGCTATACTAGGTCATCTTTGATCATCTACTTTTTTTTGGATTGAGCAAGGTCGGTCATGTACTTATGCCAAGGAGGATGTCATAATCAATGCTAATATTTATTGATATGTATTAACCCTGCAAATGCTCCTGAATTTAGCCTTGAATATTCCAATCCACTAAACTTCTCTAGCTTCAGTTGTCGGTCAATGGCTGGCTAAATATAGATAGCACGGTCCAAGACTTTTCGTTAGTGTTTACTGTGCACAGTAAACATCCATAGACATTGAGTACTAACACTGATTTGGAGGGTTCAAATCCCCAACAGTATTATGGCTCTAAAATTGGTAAATAAGGATCTAACAAACTCCCAATTGGACCTTGCCAAAATATGTATCAAAGGAGAAAATTATGATAGCACCGATCAATTTACCGAGACAGATTTACCAACTCATTGCCAACTCTCATAGGTCAACAGTCTGGGTAATAATGATCTATTCTGCAATATTATTTTCTGTATAGTATTGTAGTTAAGATGTCGACCGCTGTGGAATTCAAAACTACGTAAGCACCTACACGCTTTCCATTATCCAAGAATCCTTTTACGCATACCTGGCATGAAATTTCAAATAACTTTACTTTTGTTATGAATAACGAATAGGTAAATAATTGAACTAAAATTATGTCAAGGCTATCATAAGGCTGCTACTACTACTACTGCTGCCGCAGTCCGCACCTAGATAATAAACTTTCCCAGGAAGAATAACCATAATCAAACTAATAGAGAGGGATAATTTTGAGTATCTAATTTCATACAATAACGGTTCAGTAGCTTAATCGTCTATGATACAGATACAAGGGAAGACAACACTGCAAAGTGCTTCCAACGGAAAGTGTGCAGATGATTTATCCGAAACTGACAGGAAAATCGAACTGAGTACATAATCGGAAAAATATTATTCATTTTAAAATAGGCGGTAATAGATACTAATCAGACTAGTACGCTTTTATGGACATGTTCAACTGTTAACCACCTTCTCATTTATGTAACGTATATGTAGGTAGGTAACACTTTAAAGTCCTTTGCTAAGATTATATATGTAGTACATAAGTTGCCTAAGCACAGATTTAAAACAGGTGAAGGCCAAGTGCGGCGATTGGTGAAGCTGGTTTTCGTGCTTATGCAAGTATTTTTTTTGCTACATGTACACAACTAAGTCCGGCTCCATATTTTTTGTCACGGAAGCAAGGAAGCGTACGATCAACAACATTCGTCAGTACATCACCGATTTTTAAGATAGAAGTTTCGATACATTGTTCATCAAAATATGGGTACTTACATACGCTCAAGTTGTGGAATGAGCTGCCTTCTTTAGTTTTCCCATGGAACTACAGCATGGGGGTGTTCAAAAGAGGTGGCAAAAGGTTTTTGTAGAGCAGGCAACTCGCCTGTGATGTCTCTGTTGTTGCAACTTGCAAGCGTTCATTGGCTTCGGTGACCACTCAAAATCAGGTAGGCCGTAAGCCTGTTCGCCACCTTAGGGGTATAAAAAAATAATTTTGCCTGACATCTCCTAAAAACACTTAGGATAAGTACAAGAAATTTAACAAATGGTGATACTCAATAATTTTGCATTGAGTTTTTTACTGTTATCATACTAGTAGGTAACCATTTACAACTCGAAAACATTCAGGTTATACTTGGCCCTCTATTTTTCCTTACCTTTATTCTTCTGTTGTGCATGAAACAACAAAAGTAATAATAAATTACGACAAGACTTTACTCTCCTTACTACGACGACACCTATTTCAAAACTGGCGCCATTTTCACACATGTTATAAACGTCAAATAGTAACCAATAAAAATAATGCGTCACTCATTTTAAAGTGTGACCAATATCATAGGAAAAAAACATTTAGCGAAACGATTTTCGTTATGAAATAAAATAACTTTAGTGTAAGCAAAAGCTTAGCATATTAATAATACTTTTAATAATACCAAAACATGAAATGTAATACAACCATGAAGATAAATACAGCTTCATGAATACAACACATTTGACTAAAAACATGATTGGTGAACGCAATCTTATTTAAATTTTTAACGATTATGTTGCCAAAGAAAAAAAAGTATTTACAGAATTGACTTGCGGATTTTTGAGGGATGTATCTTTATGTATAATAGTTTTATATTTAAACAAATAAGGGTAATTTCGAAAAACATGGTTTATTGATCAAAAATAATAAAAAAGGAGTACATTGAATTAGAATTTTAAATCTCAAAAAATATTTAACTAATCTGACAACACAAACTGCTGCAAGTTTGCGCATGCGCCGAATGGCGAATCAGTGACTATTCTTTGAGTTAAATATTTTATAAATAAGAAATTTTATCGTTAGTTGGTAATATATTTATATAAACGTGTAATTTAGAAATTAATTTAGATTAAAACTCTTTGTAATACATCTCTCGTATCGCAATTTATGAAGTGTTAAAAGTGTAACATTGGTGGCCATTACAAAACCTAAACTTTTTTATCAGAACAAATGTCCATTTGATGTTTCGGCGACGTTGTGACTAATCCTACGGAAAGTTAACTTAAATTTACGAATCGTGCTTCTATTTCCTACAGTTAAGTTTCTCACAGTGCTCTGCACTCAAGTATTGAGAATCCTTGTTGTAAATTATTTCAAAACGTTTTGTGCCGACCGACAATTATTGGGGTTGACTTCTCACAAGGAACTGTCAATTGTTACATTTTTTCGATACAATCATTTCTTAAAACAAATAAATATTAATTAGCTTTACACATTTGACGTTAATTGCTAGAAGCTTTGGTGACTGCGTGGTGATTTTGGTAATTTTAATAAGTTGGACACCCACATCGCTTGTTGTTACTCTTCAATGAACATAACATTGGTACGGCGACCTCTATTCACTCTCGGTCCATTTCAGAGTAAAATCGCATAAAATAATCAATTAACACTACTAGAGAAAGGACAGTTATCATTTTTAGATTTCCGATACGATTCGTTAGGTGTCGCCGAAACATTCCACCTTCACGTTTCAAAATTGTGTTTGCAGTGTAACAAAAATGATTTTGAGATAAATTGTAAAATAGTGCAGTGGTAATAGTGAAGAAAAAAAATAGCAATAATATTAAAAAGAAGTGACAAAAGTGTTGTTGTGTTGGATTGTGTTATGGCGACGCGTCGCTGGCTGGTCTCGTGGATGCTGTGGTGACATGGGCTGCGCTGCGGCCCCGACAGACGCTGGAAACAGGGAGTGAGCTGAGTGCTGGGCATTGCGCCTGCACAACAAGTCTTATATTATGAATAAGCGTGATAATAGCAAGGACAAGGAACGACAGAGTGAAGAGAAAAGAACATCGTAAGCACCTATATTTAATACCTATCCTTTTTGCACTTCAAAGTTAAGAACACATCATCAATGCGGCACAACTTTAGTAATCAAATTTTTCATGGAACATAGACTAACTGTGGTGATAAAGACACAAACTAGGCTTACTGCGGTGGTAACTACACAAAATTCATGTTCATACATTAAGTAATATCATGGACACCTGCAAATATAAAGATAATTATAGTCAACCTACCCAAAACAGTAAATGCAAGGGGTCATTGAAGACAGTAGCTGCAATACCATACAGTCCCATTCCATTGTAGTTACTATTTCTTATCCTTCTTGCATTTTCTGTTTGCTATATTGCCATGACACCTAAGTCTTTTTTTACTTAACATTAAAGGCTTCAAATTGTTAGAAAACATTAATAGAAATGTTACAGTAAATGCCGGTACACTTATTGATATGGGTAAAAAGAGGTTAGGTTAGAGTGAGCTCATTTCTTTTCTGGGCTAAGGAACTATTAATTATAATCCTGAGCATAGGCTACCTTTTACTACATTGCACAATTTTATTAACATTTTACCCAATGGAACATGACATCATTTTATAAGTTGCAGTTCAATGAATTTATATTAATGAGTTAATGAACCTTTTTGCCCCACCACAGTAAAGAATAATTAAGAAAAACACAACCTACATATTTTGAATTAACATTCCGTATAGACAGCTACTGACATTAATTTACCTACATGTAGAGACTTGTACTAATTCATTTAAATTCCATTATATTATTCTTGTAAGCCTAAATATTTTGTATGACAAGATATTCTATGACTCATGCAGTAAGATAATTTTATATGAAATAATTCTATATAATCTTATAAAGATAATATACTACTAATGTACAACTTGGTAATGTACTACTTGGAGTTTCTTGCTCGTTCTTCTCCATAGAAACCTACTGTTTGGAATGAGCAACTAGCCTCAATTTACAGACTGACTGACTCCTTGACAATTCAAAAGTGCCTGTAAATGGTTTATTTGAAATAGATAAATGATTTGAGTTTGACTTATTATCTATAAATGTATAAATACGTAACCAATAGACAAATTAGTTTTAACTTTACAGTATCTTCACAACTAAATAATAATAATAATAATATAATAATAATAATAATAATATTTATTTGCTCAAAATAAGGATTGTAGTACATGTTAAAAATACAGTTTCACAAAATAAGTACTATATCTACAATTGTGTGGGTGAAGCACTGTTCTCCTAGCTAGGTTATGAAAATAACCTGTGTTAAGGAGTAAACAATTTATTACAAATAGAGAAGTAAAGTCAATAATCCAAGATTCTATGTGAATATAAACAGTTCAGTTACATGTTTCTAATGCTGGATGCTGTAGTATAAACTCTGCATTACTTAATTTACCTATTCATAGAGAATTACAATTAACATTTATAACACATTTATGTAAGCACATTACTATTGACAGGTGTTTTCACAGAAACTAGGTTCTCTACTGTGTTTCTTAGATTACAAAAAAAAACAAGTTTATTTTTAACACAGTTACCTATATTAGGTACTAATCTTACCTTAAATTGGAATACAAATTATATTTAGTTAATCATGTTCTAAAATAGCCATATGTAATAGATCTATGAATTACTGCAGCAGGACAGTCTTGAAACTAGAATTATTTTATCAAAGTAGTCTGTGGTTATTGAGTTTAAAATAGAACTAACATACAGAAAGAATACCTAAATACTGGAAACTAATGGTTCCAACAACAAAAACATTACCTACTTAAAATACCTTCTTAGTACTTATACCCTGTTCACAATAAGATTAGACATAAACACAAACCTTTTTTACAGTCCCTTCAACTGATTTTGACTTCTATTCCGTAGGCTTAAGGATGACATTAGAGGCAAAAAAGTGGTTACAATAACAACTGTTTACTGCAGTTGCCATTTGTCATGCTGCCAACGCAATATAAGTCAAAATCGGTTGAACGGACTGTAAAAAGGTTTTTGTAAATGTCTAATCTTATTGTGAACAGGGTATAGTTGTCTGTTACTTCTGGTTAAGGTCATATATAAGTATGTATTTAAATGTATTTGTGGATGTATATCAGCTGTCTGACACCCATAGTACAGGGTCTCCCTAGTTTGGGGTTAGATGACTGTGTGTGAAATGTCCCACATATTATTTATTTACATAATGGAAATATGACATTTGAAAAAAAAATTAAGATATTATGTTACAAATAAGTGGGTAGGTACTTAAGTACTTAAAATGTAGACAGATATTCATTCACTATAATGACTTCTAAAACCTGTAGGCTAAAATACCACAAACCATGGTTGAAGTAAGTGGGTAACAGTAGTTATAAAGATTCAAAAAAGTAAAAAGTACTATCATAGGGAATGCTGAGAGTAACTAAGTTTTCTTCACTGGATATTCTAGTAAACATAACATGTTTGTATATCTAGCTAAAATAAACAAGATCAATAGAACACCAAGAGAAATTCAATAGGTTTCAATAGGCAAAATCTTACATAAATTAATTTGCATTAATAAACATATAGGATAACAACCAGTTTGTTAGGAAATAATTTGCTTTAGTAACCAAATAGAAGCTTTATTATGTCACCCAATGTAAATGAACAATAACTATCACAATACATATGTATTGCTGCAGTTCTGATGAATCACAAACCATAAACATCTTTATATCTCAAACAATACTTACATACAGTTGATAACATGATCTTAATAAAAACATTAACTTCCACAATCTGTGTCCAGTTATGCATTGTTTATTGTTTAAATTGATTCAACAAAACCTTCATTTACCTATGTCTTGTAAAAAATATTATGTAAGTACCATTTTTGAACATCATTTATTGCACAAATATTGTTAAAACAGTGACATTTTGTAACTAACCACTGACTTGACCAACTCAGTCAGTTTTCTATAGAAATCAAGAGTGCTTTGGTGGTATGTCACTCAAAATTGACAAGTGAACTATCTGTGGTATGGTGACTAATATTGTTTTAATATTAATTATGAATATTCAAAGAGACTTTTATTGTATTTATTTAAATATATGCCACAATGCATAGGAAATAGTAAGTATGCAAGAGGAATTGTTCACTTTTTAAAATAACAATTCGTTTCAGTGAAAACTGAATAGGTATAATGTAAAAATAGGTATATTCTGAATTTCACATGAATCAATAATAATGAATCAATTTTATGGTTATTTTAGTAAAGTAACAAATAGAAGAATAAATCTATGATACAATTTAAATATTGTAAAGTATGTTTATTGCAGAGGAACCTTATTTAATAGCACTATCCTCTGGCTATAAACCATGAATTTCTGCCTATTGTTTTGTAAAATTTCACACCAGTTAAACTGCAAAGTGTGGTACTAAACTTGAAACTTGTTGGACATTAATATGCAAATTAGGGTCCAATTTTTATTAAAATTGCACATTATGGATTAAAAAGTATTTGCATGTTACACAGTGGCTTGCACGTCTAGATAATTGTCTCCTTCCATGCTTTCAGCGGTTGGAAGTGCATTGTAACTTTCACTTTTAGACTCAATGCCAATAACGGTTGGTATGATTCACTATAGCTGCTGTACATTTTTATGTAGTGTATGAAGCATCTTATAAATTGTAAAATGATTTATTTTTCTAGTTTGGAATGAATCATATATTGTTACTTAAATGTTAACTTGAGAATTGATTTAAATAGGCTTGAGTTGCAAAAATATTTAAAAAATGCCAAGGTTAAATCTTTGTTTGGAGGTTGAATATAAAATTCATGAAACTCATTAAGTAAGTACTTATTAGGTATTTTTAAATAGGTAACTATTAATATTGAAATCCTGATGTTTTCTCCTTTAAGTGCTTTAGCTTAAAAAATTAATGATCTTGAAATGATGAAATTGTTATTGGATATGCTTTGCCTAAACGAGCCAACCCACAATCTCTCAGAAATTTACTGTCAAACTAATTCAATATGCCAAATGTGTGACATTACTATCCTCCAATAACAGTTTGATGCACATCCAAAACTTATACTTAGAAAGAATGTAAAATTAATCAGTATTAGCTGATGCCCGCGACTTGGTCCGCGTGCTTTTTTTTTTTGCGCGTAACCCTATATTGTTTCTAAAATAAAAAGTAGCCTTAGTTACTCCTTATAACATCAGCTATCTGCCAGTGAAAGTCCCGTCAAAATCGGTCTAGCCTTTTCAGTGATGAATAAGTACAAACAGACAGACAGACAAAAAAAATATTGAGTGCACTTTCATATGCATTTAGTAAAAAGCCATTATTTTAACATTACAAACAGTCACATCAATGTTATTTATTTGTATAGATATGCATTCAGTAAAAGGCTGTTATTTTGTCATAACAAACAGACACTTAAATTTTATTTATTTGTATAGATTAAATATCCAAAATCATTACAATCACCTACTCCAAAAATGGGAGAAATTTTGACATGCCTTACATTGTTTTGTGCAGAATTCAACTCTATTAATGTTTTCTTTTAATCACTTAAGTATCTGGTTATATCTGTCCTATCAATTGATAGCCTGCAAAATTACTAATTATGCTGTTTATTTAGCTATCACAACAAGATATCTAATAAATTATTATCATTTTCAAACTAAGCACTAGACAATATGTAACAGATATTTTATTCTGACTATGGTTACAACTATTTGTAAACTTTAATTAGGTAGGTACCTACAAACTCTCCTTGTTTATGGTTGCTGGAAAGTTTAACCAAATCGGTACCTAATCATAATGAATTGGTATTAAAACAATGCCAAACCATCTAATTTCCACTTAGCCAATATAAAAAAAAGATACTTTTTAAATCGCCTATGTTATATTTTAGGTTTTACATGTAAAGCTTTAGCCCGCTCTTGAAAATTTAATTGAATTGAATAAATTGTAAGGGGTTCAAGCTTAGTGTGTAGGTATTAAATTTCATCAAAATCAGTTCTGTAGTTTATTCGTAAAAGTGTTACACACAAACAAACTCACTAGCAATTATTATTTTAGTATGTATTCTTTTTTTAACATGCCACCACCATGCATACACCTAACTACTTGCCCACGTACGTAACAGAATACTTAATTATACCTAAATAAAAAAAAGAAAAGAAAAGTTGTTTAACTTGTAAGTGCTAAATTATTATCTAAGTAGGTAGACATACATGCTACCATGAAGTAGCTATACAATGTGGAACTATTTCCTTAAATATTTTTGTTAAATTAACTATCAAAGTGCCTACATAATTAGCCATTATTGAAAACTATTTTTTGATGGTAGTAACATGGGCAACCTACACAGTACTTAAATAATCTCTCCATGTTTTTATATTAAAATTATTTTTTTATTTTTATTTATTAACACTTTAAGCACAATGCACAGAGGCGGACTTAATGCCATAGGCATTTTCTACCAGTCAACCTTTAATAATATATACCTACCTACTTATTCATTCCCTTATATGGTACAAAACATTTTCATATTTATCAGTAAATTATTACTAGCTAAGTAGCTAACTAAAAAAAACAGCTGTAACATGTAATACTCTAACAAGATTATGATTCAGATTAAGTATTTAACTCCTCAAGTAAGTACATTTATTTAAAGAGCTTAAGAATTGGTGAGCTTCTTTTGTTGTTCAGCCAAAATACTAAGATTTACGTCGATATTTTTGCAATTTTATTACGACTAGCTGACCCGACAGACGTTGTCCCTATCTACCTACTTACCTGCCTATTTACCTACCCTACACCTACCTTACACCTACTCTACACCTACCCTACAAAAGTTTTCTTTTTTTCTCTCCGTAAGAACCATCCCCGAACTTCAAGGAATATTATAAAAAAGAATTATCGAAATTGGTCCAGCCGTTCACGCGTGATGCCGTGACCAAGGGAAATAGTATTCATTTTTATATAAGTATATAGATAATTTCAAAGCACAAGGTGACTTTTTTGGCATACATTTTATCTAGTACAGCTTCTATTAAATGACTGCAAAGTCAGAGTTTATTTCAATTAGACCATTAAAAGGCACTTTTGAATGTCATATGAGAAAGTTTGATTCTAGTTCCGCTCTCAAAAGGGAGTTTTGTATGGAGAAGAATGTGCAAGAAACTCCATACTTACTCTTTTATAAACGATGTTTACAATATTTTGCATTTACAGGAATTATATAATTATATGTGAATAACCTACCTTGTACCAGTACCTTGCATAAAAAATATTATATTACAATATGTACAAAGTATTACAAGTTAAGAAATTACAGCAAAGTTATGTACATAGATACATAGTGTTGATATATAGGTATTTACAAATGTTGACACAGTAGACGACCACTCCCAATAAGCTACTATACTACTGTTATATACATTAAAAAATTTGTTACTAGCTGACACAGCAAATATTGTTTTACCATATACAAAAAAAATTGCGTACGACCTATTCTCAGACCTACTGATTATACCTACACACAATATTTCATAAGAATCGGTCAAGCCGTTTTGGAGGAGTTTCGTTACAAACACTGTTACACGAGAATTTTAGATATTAGATTATATTAAAATACATTTTTTTTAATTTAAGTAAAATAGGCTAATGTATTATTTATTAGCCTATTTTATGTCCACTGCTGGGCAAAAGCCTCCCCTTTTCCTTCCAAACATCTCGATCTTGTACGGTGTCAAATCGTCACACCACCTTCTTTACGACCTCGACGCCGATGCCCTCCTTCAGGCGCTCAGTGAGTGACAATCTTTGCCGACCTAATGAATTATATTATGTGCACAGTACCAACCTATTACCTACTTATTATATTTGTAAACATCGTACATGTTTTCCTAGTTAAGAAAATAAGTTAATACATAACTAATTACGTAAAAAAATATTGACTTAGGAAGCACCTAATTAAAATTGTAAACTGTACACACCTAGTCATACAATTCCTTCATCCTATTTCCTTAACTAGCTGAAATAGACGCTAATATTGCTTTTGTTTATGTTGGTATATTACAACTTACTGTTTAATTTACATTGTACCTACGTAAAAGGAATCCTAATCCAAATTCACAAATTATAATCGGTTCTAATCGCCAGTACCAGAGAACTTGATTTACAACAAAATCCAATCCAAACTTTTATGCTAGCGCTGCCCGGTAGGTGCGCTTACGCGCTTGTCCACCTCAATTTGACGGTTTTCAATTATTTTTATTATATTTAGTACTAGCTTTTGCCCGCGACTTCGTCCGCGTAAATGTCGGTTATCGCGGATTCAAAAGTAGCCTATGACCTCCCCAGGGATTAAGCTATTTTCATACCAAATTTCATCAAAATCGGTGCAGCGGTTTCATAGTGAAAACGTAACAGACAGAGTTACTTTCGCATTTAAAATATTAGTATGGTAGTAAGGATTTGATACTGAAATTTTTCACTGCAGGGCAAAATTCTCTCTACTCTCCTTCCATTCATTCTATCAAGCGCTATTTGGAACCAGTTTTTGTCGAACGAGTCCATGATCATACCGCCATCTCCTGGAAATATTACCTACTATTGAAAATTGACATCATTCAATAGTTATAGTTTTTATTAAAACAATGCATGCAGACTTGGTTGCCATGCCATGCCGCGTTTTAACTAGAGCACCGCGTTCTACGTTTACCTCAATGGCACTTAAAGTCACAATACTACTACTACTGGGGCTACTGGGGAAGTGGAACTGATTATAAATAACCAACATGCTCGAGAAAAGCAATTTTTTAAAATTATAGTAGATTTTATACCAACCGATTACTTCCCATAATAACAGTATTTTGTCACACTATGATAATCAGTATTTTAAATAAAAGACAAACCTCCTTGTACCTAGTTACTTTAAACATGATATTTCATAACATAAATGCAAATCTGATTTTCCTATTGCATTGTTATAGGCTTGCAGAACTAAATATTGTAATGTGTTGTGTTTATATTATCTCAACTATAAAACGGGTTACTCTACTTCTCCTTTTCGAACATTTTTGTCACTAAAATGTCGAAGTTCCGGATCATCTCATGGGACTTATTTATTAAACTGATTGACTCTGTGGTTGGTTACGTCGTGGCCAATTGTAGTTTCTATCGATCTCTTTCTCAGAGCTGACCCCAAAATGTAAAAGTGTGTACCTTCGTAGACTCCATAGCATTTATTTATCCCTTTCCACCCGACAAAATCGAGGTTAAGAGCGGACCCATCAATTAATTCTTCCATAGTTTATTATTTGTTGGGCACCACCACTTGTGATTGTTGATCTCGTCCAATAAAGACATCGCAGCATTCCGTAACAGACGATATCATCGGAAAAACGATTAAGTTAGAACATGTACTCATTCAATCATAACAAAATGCTGGAGATGGGTCCCTAGTTAGACCACAACATTTGCGCCTTATCGTAAACGATCGAGATTATTGTTCCAATCATAAAAGATTGCTCTGCCCAGTCCGTCGAAAAGATGTGCTTCAAAGGTTTTCTAAAGATATTAAAGGATATCTCTCACTATTTGTCCGGTTAATAATAAACTTTGCAAACCAAAATCCCACGTTCCGTTGGCGGACGAAGGTTCTCTTGTACAAGACGGCGTTGTACAACCTTTGGCGCGTATTTCTGTGTTTTTTGTAACAGTAGGTGCCTAGCCTATGCATGTGGCCAGGCTACTCATTGCGGAATATAGCTGACTTGCATAATCGCATATCAAAATCCGTTACACGCGACATAGATGTAAATTCTTCTTTTAAATCTATATCTTACCAGCAGCCTGTATTGCGCCAGTTCCTCTCTTTTTCTCTTTAACTAACACTTAACTATGACGATAAATTCGGCTTACTGAAGATTCAGACACAGAGTCCAAAACGATTTTTTTTTTACTGAAATTGTAAAAAAACAGTTTTTAACCGGATTTTATTGTTGGAAGATTTTTATCTGACTACAAAACTGTCTTTGTATTGGAAATATTTGTCCGCATCATCAGTCAAAAAAATATATAGTGTCCGAATCTTCAGTTAGCCGTAAATTCGCCTCATTTAGTTAAAGCGCTTATTGCGCTCCATTCTTTTCAGTAAAGACTTGCGTCCGTTACCGATGACAAGCGACGCTACTGGTTCATATGCATTTACTTTGAATTTGTATGAAGATTAATTCCGCTAAGCACGGCAGCTTGTCGCTGGTGACGGACTAAAGTCTTAAGAGCCAAGGTTGTCCTGGCATCTTTACCATGGTCTGCCTCGGTGTCTCCTTACGTTCAATAGGATCAACCCAATTGTTGGTGCTTTACCCAATCTGATAAACATTTGACTGAGTAAACTATACATTCGAAAACCTATTTCCAATTGATTACCTTTCAGTGTACAGTTGCATGATGAACTGATTTTCATTGCATTCACAAACCCATTTGTTTTAAGTAAATGTATCTAATAATGTAGCTAATTGTTAATATATAGAATGGGGTAAATAATGACTATAATTTTTAATTACAGTTAGGTAGTAACTATTCCCTTGCTGTATAAGGCATATATTTCGTAGCTGTGTTCCGTTTATTGGAATTCTAAAAACACTCGACTCTCTAATTCATTCAAGAGGCAATTTGCCATTGCTTTTTGTAAAGGGCCTTCAAACTCTGCCCAAAGTCTACGTCATTCATTGTTCAAATCATACTGTATAAATCATATTATAGGTAGTAGCTAATTTACCAATTGTAGGGTATTTAATTATCAAGAGAAAACGAGGGTTTCAAGATAACAAACTTATACTTATTCACAACTTGAAGTCAGTAATCGATTTGTTTGATGTTCATATACTTTTTCCATTATAATCTTGAACACTTATGTAAATGCCACATAGGTACTTATCTATATATTAAGGGATCAATATACTTAAGTGGGTAACATAAAATACTAGATTTCTACTGCTGTTGCGAATCAACAATCATAACATCTTTCCTTCAATATTTGATAATATCTAATAGATTTAGAGCGAGAACGTATCGAGCGAATGAATCTAAAAAAAGATGTTTGAAATACGTACCTAATAATGTGATCCATAGATATCCGAATGTGATCTAATATTTGCTTACTAATACTTAATTGAAACTATCCAAATTGAACTTACGAAGATATCGAATCAAAAGGTAAAAGTTGCGTTAATAAGATAACACATTGTGGCATTCCTACGCTATAGGCTAGATAATCATAGAACGTCAATAAGTACTGCATTATTATAAGTGCTTATATAAATATCGTTCACTTTACTGATAACGTTTTGCTCTCAAATCTCTCTCGTGTTCATTTATAACCAAATTGCGTATCATTTATCAAATAGTCCCTAATCATCATGCCCCTAATGCTATGTATAAAACCTGCATTTCAATAATATTATACGCATCTCATCCACAGATCATAACAATGTAGACGATACCCCATAGTCTTATCCCTCGTTGACTCCTGTATTCTGCATGATCTTAAGCTGTGTGTACACTATTGCAGCGCTGCCGGTGCGGTGGGCGGGCGTGGTGTGGGCGGCAGCAGCGCGATGCATACGTCGAGGCACTCCGTCACCTCGTCTTCGGGCGTTCTTATGGTGGGGCCTAACTTCCGCGTCGGCAAGAAGATTGGTTGCGGTAACTTCGGTGAACTTAGACTTGGTAAGTGAACATAGCCCATTATCATTCGTCTTCTAACAGTCTGAGACCTCCACGAAACGTTTCTTCGAAGTTTTTCTTTTGAAATCAATGTCATGATAGTTCAGTTATGTGTGTTCATGCTGTGTTTGTGTGAAACTCTTCATTCTACAAACAAAGAAGTTTCCTATTTTAAGTACGTATGCAAAAAAAAAGATTTCTTTTTCTGGAAATATTGCCCTTTCGTTTTTGGGTTACTCGTGTGGGTTCAATGGAAAAGTTGAATGTAATATTTATGCAGACAATGTCTAATCTCGAAACTCGATTCGGGAAGTGTTTTTGTGTTAGTCGGTCAGTGAATAACCCTTGTCCCTTCAGGTAGATCGGTATCTAGAGAGTTTTCATTAAAATTGGCACGTGTCAGTCACTAGGTTTCCAAAACATTAAGGTTTAAAATTTATTTTTTAACAATCAAGTTATATAAAACAGAACTCACCACTACGTGATTCTAATCAACGAACTTTAGTACGATGAATCATCATAAGTGATTGATTTTCTACTCCTTTGAAACTGCGTTGAGTGGTGACGCATAGGATGAGAGTTTGGACCACAAAAAAACGATGCATCTTATCCTGTTAGTAACAAGTAAGTAGTTATGTTCAAAAGGAGACGCCATGCCTTTTTTTACATTATCCTTCTACATTGGCTACACAGCTAATGTACTTAAGTCACTCAATGACATGCTCATAACAAAGCGTCTTGCCGACCTTGCACGCTTACTGAAATATGTAAAGCTATTAATAGTAAGTAACTATTTTAGACACACCCTATGTTCCAATTCCAACTAAGAGTCCAGTAATGTCCTTGTCAGTCTTCAGAATTGCCATAATGAAAACAAATACATTCCTTTCGCCGTTGCACTCATTTTTAGCAATACGTAATAGTCTCTTTCCGAAAACTTTGTTAGATTTATGTGGAAGTTAAACATCTGGATTTTACAGCCGGCACATTTTGCTATACAGTTCTCCGTATATAATTTCGTCATGCGTAAAGATGGGATATTTATTATGTCCAACCCGGGCTGTTATAAGTATCTAGATGTTCATTTATTGAACTGATTACTTAAAGACGACGGAAATTAGATTTTTCTGAAGGAAATATGTGTTTGTTAGCTTAGTATCAATGTTGTCATAGCTTGGTATCATTGCATTGTTGTCATTGGCAGTGTAATCAAATCTTTGCACGACATCGACAGTAATACTTTATTTAGTAAGGTCAACTTATCATTGTCATGAAGATCTTGAACTGATAGGAAGCAGAGTGAATCGAATGTAAATGTCCCTATTGTAAGAACCAGCTAAGGGAAAATAGGTCACTATGCTGTCTGTATTCGAAAGGCTAGCAAGCTTTCCATCGCAGTATACACATAAATATTATTGTTGCATGTTACTTTATGCTATACAAAACATTTTTATTTTGATGGCGCCTGGAGATCCGTTATCTTCAGGCGGAGAAAGCGAAACTAATGTTTGCAAAGTGTAAGTAAGTATACATATTACTTACGAAAATATTTTGTTATGTTGTAGAAACTAGGGCAGTAAATAAAAACCTGTTTGAAAATAGGGAAGAAATCTCACTTGAATGTAACTTTTTGCTAATAATGGAGGAATATTAAAAAAAAAATGTGTTTTGTTGGTTAATCGATATTTCTCGCACAGCCTATAAACTTAAAATATTCATCCAGCAGGTAGAAGCAAGCAACTTAACAAAGGACTTCTGTAATAATGGAAGACTTATGACTCATTCTTTCGCTGTCAGTATTCGGAAACGCTCTTTCAAATGAACCTTCGCCACCGTTCACACGTGCCAT
Source organism: Charanyca ferruginea (assembly GCA_947361185.1). NCBI lineage: Eukaryota > Metazoa > Arthropoda > Insecta > Lepidoptera > Noctuidae > Charanyca > Charanyca ferruginea. The sequence continues at coordinate 9,681,713 of OX376074.1, read as the reverse complement.
ACAATATGATCACTTTACAACGACCACGAAATCTTTTAAACAAAGTAGTTAGGTAGAATATCATATACTTTTTTAATGTCAGGGCTTTCAACACGTGAGGCTTGTGAACCTTATTTTCTAGGCGGTATGGTTTCATATGATGGTCGTCGGGGAGATTATATGGCTGCGTGCGGATGAGAATTGGATTCAACCTCGCGTCACTGAAAATAACATTATTGCGGACACGTGCGTGAGGTGATTAAGCCGATACATATATTATTTACTTTCCGAATTGTGTTTTTAAAAATGTAACACTCATGGTGAATTTAATCAAGCTAAAAATCCCACGGAAAGAAGTAACTGGCTACTCCTGCTTAGTTTCCTGTGTTGGTTATTTAATTGTTTCCTCCATTTAACATTTTACCGTAACGATTGTAATCTAAAGAGCAATTAGAATTAATAGCATCTTGTTAGACCATTAGTGCTTAGGTATATAGCATTCGTACTCATTACAGAATCGATTGTTTTAGTTGCTGGTTTTTTCAAAATGTATTGAAATACTTTATTGGTCACTTTTGGAAAAAAAAAAATTGCCTAGGCAAGCAAGTACACATCGGAAATAGGCGACGTTCTTAAGTTCAGACCTTGACTACAAATAATTATATTTAACTTGGTATTTATTCCTATTAACAAACCCGTAATAATCATCGTCTTCCTGCCCTCATCTCATGTTACTTGGGGTCGGGGCAACGCGTTTTTTTTCCATTCCGTCATGATACACTGACTCTCTTCTCTATCCATCTTTTCTACCCGTGATAATGTATCGAACATGATAAGGATTTCAGTCTTCAAGATGTCATTACTCTCGATCTCCCAACTTTGTTATTACCGAACGCGAGGTAAGGTCGTTTGCGTTACCTAATTTAATTTCTGTGTCACCACCTCACTCAAGCTTTATAACAACAGCGAACATTGTTGTTCCACTTAATTTGTCGCCCGATAAGATATTGATTATTGAGATCTAATTCTATGTTGATACGACACTGTTGACGATCTTTATGATCGATGATAACACCGATGATTCAAGTTAGTGACGTTGACAATAACTTTGAAATGTACAAGTGAGCACTTTCCTGATTCAGAACATGCCGTAAAATGAGATCGTGTAGTTTTTATTTTTAAAATGTATACAAAGAAAGTCCTCAACGTTACTGTGTCAGAAAAATAAAAAATACTCCAGAAACAGACAGTCGAGGTTCATTACACGTTTTGGTCATATTCATCGCACTTAACTTTAAGTTTTAAAATTGAATTTTCTCTTGCAGGAAAAAATCTCTACAACAATGAACATGTAGCGATTAAGATGGAGCCTATGAAGTCAAAGGCTCCTCAATTGCATCTAGAATACCGATTTTACAAGTTATTAGGCACGCATGGTGAGTTTTACCTTAATTGTATGCATAGTCATAATGTATAGGAAGCATGATATTGTAACTTTTCTACTGAGTCGGACACAGCGATCATCATATCAGCCTATTGCCGACCACTGCTGAACGTAGGCCTCCCCCAGAGATCGCCAACTCCATCTACCGCCTGTCCGTCTGCAGATGTGGCCGGCCCACTTCAGTGTGCTGATTCGACGGGCAATAGCGGTAACTTTAGTTCTCTGGCGAATGACTTCATTACGAATTCTGTCCATTCCAATTATGCATCTTAAAAATGGCCTGCAACGCGTTTGTAAACAGTTTCGGAGAGATGACGTCTCCCTGTCTTACCCCTCGACCAGTAGGATGGATTTTTGCTTCGTTCTTGTACTTAGGCGGTCATTATTGCGGCCTTATACAGGCATCTCAGCAGCTCGACGTATCGGCAGTCGACGAGGCATCTCTGCATGGAGTCCAGCACAGCCCAGGTCTCGACGGTGTGGAAGGCTTTCTTGTAGTCCACATACGCAAGGCACAGAGGCTGGTTGTATTCCTCGGTCTTTTGGATATTTTGCCTGAAGGTGTGTATGTGGTCCACGGTAGCCTTTCCGGAAACCCGGCCTGCTCCGGTGGTTGGAAGTTATCGAACTTTGCGAGGCGATTCCAGATAACCCTCGAAAACAGCTTATAAACATGACTCAGGAGTGAAATAAGTCGGTAGTTTTTAAGGAACGTGAACCTTTTTTAAAGAACTACCATCACGCTCCTGCTCCATGCCTCCGGTGTAATGCCAGTGTGATGGAATTAAAAATCTTTACAAGCTCAGTCAAAACAGGAGTTCCTCCTGCTCTGAAATGCTCCATGGTTATCCCGTCATCCCGGAGTTTTGTAGTTATAAAGCTGTCCGAGGGCTATTCTAAACTCACCCATGTCCATATCGGGAAGCTCGTCTGTGAGGTGGCGTGTGACTCTGGCTCGTTGGTCATCCGCGCCGTGCGTAATCGTGGGACATAGAGCGATAGTATTGTTTTAAGCTTAATATCAGTCCACCAACAATTAAAAATGGAAAATCACAAAACAAAGTGATGTCTTTTACCTATGAATCAATTTTAGCCTAAGATTTAGACTTACAATGATTTTGATGAACATTGGCCTTGCTCATTATGTTATAATATAATGTTATATATGGCGATTTCATAAATAACGATCAGCACCAACAGTAGGCTATTCCTTTACGGTCACTTTCATGAAATATAACTCAAATATCATTATTTTGGTCATGTTTTAAAGTAGTTAGTCTTTAATCAAGTTGACGATAAAATTTACTTAGAGGGCATACCAAAAGTGTACTACTTGGGAACATGTGGCGGCCGCTACAACACCTTGGTCATGGAGTTGTTAGGGCCCACGCTCGAGGACCTGTTCGTTCATTGCGGCAGGAGGTTCAGACTCAAGACGGTCCTTATGATTGCTATGCAGCTCGTAAGTCCCGTGTCAATTTTCCGGTAGATAGGTGATTGTCTTTTTGACACAACACCGTAACCGATATCCAAATTTTATTTTTATTTTTTCGAGGGTTCGCAAGCCGTGGCCATGGTCGTTGTTAATGCCCATCAAAATGTTTTTTTTTCCATTATTTTACTTTTATTAATTAGGCTAGACACGTAGCAATGCTCTCGCGTGTCCTGTCGTGTTTGATGATGTGATTTGTAAATATCGGGTACAGTGTTGTGTCGTACAGGTACGTGCGAGAGCAATGCTCGTGTATTCAAATGTGAGTAAGTACTTAACTGTATTCGATCTGTCTCCCCTCCTCCTACCCCCTAATTCCCATGGCTCCTGTAGCGCCGTCGACAGCGGAGGGCATACCGGAGGTGTATTACTTCGGCCCTTGCGGTAAATACAACGCACTGGTGATGGAACTGCTGGGGCCATCGCTGGAGGATCTGTTCGATCTCTGCGGCCGTCGATTCTCTCTAAAGACTGTATTAATGATCGCTATACAGTTGGTGAGTCAATATGTGTTTTCTATTCTAAATATTTTGCACACTTGAATTGAAATAAAATTTCTGATCTCCGAATGTAGGTACATTAAATTGTTATAATCTCTGATCCATTACAAATTTACCTGAACTCAATTTCTATAAGTCATTGAACCTAAATAACAGCACTGACTTGCAAGAGCGTTAAAGTAATATGAATGTAGAGAACGCTTTAGCTCGCAGACTATTGTGACGTAACTGATGCAATGCGACGAACAAACGCTTGCATTGATAAGCAAATCAGTAATGGGCGAATTAGAGCTTAGTTATTTATATTAAATTGGCAATAACGTACGCAATTTAAGGAAAAGGTCCCAAACCTACGCTTTTAATGAAATGCGAGCAGTCCTGTAACTCAATCCCTGGGGGTAAGGAAAGATTGTAAAAGTGGGACGAGTAGATTCATATCGTACAAATATATTTTACTTTGCAGGAAAATACTCTACATAATAATCGGCAAGAAAAATCTGTTGATTACATCTCGATTTTAAATCAGTGTAACTTATGGTTGAAAATCGAATTCTACTAACTTCATTTAAATGAACATTACAATCAATTTTCTAAGAAAATATAACTCCATCCATACTCAACTTACTAAACAATTTAAAAACCTGTTACTTTAAGTATCGATTGACACATTGGCACTTATTGATATCTACTAAACTGATTTGATGCATCAATATTCAATTATGTAATGATATGCCCTTCAATCGAATGATTTGTACCACCATCAATTGATCATTGACAAGTGAAGGCATAAACTAATTCTGTTCTTTGTGTGTTTCAGTTACATCGTATCGAGTATGTCCATACGAGACATTTAATATACCGAGATGTAAAACCGGAAAATTTTTTAATAGGTAGAACTGCAACTAAAAGGGAAAAAATCATTCACATCATTGGTAAGTCACGACTTGATAATATTTTTTTTTTTGTTGGCTCTGAATTGTATTGTATACAAAAATGGTTTTTTCCATTCATATTTGTATTCTCGTTAAAATGCGTCAGTTTATATAGTGTCCCGTTAAATCGGGTCAAATCTAGTTCTTCAGTAAAAGAGCGTACTAAGAACTTGAGTGAAAATCTTTATTAGTCAACAATGTATGTTGTAAAAAGAGGTCAATGACTCACCCCATAGTAAATATTTACTGTTACTACAGCTGTATCACAAGGATGTGTCAAAAATTAACTTTACCATTAAAATTGGGCCAAGGCAAAAAAAATATGTTATTTGAAGGCTCTTGATCCCCAGATATGATTGCTTATATATATATAATAACAACAAAATTTTATTTTGTACTCACTATTGTATCATAATGTCTAAACTAGGACGAAAGCGAAATAAGGACACATCCAAACTAAAATTATAAAGAAAAATGATTTGATGTTTTGTTTGTTCGAAATGTATAAAGCCAAAAAACATACTTTAGCGATTTTAAAAATACCTTCGCCGATATGCCACTACGTTACAAAAAAAAAAAACATGCGAACGAAGGCGCGAGCACAGTGCCAGTTTTTGATATTTTGATCTTAATTTTGTCAATTACAAGGAAATCGTTAGAGTAATTAAACGGACCAGTTAACAGATGACCGTTGTACGCAAACTTTCATTTTTAAATACTCAAGACTCAATCCGATAATAATGACAGCGTAATTTGAATAATCAATTAAGCGTATAATTATAATTACATGAAACAAAATTATGACAAATATGGTACAGTTGCTAATGTAAACATTGGCACAGTTTCAATTTTTTAATAGAATCATGAAACATATGATTATAACTTTTATTTGATACCTAGCATTTAGCTCGCGATTTCTTTCTCATTTTTTCATAATCAAATATAGCTTAAGTATAGCATTCATGGATAACGTAGCTTTCTGTTGGTGAAATAATTTTTAAAATCCATTAAGTATTTTTTGAGTTTATCCATTACAAAGAAATATACATACAAAAGATCAAATATTTTCTCTTTGGTCAGGTATCGCAGGCATAATCAAGCAATGGACTATCATTGCTTGATTATGCCTGATGTTATTGCTTATAGCTTTTGCCGTCTCATACGTTAAGTTGCACGAAACCAACATTAGTTTAACGGAGACTTTAAATTCATGCTATCCTTTACATTTTGTATCAAAAAGAAAGTGACAGCATCAATTTAATGTCTCCTTTAAACTAATGTTGGTTTTGTGCAACTCTCTGATAAACCACTTATCATCGTTGGTCATCCCTGCCACAATACCCCTGTCTTTTAATACACTTTCTAGTAAAACATTGAATTGAAACTTCAATTATTTTTAATGTGTGTAATTTCGTTAATAGCAACGGGAAAGTCGCAATAATCAGCGGTTAGTTAAAATATTAGCTATTCTTGGAAATAAAATTTTATACTAGTAGATCATTCGGAAAATTTGTTCGTTAATATATAACGTTATTATGATTCTTTATTTCACGGTAATTCCTGATACTAATGAATATACTAATATTATAAAGAGGTAAAATTTGTTTGTATGTTGGGGGTAATCCCATCAACTACTCATCCGATTAAAAAAAATATTTCACCAATAGGAAACTACGTTATCCCTGAATGCTATTATCGGCTATGTTTTATTATTTAAAAAAAAGCGGCCAAGTGCGAGTTGGACTCACCCATGAAGGGTTCCGTAGCAGCAAGTAACATAATATAAAAGTTTTTTTATATTTGAATTGATTGAATGAAAGGTAATTATTGCGGTTTACGCTTAATGACGTATTAAAAAAAAAGTACTTACTAGATCTCGTTCAAACCAATTTTCGGTGGAAGTTTACATGGTAATGTACCATATATTTTTTTTAGATTTATCATTCTTTTTTTTTAGAAGTTACAGGGGGGACGGGAGACATTTTACCACTTTGGAAGTGTCTCGCCAAACTGTTCAGTTTAGAAAAAAATGATATTAGAAATCTCAATATCATTTTTAAAGACCTATCCATAGATACCCCACAAGTATGGGTTTGATGAAATACAATTGTTGAGTTTCAGTTTTAAGTATGGGGAACCCCCAAAATTTATTGTTTTTTTTTATTTTTGTGTGAAAATCGTAATGCAGTTCACAAAATACATCTACTTACCAAGTTTCAACAGTATAGTTCTTATAGTTTCGGAAAAAAGTGGCTGTGACATACGGACGGACAGACAGACAGACAGACATGACGAATCCATAAGTGTTCCGTTTTTTGCTATTTGTCTACGGAACCCTAAAAAGCTAAGAGTTCCGTAAGAAAAGTCGCGGCCAAAGTGCTAGTTAATTATGAAGACATTATTTATTCACCAATGTGATCTTTGAAGACATGATAGGCTATAACCATATCCATACAATAGTCAGCGTAACTAGATCAGGTGCAGTTTTCTTTATAAATTGATAATTAACTAAAATACATCACGTATAGGGTTGAAAGTTGTGTGCAAGACATACGTCACCCGCGCGGCATTTGTTTTTATTTATGCATTAACGCAATTTTCAATTCTATTGATGTTGTGTTTTATTGGGTTGCTTTATCTGTCCTGACCATAAAAGCTGGAAGTCGTTCTAAACAAAATATGTCTAAGCTTCATGACCCCCAGAATCTAGACCAAGAATAACTAAACTAAAAGAAATAACTCCATTACCTACCAACGTTGACCTCAAACTCGACATAAACTAGAAGCGAATTTTATTACACACAAAAATAATGATGGCCGACGGTAAAACCCACGCCGGTGTTAATACAGAAGTCACGACAATTATAATGGGCAGTGTCAACGAGAGTCATTTGTGTAATGAAGCATTACTCTAGACATCGGCCCGTTTCGCTAAGTGATAAAGACTCATTCATGATCACGTCACTGCGATTAGGTAATGAGATATTACAATAGTGAAGTAGGTAGGTAATACAATCTTTGGACGAGGTCTGTGGTTTACTACTCGTGTTCTAGTAATAATTGTACAGGTTTTTTCTATATGATACAGGTATTATGCTCACATTTATTTGGCGGAATAAAACTAACATTAGAGTGATCAAGTTAGATAGACAAAAAATCCGGGTAAGTGTGAGTCGGTCTCGCGCAGGAAGGGTTTCGTACCTACCTCGTTACAGTCCTATGACAGACGGACAGCAGAGTCTTCGTAATAGGGTCCTTTGGCACCTTTTGGTTATGAAACCCTAAAAACCGTAGATACAATACATACACATCCTCTTAATATCATAACCCTTCTTTAGGCCTTGCCGTAGTCGGGTAACAAATATGGCTACTTTCCCTATATGGTACTCATATGTTTTACCCTGTTTAATATTTCTGAATTTAAATATTTATGAATCAATTTCCAGAAGTATGTCAGTTTGAATCTTGTGATTTGATTACAAATCTTACAATGAACACTGAACAGTCATCGATCGTACCGTTGACGTATTGAATACATAGTCTTAAACTGATAAAATGGGCGTCATGATGAGGTCAATGAATTTAGCGGTCTTGCAGTAGTGGCAATTATTTATAGCCTCCTTTTTGCCGCTCGTTCATGTTTTGTACCTATATTTTTCTGTCAATAAGTAATTTATTTAATCGATATGTCTGTTGTATTTCAGATTTTGGTTTGGCCAAAGAATATATAGACTTAGAGACAAACAAACATATTCCATATCGGGAACACAAGTCACTTACCGGGACTGCAAGATACATGTCAATAAACACACATTTAGGAAAAGGTAATGTATCAATTTTATACACGTATGAATTAAAAACGGCGAAAGAAATCTTTGACAAGAACTTGGCGTGTTCTAAAACCAAAAAGTCAAATAACCACCAATCCGCGTGGTGGAATAGGCCCATATTCTCTCACAAAGAGAAGCCCAATGTCCCAGCAGTGGGAACGTTATTCAGGGTTATTGGTAATATGTCGGCATTTCTTCTTCTCTCATATTTGAAATGTCAAATTACTCGAAAATTTTACATTTCATTTTAGGGTTATTTTAGGTCATTTGGTTGCAAATGACCTTGCCTACATTCCCTTAATGAATTGCCGACATATTACCAATAACTCTATACCTATATACTGCGTAAAACCCGCCATATTCGAGTTGGACACAAGGATGTGTAAATCACCCTTTTAACCTTGGTAAAGTTTAATGACATTTAAACATTGTATAGTACATTCTATACGTTCAAATAGTTCGTGGAATATGCTCTAATTTGTATTCAACATGCAACTTCATACAATAATTCATACCTAAGCATGTGTGTTTTTATATTTTCAGAACAATCTAGACGCGACGACCTAGAGGCTCTTGGGCATATGTTTATGTATTTTTTACGTGGTTCCTTACCCTGGCAGGGTTTAAAAGCTGATACACTAAAAGAGCGATACCAAAAAATTGGTGACACCAAACGAGCGACGCCTATAGAGGTATGTGTATACACACATTTATGATAATAACTAAAAGGGTACATGGCATTGTTACGGCAGGAACAGACTAGATGCGGGAGGAAAGAAAAGCAGGTTTTAGCGTTACTAAAGACAGGTCTATGCCCGGCTGTGAACTATGATTGTCTGAGTTTGTCGATGCCGTGACCATAGACATAAACAATATTAGACCAGTCCTCTGTAACAGACTATTACATGAACTTATTTGTCGTTCGATTTGATACAAAAAGTTGATTTGATACCATACTTTTAATATTCACATATCGACTCAATTTTGATGCGGAATTTGCATTGACGTCACGCCATAAGATTACGAATCATTGCCATGGTAAAAAATTATGAATATCTTACCATCGATTCGGTTCGTTATCGTAAAATACTGAATCAAAAGGCTGATTCACCGCATTTTATTTCATAACACTACCGGGAAAGCTTTGTGTTAGTTATAATTAATTTCAGATTAATCCTGCACAAAAAAAATCCCCCAATCTACAGTCGTTACGTGCCGATAAATTTATTTAAAGTAGGTACTAGCTTTTGCTCGCGACTTCGTCCGCGTGGATGTCGGTTATAGCAGATGCAGATGAAGTGGCGGATTAAAAAGTAGCCTATGTCCTTCCCTGGGGTTCAAGCTATATTCATACCAAATTTCATGAAAATCGGTTCAGCCGTTAATACGTAACAGACAAAGTTATACGTATTTATAATATTAAGTATGGATTATTGAGATAATCGTATCCCTATCCCACTGTTATTATGAGGAAATACTAAGATATTATTATTATAGTACATTCATAGTTCGCTTATGACGGTATCAGGCTATATCAATGGCGCAAACTTATCGCTATTTATCAATACGATCAGACGATAGATAATACAAATTACATTTTGATTGACCTGCACATCGAACCTAAGCCTCGGTAGCGTTCCCTCAGTATCGTGGCGATTTGGTATTAGTATTACATCTAGGGGTGTAGGTAAAGAATCTGTCCGCGCGACAATCCTAATAATATTATAAAAGTTTGTGAAGTTACTCTTTCACACTTAAGGCCCATTGTCCCATTGTCGCCATCGGCATGGCAAGGTATTTTTAGGCGACGAATAAAATATAACTTAAGGTTTTGGAAATAAAGTTAAAATTTCTATACACGGCATGCCTAAGCATACCGCGGTATTGTTTTTGTACTTATGACGGTTAACATTGAAATTAAACTTTATTTCCATACCTTTAAGTTATATTTTTATTCGTCGCCTAAAAATACCTTGCCATGCTGATGCCGACAATGGGCGCCGGGCCTGAAAGGCTGAACGGAATTCGCTGAAATTTGGCACACGTTAATTATTGACCCCGTTTCTGTGTTCTTATGGAATAATTTAGGACTTATTGACCCCGTTTCTGTGTTCTTATGGAATAATTTAGGACTTCGCTTAATTCTGAACTTTATTCAGACGAAGTCGCGGGTTGAGTATTTAAATAAGTTTGTCGTACCCTTGGCTGCAAACCTTGACACTAAGATAGATAGAGGTAGGTACAGAAAGTCTGCTTATATATGGTATCTCATCATACGTCAGTTGCGGATGTTCTTGCACTCCCTGTACGTGAAGTATGTCGTATGTGTGCGTGCGTTTTCACTAATTGTATGGAGCAGACTCACATAATCTTTACAGCGTGAGCTATTACAGAATAGTTCAGGAAGACATGAGAAGAGACCATTGGACGAATGCCATTGGAATCTGTCTAGGCATTGACAATATAATCACACTGTATTATATTATAGACAACATACCGTATTACTGTGCTCGACAGGGTCCATAATGATCTTAATTAAAGACTCCTAAGGATATAATTATGTAATAGCAATAGAGATGAGATAATGTTGGAGATGGATGTGTAGAGTGACCAGAGTCCAGAATGGATAAGGTGAGAAATTAATATATTAGAGTAAGTTTTAAAGTGGCGCCAATGATAGAAAAGTGGAAAGGGAATCGTTTGTCTTGGTATGGGCATGTGAAGAGAAGGGATGAAAAACATTTAACCAAAAGAGTTATGTGGATGGATGGAGAGAGGAATTCCAAAGAAAAGATGGATAGATTTTATGAAGAATGATAAGAATGAAAAGGGAGTCAGTGAAAGCATGACGTTGGACAGGACGGAATGGAAGAAGAAAACATGTTGCGCCGACTCCAAGTAACATAGTATAAGGGCAGAAGGTGATGATGATGAGCAATAGAGATTTTGAGTAGGGTCATGCATTTCGATGATACGGAACAGTTCTATTAAAAAAATAAGCCCTCTGTGACCACGATACAGTGAAAACACTCAATAGAACTAGCAAAACTGAATCGTCACTAAACTATTGAGGCGAATTCATTTATTTACATTGTTATTGCATTGAGGTCAAGATTAGGTTTTTAGGGCGCACCGTCCTTGCTCGGGCCACGAAATATTAAGACACAGTTATAATCTAGTTTTGTGCTATTTTTCTTAATTTAATGTGGAAAATTAGATAATTATGCTTCCCTGATTGCCGGTTTTTTTTTTGTGTGAGGCTCAAGTGGTTTTTCGTCTTATTTACCTTGGAAATATGTCATTAAACGAGTTTGTATAGCAACTGTAAATATTCTTATTTTCTTGTAATAATATCTCATTTAGTGGATAACAAAATCTACATAATACTATATTTAGTTTAATCTATATTTAGATATTTCTTTGAATCAGGCAGCTAAGGCCCATACGAATACAATACACAAATATGAACTAATACATAATACAAGAAAATGTAATATCCTATTTCACACGTAAAGTCGGCGTCGTGTGTCGCGCGGTTTCAGCAGGTAACCGGCCTCGGAAGCGCTGGGACACAACACCTTTCGGCCAAAATTCCTCTTTCGTAAAGGTCGACAGATGTTCAGTTGCTACTCTTACCACAAAAGAAGTTGAAGTTCACCAAGCCAACCGCTCGACCCTCAGAGTAAATTTCGACATGATTCTGATATACCTACTCTACTATCTCCTCTACCGTTGTAGAGTAATACAGCGCGATATGTCCCGTGCCTCGAAAAGCACGTAATGTCATTGGTTCTGCGCCTGATTTGTCCCCCTCGTCGTTTCGGATTGTCGTCCCATCAGACTATGAGAGTGAGGGATCAGGAAGTCCACCTGTGTTTACGCACACATACATTTGTCCACTATAATATGTCCTCCGTACTTGACTAGTTCTCCATTGAGATTTGGCGGAGAATATTATGTATGTATTATGTATGTTATTTATGTATGTTATTTATGTATGTGTAGTTTATATATTCGTAAGTTTATCTCTTTTTAACTTTTTTAATATATTTTTTAATATATTTTCATATGCACCTGCCATGTTATCTCTTCACCACCCTTGGTTGACTGGTAGAGAATGCCTAAGGCATTAAGTCCGCCTTATTTATACTTCATGCACAAAGGTATGTGCATGAAGTATAAATAAATAAATAAATAATATTATCAAGTCAATTTTGGCCGTTACTAACCTGCGCCATCCCTGATCTGTTTCATCACATCATCTTCATTTCAGCTTACTAGAGATCCACTGTTGGACATACGCCTCCTCCATGGCGTGACAATACCAGGTTACTGTACCGGATTTCTGACATTAAATTATCGCTACACATGGATGCTATTTCAATATTCAAGGACAGATATGACGATTATAATGACGAAGTAGGACTTCCTGCAGTAAAATATTTAAACAGTCAATCTAATCAGAGATTAAAACAATAAAAATATTTATTGAATCAATAATAAAATACAGTAGATATGCATAAGATTATCAGCAGTGTTGAGTAATTATGGTTCGACGTCATCAATGTCTGACAAAATACTGTTATTTTTTTCTACACCCGTAAAATATTGTCTGAATGTTGTTCGATTCTTGCATGACGATGTCGATATGGCTGAGCTACTTATATTTGTGTCGTTGATTAATGTAACAAATATCGCATAATTTTTAAGTGCCGTTCTTATTAATCTATTTATACACCACATGATGTGTATAGGGCAAAATATGGCGTTCTTTTCTAAATATCTTTTGAAATTACTGAAAGAAAGCAACTAGATATAATATCAGGCTGTCTAATGTACTACATAACCCATACATAATGTTCTGTCCTCAGGTGCTATGCGAAGGCCACCCCGAAGAGCTAGCGACGTACTTACGCTACGTACGCCGGCTCGACTTCTTCGAGACGCCGGATTACGATCAGCTTCGGCGGATGTTCCGCGACCTGTTCGACCGCCGTGGCTACGTCGACGACGGCGAGTTCGACTGGACTGGCAAGACCATGGTAAACAATTCTGTAGCATGACAACCCTAACTTGTGTACCTTTAATTATACAATAGGGCAAGCTGAGGTTTGGGGCTAGGGTTGCTAACTTAGAGAACAATCCAGATGGGGACACAACCTTCATTGGAAGCAATTTGGGGAAAAGTCTAAGAGACTCGAAAATGTAATAGTTAGCAACCAAAGCATGGCATGATGAAAGAAAAATCTAGTCAACTCAATCTTGACCGGATTGTATGATTCATACAAATATTTGGTTAACGCCCTTGCTTTCGTTCACTTATAGACAAGATTCGTGGCTCTTGAAAGTCATACTTTACCGCGTCCTTGATAATACCGACATGTGAAGTATGTGGATTCTTGCCGATAAGTGGACGCGCTCCTTGACAATCATACACGCGATTCTCGGTATCTAGAATGATAATTAAATTGCAAGTAGCGATTGTATCATACACGGCCAAAATAAAACAGTTCCTGTCCATCTGAAAGATAGTCAGTTTTATGCTAACATATAAATTGAACGTATATCAGATCACTGCTGGGCACTGCGTATTTTCTAATACGCCGTCTGTTCTGTTCTTTGACAATCTTATTTAGGGTTATTTTCACCAAAGTCTTAAATTTTTTTTTTGTCCTCGGAACTTAAAATGAACACAGTTTTTGTATGAAGAAACTGTCAAAAATACAAAATGTATTCGCAGGATATATACTAGGTATAAAACTATGGTCGAATCCACTCTAAAATATTCTCCAGTGATTGTTCAATCAACAGACGCACGTTATTTGCAATTTTTTTTTACATTAGGATCACTTCAATGTAACAACGGTTTTCTGTTGACCAAATCAGGATTTTGGTCCTTCATGGTAACAAGTTCTGAGATTTATAAATCTAATCTGTAAAACATAATCTGACTACAATTGCAATGTTATCTTAATATCAAGACGTATCGGTATAAATCACATTCAATTCGAAGCTGATATCGTTTATTTAACACACATTCCAAATTTAGTAACCGCGACAGCATTATTTTCAATTCGCAATTTCTTCCGTAATCGTAAAAAATCCAGTCTGTGATAACGATAAAGATTTTACTTATGTCGGAAGCACTTGTTTGTATTGAAACCTTCCTAAAAATATAGTCCACAGAACATCTATAAAGAATTCCAATACACCTAAATTAGGATTTTAAAAATTGAATGGTCCAAGCATCGCGTGTATGGGGTTTTTTTTTTTCACCCGACTGCAGAAAAGGGGTCTTTGAATTCATTGTAATGTGTGTATCGCTTGATTAACTGTTATTTACCCCCAAGTCTCGTTGACCTGGCTTATCCCAGCTTGTAACAAAATGCAGCTTTAAACCAAGATACTTAATTGAATAATAACCCCATCTTGCATCTCGATTTGTAATTCGATCCCTGCCCGGTTGCAAGCAGGGATCAATCTACACAAATCGCATTTTTAACAGTGGCCGTAAGATTCTTGATAGTAAAAAAATCAATGTTGCCATATTTTCATCGCAATATTCGTAGTAATTCATAACAATGTTTAGCTATCCAGGAAATTTGTTAATACTCTTTTTCCCACGAAAGTTTGCCTTGCGCGACAGCCATGCTTTTACGAGCCCCTGTTTGTGTGTTGTTTAAAATAGCCACTATATACTACTTTTTTATTGTACGGCTTCTTAAAGCATTCATACAAAATTATATGTATTAAATCAAAGAAGCTGTTTAGTAGAATCTTTGAATGAATTTGGCATAATGATAATGCTTTTTCACAACTAAATTCCAAGCATAATTTGGACACTAAACTAGAAATGCAGAAGTACTTTTTCGACTCAATAAGTTTAAGTTCCATTATCGCACAAAATGCTTGCATGAAACGCACAAAGTTTCTCTCATTCTATATGGCTTATTAAATAATATTACCAGTAATTCCAAATACCTACCTACTATGTTTGCATCTCGAGTTCATTGGTATAGTCCTGATTTACTCAATGATTTCATATGTCCTAGGCTTTCAGTGTCATGTCCAGTGATCAGAATAGGTATGACAAATTTACCAAACGTTGGTAAAATAACAACATACGAGTGGTAAACCACTTAAATTAACAGGATATATTTTTATGGATCCCAAGATTCCGGAAATTGTTACATAATATTTTTGGATGTTGTAGAAATACCAGCGCTTCTAGAAACTATTTGAAAATAATGATTGCCATGGATTCTGTTGAAAATTATGTTCTTTGGACAGGAATTAACTTTGGAACTCTCATATGGTTTTTTTTAAGTCAAACACGGATTCATATTAAATGCTACAAAGTAGTCTTAGTCTGAAACAACTACAGATGTCCCCTACAAAAGGAAAAGGTGTAGAGTGGTCTTAATTGTAATAGTTTAGATAAGTGTTTACAAGCTTGTAATGAACACAAGTTATTGGACTCTCTAAGATAACTTGCAGATAATCTAAAGCCAGTAGTAAAAATGGCGAGGGACTTAACTGTTGCTAAAGTAAGGTAAAGTCACTGGTTGTTACCAGTAAGGTAGGTACAAGTAAATAAGATACTTGTTTATTATATAGTGAATAAAGAACTAATAAATAAAATAAAAGGTTTATTGCAGAAACTTTTACAGTAAATCTTACAATATTTGTTTGAAAAAGGTCTACAAGTATTTTACCATACTTTAACATTTTGGTAGTTAGCAGTCTCTAGTTATTTGAATATATAATCAGGAAAACAACTGAAAATCTATCATCTCTACAATCTATTCCAATATGTTCCAATTTTAAATTAAAGCTAGTGACTTTTCGATATCGAATCCGAGGGCAAATAATTTGTTTTTTTTTTTACCTTCAATGCTGGTACCTATTGCTCTAAAATCCAATAGTGTGAGTAATCTCATGTGTACCATGTAATACAATTCATTCCGGGATCCCGGGATTCAAATAATATAATTTAAAATAGCTTGGTGGTTTTAACCAATATAATATCTAACCAACTTTATGTAAATTCCTACCTATTCCGATCACTGGTCATGACAATCCATCTGTCCTATCGCGTCATTGAGCAATTATTTCACAAAGTATTTCCAAGTTCTATTATGAGCTCCATAAATGCTAAATTACACTGCGGCATAATTCCCCTATAGGGCATGATATACTTGTAACTCGTTTGGTGATAGCTTTTCATATCTTGCTATGCTACATCGGAATAAATTGTATTTGTCTTTACACTGGCTTGGATGTTTTCTATTCACTAGCTTAATTCTCCTGCAAAAGTTGACATACACTTTATTTCGCCATTCAAATAGCTTCGGGCAAGTTTAAGCGCATGCGCCAATTTTGATCTACACATATTTACTGCCAAAAGAAGTGCAATGTAAATACAAAAATCATGGTTCTGTACATGTCAGCTTTTGCAGTTTTTTTTACTAAAGATTGGTATGATTTTTAGCCCACTAAGTTTTTGTAATGCTTTCTCATTGTCTGCCAAAAAACTTCAATATCTGTGTTAAATATAATGAGGTGCCCAAACTGCTTAAAACGGCTTTATATTTATTCACAATTTGGTTCCTTGGACAATAATTTTTGTTAATATTTTTTTTCTTTTTCTATCGTATCCTAAATGGATGATGGTCTAATTAATGAATTAAAATAATTGTTTGAATTATATTTCCTTAGATAACATCAGTAATGGTAGAAGTTGCATAATTTATTATATTTGTTTAATAAAATAAAAATTTTATGCCCGTATCAGTGTGTTTTTGTGTAGAGATTGAGTAGATATATATTTTTTAATGTTTGCTTTATTTAAGCACTAATAATAATTCTTTGTTGCAACTTTGGGCCACACCTACAAAAGTCATAAATAACTGAAGAACTTTTTATTTTGTCCTTCGTTTTTTTTTTGTCATTAAATAGAAAACTCTTTGAACATAATGGTATAGATATTGTGGTGCCCAAAAAAGAAGTTCCTCACACATTAGCGTGGTCTGTGATCATTCGTTCATTTACGTTGGTGTTGCATGCATGCTTACCGCTTTTGTTCGTTGCTGGTGGACAGCCTACGAACATTCACGTGATGCGAATCTTGCGCAACGCACCGCCCTCCAATGTGGTTAGGAATAAGTCTGACAAGGTTAGTGGTGACGGCATACTATTATGATGAAATTTTACTATAATAAAAGCTACCACTTCTAGAAGTTACTATTTGTACCATTTTTAGAACATGAGAATTCAAAATTAGAATGTTATTGGCATGTTTAATGCATGCGCGTGTGCGTTTTTTGGTGCAAATATTTTTATATATATTATTTTATTTCTTCTTTATGTACTAACGCGAATGCACAAAAATGTCTGCTGTGCTACTATAAAGTCGCTCGTCCTCTTTGCGACCACGACCATGGTTGTTGCGACCAGAACTTTTAATTATGTAGCATTAAACACTGCACAACGAGACCAAAATTCGGTCTAGTTGCGGTGTTTGGTATAATGTAGTGTTAGATTCTGGTCGTGAACACCAAGCAGGCGTTCTGGCCTAAGAATAGTATGTGAAACTGTATTTTGTAACAATAGTTATGAAGAAATGAAGTTAACATTATTTTGAATGTGATGTTGGTATGATTTCAGTCTACCCCTGTGGGTTCGATCCAGACTGGTCAGGAAATCGTCGTCTCACCCAATCGCGACAGTCATCAGCCCTTCCACAAGGTAAATATTACATTATTAAAAGCTTATATTGTACCATTTTAAATGGGTGTATTTTGAACACATGCATTATTAAACGATTGTATTAATTTGTTACTGTAAAAGTAAATTTTCAAATACTTTAGTGGACTGCATACTTATCTTATTTCTTTTATCTCCTATTACTTGTTGAAGGGTAATACCTAATAGATAATAAATACAATGGTACAAGGTAGTAATTTGCGACTAATGGTCATCGCTCACTTTTATCTTTAATCCCCCCCAAAAATAAAACCGTTAGCTGGCAGCACGCCACCCGCGGCGTCAACTTTTTCTCCTAGTCATTATAACAAAATATTTAACGTACACGATTTAAAGTTTTAATTTGAATGGCAAATTATTTGCTGTGTCCAAGCCGAGTACGATGTGGGATAATGTGCGATGACCCTTAAGACCGAGATGCTACAATTCAGACATGCCTTTATTACAATTATACACTGTAGCATTTTAGTCGCCTTACAAAAGTGGTTCACTCAATGTATTAGACATAAAATAAAATAAAAAAATTAATCAGAAAAATGTTTGTGACGATCCTAAGCCCGTAAAAGTTAGTCTCCCCTAAAAGGTGGGTGGGGGTTTGCCACCGCCTGCCAACCCCTACGCTTGGCAGGCGTCTTGGGGGTCGCAGTGAAGTTGTTAAGTACACGGAAGCCGCTGCTGCCCGACTTCCGGATTTCCCCTTAGTCGCCTTCTACAACACCCTTAGGATGAAATGGGTGGGTGCTATTCTAGCCCGGAGACCCCACGGGGGAAAAGTATGATGGAAGAATTGGTATTAAGTGGCTTTTAAATATTTATAAACTGCTACATACTGAGAACATTAAGATTACAATAGTAAGAAACACATTTCTGCGTTAGGGTGAATGAACTCTGATAATGATGACTCCATGCCGCGCCGCCATTGGATCGCAAGGATCGGACTGCGCTCGTAACAAGGTGTTTCAAACTACGTTACGCGTAGGGTTGCCAACTCTTTGTCGGTCAAATATAGTAGTTCAAAAATTTTTACCCATAAAAATATAGTAGATAACGAAAAGGCGAAAAAAAAATAGTAGGTTCCAAAAATTAGGTAGGTACTTTATTTTTTTGAAGAATATTTTGTGAATAAAATTATTGAATGCATCTGTCAACTTGACATTTCAGAATAGTTAAAAATAGGTACTTATTGACGTTTTGTTTTACGCTTACACATTTTGAACCACATATTATTGCTAAGAGTTTGATGCCTTTAAAATATAGTAGTTTCGCCTACTATATCATTTTTCAAAAATATAGTAGTCGGGCCTCTAATATAGTAGGATACTATATTATATAGTAGGGTTGGCAACCCTAGTTACGCGTCATACTTATTGAATAATATTTTCATATTTTGAATTATTCCAATGTTCGGTTTTTTTTTAACGAATGCTTATTAATCATTGAATACATTAAGCGGGCTGTCGTTGTAAGACGATTTTAAAATGTCACAGTGTATAGATAGATACACGTTCATACTTGCTTGTGTTCAAATATAAACCTTACATAGTACATGGAAAATTCCAAAAAAGTGAAGCTACTGCCTTCTGAACGGCTTATATTTTATTTCAGTTACATTACTTTAGTACAATTTCTATCACAAGTTTCTTTATAAATGTAAATTCATCATTATTTTATTTAAATCAATATTTTGTATAATCATCTTAGATTAAATTTTAAACATAATTTGTACCGTTTGCGAAATATAAACAAATAGAATGGCATTAGAAATGACTGCTGGTATGTCACTTCTAATCCTGTTCTTTCTTAATATTAAGGGAAAGTAATAAAATATTCTTATACTTTGAATTGTTGCTTCACAATAGGGTATTTTACAAAAAATAATAATTTGTCCGTCAGTTCGATTATCGAAAAATATTGGATACGTATTTTTTGTTTTATCAAATCAATAAAAACTGACGAAGCTAAAACGCATGAAAGAGTGGGTGTTTGTGGCGTCACTTCGCTAGTATAAGTGTACTGACATAGTGATGTCACGCGAGTTTTCGACGCACTGTATCTATCGTCTTAATGTTATTGTTTACGTGAAAAAAGAAAAAACACGTCCAATATTTTTTGAAAATCTATCAGACGTACTAATTAGATTTTTTTGGTAATATACCCTATTCATGACCTGAAGTGGGGCCGTACTATGAAGTGTTAGAACAATCATCATAGAATCTAAAGTTTTTAAAATGAAACAAAATGTTTTGCTGTGGGAAGTTTCTTGAGCTTCTTTTGAAGTAGTGTTTTTTTGCGAATAGTCGTCAATCATTCTATTTTATACTTTATCACAATGAAATAAAAGTCGCGAAATGTGCGCTCGTGAATTTCCCTTAATACTGGCACTTCAAAATTTACCCTATGGTTATTAAAATAAAATCGACTTTGTATTGTCAAAATAAAGCGAACATTTGCACTAATACGCCATGTGAAGTGCCAGCATAAAAAAAATCTCACCCCAATTCAAATTTCGAATAGCAAGGTTCCTTTTTCGCAACAGAACAATGATGACGTCATTTTCCAGCTTCTGATACAGCTTTTTTGTCGGTGCAGGATGATTTATGTGATTATATGATTGGTTTGGTTGAGGACGATGAGGCGGCGCTAATATCCGGAGAGGTTTGGTCCCCTTTCACAATTTTTTTTAATACCCGCTGTCCTTGACGCTCGCCTCAATACTCTCCAAATATTCCGCTGAACTTTTCAGTTACCTAAAGTCCAAATGTGTTCAGTTGATTTTCGACCCTTTGTGACCCCTGTGTTGTTTTTCTTTTCATTTAATGTTTTATTTTTACATCACTGTTAATTTTTTTAAAGCTTGTGAGTGATTCTTATTGTACTGTTAAAATACAATTGTTTTCTTCTTAAAGTCCATGATAATCATTGACAAACTGTTATCATGGCTTCAGAATATGATTCCAGACCCCTCAGCGCTGAAACTTTTCGTCGCTAATTAATATCTTTCTGCAGTTCCATGTATTTTAAACTAGGTAAGTATTGCAAGGCTGTAAATGTATGGAACAGATTTTTTTATCGACAAAACTTTCAACGCTGGTGTGCTAGAATCATTTACTGTTTACATGATAAAATTGCTCGTCGATGGTCCTTACACCGTGTAGATGTAGAAATAAAACAATATTCGTTGTTAATTCATATCATTCGCAGTTTTTGCTTAGCGCTTTAGGGTTTTCATCGCTAGTTTTCTTCTAACAGACAAGACTGTGTTTTCGTGTTTTTGTGTTTTCGAGAATTTTCAAGAGGTCTACTGCGAAAGCGTATAGTCTTTTGAAATAATAATAAGTAAGGATATTTTAAAATTCTTAATAATTGTACTTATTAATAAAAAAAATACACTACGATACTGTCAAAATGATGGTGTGTATTAATATTGGTGTGGATGTGGACATTAAGAAATTAATTACAATGAAATGACTCTCGGTTTCTGGAAACCTGACTAAGCTACCTATTTAAGATAGCAAGACTTTTGGAAACCGAGAACGACTTTTAGTCATTTTTCTTACATTTTTCACTTTTGTATTAGTCTCCTGTGTTGACCTCTTTTTGTGTGTAAGTACCGTTTGATACATAAAATCTGAGTTTCTTTTGACCTTCCCGTACACTGAAATTTGTGACCTATTGTGACCTACCACGTGTTTGTTTTTGATCCCAAAGTTGTGCTAAAACCGACTGATAGTTTAGGTACACAATACAATAATGGTCTTTATTAGTTTTAGGTGTGTTAATTTTTTTTTTTTTATTCTGTAAAATTGCTACGTTATATAGAAACTTCGATCTAGAGTAATAAATCTAATTTACTTATCTCATAATTTTCTTTATTTTAAAAAGAGAATAATAGAAGGAAGGATAAAATTATTAATATCTTATTTTTGAGAACTTCAAAGCCACTGATTACATTCTAAACAGATACTTGACTTTTTATATTCCTTCGATTTTTTGGCAATCCAAAAATCTAAATCCTGCTATCGTATACTCTTCGTACTCTGGCTAGTACCTGTAACACCGTATTGGTCTCACATGACCAAGCTTACTATTCCTTCCACTCACAGCAAAGGTACCAACTTTCTTCGTCCAATAAGGGTCAATTCATACTAGAGCAGAGTTTGAAACAAGTTTCAGACTGACGCTTCGATGCGCTTCGCATGCTATATTAAGTTTAATATGGCAAATCCACTCTTATCTCCACAACATAATAAATAAAAATAAATAAATAATACACGTATTTCTTCTATGATAAACCAGACACGCGAATTCGCGCGCAATGGACAGAATTCGCGCGTTGGAGTGCAACCAATGCTCCATCAATCAACGCGTTGTCACTCGCCAGTCGTCATTACTACGAATGTAAAAGCGTGCGAATTCTGTCGAATACGCGCGCATTCGTGGAACTTCGCTTTACTTGTGAAGAATTTGACGTTTTGATGCCCTTCGACTTTGCGCTAGTATGAATTGACCTAACTGATCAGCAAGTCAAGTATCTGTCTAACGAACCATTTTGTGCCTTGCCCATGTAGTATCTAAGTTCATTTTCTGCCTGTCTCCCTAGATGGCAGCGTTGGCAAAGACGAAGGATTTCGGTACCGGTGGCACGGCGAACACGGGCGGTAATTGGCCGCACAGCGGGAAAGCCACGCCGCTTAATACCGGACACCTTACGCCAGCCGACAGACATGGATCTGTGCAGGTCAGATATGTAAAAAAAAAATTAGAATATTTTTTAAATTCAAATCCATAAAATTACCGGTTAATAGAAAACGTCAATACGTAAATGTATCATCTAATTTCGGTTAGACCATCCGTAGGCAATTTAAATTGATACAAATAAATGAGTATTACTTTTTCCAAAATGTTGTTTTCATGAGAAGCCGTTCTAAAATTGTTTGCTGACTGCGTAACAAACAAATAAATAATTCGCTATAAAAGCCATCATTGAAAACTCCAGAAAAAGTTCCAATTGAACAATGTTCTATCATTTTCAAGTGAATTACGGTTTCGACAACAGATAAATTATTTATTTATTTAGTCTTCATGCACAAACGTACAGCGTAGGCATAATAATGGAGGCAACAATAGATATAAATTTATATTATTTTAGTTATAATCCTGAAACTGACTCGATTATTTAAAACTAGCTTTTGCCCGCGACTTCGTCCGCGGGAATGTCGGTTATAGTGGATGCAGACGAAGTCGCGGAAAAAAAAGTATGCCTATGTCCTTCCCTGGGGTTAAATCTATCTTCATGCCAAATTTCATCAAAATCGGTTCAGCCGTTTCATCGTGAAAGCGTAACAGACAGAGTTACTTTCGCATTTATAATATTAAGTATGGATTAAGTTTAGACTTATGTACTATCCAAGTATTCACTATGTATTTAGTATCCACGATTGTCTAATAGCAGTAGACACTTCAATAAAAATACACAACCACACTATTGCATGTCTATACTATTTTTATTTTTGCATTATTATTATTTTTAAACGTGAATTGTGAATGTATATTGGTGTATTTATTTTTTAGCTGTTGAAGAATAAACATTTTCGGTATGTGAAATTTCCCGGATCGGTTTCTACGGTCAGTTTTGAAATATATTTGCGGCAATCTTTGTTTGACTGTCTGCATGACGCTTCTAATGTGCTACCAGTGAGGTCACTACACATTATTGGATATTTTCCTCCATATGTTTAGTAGAAATAGGTTGATAATAATTGGTCAAATAAAATCACAGACATTCTTACTCGTAAATATGTGAAGGAAAATTAATTGTTTTGCTTCCTGACCAATTCAAGATTCATAAGATTTGGTTTTCCTTCACATAAAGTTAACTTGTTTAGTTCAATTTATACAACACAGGCCCTAATAGTTTACACATATTTGTCACTAATAAATTAAAATAATACAATTTACTCACAATTCAAAAAGAAACCATTTTTCAGAGAAAATAATCTTTGTGAATTTATGAGTTGATAAGAGGAAAATATTGAATACAACATAGTCTGGCCGAACTGTAAAAGCTTTAAACCGAGCACTGCCAATATTCATTCATAAAGTATTGTACACGATTGAGCTTCTAACTAGGACGCTAGTTTTATTTTCTGTGACACTGCACGCATTTTATTTACAAACGGTAATTTTTCGTTTTCACTAAAGTGTTGTTGCTTTTATTGTATATATTTTGTCCCTTAGATAATGTTTTATTCTACAACTTTTAATTTGATAGTTCAGTTCCGCATAACTAAAATAGTTAAATACCGCAAATGTACACTTTCGCTGATTTTAACCGATGCATTGCCACCATCATTTTCATACATACTTTAGCCATGCCCCGAACATTGGACGATGACGCGCCAGTCGCGTCATTGGCCCCTGTGATGTTTTATGCGTATTTCGCCGTTATATTGTGTCGATATAAATCTTTCTTTTTAAATATTTTTTTAGGTAAGTTCAATGTGACGCACCAGGTGCGTTACGGGTCTCCTGTGATATTTGCTTATGACGCGCCTGGGGCGTCGTTGGTCACGTATAATATAAGGTCAAAATTCGCGGTATTCAACTATGTTAGTTCCGCGGAATCCGACTATCAAAGTTATGTAAGGCTGAAATAAATCTTACTTAGCACGTACTATGGCTTAGCTATCCTGTCTCTGTCTTGCACTTGTAGTTTGACAGTTGTGCGACAGTGACAACAATAATGCCAGCCAAGATATGTGCTAGGTTACGTATATTAATATCGATATTTTTTCAGTCAGTTCGTCACTACTACTAAATATAGAACAGTTTATTTGAAAGAGAATATATTACAATAATTGTACTGTTATCTTTTCTGATGTACAAATATTTCTTTTAAGGTTAATTTATAAATAATGACTTGACCCAAACAATAATTTTAATTTAAAAATTACTCAATGTTTATATAAAAAAAAATTGTAGACACTAACATTGTCTGAGGGACCGACAGCTTTGTTTTTAAATTTAATGCAATGTTTTCAAATTATATGTGATTTTGGAACTCACACAACCTTAAAACTATAGATAATAAGCCATACATTCCATATTAGTTGAGATTACGTGTTAGTTAAAAGCTATTGTAGTTAGCAACAAACTTAATGTTATGGAAAAGGTGCTTGTATTAGTGTAAATACTATAGAAAAGTACCAACGTTATATGCTTAAGTACGTGTTATGTATTAAAAATAAATAAAAAAATGGGGTGTATATAAATACTGGTTTTACTGTCAAAGGAAACTAGATTCAATAAAACTAGGGATTGACTAATGAAATACGTAAATTAAATCATTTAAGTTTGCTATGTAAAAATAACTGCCAATAATAATAAAAAACACAACGACCCCGAAATCAGTAATAATACATTAGTAGTTACAATAAAACATTACCTTATCACGTTAACTGCCATGTCAGTCACCGGTGCCTGACACCGAAGCATCAAAGAATCATGGCGAGATCCATACATTCATTTGTATGAAAATAATAAATAATTTAGAGGGTTTCAAATATTTTCCAATGTGAAGAATACAGTACCAGGAGTAGACTGATATACTTACCATATTTTTACGCCCCCGCATAATTAAAATATTACCAAATGTAAATAACACTTTTTCGTTTCATCTCGATGCCCATGTTGTGTTTAAAAAAAAAAAGAAAGTGACAAGCGACATTAAAGGATCTATAAAATTGGCAGACAAGCGATGTGACAAGTGTGTGGAAAAAGTAATCATTATTTATGACATTATTTCCCATAAAACGATGCAATTTCAGTGTAAGAACTGCGAAACGGCGACTGTCAGTGTCACTGTTACTGTCAGTCACCGTTTCGTTCTGAAATAATGAGCTTTTCGTTAGACTATTCACTTTTTTTTGCGGGGTTTTAAAAATATTGTAAATGCCTGAAGCTATTCTTTAGGTAGGTACCCAAGAGTATAAGAATGAGAATTTCAACTTGACGACCGGCACATATAGTGTTCTTTTCTGTTAGAAATGACTGACATGACCCCAAGCAAGACATATTCAACATGGCCTCTTTCTTTTATATCTAGATCAAAAGTTATCTCGTTTATTTTATGAAAATGAAATAAAACACAATTAAATTTTAAAATACAGAAAAGGAGACACTTTTTTAGACATAATTACTATTAATTACACATGTTAAACCATTTGGAAATAATTGAAATTTGGAGGATTTAGAAAATATACCTTGGAATTAACGTGTTAAAATATCGCCACAATTCCAATCACAATTTCATAATTTCTCATTTAAAATTGTAATAAGTATGACATATCATAACCAACTTACCAAAAAAACTA
Organism: Charanyca ferruginea; assembly: GCA_947361185.1. Classification (NCBI taxonomy): domain Eukaryota; kingdom Metazoa; phylum Arthropoda; class Insecta; order Lepidoptera; family Noctuidae; genus Charanyca; species Charanyca ferruginea. Next base: position 9,655,399 of record OX376074.1, on the reverse strand, counting down.
TTCTACGTTAATCTTCAGGTGGTTAGTTCAACGAACGGCGAGTTAGGGGCCGACGACCCGACGGCCGGGCACAGCAACACGCCTATCACCCAGCCACACCACGAGGTCGACGTGGTAGACGACACCAAGTCAGTGTTCCAACTGTATGCATTCCTTTTTATTTTATTTTCTACCTATTTTAGTTTTAATCATGCTTGGTGGTTGGGTCCTGCATACATCGTCATTTCATTATAAATCACCGATATCATAAAAAAAATGTATTCTCTGACATCAGTCGAATGACATGTCGAACGGTGGATGGTGCGCTAAGTGTTGTGGGTTCGATTCCCGAACGAATGACCTATTTACTGTTAAATCAGGCACGAAGGAACATACAGAAGAAATTAGTGGTGTGTGGAAAAAACATTTCAAGGCACTAAAGTGTTTATGAAAAGCTGCGAGTCTGATAGTCCGTCGACATCAATTTAAGTATTACAAAACATTTGGAAATATGTATTATAATAGGTACCAAACAAACAACAAAGTAGCATTTTCTCAACTTCGTTGAGGTCAGCTTTCATTCTAACCGTATGCATCTGAACACCAGTCACGGAGCGAGTGCCTATCTGACCTCTACAACCCAGTTACTGAGTAACGCGATACCCCTTGATTGGTTGTCAGACATTCTGGCTTCTGACTACCCATAACGACTGTCAAAGACCTACGAATAACAGCCGGGACCAACGGCTTTACTTACTTTCCAAGGCTATCTTCGTATACCATCAAACATTATTTCATCTTCACGAAACATTTGATCCCAGGTGGCCTTATTTGTCACTGTTACGACTATCACGTCCTATTTATTGTGATCCTCACTTTCGATGTTGTAATGTTGCATTAAGTATATTATTATTCACTACATCATGGTCACAATCATCTTAATACTTTCGCTGCGAAGGTACACTCATGATTTTTGTTAATAAAACGCTCAGGATATTTTTAAAGCTGAAAACCCTCGGACCACTTATAGTGGGGCCGGTCCAAAGAAGAAAAGAAAGGAACCTTGTTTAATTGTTACAGAAAAACGTGCTTATAAAAAGAAAACCATTTAGGCAGCCGAAAATCAACCGGCTCATCTTTAGCACGTTACAAAATGCTTGGTGGTCAAAGTGCTAATACTAAATGACAGCGAGCGTGTGTGATGGTCTAAGACAGGGGTCTTAGACCATCACGCACGTTAACGCCAATGGGACAGCGGCCTTACAGTGTCTTTCGCAGCGAATGTGCCACACCATATCAGCTAGTTACCTGACAGACTCTGTAAATCGTCATGCAGGCAATCTGTGTATTCCAGATGCTGTTGTTTCTTCAAACGCAAAAAGAAGAAGTGCGCGGCTCGGGCTGGCAAGTGACGCGAGTGCACGTGACCCGCCCCCCCGCCCGCCGCACGCCCGCCCGCAGCCCGCACGCAAAGAACTTACGCCCGCATATAGCCGCATCTCCCTCCCACACATTACACCCAGTTGCTCCCTCATACATTGTCTATATGTACCTGTATTATAAAACAATGTACTTACCTTTACACCTAGGTGGCTAGGTCAATCGTTTCAGGACCGTTTTTTGATGGTATGGAATTATAGTGGCTGTAAAATTAACTCTTAAATACGTTATATTGAATGCCTAAAATACGCCTAGCGTGTGCGGCCGGTGCACGCTAGGCGTGTTTATTCTTACGCGGTAAGTAACTCGCTAGACTAAGATAAGTGATTTGAACTTTCAAGGGAAAACTTTAAAAGGCTAACAGCCAATTATTTGAGAATAAGACTCGTGTTATTGATGGCTTGAAAATTATAGTGACGATGCAAAGAGAGCGATTAAAGTAATCTAGAACATTCTTTGGTGATTGACATATTTTTGTTATATATAGTGTAATTGTTAACAGACGTTTTAAGGCAATAAAAAGAGAGATCGTTGATGCGTTGATATTAGTTGTAAAGTTAATATATATTTGCGTCGCACTATAATTTTACCGAAATATATCGAGCAACTGGGTTTAAATGTACGAAAGATTATATTGCAGATTTATTTTAACAATCGTATGCTACCCGATCCCCGATTATCTGAATTTTTTATTCAATTTAATTTTAGATTTTGTAATATTGAGTAATCCATAATGCTAACTCATTATACGAAGCTATCATAAGTTTTAGTTTCATTTTGACCTTACGCGTAACAAAGGTGCATACAAATATTTTGATGTTTGGCAATCATATATTTCAGAATAAAGTACCTATACAAAACGTTATACCCGTATGTACCAGTTATATACCTTTATTACGTTAATTGTTAATAAATAGAAACACTTCCATCTAGATACTCGATGCATTGAATATCAAACATTACTATTTTCTGTTGTCACTATTATTGACGTTGTTTAAAAATATAGTACTCGTCAACAGAGTTGAACACTAAATGCGGTCATAGAACATTACTAGGAAATGGATAGTTTGTGTTAGTTATTCTGAAACTTAGATAAATCATACATTCTAACTGAATGTCTTAAGTGGGACTTTCTCTTGAGCTGTCGCTGGAATTTTCGATGTTGTGTTCTTTCAGTAGTTTCGAACTAAAACATTCAAGCGCCTTTCGGTCAGGTTGTTAAAACTGATGTCAATTTTATTATTATGGCTTCCGAGCAACATCCACGGTCCACCCATCGACCACCACTGTAATACCGTTAGACTCATGAGTTGAATACATTTAAAATGGGCGTTTAATATTAGCAATAAATAATTGAATTTTAAGCCATGTGCGGGGTTGGCAGAATGTTTATTTTTGTGTTCCCGTCCGTAGTGAATTACGTTTAATTTTCACCAAAACTTTGTAAATTGTATGTTGTCTCTGCTGAGACTGAGATTTACTTTACCTCATCGACATCACTTGCATTATGTTTATGGCCTCACTCTCATCGATGATGTCCATTCCAGCACGCAGTTGGAACAAATCCATAGATTTGTACATTAGGTTGTCCGTTCATGATTCATCAACACCCCGTAGTTTAACAAAAATACTTACCGAGTAGTTGTATATCGCTTTGTTCCGTTATTACTGAAGCAGTGAAATATTATTTTTGTACGTTGGTTGCGTTCATTACTATTGTGGTTGTCTTGATACATGAGTAGTGGATACACAGCCATTTGTGACTTTATAATAAGTTTGTGTGTTGATGAACTTCGCCTTTCGTCCGCTGTGGGTTGAATGATGCGCACTCTCGTTCTACTGTCCCGCGCAGGTTGTGATTCTTGATTTTACTTGATGATCAATAAGTGTGTATTATGAAGTATTCATTCAATGTTACGGTTACGTTGCTAAGTGATACGAGACTTGCAAGGAACTGGTTTGGAACCGTTACAGTTGCTCCTGAATACAATCATTTCTTCCTAGGTTTAATTTTATCTATTACCACAGCTTACGGCTGTGGAACTGTCTCATCCGTCATGTAAGGCCTGAGTGGGGTTCATTCAACCTACTGCTTGTATGAGTACTTTAGATTATAACTTTATTTAGTCATTGTTTACCTAAGTTCGATTTGTATGGAAACGAATATAATAATATTTAAATTGGCTCCGTTCCTATAGTGACGCCACATAATTTCCTATCTTTATTTATATCTATTATTATAGTTTTTTAAGAAATAACCAGAAATTTATTAAAATAAGAAGTAAAATGTAAGAAACGATTTACTTTTTCAATACCTGCTTTTGTGACAAACATGACCATATTGACGATTGGTTAATTCGATAAATGTTATTATTAAGTGCAATAATTTATATAGAAAATCAATACAATAGTGTTAAAACGTAATTTGTTTCAATCGGTGTACCCCGTCGAGTCCCGAGTGAACTGGCTTCTATATTCCTACAAGACTGAATGAAACATTTCACCTTGTGTACAAAAACACGTGGCTCTGGGCTCATGTCAATTTGTATTATTGCGATTCACTTTTGTTTGATTGTTAGTCTTACGACGGAAGTATATCATTTTTGAATAGACTAATTGATACTTGTAATGAATAGTCAGTGGGAGTGTCATCGGTCAAGATGCGCTGCAGCCGCGGTCGGCGCGGATGGTCATTCCAAAGTATTCGTCGGTTTCGGTACACGTGGTATGTTTAGTCATTTGTTGTAGTGCATGCGCGCAGCGGCCGGGGCTGCAGAGTCCACGCGAACAGGTCACTGTAGGTACCAATCACAACGGTGATTTATTTTTAGGAGTCGAATTGCGACGAGACTGAGATCATGGGTAGCGCGCGTCCCTTACCGCCGCCGTCGTGGAGCCGACAGACGATCACTTGTTAAATATTATATACGATGTCTACGTCACGGGATCATTGTGGCCACACGACTAGGGCGGTTGCTAAGATGATGGTGTAAAAATTGTACAGCTTTAAAAAAAAAACATTTGTATATTTTTGCTTGGACTGGAAGCGGCAAGGTTTCGACAAGCGTGATTTGCATAGGAGTAAGATATTGTAGATGTCATTGTGATCAACGCAATGCGACAACAATATACCGAATTGTTTTCATGTAATCGTATGTTCTGATATACTTACTATAGGTACATATTTTATACCAAAAGTAAGTTGTGGCATTGCGCTGACTACCGCGACGTCTTCGTAAGGTATTTTGAATTAGTCACGGATATGTAGTCATCACAAAATTGTATCCAATGCATTAGAAGTTATTCATTTGGCTAAGTACGTTTAAAGTGTTTTATAACATAAAAAAAAATTAACATCTTGTTGTGTCGTTTTCATATTTTTTAGAAAAGTATAGTTAATGCGAATATTGTCGATATGTAAAAGGAAATTTTTAAATCAATTCTTTAAATAATGGTTTTTGATAAATTATTGTAAACAAATTGAAGTATTCTTCTCGTTAAATGGATCGTTAATACTTATCGTACAACCATTGCAGTATAATCGAGTGTAATAAACCTTGTAAGTCTTAATACAAGATAATACCATAATTGTACCTAATTGTTACTTTCTATTTGCTAGATAGAATAATCAAATTAGATTGGGTATTAAAATCGAAGTGGAGATGTGTGATGTGCAGAGGTGAACGAACGAGCTCTTCGTGTGTGTATAGTGATGAATGTTACGAGTAACTAAATTGTTGAATAAAGTGAAGTATGTTAGGTGCACCACGAGGTGAACAGTCGGTAGTGGACGACATTCCATGTCGCCGTATCATTGCTGGGAGCATTGTAAATTATCACTTTATGGTACGTCGAGGTGTGAAGCGTTAACTGTCGCTGATTGCTTGAACATTCACAACTACTATCGTGACTAAAATGTTTTCGAAAATAATAAATAACTACGTTATAATGCACATTTATTTTTATTTTATTGCATTCTTCGACTTAAATTTCTACTATGTAAAAATAAACAACATGATTATTTATTATGAAGGCTGCACCAAAAATGTAGGTAGGTGTGTCAGCGACGCGATCTGTGCTGCGCGAGCGCCTCACCCCTTCAGCTCTTGTGGAATAATCACTTCTGTAGTTAATTTAATTTTAAAACTTCGCTTACTAAGTAAGTCATGTTCAGTCGGCTTGTGGACGCACGAGGAAGATATACTATGAATTGTAGTTATTAACTTTATGTATTATACATGCTTTTCGAACAGAATTGAATGTAAGAGTAAGTATAAAAAAAATAAAAATCATATTCATAGAAACAATTCTGTGTTTATTTTTCTGTAAGATGGTAAATATGGGATATGTATTCAGTTAAAAAAATGTCACAAACCTTGTTCGAAATTACGAAAATATTTGTTAATTCATAATTAAATAAAGCTTATTATAAGATATTCGTTTTATTTTTTTTTCTATATATTGAAAATGAAATGTTGACAAATTAAAATGTTTCCTGTCGCTACATTTGTATTTTGATCCTCGTTTAGGGCCGGCGCTGACTGACGTCGCGACATTGCACGGCATGCTTCGGCAGCTCGAAGAACGCTTTAGTATGACGCGGCGGCATGTCGCGGCGTCCCGCAGGTAGCCCAGTTAGGTACTCAAAATTCAACTAGTTTGTCATGAACTTTATTTCAGTAACTATAGGATAAATTTTGTATCATCCATATATGGCGAATATTTGAACAAATACGCCATGTGAAATGCCGGTATCAGGCTGACTGCGCGCCATTCGCCGAAGGCACCGCCGCACTCGTTTCATACCTTATTTGAATTAGTTTAGCTGTCATAATCCTGCGACCTATGTGACTTGCGGGACGCTACGGACTGCCACGGTGCCGTGGTATCACTATCGAAATAAAAGTAATATGAATTCTTAAGTCGTTGAAATAAGGATAAAAATAATTTGATCAAATATAAAATCCTTTGCCGTGCCGCGACGTTAGTGAGCGGGCCCTTACCAGTCGCAAAGCTGAAAATGAACTTAGGTTAGCCTAACCTAACCTAAGTTCATTTTTCAGGATTGGAGAATAAATAGCAGCTAACCTATTAGCTGCTATTTATTCTCCAATCCGGTACAAATTATTGTAGAATTAGGCTGTAATATTACGCTTTCTCGATTATTCCCGATTAGTAACACCTTGTCGTCAACACTGTTCGACGTACGGGAAAAAATAAAATCAGTTTTATCTTTGATTGAACTCCGCCTTAGGCCCGGACTCCACCGGAGCGGAGAGGAGAGGAGATGTCTCGAACAACCAATCGGCTTGCGTTATTTTCACATCTAACCGCTTAATTTCAACGCAATACAGTGTCCCATTGGTTATTTACGAGACATCTGGTTCCTCCGCTTCAGTGGAGTTCGGGCCTTACTAAACGTTGACTCTTGAACTAAGCATTATGTACGATCGCAAAAAAAAGTCCCATTCATTGGCACTAAACTAAAGAAACTTTATCATGATCGTCAAGTGTTAATGATAGGGGTGTTGCTGAACGGGAATAATCGAAAAAGGTCCCGTTCGTCAACACAACACAAGGTGTTCTTGTTGTTTTTATGGACATGGTCTCAAAGGTCTATTATTATTAAACCTGTAGTGCTATTCTGTTACAATCTCCCTCGGTGAACACCTAGGTGATGTGAGCTGTCATCCGATTGTATTGCTTTGTAAATCCCTAGCATCGGGACTATTCGGGACAGGTGACAGCTCACTTCACCTAGGTGCTCACCGAGGGAGATTGTAACAGAATAAGCATACTGGGTGGTAAACATATTTTATTGTGATGTGTAGTCAAAACTAAATGTGTGTGTGTATGTGTTTTAAATTCTCTGATTCAAGTTAAGTGGGGTTAACTATTGAAAAACGAATGTTCTTACATAATTTATTCGAACCAGCATTCTCAGTGTAGTCCATTTTGTTAAAATTCTTAGTATAAGTAGGTAAAACGAGCTATAACTAATGCAAATGAAGTGCTTAAAATCAACTTCTAGCTAAAACCGACGCGTCAGTTACTAAATATAATTGCACCAAATCGTAACAAAGAAAATGCTTAGTAAATAACTTATACTAAACTCCTACAGTATGATTCGTAAATAAAAATATATCTTGATTTAATTATATATTAATTTTGATTTTCTCAAATAAATATTCAACAACTTTCATTCCCAGAAACTGACATTACCGTTTGCGTTTGAATAATACTTAAAACTAAATAAAATCATTCATAGCGTTCTCACTAACATAATCATTATTATTATGTATATACTAGAGGCTAATTCCAAGGGTAGTTAGCATGACTCCAAACAATGAGTCAGCACTTAACGACCAACAGTCGAAATAAACGCACTCAATCAAATTCCGACCAAACTACACGCGAGGAATAATTTCATTGAAACTATATAATCGTAAAAAATACATTCTCTGTAAAATAATAGTAAAATAGTTATCTGAAAGGAAACAACAAGGAATAATAAAGGAATAGAAATATAGAATCTGCTAAACTAGAACTCATTTAGGGTGCCGTTGACTACGAAGCTCTTGATTTCCGTGGTATTTCTGGAGTCGTAGTCGGAGATCTCTTCGATGACTAAGTCGTCGGTCTTCACGGGTATGGGTGGTAGTAGATCGAGCAGTTCTCCGAGCTTGCGGCCGGTTGATATCAGTGTGTTGGTGAGGAAGCCTTTGTCGTTGATATTCATGTCGCTATCGTCTTCTGTTTTGAACTTTTTGTAGTAGTGTTCATAGTTTTCCTCCTTGACGATGGGCGGCATGTACGCGCCGTCGTTGTAGTCCAGTTCGTGCTTTTTCATGCGCTTCTTGAGATTGGGGGGCCAGTCCTCGTCGATAGGTAGGTCCACGTAGCCGCCGGCGAGCACTTTGTGCGTCTCCGTGTTCTTCACGACCTGGTAGTCATGGTCGGAATGTGGGCGGTTGAACGTGATCAGTTCATCCATGTTGAACTCCCCATCGTCTATTACTGTCTCGTCGAGCGCCATTTCTGTTGAAATAACGGAAACGTTTAGACATATTTTTTTACTAGAGCAAAAAATTAAGAAATCTTTTCACAAGAAGTTGAGACGAATTTTTACTGTAACTTTCTAAAGTGCATCGCGTTACATAAACGTTTTATTGATACTCAAAAGTACTGTAGTCAATTTTGCATGGATTTCAAAACGATGTAATGAGAAAGTTGATTCGTCAATTCGACCATAACGGACATTCAAATTTACGTAAAATGAATTGAAGATAAAAATGTTATATAATATTTTACTTGTGAATCGTAATAAACAGTTGTCATGCACGGAAAAATTGCTTTCGAATAGCACATAATGTAGTAGGTATCGTATTCTTTAACCTTAGTCACGATTGAGATAAGTTTAATATTGTTATCTATACGGCATAGAAAGCGATAATTGTTATCTTTCGTACGCAGTTCAATTAAAAATACAAGGTGCTGCTCTATTAACGTTATAGACAGTCACGTAGCAAATTATTTACAAAGGAGAGACCGTCACGACTAGAATTATCACTTGATAGCCCTCGACTTCGTTTGCAAGAATGTCGGTTATGCAGACTAAATCGCGGGTTAGTAGTTTATAGTTATTATATCTTTTCTTTGGGTTCAAGCTCTGTATCGCTTTTCGCATTAAAATTTATAATATTTGTATGGATGGGTAGGTAAATAGGTTAAATAATAGTAGGTATTGTTTGTTCTTAAATCCTGTTTGTAGTCTTCAAATTATTAATAAACAAAAAAGTTACCCGCTAATGAGATTTGAGATAAATTAATGTATAATTCAGTTCAGTAGTGAAAAACTTAATACTACTTTATATTATGTAATCAATATTCATGTATGTGCTATCACAACTTGTTGATACGAAAGTTCACGACCGCTTTTATCTGATTTTCGGTTTGTCCGAAATTACTGGGTTATTTGATACGGTTTTACGTTTTGTAAGTACCTATCGTAAATAGTTCACGCGTTTCATTTCAGTCAATCTGTTCATAGGAGTAATTTATCTTAATCTACAAAAAACCAATCGAACCAATCGATATTCGAATGTGTTCTCTAGCAAATAAACATTTTTGTTTTTTTTTTATTTTTTGTTTGATTTTTTTATAAGGTTAATATAAATATTAACTTTTGCTTGCGACTTTCGTGCGCGTGATTTGTTTAACGGAACCCTATTATTTTTCATAATAAAATATAGCCTATAACGGGATAATGTAGCTTTTTACCGAAAAAGAATTTATATAATCGGACTAGTTTCGAAGGTTAGCCCTAAACGAACCAATTCATCTTTAAATGAAACTTTTACGCCCATCACGACAAACTTAAAGGTGTACGAACATTTTCGTATAAAAAAACGAAATACATATTATATGTATGCATACGAGAGATAAATCTAGAATACACCACATGCACCGAGCAATCATCCTGCTGTTTTTTTTTTTTACTTTTTTAACACAGTAAGTAGGTAACACATTATCATTAATCTTATTTAGGTGGAAGCTTTTAAATGGCAAATGATAGCGCATATTGTACATTGTTTACTGTAGAGTGTAGATTTTAGTCTGTAAGCTTTCTGAATAATAAATTAATTAATTATTTAACCGGGTTTTCAGGGTTAAAAATAACTAAGTTGCTTTGAAATCAATAAATAGTTAGTTAATTGAGTGGGCAAATAAGTGAAATCACAGTTTGCTATTGCTCTACAAAATATCGTTTTGACAGCATATAAGTATGACAAACGTTTGGTGGTGTTTAGTACCCATCATCATCATCTGCCTAGTCCGTCTTTTCCCAACTATGTTGGGGTCGGCTTCCTGTCTAACTGGGTGGGGCTGAATACCAGTGTTTTACTTACATGAAGCGACTGTCTATCGGACCTCCACAACCCAGTTACTGGGTAACACGATACACCTTTGACCTTGGTAAGACTGGTCGTCGGACTTTCTGGCTTGTGACTACCAATAACGACTGCCAAAGATCTACGAATGACAGCCGGGACGAAAAGGTGTACGTGCTTTCCGAGGCACGGAGGGAACTCGGTATGAAAAAGAATGGTCACCCATCCATAGACCGACCGCGGCAAGCGTACTTTAACCTTTGACCGATCGATTTGTAGGACTTTTACTTAGCCACGAGCTCTTCGGTGAGTGACATATTTTCTCTTATATCTCGCCTAGAACAATTATACAAATTAGTACTCACTATTGGTAGCTGAGAGCAGCGCTCTAGAAACAGCGGGCGAGTTGGCCGGCGTGTCAGAAGCACGCGGTCTGATCTCCTCGCGCATGGACGGCAGAGCTACTAGTGCGACCGACAAAAGCAGGACGAGGAGGCAGGTGGCTGGTTGTGCAGACTTGTTTGTGGAACCACCTGTGACGCCTGTTAGGACGTTCTGTAAAAAAAAGGTAACCGTTAATTTTGAACTTCTCAAATCCAAGAACATGTCCGTACAGGCATTTCGGCAGCTTTGTCATTGCTAAGTTGTAGTATGCTAAGTAAGAATAAGGATAAACCATTCCTGTAAATAAATGACCCACTTTTAAATTTTCGAGTCAGTGAGAAAGTAGAAGCTGGCTACTCGTTCCAATCAGTATGTTCCTACGGAGAAGAACGAGCAAGAAGCTCCATAAAGCCAATAAAATATTGCAAATTAAGTGACATTATTCTCATGTTCGATATTAAAAAAAAAACGATATTGTTAAAAATTTCAGGATCAACTTACAGGTGATTTATCATGATATCATTCGAAAATCGACTCGACGCGAATACTTTTGCGTGAGTCAGTGTAGCAATGATACCTCATACTTATGAGAATAATAATTTGAAGTAATAACTTCTTACTAGTAAAGATGTGATGAGAGTGGTCAATGAATTAGTAGGTACAAAAATAAATTAGGATTCATTGCAATGTGCAAGAGCTAAAAAGTATTTTGACAGTGAAATACTGTTATTTAGTTTGTTATTATGCAAGCGCATCACACGAGCAACTCAAAAGCGTAATTCTTGTAAATTTCAAGTTTGCATAGAAATTACCAGCATCCCTTTCAACTTTACATTCCCGTGTAATAGCACCTTTACTTTAAGGCGCTACCTCGACCAAAAGTGCGTTTTTCTTCTTTATTCAGGAGCTATTAACTTATTAATTAAGAGAAACAAACAACATCTAAAAGCATATTATTAATGTTCAATATCCTATCATCACATTCCACATTCTTATTTTTTTTTATGTGCCCTATATACACCTAAATATCCCTGTAAAAAAATTACTGAAATAATTGCAAACATGTATCTTTTACTAAGGCGATTATCACACGGCACCGCGCGCCGCCGCGGAGGGCGGTGGCGGTAAAGCGGATTTCGTAGCGGTACCCCGCGCGGTAAGGCGGTTTACGCGCCTGTCTGCGCGGTTGGATTTAACGCGGATTTGACCAGTTTAAACAAATTATATGAAATTATATGAATTAATGATTCTGACCTATTTTATAATTTATAATTTAATTTATTTATTTTATTTTGTCAATTTAATTTATAGTTATTTCTATTTTTATTTTTAATGAGATGTAAATCAAAATCTCCCTGTCAATTTAGTTCAACTCGCTGACACGCTCGCAAGAGTGGGGAAGAATAGTATACTTGTAGGGACTATTATAATATTAATTACATTACATACAATTTAGACAGAAATTATTTTTAAATTGCAACACATCCCGCACACACGATGATTCGCGCGGTTATGCGGCGCCCCGTGTGTGATGCACCGCCACTCAGCGCGGCCGGCCGCACGGAGGGGCGGTGGCGGTGAGAGCACCGCTCGAACGCGCGGTCAGGCGGTGTACGTGTGTTAGGCATCGACGGATTTAATAGAGATCAATGCGACATGAGATCCTCTTCACCGCCAACCGCGGCGGTGCGCGGTGCCGTGTGTTAATCGCCTAAAGTTGACGTGCTATTCATTTGAGGATTACACTAATAGATAGGTAACTTAAAAATCTGTATAATTCACGTTTTACTTTATTTTAAAAGATCGTTTCTCTTTTTTATAACAAAAACACCTAAAAATTGTGCCAATTTCGATTCTGCGGCAAAGAGGAAATGTATGGTCAAGGTTATTTGATCAGAGAAGCGCCTTAAGGTTTGAAGTTGAGAACGGTCAATGATACTGTAAGTCCGTATTGTACCCAAAGCAACGGCCATCTATTTTATTTAAATGCAGCATCCATAATAAATGGGAAAGTGAATTTGTTTGTTTGTTACGCTTTCACGGCTTAACTACCTACTGAAATGATTATGATGAAAGATACAGATTAAGGTGATATATTGAAAAACATGTGGTTGTTTTATTTCGTGTAACTTGTTAAGTATGTGGAATAGGGATTTAACATTGTGGTATATATTTTATGAATCTTTGATCTAGTATCATGTAAAAGGAATACACGATTCAATGAATTTTTCTCGATGTAAAAAAATTGCAAAGTTATGTCTATTTTTTTACTTTTTTCGATATCACGGCGTAACGCTTAAGAGGTAGTCAATGGAATTTCCTATAAAACATAGAGAATTATCAAATCAGAGTTTACTCAAAGTAGTTTTAAATTTAATTAATTTATTTTGTTAAAAAAGGAGTAAATTCGTTTTGGCACATACGTCGTTTTATTCAGAGCGCACGCACATTATAGCCATCTCTGCTTTAGCATTTCAAAAGTAATTGCATCACTTTCGCTCGCTTAGTAGATCAGTCGCCGACGATTTATTTTCGAGTTATCGCCTTAAGCTTAATATAGGTTAGGTAAGGCTACGTTTTAATCCACGATAACTGACATCCACGCGGACGAAGTCGCCGACAAAAGATAGTATTAATATCAGTGGCGTGCGGTTCATACAGTCACATAGACATTGCCTACCCTACAACTCAGATAAATATTTATTATCTTGTTTTAATTTATTTTGATATCTCTAATATTTTATACACGAGTAATTACTCTCAATTAATAAAAAAATCTTAAATCAGCTCCATCTGTCGCGTAACGGTGGTAACACGAAGTCTCATCGATACGTTCGCGCCTTAGTCCGCGCACTCCGCGCATTTCCATCGCTTCGCGCTGCACTAGCGCCGCTAGGATCCTACGGGAGAGACACAAAATATTTGTGCCTAGATTATTATATTTTGTTTGGATGTGTGCCTCGTGACAGGCTCGTAGCACGCGTGTGCATTTTCTATTCGTACATGACACACAATGTCACAACTCACGCACACAACGCGAACTGAAGACATTGTCTTTTTAACATTTTAGATTTTACTACACGAGTTTACACGACGGAATACGACAAGGTACAAAAATATACGTGAATTATTCTGAGTCGCCATTTTTTTTGTTTTGGTTTGTTTCATGGTTTTGTGAATCATGCATTTTTATATTATTTCAACGTTGTTACTAGTGTGTAAAATGGAATAACTTCACTGTGAAAGTTTGTTGTGTAGTTATGTAGGTACAGACAATACTTAAAAAATGATTCCTTTTCAAAACTTTCTCTCGGCTTCGGTGAAAAAACACTGATCGAGGATAGCCGCTAGATTTCAATCAATACAAACAAACCATGCGATTAGGTCGTAAGAGGTTGGTACAGTTCTGTTTTATTACATCAATTAAAGTAGGTAGAAGATTCGCGAGATTTTGTTGTAGAACCGAACCCGAATAAAATGCCTACATTTTGTTTAGGTTTCGGTACTCAATATTATGATAGATAATCACCTCATCATCACATGAAAGGGAAAAGGGTAGGTGCTTGTAATACCTACTTCTAGTAAGTTGTGAACTTGAGATTATTTTATTGGTAAAAAAACAAAAAAACACATTAGGTAAGTACCTAATTGTTCCTTGTTTAGTAGATTGCAAAACGTTTTTCTTCTACGCATATTATTTTTAACCCTGTTTTGAGTTTCTATCATAAAATCGATTAACAAAAATTGAACACATCTGTTCGTATGATGCTTTAGGAGGAGGTACATACCTACCTACTCTGTGACGCGGGCCTGACGCTTGAGTACCTGTAAAGCGGTTGTTCTGTTTACCTTTCCTACTATTTTCAAATAATATAATCGCCTGAAACGAGGCATTACATCGATACAGTCCTATTCATATTTTTTCTACGGCAGCAAAAAAACTAATTGATGTCTATAAATTCAGTCAATCTAGGAATCATTTGAGGTGGCAAATCACTTAGGTACAGTCATCAAAAGAGATAGGTATGCAGGTCATCGGAAAGACGGAAATGGTTGAAGTTGACTTAGAAACCGATGGATGTTTTCGAATGTTTAATTAAATCATTGAAATGTTAATTCTCTATTAATTTTATTTTATTTTATTCAAAAACATCCATCGGTTTCTAAGTAAACTTTAACTATATCTGTCGACCCTGCATACCTATTTTTTTCTGCCTACCCTGTCTAAAAACTCTGTGCACGCCCCTGATTAATATATACTATTCATGAACTCCTAGCCGTCTGAAAATCATTCATACAATAAAACCATTGATTGACAATATTGCCTTCATTAGTAGGTCCGCTTCAACAAGATCATTATTGCAGCCAATTGGCTATTAATAGTCATAATGGGACTGCTGATAATAGATGAACAGTTAAATCTGACCTAAATATGAAAATGTACACCAATTAGCTCAATTTAGCTATTGGTAGCTTCGAAGGTTTTCGTGTTCGTTTATTTTTAAATCGATATTGCCTACCAACAAATTAAAAAAGCTAGAAGTGGCCATTTTTACCCTCGGACTTTAGGAACGAAAATCATGATCTTCCTGCTTTTATACCATGTTACTTGGGGGTCGGCGTTGTTTTTCGAACGGAAATCAACGCAAAACTAATATGAAAAATTTGGAAACGCCAGGCTGGTGTCTTTTTTTCAGCTTTTTTTTTCGTTCCAAGGTAAAGGCCTATCTACTAGCCTTCCACTTCTCTTCTTCTTCTATTGGTAATTTAGTCAACCAAGCAGCTTGACAATTCGTCATATTTTTTTGTTCGAGAAACGGCAGGGTTAGATTTACGGCCCATCCCGGGGAAGCTAGCCTTGCCGACAGTTATTAGATTGCCCAATATTTTTGGCACGGCATATGCTATTCTCATAAAGTTTATGTCGATACAAAAGAAAAAGACAAATACTTAATTACAGTTACGATGATGCCATTCTATTTCGCGTATAATGACACCTTATATTTTTCTACTGCAATTAAACAGAAATTAGCCACATTTATTGGTGCTTACTTCTGTTTTATTGTCGTAAGTCGTAATTACTTGAGAAACCAGTTTGAGTTGACCCCAAAGATTGACTGCATTTCACTAGAGCCACTTCAAAATGTCATTTGGATTGACAAATGACAATCATAGTAGAACTTTCGGCGAACTAGTTACTCAATAATAGTAACCGTTCAACCAGATTAGAGATTAAACATGGCGGTGCGGCGTGACCATTGTTATCGATATTTGCCTTTCGCTCGCACGTGAAAGGTGAATACTAGGCATTTCTAATTCCATTGTTGAAGCAAATGTATGTTTATGACTTTTTGGTTTGACTATTGTCTAAAAATCGCCTCCGTTTTGTTTAACTTATGCAAGGTCACTATTGAAAGTTCTATATTTACTACTCTCCGATAAGCAGGTACCTAAATAGAACAAACTGGTTTCCCGGTGGGAAGTCCGGGGGCTAGAATAGCATCCTCCATTTCATCCTGAGGGTGTTGTAGAAGGCGGTTAAGGGAAAAATCAGTAAGGGGGAGGTCTATGTTCAACAGTGGACGTCTTTCGGCTGATAATGATGATGATAGGATAGAAAACACGATGGTTAACTGATACGCCCTTTTCGTTTTTAGCAGACAAGAGAACGATAACATTTCTATTGCTCGAATTTCTACTGCATCCTGGGTGCGTTTAAACACATCTGACATTCACAATCAAGCAGAACCAGAACAACTACCTGCAGGCCACACAAAAAATATCGGTACCTATGTTCACTGCGAGAATCTAATCCAAAAATGAGATAACCGGGGAAATGGCACATTCACAAACGGGATTTTTCTAGACGCAGTAAAAAAAACTTGACTATTAAAAATTTTAATAGACAATTTTTTTTTCACTGCACTGCATATGTTTTCAATTTCTCCTATCAAACCTCTATAAATAACTACAAAATTTACCTGTAATCTCTTGAGTTGTGCAGTCAGAGATTGGTTCTGCGATTGCAGAATCTTTATCCTCCTTATAAGAGTCTGGTTTTCCGCTGTACATTGTTTAACTCTGAAACAATGGATTAAATAGTGTTATTTCCTTAAGCGCCAAGGGTAAACAAATGGTGAGGAGCTCAATCATTTCTTATAACTATGTGGTGTTTATAGACATTGCTGTCTCACTTTATTGCTACTAAGATGACAAGGATAAGTGCTAAAATATTTAACTACATAATATGTCTGCCTGTTCACGATAAACTAAAAAACTACTGAATGGATTTTCATGCTGTTTTTACCAATAGACAGAGTGATCATGAGGAAGGTTAAGATGTATAATTTGTTAAGGTTTTGTGTAAATTAGCTGAAATATGACGATAATTGTTGAATGTATTCCCGTTGTCCCCGTAGGCCATGTCCACGTTAATGGGGACAAAGGGAATTTAATAAAATAATTAAAATTACTTCCCGTTGTCCTGTCCGCGTTAATTTATTGTATCGAATATTGTGTGAGCTCAGAACTTGGGGCACCCGACTCGGATAGGTGAGGTTAGAAACCACCCAGAAACAGAAGCGAGTCCGCTCCGTTGACCAGGCCCCATTTTAATCAGCAAAAATGACTAAAATTGAAAGTCGTGAAATAAAATATTGCTATTTTATGATAATATAAAATATTTTGTCTGAAATTAACTTGAAAGTAACTAATCGTTTATATTTTATTTTCTTAACAATCCGTTGTTGCTCGTATGTAAGTACTATCGTGGACACACCCGCCTGACCACCACTAAGTTCATTTTTGCTTGCACTCAAAAGATGGAAGCGCTCTCTACCCCGCCCCGTTGACTTCGCAGGCGTCAAGGGAATTTTTTTTTAACTGTGCAGGCGGAAAAGTCCGCGATAGTACATAAGGGGGACAACGGTAAGGGAATTTTATGAGGTGCTGTTGTCCCCGTGACGGGGACACAGATGAGGGGACAACGGGAATACATCAACTGTTGAAGGTGGCGGACAAAATCATGGCGTCTGGCTTTGTAGATGGCTACGTTCTAATACCCGTGCAAATCCGGGGCGGGTCGCTAGTTATTTTACAAAGCATCATTAAATTACATACTTTTCATAAATAAAAAGGGGTGGTTTTTGCTGGTAGCTAAATACATAGTTCAGTCTTTGTAATTTTTATTATTGTTGTCAATTTTACATCTGAATAAGCAATACGTGTAATATTCAGAGTGTATTTGTTTCAAGGACGCTTGCAACATTGTTGAGTGGTCGAGTTTGCTTGCTACCTAAATAAGGCTTTTTAAATACTTTAGGTAACGGGTAAGTACTGCCTTCCGTGTAGGAAAGTGCATAGTTGCATGATTTTTCGCAATGTTTTGCTGCAACCTTTTTTTAGTATAGCGTGCGGTACATTACTTCATATACATTTTAGGTTATCTTTAATAAAAATATAATATTATATCATGCATATCTTCCGTAATATTTATGGAAGAACTGATGAAAAAACAAATCAAATTATAATCTAATCAAATTAATTAGCGATGGCGTTTCCTTGTAGACTAGGTATCAAAAACTGTAAGTCTATCGGCAACCTATAGTTTTTAGTTGAATTTATTTAGGCTGTAATGTCCCACTGTGGAGCCCACATAGACCTGCCACGGGTTCATCCAGGTATTCTTTCAGGTGTGCAATCTAGAACTCTTAAATAACATCCGTGCTAATGCCGTGTGGCACCACCCCATTTCTACCCGTGGGAGTCGTAGAAGGCGACAGAGGGATATTACCTAGAGAATGGGCAACAGCGTCCTTCTCAGTACCATACCACCTACTGTGATCGCCAACATGCAATGGCAAGCATGGCGTGTACGGCTGAACCCCCCGCCCTCCCCTTGGGGGAGTCCTAAGCCCAGTAGTGGGCGTCTAAAGGTTGACATGATGGGCATTTAGACCTCCCCAGGGTAATCCAGGTATTCTTTCCCAGTGCAAATCTAGAACTCCTAAAAACTTTCAACAATGGTCTTCTATACAAAGATTTAAAGTGTTAGATGTGCCCTACTGTGCAACAACATGTTATGTCATGAAAATGTAAATTTTATTTTAACAATGAGTGAGCTCACTGCTTTTAGTATTTCAGCTTATCGCAACAGCAAGGGTACATTCTTACGAATTAAATATTTTCTCGTATATTATGCTCTAGTTATATAGATACTTCTATTTTTTACTGTAGACCTCTTTTAACGTGCACGACTGGTTACATTGTTCTCACACTGTACTTGTACATTCAACATGAATGTTGTAACCTAAATTTGTAATATTCTATTGATTTTCAAAGAGTGTTCATAGAGACTCTTGCTCGTTCTTCTCCATACACAGCTACTGTTTGAAATGAGCTAGGTACTGGCTTCAACTTTCTGTCTGACTCCTTGACAATTAATGTAAATGATTTAGTTGTGATAAATATTTTTGAGTTATAGTTTCTTCAAAAGTTATACCATTCAGGATATCAATTCTCAAAATAAATAACTTAATTAATTACCTGTCCTCAAGCCCATCAACATACTCCTTCTTTCTCTTACGGGAATCTTGAGCTGAGATCTTATTTCTGATTTTGCGTCGGATCCTCTTCAGTTCTCTCTCTTCGTGCTTAGTGAGTGGGTAGCTCGTGGGTAATGTGATGCCTTCTTTCGCCAACAGTCGTCTCTCCTCGGTTGTTAGAACAAGACGGGGATACCCGTTCTTGCCATCAGGTACCACGTCTTTATGATCATCGTCGTCATCGCTCCGTTCACTGCCTGAGTCATCTGTATGGGGAATAAAGGTAAATTTTACTGTATAAGGATAAAGGAATGGTTAATGTTGGCCCTTATGAACTGGGGTATTCCGGTTTTATTTTAATAGTTGTCCAAGTGTATAACCATTATTATGTACGGTCACCAAAGGAGATAAGTATCCATGTCGCCGGAAACAGTTGAAGTTTACTTAGAAACCGATAGGTTTTTATGAATAAAATAAAATACAATTTATAGAGAATAAACAGTTCAATGATTTAATAAAATTTCATTTGAAAGCCCCTATTGGTTTCTAAGAAATCTTCAACTATTCCCGACGACATGGATACTTATCTCTTTTGCGTACTGTACACGTAAGGCAATAATACATACCTACTACTACCAATTTACCTGTGCAGTAAAAACTGACAAACTAGTCATCTTTACCCGTAATTTAACAATTTACTTGAATGCGGCTTCAAAATGTAAGAGTTCATTCAAATTAATCTCATTTGGAAACAGCCTTAGCCTTATATCAGGTTCTGATGCCCTTTGAAGCGTAAATGAAGTAAAAAAATCAAGTTGTCAAACAAACTATTACAATTAAGGCTTTCGAATGAAACACGTTTTATAGTTATTTTCAAACGACAGCGTTAAAGAAAGTAAATATGTATTTAAACAAGTCCAATGACCAGACCGACCGGTCGGTTACGTTATGTTACCGAGTCCGTACAATTGCCACCAATCAAACATAACGAGGTGGCCGAAAATTTACAACACATTAAAATGAGCTATAATGGCCGCAATTTCATTGTTTCGGTTTTAAAAATAGTCCTGATTTTTAGAGAACACGTTCATGCAATAGGTGAAGAATTATTTTATAATAGTTTGTTTTTCTGCAAAAAAATATGTCATGATTGTGTAAAATAACCGAACAGCCAGATTATAAATCAACGCATTCAATGGCTTATAAAAAAGCTTTTTACAAAAAAGACAACCGCCTTCAAAAAGTGAAAAATAACTTTAGCACAGAACACACATTGACTTTAGTTTCGAAATTCAGTGGCTTTGTTCTGTTTGTTGTTTTGTATTGCCACCGACTTCCGAAACTAAAGTCAATGTGTGTTCTGTGCTAAAGTTATTTTTCACTTTTTGAAGGCGGTTGTCTTTTTTGTAAAAAGCTTTTTATTTTCCGCTTTTTAGTGCCTCCTTCTCATTCAAATCTATTAAGAAGAGATTGAAAGTTAACTACTACAAAAATTTAATGAACCTAAAACGAAGTCTATGTAAAAATATTGGGTATTTGTTGATTTTTCAAAAAGTGCTGAATCAATTTCGATAAAATTTATATGGGACCACCCCTGAAGCATACTCTATCTATAAAAAAAAGAATTTTCAAAATCGGTTTACGTTTGCCTGAGAAATCGCGCACATACTTAATGCAAATTTTAGACTTATACGGTTTTCTCATGGATGCCATGGTCTGAACTGGACCAAATTAAAATGGGACCACATGGGAAGCACTAGCTTCCAAATAAAAAAAGAATCATCAAAATCGGTTCACCCAGTCCTGAGAAATCAGGTAACAAACATAATAAAAAAAAAAAAAAAAAAAAAAAAAAAAAAAAAAAAAAAAAAAAAAAAAAAAATACAGACGAATTGATAACCTCCTCCTTTTTTGAAGTCGGTTGAAAATTAAGACAAATTTTACTTTTTTTTGTCACTATAGTATCATTAATGATGTTTATTTTTATTTAATCATCATTTACGGGCTACCGTTATGAATAAAAAATTATAATTAGATTGTTAATAATCAAACGCTGCTCACCGTTATTTCCGCTGTGGTCATAATCATAGTCGCGTGCTTCCATCTTCAAGTCATGCAGTTTGCTCTGAGACAGCAAGTTAGCGGCCGCAAGTTTAATGTTGGAAGCATTTTTCAAATCAGCAGCATTGATTATCTTAATGGACTTGAGATCTTTCATATCTTTTATCGTTACCGGGAGCAGGATAGATCGGGGGTTGCCAGCCATGGGGGCCACACGAATCACACGTCTTTGTGGGGCTACACTTTCCACCGGCTTGGAGTACACTTTGGTCTGTGGGTTCAAGACTTGTATATTGGCCACTTTGACTGGTTTCTGAGGCTGTGCCTTTACAACCAGTTGAGGTTTCGGCGTGCTAGTTGTGCTAGCTGGGATTCTGATCGTGGGCTTCTGGACTTTAGGTTGCACTATCACTTGTGGGGTTTGCGAGAGACGACGCTTTCTGTTGCCTTTACCTAAGAGAAGGAGTTTCGTGTTATTTTATTGAAATAGCACATCTATTTAGATAAGTTCTGCTAGTATCATTAGTAGTGCTGATTGCGTCAGTTTTGTGACTGCGTCTCGACATTTGTGCGCAGTTAGAGTACAATGACCAGCGTTTACTACGTAAATATCGAATATCGGGATTTGGATTAAATAAAACATCTATTTTATTTTCAGCATTATACAAATTGCTTAAAGAATATTCCTATAGACATTAATATATTGACTCAAGTGTCGTATTGAAAACGGGGCGGGCAAAACATTAATATCTGAAGGTCGCAAACTCGCAACTGAAATTCGATAAACGAAAAACAGATAATTTAATAGGTATCTCGATATTGAAATAATGTAAAAAGTTTGATGTGAAGTCTTTGATAAGAGTGCCTAGTTCTTGTATAATGTACTTGTTATTACGATTCGCGAGAAGTGGCTAGGCCACGTGTTATTGGATATTTACATAAGTCGAGCTAAATCTGCGTAATAAACTGGTATTCACGCTGCTGGGTATTTTTATTTCATTATTTAAAGGAGCCAAAAAAACGTATGTTTTCTCAAAATTATGAATTGCAATATTTTTTTAAAGACTTTAACTGCGATAAATAGTTGCATACCTTTTACCGACACGCTAGCTGATGTGTTAACTTACCTACCTAGGTAATACATCGGCTACGGCGCGCAGTTGAAGGCTTGAGAAAATCATAAATTCCTTCAGCGGATTATCACGTGTTTCTAACCGTGAATATTATACCATTTATAAAACGTACAAATAGTTTGGTATTTAATATATTTTCAGAGAATATTTTTAAGTCTTCAGAACGCTGACTCAAAATAACAAAAAAACATAACAATTTAATTCAATGTCACCACCAGTATAATAAAATTACTCTGTTTTGTTAGGACAGCGTTATACCTAATAATTAGATTTCCTAAAAAAATATGAATAAAAAAAACAATAACGAGGTTTTCTGTTTAGTGTACGTGGCTTTTAAAAAGGTAACTCACCAGGACTTTGGAATGTATTTTTGTTAAGGAATCCAGGGACAACGTTCTGCTCAAAGTTCAACATATCAAAGGTATCGTCGACAACTTCGCTTGAGGAGTTGGATCCATCGCTAGAGTCTTGAATGATGACATCCTGAACGTTGCCAGGGCTGGTCGGCTCTAAGCCCACAGGGGAAGCGCCTGCATCCTCGTCGCAAGAGTTCTGTATCAGGAATGGGGAGAGTTGTTGCTCGAAGTCGCTGTAAAGATAGGTGAGAATTAGTGAGGTGTTGTGAGAGCATTTTTGCCCTATGTGATGGGACCATTTTCCACCTGTAGGGATCTGGTTACGTCTGCCTATAGGTACTCTGGGACACCAAAAGAACATTCCGATGCTTCATCGACCATAGAAACAAATGCGAAATGTGCTTGCCCCTCAATTTCATAGGACTTGTATTTCAATTATAGAATCTTTAACAAGGGAACTAGGTATGTTGTAATATCTAAAAGAGCCTTTTCAAGAACCATGTTTACTACTACAAGTAGACTTAGAAATAACCCCCTTTCTTTATAAACTTTGCTTAAAGTTAAAACATGATTAATGTCAACAAATGTTTGGATGAGTAGACGGTAGTCAATGCTTAAACCTTATAGGGATGAGGTTCAAGAGTAGGTAAGACACATACATATGTGTGGTCAAGGAAATCTATGTTATCCGTTATCACAGTAATTTAACACGCATTACAGTCATGACCTTGTCTTTGCCGCAAGGTCGCAAATAGAGGACCGTATTGAATCAACACAAATCTATATCGACGAAATGGTTAAAGAGAGGAATTCTAAGTACAAAATACACCTTCCAAATACGGTGGGATAATTGGGGTTTCGTTACACGTTAAATCGGGTTATTACAATGATAAAAAAATAACCAAAGTAGACATTTTCCTAGAATTTCCATGTCTAAAATAATGGCCATACACACGCTAAACCCAAGAGAGTTTCTGTACTATGATTATGGAGTTCTTAGTATCAATAATACGTGGAAAATATCAGACACACGGAACGTGTAAATCCTACATAAACATGTCAAGCGTAAACACGTCTAATATCCTTATCTTAACTTAATTCACTATAAAAAAGATATTATGGCAAAACCAGACAATTTGGTAGCCATGTTGTTTTGGCAAATGATACTGGTTATTTCCGTCTTGAATAAATTGATAAGGTGTTTATGATGACCATCAATTTTCTATACCTACAAGTCCATAGAAAATCGATAGTCATCATAAACAACTGTTAAACCCTAACAAAATGTATAGTAATATGCCTTTATGCCATACTCTCAATACGATTCCTGTCTAAAGAAATTGATGATTATAAGGAACGCTGATGAGCACTTGTGTTTCCCTTGTCTCTGGTTGTTGTTAATTTATATACGTATGTATATCAGCTGTCTGACACCCATAGTATAGGGTCTCCCTAGTTTGGGGTCAGATAGCAGTGTGTGAAAAGTACCCCTATGTGGGTACTTTTTACTTTTTTTTTTAAAAAGAGATTTTCTTAGTTTATCAACTGAGTTTTGGTTGATCAACGGTTTTAGACATTATTAACTAGATTTTCCCCGCGACTTCGACCGCGTGAATGTCGGTTATCGCGGATGCAGGCAAAGTCGCGGATAAAGAGTACCCTATGTCCTTCCCCAGGGTTTAAGCTGTCATCATACAAAATTTCATTAAAAACGGTTCAGCCGTTTCGTCGTGAAAATGTAACAGACATTTACATTTATAATATTACTAGCTTTTGCCCGCGACTTCGTCCGCGTGAATGTCGGTTATAGTGGATGCAGACGAAGTCGCTGATTAAAAAGTAGCCTATGTCCTTCCCCAGGGTTCAAGTAATTTTCATACCAAATTTCATCAAAATCGGTTCAGCAGTTTCATCGTGAAAGCGTAACAGACAGAGTTACTTTCGCATTTATAATATTAAGTATGGAAGTATGGATATAATAGTATAGTATGGATTAATGTTCCACTGCAGGGCAAAGGCCTCTTCTCATAAAAAGAAGACACGAGCACTGATCACCTCGCTTGCTCAAGAGGTGGATTGGCGATTTCAAACTTATAAGTATTATTATTAGGCTGTCTCATATTATTAATAGAATTAATTACTTAAAGAACAATCAAATTGACAAACTCTGTGTACAGGTGCATATTACTGTCCATTCATCTGATTTAATCCCCTATAAAACCCCTTTTAATGAACCTTTTAGAAAGAGAACTGTCGACCTATATTAGCCAAAACGTTCATGACAATAAGTCAGAATGCTGAACGATACAAATAGCCTTAAATAAGGTAAGAAAATTGGTCTGGAAGAATGCCAGGTATTCAAATCAATTCCTTGCTCATTCTAGAGGAAGTAAGAAAATAAAAGGAAATAACAGATGAATGTCACCCTATTTGTGAGATAAGTATAAAGTATCGATAGAAAGATGTAGGTTACGATGTCTACTTGAAATGGGGTGAATGTGGATGTCAAGGGGTGTGTCTTATGGCCTATGTGACGAACTATTGTTAGGCCTGGGGTCAAACAGTACTTATAACGTATAATATTATCCGCAGCCTTACGTACTTTGTGATTATGTGAACTAGATAGTATTTCCTTTCGAAGCGGTTCTGCTGGCGGCCTCGACGGCCTTACTCCGCAGCACTTAAAAGATCTGTTGAGTTCGGGCGCCGGGGATGCTGGTGAGTCGCTTTTGAAGGAACTTGCGGCTCTGATGAAACTTATGCTCTGCGGCGGTGTGAATAATGCCGTCGTTGATGTCTTGTACGGAGCCAATTTATGTGCCCTTCGCAAGAAAGACGGCGGCATTCGTCCCATTGCCGTGGGGTGTACCTACAGGCGTATGGCAGCCAAAATTTGCTGTAAAGCTTATAGTGAAACGCTTACCAGCAAATTTCAGCCCCTACAACTTGGTTTTGGTTCAAGAGGGGGCTGCGAGGCTGCCGTACATGCCCTTTCTACTTTTTTAAATTCGAAAAAAGGTGAGGTCATTCTCAAGGTTGACGTAAAGAACGCCTTTAACTCTGTTAATAGAGACACTTTGTTGGCCGAAGTCAAAAAAGAATTACCCGAAATTTATGGTTTTATGTGGCAGTGCTACAGGCACCCTTCAAAATTACTATATAAGGACAATATTTTAGAATCTGCAGTTGGATGCCAACAAGGTGACCCTCTCGGGCCAGTTATTTTCAGTTTGGCTAATCATCCAATCATACAACAATTAAATTCAAAATTTAACGTGTGGTATTTAGACGACGGGACTCTAGGAGGTGATATTGACACCGTTTTGAAAGATCTGCAACTTCTAAAACAGAAATTTAATGCAATAGCCCCAGACATCAAAATTTTAGACAAAAGTTCTCTACACCTCCTAGGTTCTCCTATTTTGGAAGACAGTTTTTCACTTTTTATTGAGGAAAAAATTAAACATTTTAATGACATTTCGGATAGACTTTCCAAAATTAATCTACATTCCGCTTTTACGCTCATTAGATATTGTTGTTTTGGTCCAAATTTTATGTACTACCTCCGCTCTTCACCTTTGTGGAAGCAGCCACACCTCTTGGACAAAATTGATCAAATTAT
This sequence comes from Charanyca ferruginea, assembly GCA_947361185.1. Taxonomy (NCBI): domain Eukaryota; kingdom Metazoa; phylum Arthropoda; class Insecta; order Lepidoptera; family Noctuidae; genus Charanyca; species Charanyca ferruginea. The sequence continues at coordinate 9,628,990 of OX376074.1, read as the reverse complement.
TAAAAATACTTTAACATCGATTTTGAATGTGGCCCTGGATGACCGAGCGTGGCTACAAGCCACCCTGCCCATTCGTTTTGGTGGTCTCGGCGTCCGTAAAATTTCCAGTGTCAGTTTACCGGCTTTCCTGTCCTCCGCCCACAGCACTGAAAAGTTAACCAAAAAAATTTTATCTCCATCACTGGTTGACTTTGAAGTGCCGTGCTTGACTGATGCGATGAACGCCTGGAAAGTGGCTTGCCCGGATACAGATCGACCCGTGAACCCATCTTCCCAGAGACAGTGGGATGAGCCGCTCTGCAGGTTGGTACGGAATAATCTAATTCATACGTCCACCAATTCTGCTGAGCGTGCCCGCCTACTGGCTGTGGGTGAGTGGGAGTCGGGCCTCTGGCTTCAGGCACTTCCATCACCCAACATCGGTACTATGCTGTGTGATAATACCTTCCGACTCGCTACATGCCTGCGTCTGGGCGCTCCATGCGGGGCTCCACATCGCTGTCAGTGTGGTGAAGCAGTCGACTGCCTCGGACATCATGGCCTATCCTGCAGTAGGAGCGCAGGCCGAATGGCACGGCACGCCAGCATCAATGACATCCTCCGTCGTGCTCTTGCCACCGCCGGGGTGCCTGCTATTTTAGAACCCAATGGGTTGGCACGTGACGATGGGAAGAGACCAGATGGGATGACCATAATGCCTTGGAAGTTGGGTAGGCCTTTGGTGTGGGACGCAACATGTGTCGACACCCTTGCGCCATCTCATCTTCCCAGCACAACGCGTTGTGCTGGGGCGGCTGCTGCAGGTGCCGAAAACCTCAAACGGCGCAAATATAATAACCTTCTTGGAAGCTATATATTTGAGCCGTTTGGGGTGGAAACTCTAGGGCCATGGGGTCCGAGTGCCCATATTGTTTTTCGTGACATCGCCAAGCGGCTGGTCGACTCCTCACGTGACCCGAAGGCAGGTCTATTCTTAGGTCAAAGAATCAGCATTGCCATACAACGTGGCAATGCTGCCAGCCTGTTGGGCACGTGTCCCGTTGACAGCGATGTGGACGAGTTTTTTGATGCCCTTTGAGCTCCCTGCCTTTTTCTTAGAATTGTAAATAATTTTATTATTTTTATTTTTATGATTTGTATATAGTGAATAAGCGATAGTATTGTAGGCACATGAATATTTTTTTTTTGAGACACTCCAAATTCAAAAAGGAGTAGGTACTATTTTCCATAGATTTAAGTTTAAAAAAAGGAATATTCTTTAATTTTCTCGAAATAAGGTTGCATACCTAATACCGACTAGGTAGTAATTATTATTTATTATGTTTATTTTGTACAACGTTTCTAAACTTACTCTTTTAAGAACATTTAATTATAATAATATACCGTGACTAATGATGAAAAATGTGCGTGTTTCAACAACATTTTTTTCTTGCTTATCAGCAAATTACGCACGGCATTGAGCATTGAGCTGGGCAATAATCGAACGCAATCAAAAAGTACTAGGTACATAAGTAGGTACCTACTTAATCTTTTTTATATCTAGGATGTGATGTGAAATATTCATTAACCGTTCACCGTATAAAAACTTGATACCTACTTAATGGTTCGTCGGTGTCTGCTCTCGAATTTTGACGGGCCTGTCAGTAAGTGAAAGGCAAATACCTATAACATTTCAGGTAGGTACACGGTACGTTTAGCACTGTTCCAAAGGCTGTAGTGATTTCCAGAATAATCACGACAATGTGATTCAGCAATAAGAACCTGTATAGGTATGTCAGTTTACGTATTTAAATAGGTAATTCGTTGTTTAAAACGATAATTTGGAACAAACGACGAATGCACTCTCTGTGTAGGTAATTAGGTTATCAAAAGTATTGAGTCGTTAGGTGCTATTTTCGCTTCACATCGATATAATACAATGATACAAGTTGAATCTGATATCGATTTAATATTAATTGGCGGTAATGTTTTCTGAATTTCAGTAACAACGCAATAATAAAAGATATGGCCATCTATATTCAAGGTTTGCTTGTGGAAATGATGATAAATGGCAAGTACCCATGATAACTACTACTTAAGTAGTATATTGGTTAACCCTGAATAAAGGACAGAGACCAAAGGTCAACAAAAGGGCGCTGCCACTTTTTTCTTGTTTCCATCTTTAGAGTGCAAATAATCATGAATTTTTATCTCAACCACTATGATAAACATCGCAGTAAATCTCAGTTCAGTTACTAGGTACTATAATAAGAAATAAGTAATAAAAATAGAAGTACTTAGGTAAGCAGTTACTTTAGGTGACTCAGTCGATACTGTTATAATAAAAATAGAAATACCTAGTACACCCACGTTAAAGTGAGCCTTGGTTTTGTATCGATGCCTTTTGTGCAAGTAATCGGTATCGACTTTCTAAGGGTGACGACCAAAAAAACGTAATTATGTGGGGTTTGAGTCGCGTAAACCGACCGCTACATGATCGCTAACCGCATCCCGACAAAGATGACCTTGTTGGTTTACAACCGCGTAGATGATGGTTTACGACCAAATGTTGAACATCCCTGTCGGTAACCAACCAATGTAAGTAACCCCTGTCGGCGACGTGGTTGGCAATCGTGTAGCAGGAACTTAATTTACGCTGCCATTCCTTTTCATACAAAAGTCCCGTTTGAGCACACGGCGACACCAAATGAGTCAGTTTCAATCGAATCTAAATTACGCGATTCACAAGTCACAAATTACGCTCTAAAAGTGGTAACTCTCAACAGAATCAGAATCTCCTGGATACTTGGCAGTAAAAGAAGCATAGAGTCTTCTATTATTGCGACATAGTTAGACAAAAATAATCATCGTGTCAGTCGCCTTTATGACCTTATGTGGGCATAAGGTCATAAAGGCGACTGATGAAATAAAAGCGAAGTGTTGGCAACCAAAAAAAAAAAAAACTAAGCAGTTATGGGTAACATCCACTTTAAAGAATATTCAGAATGATCTGAACAACATCGTAACACCAATATGGCGGTTTTTCGTCTAAATTTTTTTAATAACCGACTAATATGTTAAATTTTCTAGAAACAACTGATTTTATGGTAAACCTTTGCGTCAAGTCTCTTCCATAGTGTATTCATATCTTTTCAATATAATTGATGTTTTTTATTTCTATAATTAAATGTATTTTAACCCAACCTCAACAAAAATAATCACACTTTTTCGATCACGAGAAATATACGTCATCTTTACAAAAATATAGAAATGTTATTTAACCTAGATACGCCCTTAGTCAACCTTTACCGTTGTTTAACTAACGCGGTGTACCTACTTGAATGGCGTGTCTTCTATCGTTTACATGAGCTATTGTACAAAGTTATTGATGATATAGTACATCTAGGTATTCACTTATTTACGTAGATAGACTAGACCTACTACCACATGTGTTGACCTCAATGCTATAAATGTAGTTCAACCTTTCTATTTTGTTTTCTATTTACTCATAGGTACATGAGAGCAAGTGATTATTATATACTTATCAGTTATTATTATGTGTGCAACTACATATTGATAACGTTCTGATAACTCTGAAAAGAAAAACCAATCTAGGTGACAGATTGTGACAGTAGCTGGAGATACAATTTAGCTCATATTTTATTTAGAATGTCATCATCAACCTATGGCAGTCTAGCTAGTATGATTACCGTTTCATCGTATTATATAAAAAAAACAGTTAAATAAACACATCGAGGCTTTAGAAAATTAAATAAGAACCTACTTATAATAAAGGTATTTATAGACGCTAAAATACTATTAAACAAAACCTTATAGTTTATGTTCAACGATGCATGAAATCCATTAAAGCCCCCATAAATTAAAACACTAAACCAGTACTGATAATAAGTGCAAAACTGAAAAGTGATAGCCGATAAAAGAATCCAGCAGGTTGTTAAATATTAATTCAACAACCTGCTGGATACTTTTATCGGCACACATCCTTAGTTCAAAACTTGAACACAGGATGCAGAGGCTTACAGGATTTTAGTAAATTAATCATACTTCAGAGTTGCACATAAAGCACAGGATACATACACAAAACCCTGCTAGGATCGTCTGTATAGTCGAAACCTTAAAACAAAAAGTCATAATTATAAATGACAAATTAAATTAAAGAGTCTAACTACTTAAAAAAGGAATGCACGATAATTCATAAAATTACTAACTACCAAACTATCGTTTATGATCACGATTACACGAACACCATAAAATACTTTATGAAGACATTAAGCAAAAACTGGCTGGTAATAGCACAATCGATTAAAAACTACATGAACGAAACTGCTTTAACATTATATGGGCATGTGCTAGAATTGCATATAAAGGAAAGGACACATACACAAAACCCTGGTAGGATGGTTGGTCTGTTTAGTCGAAATCTTAAAAGAAAAAGTCAAATACCTGAAAAGGAATGCACGATACTGCAAAATGAAATTACAGAAATTCATAAAATTACTAAGTGGGCAATCAATTAAAACTACATGAATCGGCTACACCATTTTATCAACATGTGCATCCTCACATAATGTGATTCTGTGTAATCTTTGCCTATTACTAAAAAAATAATTCTTATCGCGTGCCGCTTCATCGTCGGCACTGATCAGAATATTAAACACATAGTGTCACTAACATTTTACAAGTTACTAAAACAAATTGGTCACACTCGTACCAATTGCATCAACAGACGCTTGAGTCATTGCCTTCTTAACGGACCTATGATTGGAAGCAATAGATAAAATAGATAGTAGTCGTTCCTAGCTTCGTGCAAATTATTCCAATAAATACTGTTACTGGGTCTTATTAGACGCGGACGCAGTGAAATGTTATTGTGAAATGTATAAAGAGTGCTCGTTCATTTCCATAGAGAACTACCTATGTTTTGGAAAGAGCAATTAGGTTCAACTTTCTGACTAACCAACTCGAAGTGCTGTAAATGGTTTAATTGAAATAAATGCCTTGACTTTGAATCTAAGTTGTTCTGACTAAGGTTAAGGATCTTTTATGAATTTGATTAGAATTCCTACGCAGATTCGTCACATTACTCGTGTAAATGTATAATGCGTTGTGGTGACATTCCTTTGAAGAAATTGGAGAAATATTTGAGTCATACTGAAAGGCTTTTTTATCGAAACAGGCTGCTTAGTCCTATTTGACATACTTTGCAATAGGTATTCAAAAACTCTAATCTATGGAAATGTTTACGAAACGCAAAGTCGTCTCACAGGTATTCAAAACCTTGTTCATTAACCCGAGGAATAGGGTGGACTCGTCCGACAACTTCACGATTTTATAATAGTCATTAGCGTCGCGCTAAAATAACCTTTACAATACGGCAATAAAGTTCCTTGAACTTGACTTAGAAGCTCTTACGACAAATATTAATGTGTTTAGCGAGATTCACTATAAATCTTTACTACGTTCGTTGTCTTTCTTATCTATATCATGAGCGCTACGTGACTATTACAATTATTTTGTAATAATCCAATAAACCAGATAGTTAAGCGCGTTACACTAATTAAATTTTTAACTTGGCCCAATTCGGCTTTGGCCTTCTGCATGGGCCTAAATACGGGCTAAGGTTTAAAACTGCACCGAGAGGCTTACAGACAGAATTGCTCAGTTTTAAGTGTACATGTAAGTAGGTACACTGAAGCCCATTTCAATGTAAAGTACGGCCGTCTTATCTTGGCGGTTATCTGAAGTTAGCTGTTTAGCAGCGCAATGGATTTTTTAGGCACGAAATTGTCTACTACAGCTATTCGACTAACTTCAGAACCGCCAAGATACGTCGGCCGTACTTTACGTAATTCGAATTATTTTTTCATTAAGGTAAAGCTAAAGCTAAGCTAAGCTCACTAAGGGTAAGCTAAGCTAAAGGAAGTTTCTAATATCAACCAAGCGTTTATCTGTCATGGACTCATGTGCATAACGTGTTCAAAGTGTAAATGAATGTACCTATCTATCTTTAATTCTGTATTTATGCACAAGGATAATGTCAACTCGTACCAATGTATCATTGTTTTATTCATCCACAAGGCTAGTATTTTTTCAGTAGGTAGTTAAGTATTGCATAAAAAACCTGTTGTTTAATTTAACTTATTTCTTTTAGTTGTTCACACGCGAGGTTTAATTTCGTAATTGTATTTTATTTAAATGCTAGTCTAGACACTGTAATAAAGTGGCAGACCCATTTTCATAGCATTAAAAGGAACCTATTCACTATTTAACTATTATCATCAAAGGGATTAATGGGCAGTATCCTTTTTGTAATGCTCAGTGACGTAAAATACGTTGACCAGGACCTCTCGCGAGTCCGAAATGCTGACCCTGTTAATTGTGTAGGTAGACACTGAATGCTCCAAGATAATTTCTAGCAATTTATATAGTCCAATGTTCAATGGCAGAGTCCAAGGTGCAACTGCAGACAATGTTTGCCGGTTGGGTTACATAATTTTTAGTCTAGATACAAATCTCACTGCGAGCATTTTGCTCAATGATTTTACGTAACATCGTGTTCACTTATCAAGTTATAAAGCAACAGCATTTTCTAAATTAAATTCTTTCTAAAATTCCAACAGTTTGTGCGATAACGAGTCCTTGGCAGTTAACACCATATGTCTAAGCAATTTGAAAGGCAGCGACGAAAATTGATTAGGTATGCAGCTGCAGATTCATTTAATTACGTTGAGTGCTTGAATGCAATTTATTGTTAAGTTCAAGACGGTTAGGCGACCTCAATAGCTAAGTAAAAGTAAAAACGTGATCTGCTTTTACCATCATCGTGACCTGAGCCTAAAATCCAACGTATCCACCTAAAACGCGTGTTACTTAAGTGCTGAGCCTAAAATCCAACGTACCATAAGTTGGATTACATTGTTACGTTGGATACGCGTTTTAAGTGGCTTGGTTGTTGTTTGAAAGGTATGGATCATCTGACTAGCCTTTTTTCAACTATTTAGGGGACAGTTAAACCGGATGTAACTGAATACCTGTGTTTTACATAGAGTGACTATCTATCCGACCTTCACCACCTAGTTACTGGATAACACGATACCACTTGGTAAGACTGGTTGCCAGACTTTCGGGCTTCTGATAACCCGTAACGACTGTCAAAGAGAAGGGTATGGATATAATATGAGGCACATGAGACTTTTCGGTTGTGTTTATGTAACAACACACAGGGTGCAGCATTGATTCTAGTATTACAAATGTCTGTTGGTGGTGGTATCTTTCAGCTTGTGTGCCCCCAAATATATCATCATGTCAACCTTTACACGCCCACTACTGGGCATAGGTCTTCCCCAAGGGAAAGGGGTTCAGCCGTAATCGCCATGCTTGGCCGATGCATGATGGCGATCGCAGTAGGTGTTAAGGTACTCAAAAGGATGCTGCTGCCCATTCTCTGATCAATATCATTCTGTCGCCTTATACAACACAAACGGGTAAAAATGGGGTGGTGTTAGGGCTATATTTCACTGGGACACCATGGTGGCGCAACCAGTCGCCGGCCACCAACAAAATGTATGCCACTGGTGGCGCCACCATGGTGTCCCAGTGAAATATAGCCCATAGAGTGGCATACATTTTGTTGGTGGCCGGCGACTGGTTGCGCTACCATGGTGTCCCAGTGAAATATAGCCCTTATTCGCGGCCGGCACCACACAGCACATACATAGGGACCCTTATTTGGTGACACACATCTGCATTGTTGACATATCCCATAACAAAAAAAAGAACTTACAATTCAGCCTGGTCGCTTGATAATCCACTGTCGGAGCAAGAGCTGCTGATAGCCTCCGAGGGTTGCGACACATTTTCACATAAATTGAAGTCAGGCATAGCATCCTCGAGGAAGTTGAGAGAGCCTTGTTCCAGGGAGAATATGTTCTCCAGCAGGTCGTCTGACGTCGGCCAGGAGTCCGACTGCAAAGAATAGCGATTATCAGAACTGTGATTGAGATACAACTTACTTAAAAATATTCTACGAACAATAGACAAAAAACAAGATGACTAATAAAATAACTGAGTACATATTACTGACTCCTTGTTTGTTGTTGTGGCTTATGTAAGAAACGTAAAAGTTACTAAATTATTTTTATTCAAATATCCTGTTAGGAAATTGTAAAAGTATATCAGAAATTCCCAAATTCCATTGATTATTTACACCTATTATACCCTTTTAGTATTATGTATGCACATTTGTAATGTATAACTGGAATATTATTGAATAAGATAAGTATTCAAATTTAATATTCATTACATAATTATAATGATTTCTTATAATAAGATAAGTAAAGTTTGAATTTCTTAGTATCAATAGGGGTTTGTTAATAATACTGGAATGTTGCTCACTAAATGACATGCTTAATTAACTAATTTAAGTAAGTAGAATTTTACTAATTGAGTTCTATGGTACAGGTGTTTATTTGTGCAAAATATTCAGTATGTTTTCTATTGAGTTAATTTAATATGAATACAATGCAAACTAAAAAGTGGATCAGAAATATTATGTAATGGTAGCCTACGTACATACCACATTAGGTAAACAAACACTATAAAAGAAGAAATGCAATTCATATTAACATTAGGAAACTGTAAGGAAATAGCTTCTTATTTCCTAAAAACAGACTGATAAATTGAAACCTATGTAATCTAGATTAACACATTTCTTTTTTTTATATTCTTTGCTGTGTAGGTACCTATATTAAGTTATATTTTCTAAATTATAAACCTTTAACTTGGATGGTGATTGTTATTATAGGTTACCACAGAAGATTTACCAATCAGAGCCTCCATCAGGCTTGCAGATATCCAGATAACAGAACATAAACAAAAACAACAGGATATGTGTGTTGTTTGTAATCTACGGATATCATTGTGCAATGTGAAGAAAAAAACTATCTACCTTTTGACTGATGCAATATATGCAAGCATTGAATTGATTATTTTTAGCGTAATTTCTCACCAGAATCCTACTTTCTTTTTGCATAACATCTAAATTAAAAATTTGGGGCTGTTACTAAGTAATTTCTTATACTTTTTGCCCACTGCAGCAGAGCTCAAAAGAAGTGTTTTGTTCTTAGGTGTCATTCTAAATACTCAACCCTAATTAAGTAGGTAATTCTTAGAAAGATTCCAATACCAATCTTATATCCTAAAAGAATTACTCATACAAGAATTCACAAGGTCCAACAAGCTAAATATATAAAGTGTGAGTCAGTTCCGCACTTTGCATTTAACTTGATAACTACTTTCATTTTCTCGATTCACTGAAGCCTTCTTTCATTCAAAAGTTTAATATAATATTTATTCAACATATTTTAATCCTATCAGAATATGGTTTATGGAAATGAACAAAACAAGTGCTTCTTATCAGGTTTTAAGTAAGTATTTCACATTTGGTTCCTGTACAGCTGTTATCTTTTACTTTATTTAGATAAATAATAGCGCAGGCAGTTAATTTTGATAACAAATCTGTTTTACACAACCAGGTTAGATAATTGTTTCTTATTGACCTTGTCCAATTAAAAATAAATATGACTAACTACCCCCTAAAACCAATCACAAGTTTTTTATTTAAAAAAATCAAATTACCTCAAAAAGAGACATTAAATCTAGTTTTCTTTCCATTTTAAACACTTCTAGTTTGCATGGATATTACATCAACACTATTAACATTGGTGATTCACACAAAACTGTTCTTCTTTTGAGGAAAATTATCACTGAAGATTGTTTCGGAGCACTTTTAATAATACACTGAATATTTCTTTTAATGGTAAAAATAAAGTTTGTAATTTCCACCAGTAAATAATTAATAAAACCTATGCGGCATATGGAAGTGATAGCGACCGCATGGTGCCTAGCTGGCAAAGTACAACTTGTTTACGCGGCTTACGACCGGCGCGTCGCAACTCCGTGACGCACTGTCCTAACTAAAGATTACCACAACAAAACACGCTCGTCAGGGGAAACCCTCGCTCTAATTAGCGGGAATTAACTAATTAGATAAGGAAGACACGGGAATGTTAAGTTGTTGAGTCCGCGAGTGAACTACGTCTGATCACGAAACCAAATGAACGTGTAACGGTAAAAGTGGGAGCGTGAGTTCACGAAAGCTGCTCAACGAGGTTCGACAATCGCCGGGCGATCACTATTACTTCACCGCACGTCTACGACACCGCGCGCACATTCTAGCGACCCGGTTCATCACAATATCTGAACAGAGCGCGATACCTTATCAGCCTAGGTACCTACAGATTACAAAATGTGTAAGATACTTACCATTAGGCCGTCCTGCTGAAAGTTATCCATTTTATTTGATTTCTTATTCACTCCGTCAAGCTCGTGGTCATTTCTTGTAAGATAATCCAGGATCCTGTTCACTTCGTCATTGTGGAGAGTCATTTTGATCTGACAAGATCCACATTGAGGTCATCGTAACTAATTGCTTCTTTACCGGCACCAATTTATTTAGTTAATAACACATTGAGGAATTGGGAATATTTTGTTCTGAATTTACAACATTTTGTTGATTTTTAATTTACAAACATCAGTTTACAAAATAAAAAGCGACATGACATTTCTTCACAACTTCCAACGTGGAAATAATGACGTCATGAAAGTAGGACACTTATCAATTTTTGATTGGTCGCTTCAATGATAAAACAGTACTAAACTTACGGCGCCATCTATTTAAAAATGATAGCACTACTGAAACGTTTAGTTTACTGGTCTTAACACGCAACATTCAGATCTATTGATTTAGCGTTTTCATGTTAATTATATATTTTTAAATAGCCTCATACATAAAGTAATTTAGGAATTTATGTCAAAGACTACAATATGTAAGACTTTCTCTTGGTCAGAAACGTAATTTATTGTCATCAACAATGAATAACATAACGTTTTGTTACAAAACATGGCGGGAAGCATGACAGTATCTAAAAATCATCTGTGTTTTAGAGTTTTAGTGTTTAAAGAAATGGGCATCGATCTAAATGTTATATTTCTATGGCATCGATATTTTATTACATGTATGTACATTATACATACTACGTTAATCCTACAAGAGTCTTCAGGGGAACATCAACCAAAAAAGCTGATGTTCGCAAAAGGTGTCAGGTGTGTCCAGCCATGAAATATCGACAAATTACATTAACAACAGTTGCAACCATCGATAAAACATATCGATTCGAAGAAATATAAATATCGATTCGTTATCTATATTTCTATGGTTGCAACAAAATGGGTGGGTGATCAAAAAATAGAATTATAAAATGATAGGCGTGTACAAACCGGTCTCTTTTATTATTTCAAAATTGTTTTCCATTGTTTTATTTTGTGAACTGTGCAAGTAGCGTGATATTTGGATGGTTTGAAAAAATAATTGGAGTAGATACTTACCTACCTACGGTCTACGGTCTGAGGAGGCCTGAGGAGGGTCTGAGAAGGATTCATCTATGAGGGGGCCTGAGGAGGGTCTGAGAAGGATTCATCTATGAGGAGGCCCGCTACTGCGAGCATCAGTCGGGGATTGCAAGTATTGCAACTAAGTACCTATCTCCAGTTTACGCGACGCCCGACGTAGGTGTGAGATGGAACACCGGGGTGGTTTTTAGTCAGTAGGGGTCTGACAGACCCCTTCACCCGCCCCAGGGCGGAGGACATCCAATTAGGATTTTCCACACCAGAAAAAAAGGTACGGTTTCCGGTCAGGGACAAAAATAGTTAACACACTGCATATTTTTTAAATACTAGGTAATTAATAAGCACAGCATTACAGGAATTTATACGAAATGAATGTAAAATAAACTATTAGGTATTCTCATCATTAATAATATAATATAGTCAATATGCTGGGACATTTCACACATGGCCATCTCTGACCCCAAATTAGGGAGACCCTGTGCTATGGGTGTCAGACAGCTGATGTACATACACAAATAAATTTTAAATATATACATAATTATATAGATAAACAACACCCAGACACAAGGCAAACACAAGTGCTCATCACACAAATATTTACCCTGGGCGGGAATCGAACCCGCAGCACGCTGAAAAGCAGTGCAATAATAGGTACCTACTTGTATTTAAGGTACACCTCCTTGAAAACTTTAGCTAGTTAGTCTAGGTACATATCTACCTACTTGCACCGTTTTCTCTGACCATCGACTTTCCTTTCCGATTTACCTTTCTTCAGATTCAAATTTATTTAAGCTGTATCGTTTGGTAGGTAGGTATTGAGGTTAGGTGGTGTAGCTAAGTGTTTGTCTACTGAAATATGATATTTTCAAATGTCAAGAGCCAACAGTTTTTTATCCCCCTCAATTTCAATCAATAGATCAAATAATCCTGTGACCTTTGGACATTATAGCCACGGATATAATGGCTTTGGAGCGTGTTTCACAAAAAAACCTTTAATTTAGGCAATAGGGGCAGGAGATAGTGGTCCAATTTTTCTCTAAACCTTGAAGAGGCCTTTTGTGCGTCCTTTTATGTTACAGTAACAGGTTCCATTAGTGGGAGACACGATGAATAGATAGTCGTGAGTGTAGCACACTTTATACTCTCATTTAAGAAGTTTATTTACACGACCAGTTTCCTTTATGCGATGCGGACCCTGACAATAGACCGGCAAAACCAGTATGATGAAGTACCTATAATTCTTAAGCTTTTTGTGCACACAGAAATCGGATCATGTCAATAAATAGGTTGGTCCATAGAGTATGAATATTGTATGGCACGTGGCAAGGTGTCAGGCAGGATCAAGTAGGCCGGTTACAGTGCTACACCGACCGTCGGCGTCGGTCCGTACCTCAGTCGCGCTTGTCATGAAAATTCATATAAATCGTACAGTGCTGAACCTACCGTACGCATGCGTATATTGCTACGCACTGCGTTCGGGGACCGTCGGTCGAGCGCGTGCGCATGCTTGCCGTCGCTCGACCGACGCGCTATGGATTTGTATGGAATTGGAAACAAATTAATGCGTTCAGTGATGCACCGATCGGTGGACCGACCATACGGGATGTCGGTATCATCGTCGAAAAGTGATTTCGATAACATGAACAAATATCGATATATGGAACCAACCGAAGTTCCATATCGATATTTGTGGTGATTAAGCGTTCGGTGTATCGACACCGTACGCTTAATCACCGAAGTTCGTCTTCGCGAACCACTATGGAACTTAGGTTACTTAGGCCAAGTGTTAAATAGTGTGCCACGTATTAGTTTTCATGTTTTAAGTGGTCTTGTGTAATTTTGCTGATAATTATTCATCAAAACTTTTGATCGACATTCTGAAGTTCATCTTCGCGCAATAATGAATCTAAAGTAGTGAATTCCCCTTAAAATGCTCTTTTGGGTCTACGAAGATAATAAGCAGCAATTAAACTATTCGTAAATGAGTCCATTTCGTGTACGACTGTACGAGTCCGATCAGTTTGTTGGTCAGGAGAGCACTGAATGGTACAAACTGACGGTCGGGTTATGCGTATCGTCAGGACCATAGATATAAGAAAGTCAGGACCGAACGTACGCACCGACGACGGTCGGTGGAGCACTGTATCCGGCCTTAGTTGGATTACTTTCTTTTTGTGAAAACTCAAATGGACATCTCTATATATGTACCTGAGTAGGTGTATTAAAGGGTAGGCACTGTAAAGGTTGCATGTATATGGCATGCTGGTCAAAACCAATGACTAAATGTTTCGTCTAAACACTTTGAATTCGTTCTAGAATTTCTATTACTATTGACCTAAGTAGCGTAGTCAGTGACCGACGACCTCTTTCGTTAATATAGAAGTGCCAAATTGCTTTGCTGTGTTTAATTCCAAGAACCTCCGGCGATTAATAGAACACACCACGAGAAATACATACATCGATCCGATACCGTAAGGGCTCAGCAGGTTTGAGGTCTTACAGTAGCTATCCCTAATATGTCAGGAACAATACGTTCCGGCAGCCACAGCCGCAGTTGATAAAGTAATTCTTATACAATCCTGTTCAAGTCTAACCCCAAAACAGTTTTGAAATTTAGTGTTGCATAGTAAGTAATATGGTTAAGTTGGACAACACAAGAATGGGCAATATACTTCTATGCATCAGTACAACTGAACATTGAATTGAACTCACCTTGCAAGTTTACATTTTCTCCTTTGCGGATCAAAAGCATACTGCAACCATGAAAAACGATGAAAACGTTCAAAAAAATGTAGAGAGATAGCAACTCCTATAATCCAGAATCAATAGTGGCGACCACCAGAAAAGCGCCGAGGCAATAAAGCTAGAAGAGTACCGGAGAAACGATTCAATTTTCTTGGATCAGTTGGATCGACCGCAACGAACGACGGAGGAGTAAGAAATATATCAAGCAGAAGACAGAACAGAACTAAGCCAATAGCCACAAAGGGATATCTACCACAGAGTAATATAATATACCTATACAGGAGGACATCTACAACTGGGAGAAGCTGAGTCGCCAAGCACCACAGATCACACATTATACTTAATTTATGGGTCCTATAAAAGTGAATACTTAGGGTGAATTGATGTGGCAAAAACTCTTGAACGCACGGAAATTAGTTCTAGTTTCTACAAGATCCCGGATGTAACCTGTACGCCCTAACATAATAATTGCGTTCTTTTCGCCAAAGAATACACTCTCATAAGATAAGATGTTCATATTATTCGTATTCACAGTCCGATGTCACATTGACACAAAGGTGAAACTTGGTTACGTCTATCATAAGGTCGAAAAATATTTGACCGAATTTAATTTCACCTAAAACTTTTCAACTTTTCTCGTTTCGTATTTTTTTACTGCATCGAAGTCACGTCTGCCACTGTATCAGTTGACCTATTATCAATTCGCTTTTTTTCGTTGCTCCGACGTTCCATTTGGTCGAAAAACTTTTTACGCGAGCTTATCGTCGCAGATGGTTTTAACGCTCACCAGCTCGTCTGCTCCTCAGCTCGCGGGCCGCCCACCCCTCCGCGCCTACGCGTTCTTAAATTACACTCTAGGAGTAGGGCAGACAAGACTGCGTGAAGTCGGTTTTGCAGCGATTTGTTTCTGTCACTAAATTTTGTAACATATTGACTTTTTATAACACTATTTTAATTTAATGTTGACAGTAACCGGCTATATATTTGTGATCAAATAAAATTCCGTAAAATGTTGTTGATGAAGATATGGCAAATAAATCATTTGGCAAATGAAAATAGTTCAAAAGAGACGTCGGCCAATAGGAAAAACATAGTGACACATGATACTTCGGTGATCTAAAAATATGTCAAATAATGCATAATAGCAAAAAAGACGTCGGTCAATAGTTTTCGGTAAAATGAAATTCGGCGAAAAATAATTCGGAAATGTGATCGGTTCCCGTGAAGGTTACTCTTAAAGTTGCCATGCCCTGTGAGAAATTGGGCAACACATTGGTTCACCTGCAGCCATGTCCTGGCCAGCCGCTCACGAACGGAAGGAAAGATCTGATGGAGGTGTCGACCTTTGATGGAATCATCAAACTACCTACATGGCCTCTCAGACAATAGTTCCTCCCAGATGTCAGTCTGCGGTATATATAACAGCGAATACCAAAAAATAGATCAACCAAAACCCCCAGGAAATAGAAAAAGAGACAACGGATGTAAAAATAATCCCGAAACCCCAACAGTTCCAACATTCCTACTAAACTGTAGGTCTAGAAAAATAAAACTTAAATACCTAGTATGCAGCCCCTACTGTATGAAACCCTATCCTCCCTTTTCCTTCTTTTCACCACCAAAATATAATACAAAAACCAAGCATTATCAAAAAATTTACTTGTACTTAGTATTAGTAAGTACCTAACTCTTCAAACAAGACGCAAGTGGTCTACATACATAACGGTGTTAACGGTTTGTGAAACCAAAATATTTTATATATCGCTGTATATCTCAATGGTTGGTTTCGTTTTTATGTAGGCGGGTTTGTTTTTTGCAACTATTTTAGATGATATCGTGAGGTCGTTGCCTTTATGGGGTATACAATCATTGTCCTTAGCTACACGTACATATAGGCGTGCTATTATAAAAAAGAGCGTAAATAAATAATAGCATCAACATATAAAAAAGAGTAAGTACAAGTGTACGACATTCATTTTAATTTTTAAATATGGAGGTTACAGGTAAGGGAGGACTACCTATCTCATATGGGAGGAAAGTTGAAAAACTGTTCAGCTATAGGTACGCAGTATACAACATTTCCAAAACGGCGGTAATGTGGTATGGTATAAACCATGAAGCTGTAAGCTTCTTGGTATGAACTTAACAGTTTTATTGACGGATTGAAGTAGTTAGAATTTTTTACCCGGTCGCGTTTGTTTTGGCGCCATATTTTCAAAAAGGTAGGTATTCTTTTGTGCCAGTTAATATTTTGACGTGACTGATGGTGGCTGCGTTCAGAAACGACCGAGTTTTGCTTAGGGATACCTACCAACATATGTATTAACAGTATTTTTTTTGGGTTATGACAATACAGGTAAACACGACTGGAATTAGTACCTTATAATAAACATTGTGTAATAAAATAATACATAGTTTAGCGTACTCTATTATTAGATAGTTATTACAGTTTATAAAGTACTCCTAAGTACATAAAATAGAGTACAATACTCTATTTTAGAGTATGATTGGTGTTGCGTACAGCACGCAGTACGTGATTAGTCGGGTAAAAGAAAACAGTTTAAAAACGTTTAAGTGTTTGAGACCCTGCGGCGGCGACGACTAGCATAACGGGAGTTGTAGGTCCTATCATGCGCACGGCGGGAAACGAACTGACGCGCCGACCCGCTCGGTGCCGTGGGTAGCGCGTGGGCAATGTGCGTTCAACATCTTATGGCCAAGCGAATTTGAACCCACATTACGCGGTGTTGTAGCCTGACGACGCGATGTCAGCATCGCGGATGTACTTATGAAAATATATTATTTCGCTGTTGCGGGGCCTCAAAACTCATTTATTTAAAAAATACACGATACGATAAATGTAATCAAATTAACAAACTTCTCCCATACGTAACATTCTCCCCCTCAGTGTCGACACGACACTCAAAACGGTAAACTAAATTACAAATATACATAAATCTAAATATAAATCTAGAATATTGCTAGCCTAGCTGCAGGACGTTTAAGTATGCCATTTTTTGTTTTAACGTCGACAACCCTTACACGTCCGTCAGCACCGGGGTACACGGATTGTACGATGCCTTTAGGCCAGCAAGAGCGTGATTGATGTAAAAACGACGGACCGGTAAACCACGATGAATTGCTGTTAAGTTCGTAGTCGGTACTTTTAGTACCTAAATCTGCCACGTTGACGTCAGTCGGCACATAGTGCCACTCGTCAGCCTTACTTAGTTCGTCAATTTCCCCTAGACGATTAGCGATGAAAACTTTATATGTTCTACAATTATTTCTGATCCAGTGTAAAACAGTTGTGGAATCCGTCCAATAATAAACTGAATTTGGTTTTATGCGATGTTCTTTTTTAATATTATTTGCTAATTTACATCCTAATAAAGCACCCTGTAGTTCCAGGCGCGGTATAGAAACCGATTTCGTAGGTGTAACTTTAGATTTACTAGCAATAAATGCTACAATAATATTTCCACTGCTCATTTCTTTGCGCCAGTACGCAACGGTCGCGTAGGCGCTCGGCGACGCATCGCAAAATACGTGTAGTTCTAAGTTTTCGTTACTCTCGCTGTTATTACTATCGCAATAATACCAACGAGGTATCCTAATATTATTTATCTTTTTAGCTTGAATTATCCAACACTTAAATAAATTATTTAACTCGTCATTTAATTGCTCATCCCATTTTATATTTGTTTTCCAAGTTTCGCGCATTATTATTTTTCCTTTAATTGTAAATGGCATCAGATAACCATGAATATCAAAAATAGACATAACAATACATAACAGTTCGCGTTTAGTTGGTTTTCTTTTTAAGTTGAGAACATCATGTGGTATACGCTTCAAGGTCAAATCGAATCCTAACTCGTCGCTAGCGGGATACCATAATAAACCCAGTGTCCTTTCCGATGGATCTTTATCGAGGGCGCAACAAACACTGTCACTCAAGACTTCTTTGGGTAGGCTTTCTACAACTTCCGGGACGTTGCTAGCCCAGTTCCGTATTTCGAATCCACCCTGCTGGTGAACAATGGAGACTTCTTTAATCATCTGTTTCGTAAGGTCGACTTCGGGTAAACTATCGATATAGTCGTCCATATAATGTTGCTTGCATATAGCGTCGACAGCCGTCGGATAGGTATCCTGATAACGTAATGCGTTTTTATTTTTAATATGTTGCGCGATAAAAGGCGAGCAGTTCGCGCCAAATATTAATGACGTCATTGCATATTTATTAACGTCCCCAGTGGCCTTATCTCTAAATAAAAACCTAAGTGAATGTTGATCCTTTTCTTTAACTTTAATTCGAAGGAACATATCTTTGATATCTGCAATAATTCCTATTTTATTTTCTCTAAACCTAAACATAATTCCAAATAAAGACTGCAAAAGGTCCGGGCCTGTCAATAAAAAATCATTAAGGGAACATCCCTGTGTTTTCGCAGCCGCGTCGAACACCAAACGTAACTTTTTCTTATTGGGGTTATCGACCCCGAAGTGCGGTAGGTACCAAACGTGGTCGCTAGACTCCCCCTCGTTTAGCCTCCTGGCATAATTATTAGAAAATAAATGCTGGATACGTTCTTGATAACGTGACGCGTAAGTGTTGTCGGCTGACATTTTTCTCTCGACAGATTTTAAACGATTATAGGCATTTTGATATGAATCAGGCATAATAAAGTTATCATATTTCCAAGGCAATTCTACAAACCATTGATTATCAACTAATTCACATGTGTTATTTAGTATGGTGATAGCACGTAACTCGTCCGCATTCTGTCGCGGTTGTGCTGATATACCTATTGACTCTAACGCGAATGATTTTCTTACAATCTCGTTCAACTTAGAATCACAACAATGTTGCGCGCTGTCATCAATAGGAATACCATCAGCTGCCACGTTCATAACATTTATATTGTTTACAACACCGTGTATACACCAGCCAAGCGGTGTCTTTGTAATATAAGGGTCATTTTTCCTATTACCTTTTAAACACATTAAAGGAGCAATAAGGTCGTAATTATCTTGTCCGATTAATAGTTTAGGTTGTGTGTCACATTTACACAAGTCGTAGTTTATATAATCCGAATAATTGGTAAAGTCCACACACGATAAGCTTTGAGTAGGCAAATTAAGTTCGTTCATTTTTCGGGCACTCAAATTAAAACGATCGCCTGTGTTATTAGAAATGTCAAAACTTACATTTTCCGTTTGGCACACGAGCTCACCGGAGTCCCATGCACCGCGGGCGCGCATGGTGACGGTCTTACCGTGGAGTCCCGCCTGATCAGCGAGGTCAGCAGCTATCAGCGTCACAGTGGCGCCGTCGTCGAGCAACGCATGTGTGTGTATATTGTCTTTAGGTCCATGAACGGTAACCGGCACAATTTTTAACAACACTTTAGGCACTGGTACACTAACACTAGTGGACGCACTGGTGTGGGCGTGGGCGACGGTATCCTCGCGGTGCGGCTCGTCGGGCGTTGAAACGTGCACGCGGGCTGCGTCAGCCACCGGGCGCGCAGTCTCAGGCCGCGCGGTCGCTGTCAGTGCAGCCGGTGGCGCGGCTGCGGGTGCCGCAGTCGCGGTTGGTTTCGTCCAGTGTAGGAGATGATGATGTGGATGTCCACACTCGCTGCAGTCGGGAGCGCTGCACGCGCTGGGTACATTATGCCGTGCGCTCAAGCACTTGTAGCACAGATGTCTAGAACGTACAAACTGCCAGCGATCTCGCCTCATAGCGCGTTTGAACTTGCCGCACTTGTCTAAGGTGTGCGTCGGAGAGGCACGACAAAACATACATTTATTCTCTGATGTCGTAGTACACGCTAACACTGAATGAGTTTTTATATTATGATCGTATTTCTTTCTTATGTCATTCTGACTGTGTATAAAACTCACACCTGAGGTTGCGACGATTGTTGCTTCTCTGTATAAAAACTCCGATAATATTTCCAGTTTAGGTATAGAACTATCCTGTCTCTCGTAGGTATACTCGGCCCATTTATTGATAAGAGCGGGCGGTAACTTTGAAAGTATTATTGACGTCGTTTCCGGACTTTGTAGGTATTCCGGCAACTTAATAGCTTTAACAGCTGTGACGTAGTTTTTGACTTTTATCGAGAAATTCACGATCTCCGTGTGGTATGCAGTCGGAAGTGGGTGAATTTTCTTGAGTTGAGTGAATATTTTATTGATTATACACTCGGGTCTACCGAATCGTAATTCTAAGGTGTCAATTATAGCTTGCGGTGTTGTGTTGCCGATGAGGAGCGACGACACGGCTTCTTTTGCGTCACCACGTAGACATTTTCGTAACCGCCAGATGTTTTCTGCATCGCTATAACTGCACAGGTGTGACGATTCTTTATATGACTCCTTGAACTGCAGCCACTGCATAGGGTCACCGTCGAATACCGGTAAATCTTTTGATGTTGCTAGGCGCGCAAGGAGTTCTCTGTTGTTATCATGAACGTTACTTCTGGTAAGTACTTGTTGCAGCGCCTTCGTCAGCTGGTTGATGCCGTCGTTACGTTGAGGCGGACGCTCACTGACGAAGTGCTGTTGCGGTATCGAATAAAGTGGGCAGACATTTTCTTCGTACTCACTTTTAGCGATGGACTCGACGCCATCTTGTTTGTCGAACCATGAATCGACTTTTCTCGAACTTTTCGAGGCCGAGCCGCGGTCTTCTTCTTGCAAGTCTGCAATGTCGACTTCTAGTTTCTTCGAAACCAAGTCTTTCTTTATTTGCGCACTTCTTTCTGCTAAATCGAGGTCTATTTGCGCTTGATGTTGAGCCGCTTCATATTCAAGCCTTTTACGGGCCGCCGCTGACGAACACGAGGTTTTAACACTTTTTCCACTTTTCACTGATTTTAACTGGTCACTTTTATTGGTAGCCAGCTGCTCCGTGGCACGTTTGCTACGTGTTGTAACACCCTTAGGGGGTGTGCGAAGCAGCGACATCCCTGCACTACAGGTTTTAGTTACGACTAACACGTGGCCGAGATCCTAAATCCGGCTAGAAGGACCAGCTTAATGTTGCGTACAGCACGCAGTACGTGATTAGTCGGGTAAAAGAAAACAGTTTAAAAACGTTTAAGTGTTTGAGACCCTGCGGCGGCGACGACTAGCATAACGGGAGTTGTAGGTCCTATCATGCGCACGGCGGGAAACGAACTGACGCGCCGACCCGCTCGGTGCCGTGGGTAGCGCGTGGGCAATGTGCGTTCAACATCTTATGGCCAAGCGAATTTGAACCCACATTACGCGGTGTTGTAGCCTGACGACGCGATGTCAGCATCGCGGATGTACTTATGAAAATATATTATTTCGCTGTTGCGGGGCCTCAAAACTCATTTATTTAAAAAATACACGATACGATAAATGTAATCAAATTAACAAACTTCTCCCATACGTAACAATTGGCAACTAAGCTGGCAACCCTACCTACATAGTACAGTCTCGAGCATATATATGTACAGTACGCAAAAGAGATAAGTATCCATGTCGTCGGGAATAGTTGAAGATTTCTAAGAAACCAATGGGGGGTTTCAAATGAAATTTGATTAAATCATTGAACTGTTTATTCTCTATAAATTGTATTTTATTTTATTCATAAAAACCTATCGGTTTCTAAGTAAACCTCAACTGTTTCCGGCGACATGGATACTTATCTCCTTTGGTGACCGTACATACAGATTGAAAAATTCAAAAGCCATTTTCTCGTGAAATAATTATTTCAACTTATAGATAAAACCTATTTTAAAGTAGTTTGGGATCAAAAATACCCTATTCGTAACCCCTTAACATTTCAAGCAATAGTTTAAGAGAAAATCTGTTTAGAATGAGACCAACTGTTTACATGTTTTTGCTCGTGACTGTACATGACATCTGAAAAATTAGAGAATATAATAATTAACGCCTGGAATATTTACCGGAATCTATGGTAAAAGTTTAGTATCATGATGTCCCCGTGTATTTTGCACGGACGTAGCTACGGTATGATTCGAACTATCGTACAATACGCAATTCCTGGAAGTTAAAACATACCTCCCTACATTCATCAGGAAACTGGGAATTATCCCATAGGGTTGAAACTTTAGTTAACTGAAATAACAGATTTTCGTAAAATCGTGTTACTATGTACCTACTTATGTGGGTACCTACCTATCTACCACTACCACGCTACTTCACATTGAATTATTTCTCGGTATTATCTATACTAATATTATAAAGCTGAAGAGTTTGTTTGTTTGTTTGTTTGGTTGGACGCGTTAATCTCAGGATCTACTGGATCGAATTGAAAAAATCTTTTTGTGTTTGATAGTCCATATAACGGGGAAGGCTTTAGGCCCATGAGAAGCCGGGTCGGGTAGCTAGTTTTTTATATAGGATAGTTTAGTTTTTCTGTGGTCTTTTAAGAACCCTCTTGCACTAGGTTTTATATTAAGAAATGAGTAACATAAATAACTAGTTTTACTTTACGTTTTAATAATTTCATGCGTTTCAGGTAAACAACAAGATTTTACAGTCATAAATAATAATAGGTATATCATTTACTTCAGCTAACAATGACGCATAACATATATAATACCTATATACAGGACCTTACTGACTATCAAGAATATACAAAAAAAAACAAAAGTAGACACGAAGTGACGGCATCGTATTGCGCTGCGTGGTGTCGCGTAGCCTTCTGCGTAATCGCCCATACACGACACCCTTCGGCCAAAACTCTTCCTTAAGGAAGGTCTCAATATAATGAGTCGGAACTCGCACCATAAACGACTTGAAATTTGTGTTGTGGCGCAACTGCAACTTCTCGACCCTTAATATCCAGCTGGTCGTCGCTCAAACATACTTCACGATCTCCTCAACTTTCGTGGTGTGATGTAGCTGGGACACAGCTTATGCTTGTGCTTATGGGCTACAGCGTAGGAGTTGCCGGACGCAGCTTAATGGGTCCTGCCAGCCCGGTTCCACACTGGTTCGATTAGGTGGCTCTTTCCTCTTCTTCCTCTCCACCCTTGTCATACGTGCCTGTAGCTAGGCATAGCTTTTTCGAATCTCTGCCGGACAATACATCCATTCAATTGTTAACAACTCAAGGTAGACAAATCATTGATGCTGAATGGCTTCAGCACCTCTGCAATACTGAAAGTTTCTCCACATTATTTTTTTTAAATATTGGTATTTTCGGAAAATTAATTAAGTAATCTGTAGCACCTAACTATGTAGTTTTAAAATGAAATCAATAATATTATAAATAATACAATTTTTGTTTTTTTTCAATAACTTAAATGTTATTTATTAAAATTGAGATTGTCTCCGTTCGGGCTACTCCAGATTCCATAAATTCCAGATTCTATAAATTCTTTATAAGAATAAGAAGCTATGTGATCACTGAGTTTTTTTATATAGATTTGTAAAAAAAAGTCTCTTACAAATGCTAGTTCGATTTTAAACACGATGACGAGCATGGCAAGAATAGAGTTCTAATATGGTAAGGTAAGGTTGAAAACCGCATAAACATGACATAGTGTTTCTATTGAATCGAGTGGTTACAGAAGTATGTATTTAATTAAATTTTGGTCATCGCGGCCACAACTTGGCACGCAATTTAACCACATTGCGTCTGTATTCACGCCCTATATGATATATGAAATTATCTACTAAAATATGCTCAAGGCTATACATGTTTAGAATTTATTATTTAAGTGTGGGTGGATCACGGGTTTTCTTTGTGTTAGATAATTATGTACTTACTTACCTAATAATTATTAAATAACTAATATTAGGTAAGTACCTATGACTTATGCTGTCGTATAATATGAGCTCAACTGCTCAACTTTGGGAACAGAAGTTCTCTAAAAACGACACTGTCTTGATTTTAGCCCTGAAAACCCGAATAATTTTCAATTTACAGTAAAATCTGATTTTTACTTGCTAAATAATAAATAAACAGTTAGTCAATAGAGTTTGCGAGAAACTACTCGTACCTACAAGTGACGTCATAAGTATAAATTGCTATATACTACAAAATCTATGGGGAAATTACGTTCTGACAGCTCATAAAAAGTATGTCAATTGATTGGTGGTGTTATATATCCGAACAATGACCATATGACTCCAAGGGTCGTGTCAACAGTCAAGCGGTTGTGACAATCATAAGTACATTTAAGTTTAGATCCATTTCTATGTAGGTTATACGTATATCGACTTAAGCAGTAGTTGGGCTTTATAATAATTTAGCAGCATTATTTAAATTTTGTGAATGTTTATACCATGGAGCTATTTATAAAGTAAATTATATGTATGTGTTTGACATAAATGAACATGCCGGCTGAGAGCATTGCCATGCTCAGTCAAATATCACGCTGATGGTGGCGCGTGTGTTGGATCATGCGGCTCTCTTCAAAATGGTTGAGCTGAATGGTGCTGATCCACGCGTCATGTTCGTGAACGGGCGCTGTCAGTAGAGATTGGTCAGCTCTTAACTGCCATGGCTTTTATCTTGATTTTTTAATGCATTGTATTGGTCTTTACCTGCATTGTTTTTACATATAGAAGCAACATAAATAATAATGTAATCAGTATTTTGTAAAAACTTCATTTAAAAGAGTGTCCGTGGAGTGGCTTGCTCGTTCTCCTCCATAGAGACCTACGCTACGTTTTGGAACGAGCAACTAGCTTAATTTTTCTGATTAACTAACTGACTCTTTGACAATTCAAAAGTGCCTGTAAATGGTTTAATTGAAATAAATGCTTTGACTTTGACTTTCGATAATTCAACTACACCTGCTTCAAGCCAAAAAGCATATTATTTTCATCACAAATTAGTTCGCACTAAAAAAACGTCGTCTACTTATTCCTTGGAATAAGTAGACGACGTTTTCACCTCTTGAGGTGAAATTTAATTGAGAACAACGTACAATATTTACACGAATAATAAAAATGAAACACCTATTAAACTATTGTACGTGTAAATATTGTATATTTGTTAATTCTTAAATAACTTTCTAACCTTCTTTAGAAACTAACCTAAAATAGTTATGTAGGTATTAGAATGTTAGGTATAAAACGATTATACCAAGGAAGTACCAGGCTACCATAACTTAGTAAGATCTTAACTAAATATGTTATGTTAGCATATTTCAACAACTTTAAATCTCTTTTGTAGATCCTACGCGTGTAGGTAGTACCTAACCTACTTCACCGTTTATTAATATCGTCTGTAGGTACATAATGTAACTAACTCTTACAATAAACACAGTATCTACCTACGCAAAGTCGTCACAACTCTTCTACCCCAACTTTCTATACTAACGACTTCTCATACAGATCCCAGAGCAATGTTACCAAAGTTTTAATATTTATAGGACAAAAATAGGTTTTTTTTTCTGTGTTCTGAGTCAGGACAACCTTTTTACGTTATGTAAGAACGAGTTACTTGAATGTTTTAAGGTTCTCAAGGGGAAGTTAGGCAGAAATATTACTATTCCAAAAATCTAACACGAACTTTTCTTATCTTGGATTCCGTAGTAGAGCTGGAAAATCCTCATAAGTGGTTTATTTGTCATCTTTTATTTTGGCATTTAGTTGGAAATAAATGCGTGGTTTTCTAAAAATATGCAACAAATCTAACCACAAAGCTAGATTTAAGTCCCTATACTCCATTTCCCTTAATAATACCTACAGGACTTTTTTGCTTTAAGGGAGGCTCCAAACACGTCTAAAAATGCTGATTGTGACAATAAACTACTTATTTGTATTTATTTGTTTGGGAAGCCCGCATCCATCCGCTGCCACCTTCTTCAAATCGTCGGTCGTGCCCCATGGCGTCCCACACCACGCTTGCCCAAACGGGTCTCCACTCTAGAGCGTGAGTGGAGACCCGTTTGGGCAAGCGTGGACAGACGGTAGATGGAGCAGAAGAGCGTGTCTGCTCCATCTACCGTCTGTCCATCTGACTCGGCAACAGTTTGTTGCAACTGTTCTCTACCTCAAAGTTGCGACAAACAAATATGCGACAAATGATAGGCCGACAGTACGTTAAGTCGACCATCAGGGGTGCGACAGCACATCATCGGCCGACCAGGTTGCTTGGCGATTTCTGGGGGAGCCCTAAGTTCAGCAGTGGACGGCAATAGGCTGATGTAATGATAATAATATTATGATGATGATTTATTTATATGAGTTGGTTTACATCCACGGTTAATAACCTGGGGGTAATTACCCCTGCGTGGGTAAATCTGGTATTCTGTGGGAGTATTAAGCTGGTAATAAAGGTACTGTATATGTTTGACAAATATTAGACCAATAACACCGAATCTAGCTCGCCAGTGCATTTCGTGCCGTAGCTGTGTATATCATTAACTGTTTATCTTTATATGTAGACTATATTCACTATTAACATGAGGGGGGGGGGGGGTAATTCAGTTTTCCTAGCTAAGTCATAGGGGTGACAAGATCGAAAAGGTTACGAACCACTGGTTCACATAATAACCGAAATATGACTATATTACTGTCCGATTCTTGAATGTTTTAGAAATAAAATAAAAACCAGCACCGTAATGTCCTCTTTATCGGTACAGTACCTGTATTTAATCAATTTGTTCGTTTTATATTCTTTTGGATAGCTTGCAGTCTGATGAGAATATTAGCAGGTCTTGAAATTTAATATTAGCAGAAGTAATTCATCTTGTCTAGACGAGTGAGCTTATTTCGTTCTTGTTTAATTATGTCTGGCTATATATATAACGTGGTAAATTGACTTATTTACCTAAAGGTATCTCGAATTTTACTTAGCTCTGAGTACTCTGACGCGCCCTCCTGCGAGTTTCTAAAATAAATGATCATTCAAAAACAAGATTTAATTAAATAAAAGGGGATTATCGACAGCGCGTTCCATGCTGGTCATATTTTGATTTGAAATGTCTGAGTGGATATAGATTAACACATGGACAAAGGTGCTTTTAGTTTAGTCAGTTTAGGGAAAACCCAGTTTAGAAAAAGACACTAATAATTGATTACCTCTTCTTCACCTGTGTCGTTTTGCTCTTGGCGGAGTGGTCGTGGTCACGTCCAGGGGTGTGATTCTGTAAGACCTCATTCTAAACTTCGAATCTGAATCCGCTAAGTTTCTTGATTGGCATTCTAAAAACTCGGTTGATAATTCGAATTTATACTAGCGCCACCCTTGCGAGCGTGTCAGCGAGTTGAACTAAATTGACAGGGAGATTTTGACAGATAAAGTATGAGATGACGTAAGAAGTGGCATTCTGTAAGGTAATTTCCCCATCACTTGGACGCTCACTTCGCACTCGAACCCGATTCAAAGTGTCAAATATATCAAGGTAATTTTGAACCTTATGCGAAGTGAGAGTGAATAGCGAATTTTACACAATCGACCTACAAGCGTCCATTTCGATGGTAGAGGCGGACTCATCTCTCTGCACGATCTCCCGCGATCTGTCCCTGTCAGCAGACAGGCACAGATGTCAGACTACAGACTGTCAGTTTAGCTGTCTGGCTGTGGGAGACTGTCTGGCGCTGTCAGATACCTACGCGGTTTCTTATTCCAGATTTCACTTGTAGCGCACAGCTGACTTGACGCGCAATCTGATTCCCTTCACTTTTCAGTGAAGGGAAGGAGGTCAGTACGTCCAGCCGCTTTATGAAGTACCTACTTATTTCACCTAGAGTCATGTCCAAAGTACCGCAGTATGCGCGACCGTACTACAGCCGACATACGCTGCGTGATGCCGACCTCCTGCAATGCTCTTCCGTAAGAACTTACTTCAGTGCTCACTTCTGATTCCTCTGTGAAAACTGTATTATTCTGTATCTCGATGAAAACTATGCTAGCGCCACTAAGTGAGAACATCATCGTCATGTTAAACTTTAGACGCCCACTGTTGGGCATAGGTCTCCCCTAAGGGGGGATTCAGCCGTAATCGCCATGCTTGGCCGATGCATGTTAGCGATCGCAGTAGGTGTTACGGTACTCAGGAGGACGCTGCTGCCCATCTTCTGGTCAATAATCCTATGTTGCCTTCTACGACAACAACACCCACGGGTAAAAATGGGGTGGTGCTATTCGCGACCGGCATCACACGGCTAATGTGAGAACATGGGTGAAACGAACAATTTTCACTTAAGTAGGTAAATACCAAAGTAGCGTACCAAAGCGAATACCTACCAAATACTTTAAACTTCAGGTTAGTTACGAAGTAAAATCGGAAATGGAATAGGATCCGAATTCGCGGGTGATTTCTTACAAAATTGCAGAACTGGAGTATGGACACGTTAGTGCGGAACTTCGGCCACGATATCCCGAGGATCTTCCTCCATCACCACATTTCCAGAGCATCTTTAAACAATTAGCTTTTGTTCAGATTTACTTTACTCAACCTATTGATTGCCACGGTCATGTAAAGATGACAAACCAAAAAGAGTATGTAACTTAGCTTGGCGCCAAGGGCACGTTTTTGCTTTGACGTGATAACGTCTTATAAATCGATGAACACCGGCTGCACGCATTAAAAAGTGTCACGTTCCGCCTGAGCCTGAGCGTGCAAGCGAGAGCGCGGAACAAGCGATAGAGAGGCACGATCGGTCCAAGCTATAAGCTCCGCCCACCTCGACGGAAGCCATTATTTTCTTATGTTATATTATGTTAGCCATTATGTTTCTTTATGACGTTATCACGTAAAACTATCGTCCCAAAACCAATTTTTTTGACGTGGTGGTCACAAGATTAACTAGTACTGCCTAGCATTCAGTGGTGAAGAGTAAATTTTCGTAAGAGCAAAATACTGCAGATACTGCAGGGCATAAAACTTTACTTTCAAAATTTTACACCTTTTATCTCTAAAAGACAACAAAACGGAACACTGTGATTTTTATTTGATAGTTATAGTTATATCGCCGTCATAGTTGTTTGGCCAAAACCCCGCCATTTTGACGTAGTTCCCCAGAAATGGGAGAGATTTAAATCAGATAATCTCTAAATAATAATAATAATATGTGGGGACAATTCACACACGACCATCTGACCCCAAACTAGGGAGACCCTGCACTATGTCAGACAGCTGATATACATACACAAATACAATTTAAATACCTACATATACAGATAAACAACACTCAGACACAAGGCAAACACAAGTGCACATCACACAAATATTTACCCGGGCGGGAATCGAACCCGCAACACGCTGCGCAGCAGTCGATCGCTCAGCCACTGCGCCAACCGTGTCGTCAAACCCCTTCAGATACTTGGAGTGTGAATATATTTTTTGGCAATAACAGAGACTAGATGATGCTACTGTCTCTGCCAATTTTAATAGCGGTAGAGTAGCTATTGTTCTTGACTTTCGAAGGGAAGCCGGAAGGAATAGAGTTACTGTTGTGTCCAGGAGTCTAGTAACGCTACCTGAAAACAAAAAAAAGCAATGCGTCCTTGTAAGTAGCTTTTAGGGGGTAAAGCACCTATCTACCCAATTTGCCACAAATTAAGATTGATGTATGATCGGCTATTGATTATTTCACCCTACTATTTTGTCCCCATTGCCAGAGAAATTAAGTTAGTAAACTACGTTGGGTAGCTTTCGTGGACAGTGTTTATTTTTGGACCTCTATATTTAATTTTAGTAGAAGCTCTGTTCCTTTTAGTAGCTTTTACTACTTACATTGGATTCAAAATCGATAGGTAGGAATATTACCTACCATTTAAAATCTATTAGGTAGGTAACACACACACCAAGTAACAGCTAGCAAGAAACGAAAACCTTGATACTTCAAATAGAAACAGTCGAATAGGTATAATATTATTAAGTTACCGTACTAAAAAAGTATTGGTTAAGGCCGAACACAAAACAAAATAATGGCGCAAAATATCCTGTATTTTTTTGTGAGGCTTTGACCAATAGGCACCTTTTTTTACTTGATAACTTATTCAGTTAGCGTAAGTAGGAAGGTAGGTACAATAGGTAACACAGGGCGCTATTCAGAGAAATAAATAGGTATATGTTTTATTTCTGAAATATTGACATTTATGCGCCTAGAAATATTTTAAATAAATACCTACAGAAGCAACTGTACTCTATTTAGGTTAGCAATGCAAAAGAAAATTTAGCCTGGTTCGCTGAACCGGACATTCAAACTGTCCCGTTAATTAGAACACTAGCGCTAATTAGGCCAACTCCAAATGAAAAACACGTCCCATCTAACTATTTTAGCGACAAAAAAAATTAACACTCATTTAGCAGCTGTCGAGTCATTTTCCCCATTTATGGGTAAACTCCCCGAGTGTGGCAAGGTAGCGGTCGTCTCGGGCTCCAATCGCGGCGAGCGCCCGAGAGCAAAGCAGCGAACCTTCCACCAGTCAGCATCACGTGCGCGGACGTGACGGCTGTGTTTTGTGCCGAGCCGACGGATTATTCACGCGCCATTTGACAGTTATGCCGTTTCCTTTAATGACTGTAGTGCATCACAGTGTAACATAGTGATCGTTGCTGCAAATAAATACGTGAGGAATTTGTCATAAAAACCCATTTAGGAAAACGTACTGTGATAACAGGGAGGCGGGATGCGAGAGGTTAACGCTCGTTCGTCACAGCGGCGCCGACCGACTCTCACCGGCTACTATTGTCTTACACCCGTATTTATAAAGAAGTAATTACTTGTTGCTAAGTAATTTCTTAATTAAGTAATTACTTAAGGTTAGAATTCTTAAATACAAAATCCTATTCTATAGTTGAGTAACACACGTTACTTACTTGAGCAATTGCCCAAGTAATACTCGACGCTTGGTGGTTGTTTCTGTGTGGCAACACTTCTTGACTGCGTTTTGTTTCTTATAAAGGCAAACATAAAGCCTAAATTACTTTTATAAAACCTTACAATAATACTTTTGATATTACTTTATTTTATATTTATAATAGCAATAGCGTTGTATAAATTAGTTTAAATTGTAGAAAGTACAATAATGTCATTTAATTTTGTTGTTACAAAAAACAGGAATGCGGAGAAACAAAACGTTTGACATGATATAACTCTACTAAATTTAAATGTTTACCTTTTACACATGGATTCTATGCCGACATTGTGATCCTTTACTTAGAAAGATTATACGTTCATTTCTGTCAAATAATACCTTGTGATTAAACAAAACCAAAACCGTTTTGTCGGCCAGTTGAATTTTTCTGTTAAGATCTTTCCATGAATCGCGTAGGTAAATTTCAAAACATGACTGAAGAAGTAGTAGACAGGAAGAAACCGTTCTCGAGCTTGGAAAAGGATTTATTTTTAAATATCATACAAAAATATGATACCATCCTAACCTGCAAACAAACAAACGCTACGAGTGCTTTAAAAAAGAAGCAGTCATGGGAGAAAATAGCGGGGGAATTTAATGAATCCGCTATTGTTACTCAAAAGGTAAATATAATGTGTTTTGTATGCTTTTATTATTTACAGATATGTAGTTTCGTTTGTGTGCCATGGTCTTTTCCTATGTGCGCCATGGTCTTTTCCTATGTGCCGTTTTAGTATTATGCAGTTATTTTTCTAATTCCATATGTTTCATTGTTTCAGGCATCTACAAAACAATTATTAAAGCTATGGTATAACATGAAGGCAAAAGCAAGAGAATCTAAAACAAAAGAAAATATTCGCCACTTAACAGGAGGAGGGCCATCTGTTATGGATATGGATCCCATCGATTCTAAAGTCATGGACATAGATAAAAATATCCTTACTAACATTGCTGTGGATATTGATAGTGATATTGATGGTAAGAGATCATACATTAAAAATAACTAGCTGTGCTCGTGCGTATATCAATGCCTTTTTATTATTAGTCAGAAAACTGCAGGCCTGCCCACAACAACTGCCAAAGCTTCTTCTGAATTGTTTTCTACTTATCCTTCAGGATAAATAACTATAAATGCCCATATCACACTAATATTATAAAGGCAATAGTATAGTTCAGTTCAAACTTAATGGCGGTTCGGAAGTTAGCTGTGAGTGACGATCAGCGCAGGTATAATGGTTCAAACTTTATTTTAGCTCGAAATATCTAACGTGTAGCTGCGCAGAACACAATTTTAGATATCAGCAGGGTGCAGAAGACACTTCGTCTAGACTGTATAATGCGCAGACCATCACTCGCAGCTAACTTCAGAGCTGCCATTAGGTTTGAACTGAACTATAATAATATGTATATGAATAATAAGAATAATTTATTGTTGAGAAGTTACATTCAAATTTGTTGATTCCTGGAACTCACACTAGGATTCCGTGTGGTGAGATCCAGGCTCCTTCGTTCTGTATATGTGTAGGTATGTTTGTATGTTTGACACTCAAACAGTTGAACAGATTTCTATGAAACTTGGAACCAGGATAGCTTACAGCCTGGATTAACACGTAGATTACTTTGGATCCCTGAAAAGTGCATTGGCACGCAAGCAAAAGCTAGTAGTACATGTATGGGCTTTTATCATTACATTTTGTGTCATTTTTTTTTCTGTTTTTCAGGGAGCATAGTCATATTAGGGGACAATAACAATGAAGCTTGGTGTAAAACAGCAGAAGCAGCATTGCAAGTTACTCAAGAAAAGGAAATAGAATTCAAAACTCCTATCAAAAAGAGTTATGAAAATTTTAAAAGTAATAAAATAGATATATTAAAGTGTAAAATATTGGAAGAAGAATTAGAATTTAAGAAAAAAATGCATGAGGAAGAACTCAAGATTAAAATTTTAGAGAGAGAACACAAAGAAACTTTGTTTAAAATTGAAATGCAAATAAAACTAAAAGAATTAGAAAAATATGATAAACAATAACTAATATGACACCTTGTCATGTACATTGGTCTTTTTGTGTAAGTAAATAAAATATAATGTAAGTGAAAATATTGGTTTTATTTTAAAATTCATTTAATATGTGTAATAGCGTGAAATTATATTCGCTCGAAGTACCAAACCATCACTGGTACCTGTTGTGCTTGTCGTTGTTGTGTTAGTAGGCTGAACATTATTGTCCACGGTGTTATCAACTTCAAAAATGTCATTTGCTTCTATTGCAATATTGTGGAGCACTGCACAAGCCACTACGATATTGGCTGTTGACAAAAGTTTGGTTGCTAAACCAATTTGTAAGCATGGAAACCGTCTTTTCCATACTCCAAATAAACGTTCTACTGAGTTTCTTGATTTTATTTGCACCTTATTATATCTCTCCTCTGGTGTAGTTCTAGGATTTGAAACCGGAGTCAATAAATGTCTGAAATAAATAATGATTTTTTGTTAACAAATTAGCAATATTGTAGTGAGGTTTTTATGATGCTTTGAAAACCACATGGCACATAGTATTAATATAATTATAGTTTTATCGTTTGTGAATAAAAGTACTATATTATTATTTACCTAGTGCAAGGATATCCTCCATCTGCAAGTAAGACTCCATCAATTTCATTATTGCATAACCTTATATTGAGACGTGAGTTTCTAAAAATTCGGCTATCATGTGTACTGCCAGCCCAACGTACTACTATATCGTATATCTTCAAATTAGGGCCACCAACTACTTGCACATTCAATGAAAAATAGCCTTTTCTGTTCCGGTACTGCTCTGTATGAAGAATACCTCTAGGCTTGGTGATTTTAATGTGGGTACAATCGATTGCTCCTATAATATTCTTCAGTCCAGGTGCTCTGCCAATGCAACCAAGAGATTCAAAATCGTCCTTTGTATTCCTCAAATTTGCAGGAAACTTAATAAACTCTGGTATTAGCAATGCCAATGCTCGACTAACTCTTTTCACTATATTACACACTGTCGATTGAGAAATATGCATGATATCTCCACATACAATCTGAAAGCTTCCAGTAGCATAGAAACGTAAAGCAGTAAGCAACTGACACAGTGGAGTTATAGGAAGCCCTCTTTGTGTCTCTGATTGTAAAGAGTCGGTAATTCTCGGTAAAATCACATGTATCACAACACTTTTGGAGAAACGAAATCTCTTTTTAAAACAATCTTCCGAATAGTCATGAAATGGATCCACATCACGAAAGTAAACTTTGGGATTTCTAGGTTCAGCAACTTCTATCTCCTCTAATATATTATTATCTATATTGTCTACAACAGCAAAAACCGCGTCGATGCTATTCAAAGTTTCCATTTTTTAACCAAAATAACCTCAAACTAGTGCTTATGTCGTAGACCAGAGTACTCTGTCTACGACTTAAGTAAAGGAAATGGTGACTATTACTTGGCTGAGAATTCTAACTTTTGACAGTTCTAACTTTGAGCAATTACTTAACTATAGAATACAAATCATTACCTAAGTAATTACTTTTACTCAAGTAATTACTTTTACTTCTTTATAAATACGGGTGTAATAAGTGCCACGGAATCTTGGTCCTTCCCATCGGATTCCATCGATGAAGCATCCGCCTTTCGACGTGGGCTGCACGCGAAATACTTACGTCTGCGATTAGTCACATAAAACGAATGTTTACATAGCGATGCCAATGGAAACAGATAAGATAAAACCTTGTCTTTTGATAGTAGATTGTCTTTAGTGGTCCGAATGTTTTTGTGACCAAATAACTATGGAAATTACAAGCTTGTTTGGCATGCGCTTGCTTGATAAATTATTGTCGATGCTAACTGTAAATAAATAACTCCGCCAGTCTAGGTATTTGCGTAAGAAGGTATTTGTGGCCTACTTAAAAACTGCAAATATTAAAACGAGGTAGGAAATTATTGACAACAGTTGACTCACAGTACAGTAATATTTGCCTTATTTACTATTTTTATACAACGTTTATTATTTTCGATTAGTGCATTTTCCCATTTAGTGTTGCTAGGCAATAATTCCCTATTCGCTACAATTATAAAAATAATAAAATTGTGATGGTTATATTATTATTGCCAATCTGATCAAGTAAGTAGATAATATTATGGTATTTTTATTAGGTCTTGACCTCCGGTTATGGCATTTTAATAGGTACCATACAGGTTTAATATTTATACTATATATTAGATAAGAACCTTGTATTCTAAACAGTACTAAATGAAAAGCCTAATAAGTTCTACAGATGTATTTTTTATACATAAGGGATCAGATAGTTACTTAGGTCATAGATAAGGTGCTGAGATAATCTGTTGACGATTGATAAACACAACACTAACAATAGCTACCTACTTAGTATAACACTCTAACTGACATCATCTCCGAACAAGAATAATACTTACCTAAGAATACAATAACAAGCATTTGTATGAAATATCTATTGTGCTGCAAGAAGGCTATCTGCCAATTTGACTAATAAACAATACCTAACATCAAATGATTTAATTAATTCTTGTTTGAGTGTTACGAACTGCAATGTGGGTACAGCCTTCAAACAATGCAGGCGAAATGCATGACGTTTGTCAAATTATCTTTACCTGCCTAGTTTTCATTGGTTAATTTTGTAGAAGTTGAGAAATATGCTTTTTCTTTGGTGAATTTACATAATTTACCAGCACATGAAAATATTTAGAACAAAAGTACATGGTTAACAAAAAAATAAAACTTATTATTGTAATGAATTAAACCGTCGTAGGTACTGTGCCACTGCTACGCCAAGGCAGAGACTTTGAAGGGAGCTCCAAAAAGTCATACCTAAATATATATTAGAATACGATGTTCAGCATTTTCACATAAATTTTTAATACTATACCGTTGTTGGTAGAAAAATATTTATCTCAGGCTCCTTACTCGATCTTAATAAATAAACAAAATAAGCAATCCTCTTTGTATGGGTCGCAACACTCAGCTACGTTATTGCTAACAAAAGCGTTGATACAAGCCACAATTCCATTCCAGGCACGGTTCACAAAAGAAAAAACAAACAACCAACAAACATGAATCAAGTTATATATACTAAATTATTTACTGTTTAAAAGAGAATAGAAAACCCGTTCAGGATCGCGGAAATGATCCATGTCTTGTTTATCCAGAAAAGGCAAACGTCAGACGTAACAATACTCTCACCAAAGTAGGTTGAAGTATATCCGATGAAACGCACTGTGATTAATGGTTGTCCGGTGATACGGTAATAAAGAACGGCATAACAGAGAACTCTGTCGAGGTCTATCCTACTTTTGTCCTTCATGTATACTTGACCCACTTATTGTGGCAGTAGGTATTGCCAAAGGCCGTACGCTCGTCCAAGTTTTAATTTGGCGGAAACCGATTTCCGATTGATTGCTAATTTTCTTGCACAGAGATGTTAGGAAATTGCAGTCCCTAGGTGAGGTCATCAAACAAATACCCATCCACCCATTGTGATTGGCTAACGAAGTCCTGCCTCGTTTTATGTCGGATATTAATGGATGTGGATTGTGGGTTCAATCAAGTTCTTTTTTTCCTATCGCATTTATGACCTCCAACTAAATCGTTTTTAATGAAGCCCACGTCGAAAATATCTGATTAAAGATTGTATTTGGGAGCTTAATTTGTGATAATTGATACATCTACTTTTATTATCAAGTATTCTCATGATAGTACCAAAGAACCTAAGCAACTCATTAAAACATAATTTTTCAGAGGTAGATAGCCATGTGTGGAGCCGTATGATCAGAGATAGCAACAATCCCTACGTTACAATTAAAAGTAATATTTAATTCAAGACTTGGATAAAACAAGAACTCTTTGGAAAGTGTGTGTGCAATGCTGACAAGTACTAGCCGGTGAGTGTGTGAGAGTGCGTGCGATGGCGCGGGGTGCCGTGTTATCGTCGACCGTCTTGGTGTCAATTTTGTCATTATTGGAGTCAACGTTTGCGCACTATACTCCTACATGGGCCGTCCACGTACCGGGAGGAAGGGATGCTGCCGATGCTGTGGCCAGCGACTACGGGTTCGTCAACTTAGGAGAGGTAAGATGATCTTAATGTTGCATGAAGCTTCTGTTACGTACGACAGTTTATTTATATTTTTATTTTTTAAGAATATGTTAAATCAATGGACTCACCAAATTATATTAAATATTCGACTTTCATTATCTACAAACTTTGCCAACATTTCGAATAACCTCGATGCTGCCAAGGCCTTATATGACAAAACAATAAAGAACTACACAACACGTACTCGTAGGTCACTTTTGCCCTTAGCGTTAGTATTTATTTCTATTCTTATAGAGGAAATCCGGGCTTGGGTGGTCTCACCTAGAAAGAGAAACAATTATCCTTGTTTCTAGTCATACATTTGCATAACTCGTTACTTCTAAGGCAGTTACTCTAGTTAGTCTAATTTTGAAACTCATTAACTCTGCGCCAGATTTCTATTTCGGTTTCACGCAGCGAAGATTTTGCATTGATCGAATTGACGCATTGTTGAGCCATCTTTTCATCCAATCTTTCTCCAAGAGCTTCAGAATTTGAGTGAGCTTCCAATCTTTCTAGAATGTAGCTAAATTCCTTACTATTACGGGAAGTACCTCTCAATTAGAAATAATGGATATAAATACATAAAGTGTGGGTTTTCATGCCAATGAAACAGAACCGGATTTGAGCCCCACTATGCCGTAGTTAAAACGGTCATTGCCAGGTTACGAGTTTACTGATCCAACCTTGAGCAGTTTATTTAAAATTCCAAATCAATGGTGAGTTCTGCTATTGTTTTTTTAGAACAATTAAAACTGAGTTAATGTTTAGTATCAACCACATAATGACAAATATTTGACATTGACCAAGTACCTAATTAATGAATTGTAAATAAACTTACTAAACTTCTTCAATTAGGTATTGTTTTGTATGGCCACCGGATCGTGCTTGTTTAGTGTAAAAAATAACAATGGCCCATATACCCGTTCAGATATGGCATTGAGCTTTTTCTATTAATCTTCTGTATCGCAAAAACGGTATCCGATAATTGATTTCGGGGAATGGGGTAGGATTATGTATAAAACGGCCGACCGAAGCTATTAGTAAGGTGATTGTAACTAATTGCTAGAAATGAGTTGCTTTTGCGGTTTGTGTAATATGTGAACCGCATCGTTAACACTGCACTGAGATAAAATTAGTGTGTTATTTCGAGGCAAATGCTGCAAACTCATGCGGTATAACAACAGATTTCAGGAAATGTTCCATTTAGCATCGCCGCCCACTTCGCTACAATTCACGAGCTTTCAACATCTTCATAAACACTTTGTTTGAACATACAGATTAATTGTTAAATAACAACGTGCGAAATCCAAATATTTTGCATGCCTACAGTACAGGAGACGAGAATACGTTTTGGAATGCGATTCTAAGCGTATTTCTTGGACTAACTAATAGTAGCCGCCTTATCAAATTATATGGTAAACCGAAATCCGCAACAAAAGAATTAGTATTTTACAGGGTCATTCAAATGATATGCTTGGAAGACATGTTCATTGTCAGAAACTAGAATCCGATTCAATTTATGACTCATACCAGCAAACCATAAATATAGCGACCGAGTAATATCAACAATTAATGTTAACTCATAATATTGTAGTAATAATATATTAAATGATAACTCATAATAATGTAGTTCCTAACGATATTGATTTAAAATATTGATTCTTAAATCTTCCAAAACTTCCAACTCCACGTTTAAAAAGCACGCGAGCAGCGTTGTGATGGGACAAAAATAAACATGTTTAAGTGAACACAGTTATTTATTTAAAGCGACATCTTCATTTGGAATTTCTTCTACTTATGGATATCTATTTATATGCTGGAGTTATTCCTCCGAATAACATAGCTAAAGGCATGGAAGAAAAAAACAAGTCTTAACTCTAATTACAATTTTAAGTAAATTGGTACAAGGAATTCTAGAGAAATTTAGAGGATTGCCTTGGCTGGCTTAAAATACCTTGTGGTTTTCCTCAAGATTCGTCGACTGTATTATCCGGTATTTATATAATACAATCTAAACAAAAGACTGATAATACTGTCCTAGTATTATTGTGTGAAACACAACGTTTGTGCGATGCCAGAAGGAAGAATAGGAGCTTTGAGGCACACTGAGCTGAGGACAAAAGGGGGCTGTCACTCGAACCATCGCTTCCATGTATCCGATAACAAAATGCTGTCGTTGGTGCCAGACCTGGGTGACGTCACACGTTCACAGATACAACACTGGCAGATCTGACGTAATGGAATGTATTGACATTGTTCGCGAAAATGGGTCTTATTTGTTTAACGATAATGTCTACTGAATTTTCTTTAATAAAGCACCATGTGAGTGCAGGATGTAGGTCTTTGTTATGGTCTGCCTTGCTTGGGCGATCAAGCGAAGATCGTTAGCGAGTTCATGTGCCTTATACGTAAGATTTGGGACATCGTTTTATCATATAGCAGCTAGTGGGTATAACCAAAGCAGTTTCGGCCATATTATTCATCATGTCCTTTATTACTACCTTATTTTATTCCGATATTATAGCCCAGTCAAAATATAATTAGTTATTCATTGGTTACATTTTCATTTATTTTGCATAGTAAATCGTGGTCTGCATAAACAAGTACCTATACTGACTTAGTTCCAGCTTTCTGAGAAATACATCTTGTCGATAAATAAACTTTCTTATGTATAACAAAGGTGAACTTTGTCGTAAAGTTTTATAATACGTTAACGAGTTATTTATAGTTTTATCACACACATACATGCACGCAAGCGAGTTGCAGAAAAGTACCGACAGAATGATAAACAGCTTTATTTTCTTAAGGTTATCTAGAGTGTGTGTAACATTAAAGTTGTTTACGCTGAATGTTTTGTTTTTGATATTCCAATTATTGGAATTACATGTATATTTTATAATATCGGTCTATACTTTAACTTTCGTGATAAATTATCATCCATCATCCATTTTAACATAAATTATGATTTTGTTAACTTACATTTTGGCATGGTAGGTTCCAATTTCTATTCAGTTTCTTTCATAATGTTTTCTAGAGCTGGAATATCTGATAAAATTGCACAGGTAGCTGTATATACATATATATCTGATGCAGCCGTGTTGTGTTGTTTAGCTGGCTGACGAGATGCGACAGACACACTCTTGTGTAGGTACATGTGTAGTTGTTTGTCATCATGTGCTACTATTTGGGTTTTACCACCGCAGCTGTAAAATACTCCAAATATCTCTGTCTACTTAACTACACATTATCTCGACCACTAAAATAAATAAATATTATTGGACAGAAGCTTTTACTGGTCATTATTTTATTTCGTTTAATGTTTCTTTGTCTGTTGATTTAGTAATGGAATCTGATTAATGAAATGCATCTGCGAGTTAACGCATTTGAAAATATTTACTGAAAAGAATATATCCCCCTTTAGGTAATTATCTTAAGTGTTTCATTAGCAATAAAGAAATATTTCGGTACCTAATGGTAAATTCTTATGGGTAAAATGTATGGCAACATTTGGGAGACACTTATTCCTAATTGGCTGGCTGAAAACTATATGACGAGCAGAAGATTTATGCGAGTTAGTGGTGAGATAGATTCAAATACAACCCAATTTTTGAGACGGTGGTATTATAAGCCGTCTACTGTCTACTGTCGCATGGGTACTGCTTACATTTATCGGAATAGGTCCTTCGCTATTGTTCGGTTAGACTAGTCGAGGTGCTTCTTTGTCCTCACGGTAAAGGTGTCTGTGTCAGCAGGTTCTTTGATTCTAGATACAAAAATTCTTGTCAAAATGTTTCCCATTTTTCGAAGTAGGTACTTTGTTGTATGTAAGTAATGATTTTAGATGACTAACGCTGAATTTGTATCACTTAATTAATTTGATTAATTAGAGATTGCTGGCTCGTTTTGGCAGAATTGGTGTGTACGAAAACATACTTTATTCAAAATTACGATGTTTTCTTTATGCTTAAGCATACCTAGGTCCTTAAATATGTCTTACTTGAAATATGAATTTCATTTATTTTTGTTATTTTGTTTTGTTTCTTGAAGTCTTTTGATCTTTTAAGTAAATATACTTATCATCCTACTTGAACCATGAAAAAGAAGTGAGTAGGCATAGACAGAATAAATAAGTATGTAACAAGAAATACTTTATTTACATTAAGTTATTTCGCTGTTCGACCGTGGTACCCTACCAAATAATGGGATTTACCGCTTTATAGGAATGCCACGTGCTAACCAGGCAGCGTTTGCTGAAGGGTAAGGAGGGACCACACCCTTTCAAATTCAAGGTTCGTCCCAAGGTTAATATGTCGAGGGTTTACACAATATAACTTTTTTGAAAGAAAATGGTCTTTCAATATTTCCTACAAAAGAAGTCTTAGGGCCTAAGCACACCACGTTTTTTGAACGCGCCGTCGACGCGCGTTTCAGGAATGAGATTCGTTAATTTATTAAAATAATAGACATATACACATAAACACCTATATAGACATATAACAGCAGTGAGACAATAATAGACTGTTATTATTGTTATTAAGTAGGTACATCTCTATTATTTTAATAAATTAACGAAGGTTATTCCTGAAGCGCGCGTCGACGGCGCGTTTAAAAACCCTTTTTTTACTCAACCCCTGTTGAGTAAGGGCCTAAGCACACCACGTTTTTCCATTACTAGGCACCTAATTTCCTTATGTAGAACAAATGTTATTCGGGGTGATGATACGAAGTCCAGATTAAGAGGTTTTGGGTATTTTTTCAATTACCCTGTATATGATGAATTAGGTGTCTAGTATGAATTAGGTAATTAGGTGGCCAGCACATCAAGCTACAACAATCTGTCAAATATCTTTGATAGATTTTCAACTTTATTACTAAGTATAATAAGGGTCATATTCAATTGGGAAAATTTGACAGTTTGGTATGGCTCGATGTGTTAGCGTCTGTACCTACATCATATCCTACTACTATTATAAACGCGAAAGTTTGTGAAGATGGATGGATGGACGGATGAATGGATGTTCGATTGTTACTCTTTCACGCATAAGCGGTTGATCGGAATTAGCTAAAATTTGGCACACATACGTATACACACAACCTTTTTTTTTGTTCATCATCATCATCATCATGTCAGCCTTTAGATGCCCACTGCTGAGCATAGGTCTCCCCCAAGGGGGTTCAGCTATAATCGCCATGCTTGGCCGATGAATGTTGGCGATCGTAGTGGGTGTTATGGTACTCAGAAGGACGCTGCTGCCCATCCTCTTGTCGATAACCCTCTGTCGCCTTCTACGACACCCACGGGTAGAAATGGGGTGGTTCGCGACCGGCACAACACGGCTATTTTTTGTTGCGCCTTGGAAATCCTCAGTGTTCCACCTCTGCCTATGGCCGTAACCTAGCCTAACAGTAACACATAGGTTATTTTTTCCGTTTTTGTGTTCTTGTTGGGTTATTTAGGACTTTAGCTTACTTCTAAACTGAAGACTGAAGTTTACGCAGACCGAAGTTGCGGGCAGAACCTTTAATTAATAATAATAAAAAATATTTCTCTTTCCACAAAGGTAACATGAATGAAGACAAAAGCACCTTTGCAAGAGACTGAAGTCCTTACTAGGAAAGCCCTGTGTTACGGATCTCCAGGGTCCCACCCTGGTGTTTTAGTGATGTAGGTAATGTTCCATGTTCCATTGCAGAAATTTAAAACCAGCAACAAGTATTTTGTGACTTCAATGGAAGAAAGCAAATGAAAAAGGAAAATCAATATAATAATAATAATAATAATAATATGTGGGGACATTTTCACACACGGCCATCTGACCCCAAACTAGGGAAACCCTGTACTATGGGTGTCAGACAGCTGATATACATACACAAATACATTTTTTTTTGTAAATACATACATATATGGATAAACAACACCCAGACACAAGGCAAACACAAGTGCTCATCACACAAATGTTTACCCTGGGCGGGAATCGAACCCGCAACACGCTGCGCAGCAGTCGATCGCTCAGCCAGGCTGTGTGAACTTGGCGCCCGACTTTAAAAAACAATTTTTTTTTTTGGTTAGTTTGATAGATTTCGGTAAGTAGTGGATAGTAGTGAAGATAACTTCGTTTGTAGTTGCACCAAAAAAAAATAAAAAAATAATAAAAAAAAATCATCTCCCGACCTTGAAAAAAAAAATTTTTATCGGCTGTTTCTTATAGTAAACCGTAAGTAGTGGATTGTAGTGCATTTTTTTTCGTTTGTAGTAAAATAAAAAAAATAGTAAAAAATATTTTTATTTTAGGGTATTTTTCCAAAACGATATTTACTACATAAATGCAATTTAAAAGCCTATTCGAATACTAGGAAAGCTAAAACTGACTGAGAAACGATTGCAGAGGTCAATAGTAGCAGGTTTCTTAGGTGCAGTGGAACAGAAGTATACATAAGAAGCGATTAACCCGAGTAAAACTTGTTTCGGACTGAATTCGAAGTTACTTTCGATACAAAGGCACTACTAACGCTAAAACTGACTGAGAAACATTTGTTTAGGATAGCAATAGTATTAGTTAAGTTACTACGAATGATATTCATGTTACTACAAATAACTACTAACGAAAAAAAGTTAAACAAAAAGAAGATACTACAAACGAAAAGAAGTTACTACAAACGAAAAGAAGGTACTACAAACGAAAATCTTTCTACTACAAACGAAAAGAAGTTACTACAAACGATAATCTTCCAACTACAAACGAAAAGAAGTTACTACAAACAAAAAAGAAGGTACTACAAACGAAAATCTTTCTACTACAAACGAAAAGGAGTAACTACAAACGATAATCTTCCAACTACAAACGAAAAGAAGTTACTACAAACGAAAAGAAGGTACTACAAACAAAAATCTTTCTACTACAAACGAAAAGGAGTTACTACAAACGATAATCTTCCAACTACAAACGTAAAGATGTTACTACAAACGAAAATCTGTCTACTACAAACGAAATGAAGTTACTACAAACGAATT
Organism: Charanyca ferruginea; assembly: GCA_947361185.1. NCBI lineage: Eukaryota > Metazoa > Arthropoda > Insecta > Lepidoptera > Noctuidae > Charanyca > Charanyca ferruginea. The sequence goes on along the minus strand of OX376074.1, from coordinate 9,584,803 downwards.
TCTTGTTACTACAAACGAAAAAAAGGTACTACAAACGAAAATCTTTCTGCTACAAACGAAAAGGAGTTACTACAAACGAAAAGAAGTTACTACAAACAAAAATCTAGCTACTAGAAACGAAAGGAAGGTACTACAAACGATAATCTTCCAACTACAAACGTAAAGATGTTACTACAAACGAAAATCTGTCTACTACAAACGAAATGAAGTTACTACAAACGAAAATCTAGCTACTACAAACGAAAGGAAGGTACTACAAACGAAAAGAAGTTACTACAAACGAAAAGAAGGTACTACGAACAAAAATCTTGCCACTACAAACGAAAAGGAGTTACTACAAACGAATTTCTTGTTACTACAAACGAAAACAAGGTACTACAAACGAAAATAAGTTACTACAAACGAAAATCTGTCTACTACAAACGAAATGAAGTTACTACAAACGAATTTCTTGTTACTACAAACGAAAAAAAGGTACTACAAACGAAAATCTTTCTACTACAAACGAAAAGGAGTTACTACAAACGAAAAGAAGTTACTACAAACAAAAATCTAGCTACTACAAACGAAAGGAAGGTACTACAAACGATAATCTTCCAACTACAAACGTAAAGATGTTACAACAAACGAAAATCTGTCTACTACAAACGAAAAGGAGTTACTACAAACGATAATCTTCCAACTACAAACGAAAAGAAGTTACTACAAACGAAAAGAAGGTACTACAAACGAAAATCTTTCTACTACAAACGAAAAGGAGTTACTACAAACGATAATCTTCCAACTACAAACGTAAAGATGTTACTACAAACGAAAATCTGTCTACTACAAACGAAATGAAGTTACTACAAACGAATTTCTTGTTACTACAAACGAAAAAAAGGTACTACAAACGAAAATCTTTCTACTACAAACGAAAAGGAGTTACTACAAACGAAAAGAAGTTACTACAAACAAAAATCTTGCTACTACAAACGAAAGGAAGGTACTACAAACGATAATCTTCCAACTACAAACGTAAAGATGTTACTACAAACGAAAATCTGTCTATTACAAACGAAATGAAGTTACTACAAACGAAAATCTAGCTACTACAAACGAAAGGAAGGTACTACAAACGAAAAGAAGTTACTACAAACGAAAAGAAGGTACTACGAACAAAAATCTTGCCACTACAAACGAAAAGGAGTTACTACAAACGAATTTCTTGTTACTACAAACGAAAACAAGGTACTACAAACGAAAAGAAGTTACTACAAACGAAAATCTGTCTACTACAAACGAAATGAAGTTACTACAAACGAATTTCTTGTTACTACAAACGAAAAAAAGGTACTACAAACGAAAATCTGTCTACTACAAACGAAATGAAGTTACTACAAACGAATTTCTTGTTACTACAAACGAAAAAAAGGTACTACAAACGAAAATCATTCTACTACAAACGAAAAGGAGTTACTACAAACGAAAAGAAGTTACTACAAACAAAAATCTAGCTACTACAAACGAAAGGAAGGTACTACAAACGATAATCTTCCAACTACAAACGTAAAGATGTTACTACAAACGAAAATCTAGCTACTACAAACGAAATGAAGTTACTACAAACGAATTTCTTGTTACTACATACGAAAAAAAGGTACTACAAACGAAAATCTTTCTACTACAAACGAAAAGGAGTTACTACAAACGAAAAGAAGTTACTACAAACAAAAATCTAGCTACTACAAACGAAAGGAAGGTACTACAAACGATAATCTTCCAACTACAAACGTAAAGATGTTACTACAAACGAAAATCTGTCTACTACAAACGAAATGAAGTTACTACAAACGAAAATCTAGCTACTACAAACGAAAGGAAGGTACTACAAACGAAAAGAAGTTACTACAAACGAAAAGAAGGTACTACAAACAAAAATCTTGCCACTACAAACGAAAAGGAGTTACTACAAACATAAATCTTTCTACTACAAACGAAAAGGAGTTACTACAAACGATAATCTTCCAACTACAAACGAAAAGAAGTTACTACAAACGAAAATCTGTATACTAAAAACGAAATAAAGTTACTACAAACGAATTTCTTGTTACTACAATCGAAAAGAAGGTACTACAAACGAAAAGAAGTTACTACAAACGAAAATACAGCTACTACAAACGAAAGGAAGGTACTACAAACGAAAAGAAGTTACTACAAACGAAAAGAAGTTACTACAAACGAAAATACAGCTACTACAAACGAAAACAAGGTACTTCAAACGAAAAGAAGTTACTACAAACGAAAAGAAGGTACTACAAACAAAAATCTTGCCACTATAAACGAAAAGGAGTTACTACAAACGAAAAAAAGTTACTACAAACTAAAATCTAGCTACTACAAACGAAAAGAAGGTACTACAAACAAAAATCTTTCTACTACAAACGAAAAGGAGTTACTACAAACGATAATCTTCCAACTACAAACGAAAAGAAGTTACTACAAACGAAAATCTGTCTACTTAAAACGAAATAAAGTTACTACAAACGAATTTCTTGTTACTACAATCGAAAAGAAGGTACTACAAACGAAAATCTTTCTACTACAAACGAAAAGGAGTTACTACAAACGAAAAGAAGGTACTACAAACGAAAATCTTGCCACTACAAACGAAAAGGAGTTACTACAAACGAATTTCTTGTTACTACAAACGAAAACAAGGTACTACAAACGAAAAGAAGTTACTACAAACGAAAAGGAGTTACTACAAACGAAAAGAAGTTACTACAAACGAAAATCTAGCTACTACATACGAAAGGAAGGTACTACAAACGAAAAGAAGTTACTACAAACGAAAAGAAGGTACTACAAACAAAAATCTTGCCACTACAAACGAAAAGGAGTTACTACAAACAAAAATCTTTCTACTACAAACGAAAAGGAGTTACTACAAACGATAATCTTCCAACTACAAACAAAAAGAAGTTACTACAAACGAAAATCTGTCTACTAAAAACGAAATAAAGTTACTACAAACGAATTTCTTGTTACTACAATCGAAAAGAAGGTACTACAAACTAAAATCTTTCTACTACAAACGAAAAGGAGTTACTACAAACGAAAAGAAGTTACTACAAACGAATTTCTTGTTACTACAAACGAAAACAAGGTACTACAAACCAAAAGAAGTTACTACAAACGAAAATCTAGCTACTACAAACGAAAACAAGGTACTACAAACGAAATGAAGTTACTACAAACGACAATCTAGCTACTACAAACGAAAGGAAGGTACTACAAACGAAAAGAAGTTACTACAAACTAAAATCTAGCTACTACAAACGAAAAGAAGGTACTACAAACAAAAATCTTTGTACTACAAACGAAAAGGAGTTACTACAAACGATAATCTTCCAACTACAAACGAAAAGAAGTTACTACAAACGAAAATCTGTCTACTTAAAACGAAATAAAGTTACTACAAACGAATTTCTTGTTACTACAATCGAAAAGAAGGTACTACAAACGAAAATCTTTCTACTACAAACGAAAAGGAGTTACTACAAACGAAAAGAAGGTACTACAAACGAAAATCTTGCCACTACAAACGAAAAGGAGTTACTACAAACGAATTTCTTGTTACTACAAACGAAAACAAGGTACTACAAACGAAAAGAAGTTACTACAAACGAAAAGGAGTTACTACAAACGAAAAGAAGTTACTACAAACGAAAATCTAGCTACTACATACGAAAGGAAGGTACTACAAACGAAAAGAAGTTACACCAAACGAAAAGAAGGTACTACAAACAAAAATCTTGCCACTACAAACGAAAAGGAGTTACTACAAACGATAATCTTCCAACTACAAACAAAAAGAAGTTACTACAAACGAAAATCTGTCTACTAAAAACGAAATAAAGTTACTACAAACGAATTTCTTGTTACTACAATCGAAAAGAAGGTACTACAAACTAAAAGAAGTTACTACAAACGACAATCTAGCTACTACAAACGAAAGGAAGGTACTACAAACGAAAAGAAGTTACTACAAACGAATTTCTTGTTACTACAAACGAAAAGGAGTTACTACAAACGAATTTCTTGTTACTACAAACGAAAACAAGGTACTACAAACGAAAATAAGTTACTACAAACGAAAATCTGTCTACTACAAACGAAATGAAGTTACTACAAACGAATTTCTTGTTACTACAAACGAAAAAAAGGTACTACAAACGAAAATCTTTCTACTACAAACGAAAAGGAGTTACTACAAACGAAAAGAAGTTACTACAAACAAAAATCTAGCTACTACAAACGAAAGGAAGGTACTACAAACGATAATCTTCCAACTACAAACGTAAAGATGTTACAACAAACGAAAATCTGTCTACTACAAACGAAAAGGAGTTACTACAAACGATAATCTTCCAACTACAAACGAAAAGAAGTTACTACAAACGAAAAGAAGGTACTACAAACGAAAATCTTTCTACTACAAACGAAAAGGAGTTACTACAAACGATAATCTTCCAACTACAAACGTAAAGATGTTACTACAAACGAAAATCTGTCTACTACAAACGAAATGAAGTTACTACAAACGAATTTCTTGTTACTACAAACGAAAAAAAGGTACTACAAACGAAAATCTTTCTACTACAAACGAAAAGGAGTTACTACAAACGAAAAGAAGTTACTACAAACAAAAATCTTGCTACTACAAACGAAAGGAAGGTACTACAAACGATAATCTTCCAACTACAAACGTAAAGATGTTACTACAAACGAAAATCTGTCTATTACAAACGAAATGAAGTTACTACAAACGAAAATCTAGCTACTACAAACGAAAGGAAGGTACTACAAACGAAAAGAAGTTACTACAAACGAAAAGAAGGTACTACGAACAAAAATCTTGCCACTACAAACGAAAAGGAGTTACTACAAACGAATTTCTTGTTACTACAAACGAAAACAAGGTACTACAAACGAAAAGAAGTTACTACAAACGAAAATCTGTCTACTACAAACGAAATGAAGTTACTACAAACGAATTTCTTGTTACTACAAACGAAAAAAAGGTACTACAAACGAAAATCTGTCTACTACAAACGAAATGAAGTTACTACAAACGAATTTCTTGTTACTACAAACGAAAAAAAGGTACTACAAACGAAAATCATTCTACTACAAACGAAAAGGAGTTACTACAAACGAAAAGAAGTTACTACAAACAAAAATCTAGCTACTACAAACGAAAGGAAGGTACTACAAACGATAATCTTCCAACTACAAACGTAAAGATGTTACTACAAACGAAAATCTAGCTACTACAAACGAAATGAAGTTACTACAAACGAATTTCTTGTTACTACATACGAAAAAAAGGTACTACAAACGAAAATCTTTCTACTACAAACGAAAAGGAGTTACTACAAACGAAAAGAAGTTACTACAAACAAAAATCTAGCTACTACAAACGAAAGGAAGGTACTACAAACGATAATCTTCCAACTACAAACGTAAAGATGTTACTACAAACGAAAATCTGTCTACTACAAACGAAATGAAGTTACTACAAACGAAAATCTAGCTACTACAAACGAAAGGAAGGTACTACAAACGAAAAGAAGTTACTACAAACGAAAAGAAGGTACTACAAACAAAAATCTTGCCACTACAAACGAAAAGGAGTTACTACAAACATAAATCTTTCTACTACAAACGAAAAGGAGTTACTACAAACGATAATCTTCCAACTACAAACGAAAAGAAGTTACTACAAACGAAAATCTGTATACTAAAAACGAAATAAAGTTACTACAAACGAATTTCTTGTTACTACAATCGAAAAGAAGGTACTACAAACGAAAAGAAGTTACTACAAACGAAAATACAGCTACTACAAACGAAAGGAAGGTACTACAAACGAAAAGAAGTTACTACAAACGAAAAGAAGTTACTACAAACGAAAATACAGCTACTACAAACGAAAACAAGGTACTTCAAACGAAAAGAAGTTACTACAAACGAAAAGAAGGTACTACAAACAAAAATCTTGCCACTATAAACGAAAAGGAGTTACTACAAACGAAAAAAAGTTACTACAAACTAAAATCTAGCTACTACAAACGAAAAGAAGGTACTACAAACAAAAATCTTTCTACTACAAACGAAAAGGAGTTACTACAAACGATAATCTTCCAACTACAAACGAAAAGAAGTTACTACAAACGAAAATCTGTCTACTTAAAACGAAATAAAGTTACTACAAACGAATTTCTTGTTACTACAATCGAAAAGAAGGTACTACAAACGAAAATCTTTCTACTACAAACGAAAAGGAGTTACTACAAACGAAAAGAAGGTACTACAAACGAAAATCTTGCCACTACAAACGAAAAGGAGTTACTACAAACGAATTTCTTGTTACTACAAACGAAAACAAGGTACTACAAACGAAAAGAAGTTACTACAAACGAAAAGGAGTTACTACAAACGAAAAGAAGTTACTACAAACGAAAATCTAGCTACTACATACGAAAGGAAGGTACTACAAACGAAAAGAAGTTACTACAAACGAAAAGAAGGTACTACAAACAAAAATCTTGCCACTACAAACGAAAAGGAGTTACTACAAACAAAAATCTTTCTACTACAAACGAAAAGGAGTTACTACAAACGATAATCTTCCAACTACAAACAAAAAGAAGTTACTACAAACGAAAATCTGTCTACTAAAAACGAAATAAAGTTACTACAAACGAATTTCTTGTTACTACAATCGAAAAGAAGGTACTACAAACTAAAATCTTTCTACTACAAACGAAAAGGAGTTACTACAAACGAAAAGAAGTTACTACAAACGAATTTCTTGTTACTACAAACGAAAACAAGGTACTACAAACCAAAAGAAGTTACTACAAACGAAAATCTAGCTACTACAAACGAAAACAAGGTACTACAAACGAAATGAAGTTACTACAAACGACAATCTAGCTACTACAAACGAAAGGAAGGTACTACAAACGAAAAGAAGTTACTACAAACTAAAATCTAGCTACTACAAACGAAAAGAAGGTACTACAAACAAAAATCTTTGTACTACAAACGAAAAGGAGTTACTACAAACGATAATCTTCCAACTACAAACGAAAAGAAGTTACTACAAACGAAAATCTGTCTACTTAAAACGAAATAAAGTTACTACAAACGAATTTCTTGTTACTACAATCGAAAAGAAGGTACTACAAACGAAAATCTTTCTACTACAAACGAAAAGGAGTTACTACAAACGAAAAGAAGGTACTACAAACGAAAATCTTGCCACTACAAACGAAAAGGAGTTACTACAAACGAATTTCTTGTTACTACAAACGAAAACAAGGTACTACAAACGAAAAGAAGTTACTACAAACGAAAAGGAGTTACTACAAACGAAAAGAAGTTACTACAAACGAAAATCTAGCTACTACATACGAAAGGAAGGTACTACAAACGAAAAGAAGTTACACCAAACGAAAAGAAGGTACTACAAACAAAAATCTTGCCACTACAAACGAAAAGGAGTTACTACAAACGATAATCTTCCAACTACAAACAAAAAGAAGTTACTACAAACGAAAATCTGTCTACTAAAAACGAAATAAAGTTACTACAAACGAATTTCTTGTTACTACAATCGAAAAGAAGGTACTACAAACTAAAAGAAGTTACTACAAACGACAATCTAGCTACTACAAACGAAAGGAAGGTACTACAAACGAAAAGAAGTTACTACAAACGAATTTCTTGTTACTACAAACGAAAACAAGGTACTACAAACCAAAAGAAGTTACTACAAACGAAAATCTAGCTACTACAAACGAAAACAAGGTACTACAAACGAAAAGAAGTTACTACAAACGACAATCTAGCTACTACAAACGAAAGGAAGGTACTACAAACGAAAAGAAGTTACTACAAACGAAAAGAAGGTACTACAAACGAAAAAAAGTTACTACAAACGAAAATCTAGCTACTACAAACGAAAAGAAGGTACTACAAACAAAAATCTTTCTACTACAAACGAAAAGGAGTTACTACAAACGATAATCTTCCAACTACAAACGAAAAGAAGTTACTACAAACGAAAATCTGTCTACTAAAAACGAAATAAAGTTACTACAAACGAATTTCTTGTTACTACAATCGAAAAGAAGGTACTACAAACGAAAATCTTTCTGAAATTTTATGAAATGGGCGTCATGGGTGTAATATTCATGGTTTTCCGGGGTGCTTTTGCCGAAAAAGAAGTTTAATTCAAAATTCAAGATGGCGGCTATAATGGTTTACGAAATATTTGTCATAGGTTCATTCACACACATTCACTTCATTTTCGGCATGAGTGCCCCCGAAAACCATGGAAATGATACCAATTACAAGTAATTAAATTCCGTGACTGTACAGCGTACATAACTAGGATTTGGAAAAAAAAACAATTATTATCCTTAGATTAAAAATAAATAGGCCGCTAATGGCGCTAGGTCGGTCGACGTCAGGGGCACCCCGAGGTTTGGTTTGGTTCCTTTAAACCCTGCAGACAGAAATAGGAACCCGAGTAGCGGGGCTCCGTCGACCTGACGTCGACCGACATGCCAAATTTCATCAAAATCAGTTCAGCCGTTTCATCGTGAAAACATTACAGACAGCGTTGCTTTCGCAATTATAATATTAGAATGGAAGTATGGATTACCGAGTGACAGCCCTATGAAAGTAGGCAAGAATTTTGAACGATGTTAGGAAGCTTGTCTTCTGCTCGGGTTTTTTTTTTCTTGTGGGACTACCCTTTAAAGCAGAACTTTTCATGTCTAAATATTATTTTACATAACAGCGGATAGCATAAACTTCATTTCGCAGAAAGTTAAACACAACGCATTGAACGCATTGGATTAGGAATTGATGTGACTAAAAAACGTTTTTTACATATCTCATAAAGATAGCAAGAAATTCGTTTGTAGTAACACATTTTCGTTTGTAGTACCCTCTTTTCGTTTATAGTAACAAGAAATTCGTTTGTAGTAACTTCTTTTCGTTTGTAGTACCTTGTTTTCGTTTGTAGTAACAAGAAATTCGTTTGTAGTAACTCCTTTTCGTTTGTAGTGGCAAGATTTTTATTCGTAGTACCTTCTTTTCGTTTGTAGTAACTTCTTTTCGTTTGTAGTACCTTCCTTTCGTTTGTAGTAGCTAGATTTTCGTTTGTAGTAACTTCATTTCGTTTGTAGTAGACAGATTTTCGTTTGTAGTAACATCTTTACGTTTGTAGTTGGAAGATTATCGTTTGAAGTACCTTCCTTTCGTTTGTAGTAGCTGTATTTTCGTTTGTAGTAACTTCTTTTCGTTTGTAGTACCTTGTTTTCGTTTGTAGTAACAAGACATTCGTTTGTAGTAACTCCTTTTCGTTTGTAGTAGAAAGATTTTCGTTTGTAGTACCTTGTTTTCGTTTGTAGTAACAAGAAATCCGTTTGTAGTAACTTCTTTTTGTTTGTAGTTGGAAGATTATCGTTTGCAGTAGCTCCTTTTCGTTTGTAGTGGAAAGATTTTTGTTTGTAGTACCTTCTTTTCGTTTGTAGTAACAAGAAATTCGTTTGTAGTAACTTCATTTTGTTTGTAGTAGACAGATTTTCGTTTGTAGTAACATCTTTACGTTTGTAGTTGGAAGATTATCGTTTGTAGTAACTCCTTTTCGTTTGTACTAGAAAGATTTTCGTTTGTAGTACCTTCTTTTCGTTTGTAGTAACTTCTTTTCGTTTGTAGTTGGAAGATTATCGTTTGTAGTAACTCCTTTTCGTTTGTAGTAGAAAGATTTTCGTTTGTAGTACCTTCTTTTCGTTTGTAGTAGCTAGATTTTCGTTTGTAGTAACTTTTTTTCGTTTGTAGTAACTCCTTTTCGTTTATAGTGGCAAGATTTTTGTTTGTAGTACCTTCTTTTCGTTTGTAGTAGCTAGATTTTCGTTTGTAGTAACTTTTTTTCGTTTGTAGTAACTCCCTTTCGTTTGTAGTGGCAAGATTTTTGTTTGTAGTACCGTTCTTTTCGTTTGTAGTAACTTCTTTTCGTTTGTAGTACCTTCCTTTCGTTTGTAGTAGCTAGATTTTCGTTTGTAGTAACTTCTTTTCGTTTGTAGTAACTCCTTTTCGTTTGTAGTAAATAGATTTTCGTTTGTAGTACCTTTTTTTCGTTTGTAGTAACAAGAAATTCGTTTGTAGTAACTTCATTTCGTTTGTAGTTCGAAGATTATCGTTTGTAGTAACTCCTTTTCGTTTGTAGTAGAAAGATTTTCGTTTGTAGTACCTTCTTTTCGTTTGTAGTAGCTAGATTTTCGTTTGTAGTAACTTTTATTCGTTTGTAGTAACTCCCTTTCGTTTGTAGTGGCAAGATTTTTGTTTGTAGTACCTTTTTTTCGTTTGTAGTAACTTCTTTTCGTTTGTAGTACCTTCCTTTCGTTTGTAGTAGCTAGATTTTCGTTTGTAGTAACTTCTTTTCGTTTGTAGTAGAAAGATTTTCGTTTGTAGTACCTTGTTTTCGTTTGTAGTAACAAGAAATCCGTTTGTAGTAACTTCTTTTTGTTTGTAGTTGGAAGATTATCGTTTGTAGTAGCTCCTTTTCGTTTGTAGTGGAAAGATTTTTGTTTGTAGTACCTTTTTTTCGTTTGTAGTAACAAGAAATTCGTTTGTAGTAACTTCATTTCGTTTGTAGTTCGAAGATTATCGTTTGTAGTAACTCCTTTTCGTTTGTAGTAGAAAGATTTTCGTTTGTAGTACCTTCTTTTCGTTTGTAGTAGCTAGATTTTCGTTTGTAGTAACTTTTATTCGTTTGTAGTAACTCCCTTTCGTTTGTAGTAACTTTTTTTTCGTTTGTAGTAACTCCTTTTCGTTTATAGTGGCAAGATTTTTGTTTGTAGTACCTTGTTTTCGTTTGTAGTAACAAGAAATCCGTTTGTAGTAACTTCTTTTTGTTTGTAGTTGGAAGATTATCGTTTGCAGTAGCTCCTTTTCGTTTGTAGTGGAAAGATTTTTGTTTGTAGTACCTTCTTTTCGTTTGTAGTAACAAGAAATTCGTTTGTAGTAACTTCATTTTGTTTGTAGTAGACAGATTTTCGTTTGTAGTAACATCTTTACGTTTGTAGTTGGAAGATTATCGTTTGTAGTAACTCCTTTTCGTTTGTACTAGAAAGATTTTCGTTTGTAGTACCTTCTTTTCGTTTGTAGTAACTTCTTTTCGTTTGTAGTTGGAAGATTATCGTTTGTAGTAACTCCTTTTCGTTTGTAGTAGAAAGATTTTCGTTTGTAGTACCTTCTTTTCGTTTGTAGTAGCTAGATTTTCGTTTGTAGTAACTTTTTTTCGTTTGTAGTAACTCCTTTTCGTTTATAGTGGCAAGATTTTTGTTTGTAGTACCTTCTTTTCGTTTGTAGTAGCTAGATTTTCGTTTGTAGTAACTTTTTTTCGTTTGTAGTAACTCCCTTTCGTTTGTAGTGGCAAGATTTTTGTTTGTAGTACCGTTCTTTTCGTTTGTAGTAACTTCTTTTCGTTTGTAGTACCTTCCTTTCGTTTGTAGTAGCTAGATTTTCGTTTGTAGTAACTTCTTTTCGTTTGTAGTAACTCCTTTTCGTTTGTAGTAAATAGATTTTCGTTTGTAGTACCTTTTTTTCGTTTGTAGTAACAAGAAATTCGTTTGTAGTAACTTCATTTCGTTTGTAGTTCGAAGATTATCGTTTGTAGTAACTCCTTTTCGTTTGTAGTAGAAAGATTTTCGTTTGTAGTACCTTCTTTTCGTTTGTAGTAGCTAGATTTTCGTTTGTAGTAACTTTTATTCGTTTGTAGTAACTCCCTTTCGTTTGTAGTGGCAAGATTTTTGTTTGTAGTACCTTTTTTTCGTTTGTTGTAACTTCTTTTCGTTTGTAGTACCTTCCTTTCGTTTGTAGTAGCTAGATTTTCGTTTGTAGTAACTTCTTTTCGTTTGTAGTAGAAAGATTTTCGTTTGTAGTACCTTGTTTTCGTTTGTAGTAACAAGAAATCCGTTTGTAGTAACTTCTTTTTGTTTGTAGTTGGAAGATTATCGTTTGTAGTAGCTCCTTTTCGTTTGTAGTGGAAAGATTTTTGTTTGTAGTACCTTTTTTTCGTTTGTAGTAACAAGAAATTCGTTTGTAGTAACTTCATTTCGTTTGTAGTTCGAAGATTATCGTTTGTAGTAACTCCTTTTCGTTTGTAGTAGAAAGATTTTCGTTTGTAGTACCTTCTTTTCGTTTGTAGTAGCTAGATTTTCGTTTGTAGTAACTTTTATTCGTTTGTAGTAACTCCCTTTCGTTTGTAGTAACTTTTTTTTCGTTTGTAGTAACTCCTTTTCGTTTATAGTGGCAAGATTTTTGTTTGTAGTACCTTCTTTTCGTTTGTAGTAGCTAGATTTTCGTTTGTAGTAACTTTTTTTCGTTTGTAGTAACTCCCTTTCGTTTGTAGTGGCAAGATTTTTGTTTGTAGTACCTTCTTTTCGTTTGTAGTAACTTCTTTTCGTTTGTAGTACCTTCCTTTCGTTTGTAGTAGCTAGATTTTCGTTTGTAGTAACTTCTTTTCGTTTGTAGTAACTCCTTTTCGTTTGTAGTAGAAAGATTTTCGTTTGTAGTACCTTTTTTTCGTTTGTAGTAACAAGAAATTCGTTTGTAGTAACTTCATTTCGTTTGTAGTTGGAAGATTATCGTTTGTAGTAACTCCTTTTCGTTTGTAGTAGAAAGATTTTCGTTTGTAGTACCTTCTTTTCGTTTGTAGTAGCTAGATTTTCGTTTGTAGTAACTTTTTTTCGTTTGTAGTAACTCCCTTTCGTTTGTAGTGGCAAGATTTTTGTTTGTAGTACCTTCTTTTCGTTTGTAGTAACTTCTTTTCGTTTGTAGTACCTTCATTTCGTTTGTAGTAGCTAGATTTTCGTTTGTAGTAACTTCTTTTCGTTTGTAGTAACTCCTTTTCGTTTGTAGTAGAAAGATTTTCGTTTGTAGTACCTTTTTTTCGTTTGTAGTAACAAGAAATTCGTTTGTAGTAACTTCATTTCGTTTGTAGTAGACAGATTTTCGTTTGTAGTAACTTCTTTTCGTTTGAAGTACCTTCCTTTCGTTTGTAGTAGCTGTATTTTCGTTTGTAGTAACTTCTTTCCGTTTGTAGTACCTTGTTTTCGATTGTAGTAACAAGAAATTCGTTTGTAGTAACTCCTTTTCGTTTGTAGTAGAAAGATTATCGTTTGTAGTACCTTGTTTTCGTTTGTAGTAACAAGAAATCCATTTGTAGTAACTTCTTTTTGTTTGTAGTTGGAAGATTATCGTTTGTAGTAGCTCCTTTTCGTTTGTAGTGGAAAGATTTTTGTTTGTAGTACCTTCTTTTCGTTTGTAGTAACAAGAAATTCGTTTGTAGTAACTCCTTTTCGTTTGTAGTAGAAAGATTTTCGTTTGTAGTAGCTCCTTTTCGTTTGTAGTGGAAAGATTTTTGTTTGTAGTACCTTCTTTTCGTTTGTAGTAACAAGAAATTCGTTTGTAGTAACTTCATTTTGTTTGTAGTAGACAGATTTTCGTTTGTAGTAACTCCTTTTCGTTTGTAGTAGAAAGATTTTCGTTTGTAGTAACTTCTTTTTGTTTGTAGTTGGAAGATTATCGTTTGTAGTAACTCCTTTTCGTTTGTAGTAGAAAGATTTTCGTTTGTAGTAGCTCCTTTTCGTTTGTAGTGGCAAGATTATTGTTTGTAGTACCTTCTTTTCGTTTGTAGTAACTTCTTTTCGTTTGAAGTACCTTCCTTTCGTTCGTAGTAGCTGTATTTTCGTTTGTAGTACCTTGTTTTCGTTTGTAGTAACTTCATTTCGTTTGTAGTAGACAGATTTTCGTTTGTAGTAACTTCTTTTCGTTTGTAGTACCTTGTTTTCGTTTGTAGTAACAAGAAATTCGTTTGTAGTAACTCCTTTTCGTTTGTAGTGGCAAGATTTTTGTTTGTAGTAACTTCTTTTCGTTTGTAGTACCTTCCTTTCGTTTGTAGTAGCTAGATTTTCGTTTGTAGTAACTTCTTTTCGTTTGTAGTAACTCCTTTTCGTTTGTAGTAGAAAGATTTTCGTTTGTAGTACCTTTTTTTCGTTTGTAGTAACAAGAAATTCGTTTGTAGTAACTTCATTTCGTTTGTAGTAGACAGATTTTCGTTTGTAGTAACATCTTTACGTTTGTAGTTGGAAGATTATCGTTTGTAGTAACTCCTTTTCGTTTGTAGTAGAAAGATTTTCGTTTGTAGTACCTTCTTTTCGTTTGTAGTAACTTCTTTTCGTTTGTAGTATCTTCTTTTTGTTTAACTTTTTTTCGTTAGTAGTTATTTGTAGTAACATGAATATCATTCGTAGTAACTTAACTAATACTATTGCTATCCTAAACAAATGTTTCTCAGTCAGTTTTAGCGTTAGTAGTGCCTTTGTATCGAAAGTAACTTCGAATTCAGTCCGAAACAAGTTTTACTCGGGTTAATCGCTTCTTATGTATACTTCTGTTCCACTGCACCTAAGAAACCTGCTACTATTGACCTCTGCAATCGTTTCTCAGTCAGTTTTAGCTTTCCTAGTATTCGACTAGGCTTTTAAATTGCATTTATGTAGTAAATATCGTTTTGGAAAAATACCCTAAAATAAAAATATTTTTTACTATTTTTTTTATTTTACTACAAACGAAAAAAAATGCACTACAATCCACTACTTACGGTTTACTATAAGAAACAGCCGAAAAAAAATTTTTTTTTCAAGGTCGGGGGATGATTTTTTTGTATTTTTTTTTTATTTTTTTTTGGTGCAACTACAAACGAAGTTATCTTCACTACTATCCACTACTTACCGAAATCTATCAAACTAACCAAAAAAAAAAATTTTTTTTTAAAGTCGGGCGCCAAGTTCACACAGCCGCTCAGCCACTGCGCCAACCGTGTCGTCCAATAAAAATTAAATGATAAATTAATTGATCAGGCATTGGTTTTGTTTAAATAATAATAATATGTGGGGACGCTGTAGTATGGGTGTCAGACAGCTGATATACATATATAAATACATTTAAAACATATAGATAAACAACAACTAAACATAAAGCAAACACAAGTGTTCATCACAATGTTTACCCTGACATGCTTTTTAAGGATAAAAGTCCCAAAAAAATAAAGAAAAAAAAATGTTGTGTGTCGTCAAATATTGTCTGTCTACATAATTATGTTGCAGTTAATTATTTATGTAGTTTGTTCCATCGTCGCCTGCTTCCGTTAATACACAAAGCGGAACGTGCACTCATCACAACTGTCGGCTGGTTGCCAAAATGCGTTGGCGCCGACAGACGGCGACATGTTCAGCGCAAGCCGCGGATCCATAATGGGCTCCTGCCTTTATTGTGCGAGTCATTCACTCAGACTTCTTTAAATACTTTTTAGGTAATTCGGGTGTGAATGTCAATGGACTCGCGAAATGTTTCGAGTAGCTGTAGGCTTAGCATAAGAATTTGATTAGAGTCTATTTTCGATCATTTTGGTTAAATTTTATAAGTACGACAAACAAAATAGTGTAACCCATGGGATATGAATGAAACCTTCAAACATAAAAGAATTGGTAATCTGGACATATCGCATCCAACTCTGGGGGTCAGCCAGTGCCTCCATACATAATGAAAGTGCAGAGGGCACAAAATTATATATGTACTTAAAGTCAAAGCATTTATTTCAATGAAACCATTTACATGCACTTTTGAATTGTCAAGGAGTCGGTCAGTTAGTCAGAGAGTTGAAGCTAGTTGCTCGTTCCAAAACGTAGGTAGGTCTCTATGGAGAAGAACGAGCAAGAAACTCCACGGACACTCTTTTAAATCAAGTTTTTTACAAAGTACTGGTTACATGATTCTTGTTGCTTCTAAATGTGAAATTAAAACAAATATCCAATGCACCTTGGTTTATTAAGACAACAGAGATCAATGAAATCCTCAAATATTCCAATGGTTAATGACAAGCAGGAGAGAATCCGAACATGCTCGCTGGACAGATTACTATACCAGAAAGTATTTGCCGATTAGAAAAGCAGCGGGATATTTTCGACGAGAACACTCAGTGAGGAGCACGACTTCGTAAATTATGGGGCAGATTCCACTGGGAGTAGCACTTTACATGCCATCGGACCCATCTCATCTGCTCATAGTCAGAAAGACTGATCGCAAGATTAAGAAAACAGAATAATAATAATTGCAATTAAATAATCGATCGAATTTACGTTTTGTAACTAGGTACTTTTACTCCGCACCCGCACGCTCATGCTAGGCTCATACATTTCTTGAGCGTGTGCTACTTTTCACTCGGTGATTTATGAACCGTCTATGACTTTGTTTCTAATTAGAAATAATACCTACAGATCAATTAAAGTCACTCACTCACCACTCACCACACACACACACACACACATACACACATACACACACACTCTCTGTTAGCAAATTCGTTGAAATGCTAATAATATCATCTCCCTTTTTTCAAAGTACCTAATTGTAATGATTTTTACCTGACTGCTGAAGGAGGAAGATAATGTTGTGATAAATTTTAAATCATATGTTTTGAATGTACCATTGTACAGTGACCTACATTTGCTGGATACTAAGATTACACAGACAGCACATTTTATTTTTAATTTTTAGCCTTCGTTGCCTTGTTGTATCAGGCCAAAAGCCCCCCTTTCTCCTTTCCAATCCTCTCTATCTAGAGCTAGTGTGGATCAATTCCTCCAATGAACGTCAAGCTCATCTCGCCATCTTCTCTAGGGTCTGCCACGATGTCGATGAACGTTTTCTGGGAGCCACATTGTGGTACTTTTAGCTCACGATATGTAGGCTAATTCACGTAATTTTATGTCGCGCCGATGAAGTTGTAGTGCAGTTGTTGCAGTTAAGTTCAAGTTCGAGTGATAAACGGTATTCTTGTAATCTTTGAACTGCGCGTGAGCTGCGCGTGAACTGCACGTCAACTGTACTACAACCAAACTCTACCAAACTTACTTACGGTGTAGCCACGAGAGAACAAATATCGATCGAATACATTACAGTGAATATGACTTTAATATGATATTAAAATAATACCCCAGTAAATTTAAGTGCTTTTTAACTGTCATTTTGAGACGTCGAACGAATAGTGGAATACCGATCATGTTGCGTTCCGAAGCACGCACCAAAGTTGCGCAACAATAGAATGCCGTTATTGCGCTCGCGTGACGCGAACTTGACGAGAGTGTGTCTGACAGCTGTAGAGAATACGAAAATCGTTGTTTTGATTGAAACTTAACTGCAACTGCACTGCAACAGCACTTATTTAGTTATGTGAATTAGCCCACTGATCGACATGCATGGCCGGCCCATTGCCATATTAGTTTAACGTGATTTAGAAATTGTTAATTGGCTCGTTTTAGCATAAATAAGCTTTATTATCTTAGCGATGTAATAGGTAGATGTGTACTACTTAAATATAAATGGTGCCGATTACATGAATTGATTCACCAAACACGTTCCATACCCGCGACAAATATTCATGAGTCGACTAAGCACCGAATAGTTATTTATGGATGAAGTTCTAACAATACATACGATACCAGTGCGATGGTTGATAAATCGCCAAACTAACAAGAAATAGTTAAAAATGATTGTAAAATTCAAAAAGCAATTGTGAAAGATTCTCAAACAATGAACTGGTACGGAATGAGATTTGGTTTTCTTTCAAATCCGTTCTGCAGTCGAACGCGGGGTGAGGACGGGCGGTTGTCACGACTGCCTTTTGTAAGGGGCAATCGTCGTTGCCTTAAACGTGCTCCCTAGCTGGAGGGTAGAGGGGGTCGGGAGGTAAGAGGGGCGGAGGGGCATCTGCTTTTGTGTGTCTGCGGCTTTATCTCCAAGCAGCCACAAACACAGTCTACAATACCCGGCCTCCGTTAAACCGATTGCATTAACTCTACTAAGAAATAACCGCTCCGCAACGACGAATCACAAAAGATATTGCGACAAACTATAAGTTTCTTTTGCTTTCCATCAGAATCACTGAGGCTAATTTAATTTAAAACGAATCATTCATTGTTAGGACCAAAGTTAAGTAGATAACAAGTTGGTTGAATTTTGAAAATTGTTTTGTTTTGACAAAAGCAACGTTTAATTCAATTATAAATGGAATCGTAGATCTCGCTTTTGTTGGAATTTGTTGCAATATCGTAATGAAAATTCTAAAAGTTGTGATCCAAGAATGAACTGTGTTTTTATCTTTAAAGTAAATATAGCTACCAGACGAGTGTAAAGAACCACTTAAACGAAGCTCAAAGTTACGTGTTCATGTTTACTTGCTCTCTACCTTACCTGTGAACCTTCTGGTTACGGAAATATTACAATAATACTAGCTGACCTGGCAAACTTTGTTGTATTGACAACAATTTGTCAAATTTGTTTGAGATTTTTAACTTTATTACAAAGTTATAAAGTTCTTATTCATTTAGGAAAATTTGACAGTTTGGTATGGCTTGATGTGGTCACGAGCAAAAACATGTAAACAGTTGGTCTCATTCGAAACTGATTTTCTCCTAAACTATTGATTGAAATATGAAATAATATTTATTTTACACTTTGCCTAGAACTAGTGGGAACAATCCGAACTAATGGGACTTTTGGTTAGCACTAGTACAACTTTTTGATTTATTTCCAAATAGCAGTAGCTCTACTTTAAAAAATGTATTGCCAAACATAGTTTTGTCTCACATCAGGTTTAAAGTAAACTTAAATATGATACACCCTAATGAAACAGGTCCTGAGGTCCTAGTCCATAATAAATCCTTCTATACAATACCGGAAGCGTAGCCGGTAATGTGTGTAAAAGAGAGCAGGGAAGAAGGCTGTCAAGTTGACTTGATTGACTTCTGTCATTGTATAATTTAGCAGCAGTATTTCAATTTTGTGAATGTGAAAGTCTAAGTCAAAAGTCAAAGTCAAATCATTTATTTCAATTAGACCATTAAAAAGGCACTTTTGAACGTCATAATAAAAAAAAATAAAGTTGATTCTAGTTGCCCATTCCAAAAGGTAGTTTCGTATGGAGAAGAATGGGCAAGAAACTCCATACTTACTCTTGTAAAAAAAATGTGTACAATATTTTGCATTTACAGTTTACAGTTATATAACTATACGTGAATACGATGGACCTTGCAAAAAACACCATATTGAAGTATGTACAAAGTATTACAAGATAAAGAATGACAGCTAAGTTGTATACATAGATACATAGTGTTCACATATTATTATTTACAATTATTGTAAAAGTAGACAACCACTCCATACATTTCAACAAACTATCAACCTATGAACCAGTGTGTGACCCAAAGCAAGAATTAAATATAATGTATATACTAAGTATAAATTAAGTAGTTTTAATTAGCAATCCGTTTGATTTTGTCTAGACTGCAGATTGTCCTATGGAGCCCGGACCAGCATGTTTCCAAGCATTCTTATCATGGATATAATCCTCTAAACTGTAATATGCTTGTTTACAGAGTGTACTTTTAATATATGTTTTAAATTTTCTTTCATTTAGTTGCAATATATCACTAGGAATTTTGTGAATATCATGGACCCATTTATTAAGTAAATTATATGTATTGTTTAACATAAATGAACATGGCGGTTGAAAGTATTGTCATGCTCACTTGAACATCTCGCTGATGGTGGCGCGTGCGTCATTCGGCTCCCTTCAAAATGGTTGAGCTGAACGGTGCTAATCCACGCATCATGTTCGTGAACGGGCGCTATCAGTAGAGATTGGTAAACTCTTAACTGCCATGGCTTTTATCTTGATTTTTGTTTTTTTTTTCTTATTTATTTATTTCCATCCTTACATCTACCATTACAGTTTCCCAATGCGGTAGTGCAGTTTTCCCTAACAATTCCAATTTCCTTATATTAAATATACTAAGTCTATTACTACTACTATAGGTATTAAGTACTAAGTTTATTCCTAAAAAAAATTTTACACTTCATTACACACTGCATGTTTTGTATTGCTCTTTACCTGCATTGTTTTCACATATAGAAGCAACATGAATAATGTAACCAAGTATTTTGTAGAGGGCACGGTCTTGATTTTTTGACGTGACGGTTAGAATGTTATTTAAGATCACTGGTGATTGTTTAACTATTGTGTCTGCTTAACGGACAGTTAAGCTCATAACTGTGTGAAATACCTTTTTATTATCCCACTTCTGGGCATAGGTCTCCTCCAAGGGGGGAAGGTTATTATAGATTTATTAGCCTTAAACCCAGTGCAAGCTGAAAGACCACACTCACAACATTTTAATGACTATTAATATGTTGTGAGTAAATTTATGAAGTTCGAATCTTGTTTAGAGAACTTCTTTATACGTTTTTAGTTGTAAAATAATTGAACACCAATCGTTCCTTCCTTCTTTTGTTTTACTAGCATTGTGCTTTATAAATGACTGTTCTGTTCTTCCATCGTAAAACCCAGGTACACAATGAGGTTCCTAAACCATACTATTAATTAATTAAATCATTTATTTCAAGTTTGCACTCATATAAGGGTTAGTAACAATGTTTACCTAAAGCTATAATAGTAAATTCCAATTCAATAATTTATCAAAATAATTAAAATAGTCAGCATTCAATGAAATTAAATTAAGCCGCAACCGCCATGCTTGGCCAATGCATGTTGGCCATCGCAGTAGGTGTTATGATACTCAGACTTCAGAGACGCTGCTGCCCATCTTCTGGTCAATATCCCTCTATCGCCTTCTACGACACCCACGGGTACAATTGGGGTGGTGCTATTCGCGACCGGCACGGCACCACACGGCAGTTATCAGTCAGTTAGTCAGTTTATACTACAAATGAAAAAATTGTTCAGGGAACAGATTAATTAGTACCTACATAGTTCATAGGATCCATTTCTAACATTGATTTGGGTTGGCGAGGCACATTCAATCAGATCGGTAAGGCTTTCAATTTACATAGATTAATGGTGTTAAAATTTAATTTAGACAGAACAGGGTCACTCCATTCGAATCCTCCATTCTTACTTTTACAATTGAATAATATATTTCACTAAGTGACTGGACGAAGATTAGATAGGTACTGGGGTTAACTAACGGATTATTGGAAGAAACTTAGTAATTATTTATTTCGTGTAACGTAAAGTGGGACGTACATATTTAAGTAATAAGGTAAAATTTTAATTGTTAGTAAGTAATCAAGCTGATTAACGGCACGTGTAGCGATGTGACTGTACGATTGGTTGTTGTGATGCGGGTCTCGAGTTCGAATATTTCATTGAACAAATATGTGTACCTATGACCTATAGGTTCCAGGTTCAAATGTTCATGTGACTTTACATTTTTGTAAACGTGCCCACGATACAAAAGAAACTCTTAGCACACCCGCATGAAGTGTTTCATAGAAACAAAACGACATAATTGCCTACACTACTACTAAAATAACAGACTGTACAGTTACGTGCGTGTGTGTGCGTGTCTACACGCCGCTCGAACAAAAACGCAGTTCCCAGAGCAGTCGTTGGACGCGGGGAGAGGTGAGGAACGTTTCCAGAGGGGGGCAGAGCGTGTTGCTACTGTACGGTACCTAGTACTAACATTTATACTGTGCTCTTTATCAAATCAAATCAAATCAAATTTTTAATTAAGCTTGGTATATCTTTATTACCACCAGTGTGTGGCAACGTTGGACGAGGAGCTCCTGGCTAAGTAAATGCCGGACAGATCGATCGGTCAAAGGTTAAGCTACGCTTACCGCGGTTAGTCTGTGGATGGGTAACCATCCATTTCATACTGAGTTCCCTCCGTGCCTCGGAAAGCACGTAAAGCCGTTGGTCCCGGCTGTCATTCGTAGATCTTTGACAGTCGTTAAGGGTAGTCAGAAGCCAGAAAGTCTGACAACCAGTCTTACCAAGGGGTATCGTGTTACCCAGTTACTGGGTTGTGGAGGACCGATAGGCAGTCGCTCCATGTAAAATACTGGTATTCAGCTGCTACCGGTTAGACTAGAAACCTACCCCTGCCCTTGTCTGTGTGTGTATAAGTGTGTGGCAACGTTTTCTTAATTAAAAAAAAAACAGGCCAAGTGCGAGTCAGACTCGCGCACGAAGGGTTCCGTACCATTATCTATACAACATTAGACATCGAGCAAAAAAGGGCAAAAAAATCGCGTTTGTTGTATGGGAGCCCCCCTTAAATATTTATTTTATTTTGTTTTTAGTCTTTGTTGTTACAGCGGCAACAAAAATACATAATTTGTGAAAATTTCATCTGTCTAGCTATCGCGGTTCTTGAGATACAGCCTGGTGACAGACAGACGGACGGACAGAGCGAAGTCTTAGTAATAGGGTCCCGTTTTTTACCCGACTGCGCCAGAAGGAGGGTTATGTTTTTACCCTTTGGGTACGGAACCCTAAAAAGCTACAGATTTTTTGTTTTTTTTTTAATGCACGTTGTAAATGGCCAGTACGCTGTAGGTAGTAGGTCTAGTACAGTATGTCTATTCTGTTACAATCTCCCTCGGTGAACACCTAAGTGAAGTGAGCTGTCATCCATCCCGATGCTAGGGATTGATAAAGCAGACGGACGGATGACAGCTCACTTCACCTTGGTGTTCACCGAGGGAGATTGTAACAGAATTGCACTACAGCTTACAATCACAAACACAACTCAACTAATGAACGTATCCACTGATTGCTTCATTAGATGTCTCGCCTCTTTACTCGTTTCAGTTTTATCTCTCATAAGTACAAGACTTACAAAACAAACAAACTTATCGTTACATAGATGAAATCAGTGAGAAGTTTTATTGTTGCGATTTATTACCTGCTTACTATGGTGTTTGTAGTTTTATTAGGCTAGATTGGAAATAAAATGTGCTCTGAGAAATACATTAGCGTGACACACGTATTACATAGTAACTTCTCTAGAATAGTCTGGGCCCTATAAGAATATCAGCGCTGTGACGTTTTTAAATGTTACAGCACAATGCTGAGATAGGGGCCTTTTGGCATCGTACAGGACCGATTTCGTTTCTTATTTATTTTTTTATTTTTTTTTATTATGTAATAATACTTAAACCTTGTTGTTATTTGTGTGTTTCGTCCTGTGTGGGCCAATAAATGATTTTTCTTTCTTTCTTTCTTTCTTTCTAATAGTGTAGCAAAACGTTATCTAAGGAAACCGATTTTTTTTTTATCTACACGGTGGAATACATCGCGACACAGATACCATTGATTTTGTATAAGATTCTAGACCACGCAGCGGTAACTTCTTATTGTTGGTTTATAAATATAAGAAAAACACCGTTTATAGTTGCGAGACTTCCGGGGTCCAGCGCACATTTACGGATACGTGCCATACGTCTGCAATACCTTGACATCAGATAAAAATTCCAGAGCCTCAAGTCTGCTATTACAATAGTGTCAGAATGGTCTATCATTGATTTCATAATAGGGTATTACACCCCTTTTTGAAAAGTGTCTCAATGAAATTCTGTAGTGCTAATATGATACCAAAAAAAACTCAAAATTTTTATTCAATCGATAAGTGTCATAAAAAACATCTAAATTTTAAAATTTCGCGCGTATTTTGACGAAAACGCCTCTTACTGGACGCCATATTGCTCAGCGTAAATGACGTCAGTTCGTTTTGTATCAAATGAGCTCATATTAAATATGATAAATGTATACTATTTAAAAATAATTAAAAGCATATTTTGTAATAGCTGTAATAATGAAAAAATTACGTTGGTTACGAAAATAATAAAAGTACAAAGCCTATATTACGCCAATCGGTTGACTGACAGTTGACAATTTTTTGTTTACACAGCCGTACGGCGTAATGACATGACCGTTACTATTTGAGGGTGTTTTATAACAGATTAAAAATACTGAAAACTTTGAATTGAATTTAAAAATTTGTTTTGTTATTTTATGAACTAAAAGTTACATTTTCCGACTGCTTTATGTCTAAACTGTCTCAATAACATAATTATAGATTTTTTCTCGTATAGAGTAAAATACCCTATTGTTGATTTTTACAAGTTTGGTAATCTACTAATATATTGGCGTCATTATGACTTTCCAACGGTCAACCACTGACACGTCATTGAAAGAAATAATATAGGATGGTAATCTCGTACAAAATGACAACTGAATTTGACAATTCCTTTGATCAGTAACCTACCATTAGAACGTCATTGTAGTCAGTGCTTTTAATTCGACCGACCAATGATCGACCATTATGAATTTAGTAGATTACGAACTCAGGTCTTTTGATGTCAATCTACGCATTATTTGACTAAAGAGTACCTAATAGTCGAAAAAAGTGAAGTTTGGTACTTATCTGATTTACAACTAACATCTAGCATGAGTACGGTCCGGTATTCATTTACATAAGAGCTTACCTACTTGAATTTTCTGTATAAATGGCAAAGACGAAAATAAACAATGATGTCTCCTTGCGGCAGAATATTTGGAAAACATTTTCCAAACAAAAGGTACCTAAAATGGTAGGTATTAGGTTACGTAACAAAGCAGGACTAAAGGTAAGCCTACAAATCTTTTGACAAAAACATTTTTTTATTATGTAGGTAGTCTTTTATCAAAAAAGACTAAGCCACAGATTTTGTATTCTGTAAGGTCTGGTCTCAAATTTATCTTGGCTCCGTTGACCCGGTAAATTGTCGTCTTAACTTGAGGGAACCATTTATTTGCGTTTAGTCTCGATACTAGGCTTGTCTTATATTATGCAAACGAGTTTTCATTCGGTCCCTGGATTTGGGACGAAAATGGAAGCCTTCCAGCAAATCTTACAAAGAAGACAAATCAAAGGGGTTCAATAAAGCTCGTTCATATTCTTCTCTGAGAATTTGCGGCTTATGTCGAAACTGTTGTCCCATAAAGTGATTCACTGCTTGTTATCAGTCTAGCGTCTTGTTCTATAAGCCTCATACAAACGTTATTCAATTCAGGTGAATCTTGTTTTTGTAGCTAAGGGATTTCAGAGAAGAATGGCGAGTCTGATGTAAATTGGGACCCACTGGTAGGAGTATCGTGCACTATGTAAACTTATGTACATTTAGAACTACGTAAAATTAGCAAAAAACAAATGGATAATAATTGGAAGAACTTGGGAGTAAAAAGATATGCAAGGTTAAAGATTATAACCCAAAACGAATCTTAAAGTACTTACTTAATCATAGAATATGTTTTTACCTAGGAAGAATGTGTTCAATCACAAGAAATATAGCTCACTAGCGACCCGACCCGGCTTCGCATGGGCATATTCCTCGATAAATGGACTATCCAACACAAAAATAATTTTTCAATTTGAACCAGTAGATCCTGAGATTATCGCGTTCAACCAAACAAACAAACAAACTCTTGAGCTTTATAATATTAATATAGTATATATAACCCTATAGGTAAATAGTGCCAATGTTATCCATACTAAATTATAAATGTGAATGCGAGTTAGTTACGCTTTCACGGGTAAAATACAGAACAGATTTTGATGAAATTTGGTACAGGCTAAGCTGTCATTTTTTGGGATTTACCCAAAAAAGGACAGCTTAGCCTGTACTGTATAATCCTCCACTTCGTTTGCATTTCCGATAACCGACATTCACGCCGAACAAATCGCGGTCAAAAGCTAGTTATTCATATAAACTTACTTCTTGCCATTCTTCTATCGATAAACCGTCTTTGTCATTAAGTATAGGTTTGTTTTACGTCCGAGCTCCTGATGATTTGTGTTTCTTTGTGTAAACTATACATCATCATTACAAGCTCTTTAATTCGTGGCCGGTTCAACATACATAACTTTACATTGTAAATAAAACTGGTTTGGAATCCCCAAACATTTTGAAGGTCAGACGGCAGTTGCTTACCAAATACACGTGTAGTTATTATGCATGTATACTTAGTTGCCAACTGCCCAAACAATGTGCACAGTGCATTTACAAAAAAAAGGAGACAGTTTTTCATCAATCACAGAAAGTTTTCAATCGAAGTGGGACTCACAAGCCGATCGGGCATGGTTAAGCTACAGTCACTCAGTCCGTTGATGGGTGACCATCCAGTTCATACCAAAACCCCTTTGTGCCTTGGAAAACACGCGTACCCATTGGTCCCGACTGTCATTCGTAGATGAGTTTTGACTATCTATGAACAGTCGTTATGTGTAGTCAGAAGTTAGAAACACTGATATCCAATCTTACCAAGGGATATCGTGTTATCCAGTAACTTGGATGTGGAGGTCAGACGGCCAGCCACTCCATGTGGTATTCAGCTACATTCATTTAGACTGTAACCTAAAACAAGGCCAGACAGATGGTGACAAAAACTTCTCAATCGTTCGCTATCCAATACCGAATCTTAGATCAATGCTACATCGAAAACTGTTGTACCACCATTAGCTCTCTGAAAGGATAGAATCATCATCATAATTCATCACAAAACCAAACAAAACAATAATCGAAAGGAACGTAAGTTATAAAAAGCCAGTCGTGTTGTCAGTATGTTAGGGGAGCGATTACGAGTAGATAATAAGGTGGTTCGACATTGGGTCGAGATGAAAAAAACTTGTACCTGCCGTTGTCCTAATGAAGGTCGATGTTGGGAACAGACAAATTATTACGTTCGCCGGATGTTGAGTCATACATTACAAAGGTAATCAGTAAATGGCGGGCCATTTGAGAACTATTCCTTTTTTTGTGTCTTCTGCAAAATGGTTCTGGCCGAGTAAGCTTTCAAGTCGTGCGATTTTTTCATCTTTTTTTGTTTCTATGGCATCTAGTATTCAAGAGGAGTTTGATAAAATTAATTCTATGTTATCTACGTTAGTTCCAATGTTAGCAGGATTTGAAATTTTAAGAAAATCTGTTGTAACATTAAACTTTTCCTAACATTAATTATACTGTTAACATTCATCGTCGTGTTCAAAAATAAGGTAGGTAATTAATTATCTAAGGTAGTTTAGCTTTTTTTTTCAAAAAAGGATTAGTGGCCTGTTCGAGGACCCGTCCCATGCGCTCGCGGTAGGTCGTACGCCGACATAATAATAAGTCCATTTGAAACAATCTGCCTCCATCTCTTTTATTTGCTTTAGTCCGTTGTGGCCGCCCCGTTCTTTTTCTTCTTTTTGGCCACCTCTTGCCTTTTATTCTATACGATTATTATCACTACGTCCAGCTGGTTTAATTTTGCTCGATGCGGCTGACTTTATTTTTTTTCATTGTATCTCCTGTTTAAAATATTTTTAGTACCTGTTGTAAATATTTTGACTAATTATAGTAAACAAGTCTCAAGGTTAGGAATCATCAATTTGCTATCTTGCGATCTGTCTTTCCTTTTACAGTCTATTTACTTATCTAGTTATTTATTCTATCTAAAGCTCTTTTTCGCAATTTTTTGTAAAACATCAATACATTCTAGTCTAGGAATCTGTGAATTAATTTTAATTGGTGGCACGTAGTTCTGTAGGTACCTCTACCTACACCCGCTAGATATTTAATCATTCAGCCAAGCTCACACCTCATTATAAACAAGTACGAAGCATTAATTAAAACACGTAGTTTGCATATTTTCTGATAGGAAATTAATTAAACTTTTGATGAAAGTTAAAAGTGGGTTCCATCACAAAGGATGGATTGTGCTTCCGTGGCTCTAGGAATTAAATTCTTGATTATGGGAGCTATCATTGAGGGTAATTAAATTATAAAGGTGTTCGAAATTAATCGAAAATATAAAATATTTTCATACACTCATTTACAAACTAATTTCCGTAGTAGGTAGGTGTCAAGACCATTATGATAAGAATGAAAGCGTAATTGGATATGCATCCAAATTTTCCATTACAATTTACGGCATATTTTACCTTTAGCACAAAGTAACTCCCACGCCCAAATTGTCTATAAGCTAAGGGCCTTATTACAAGATGATTTTGATAAATTACGTTGGTCCCGAGCTAGTTGGTACGGAACAAACAAAATAATGAAGTATTAACCTTATTAAAGTCAAATTGGATTTCCTTAATCTGAAGGTTAGTTTGACGTCAGATATTCAGATTACTGGGGTAGACAATGCTCCTCTCACTGTCAGAGTGAACAGTAGAGAATCAAGAAAAGCTTTAAATATGGATGCATTTTCAGCTACGAACATCTGTTGAAACGTTTGTTCAGGCCTTAACTTTAAATCCAGAATTAATTCAAGAAGACACGAATCGTGAAATGTCACATTTGTCTCTGTCTTTTGTTTGACAAATCTGCAGGAATTTATTTCATTGCTTTATGCAATTTCTATGCAAGTATATTGTATTTTAATTTGTAAATTGTTTGCTTGATAATCAGGTCATAATCATGTCACTCTTTAGACGCCCACTGTTGGGTATAGGTAGGTCTTGGGGTTCAGCCGTAATCGCCATGCTTGGCCGATGCATGTTGGCGATCACAGTAGGTGTAATGGTACTCAGAAGAACGCTGCTGCTCTCCTCTGGTCAATATCCTCTGTCGCCTTTAACGACACCCACGGGTAGAAATGGGGTAGTGCCATTCGCGGCCGCCACCACACTTATAGATAGGCTTAATAGACGGATAATTAGGTACGTTCAGAATATCTTGAAAGATAGAATAGGTACCGTTGCCAATTTATAGTCCACGTCTTTGTCGTTTTCAATCAATCCTTAGAAAGTAGATTGCAGGTATCTATTGTTCTTCAGACATCAACAATCTCATAAAATGTACATTGTTAGAATATCGGCTTTTGTAATTACTAAAAACAAATGGAGGTAAGTATCTACTAGAATCTATTCAAAACAATACCCATTGAATCCACCTTTGTTATTCTTGCCATATACAGGTTGATGATTTGTATGAAACTCATGATTAAAAACAACTTTTATTATGGGAACAAACTGTGGAACATGGAAATCAGCTGTTTCGTACTAAACTGTATTATGTCATCATCATCTTTCTGACCATGTCCCATGTTACTTAGGGCACAGTATAAGTATTAGTATTACCGTACCTACAGTAACGACACGCACCGCCTCCTGAAACCATTCCTCACCTCTCCCCGCGTCAAACAACTAGCTCTGGAAATTCCGTTTTTGTTTGCGCGGCGCGTAGACACGCACAATCACGCACATATATGTATAGTCTATTATTTTAGTATTAGTGTAGGCAATTATATCGTTTCATTTCTATGGAGTGTCGCGGGTGTGCTTAGAGTCTGCGCAACATGTTTTCTTCTTCTGTTTTCTGACTCCTTTTTCATTCATATCATTTATTATTCACACAATCCATCTATGTTTTCTTTGAATTTCCTCTGTCTATTCATCCATTAATATTTATACCTGTTTTGGTCACATGCGTTTCATCCCTTCTGTCCGCATGCCCATACCAAATCTAACTTATCTGTCACTTGGTGCCACTTTCAAACTTCCTCTAATATTTTCATTTCTTCTATTCTGGTCACTCACACATATATCTCAACATTTTCATCTCCACTACATGCAATCTTTTTTCATTCATCTTCTTCACGGCCCAACATTCCGATTTATACAGTACGACAGGTCTTCTCACGGACTTGTAGATTTCTTTTCCTTTAACTTGAGTGATCCGATGAACTATGTCAACACGATGAAAATGTATTAAATAAGTAATGTATATAAGTAAACTTAGTGACTTAACACTCAGCGTGTACCTATATTCTTACGCTTCATCTTGGTTCAGTTAGTCTTGCAGTTTTAATAAAACTTGACATCGGCACGTGCGTGCGACAGACCCGTTGTCTATGAACCTGTGGTACCGCTAATTAATTATCTGTGCTCGCAACTAGTAGTGCAGAGATGTCGAACATTTCTAAGATTGCCATATTAGCTAATAAAATAAAATAAATATGGCCGAGATTAAGTTTCATTATTTGAAAAAGTTTAGCAAAACTTTAAACCAACTAAATTATTCCAAAATAAAACCCAAATTAAATAATGCAGTGCCCTGTAAAGTAGGTACCTAAAAGACATGAAGATTGTATTGTACTTTTCTCATTTTTGTTTGTATTTGCATTTTTGATTATAATGTTTGTTTTAATTTTTCATTGTCTTTTGTTACGTTTCTAATACATTTAGAACAACGCTTTAGTATGTAAGTGCTAATGTACTATCTATGTAGTTCTTCCTGTAAGTGACAAATTTACTATAATCCAAACGAAAGGTTTACCTCATTATATGTATGTTTTTAGCCGATAAGTTGTTGGAGTACCTTTAAATAATTAAATAAACAACAAAAAAAAAATCGCTGCCAAAACCTAGTGTGCCGTTTTTATTGTACAATCAATGCAGTCCGAGAATCTTCTGTTACGTGCCATAGGTGTGGCATCCCTGTTGTGTAGTGGTTCAAATGGGGAGGGATGTACCTACGTAATTACTTCGCGAGTCCGTTTGTCATCTAATGAATTAAACTGTTAGTGACATTCGTACTTAGGATCTTTGTCTAATATGACTTGAGAAATGTTGGGACTCTACAATAAAATTAAAACACATGGAATTTGAGTCTGTTTAATTTAGTCTGCGTTAGGGGTCCGAGATCGGGAAAACGATACGCGGTGCTAAAAGATAATTTGCAAAATGTCTAATACACATTTCGCAAATTGCAAGTTAATTGACTCATTCAAATACCTACACAATGTGTATACACAATGTGAATACACAATGTGTATATGAATGAGTCAATGAACTTGCAAAAGTAATGAGTTTAGTTCTAGCATAACGAGAAAATCCACGATGTCTTAATAATTCAATTAATTAACTAGGTACCTATTTCAATATGTCAAATAACAGTTCAATGTACATGTCAAGCCTATACTTAGAGTAGATTTAACATTAGTCAGCGTTAAATTGCCAAACTTCTTACAATTACTCTACTAATCTTCTTTATAGCAAAACTCAACTCAACTGTCAATAAAAAATATATGAAAAAATGAGACAGATATACTACTTCATCATCATTATCTGTCTAGCCTTTTCCCAAATTCTCAGCTATGTTGGGATTGGCTTCCAGTCTAAACGCAGCCTGTACATTACCACAGAATACTTAATAGTACTACCACAGTAAAGATATAGATATCTTTACTGTGGTACTACGTAACATTACTAAGCTTTTCAACTGACTTCAAAAAGAAGGAGGTCCTTAATTCGACTGTATGTTGTTTTTTTTTGTATATTTGTTACGCGATTTCTCCGGCAAATGTACATCGATTTTGGAAATTCTTTTTTTGATGGATAGGGTATACCTCAGGGGTGGTCCCAAATTATATCAAATTGATTTAGCACTTTTTGAAAAAATTAACAAATACCCAAACATTTTAGTTCCTTCAATCTTTGGAGTAGGTAGTTACTTCCAATCTCTGTTTTAACTGTGTTGCCGTTTCTTTATGGATTTGAATGAGACGGAGGTACTGAAAAGCGGGAAATATAAGCTTTTTTTTTACAAAAAAGACAACCGCCTTCAAAAACAGAAAAGTGAGAAATTACTAGCACAGAACACACATGACTTTTTTCTAGATTTGGTTGTCGATGGCAATATAAAACAACAAACAGAACAAAGCCACTGACTTCTGAAACTAAAGTCATGTGTGTTCTGTGCTAAGTTATTTTTCACTTTTCAGTTTTTGAAGGCGGTTGTCTTTTTTGTTTTTATTTACCGAATCCTACCAAGAGAATCATGGCCGATTCCCAGTTCACATGATGCACGTACGCAACGCTATCAAGTACCGCCTTCCCGGTATTGGCTTGAGGACTCACATAATAATATACATAGGTGTCTTCTTCTGCCTAGCCTTTTCCCAACTATCTCGGGGTCGGCTTTCAGTCTAAACGGATGCAGCTGAATACCAGTATTTTACATGGAGCGACTGCCTGTCTGACCTTTATAACCCAGTTACCGGGTAACACGATATCCGTTGGTAAAACTGGTTGTCAGATTTTCTGGCTTCTGAATACCCATGACGACTGTCAAAGATTTACGTGTGGGAGCCGGAATCAAAGACCAATAAATATAGATACTTATTGGTTGCAAATTGACAGTACCATGTGGTATTAGCTGGGGTCGAATAACGAGATACATATTTATCTAAACTTCGGTTTTTGGCTTAGCATGGAGTGGCTTCTTGTATAAAAATCCCGCAATTTTGGGATTGTCGTGAATTTTTTTCTTTATCTCAATTATTTCTAGAAGTTGTATCCATACTTAGCCTAGATAAATATGCATCCCAAGTTATTGGTATAGTAATGCGTCACCTGCAGTTATCACTGTAACTACATGGTACTATACACGAGATTGATATGTTTTATCCACGATCTGATAGATTTATCGCATAGTTATTCAGACTTCTGATAAATAGCTCTATCAACGCATTGTCATATCCGATTTCTGTGATAAATAGAGTAATTGTAGTCAGCAGAGCCATTTTATTGGATCGGTTACTGCAGTAAGTTGGTCCTAACTGTATCTATAGGTAGGCTCTCTCGGAAAGCGAACCAATAACTTTGCTTGATTAGTTACAAACAAATGATAATTATATCTGATTGTCCTAAGCTTAATTAGATTAATTGCTTCGTAACTCACGTTGATGACAGTCCAATACACTTACAGCTTTTGATACTGGATACCGTTATGTGGTTTGAAACAAAGACATAGTGGAATACATTCACAGTGGAATAGACATCGTGATCTGCAGTTTTAACAGGAATCAGAAATCGACAGCAAACAAACATCCATCCATCCATTGTTTACCTAATTGTAGAATTAGGGTCCTTTTACTGTAACCAACAGTTTTTGGAATGTCCGCTCTACTACCGGTTCATAGATTTTGCTTACTAACAAATCGTTTACCAAAATAGTCTTACTTTACACGGAGCGCCTGTGCTATTAATTGAGAATGAGTTATTCGAATACGGTGGGTAGGCAGACTTCGGTATTCTGACTGCCCGTAATGATTGAGGTCAAAAGATAATCAAATGACAATCGAGAGTTCAATGCGAACGTTTTCGTTGCATGGTCATTTTTCTCTCTGAGCGGTCTAGAACTGGTCACGTTGCAACAGCATGATCCTGGCAAGTGAAAATGTCGATTCTAATTTCATTCTATCTCTCTCTCCCACGTATAGATGCAACGAGAATAATGTAACCAAGATATTGTTAAAATTGAATTGGAAAGAGTGTCCGTGGACTTTCTAGTTCGCTTGCTTGCTTTACCTACGTTTTGGTACAGGCAACTTACCTCAACATTTCTGTCTGTCTAATCGCCTCTTAGACAAATCAAAAGTGTTTGTAAATGCTTTAATTGCAATAAATGCTTTGACTTTGACTTCTCTCTTCACCTCCCGATATATCGACTTGGGCAGTTGCTCTATTTCTTAAAATATCAGATCACAATCAAATATTTTAGGGATCTTATTCAATTAGGTATTTTTTATTAACTTAAATTCTCTAAATTTAAATTATCATCCACATACTGTCTAAAGTCCGTTCGCATGGTTTACATATATTTTGTTAAACAGGAAAACCTATTATTAGCCTTACAAAACTGTTTTCTATTTCTGTAATAGTTTATAAGTAATGCAGTTGGTTTTCATAAAAAAAAATAGGTAAAAACCAAACCTTTCCACCTTTCTTAATGTATCTTCAAGTACGTGTAAGGCTTGGTAGTAATCATATTTATCACAAAATATTAGCATATATTTACCAAAGTACTTACGATATATCAATTTACAATGCTGAAATTCGGAATTCATCCTAACATTCAGATGTAATTGAATCCCGCTGTTGCTAAGCAACAGAACAGTTCAGTGGCCCTAATCATGTATGTTACTGGCCTCAATTCCATCAATAAATGATTATATATTGGTCTGGGTTGGGATAATATGCGCTGGGAGCCACGACTTTGTATACTACGGACCTTTCCTATTATCGACGATTAATGGTAGGTATCTTATTTTTAATATGTATAAACTTGTAAGTAAAGCCTTTTATAGCATCTTGACGGTCTGAAGCTATTTTTCATTTTCATGCATGTTATTTTAGACTTATTGGTAAAATGTTTGATAAATCCAGAATTAAACTCTTTACGGCCATCTAAAGAAAAATAAGGCAAGATAGGAAACCACTTACTCTACATTATCATTTTTCAGGCACGACCCTGTAAAATATGTAACATTAACCTTAGATAATAGGTAACTAGAGTCTCTATTTGCAAATTAAATTAATATTAACGAGGAAACTTTAGGGAATATCGCTAGGTACCCTTCAACATTGGTGC
The DNA here is from genome assembly GCA_947361185.1 of Charanyca ferruginea. Lineage (NCBI taxonomy): Eukaryota > Metazoa > Arthropoda > Insecta > Lepidoptera > Noctuidae > Charanyca > Charanyca ferruginea. The sequence continues at coordinate 9,550,408 of OX376074.1, read as the reverse complement.
TTGCAATTGGAGCTGCACAGTGGTCCCTCTTGTCTCCTAAATCAACGACAAAATTAATTAATGTCGTTTATTTTGTCTTTGCAATGGTTTAAAGTTTTAATTATTCAACGACTTGTTTACGTTAGTTAGTTTTAAGTATCAAGACTGTTCTAAACAGCTGTGATTATTTGAAGTTGCAATTAATTGTATGACTTCCGCCAGAGTTTGGATACCGCATCGAAAACACAATTTAAATACAGGAAATGTCTGAAAGCGATAAATTTTCAGCATCATTTCAACAATTTATTTGGTCGGCGCATATAATAGAATATATATAGGGTGACTGGTAAATAGTGTATGATACTTAAACACGTGATTGTGTTCATGATAACAAACAATTTTCCCGAAGAAAAAATGATTTTTGTACTGGTTCACTTTAGGGCACAGGCGTGCGCGCGCGTGAATTTCATACGGCTGTTGTGTTATTGTGATAAAAGTGAACCAGTATAAAAAACATTTTTTCTTCGGGAAAGTTGTTTGTTATCATGAACACAATCACGTGTTTACGTATCGTAAACTAATTACCAGTCACCCTATATAAATATGTATTTGTATTGAATGTAAGTATACAGGTTAGATGTTACAGAGTGTTTTGTTCCAGATAATATTCTACCATTTGGCATACAAAAAATCTCTACCAACCGTCGTCACAGTATTCGTCCCCTATTTGCAACATCATCTTTCTCTAGTGAAGGGCCCATGGTAATAAATAACGCCTGATCTTTAACCAATATTGCTCAAAAGAAGCAATAACAAGGTTACCATTAAGTATATCGAATTAAATATACTCTCTCTATTTGAGACTTAACACACAAAAAATATTGTGGATCTGTTTTTTCACTGTGCGAAGAATTAATGCTTGTATCTCCGTTAGGGCATTTCTAAATGGACTGAAGCGAAGTAGGAAGAGCAGTGTTACTTGTGGTTGGTTCAGTCGTTTGTCAAGGCCGCTGTGACAACCAACCCGTGAGACAACCGTACCCAGTCTCTCTTATAGTCACAAAAATATCACTTATCGCTTTCTTATGTTATTAAGTCTTTAATATTTTTCATTTGAGGTACCCAAACAGAATCGGTGTGGGTCGTCTTTCATTTACATTTTAATTACTTATCATATCTGCGACACGCGTGTTAAGAGTTAATTAATATCCCAAAACTATTTTGTGAGAATAATCTTCGTAATGAATATGAAGATATTCATAGCTGGATTACGATTTAATGAATTAAGATTAGTGTATGTTTTGAATCGATAAGAAAGCTAAGAATATAATTTTTATTCAACATCCAGTTGAAATATGAAGCCAATTTCATAAAACGATATTATCAAGTAGATATTTTGTGAGTTAAATGAGGAATCTCATACATAACTGTTAAAAAGTTAGAGTTGAGTCTCATTAGATACATAGCATTTTAAGTAGGTACTTAAGCCTCACTGCAGAATACGGGAAAAAACAGCTGATCCATACATAATACGGAGGGGTCTCGGTCACCCATCCACAGACCAAACGTAGCAAACATAGCCTTACCTTGACTGATCGATTCGTATAACTATACGTATGGCTGTATGGCATATGCCTATATTATGTTAAAATGTATATGACAAAATTTTGAAAAGATTTTAGAATCTTTTCAAAATTGTGTAGCAACTGTAGCAAAGACACAATTGATGGATGGTATTGCTCATAGGCACCATGTATTTATAGTACACAAGCAAAGATGAAACCATTGCTTTTACTATTCAAGTGCCTATCTATGTCTAACAAAAAGCCTTTCCGATAGATAATCCAACTAATTCCCGAAAGATATCACAGTAAAAACCCACGGGAAATCACAGTACGCGTCGAAGAATCAACGAGCCTTTAATAAGTTTCTTTGAAATGTAGGTCCTAGAGATACATGTTGTGGTCTGTTGAAAGAGCAGCCAAGTTCGTGATCTGTAGATACTGTAAGAGTTCAAACCGTGCTGAGATTTTACAGTACCGGATCGAAGTATATATTCTCGTTTGTAGTATGTTATAGTGTACTATACTCCGTTCACAATAAGATTAGACATACTTATACACAAACCTTTTTTACAGTCCGTTCAATCGATTTTGACTTATATTGCGTTGGTGGCATGACAAATGGCAGATGCAAAAAACAGTTGTTATTGTAACCACTTTTTTGCTACGGAATAGAAGTAAAAATCGGTTGAAAGGACTGTAAAAACGGTTTGTGTAAATGTCTAATCTTATTGTGAACGGAGTATAGGTCGGAGGTACTTTTAAATTTAAGAGGGCAAAGCGAGCGGATACTTTTGTATTAACTAAAGAGCACGGCGGCCTAGGATAAACAATGCCATGATATAAAAATAAGTTAACGTTTCTACATTCGAAATGCTTTCTAGAACGAATCCAGAGTGTTTAGACGAAAAATTTGGTCAAATGGTTGTTTCGACCAGCATGCCGTAATGTATGTAACCTTTAGGGCCGGCGCTGACTGACGGCACGGCACGGCATGGCACGGCGTGCTTCGGCAGCTCGAAGGACGCTTTCGGATGCCGCGTCACGTCGTGGCGTCCCGCAGCAAGCCCAGGCAATTCATCTTTCTTTTCTTTGGCCTTCTTCTTCCACTTTCTGGCTGGTTTTACCATGTGCAACCGTATATTTTTGACGGGTTTCCGCCATTATTAGAAAAAGGTGCGCTTCTCTGATGACACGTGTCCGTGTTAGCACCAACACTTAACTATTCTCAGTGTGTTCGCTGACCGATGGGACTCCGCGATAGTACGGAGGTGGTTGCAGCTCCAAGCTGTATTTTAATTGTGTTGTTGTTTGTATATGTACCTACTAACATTAAATATATATTTTTTTTTACTATTAAATAGGCTTGCGTTTGACCGCAATTCACCTGATCGTAAGTGATAATGCGGCCTAAGTTGGAACACGCTTGCCATTATTTGTTAATAACACTATAGACCTTGTCTAAATTAAAAAGTTTATTATTATTATTATTACTAGGTAGGTTCTGCTCGTCTACGTAAACTTTATAATTAAGTCAGTTTTCATTCGGGAACACAAAGGTAGAGTAAATATTATCCTATGTATTAAGGTAGATTCATCATTACAGCCGAAAGACGTCCGCTGACGCCGACGAACGCTGCTGCCCATTCTCTGGTAAGTGCCTTAGTCGCCTCTTACGACACCCACGGGAAGATATAGGATGGTGCTATTCTTTACATCCGACACCACACGTAGAAGGTAGATTCATATCCATATAATAGGGTATTTTACCAGAAAAATCTTTAGATAGGTTGATCCAAAAAATATTGGACATGTGTTATACAGTGCGTTGAAAACTCGTGTGACATCACTATGTCAGTACACTTTTACTGGCGAAGTGACGAGTCACAAACCCCCACTCATGATCTTTGATGCGTTTTATCTTCGTCAGTTTTTATTGATTTGATAAAACAAAAAATACGTATCTAATATTTTTCGATAATCTAACTGACGGACTAATTAGTTTTTTTTTGTAAAATACCCTTTTATGTATCTGGCTAATTCCAGCATTTTTTTACGTTATTTACTAAAACAAGCTTTAAATGTTATAAACATAGAAATAAGAACTGTTTTTGATGGACAGTATGCGTAGTTAACGTTTAGGTTTTGTAGATAATGTAGGATCAATGCACAAAACGTTACTTGCTGATAAGGAAAAACTCAATATTTTCCTTATATGAAAACGCGACTAGATAGTACTTAGTACAAATAAAATACGTATCACGATGATTTATGTGTTACAAGTTGATAATTTTCCTATCAAATACATAATTTTGATACTTTGTGGTGGCTTTGTACTTCATAATTATTATCCTTAACAGTGATTAATGCTTTCTCCGTTAATGTTATTTAGTTATTACAACTCTTTGCGATAACGTATCTATATTACTGGTATAGGAACAATACATAATATGTAATATGTACTTAGCTGTGTATTATTAAATACGGTAAGGTACAGACTGCCAGCACATCAAGCCATACCTGTCAAATTTTCCCAATTAAATATGAACCTTATGATTTTGTAATAAAGTTGAAAATCTATCAAAGAAATTTGACAGATTGTAGTAGCTTGATGTGCTGGCCTCTGTACATAGCTTCTGCCCGCAACTCTATCTGTGAAGATTGAGAACATCAGAATTAAGATAGTTCTAAATTATTTCATGGGAACACGATTTATTCCATGTTCCATTCCATGAAAGATTAAATAAAAATCCATGAAGCCATCCCATGCATCTACTCGTATCTCACAAAATTTTGTGCTTACATAATACATAACTGGAAGTACAATTACATCTAGGACCCAATTATTTTTTATACAAAGTTTTGCCTTAAATTTTCTATGTTAATCTAACTTGAATGGGGTTAATTGAAACCGATTCTATTTTCAATTAAACCTTACACTATTTCGAAAGTTTAATTGAATTAGACATGTACGCTTATAACATCGTTATTAGACACCTAGTGGAAACTTCCACTAGGGTTCAATCGAAAAGTTGAAATGATAATTAAATTATTTTAATACCTGGTTTTTAGTTACTTTATACACGACCGCTCTCTAACGAGGTCCTGACAGTTTGTACAACAAGATAAAGTTGAGTTACTGGAAAAGGATCACAAAGGCTTGTTTCAGATTCAAATTCGTAACACGTAATTAGATTTAACCGTAATAAAGTATTTTTTTTAGATTGAGTGGGTTCCGTCCCGTCTGGTCGCTGTCGTCTGTGTTCAGATTTATTTTTAGAATATCCCTACGCCTACAGCCTGTATTTACACTTACAATTGAGCTTAGTTTCTGCATAAACGAGCCAACTCTCTCTCAATAATTAAATAAATTATGTCAAACTATTTCAATATTTAGGAAAAATACATCATCGGACGAGCGGAGATACGGCAAAGCGTCACCGCTATGTGGTAGAAGTTCCACAGTCTCGAACCAAGCACTTTGCTTCCACTTTTATTGGGCGTAGGTACTGCCAGGCTGTGGAATTCACTGCCCACCTCTCTGTTACCCTCTATGTATAATCTGGGTATCTTCTAGACACGAGTGAACCGGTTCATTCTAGGGTAGCGTGTTCCACCTTAGGCCGCGTCATAACTTAAGATCGGGTGAGTTGTGGCCAAGCGCAAGCCTATTAGAATATTGTAAAAGAGGTACCTTATACCAGTTGATGACGCTGTCCCTACTTTCAAAACTTAAGCTCAGAAAAGATTTAAAATGAGAAAATGCTTTATGTGCATGGGTTTCATTTAGCAGATTTACTCTCAATTGTTTATACTAAAGTATAATAAATACAAAGTAATATAATTATGTTACATGTTTGAACTAAATTTCATCACTCTGACCTCTAAAAACCGACTTTATCAGCTTTTTAGGTCATGATCGTTAATTACTTATAATCACAGAGTTTAATTGCGTGCTGACTGCAATAAAATAAAACATGTGGGTAAAACGTACACGTGCTACTTTCCACAATGTTGAAAAAACTCTTGATAACCTATTTACACACTTAATCAAAACACAAAAAATTTAAATTAAGCAAAATTACAGAAATATTGACATGATTGTTGCCCCCCAAATTGTTGATTTGACCATCACACCACCTTCGCTGCGTTCGACATCATACATAATATATTATGTCATCGATATTACGATAACCGATGGGGAAGAAAGGTTGTCGAGTGGCGACCACGAACCGGAAAACGCAGCGTTGGCAGGCCTCCCACCAGATGGACCGATGACATCGTTAAGGTCGCGGGTAACCACTGGATGCAAGCGGCAAGTTGCCGCTCGTTGTGGCGTTTGTTCAACAGTGGTCGTCTTCTGGCTGATGATGATAATGATTATGCGAAAAATGTCACATTCCGAAACTCCATTATAAAAAAGCACAACAAGCGGCCTTTTTCGGCGGTTTTTATATTTTTTTTCAATAGGTTACTTTTACTTTTAATCCGTGACTTCGTCTGCAACCGCAATTACCGATATTCACGCGGACGAAGTCACTTTTGATAAAAAAAGTGCTCAGTTTTATTGTAATAACACACCATTATGCATGCATTACGATGAAGCTTATTTGCTAAAAAGTGTCCTTGAGGGCTGAGACGTGCGGGATCATAGCACTGTTACCTATTGCGGTGAACTAACGAAGTGCTCTCGACTGTCGTCAAAGGACGCCAAGCCAGCCATGGCAGGGTAACGTGGCCTTTCAAACGGTCCCGTAGAGGACACTCCCCGGCAACGAGTTTCTTCGAAGGAACGAAATGTATTATGTCACAGTCAAAACTCTTAACCAGTCAAAACTACTTTTGACTACAAAAACCAGTCAAAACTACCTTCCAACCGTTTCAATTTATCCTTTATATTTAGAAACCCATTAGGTTGGTAGGTTTTTTTGTGACCTTTTTAAAACTTTTGTTTTGTAGTGATTCTTATTACAAGGGAGTTCCGTATTTTTGTTTTTGGTAACGCAAACGCGTTTTATCTTGATAAGGGTTTAGACTGAAGTCAGTCAAAAGTAGTTTTGACTGATTATGAGTTTTGACTGTAACATATACAAATGTTGCTTTAGATTTACAACTTATTTCAAATCTGCCTTCGAATTTCTTATCACATGTATACGAACTCTGATTCGAAACTCTGAATAGATAAATAGTTTTTCAACCTTTTGTAGAAAGAACTGTATTGTCAAGATTCGGGAAACGCTGAGGAAAATCTTTTAAGCTGAAACAGAACTTTTACAGTTCGCTGAATATCAGTGATCGCGTTAGACCTTTAACGTAGTCATGCCACGAAAATATTAGTGAAAACTTTTTAAAAGATAAAAGTAATGATGACTTACTAGAAATTTTGGTGTTCAAAATGTTTTGAACGTTGATTTTTGGAGCTTGTAAATTGAGAGCTTTTGATATTGGTGTAGTTTTGTGTTGTTACTAGTTAAAGCAATCAACTAATACCGTAGCTATTCCCAATGGCAAAACGCGAACGTTTTCAGCAAAACAGGAAAAAAGATCCAACAGAAACGTTAATTATTCAATTCGAGTTGTATTTTTGTTATAGCGTCTGGGATTACTTGGGCACAATGGTAATTTGGGGAGATGAAGAAAAAGAACCGGCCAGTACGAGTCGAACTTGAATACAAAAGGTTCCGTACCATTGTACAGGCCATTTATTGTATTTTTTTGTGCACACTGTGAATTTCAAGAGTCTACTACCTCTCCTTGGGTCGTTTTCCCAATGCTGGCGGTCGTAACCCATCAGGGATCCAACTTTTCACTAACGAAATTGCGCCATAAATGCTCCGGATTTTAATGGTTTTCAGTGTGAACCGCTTCGAAAATATATGTTGAGTGTAGTGCGGATCTGGTCAGTCCAGCGCATCGGACTCCTTCCTCTAGGTAACTTTCCTTCCATTTTCCCGGTAACTATAAGTTTCTGGAAGTTATCATCGGACTTACGAGCGATGTGACCAACGAACTCGAAAGATTCTACGCAGACATGAGTTGGAGAGCCTCAGCTTATTGTCCAGTTTGAGTTACCTACTACCAATTGCGGTCCAAATGGTACAGTTGTGACAGAGGAATACACAGGCGGATGGACGGATTAGCAGGAACAACAGGGCTCCGTCTTTTGGGTACAGAACCCTAAAACTGTCAATTCATACTCCAAGTTGACGATGGCGGTTTTACATCTTATCGCCCGTAAAGATAACACGTCGGGCGTTGTGCGCTTGTATCAAACAAAACATTGGTTAATTTGCTGTTTAAATTGGCAACAGTTATTACAATAATTAGTCGACGACGGTTCAATTAAAACACTCATTTTTATCATAAGCGTCGAGGGAGTAATTTACTAAGTAGATGAGTGAATATTTTGTTTAATCAGAAGTATTTTTCTAATACTTAGGTTTCGTTGTGTTCGTTATAAAACACTATTGGTTTTGTAAGTTTTATTTGCTCATTATCCTACCATGGTCATATTGGTCATGGAGGAAGTCGTGGCTAAGAAAAAACTAAAAAAAAACACAACCGCCTTAAAAAAAAAAAACTATAATGTGACAAATAACTATAGCACTGAACACACATGACTTTAGTTTTGGAAGTCGATGGCAACACAAAACAACAAATAGAACAAAGCCACCGACTTCCAAAACTAAAGTCATGTGTGTTCAGTGCTAAAGTATTTATCACTTTTTAGTTTACTTTGAAGGCGGTTCTCTTTTTTTAAAAAGTTTTTATTTTCCACTTTTTAGCGCCTCTTTATCACACACAGTTAAAACGAGAGATTGTAAGTCCTCCAAAGATGGCAAGGTGGAAGAAACGAAAACGTCTTCTCGGTTTTTGCTGTTTTTTTTTTCAAAAAACCGCTGAATAAATTTCTGTTTGTTTGAGGTTGAGCCACGCTTGCCGCGGTCGGTCTGTGGATGGCTGACTATCCATTTCATACCGAGTTCCCTCCGTGCCTCGGAAAACACGTGATGCCGTTGGTCCCGGCTGTCATTTGAAGATCTTAGGCAGTCGGGTATGCGTGAAGTCAGACTGACAACCAGTAGGGGTGGCTTCCAAGGGGTGTCGTGTTCCCAGTAACTGGGTTGTGGAGGTCCGATAGGCAGTCGCTTCATGTAAAACACTTGTTAGACTGGAAGTCGACCCCAACCAAAGTTGGGAAAAGGCTAGGCAGAAGCCTATCATATTCTTATGATGGTCAAGATCATCATTTACCTAGCCTTTTCTCATTTATTTTGGGGTCGGCTTCCAGGTTAACTGGACGCATCTAAATACCAGTGTTTTACATGGAGCACCTGTATTTTGAGAGTACCTGTGTTTTACTTGAAGCGACAGATTGTCTGGTGCACCCTAGGCAGTTTGCCTTGATACCATTATTGCTGACTGGTTAATCTTTTAAATACGACATATTTTATTCTCATGTGATTGACTGCTCGTGCCGACTCAACAAAAGAAAGAAAGACATGGAGCGACTGCCTATCTGACCCCCACAACCCGGCTACTGGGTAATACGATACCCACACCATGATATATCAAATTATTTACGCAACACTATTTCTTTAGTTTGTTAGGGACTCGTAAAGTTGTCGTGGCATAAATTGTGTACGGGTTTATTAAAGCTTAACACAGCGGTACATTAGCTTCCTAGTGCCGGCTATTATCAGCATGGGATTAAAGGATCCCGTAATTTTACGATCCCAATTAATCTCGAGCAGCATGTCCTTAATAGACCACCAGAGAGGCTATAAACTTATGCATATATATAATATAGTCTATGCATCTATTGGCAGGGACATCGTGACGAAATCTTTTTCTAATTAAGTTCATGATGCTAGACCACACGTATTACATATTTTGTAAAAATAAATTCAGATTTTGCATACATTTTGACCTTTTATGATTGTCTATAATCTTTTAACCTTTTATGATTGTCTATAATCTGTATTTATGGTACTTGCATTTATATTACTGTCTATATTATTACTCCACAATTTGTTAACTTTTAATAGGTCATATGTTACGAAGATAAATTCATATCTTGCGTTGGATATCTGCCCAAGTAATGGCTAATTCTGCCACTTCAAATGTTCTGACGTTGGTATGCAATATTGCTTCTCATAATTATTTAGTTTTCAGTCTTCTTGTTACCTATAATTATGTAAATTGGGACAGTTGTCACCTACCTCAGGCAGGGAAGTAGATATAGTGTGTAAATCTTTTTAATAAACATTTAACTATATTAAGTTAAGTAGTACCTGCAGTGTTAATAAATGACTATTTTGGTCACAATGATTTTAGCTATTTCAATGGAATGAACGCTACTGGGAAGGTCAATTGGAAAAGTGAACGTTTACCTGTAATAATGGACAAATTGATATATTAAATTTTGAATCACTGAGCTGATTTAGTATGTACTTGGACACAAAACGAGAAAGTTTCAATAAACTGAGATATTAGATATAGTTCGCTGTTTTCCCAATATGTAAGACTTATTCCCACTCCACGGTTTGACACATGAATATGATAATCCCAGTGAACACATCGAAAATCACAGGCGGTGAGAACTCACGACGTTCGCCGCAAACGCAATATTCTATAACGCTGCGATATGACAGATTTTTGGTGTTGCGTGTCGTCGTGACACAGCAATGTACGTCGATTATTGAGGATTTACGTAACCACCTGTGTAACGGGAACTGATATCATGATACAATAGGCAAGGCCTGCATTACGTTTTATGCGATTTTTATTGTTCATCCTTCTGAGAAATTGTGGCTTGTTACGTTAAACTCATTTCGTTTATTGCATTCCACAATGTTTTAAGGTGTTTACATAGAATGGCTTAAAAGTGTAAAACTAGGCATAATCGTGGTCCCTGTAAGACACGGCAGCATTTTTATTAAGCTAGATTTGGCCCGCGACTTCGTTCGTGTGAATGTCAGTTATTGCGGATAATTAAAATAAGTTTAAAGAAGCCTATGGCCTTTCTTGCGGTTCAAGGTTAGTCTGGACCAAATGTAATCAAAATTGGTTCTGTATTTTATCAGTGAATGCGTTACAAACAAACATATAGTTTTTTAAATAAAATAATTTATTAAAATTTATTTTCTATTTTTTAGTTTGGTTTTCTATAAAAAGCGTGTTTTTAGTTTTTTTAAACTATTATTTATTTTTTACTTTTTAGTTTGGTTATATCTATATCTATAAATATTATGTACATTTATTCTACCAGGGGCGATTGTGCAGTACCTTCCTAGTATATAATAGCTGTTTTTTCGGCAACTAATTTTGAACGACTCATGTTTTTTTTTTTGTTTTTTTTTTAAATAATTTTATCAAATTAGTGTATTGACATCGGTCCTCGATAAATCTACACAGTTTGAACGAAATCTGGCCGTTTAAAGTGGGTCAAAATCGCGCCCAAAGAAGTCGGTTACAAACAAACATACAAACCAAAAAACATACAAACATACAGGTGAAGCTAATAAAAAAAAAAGACGGGTTGCACTCCGGGAGTGCCGGCAGAAGTGAAAACTTGATTATTAACGTTGAGCATGTTTGATATTTTGGAATGGTTAGGGAATAATTTTGCACCAATTGCTTTATCAGTATAAAAGTACTATCATTTATGTGGTAGAATACAATATTCATTTATTGCGCTATCGTACACAAACATGACAATTTATATTACATTAAACATTCGCGCAAGCGCCCTGCGCTGCCTAAACGAAACAGTAGGCCCAGGCATACATTTTCGCCGCGCCGTAGAGAGGGGATAGCTGTCTACTCTCCATCCGTCTTACGCTTTTTCGATCAGGTCACGTGTCCTGACGCGAGTTTAAGATTTTATACCCATTACAGAAAAAGTGCTCAACGCCGCTAAAGAAGTTTTCACTTCAAAAAGCTGGTAAAAAAACGAATAGTTGGGTAATATTGGCAGAACTAAGATCAAATATTGTTCTAACCATTAAAGCCTATAGTTTTATCTACATTATTCGGTTAAATGTGCAATATGGTACGTAATGTCTTGTGCCTCCATAGCAAACGGTTAATAATGTTCCATAATACACATTTTTTTTATTGATGCGAATAATATTTAGGCTAATAAAAGTAAACGACCGCAGGGCTGACTGGACGATTACATCGAACGAGTATAATTTCGGGTGGCCATCTGTGTAAAATGGACATCGTCATTTTCTCCCCAGATACTCGTTTCCCTGGAATATCAAGGAGTAAGGCAAAAAGGTGAAAAAGGGCACAAAATGTGCGCAAAAGGTTGCCTTCCAGGTGCGTCGAAGACGTCGGTTTTTTTGCTTTAATTTGCATATTAATGAAGACGCCTTGCTTATTTTTCGGGGAAAGTCAGCCATTAGACGCTCTGTTAGTTATTTTTGATGCGAAAACGTGATTTCTTCTATTTCGTTTTTCATTCTATTTTGTCCTGTTGTCGACGCAGACGTCGGCCTCGATTGTGGAGCGATTGTCGTGAGATGATGAATGATGTCCTCGCGGGATGCTCGCAGTAGGTACTTTTTACTCCCTTTGTGTAGCGTTCAACTCGAGGCCACCTTCCTTGATGCTTTGATCGCCTTTTTATGACTCAGTAATTTTATTATTGTTATTCAGATTGTTGAAAAAATGTTTGTAAGCGTTCCTCTATTGAGACTTCAAAGGGATTTGAGAGTCAATATCAGATAATCTTTTTTCTTCTTTGCTTGTTTAAGTATGTAAATATTGTTTTTGATGTAGGTAGAAAATTAAATGGAGTTTTTTATTAAACAATAGGGTTTAATGTCTTTATAAAACAATAATGCAAAAAAAAGCAAGATTCCCGGTTAAAGATAAACTAAACAAAATAAAATTACAAGTATTTGTCAATACAAGTAGCATTTAGCTCGAACAATAACTGGACAGCAAGTAGATAATCACTGTCATTAAAAACTGTTAGCTGCATAATAGTCTGCCATTTTTTCTGTTATGCTATTGCTTCTACATTTAGTACGCATGCTATCGCATGAAGAATGGCGAAATTGAAACTCTGAATAGAACTCAAGTAAAATTTTAATAATGTTGGTAATTAACCAGAACAATGTTGCTAGGATTTTGTAAAAATTTGATTGAATAGAGTGTCCGTTGCTCGTTCTTAATTTTCCCATGATTATGTTCACTGCGACACGACACGACACGGTTGGTGCAGTGGCTGAGGGATTCACTGCTGCACAGCGTGTTGCGGGTTCGATTCCCGCCCAGGGTAAATATTCGTGTGATGAGCACTTGTGTTTGCCTTGTGTCTGGATGTTGTTTATCTATGTATGTATGTATTTAAAAATGTATTTGCGTATGTATATCAGCTGTCTTAGACCCATAGTACAGGGTCTCCCTAGCTTGGGGTCAGATGGCCATGTGTGAAATGTTCCCACATATTTTTTTTATTTTTTTATTACTAAACTATTACTATTTTTTCAGCTGAATTGCCCTCATCTCAGTTTTCTAGGCTACAGTGTGTATAGCAAAACTATAACTGAGTTTTACATAGGTATGCCAAGAATAAGTAACTATGATTCATTGGCGAAATTCTAAGGACGTGAGTCAGAGCTTAGCATCGTTTGAATAAAAAGGTCTTCAAAAGAGATCATTGTCATGAGGACGGCGGACGGAACGCTTTGAGACTCATAAATGACGGGCCCTATACATATCTATATTGTTTTAGAATGACGCGATAGCTAGGTACAGATGAAGAGACTTTCGTACTTTTGATGGTTTCAATACGTCTTAAGCAAGACTGTCAAATTAAGTAACACGTGCAGGAATTTTTCAAGTAACATTATGTCTGTTAATGCCTCCGAATTTCGGAGATAAAAAGGTAGGTATAACCTTAAAAAAATCAGTTGTGCCCAACATTTTGCCGAGTTGGACCTTTATGAATGTAGGGTCTATTTTAGTTTATTTTGTGACAAGATGATTTGAGATACGTCTCCTGATAATGTCTCTATCTATTAGACTACTAATAGATTTTAAGCCAACTTGCGCCAAAAACTTAACTTAGATTTAATTGCTAACACGAGGTTAAATTACGTAAATTCATGAAAATATTTCAATATACCCATAATTATATTGAAATAATTTCAAGAATTTGTAAAATTCAGTGATCACCTAATTTATTTAGTGCTACAGTTTCTTAATTAGTTTGGATGATAAGAATAGGCACTAAAAAGCGAAAAGAAAAACTTTTTATACAAAAAAAACACCACCACAACTTGTGAGGTCAAAACTTAATAACTCCTTGTTTGGACAAGTTATTTACGCCACTTATTAAAGACCATGAAAAAGACGAGACGCTTTTCGGAGAAAAGCTCTCGGAGACTATAAAAGCTTCTAACTCTGTTGAGCGACAAGGATCGCTGATCAAAAAACCCGCTCAAAGGGCGTCTTTACCCGCCACAGCTGGACCATCGACAGCGAGGACTCAGCGTTCGGGAAACGGTCGGTGAACAGGGGGGGGGGGGGGGGATATCGACGAGCAGCGACAGCGTATCGACGGCCGCCGACGACGCAGCGACCTCGAGCTTCTCCCAACCAGGCCACCTTTAAATAGAAAAAAAAAACTTTAATTTCGGATGTCGGTGGCGGAGTCGGCACACAGAAGTCGCCGACTTGCGAAATTAAGAAATTAAAAAGTATTTAAATAAGTATAACCGACCTCATTCAAGGATTCTATTTCGATCGCGTAGTACATACCAAAATGCAGTAGTAGTTTCGTCCATGAAACTCAACTGTTATTTCGTCGTGCATCATAAATATCTTCTTCTTTCCCATTTTTTCCTTATTCTGTGTAGAACGGAATTTATGTATCTGTTGTTTACGGAATTATAACGTCTGAAATAGTTAATTTAGCCAAAACAAAGTAAAATATAGCCACTGTTATAACAACCTACTGAATGCTAGTTTATTACAATTGTTTTGTTTTTTGTTTCAGGTATGTTCATGGTCCGGAAAGAATATTATTATCTAAAGTACTTAGGTAGGTACTTAGAAAGAATTTCTTTATCTTCGAAGTCACGTAAGTTCAAATAATATTAAAATAATTGCCTGAAATTACGGTAGCGTCTTTTAAACTAACTAATTGCCCAATGGGTTTTCAGTATATTAGGTAATCGATTCGGCAATACCTTTGACCACGAAGACCCAACCGATATCCTAAGATTAAAGGCAACATTTCAATTTCAGAATATACCTAGTTAAAAATCATGCTTTCCCAGTCACTTTTTGCACTTTGCAACGATAGAAATACTAAAATTCATATTTTTTCTTTTGTTAAAATGTGTTAATAGAGGTGTTATTGAAGGGTAAGTACATATTTACTTTTAAAATCATCGACGGATATGGAATTCATTGCCCGCCTCTCAGTTCTCCAATAAGTGTAATCTGGGTATATTCAAGGCACAATTGAACCGGTTCACCCAAGCAAGCATGCTCCATCTTAGGCCGCAACATCACTTAAGATCAAGTGAGTTGCGTTGCGGTCAAACTCAAACCTATTGGAATATAAAGAACTAGCTTTTGCCCGCGACTTCGTCCGCGTGAATGTGAGTAATCGCGGAAGCAATCAAAGTCACGGATCAAAAAGTAGCCTATGTCCGTACCCGGGGTTCAAACTATTTCCATACCAAATTTCATCAAAATCGGTTCGGCCGTTTCATCGTTAAAGCGTAACAGACGTTACTTTACGTTACTTTCGCATTTATAATATTAGTATGGATAGTATGGATTAAGACTATTTGACAAAAATTTCCTGCACTGTTATATGCTACCCTAATACAGACCTTGGTTCATCCATCATCATCATCATGTCAACCTTTAGACGCCCACTTCTGGCCATAGGTCTCCCCAAAGGAAGGGTTCAGCCGTAATCGTCATGCTTGCCCGGTTATGGTACTCAGAAGTACATTGCTGCCCATCCTCTGGTTTGCCTTATTCTCAAAAATCTCATTACTGATCTCAATAAGATTAGCTGACATCGACTTGTCTCGTTTTGTATTACGTAATCGAGAACAATGGTCGCCAATCATTGTGATGAGCACATTGCCCAACAAACAATTGCAGTGTATATACGGCACGCGCTTTTATCATTGTTACTGTTTCGCGAACTACTTACGTATGTTTTGCAATGCATAATGAAGACGGCACCTTTTACATTGATACTGTTGTGAGTTGTGAGTCATTTTGCCAATAATATTATGATGGTTCGATGCATGGTTTGTATGGATTTTAAACTCCATTTCGACTATCTTAAACATACGTACCTTATTAAATGATGATAACAGGTAAAATTGTTTGTTAGTTGGTAAGAGGTAATTCTCCGTGGGGTGTCCGGGCTAAAATAGCACCCATCCATTCCATCCTCAGGGTGTCGTGGAAGGCAACTAAGGGAAAATTCCTTAAAGCTTAAACAAGCACATGTTCCACATGGGGCTAATTGATACGCGAACCTGCAGACGCTGTAAGGAGGCTGATGAAACGCCACTTCACTTTCTGGGGGAATGCACAAGCGCACCAATCATCTGGGCACCTGTTAAGCCGGAATGAATTAATGGAAATTGCCCCCAAGCAGATCCTGCAGTTCATCACAGCTGCAGGGTTTGGTGGCGATCTCTAACCAAAACAAGCGGCGATCACAATAGACAGCTCAGAGGACTAATTCACGTGATTTTATGACGCGCCGATGAAGTTGTAGTGCAGTTGAAGTTAAGTTCAAGTTTGAGTGATAAACGGTATTCTTGTAATCTTTAAATTGCGCGTAAGCTGCGCGTGAACTCCACGTCAACTGTACGACAACTAAACTTACTTAATGGTGTACCCACATGGCAAAAAATATTGATCGATTACATTTAAATAAATATGACGTTATTATAATATTAAAATAATACCCCAGTACAGATTTTAGTGCTTTTAACTGGCATTTTGAAATGTCTAACGAATAGTAGAATACCGATCATGATGCGTTCCGAAGCACGCACCAAAGACGCGCATCAGAAAAAAAATGCCAAATGCCGTTATCGCGCTCGCGTGACACGAACTTGACGCGAGCGTGTCTGACAGCGGTAAAGAATACGAAAAGCGTTGTTTTGATCGAAACTTAACTGCAACTGCACTGCACCAGCACTTTTTTAGTTACGTGAATTAGCCCACTGGTCGCAGTGATACCTACCACAGTCGCACAAAGATAATAAAAAAAAGGAAAATCCCGAAGCCAGACAGCAGCGGCTTACGTGTACTCAAAAACTTCGATCCCTAAGACGTGTGCCAAGCGTGATGCCTTTGGATGGTTTGCCATGGGTGAGGCCTTTGTTCAACAGTGGACGTCTTTCGGCTGATTATGATGAAAAAGTAATATATGAAGTGATGGAGTAATATAGGTACTGGTCCAACTACTATAATTCTTTCATTGATAGAAGCGCTACACTATTGCTGAGATTATCATAGAATATAGTATACTTGACTTCTATGTGAAAGAAGCTTCAGAAAAAACCTAATAATGTATATCCGCTTTACTGTTGACATGACTCTAGCTCTCATCATCATATTAGCCTATTGCCGTTCACTGCTGAACGGAGGCCTCCCCCAGAGATCGCCAACCAACCCGGTCTTGGGCAGCTCGCATCCATCCACTGCCTGCCATCCTTCTTCAAATCGTCGGTCCTTCGTGCCGCAGGGCGTCCCACACTACGCTTGCCCAAACGCGGTCTCTACTCTAGAGCGTGTCTCCATCTTCCGTCTGTCCGTCTGCAATATCAACAATAAAAAAACAACAATATCTTTACCAACGTGTATTTAAACTTTCGTTTTTACCAATCCAAATGACCTTATGTCATAAAAGTCATGTTTTCGACCACAACGACTGTCAAAGATCTACGAATAACAAACTTTTTGAAGTGAAAACTTCTTTGGGCGCGTTGAGCGTTTTTGGAAGGGAAAAACTTATAGGTTCGCGTCACCGACATGCTAATGCTAATAGTATATCTATAGCTATGAGTAGTCAGGCTGGCGCACGCGCTGTGGCCTGTGTACACGTATACACTAATACGTTAAATATCTCTGACTGTATCATGTGCGCGTTGGACGTTTGGATGGGTATAATTTCATGAGTTCACGTCACCAACATGCTATAATAGCAGTACATATATATTCGTAAGTGGACCGTGTTGTACAAGTAAGGTTAAATTGGCAACGTGGAAAGTTCAGCATTTTTATTTAAGTGGTTTTATAGTTTGGATGTTATTGTAATCGTTTAATTAAAGGATTACTGTTCAATATAAAAGTGAGCATTGAACATTTTAATGTTTTCATATAGATAAATTAATAATGAAAATGAAGAATTTATTTTCAAATATTTTCAATATTCATATCAATATTTGCATTTAAAAGCATGGCATTATTTATTTTTAATTGTATTTTTAATATAAATAAAACAAAAAATTGCATATAATTTTTGCATATAATTTCAATTAGTCTTAAGTTAATAGTTTTCGCTTCTTTCGGCAGTCCCCATGACTGCCTGTTTTTTTATTTTTTGTTATTGGGTGGGAAATCCTCATGGAAGTCCTCCGCCCTGGGGCGGCCGAAGGGGTCTGTCAGAGTCTTATTGACTAAAAACCACCCCGGTGTTCCATCTCACACGTACGTCGGGGGTCGCGGGAACTGGAGATACTTCCGCAACCCCCGACAGACGTATAACAGCCTGGACCAACCGCTGTACGTGCTTTCCGAGACACGAAGGGGTCTTGATATATATAAAGATTATCACCCATCCACGAATCACGGCAAGTATAGCTTAAGCATGAAAAATCAATCCATGCTTTACCATTGACTTAGCAAAATTTAATTTTCTTTCATGAAAATATTTTCAATTTTCCACACATTCGACTGTTAGTTCCGCTGATTTTTTTGTGTGTTTTGCAGCACAACCAAATGCTTTTAGCGTTAGATGGAAAACAATGTTAAGAAGATTCAGCACAGCTACAGGGATTCAGCAGAATATCAGCGTCAGGTACATTTGCCTGACACATGCTGAGCTGAACTCCCATTTGGTGCAACCTTGAGACGCACACCGCACTTTGTTTAACCCTTATTTGATTTGTTTTTTTTTTTTTTTATGTTGTGATATGTCTTTTGGATGCACTAAATAAATGATTTATCTATCTATCTATCTATCTATCTAAGATCTAAAAAAGAGGATAAAAACCGAACTAGGTTCGAAGTACCCGAGTCTATTTCACGGTAATAAAACTAAATGTCGAAGCTACATGATATCCGAGCATTGTGGAGAGATAGATACTTCAGATGGACGCTATTCAAACAAAAACCGGCCATAAGTCGTACTCATAGGTAATTTATTCATGAACAATTAATTGTATCTGAAATTACAAGGTATAAAAGAGAAAACTAAATTGCATAAGGAAAAAATACATTAAAATATCACAACAATCCATAAATCCATACATCCTAACTAATATTATAAATGCGAAAGTAACTCTGTCTGTCTGTCTGTCTGTCTTTTCTTCACGCCTAAACTACTGAACCGATTTGTGTGAAATTTGGTACAGGGTAAGTGTGAACCCCAACAAAGGACATAGGCTACTTTTTAGTCGACTTCGACTTCGTCTGCGTCCGCGATAACCGACATATACGCGGACGAAGTCGCGGGCAAAAGCTAGTAATATTATAAATGCGAAAGTAACTCTGTCTGTTACGCTTTCACGATGAAACGGCTGAACTGATTTTAATGAAATTTGGCATGAAGATAGCTTGAACACTGGGGAAGGACATAGGTTACTTTTTAATCCGCGACTTTGCCAGCGTCACGCGGACGAAGTCGCGGGCAAAAGCTAGTACAATATATTATAGGAATTTCGTTATAGATCTTCAACGGCCAAGTGTGTGCCGACTCGTCTAACACTTTTTTTTCAACCTGTAGGTATTATTCCTCTGCAGGGTAAAGTTCTCCCCCATATCTACTACTCTTCCACACGTGTTGCCCTAAAATCGTCACAAACGCACAAGAAAAAACGATTCTTGTATGTTCCTTTAATTTTTAAAAGAATTGTATTTTATTATTTGTTGTGATAGCGGTTACAGTAATATCATCTTCATCATCTTTAGCCGGAAGACGTTCACTGTTGGACAAAGCCCTCCCCCAAGAGGGTGGGGGGTTTCCATAATTCCCACGCTTGGCAGTCGTCTTGCGGATCGCTGCTTCCCGACTTCCGGATTTTCCCTTAGTCGCCTTTCCATACACGCACACACACGCACTCTCGGGACGAAATGGGTGGGTGCTATTCTGGCCCGGACACTCCACGCTTGGGATAGTAATATACACTCAGAGAAAATTTCAAGAGTCTATCTATTCTGGCACAAAAGTTACCTGTTACAGACGGACAGAGACAGCGGAGTTTCAGTAATACGGTTCCCCGATTGGCGTACGAAACTCTAAAAAAAGGTGCAAATGTGCGCTGTAACAGTTCCGCTATTTTTCACGGATAGAGTGAGCGATAACTCAAAGGACCGGAACACCTGTTCTTCTGTAGCAAACAAACGGCGTATGATCGAAATTCATGCTGAATCGGATAGTGTAGCGACAAAAGACCGATGCGATTCTGTGTTGCGACACGTCGACACGCTACCCGTTAGCGATTTTAGTGGTTTTTTTTGGAACTATTGTAAATTCGCTTTTGTAATTTTCGTTTTGTGTACGGATTGTAAGCCGGTTGTTTTGTTGTTTTTCTTTATATATAGCTTTATTAACCTTCATAGATAATTCCTTTTTATATTGGCAAAAACCATATGAAAATCCGTACAGGAGTTCCTGGGACTACTTAGACCGAACGAACACAAATTTGTCGCGGCGGGGGACTTAAAGAATCATGGCAGGATTTGTACAAAAAAAATAAAGATGTTTAGAGAAGTTGAAATTCTAATTCTTATACTCTTGGATACTTAAAGAGTATCTTCAGGCATTTACAATATCCCGCAAAAAAAAAAAATCAGAACGAAACGGCGACTGACAATAACAGTGACACTGACAGTCGCCGTTTCGCAGATCTTACACTGAAATAATGATTATTTTTTTCCACACACATTTGTCACATAACTTGTCTGCCAATTTGATAGATCCGTTAACGTCACCATTAAGTCACGTCGTCGTCGTTACGTCGTCGGCATTAAGTCCGCCTTTGTACCTTTGTGCATGAAGTGTAAATAAATAAATAAATAAATAAACGTCGCTTGTCACTTTATTTTTGTTAAACATAAAATGGGCATCGAGATGAAACGAAAAAGTGTTATTTTCATTTCGTAATATTTTAATTATGTGGGGTTTTAAAAACATGGTAAGCATATCAATCTACTCTTGGTAATGTATTGTATACATTGGAAAATATTTTAAACCCTCTAATATATTTTTTAATTTTCATACAAATGTGGATCTCGCCATGATTCTTTATAATATGTATCTATGTAGTGTTATTGTGTCCCACTGCTGGGTAATGGTTTCCCCGTTCTCCGACCAAACTTCCCGATCTTGTGCGATATCTGCCCACGTTTGCCCTTCAAACATGATCAGATCGTCACTCCTTCTTCGCCGCAGTAGGCCTTGACGGCGATGTCCTCCTTCAGGTGTCCATTGAGTGACCATCTTTGCCCATCTCTCCAAATGCATACGCGCAACGTGGCCAGCCCACTCCCACTTTAGCCAGGCTGTTTTTTCTCCAACATTTGCCACTTGAGTTATGGAGCGCAGGGTGGTGTACTTAGATTCATTCGCTTGACACCTTTTATGCTAGTGATAATAGTGAATTTCTTGACGTTGTGTGACGATCAGACCGTGTTTGTGGAGTCTGGAAATCTGGAAGGAAATACGGAATACTTTTGCACAGCAGTGGCATAAAATAGACTCACAAAAACACTTCGCTAAATACTTACTCTATTTTTGAAGTATCAAAAGTTCTCCGAAATACATGTGTTTGTTGATAATATTACCAGTTACAAGAAAAAATATCGATAAACATACAGACAATATTGACAGCACTCACTTATTAATGACGCAAACGTACCTGACAGACTGATTATATTTGGTATTGGTAATACCAAATATAATCAGTCTGGTTGCTCGGGAAAATCCCTCGGTACAATAATATGTGACGACATAAGTAAATCTTCAAAATAAACTGGCCAAGTGTGAGTCGGACTCGCGCACAAAGGGTTCCGTACCATTATCTATACAACATTGTTTGTAGCTGTAAGTCTTCTATACTTCTTAAATAAATAAATTAGACATCGATCAAAAACACGGCAAAAAATCACGTTGGTTGTATGGGAGCCCCCTTAAGAGCGCCCATACCCATCGAACGAACTTCAACGAGAACGTGATTGAAAAATTTTTTGTTTCAACCAACGCAAAGCTAGATAACAAATGAGTGAGTGAGAACGCGATAACATCACAGGGAAATTGGCGCGCGGAAGTTTATTTTTGGCTTCATACAAACCTAGAGCGTACGAGCGTTTGTATGGGAAACATGACGGGATGGGCGCTCTTAAATATTTATTTTATTCTGTTTTTAGTATTTGTTGTTATCGGCAACAGAAATACATCCATCTGTGAAAATTTCAACTGTCTAGCTATCACGGTTCATGAGATACAGCCTGGTGACAGACAGACAGACGGTCAGTGGAGTCTAAGTAATAGCGTCCCGTTTTTACCCTTTGGATACGGAACCCTAAAAACCAATTGAATACGTAATAACTTTAATTTTTTAAACTAGACAGATCGAAGCTACAATTTGAGGTGCAATAAAACAGTATTGAAGTTGCGTTTGAGAAATATAGAAAAACAAGCTCTCGCCCGCGACTTCGTCCGCGTGAATATATTTACGGGTTCCTAATTTTTTATAGAAAAATATGGTTTTGTTCTAATTTTAAAATTGTAAATTTTTTGTATACCTGAAGTTCTTATTTGCGACAGTTAAACTGCACTACCGCCCCTGCTATCTCTTGCAGGAATCAGTGTCGCTTTGTGCGTCTACTTTTGTTGGATCACACCAGTGATCACCATGTGTTATGAGTACCAACTCATAACACAAGTTAAATCATACTTTGAGTATCAGAGTCCATAATAAGCTACATTTATATTTTCTCTTAGAGCATAAATATTACTTCTTACTAGTGTTATTGTTCACCTTATGCATAATAAATAATTGTATTATTATTTTATTAATATGGATTAGATATAGACATATTATGTAATAGAAGAGGAGTACAAACATAAGTAAATATGTATTAACATCACATCAATAATATTTTCATTTTCGTTTCGCCAGATTTGTTGTATTCTCAGGTAGGGCGCTATAGCCAATTACATATTCCATAAGCAAAAAACTATTAAGTATCACAACTATCAGACTAACTAGGTAAACTTGGAGAATATATTTATATAGATATATTTAGTTGAGTTTTATTTGGAAAACCTACAGACCTAGCTGTAACTTTTCCAAATAAAACTCAACAAAAATAAAATTGAATTAGTTATAACGATAAGGCCAATTAAAAGTTTTCACAGATGTAAAATACATATTAAAAGCATCATTCCAGGATTTTCCTATCAAAAGCAGTCACATGTTTAGTTAGAAAGGTCCATGGGATAAATCTTGCGTGACAACATAAGAGGAAAATACCGAGTGATATTCCATCTACCTACAAAAATATTGCAGATCTGTTAGTTCAGCATCCTATAGCAACATAAAGGGTTAAGGGACATCCCTTTGTTGTCATAGGATGTTGAACTCCTTCTCATAGGTCCTTTCCTTGAAGCTTTGACCCTTAAGGCAATTGCAGGATTATATCGAATGTGAACGTTACGTCAGTTCAGAATAAATACTAACTGTGTTTGTCTTTTGATTTACGTATGGGTAGCTCTACTTACCTGGAATTATTGTCATCCGGCAGTGCTATTCTGTTACAATCTCCCTCAGTGAACACCTAGGTGAAGTGAGCTGTCATCCGTCCGTCTGCTTTGTCAATCCCTAGCATCAGGACGGATGACTGCTCACTTCACCTTGGTGTTCATCGAGGGAGGTTGTAACAGAATAGACATACAGGAGTCCTGATTTAAATAACGGCGGTTAATCTCCATGCAGACTATATCTATATGCATGTGTGTGCGCAAACACAGATGCAGCCCCTCTTCCCTCACTCCCATAGTCCACGGGATTGCAATCCGACACGACCGGGAAAATATTAGGTACAGAATCAACGGTTTGACATGCTTTCCGAACCATGGGGGTAAGACACCACCAACTTCCGATTCCCGGAACCGTTATTCAGAAATTCTTGATTGAAAAGCCCAATAACGCTTTGCCAACCAACAACCGAGTCGAATAGAGTCTATTGTAGAATTTGCGTCCACAAGACTAAAATGGAGCAACCTACGTATATTGACTGTTGTCGTACATAGATACCTATGTCATATATTTCGCACAAAGTAAGTGACGCAAGTTTTATGTAAATGCCGTATCAGAATGAACTTGACGAATTAATTTTTAAAGCCGGATGACACAAATAAATCATGTTTCGGGTTATAAATATCCTGTTTAGATAAGCATGAACAGATAGACGATGTCTGTTCATTGGTGATATAGAGTTATCGGTAGACTGCCTTGTGAGTAATGGGATGTACTATCCAACACTATCTGAATCATCATCATTCGTTTGAATTAATGTCTAGCACACTAGGATGTCCATTGCTGCATTTAGGCACTTTGGTAAAATCGCTTGAAGATTAAAAATTTAAAACCGGAACACAGCAACGCTGGTTTGCGGCAAAAAAATAATGTACCGCATAAAACATTTCCTGCAGGACTAAAAACAGAATTTTAATCGAATCTCAATACGGTTTCTTTACGCGGACTATCCTCCACGGACATGGTACTTTTCGGTCATGTCATTTCAGTTTATATCCAGCTCGTAAAGAAAGGTATTAGGGGCCAGTAAGATAAACTAAACTAAACTAATATCCTGACGCTGCTTACTTCGGTAGTGGAGCTTTATTATATTGCAACATTTATTGAGATAGTTTCCTCAGCTCATAAGTTCAATACAAACAGAACGCTTCCAAGACTTCCAAGTAATATGTGTTCGAATCAATTTGTGTTTATTGTATGTTCAGCCAACTGCGTAAGCGTCACTGTCTCATTTTAGACATGTTTCATGCCTTGTACAATATTAAGACCATACGCTAAAACGGAGTGTAGCATATCCATAAACGTCCGTCATAATTTGCCTTGCTAGACCTCACTTGAACATCTATAAGAAGTCCCATAAACTTGTTTGTTTACGTTGTTCCTCAAACGCACTTTAATTATCCAAGTTGGCTGACGTAAAGACCTGTTTCACGAAAGCAATGGTGATTTACTGCGATAGCACCGCCCTATATAGCCGAAGATATTCTCCTCCACACTCGGCCCTAACGTTTGCACCTACGAGAATAGATTTTAATAGTGGTACGGTAAATTTACTCCTTTTACGGCCGTCGTAAAGTGTACGAAAGAGTTGAACAACGATTTGCTGCAACCACAAATAGGTGGTTTTACAGCACGCAGTTACCTACATTTATTCCGGAATCGAAGCTTAGTACTTTTATCCGGAACAAGATGTTCTATAAACATGGGATTTATACGATACTATAACTTCTGCCCGCGACTTCAACTGTGTAAACTTTAGAATTAAGCCTAAGTCTTAAATTATCCCACGGATCACAACAATGGGATCAAAATTAGATCAATATTTATTGTATGCCAAATTTCAGTTATTTCCGTTCAGCGTGGAAGAGGAACAGACATCCATTCATCCTCCTATACTTTCGTAATTATAATACTCTTAGTACTAGCTTCCGCCCGCGACTGCGTCCGTGTGGAAATCAAATAAACCATATCCTATGATACATGGCGATATATTTTGACCTCTTTATAATCTTAATGTATATAATTCTTCTGTACGTGTGTTTGTCACTAAACTCCTCCTAAACGGCTGGACCGATATGGATGAAATTTTGTGTGTATATTGTAATGAATTCCTGGATGGTTTTAAAACCCGATTTGACCTGGTAGTTGCCGCTGCTGACGGGTTCTAGGTTTTGTTTTACTTTCAGGGCAGAACAAAATCTGCCGGGCCCACTGGTATTAGTATAGGTATTAGTATCTTTGGGGGGGGGGGGGCAACTGCCTCAACCTCCCTTGATACTGTATAAATATGGTATTTGGTCGTTTTAAGGCTCATCAGCTGCGTCATGTGCTCACGCATGACTTGCAATGTCTAGCAAGTAGTTAGAACGCCCGTACCAATGTACGTTAGTAAGAACATAAGTGGCAGTAAACTGTGAAACTTTAAGTTACCTACTCAAGTTGTATTTTCACCGTGAAGGTGAGCGTTTTATAGTTATGTGCTTGTCGAAATGGATGGGTTTCTTGTTCATTGTTATGGGACTTAAAACTTGCATAAATCTTGTTTTATGCTCAGGAAGGAGTAAAAAACAGGCTATGTTAAGAGTAAGTTAGGCACATCATCGTGTTTGGAATTTCTTGCTACTGAAATGGCTGATGATAATTATGATAACAATGGTTAGTTTACGTTAGTGTTTGACAGCCAGAGTTCTAATATTCACAGTCAGTTGTGTTAGATTTTCGACGAGACCATAATTGTTTCCTCTACTTTGCTCGACCAGTAAAATAAACATAGAATGTGGTCCTCATTTGTCGATATTCATATTTTTAGATTATTTGTAGCTGGTTATGTCAAAACCCAAGTACGTGGCTAAGTTAAAGCCGTACAGATGGATTGGTCAAAGGTTAAGCTACGCTAGCCGCGGTCGGTCTGTGGATGGGTAATCATCCCTTTCATACCGAGTTCCTTCCGTGCCGTTGGTCCCGGCTGTCATTTGTAGATCTTTGGCAGACGTTATGGGTAGTCGGAAGCCAGAAAGTCTGACAACCAGCCTTACCAAGGGGTATCGTGTTACCTGGTAACTGGGTTGTGGAGGTCCGATAGGCAGTCGCTCCATGTAAAACACAGGTATTCAGCAGCATCCGGTTAGACTGGAAGCCGACCCCAATATACTTGGGAAAAGGCTACGCAGATGATGATGAGTTATGTTAAAACCAAAAACACGTCAAAAGGTCCCTAATTTTTCGAAGCATTGTAATCATCACCATTTGCGTCGCCTTTTCCCAAATATGTTGGTGTCGGCTTCCAGTCTAACCGATGCAGCTGAATACCAGTCTTTTACATGGAGCTTCCGTATGGTGTCGGACGTAAAGAATAGCACCATCCCATATCTTCCCGTGGGCGTCGTAAGAGGCGACTAAGGGACTCACCAGAGAATGGGCAGCAGCGTTCTCTGTGCCTTTGTAACATCCATACTGCGATCGCCTATGCCTAGGCCTATGTCCAGCAGTGGACATCTTTCGGCTGATGTGAAGTGACATGGAGCGACTGCCTATCTGACCTCCACAAGCGAGTTACTGAATAACAAGATACCTCTACCCCAAGATTAGACTGGTCTCATCAACCGTACATTTACTTTGTGAACGCAGCTCACTTCACCTAGGTGTTCACCGAGGGACATTGTAACAGAATAGCAACGCTGTCCATCAAGCCAAACCCAAACTGCCAAACTGTCTAATTTTCCAATTGAATAACCTTATTCTTTTGAAATAAAATTGAAAATCTATCAAAGAAATTTGGCAGATTCTCTATTCAGGTTTAGAACGTACATAGAACTGTTATTACTGGATAGTATAACATAACGCGCATACCTACATAACATGCGTAGTGCGCTTAGCGTGCAATGTGCGTAGTAGCATAGTGAATAAGTTTGAAACACGTAATTTAATTATTGAGAGTGAAACTACAGAACTAATCTGGTTTATAACTCTAACTAATGATTCAAGTTGAGCATCTAATATTACAAAATTAATCTTAATTTTTTCAAGTACCGTAAATTCCTGGCTCGCTATTATATTATTACGGAGAAATATTCCAAGCAATTGTCTCCTCTTATTTCATGTAACCAACATGATATTGTTTAAAACAACACTCGTGTTTCTAATTAATTTTTGTTGCCGAGTAAGGCAGTTAAATCTGTTATAATTAGTGCAATGAATTAGTTTGGAGGCGATTTGTAGCCCACATTAATTTATCTAATTTAGGGTTGTTGTTTTCTTTCATCACTCTGGATGGTTGGTTGAAGCGGGCGGTTGTTTATTTGAGGGATTACGGTGGTTTATTCCCGAATAACTCTTGTTTTAATGAAATGTAGATACTTAATCAGTTTAATGTTTAAAGGTTCACGTAGGTTTTTGTGTGTTGCAATGTTCTAATAGAAATATTTTTAGACAGAATAATCTGTGTCTAAAAATATTGTCCTTTATTTCTATTTGTGCTTCACGTAGGTTTAAACCTCAAATAGCGACGAATATGAATACTTGTACTTAACGTCTTTACATGTACAGTCAACAGCAAAAGTAGATGATGAAAATCAGATATTCAATACTAATGAACGGAGTTCGCGTCAGAACTGTATGGCGTCGAAGTGATTCAAAAGTATTTGTGTGACAATCACATACTTTAAATAAATAAACTAGTAATAAATTATATAAATTAGTGTTAGTAAATTAGAATTGAATTTCTGATTTTGATCATCTCCTTTTGCT
Source organism: Charanyca ferruginea (assembly GCA_947361185.1). NCBI lineage: Eukaryota > Metazoa > Arthropoda > Insecta > Lepidoptera > Noctuidae > Charanyca > Charanyca ferruginea. The sequence goes on along the minus strand of OX376074.1, from coordinate 9,522,072 downwards.
GTTGACTGTACTCGGTCTACATACAGAGGGAGCGACTTTATTTTATTTATTTATTTATTACTAGCTTCTGCCCGCGACTTCGTACGCGGATCCTGTTGCTTATGCCAGCGACAACGGGGTCGGCAAAATCGAAGATCTGAAACGTCTGATGTCGAATTTTGAGAGCCCGGGGACGGGAAAACAACGGGATGCGCGAGATGATTCGAGACGTTCAAAAAGTACAATTTTGAATCATACCTCCGATGGCGGAATATGTGGCGTAGTCAATCATAGGAGTATACGTAAATGAACTCCGTTCCTTACCAACCCAAGGAAGGTCGCCATGACCTACGGCTATATCTTGAGACACATCCGATTCTTCAGATGATATCGACATTCTGTTCAGAGAAAGTCGAAGTCGATCAGAATTCAAACGTTCGTTGCGCTCTTCTTCTGTCTCTTCATGCCGTACTCCAGCAATTCTTTTCTCTCACTTTCTAACTGATTATGAATATTTTGTTATGTGCGTGTTCGGGACAATCTATACTATAATATTATAAAGCTGAAGTTTGTTTGGTTGAACGCGCTAATCTCAGGATCTACTGGTTCGAATTAAAAAAATCTTTTTGTGTTGGATAGTCCATTTACCGAGGAAGGCTATAGGCCAATGCGAAGCTGGGTCGGGTCGCTAGTGTATGATAATCTCGATCAACAGTTAGTCATGCATCACGTTCATCATTCGGTTCAAAAGACCTGTTAGTAGATGTGCGAATACGCTGAGAACTCAAGCGTGATTCTGTATCGGTAAACGTTTCCGATTCGCGAAACAATGCATGTCGCTCACGATCAGCGGACAGTCGCGCATCACGTTCCGCAGCAGATGCGTAGATACGCTGAGAACTCAAGCGCAATTCTCTATCCGTGAACGTCTCCGACTCGCGAGACAATGTATGACGTTCACGATCAGCGGTCAGTCGCGCATCATACTCTTCACTGGTCTCTAGAGACCTGGATGTAGATGCGTAAATACGCTGAGAACGCAGGCGTGCTTCGCGATCAGAAGAGGTTTCCATGGAGCGAGTTGCAGCCTGATGTTGTCGAACAGCATCAAGTCTCTCCTGACGCTCGTCGGTAGATTCTTGGGATCTTATGATCCTCAATCTTTTAGTTCCTTTGGAACATTGGGAAAGATTTGACCTCTTTCTAGGCATGGTTATAGTTTTATTGTAAAGAAGAAGATACCTGATCAATTAAAATCTAAGTGACTGCTCCCCTGCGTTACCGGGTAGGCTACCGTGTCACGCAGATAAATGGATAAGTAAATTAAACACCCAAGTAACATAAGCCCGAAGACATATATTTATTCGATAAAATAAAATAAAAAATGGGAATTTTGGCCAGTAGAGTCAAATTTTCAATGATATACCATCGTCATCAAAAATCAGTCCTAAACTGTTACCGCCTTCACCGCGTGGAGGTACTCCCAGCTTATGTTATTTTATAAGATACAGTGAAATTAGTGATAGCTTTTATTTTAGTTATTAGCTTTGATTTCCACATCAGATGTTTCTGATCTTCGATTTTTATAAGTCAACAGGAAATGCCCATCAGACCGAACAACTTTTGCTAAGACGTCATTCTTATATGTGTCATGGTGTAGCTGGGCTCTTGGAGTTCCACATCAGGTGTACCAGATCTTCAAATTTATTCTCTCAGCAGAGAATGCTCATCACGTGGAACAATTTTTGCTATGGTACCATTTTTGTATCTCTTATAGTTTAGCTGCTCTGTTGCGGTTCTGCATCAGGTGTTCAAGTTTCCAAGGTAAATTATAGCCTATATGTTGCCCAGACTTAATACCTATACAACAAAAGAAAAATCATTTAAAATCCGCCCAGTAGTTCCGAAGATTAGCGTGTACAAACAAACAGACAAACAGACAGAATTTTTTTTTTGGATTCGTGCTCTATTACTGTTCCTAAACCCCCCTCAATTATTATTTTTTTAATTTATTCAATGTACAGACACAGTTTTGTTACTGTTTTATTATATGTATAGATATAGATTGCATTATTGCAGTTTTCAGCAATAGATAGAGTGATTCAAGTGGAAGGTTTATACGTATAGTTTGATATTATTTTCCACATTAGTATCGAAATTAAACACGTGCGACGCCGGGGCGGGTCGCTTGTGAAATATAAAAAGCTTGTCTGTGAAAAAATAATTTGTGTCTAAAAATATTGTGGCGAGTCCTACCTTTGTGTACAGCCAAAATAATTATAAAACCTAATAACGAAAATATGTTTTCTATTTATTTAATCTAAGAAGAGTATTATGTTATTGACCTACAGGGCGAAAGGTGAAAAGTGAAGGGTCCTGACATTGAGGGCATCACTAATTGTCGTAGACAGTACCTATGCACTAAATATATTTGTTACTAGTTGGTGCCCGCGACTTCGTCTGTGTGAATTTCGGTTATATGTGTGCCCTAATTGTTTTTCTAAAATAAAAGTAGCCTATATTACTCCTTATAACATTAGTTATCTGCCAATTAAAGTCCCATAAAAATCGAACGAGCCGTTTCGGAGATTAGCCGGAACAACAGACAGACAGACAAAAATGTTAATAAAAATAGTGGTTTTGGTATTAGTACCATGTAAGCATTCAAATGCATAAATTCACATTATGAACATACACTACAATTTTATAGACGTTTTGTGGTATAAAATGCATAAGTAAAACTTGTAGTATTATAAGAGTACTTACTCACTTAAAATGAGATGTTTTTGTTACTAAGATTCTTATTCCGAAGTTGTAATCTAGTGCGAATATTTGTTTAAATTGCAATACTATTCACTTTAATGGAAGTTGTCAGTAAAACTAAACTATCTTTTCTTCTAAACTAATATTTGGAAGAGGTATTCTCTTTACTGTAAATCTTTTCTAGTACGTACTATTTTAAAATATCTCAAGTACGAGTATTTTACCAATACAATGTGGCAATAAGACCTTTGCCCCAATTATGTATAAGTACTGTTATACATAACTACAAATGATACGCAGTTTACTTTAGTTTACTTCTATATTGAATATTTTTCAATATTATTCTATATTATAGTAGCTTTTGCCCGCAACTTCGTCCGCTTGAATGTCCCTTATAGGTAGCGGATGAAGAGTAGCCAATATCGTTCCTTAGGGTTCAAGCAATCATTTATACCAAATTTCATCAAAATCGGTTCAACTGTTTCATCGTTAAAGCGTAACAGACAGAGTCATTTTCGTATTTATAATATTAGTCCATATACCTTGTCCATATATTATTATAGTATGTAGGTATATGGATTTATAGACTTAACCTGAAATTCTAAAATAGAGTTTATCTAATAACCGATAATTTTCCCCCTGCCATGATATCTCTTCACCACCATTGCTTGACCGGTAGAGAATAGTCCACCTTTGTACCTTTGTGCAATGAAGTGTTAATAAATAAACACAAATAAGGTTGTACGAGTATTCCTCGAATCCAGCCAAAGTATCTACAGTACACACGCTTTAACAAACATATTTATTATTAGATTTAGGTACTAAGTTATTTCTAAAATGTATACCTATTAATTAATTACCGCAATATTATTTTATTACCGACCTATTAGGATTAGATTGAAATGAAAAATATAATTGTGCCTTAAAAAATCTAATATAACGAAGACTCACCAGTAACGATGGCCATAAAGTAAATGATGTTTTTATATTTGTTTACGCAGCCCCATTTTTATGTAATATCCAGGCAGTATAAAGTTTTACGAAATAACGTTGTTGCTTCAAGAAATAGAGTATTTTATGAACTCGTTACTCATTTCAGTTGATGGATACTTATGTCCCCGAGTTTTGCTTGAAAAGAACTTAATCTAAGTACATAGTGTACCTATTGAAGTCTTGGAACACAGTGCAAACAGCTGTAATCTACAGTCGTGTAAGTTTTGCAATAAATAAAAACTTGGGTGTGCTTGTTATAAAGTTGAAACTGTTGTACTAATGAGATGCGATGCGAACAGACAGACGCTATTACGTAGGTACTGTTGTTTAGGTGTCTGGTGTTTAAGTATCTGTTTTCAGTCTTAGCCTGAGAAAACTTAAAGTAACAGTTAGCAGAAGTCCTGAAGGTTAAATGAGAATAAGAGAATGACACAATTACCACAAAGGAGATTGCCCATTCTACTATAGACCACGGTTGCGCAATAAAAATGTTTGTATGTTTACATAAATTGGAGATAAAAGAGGGGTGATGTCGTACTTTTAAAGGAAATAAAAATTATCCATGTGTACTGTGGGGGTTTCCGTTGTTCTTTGATTTTGTGTTCAGTTTTGAGGTTAGTTTTGTAACAAACCTTTCACCAAAAAAACCGTCTAATATGATTTGATTTCACATAAGATAATAGATAATAGTTCAAACCAAATAATAATTGATCCCAAATCAATAATATTACATAGGTGATTCTTTTTAATTCTATACATAGGAAGCTTATACTGTAGGTTTGTATAGGAAGTAGATAATAAAAATACTTTAATATAGGAATGGAATATAGTTTTACTCATTCATTCGTTTATTCATTCATAAAACAATTTACATTATGTTGAAAATACATGTGACTGTTCCATGAAATAGGCTTTCGATTTTCCTAATTGTGTTGAAAGCAGTGATTTAAATAGTGATTAGGCTCAATCGGGACTTTATAATAAAAGATAGTGGACTGTATAAACATAGGTTTAATGCCGTTTTCACAATCGCTATACGTATTAGATTGTTATAAATAAATGCCCGTAGTCGACCGTGGTAATGAGCTGAGTGGTGACGACGGCGGAGGTGCGTGTGCGGCCGGGTTCGATACCTCGACCCCGCGCCGTCCCCGGTGTCGTCTGTAGCTACTCATGCGCCGACATATTCCCCGGGTTGAAGGGACGTCTTCAATCTTCTACTGGAAGGGGGCAGATGCAGTTGAAGGCACGACCTTGTTTTGACTAATGAAACCACTTGGTTTTGGCCTGCAGCAGAGAAGTGTACTCATTATGGAATCTGCTCCAGAAATGCTGCCTAATGAACTGGACTCGTTTCCACCGATCCAGCCGTGTGATGTCAGCTGCAAGTTTTGTAGGTATGTGCTTACTGCATAAAACAATGGGATGTTTCACATTAAAATCAGAGGGGGAGTTATCGAGCCTCCCGCCCACTCGAATGAGGTTATGAATGTCAATAAACGGTGTCAGAGGAAGCAATCTACTTTTGCGTGGTAATTTTTGTCCAGACTTCAACAAATTATACTCTTCTGGAAACATTTCAAGCTGTGAATAATGTATAATTTTATTTAATGATTTTCTAGCTCTGTTGTTGAAAAATTACCATGCAATTTATTTTTATTTTTTACATTGTAAATAAAGCGTTGTACATGTGTAAATATAGTTTGTATTTTTGTTAAGCTGGAATACTTTACTAATAAATTATGAATGATTGATGAATGAATGATGACATCTGAATGATTACTATATAATGAATGATTGTTACTATCACTGTCAATGAAATGAGTCACTACTTCCGGCAGACTAGCTTTCCCGTGGTTTGGCATACTGGGCCACTCATTTTCACTATGCTGTAAAAATGAGGGTCCAGACCACCACAGAGGTGTGTCTATGATAACGTCGGCCCTGAGACCACGGGAAACAAGATCCGCCGGGTTGTCCTTCGACGGTACGTAGCTCCAGGTATGACCACAAGTGCTTTCCTGTATCTCATTGACTCTGTTTCTAACAAAAGGTTTTTATTGATTTGAAGGAGTAGAAAGCCAACCCAGGACTATGGTTGAGTCGCACCAGAATCTACATTTGTGAATGGGCATTGTAAGCGCTTCCTTAACCTTAGTACACAGCCTTGCACCCAGCAAAGCTCCAAAAAGTTCAAGCCTCGGTATTGTTGGTTGTTTAATGGGCGCTACACGATTTCTAGAGACTAGTAGTTGTACGCCTATGGATCCACTACTATTACTGCTAACATGTCGTGACTTAATTCTTCCCCTTACTAAATACTTATCCGTTCCCAGAGACAATGGCAAGTCATCCTCAATGTCGTTTGCTAGTTCAATTTCGTATTTACCATTCCTACGGACGTGCTCCCCAAAATACGATCGAGCCTGTTTAATCTGATAAGAACCTAGAGCTACTGTCATCAGATCATGTAATGATAGTCTTGGAAATATATCCAAATATGGATGTTCAGCATCTAAAGTTAAAAAAACAGCTCTCTTTCTATTAATATTTTGATTTTGTATGTACTCTCCCAAATAGTTTCTTGTATTTAATCTAGCTTTAGCTATTTCTAAAAACTGTTGAGCATCAGCAATATTAAAATCCAACATCAAGTGTAATGATGCACGATTGAAATATTCTTGGCGAAATAATTTAAAATCGCGTTTAATTCGCCCATTTACAACTTCAACTACCCATCGACACATTGTAACACATCTTGATCGATTTGCTTGCAATGTGGTTAGCTGCTGTTCGCGTTCTAAAAGAGATTCAGGCATATACGCTTTATAACCGTGGCTGTGCAATTCGCCACTTACGTCTCTGAAGCCCCTATTCAAAATAAAAACATCTCCAGGCCTAAAATAATTTCTTAATGTAGTTGATTCATAGCGAAATTCAGTAGACATAATGTCCGAGTCGCTTTTAGTTGCTGGGAATGGGCCGAGTGATTGCAAAATAAATCCATCGCAGCAGACAAACAAAAATGGTTTTACCAAATAATTTATTAATATTAATAAAAATAATTTATTATAATTTATTAATTGACATATTGAATGATAATTGTAATGATAATTTATTAGTTGTAATGATTTTTGTTTTGAATAATAATTAAATAATTTATTAGTTGTAATGATTTTTGTTTGAATAATAATTAAATAATTTATTAATTGACCGATTGAATGATAATTGTGATGATAATTTATTAATTGATATTTGAATGATTAATAATTGTAATAATAATATATGAATTGATCTGGTTTTAAAGTGCATGTTCATAATAATAATGTTTCGTATATTATGTAAATGTTTGCATGCCGAATGGTAAAATATGGCTGAGCTTTAATGTGTTAAGACAACTATTGTGTATTACCCATATTTGCAAAATAAAAGTCTATTCTATTCTATTCTATTCTATTCCATTCCATTCCATTCCATTCCATTCCATTCCATTCCATTCCATTCCATTCCATTCCATTCCATTCCATTCCATTCCATTCCATTCCATTCCATTCTATGCTATTCTATTCTTTTCTATTCTATTCTATTCTATTCAAATTAACATATTTATGTGGGCTATAAGTCTTTTTTTGGTATAAATAATTACTACTGCTTTGCACATAGACATAAGTACCATCACACATAATAATTGCTGGCTTGGTAGAAACTGGCATATCTGGATTTCCAAATAAACCATCTGGAATTATCTTATTTTTAGCCGCCACATCTTGTATCGACATGTGACCAAGTCCTAAATATAAGGGTACAAATGTATTACCCAAACAATTTCTTGCTTTAGACATATACCTTTCTAGAGTGCTTCTAGGAAGTTGAAACAATATAGATAATCGCTCATTACTCTCACTAGTTCTAAGTTTAACCAGCATAATACTTAAAGCCACACTTGGACAAGGAGTTTCCTTTGCCAGCTGTGTATGTGTGATAATAATTGATAAAACTGTTCAGGATTCATACCTAACCAATAATGACAGAGGTGTGTATTCATTTCACTAATATTAGAAAAGTTGTACTGTCTGCGAGTACCTCTTTCCATAATTGACATCATATCATCCATTTGGCACCCAGTAAAGTCATTATAATGAAACTGTAATTCATCCCAAGAACCAATATTAAGATGATGGCTGCATATTCTAGCACTAACTGGTACGTACAATTTATGCTCTAACAGTAACATTTCCTATGTAACAGATGGTACCAACAACCGTTCTGTATTACTACAGTCATCAAAAATACAATGTCGTGATGATGCAGCAGCTCTTTTATAAATACGTGATATTATTTTGGGGCGGTGTACAACATTATGCTCCTGATGCAACTGGTGAATGGGTTGTGGTGGTGGTGTAGGTATTGATAAAGTCCTTGAAGACATAGAAGTTTCTAATATACTTACCCCCTTTTGTCTTGATGTAGGAACATCTATACTACCTTGCGGTGCAGAAGCTTCTTCATGAACAATCTGCTGTTGCCTATCCTGATCTTGCTGAGTTTGTCTCCTTACACTTCTATAGGCCTTTGTCCAACAACGTAAGCAAACTTTTTCAAGTCTGTGTACCTAAAATTAATTAACATATTTGGAATAAAGGACAAAAATAGACTTAACCAAGTTAGAAAATAGCATACTCCATATTTCATGAGGTGTTTGTGTAAAATCTGAGAACAGTTCTCAGATTGTACAAAAACATCATTCAATATTTTAATGCACCAAGTGTTATTAAACGTATAGATACCTGCTGAGATGGTATGCATGACAGGATGACATTTCCCTCAGGGCTATCAATTGATACTGTGTGTGTCTTAGCTCTTAATATGGAAGATCCGCAGACAAAGCACACTTGTTGATGTCCATAAGCTCGTACAGCTGTTAATTCACTTGACAAGTTTATAGATGCTCTTTCTAGTATTTCATAACATTCTTGACAAAGGACATCTTCTAATGACATCTAAAAATAAATATAATAGATATACAATTTATTCAGGTTAGATAATGATCTTAGTATTAGTTTAATAGAAAATATACCTAGATTATTATCATAAACACAAAAGTCAAACAAAATCAAATCAAATTAAGAAAAGTATAACTATACTCTATTATAATAGCATAAATAAAAAAAAGAGGCTCGTAGAAGTAGGATTGCAAAACGTTTTATTTCATAGATAAGTTAAAACAATTTTATTTAAAATTATTGCATCATAACTTTGATAAATAGATCTAAGACAGTACTAAATATGAATGTATAATAATATAAAGAAAATAAAGGTTAGGTCTTTTAAAGATTTGGTAACATTTTAAAAGAATTATAGTGAAACGAATAACATTCCCGGTGTTGTTCATCCCTGCTTCTTTTAAGTTTTTAGCATTGACACTGCAATTTTAAATTGTAATGAATTATTACAACTAATTGAAAGCTAAATAATTTCATAAGTTAAAATATTAATTAGTCAAAGTTAAGTGCAACGGCTGCTGTAAAAATAGATTATAATAAATTCGGAGTCTATCATAACTGTAACATGTTTATTGTACTTTTGTTACAAAGTGTGCATCAAAAATAACCTTTGTCAACTTCTGTCTAATGCTATTGCAAATGGATTATAGTGGTTCATAACATGTTCATATATATTTTGAACATAGTTAGACAGTTTCTAGTATGACCTGTAAAAGTTAACTGTAAACAATAAAATATTAATAGTGCTGAAAGACTTGAGCTACAGTTTCTTATTATTAATATTATCTATATTATCAATACAACATTATTATAAATATTATATTGTGTGTATTGTTGTTGTATGTTTGAAACTATTGCACATACGTCTAAAAAGTGAACTGAGAAGAGTGGTAAAAAAATATAATAAAACATAATTGAATAAATAAGATATACTAACCGTCGCTGGAGTAATCCAGGATCGTAAAATTCTAACCATTACGTCTGTTGCCTCCCCGACTTGACGACGGGGTAGAGGATGTACCAAAGAAAGAGAACAGTTCACACAGCGTGACATTTTAAACGAAATCGTTGATGATTTACTGCACAGATGACACGGTCTGTAGGTAGTCGTAAAAACGTTCTACACAGTCACACCACCAGCACAGAAAAAGTACAATTGTCTTCTAGAGTTCTTGATCGTGCAGGAATCTTAAGATTCGACTGGACACGAACTCCACGCAATGAAAGGTTATTTATTAATACACAAACTCAACAACAACAACTATCAATGCATGTAAAAAACACTAAACAAAACTTCGCTGCCGCCAAATGCCGACACGATTGACAGTGACACAACTGACACATTAGACACTTTCACTTTGACAGTTCACCTTTCACGTTACCCGTAATAGTGTTGCCAACAGTTAATCTAAAACACCCCGATCACTAGTGATTTGTCAAGTATAAAAACATTTTTAATATGTAAAGTAATATTATTTTATGGATATTAATCCATAAAACGCATTATTTTAATTATGTTAATTAAAAATATTAATATTAATAACGAGAAAAAAAGTGTTAGTTGAAATTATTTTTTAAATGAAGTGTCACCCTTTTTAATGTCTGTCTAGACCGATTAGTGGAAGGTCCTTGAAATTGACAACACTGCTTTGATTAGAATACGCCATTTGAAAAGTATTGCAATAAAATCAACTAAAAACCTAATTAAATACAAAATGTTAACGCCATATACGATTTCGATCAAGTAAACTAAGACAAGTTAAAAAAATATTTTATAATTTATGAACACATTTTCATGGCTATACTCTATTAATATATAGCGATACTACTTCTGGGCAATGTCCTTTAGTAAGTTGTATTAACTTAAACAAAGTACTTTACCCTGTACCTATTATTGTCCTTTAAATCCTTAAAGGTTAACATATAGGTTTGATTCTGCACTCAATTTGGTTCTGGCACTCGGCGGTCGCTGCCGCGGCACGCTCGCTCCTTACGCTCGCCTCGTGCGTAGGGGGTCACAGTTCTAACCTAACCTAACGATGTCGGATCCGTCCCCAGGGGGGACTTAAGGGTCCTAAGATTTAGTGATAATTTACTATTTTTGGTGGTCATTATATTTATTCCCATTTTATTCTAATTATGGACTGACAATGGCGCCGATTCCCTTGCTCACACACCAAACTAAAATTACACAATTGGCATCTCTTACTGCCGAGCAGTTGAAGACAAGGACGGTGACAGATAAGAACTAAGTTAGAGATGTCAAATTAGTTTTTTCTTTAATTTCGCCGTGGTTTTAATGACTACGTTCTGAAATTACAACTATAAATAATTGTATGAACATTTTAGATCAACTTAAATTGAAAGCTCTTATTAATGTCTCTTTCTTGTATTATTGGAGAGAAACACATATAAATAGCTTAAAATAAGTTTAGCTTGTGCACAATAGCATTAATAATAAAATTATCTAATAATTATATTAATTATTAATTATCTTAGCTTCCTCGGTTATTTTAAATTTATTTTGAATTGTCTAATTTCATTGTCACTAGACCTCTTTTAACGTGCACAACTTGTTACATTGTTCTCACATTGTACCCCTAGATTCAACATAAATGATGTAACCTAAATTTGTAATATTCTATTGATTTTAAAAGAGTGTTCATGGAGTTACTTGCTCGTTCTTCTCCATAGAAACCTACTGTTTGGAACGAGCAACTAGCTGCAACTTTTTGACTGACTGACTCCTTGACAATTCAAAAGTGCCTGTTAATGGTTTATTTGAAATAAATGAGTTTGAGTTTGAGTTTATATTTATTATTAAATTAATTTTATTATTAATGCTATTCTGTAAAAATCTACCCTGAAATGAGCCTAAAGTGAGGCGTTAATCCCTGGATGACAGACCTCACCCCATACACACATCACCTATAATTACCAAGGGAGATATATACATAATAGGCCAGCTGATCATATAGGTACTTACTTTGACACCGATTGTGAGTATATAGGGTGACTGGTAATTAGTGTACGATACTTAGACACGTGATTGTCTTCATGATAACAAACAACTTTCCCAAAGAAAAAATGTTTTTTGTACTGGTTCACTTTTATCACAATAACACAACAGCCGTATGAAATTCACGCGCGCGCACGCCTGTGACCTAAAGTGAACCAGTACAAAAAATATTTTTTCTTCGGGAAATTTGTTTGTTATCATGAACACAATCACGTGTTTAAGTATCGTACACTAATTACCAGTCGCCCTATATACTACGACCTTTTTGAAGGATAACACCATTAAGCTTGTGTACTTGTCTCCGTCCCCGTCCGTCCTCCCGTCCCAAGATTTTTTTTAATAATATTAACACCCTTTAGTAGACCATAGACGTGGGCGTAAGTCTAGCTGAGCGATCATTGTCCTTTCTGGCGCCAAATAACTTTCTACAACCCTTTTACCAAGTAATGGTCAACATAAAAAAGCGATAATATTTAAGTACGTGTAAGCTTATCGTTAAGACAACGAGACAATACATGTTTTAAAGATTTAAGATTACATTCAATGAGCTAATTAAATGGAATTGTTATAATTGATAGTCATGAGAAAGTGTCTTTGAATGTGTTGGTAATCAGAATCACAGTTTTTGATGATCGTGTATGAAATATAATACCTACTGAAGTAATGAATAGTGCTGGTGTTATTAAAATTTGTGGTACAGTTAGCTTACGAACTCAATAGAATAGAAGAATATAGTATCACACACACGCACACACATAAACACACAACACATACCTAAATACATGACTGTACATAGATTACTCTTATTGTTCATTGTTCGTTCTATATTTTGTCGAACACTCCAAATTTAACCTATTTCGGGAAATGAGGGCTGATTGTCCTAAACACAGATTATTGCGTAACCTAGCTAAGACATGAGATCGTATAATGTTTTGTTACTCTTCTTAGCTGTAATTTATTCCTAAGTGTCATTTTCACAGAAAGTAGGTGCAAGGTAGGTAGGTGGGTTTCTAATACAATAGTATTACCTAAATATTATTCAGAAAAGCGATCGTCGCATTCTTTTGTTTTCCGAACCGTGGGCGAGCCTAAACTAAATAATGATCACGACGATGAGGCGCATTCGCGCGACTGCCAGAAGTGGTATCTTGTAAAAATATTTCGCTGGTATTAGGTGAAGTAAGGGAGCATGTGAGTTGAGGTGTCAGCCCATTTGATGCAAGGGATTGATTGGTTACCACGAGCTCACTAGTAAATTTTCCGAAAAAATTCTTCTAGAATTAGCATGCCCATGGTTTAACTCTTCTTTATAAGCATTATTAGCTTCTGAGGATGACATTGTCTTCATAGAATTCAGATATGAGCTAAAGTCTTAAATTGGAATCCCATCCCAATCCCATGGGAATACAAAACCGGTATAAAAATATGGGTGCCAAATCTCAGCTGGTTCTGTTAACCCGTTTAAGCATAAAAGAGTAACCAAAATAGTAGAGAAGAAGAAGATATTTGAGGTTGGAAATTGTGTTTTTCTATGTCAATAAAGTTTTTATTTATTACTAGCTTCTGCCCGCGGCTTCGCCCGCGTAAATAGAACGATTATCCCAAGGGAACATATTACCGGGATAAAAAGTATCCTATATGTTAATCCAGGAAATGGTCTATCTATGTGCCAATTTTTATGCAAATCTGTTCAACGGTTTGCGCGTGATTGAGTAACAAACATCCAAACATCTTCACAAACTTTCGCATTTATAATATTAGTAGGATTATTATTATCCATCATATCAAAATGTTGGCGTTTATAATTATAGTAGGATCAATTTTTCAGTGGCTTGTCTCATCATACATTTGCAAACATCTACTACACAGCTAACCATGAACCCAATAGATTGCTACAATAAACGGTCTTATGAAATATTGCCACAATTACCACGCTCTGGTCTGCAAATGGATTGATCGCAATATGTTATTGTTAGCTGGCAGGAGGATGCTGCCGATCCTTGCGAGACAAACTACTAGGTTTACTTTGACAAATTAGGTCGGAATCTATACGATGGAATTTTTCATGATACAGACTTACCATAGAATAAGTTCATAATTCTAAACCTTCTGTCAGTTCTATACATTTTAACGTTGTGGAATCAAGGTACAGGTGGGGAGTAAATCATTCGATCCACTCCTCGAGAAAGGCCAGCAGCGGCTTGACGTTACTGGTGATCTCCCGTAGGTTACCTAGGTTACCGAAGTGCGTTGCCCTGTAAGAAGCGACCTCAGGGCAGTTCGGAAGAACATGGGCTGCTGTCTCGTCTGCCCCCATACAGGCTCTGCACAGTAGGCTGTTTATAACACCTATTACATGTTTTTTAAAAGACCTATGACCGGTAAGGGCGACTGTGACGGTACGAAGCTGTTGTTTGGTCAGTTGGAGGACTTGCCGCGTGAAGCGGCCGTCTATTGCAGGATGTGCCTCCTTGCCCTTAATGTCCTCGCTTCGATCGGTCCACAGTTTTCAACAGTCGGTTTATCATGTACTAAATTGTTGGTTGTTAAACATGTGTATTTTTTAGAAACTCTCACGTCAGCGAATATTTGAACAACAGTGTATGCAAATACCACCCAACTATTGTTGATTCAAACAACTAGTTTGAATGAAACTACACGCAATTGTACGAACTCCTTAGCAACAGCAGAATTCGCCAGCGAACTGGTTTCACTGACCGTTATAATACGTTTTATTTACAAAATGAAGGAAATTGGTTCAATGGCCGCGGACCCAGACACTCGTGCATTTAATGTTACATTTTGAATTTGAGCTTCCTAAAGATGTTGATGTACGTGCCTCTTAAATCTTTCATTATAAACTCTCGGTTTTAATGTTTGTTCATACAAGGTTTTCGCATTAAAAACGTTATTTTATCCGGATTTTGGCACGCTTAAATACGGTTGTGTATATACACAGTCGCCCCGGAATGCGAGTGCACGGTTGACGACGTGCCAACTAGGTCCACAGACGATGCTGAATTAAATTAAATACTAAGCTGCACGTGAAAACTGGGATATTATTATCTTTCTTTATGTGTCATCTTTGTTTTCTAATATTATCTCCTTTATTTTAATAAATATACATTTAGAAATATTTCTATACCTTAAAATAGGCTATTTATCTAGCGATCCACCCCAGCTTCGCACGGATGCAATAATAAATAAAGGTTATATCCTTCCTAGATATTTTTTCTTTCTATTGGTGACAACCATTTAAAAATCCGTACATCCATTCCTGAGATTGACCCGAACGAAGACAAACCCTACGCGATCCATACTTGATATTATAAACGAGAAAGTAACTCTGTCTGTGGCGTTTTCATGATGAAACAGCTAAACCGATTTTGATGAAATGACAATGCCAGATCCTGCCCCACCCATGTACAGAAAATGTAAATTAATACAATAATTGTAATGATCAAACAACTTTATTATAATACATTGTTTTTCTTTAGAACTTGCGAATTTACGAACTTGCGTTCTTGACTTGTTTCCACGAGACAGGCTCGAGTGTGGAGTTGTGTGGAGTTGATTAGCCAAATGCTTCCTTTGTGTCTTACATTTGTTTTTTTTTGTGATCATGTAGACTACCTATTAGAAAAAGTAAAGAAATTGTTTTGTTGGCAAATAAACAACATTATTATTACTTGCGAATTACAAATCAATGAAAAGGAATTCAATTATAGGTACAGTTATTTTATTTAAACAGAAACTGTTCTGTAGTCCTTAAGGCTAATGTTTGGTTATCAGCAATTAATAAGCAGTAAGATGCTACCTATTGCAAGCTTGTACATGACTTTTACTGAGTGGGGCAAAGTTCTATAGAGTTTTTGGCATTGTCCTTTGGTATGTAAATAGTTTGAACATGGGGACGGATATAGGCTACTTTTTAATCCGCGACTTCGTCTGCATCCGAGCTAACTGACGTTCACAAGGACGAAGTCGCGGGCAAAAGCTAGTTTATAATATGTAGTGATTCTATGATTTTAAATGCGAAAGTAACTCTGTCGGTTACGCTTTCACGGCTAAGCCACTGAATAAATTTTGATGAAATTTGGTACGGACTTAGCTTGAACCCATAAAAGGACATAGACTACTTTTTAACCGACTTCAAAAAAGAAGATTTCAAATTCGTCGGAATCTTTTTCATTTTGTATGTTCACCGATTACTTGAAAACGCCTAGACCGATTTGGAAAATTGTTTTTTATTTATAAGGGCTCACTGCACATATGGTCCCATATACATTTTATCGAAATTGATTCTGCTCTTTTAGAAAAAACCGGCAGAAAGCAAAAAGTTATACATAGATGATGTTTTAAGTTTCTCCAATCTTTGGTTTGTAAAAAATCTTTTTATGAATAGACTAGAGTAGTTACTTCATTTTGTCGTGTCGTCAAAGTCGTGGGCAAATGCTAGTAAAATATAATGCTTTTGACAACAAACTGGTATTAATACTAATACACCACACAATTAATATTAATTTTGTAATTTAAAAGAAAATTGCAAGCATGATTACTATGGTTAAGATCCCTTTGTAGTTTACTTAAGTCTTATACGCTTTTAAGATATTAAATATTTAAGTAGTGGTATTTAGCTTCAAAGAATGGTACTCAACCTTCAAGAACTTAAGTAGTTGTTTTCATTATTTTTAAAATATTTTAATTTTTATACATTTCGGTTATCCAATTGTTATTAAGTACCTACATTAATGTCAAGACAAAGAAAATGTCTTTGAGTGCCTACTCGTACATATTCAGAATTCCTTATGAATTTATACGCGTGTATTTCATCCATAAATACTATAAAAACTAATATAAGTTTTTTTTTTTTTTTTTTTTTTTTAATTTTTTTTTAAGCTTTGTACATATTAATTCTTTAATTAAGTACTTTTAGGACTAATATTATGAATGTGAAAGTAACTCTGTCTGTTACGCTTTCACGATGAAACGGCTGTACCGATTTTGATGAAATTTGGTATGAAAGTAGCTTGAACCCTGGGGAAGGACATTAGGAATACTTTTTAATACGCGACTTCGTCTGCATTCGCGAATGTCGGTTAATTCACGCGGACGATGTCGCGGGCAAAATCAAGTATTAAATGGTTCAACGAAGCATATTAATTGATTATTTGGCTACTAATCCACCTCCTTCAGACTAATATTATGTAGGTGTGAAATTAATGACGCTAATGGTACTTACACGAATGTTTTATCTAATATATAACACAGTCACAGTTTTCGTTCCCGTACTGCTCCGAAACGGCTTGACCGATTCTGATGAAATGTTTTGTGCATATTGGGTAGGTCTGAGAATAGGCCAACATCTATTTTTCATCCCCTTTTTTCACCCCTTTTTCATCCCCCATTAGGTCGATCGGGACAGGACAACGTCTGTCGGGTCAGCTAGTTTCGTATAAGAAAATATTAATAGATGTCTAAATTTGACGAGAAACAGCTTTTGAGAAGTAGAACTGCAGTAAAACATATTTTATCTCTAAATTATGTAGTAGGTACCTGTACTTAAGCCGTAAAGAATGACGAGGCTAAAGTAAAATAGCCAAAGATTGGAAACGTAGATTTATCATAAGTTGTGAACTTATTTTGAAATTGGTCTTGAAAATTCATCATAATTATTATACCCAAACGCAATACCATTTATTTCAAATAAAACATTTACAGGCACAGATTAATTAATAGCTTTGAGATTGCCAAAGAGTCAGTCAGTCAGAAAGTAGAAGCTAGTTCCTCGTTCCAAACAGTAGGTTTCTATGGAGAAGAACGAGGAAGAAACTCCATGAATACTCTTTTGAAATCAAAAGAATATAACAAATTTAGGTTGCAAGCATGTTGAATCTACAGGTACAATCTGAAAATAATGGAATTAGTTGTGCTCGTTAAAAGAGGTCTAAAGTCAATCATAATTTTAACAATTCAAAATAAATTTAAACTAACCGAGGCAGCTAAGAGATGACCAGTCCCAACTGACGGCGCCCGTTCACGATCATGACGCACGGATCGGTATATCGTCGTTGAGTGTGCAACAAAAATGTTAAAATACCGCGAAAGTACACTTACGCTGATTTAACATAAGGTCGAACTTTGCGGTATTTTAAAATGTTACTTTCACGGAATTGCACGCTCAACGACGATATATTATATTATATTTCTCCATTTGCACTTAACATTTACTTGTAGAAAATTCAGTAACTGAAATAGCGCCAGTACACTTCAGTCTTCATGTTCACGTTGGCGGATCGAATCGGAAAGTAAGCAAGCAGTTTTATTTTCTTGCAAGTGCAAACGAGTCAAAGTTTTATTGGAGATGGCTCGAGTTTATAGCAGTACGCGATAGAGTGAGACACCTCGACTTCCTCGTGATCTTGATACAAATTTAAACTTTTCTCCCTGTATCACCTTCTCCGCGTCTGCGAACTTGCTTTACGGCACCCGCTTGTTTTGGAAAAATATCTCTTTCTTTATTTGCTTTACGTAATTTACTATCTACACGACTTGATTGCTTTTACAAGTTATGAATTGGACCATAAATAAGTTTTCAAAGATGAAATGACAAAAATATTTTTCTTTACGAAATGGGAAAACGATTTGACAGCTCTATAACAAGAGTGACATGACAGATTCGTGGAACAGCGAACATATAAATTGAATGGCGCTGTTATCGGATGTTGTTAAATAGAAATTTGAATGATCGGCGCGTCGGGCAGGCGGGCAAGCACAGGTAGGCTAACATCGTTTCCAGGATGTGTAATGGCCGTCGTTGTGCCGTCCACTGATCGCATCGCGATACTAATCGAAATGGCCATTGTGTTATTACGGATGCAAACCGCACGCTCCAATCTCGCGCCCTCGCACAATGCGCGCCAGTACACGAGCGCTCGCACACGCCGAATACTTTGTACCTCCTAGGGTTCCCATTCAGCCACTAATTAACTCTAATCTGATTGCCTTCGTTCAATGGAATATCGACTCGTATTTGCTAAGTTTTCCCAATTAATTACGTTTTCGCTTCGAAGGTTCGCTGTTTTACTTTATCTGGGAAAACCAATCAAGTGTAGGCAAACGTGCAATTAATTCTTCTCGATCCACGATTTAGCGCAACATTTGATACACAGGTGATTCTGTAGGTAATCATTTTGCTTAGGAAATGCTAAGAATAAGCTTCAAATGATTATTTGAACAAATTGGTTTAATACTAAATACATATTAAATATTATACGTACGTTAGTTATATGTTGATTCGTCATTAAATATTAGCATTAAATTATGTTAATGGTTTAAGGAAAACGTAGTTACTGCTATCAATAGCTTTGAGTCCCAAACACGCGTAGGTAGGTATGTCAGAGTTGTACCTAAATAGTTGAATATTTTTTAAACTTTAATTAATTTTATGTTTTGTTAACAGTTTCAATATTTTGTCACAACTTTTTCATTGTACCAACCCTATTCCGGAATGGTTGAAAACTGTTTCATTTAGGTTACTGAACAATAATAGATAGTACAGTTTTGTGACAGAGTTCACTCTGACGTATTACACAGCAATGTGCTATGACACGTCATATATAATACGAGATAGATGAGCTAATTTATGTATCTTTGACACCAAACACTTGAATAATTAAGTGGCATTTAGCGAACGTTACAGTAATAATACATAATAGCGTGTTTACTGTTTGATCTCCATGTACAGGCGACGACAAAGTGAAGTGTCTCCAAATTATAATTAAACTTAAACATCGAATAATCCGTCTCAGTAATTATGTAGGCTTTTATTAGGTACTTACCAGTAAATTTCCAATATTATTATGTAAAATCCTTCAAATATTACACCTCGAAATATTGACACGGAATAAATCTTTGATATTGATGTTCCCCAATGAACAGAATATTTGTTACAAAGGAAAATATTTCCAATATTTATTATTATTGTAACATTATCGAGGTATGCACGGTCTGTTTGTGTATGCCTATCAATTTGCTGTTGTTTAAATATAGGGTGACAAATTAATGAGGTGAATTAGTGTAGGTATTTTAATAGTGTGCCCTTCGAGATAGCGGAATAATGAGGTATGTCAGATCGTAAAAGATAAATTCCTATGAAATTCCTTTTGTTGTTTCTTTTGTAAATTTCGTAGCGTTTGTATAAACAGTTTCCGACTCCGACGTCTGCCTTGACTTTGATTGTAATATATTGTTTTACATTATACGGGTGAGATTCTCAAAACGGGTTTTTACATAAGCAGGAACTATTGGGTGTTGGTAAACAGTGTATTTCCGAGAGCATTCAGCTTTGAAAAGAACGTCAAAATCTTTCAGCGTTCACGGTCACGGCTTATTATCGGTACTGAAAATGGCTACAACAATTACACCGCCTGTCAAAATAACAATGACGTAGCGTGGTCTCGGTCTGACAATAGTTACTTGTCATCGCAATGTTTGGACATAAGCACATCGAATAAGTACCTACTTATTTATGGACGTTTATAAGGTGACTACTTTTCTTGCTTGCTGCTTAGTCTTTTCCCAACTATTTTAGGGTCGGCTTCCAGTCTAACCGGATGCAGCTGCATACTAGTGTTTTAAATGGAGCGACTAGATCTGACCTGCATAACAAAGTAACTAGCTATTTTGACTAACACGATACTCTTTGATGGGTTGTCAGACATTCGGGCACCTGTAACGACTGTCCCGTGGGGTGTCTGGGCTAGAATAGCATCCCCCCATTTCATCCCGAGGGTGTCTTCGTCGGGCAGCAGCGGCTTCCGTGTATTTAACAACTTCACTGCAATCCCCAAGACGCCTGCCAAGCGGGGATTATGGCAACCCCACCCCCCCTGGGGAGGCCTTCGTTTCACAGTGGACGTCTTCCGGCTGATGATGATAATGATGATGAACGACTGTTTCGAATCTACGGACCAACGAACAACTTCACTGCAATCCCCAAGACGCCTGCCAAGCGGGGATTATGGCAACAATGGGGAGGCCAGTAGACGTCTTACGGCTGTTGATGATGATGATGATGAACGACTGTCAAAGATCTACGGATCAACGACTGTACTTACGTGCTTTCCGAGACACTCCTTATAAATATAATCTTTTTAATAATACTTATACTGACTAGCTCATTTTGTCGCGAACTGTATCTGAAATACAAATCTCCTATGCCTAATTCCCATAATTACATTGTAAGTGTACATGTTTCTTAGTGATTACATTATGTACTTGGCAAATGCAATACAAATACATACCACTTATGAAGCATGCGCATATACTTAACTGATTTGATTTGCACATGGTGAAAGCACTCAAATTGTAATACTTACATTAAATTTAGTTCTTATTACCAATGCGTTAGGGTAGAGTTCACGTGTTATTGAATAATTTATTGCACATAATCAAGCTATACTTAGCTCGTATTCATAGCTTTGTTATTTATGGGACGTTGCATGAGTAAATGTTTCGATAAATTAATTGGAATAAGGTCAATGTATTATGTTTGATTTTCGATGTAAATAATAAATGTTTACATAAACAGACGTTCCTTTACATGTAAAATGGTAAGCAGATAGGCAATAGTACTATATATTTCTAATATATTCGTACTTGTGTTGTTATACTGCCCCAATGGTCCTGTGGCTGCAAAAGTGACTGATAAATGATGATGACATGATTTATTGTGCGAACTGCCAGACTGTGGAATTCCCTGCCCGCCTCTCTGTTCCCTGATAAGTATAATCTGGGTATCTTCAAGGCACGAGTGAACCGGTTCATCCTAGGCAAGCGTGTTCGAACTTAGGCCGCATTATCACTTAAGATCAGGTGAATTGCGGTCAAACGCAAGCTTATTTTATAGTAAAATAAAAAAAAACGTGGGGTCGTCGATTCCCAGGTAGACTTTCCATTAAAACTTCTCAGTAGAAGCAGGGAGTTTGGAAGTTGGTGGTGTTACATCCCCGTGCCTTGGAAAGCATAGTTCCTATAGCGACGGTTAAGATTATTCACTTAATATCAGGTAAGTTGCGGTCAAACGCAAGCCTATAAAAATAAAAAAACCGAACCCTTTGTGGGCGAGTCGGATTCGCCCACAAAGGGTTCCGTTCAAATTCCGTGATTTGGTCATCCATACAATTATGACCGTGCATACCTCGATGATTGATTACGTACTTTAAATAAAGATTATGTTTTTATGATTTAATTACAAATGTATAGTTTTCAGACTTTTCAAATTTCAATTTTTTGATAGCCATAGCCGAGCAGCATGATGCACTTATATTCCAACATGCTGTCAGGTTGCTCGTGCGGCAGGGGTAAATGTAAATTGTCGTATTATTATTAAATACTAACCCTTTGTTCATAAGTTTTTTTACTAACCAGTGGACCCTTGTTGTCAATTTAAATAAATAAATTATTATTATTATTATTATTTTCCCTCTACTTGTAGTATAAGACGATATTACTTGCCTTTCATAGTTCCAGGTCAACGGGAAGTACCCTATAAATTTTGATTCCTTTGATAGTGTATGAAATATACGTTTTTTTCCGGCATAAACGGCCGTATCTTTTTTTCACGTTAATTTAGAACTTTGATATTTTCATACCTTGAAGGGACTGTAGACTTGAGTACCTATATGGTTTTAATTTAAACTCGATACCTCCAGGCGTTCCCGAGATAAAGGGTCTTGACAGACAGACGAACAGACAGACACACAGATCCCTAAATAAAAAACGAGCCTTCTAACTTCTTTGACACGTAAATGACGAAATACTTACAGTTTTATTAGAAAATATTTTTTTAACGTATGCTTCCTTTTTATATATAGATCATAAATACACTGTAAAATCTAAACCGCAGATTGTCGCACAAATTGTCATTTTATTTTCGTCTATCAAACTCAGTTTATTTAAAATTTCGTGCACAACTAGAGCGAAAAACGAAAGGCTTGTCCGCTCAGATCAAAGGTGAAAGGTCCAACCGTATAACGTCCAAAAGTCTAGCTTTTTTGGGAGGGTTAACCTTTTGAACACTCAAAGGGGTAACGTGTTGTTTATACTTTAATTTGACGGGATTACGCTGACGTTCTCTCGTAGGATAGCAGTGGAAAATTGCTAAAAGAGGATTCTGAACTTTATAAGCCCTGGATTTAACTGGATTTGAATATGAATATTGTAAAATTAATTCCTTAAAATTGGATTTGATTGATTTATTAAAGTCTAAAGAATCTTATATAGATTATATTAAATACACGTATTTGGATCGTATGTGGATGTATGGAGGGATAATCGTATTTGATAAGCTAGTAGGTAATTTTAAATTAATTTGTGAAAGGTGCTGATTCTGCTGTGCATGAACTTCAGGCTTTTTCTATCTTCGTCTGGCTTATAAAACCAGTAAGAGACGGACAATAATAATATAACTATCCATTTTAGTTGATCTAAAACTTCCATACAAATAAAGCTGACGTGTCAGAGCGTATTGATTAGTACCTACACGTCTTCAAGGCAAAACTGATTTGACATCTCTTAGTTCTTATCCTGTCACCGTCAACTACTTTAGCTGTCTTTCATTAAGAGATGTCAATTCTCTTTCTAGTTCTAATTCTAGTTTAGTTTATGAAAAATTTTATCTTTTTTCTTTAGCTAATTATAATTAATTAGCGAATAAAGAACCTTTTGAAAGTAGAGATACTTAAGGAGATAGGATGGGATAGCCTTGGTCTATGATCCTCGATGACTGGCTACCGAGCGAGCCCGCGGACACAGCTAGTTTAATATATCATCATAATATAATCTCATGCATCGGGTACGTATCTCATAGCAACATGGGAAAAGAATAAGTGAATAAAATCAATAAAATATTTCATCGAAACCTTTTATACAGGGTGGCGATGGTAATAACACAAAAAAGGATCATGGTAGGATTTGGTAATTTGGTGTAATTGTTTTTATTGAACATTCATAATATTAAATTATGACGCCACAAATTGCCGCTCTTCTCACAAGTTAGAAAACCAATATTTCATATGGCGTTCTCTTTGGTTACATTTATATGCTCTTTAGTATATCTGTTTTTTTTTAATTCGTATTTAGGATTTATTTGACAGTTTCAAAATATTGTTATGAACTAGTATTACCAGTATCTGAATTTTTTGTCGTATCGTCGTCCCTACCTTGTATAGGAAGCTAATCTACATTAATGTTATAAAGAGGTTAAGGTTTGTTTGGACGAGGTACTGATAGAAAACTACACTATTGTTGAGTGTCATAATTATGTTTTGACTTCTACGTTTATGGTATTTTTGACTTCTAAACGGACGAAGTCGCGGGCAGAAGCTAGCTTAAATAAGTATGAAATGGAATACTATGCGTTATTTGAAAGTAAAACGTTGACGTGGTAAAAGGGAAAATGTAAATAAGATTCTTTATCCTTGTGATAAAATATACCAAAATAATAAGGAAGTTACCAACCAGAAACTGGAACTTTCCGTGCGGTCAAGTGCCTTTGCCATACCTATTTTTTTTTCAGCCTGTATTTTTCCTCTGCAGGACAAAAGCCTCTCTATACTCTCCTTCCACTTCTCTCTATGAAGGGCTTTTTGGAATCAGTCTTTATTTATTTACTATTTATTTATTTATACTTCATGCACAAAGGTACAAAGGCGGACTTAATGCCTTAGGCATTCTCTACCAGTCAACCATGGGTGATGTAGAGATAAAATGGCTGGTGCATATGAAAAAATACATTAAAAAAGTTAAAAAGAGATAAACTTACGAATATATAAACTACACATACATAATTTAATATCTGGTATATAACATACCCATATCAAACCAAATAAAACAAATCAAAAACTAAATCTAATCTAATCTATATCTAATCAAATGTAACAGTTTACGTTTTTGAATTCTTCTGTGATGCTAATCATCTGGATTTTCCTAGTTGTAAAATTCTCATCCCATGGCCTAGGCCTGTGTCATCTCCAGCTCCTTGCTATGGAGGAAAGTGTAAACCAAGGATGTTTTTTCTTACTCCTACGCTGTTCTTTTGTGATTATTTTCGTTGCGAGATCCAAGAAGGTTGAATCGTTTTCCCGGGATTTGACGAGCTTCATTACCTCAATGCTTTCCTGGTTGGCGCCACTGTTGAATCTGGCTTTTCGGAGTTGCAGTGGTTGGGGATAGCTTGTAATAAAACACTAGAAAATATTACACTTAGTTCCAATTTGAAAAGAATCATAGCGAGATTCATACATTCATTTGTATGAACAAAAAGTAACTTAGAGGTTTTGAAATATTTTCCAATGTGAAGAATACATTACCAGGAGTAGATTGATATACTTAGCATATTTTTAAGCCCCCGCATAATTAAAATATTATGAAATGAAAATAACACTTTTTCGTTTCATCTCGATGCCCATTTTGTGTTTATAAAAAAAAGAAAGTGACAAGCGATGTTAACGGATCTATAAAATTGGCAGACAAGTGATGTGACAAGTGTGTGGAAAATAATAAGCATTATTTGTGATATTATTTCCCATAAAACGATGCAATTTCAATGTAAGAACTGCGATACGGCAGCTGTCAGTGTCACTGTTACTGACAGTCGCGCAGTTACTCAGTGACTGCGCGCCTCAGTCAAATAATGAGCTTTTCGTTAAACTATTAACTTTTTTTTGTGCGGGGTATTAAAAATATTGTAAATGCCTGAAGATACTCTGTAGGTACCCAAGAATATATGAATAAGAATTTCAACTTCTCTAAACATCGAATTTTTGGAACGAAGTTCCTTGTCGCGCGTTGCGAAAGGGGGCTAGACGGAAAAAATTAAGCCCAAAAGTTGTAACGACACTTTTTGCTATAGTTGTAAGCCGTGCGGCGTGCGCGTGTTTCTCTGTCTGTCTCTCTCTCTCTCTCTCTCATAGAAAGCAAGCCAGTTATTTTAGTTAAGTTTATATGACATTATATTTGTTAACTAGCGACCCGACCCAGCTTCGCATGGGCCTATAGCCTTCCTCGGTAAATGGAATATCCAACACAAAAATATTTTTTCAATTGGCACCATTAGTTCCTGAGATTAGCGCGTTCAACCAAACAAACAAACAAACAAACTCTTCAGCTTTGTAATATTAGTATAGATAATAAAAAAAAGATTATTTTAACTTAAAAAAAATAAAATTTTATTACAATTCCTTCACTAATTAATCAAAAGGAACTTCGTTCCATCCGGGTGTCCCTTGACAACTCTCAAGTTTTTTGTACAAATCTTGCCATGATTCTTTAAGTCAGTTGATAGGTAGAAGGGATTTTAAAAGATTTCAACGTGTATGAGCAGGACATAATAGTCATTACACTTTTAGTAATCCGTGACTTTATGGCTTCATTAGCCTCCCAAGATCTGGTGTCTTCTCTCTCATACATCAGAGCTGATTCATATTAACGTAAAAGGAAAAAGTCCTAATACCCTTTTCTCCGATGTCAGCTTCAGCACCGAACTTCATTAATTTCGCAGACAATATCGGATTTATGTCCTGTCGACAAAGCGCAAATTACAATGATTGGAATTTTTAATAGGCGTCCCTTCTTGGCGAGTAAGCATCAAACAATTTGTTCAATTTATTTGATTCCATATCTTTCAGACAACCGTGATCTTCACTTGTTTCATAATACCGTTTTCACCTTCACTTGCGGCGAACAAAGGTCTTCGTCCTTTTAATGGCACTAATGGCCTATACGATAAATTGATAATGTACTTAAACGCAACAGGAATAGAGTTTAAAATTGCCTGTTCGACATAATTTCGTGAAGCATTTATTTTCTTGCATGGCCTTACGTTATTTGGAACTCTATTTACGTTAGATTTTAATTCATTATTAATTAATGAATGAATACTTCGCGCATATTGCTGGTCTGTTTGCCCTGATTCTTTGTATCTCAGCCTGATGTAGACAAATAAATTTGCTAATAAATAATATTCACTGTAATGTCCCAATTTAGATTGTTGTGCTTTTTTTATTTATTAATAGGCTTGCGTTTGACCGCAATTCACCTGATCTTAAGTGATATGCGGCCTAAGTTGGAACACGCTTGCCTAGGATGAACCGGTTCACTCGTGCCTTGACGATACCCAGATTATACTTATCAGGGAACAGAGAGGCGGGCAGCGAATTTCACAGTCTGGCAGTTCGCACAATAAATGTGGAGTCAAAGCGCTTAGTTCGAGACCGTGGAACTTCAACCATATAGCGGTGACGCTTCGCCGTATCTCTGCTCGTCCGATGATGGAATGGGGATGGGGGAATTAAATTGTGCAATTCCAAAGCATGCTTATATTAAGCACTAAGTATTCATTATTTCTAGGGCTATTTGAGAGCAGTGGCGTGCCTTCCATTGAAACCTAAAAGCCTGGCTTGCTTGCTATCAGTAACGCAAGAAGATTAAAAAAAAAACACACAAAAAAACCTCAAAATTAGTTTTGAAAATTGATCGGGTTTTTATTGTTATCTGTCGGGGTTGCCCTAAGATTGACTCTTAGGCACGCCACTGTTTGAGAGCTATGTTTCGAACCTCAATGTTACCGTTTAATATTATAATTAAATTGCCTAAGTGGCTCGAGTATGTTGTGCTACCTAGATATTCACAGACTTTGACGGGATTGGAATGCCTTTGACTTACTTTAGGTATGTACATACATAATCTAGGCCTGTACCTACGTAAATACCTACAAGATGTCAATATTGATACTAATAATATCTATCTAAACATAGGTCTATGTTTATTTAGGTGTTTAAGAACAGAAATTAATTCTGCAAACGTATTCATCTATTAGCTTTAACTAACAGTTTGCCTTGAATTTTCAAGGATTCGTAATTTTTTCAATTGATAAATATAACTTGTGTTACTCAGGGATAATGTAGTAAGTATTCTAATGATGAAAGATTTTTTGAAATCGAACCGGCAGTTTTTGAGTTTATTCGTCACAAACATACAAAAAAAGCTTTTTTACAAAAAAGACAACCGCCTTCAAAAACCAAAAAGTGAAAAACAACTATAAAACAGAACACACATGACTTTAGTTTCTGAAGTCGGTGGCTTGGTTGTTCTATTTATTGTTTTGTATTGCCATATTCGTAAAAAAAAAAATTATTTTTCGCTTTTTAGTACTTCCTTATCATCCAAATCCATTAAGAAATGGCAACACAGTCAAAACAGAGATTGAAAGTACAAGGTGAGATTACAACATCATCCATGTATATTTTTTTATATGTATTAGGCTATTTCAAATTGATAGGTTTTTAATGGACCAATTCAATCAACGGCCCGAAACTATTATATTAGGTACGTATATTGCACATTTGTGACAAATGGGTTTAAACTTAATGTGAATAGAGGGTTGCATTTAATATTTAACACGTCGCGTCAGTTTCCATTTCATTTAATAACATGAACACGCCACAATTTAGGGTTCCCATTGGGACGAAAAAATTGAAATATCCCACCCGTCCAATTTTTTTAACACCAATTTAATATTGTCCAGGGGACATTTTAGGGGGAGATGTAATATTCATCTAGGACTGACGCCCCACCGTAATTGCTGGCAACATTCAACTTTTTAGGGTAACTCCATAAAATTTGACACTCCAATATCATTTCGTCTTCCATGCGATGACAGTTAATAAAATAATGTCAGAGAGCAAGAAAAGTGAATAAACAATATCAAATATCGTTTCAATTTGAATACGAAATGAACAAAGCATAATCATAAAGGACACATTAAAAGCACCCGAATGTATTCTTGTGATTAGTTTTTGGCGCGAAAACCCAAAAGTGGGTCACAATACAATGTTCGGCAGTTCGCATTTCACTCGAGTTTCTGCTATTATCTCGAACGGAAAACATGGACCGTTATGAACCAGCTGTACATTGTAATTATGTCATCTAACTACTTGGGCTGTATTTCTGTTAAAATCATTTGGGAATTTAATATTTTGTCAAATGTAATATTGTAAGGAGGTTAACTTAGATATTTTGACGACACGGTTGGCGCAGTGGCTGAGCGATCGACTGCTGCGCAGCGTGTTGCGGGTTCGATTCCCGCCCAGGGTAAACATTAGTGTGATGAGCACTTGTGTTTGCCTTGTGTCTGCGTGTAGTTGTATTTACAAAAAAAAAAAAATGTATTTGTGTATGTATATCAGCTGTCTGACACCCATAGTACAGGGTCTCCCTTGTTTGGGGTCAGATGGCCGTGTGTGAAAATGTCCCCACATATTATTATTATTAGATTATTGATGGGTCTACGCGCGCTTCGTCTAGATACCGCCGACCTACGTGTCAAATGGCCAAATTTTGGCTTACCCGAGCCTGTCTCCTGACAACCAATGTGTCAGGAGAAGGTACAGAGTATTTTTCATGCACAATTTTTTACGCACACTAGCCTCCTTGCAATTTGTTTTATATTATACATACTAAAATATTGAGTTGTCCCATTTTCGGAGCTATTGATTGTAGGTAATGCCACAAAATATAAAGGTTACAGAACTGCTCCCGCCATCTTCCCTGTATTGACTCTGTAGGTTTTATTTGTGACAATATAAAATTGTGTTGTCACTGGTTGGAACTCTTTGCAATTTTGTTTTACAAAATTTTCTTGCTCGTCATGAAATGTCAATGTCTCTCATTTTTACCCATTTAGACAACACGTGACAGTCGAGAACTCGAGACTGAAGTCTGCTTGAAACTGCTTGAGAATGCCTATAAACGTAATGTCAATGTGTGCGTGCGAAAAATGGCGGAGCGCGCGGAGACCTATTAACAATCTAAGGAGGTAAAGTTTCGTAATCTCAAACAATACTCATCCGATTTCAAAAATTCGTTCACCAATAGAAAGCTATGTCATCCCTGAGCAGTGGCGTGCCTAGGGGTCAAGGTTAAAGCAAGCCCGATAGATTTTTTACGATTAAGAAGCAAGTTGCTCAGCTACTTACTGATTAGCTCATGTTATGCTTAATGCACGCCCGGCTTTTCTGCACCCTGAGTACTAAAGCCAAAATATTCACGCGAACGAAATCGTGGGAAAAAGCTAGTACTTATACAAAAAAATTGTCTCGCAACCAATGCTACCGACTTGATGGCATATCTGGAGCTCATCATCTGCCTAGCCTTCCCAGCTATGTTGGGGTCGGCTTCCGGTCTAACCGGTTGCAGCTGAATACCTATATTTACATGGACCTACTGTCTGCCTGACCTCTACAATCCAGTTGCTGGGTAATACGATACCCCTTGGTAAAACTGGTTGTCTGATTTTCTAGCTTCAGACTACTTAGGGCCGGCGCTCACTGCTGGCACGACACGGCGTGTCATGGCAAAGGATTTTATTACTAATCAAGTTATTTTGAATCTTATTTCATCGAGTTTCGAACTAATATTACTTTATTTCGATACAATCATACCGCGGCACGTCATGGCATACCGCGGCACCCTGCGGCACGCCGCGACTTGCTGTAGCATGCCGTAACGTACCGTGGCAGGCCGCGGCGTGCCACAAGTCACATAAGTCGTAGGATTATGACAGCTAAGCTAATTGAAATAAGGTTTGAAATGGGTGCAGCGGTGTCTTCGGCAAATGGCGCGCAGACTGAGTGGGGTGCGGGGGAAAGGGAAGAGTGGCTAGGCTTGCTGCGGGATGCCACGACGTGACGCGGCATGTCAAAGCGTCCTTCGAGCTGCCGAAGCACGCCGTGCCATGCCGTGCCGTGCCACGCCGTCAGTCAGCGCCGGCCCTTATAACGACTGTCAAAGATCGACGAATGACAGTCGGGACCAACGGCTTAACGTGCTTTCCGAGGCACGGAGGGGTCTCTGTATGATGGATGGTCACCCATCCTGGATAACCTTCATGACTGGTCAATCTGTACGGCTTTTACTTATCCATGAGCTCCTCTATACCTGGAGTTAATAATCCACAACCTACCCAAAAACCCATAACATCATTTTTTTTATAGGCTTGCGTTTGGCCGCAACTCACCCGATCTTAAGCGATGATGCGGCCTAAGGTGGAGCACGCTTGCCTAGGATAAACCGGTTCACTCGTGTCTTGAAGATACCCAGATAATATGTATCGGGGAATAGAGAGGCGGGCAGTGAATTCCACAGTCTGGCAGTTCGCACAATAAATGTGGAAGCAAAGCGCTTGGTTCGAGACCGTGGAACTTCAACCGTATAGCGTAGCGTATCATGCAGTGTAACTCAGTTTTCCCAAAGGTCGTAGAGGTCAAACACCAATCACGCCGCAGACACTAAAAACGTGCCAACTCTCGGATTATTCCTTGAATTAAACCGAACTTTTACGATAGGCCGAGGAAACGAATGAAGAACAAGATTGAAATATAAATTGTAAGATGTAAAATGTTTAGTGAAATTATGAGACTGCGGGTGTATTTCCCACGGGCAACATTGCTTGTTGGCTTTCCCTCTGAGGCGTCACACTTCATGTGTGAATATTAATCCGTAGCCCGAATAGCTCCTTTAAAATGTAAAATGTAATTCTTCCTACTGAATTTCGGTTACGGCGGCCAATGGCGCACGGCGGTATGGATCAGCAAAATACCAACTGGAGCCGTTGCAAGTCATTGATAGACGTACCAAGAGGCTCATTAACAACGACTCCCTGGTTAGGGCTAAGCTCCAGACCCTTGAACATTGCCGCACCGTTGCTAGCCTATCGATCTTTTATCGGGTACATTTCGAAGAGTGTGCTTTGGAATTGCACAATTGAATTCCCCCATCCCCATTCCATCATCGGACGAGCAGAGATACGGCGAAGCGTCACCGCTATATGGTTGAAGTTTCACGGTCTCGAACCAAGCGCTTTGACTCCACAATAATTGTGCGAACTGCCAGACTGTGGAATTCGCTGCCCGCCTCTCTGTTCCCTGATAAGTATAATCTGGGTATCTTCAAGGCACGAGTGAACCGGTTTATCCTAGGCAAGCGTGTTCCAACTTAGGACGCTTTATCACTTAAGATCAGGTGAAGTGCGGTCAAACGCAAGCCTATGGGATAATTAAAAAAAAAAAAACTTAATGGAGATCAGCCAAGTACGAAGAAGATAATATAGTGCACAAGTGTGTGTGCAAACACAGGTGCACTCCCTCTTCCCTCAATCTCATAGTCCTGTGGCACGGCAGTCCGACACGACCGGAGAGAGAGAGAGATCAGGCGCAGGACCAACGGCTTTACGTGCTTTCCGAGGCACGGGGGTGTTACACCGCCAACTTCTAAACTCCGGGCTGTTACTGAGAAATTGTTAATAGAAAAACCCAATAACACTGCCCGTTCTGGGAATCGAAACCAGGATCCCACGCTCAGCAGTCGCGACCACGAGACGTACGAGGCAGTCATGCCTTTAAAATAGAGATGGGTCAACTCGACTTACTAACTCGAGTTAACTCGAGTTGTGCTAAAATCGAGTTAACTCGAGTTTTAGCTTTAATACTCGAGTTGCAACAATTTATTTATTTACACCTCATGCACATAGGCACAAAGGCGGACTTAAGAGCGCCCATCCCCATCGCCCGAACGCGCGAGTGTGATTGAGAAATGTTTTGTTTCAACCAACGCAAAGCTCGAAAACAAACGAGAGAGTGAGAACGCGATAATATCACAGGAAGTGGCGCGCGGAAATTACACAAAACTTGTACCAGGACATACGTTTTTTTGAAAAAACCTTACAAGTTTTTGGTAAATAAAATTGTAATTTAGAATCTCCATTACATGTGCAAGGTTTCTATGAAGCTGTTGTTGACTTTTTCAATGTATGAGTGCATTATAAATGGCCAAAGTTCAGATAAAATTGTGCAAAAAAGCAGATTTTCGGACGGGTTTACTGAATTTGTTTCTCAAAAAAGTAGATTTTTCGTTACATAGGTACCTAGATAAGGTTCCTATGTAACCACAAGATACCCGTATGTTAAAAATATTTGGAAGAAAATTTGTTATAATGCCGTAATCACGTACGAGCGTTTGTATGGGAAATATAACGGGATGGGAGCTCCTAATGCTTTGTTGATTGATGTCTTTCTTCAATCCTGCCTACGAAGTTTAGCAATGATAATTGTCCTAACAGAGAGTTGGATGGAAGAACAAATATAAAACAAATCATACACTTAGTTTCTTCCTGCTAACTCGAGTTGTGTAACTCGAATTAAATTCGAGTTACCTGAATTTCGACTCGAGTTAACTCGAGTTGTGTTTTTTCCGAGTTGGCACATCACTACTTTAAAATAACAGGAATACTTAACGGTTCGGTACTTAGGTATTCCATCGTAAAAATCGTATGTTGATTTGCGGAGGTAAATTGTCAAGGACAGTTTTTCTTCCACGAGCAACTCGCGCGATTGTACATAGACCAACACGTCAAGCTACAACAATCTGTCAAATTTATTTGATAGATTTTCAACTTTCAACATTATTTGTCATAAAAAACTAGGAGTCCGTAAAGGCACGTCAAAAACAAAGAAGGCGCGATCATCAATGATCGCGCCTTCAGATTGGCGATTTCAGACTTATGAGATTTTCCTTCACCTATGTACTGATGTCCAAGATTAACTTAGTAAGTAGGTACCTAATATGAATAAGTCATAGGTATTGGCACTTGTCGGGTATTGAACCCACAACTTCATACATGACTACATGAGAGGCCATCCATACAATCCAAACAAAATTGAGCACCAAATTCTAAAATATATCTCGAAAAGAAAAATAAATATTTGCTTTGTGTTATGTCATTTACATAATTGATGTACGGAATAAATTAGTAGATAATGTAATACGATACGCTGTTAACGCCGACATTAAAACTGACAGACGTAAATATCTTGAGGTTGATCACCTTTATAAGTTAGCTACTGAACATTGTTATTTATTTTACGACTCTCCCTTCATTACTTTTGTAATTAAAATAAGCTATACCGTTAAATGACTGGAAAACAAACATGGCTGCCATATCAGCATCGTCCACGCGAACTAATCGATTCCTAGTACAAACAGAGATCAAAAAAATATTTCTATAAGCGAATTACGGGTTATGAAACGTAAACTGAGTGGGATTTTTCAATTAATATGTAAATCGGTGTTACGGTCACGTCACATCGGTTTGAGAGATGCTGTGGCAACAATAATCTGTGACTGATGATATTGTCTATTAAAACATAACAGCTGAACAATGACAGTATTAACATGTCAGAATACGGCCCCAGTATGTCTATTCTGTTACAATCTCCCTTGGTATTTAAACACCTAGGTGAAGTGAGCTGTCATCCGTCTCGATGCTAGGGATTGACAAAGCAGACGGACGTATGACAGCTCACTTCACCTAGGTGTTCACCGAGGGAGATTCTTTAATCTTTTGACCGCTACGTCAAAAAGCAACTAATTCATCCTTTAATAGGTAGTTATTTCTATAATTGCTATTAGTTTATGTCACCTTATGTTAATACAGACGAAATATAAAATAAGTAGTTCAATTTATTTTTATTTATTTATAGTTAATTAAAATTCAACAAATATTATTTAGGATGAGCTAAGGATCATAATTAGCAAAGGAAATAATAAATAACCGGACAAGTACGAGTCGGACTCGCCCACTGAGGGTTCCGTTCAAATTCCGTAATTTGGTCACCCATACAATTCTGACCGCGCATACCTCGATGATTGATTACGTACTTTAAATACAGACTATGTTTTCGTGATTTAATTACAAATGTACAGTTTTCAGACCTTGCCCTGTACTTGTAGTATAAGACGATATTACTCGCCAAATTTCATAGTTCCAGGTCAACGGGAAGTAGGTACCCTATAAATTTTGATTCCCTTGAGAGTGCCGAAAGAATCATTGCGAGATTCATACATTCATTCGTATGAAAAAAAAAAAGTAATTTAGAGGGTTTATAAAATATTTTCCA
The DNA here is from genome assembly GCA_947361185.1 of Charanyca ferruginea. Lineage (NCBI taxonomy): Eukaryota > Metazoa > Arthropoda > Insecta > Lepidoptera > Noctuidae > Charanyca > Charanyca ferruginea. Next base: position 9,487,300 of record OX376074.1, on the reverse strand, counting down.
ATGTGAAGGATACATTACCAGGAGTAGATTGATATACTAAGCATATTTTTAATTAATTAATTGGCAGACAAGTGATATGACAAGTATGTGGAAAAAAATTATCATTATTTTGTGATATTATTTCCCATAAATCGTTTTATGGGAAATAATATCACAAAATAATTTCAATGTAAGAACTGCGAAACGGCGGCTGTCAGTGTCACTGTTACTGTCAGTCGCAGTTTCGTGCTGAAATAATGAGCTTTTCGTTAAACTATTAACTTTTTTTTGCGGGGTTTTAAAAATATTCTAAATGCATGAAGATACTCCTTAGGTACCCAAGAATATAAAAAATTGAATTTCAACTTCTTTATACATCTTATTTTTTTTTGTACAAATCTCGCCATGATTCTTTACGTTTTTTGCGGTATAAACGGCAGTATCTTTTTTTCGCACTAACTTAGAAGTTTGATTTCTTCACAGCTTCAAGGGACAGTAGACTTTCTTGACAGACAGACGAACAAAGTGATCCTATAAGGGTTCTTCCCTTTTGCGGTACGGTACCCTAAAAACAATGTTGTTTTGAGGTTTATTTACGTACAAAAGTCAGTCATATAGTCATGACCGTGGGTGGCGTGCTGGACACACTTTGGTTTGTCATCTGTACATGACTGTGGCGTTCAATAGGTTAACGTTACGTCTAGCAGAAAAACATCGACACAAAACTAAATCTGCCCAAAGGATACCTTCAAATAACAAAGCTATAAATATAAATGTATCTTGTTACCAATCCGTATCGTATCGGGTGCGAATGGCCGGTCGAAGTCAACCGATAAATTCCGCCATCTTCTTTTACCCCGGGATAGTGGTGGGAATCATGCGAACTTGAATGTTCGACAGATATATCTTTCCCGGAACAGTTTCACGTTACCGCTCGTATGTGAAAGGGAACTGTGTTATAATTTAGTATTATGGGCTCTGGGACGTAACGAAGCGACTGGGTTATCTAACCGTTTACGTAGACGACGCAGTTACTGCAACGACCGACTGCATATTGCCTATTTGGCGACCCTGAGATTATCGTAGTGTCGAAGATAAGTGTAATCGACTATTTGTGAGAGATATTATTTAGTAGCGCTGTCTCTTTCTGGTTTAGTGGAATAATTGTCAATAGGATTTTATAGTGCTGTCCACGTCTCTAAATCACAGTGGGGGTGTTATAAGAAATACGTGCAAGTCGGGTGTATTATCGTAAGTTTGAATTATAATATTTATGCCTGCAATGCGTAAATGGCTATTCATTTCGCTAATAGGTCTTACTGTATAATACAGTGAGTTAGTGTTGTGTATGATTTTGAAGACGTTTTTAAAGGACAGTTTTTTTCAGATTAGTTTAGTTTCCGTTTTAGGTAAAGATGATTATTTAAAGTGGGAAGCTACACTAATAAGAAATAACGGAGGTTTTAATTCTTAATGAGCAACAATACGGATAAAAATATTTTAAACAATATAATGTTTTAGCAATACATCTACTTACCTGTTTAGTAACGGAAACAAAGATATTTACACATTCCGTGCTAAAGAGTTTAAAAACACACGCACAATATTATATAATTTGATTGAAAAGCGTTTATTTATTCTGCCAAACAAGAAGAGACCCTATTGATAGGAGGACAGAGTACGTATACTAAACATAGCACCAAGCCTTTAAAATCAATTACAGTAACATAGTTACGGGTGAATGGAGTCGCGCTAAAGTCATTTCCAGTCTATTGAAGTGTAAAGGGCTCCATTGATGCTTCAAACATGAGTTGTTCCTCCAGACTTTGTACTTTGACTTTTCTTGGAAGAAATTACTTTTTTGAAATAAGAATACTTTAGTTTAAACAGTACGGTACAGTTATTTTGAATCGCATCTTTGAAAGTTTGCATTCATCATTTGGTTAAATGACATTACCTTTAGGTTAAGATTTTGTATTTTCTGTGGACTGTATTCTTGTTGGTCGATTAATTGAAACGACTTGCTGATTAATACTCGTTTCAATTTGTCACTAATAATTACAGGAATACACACAACGCACGCTATTTATCTCACGGACGGAACTCGACAACCAGTGTTGCCGTTTATTCTAACACAGACTAAAAAATACTTCTTGTTGCCTTAAACATTTTAATATAAACCTACCTTAAATCTCTATTGCTGAAACTGCATTAAAATCCGTTGCGTTTAAAAAAACTAAGGCTAAGCGCGCAGTGCGAATTTTAATTGTTGCTAATAATAATCGCAAATCTGTGACCAATACCAATATTCTAGAGTTCGCGCACTGCGAGAACAATTCGTTTGCGATTTTCCCTTTATTTCAATCGATTTCATATCACAATTTTAAAATTGCAACGATTAAAATTTGTAGTGCGCGCGTAGCCTAAGAGCTGCCGCTCTGCCAAGCTGTCGTACAAACAACGGGAGCGACTTTGTTTTATAGGTACTATGTAAAGATAATAATTGAGTAGGTACAATGAGTCTGTACTTGAGTCAATAATTAATTGATATTAATAGACGCCAGACAGACAGTTGCTAGAAATAAGTCACTGGTATTCAGCTACATCCAGTTAGACTGGAAGCCGACCTCAACATATTTGAGAAAAGGCTAGGGAGATGAAAAATATGAAACAAATATGATTAAAAATACAACCTACATAAATCTTACAACGAAACATAAATAGCTTTTATGGTAACATTAACATTCGAGATTAAGTTGTAATCCTCACTGTTTTATCGACTGTTTCATGTTGGACGTTGAACGCTACGTACTAAATCCTACACGACTATGAATCATATATTTTATTCTCTACAAATGTGTTTTATAATAAACTGGCTTTTGCAGCGACTACGTCTAAGGGCCCTTTCAATTTATGCGTTTGTTGCTGGACTGCTGCGACGCCGGAGCAGTCCGGGTGTCGTACTGCACACGGACAGATGTCTCTTTCCATACAGCTGACACGTGACGTTTGTCGTCCTGCCGCGTACGTGTTCGGTACCGGTGTCACACGGCGCTTTCGACGTGTCAACTCTATGAAAACAGACAACCGTCCGTGTCAGTCCGATATCCGCACTGTCCCGGCGTCGCAGCAGTCCAGCACCAAACGCATAAATTGAAAGAGCCCTAAGTGGAGTCAAGTTTACCTACCATAGAATATAGTCTAGCCCGCGACTTCGTCCGCGTGAATGCCGGTTATCGCGGATGCAGACGAAGTCGCGGATTAAAAAAAGACAACCGCCTTCAAAAAGTGAAAAATAACTTTAGCACAGAACACACATTGACTTTAGTTTCGAAATAGTTAGTTTCGAAACAAAGCCACTGGGGCTTTGTTCTGTTTGTTGTTTTGTATTGCCACCGACTTCCGAAACTAAAGTCAATGTGTGTTCTGTGCTAAAGTTATTTTTCACTTTTTGAAGGCGGTTGTCTTTTTGTAAAAAGCTTTTTATTTTCCGCTTTTTAGTACCTCCTTCTCATTCAAATCTATTAAGAAGAGATTGAAAGTTAACTACTACAAAGATTGATGAAACTAAAACGTCGTCTATGTAAACTTTTTGGGTATTTGTTGATTTTTCAAAAAGTGCTGAATCAATTTCCATAAAATTTATATGGGACCACCCCTGAAGCATACCCTATCCATAAAAAAAAGAATTTTCAAAATCGGTTTTCGTTTGCCGGAGAAATCGCGTAACAAATCGCGCACATACTTAATGCAAATTTAAGACTTATACGGTTTTCTCATAGATGCCATTGTCAGAACTGGACCAAATAAAAATGGGACCACACGGGAAGCACTAGCTTTCAAATAAAGAAAGAATCATCAAAATCGGTTCACCCAGTCCCAAGAACAGGTAACAAACATAAAAAAAAAAAAAAAAAAAAAATACAGACGAATTGATAACCTCCTCCTTTTTTGAAGTCGGTTGAAAAGTAGCTTATGTCATTTCCCAGGGTTCAAGCTATCTGCATAGGTTTCCTCGTGAAAGGTAATAGACAGAGTTACTTTTGCATTTATAATTATTTAAATATGGAAGTATGGATTGTGTATAAATATTAGTACTACCGTACTGTTGTGGTACTCGGCAAGTGTAGCTTTTTAATAGTGCAACAAACTTACTCCTTCACGCTTAAACGGTGGAAAAGATTTAGCCGGGCACACAATAAAGGTATTAATCTCGCTTAACACATAATAATTTGTATCCGTAAGATAGTTTAAGTCTTTGGCTTAATTGCCAAAGTCCTAAATTGTAGTCTACGCTGACAAACTCGAATGCAGAAGCTGAAAAAAGATTAGCACGATACTGCTAGGTAACAACCAGTCTTACCAAGGGGTCACCTGTTACCCGGTACCTAGGTTGTGGAGGTCCATGTAAAACACTGGTATGCAGTCGCTCCATGTAAAACACTGGTATTCAGCTGCATCCGGTTAGACTGGAAGCCGACCCCAATGTAGTTGGGAAAAGGCTAGGCAGATGATGATGACTTCTAGGTAAGTACTAGTAGCAAAAAATTTAACTTTCGTATACCAAGCACGCCACCTTCCTCGCAAGTTTTCCAGCGTGTATGATCGTTTCCACAAAAGGAAATCTTTCAGGCTTTGCTTACTTTTTATTTCTTAATATTAGAAGGAAACTTCCCATTTTGTTTCCAACGTTTAGGTCTTAGATTTTAAAGAATCATTAGTCCCTAATTATGTACCTAATCATTTCCGATTTAATCCTTATTTAAGCCGCCTAAGGTTTCAATCGATGAGTTACGTCGCCTCGTCTCCAGCAATATGAGAGCATATTGACGACACTTTGACGCAGTGGCTGAGCGATTGACGTGCTGCGCAGCGTGTGGCGGGTTCGATTCCCGCCCAGGGTAAATATTTGTGTGATGAGCACTTGTGTTTGCCTTGTGTCTGGGTGTTATTAATCTATACTATATGTATGTATTTAAAATGTATTTGTGTATGTATATCAGCGGTCTGACACCCATAGTACAGGGTCTCCCTAGTTTGGGGTCAGATGGCCATGTGTGAAATGGCCCCACATATTTTTTTTTTATATGCTTGGGTAGGTACCTACCACAAGTTATCCCAAATCCGTCAATAGCAATACCAGTAATACTCACAACCAGTCGAGAGCTTTTCTCTCACTATTTCCATCGCATACGTTGAATAATATCGGGAGAAAATGTACATACGTCCCTATTTGAAGGCTTCAGCATTGTATTTTTAAATCACGTCTACAGTAGATGCGGTTTTCCATTTCTTGTTTTTATTATTCGAAACCTTACGCTTTAAGAAATATCATCGTACGAAAGTCTAGGTTTTTATGGTTTTAAGTAAAAGATTCGAAGTTATTTGTATTTAAATAAGGCATTATTCATGTCAATTTCATAGTTCAGGCCCTGGATAATAAAATGAGCAATCTTGAAAAAGGTGGTCTTATAGAAAAAGGTGTCTGAAGTAAAATAGTCCTGAATTACGGATCACCCGGCTCAGTAAGATAGGACAATGTTATTTCATAAAGGTCAAAACTATTTCCAAAAAAAAGATGAAGTTTTCTTTGTTGGTAAAGAGGACTCATATGAAATGTGAGTTCCTACATACTTACATATCTACTGTACATTTCAAAGTAAAGAGACTAAAATGATCTTCAGATATTTCTTATTCATACGCTTTTGTTGCGAGAAGGTGTTGCTACGTTGTTTATAAAAATAGATCAAATAATCTATGTTCCCACGTAAATTGTACGTTCTGAAAATGTATACTTGTTATAATAATGTAAATGTCGTAATGGCCCAGGGGTTAAGGCGCTTCCTAGCCAAGTAACCTTGACCATACATTTCCTCTTTGCCGCAGAATCGAAATTTAAGGTTAATGAGAAACGATCCTTTAAAATAAAATAAACAGTGAATTATAAAGATTTTTAAGTTACCTATCTATTAGTGTAATCCTCAAAATAATAGCACGTCAACTTTAGCAAAAGATGCATATTTTCAATTATTTTAGTCATTTTTTACAGGGAGATTTAGGTGTATATGGTGTACAGTACGCAAAGGAGATAAGTATCTATGTCGTCGGGAATAGTTGAAGATTTCTTAGAAACCAATGCGGGCTTTCAAATGAAATTTTATTAAATCATTGAACTGTTTATTCTCTATAAATTGTATTTTATTTTATTCATAAAAACCTATCGGTTCCTAAGTAAACTTCAACTGTTTCCGGCGACATGGATACTTATCTCCTTTGCGTACTGTACATAAAAAAAAAGAACGTGGAATGTGATGATAGGATATTGAACATTAATAATATGCTTTTAGATGTAGTTTGTTTCTATTAATTAATGAGTTAATAGCCGGCTTGCGCTGAAAATCAGCGCCGTGGTTCGTACCTTCCTGCGCGGACCAAGGCATATAAGCTGAGCGTTGGCCGTTTCGCGCGGGGAGTGACGCACTATTTCCGACACGGACATTTTTTTTAATATTTTTTTTTTATATTTTAGTATCCACTTGTTTCTGTTTTTAGTTTTTTTTTGTAACTATGAGTATGTATAATATGTGCGTCGCTTTTCGCGAGAATAAAAGGTTTTTCTTTCTTTCGTTCACTTTTGGTCGGGGTAGCGCCTTCTCTCATGCACGAGTGTTTAGATTCGCAATTAGGTACGAGCAAGTACCAACTTGACTTTTTCAATTTAATATGTACTTTCTAACTTTATCTTGGACATCACTGAATTCAGTGAAGGAAAACATCGGGAGGAAATCTGGACTAATAATTAATATCGCTTTCACTCCTGAGAAATGGCAAGTAAATTAAAAGTCGCCCGTACCTAATCCTACTTAGGAACTCTAGATATTTGAACGCCTCAAAGCAAAATGTATCATTTTAAGGTAGTTCATCTGCATTCTAAAGGCAAATATCCACAAAACTGAACGACTGGCAACAATAATAATCTGACCTTGTGACGAGTACCCCCTTGAGACACTCGGAAAGCAAATACTTCACCAAAAGGGAAAAGGTTTAACACAATAAGAACGTGTCAGAAACTATGATATTACTTCTTATTCTGAAGATGTGTCTGTATTGTATGTTTCAATGTTGTAACGCTTTGATCTTGTGACACATATCTCATAATGATGAGATGTGTCGCGGATGATGTCGCGTTTTTGCATACAATAATGTCAAAGTTCTCGACATACAAGACATGTCATGTCACAGCTCACAGTACTTATCTCATGCTCGTCTGGCTTTAAGGGCTTTTTATACGGGGTGACCCAAACAGAGACATCAATAAATAAAATTGGGTTCCTGGTACCAAGTATCCGTACCAAGGGTATCCGAAAATATTAACAGTTACGAAAAAATATTCTTTTTTTAATTTTTGCTCAAGTTTTTCTTTAGCACAAAGGTGTGTGCGATTCATTTCATCATGATCATCAGCCGGAAGACCATCCACGGTTGAACAAAGGCCTCCCCAAGGGGGGGGGGGGGTGTTGCCATGTGATATTTTGTTCTAAAACTAAAACTCATGTTTTCTCAGCAAAATTTCTGTTTGCGTAAAAAATACTATTTGATGTGTCTTCGATTACACCTCTTGTACATACCATTTCCACGACCTTTTAAATTTCATAGCCGAGGACTAATTATCTAGGCTATTATTGCGTACAGCATGTTAAAATTTGCAATTCATTCTTTATTTAGAAAGTTTCTCTGTAATCGTGTGTCAATTTGTTCTGTGTTACTCAGCGCATCATTCTTGCAACGCTGCCATTGAATTGTGTACGTGTGACATCATCGTTTAACAGTCGATACTAATGAAGAATTTGATTGCGTGTTGTACCTGTCTACTAAATATAAACCGCCTTGATGCCTACCTATAAATATACCTATGTATGTTAATATTTAGCTGATGCGCGCGACTTCGTCCCCGTGATCTTCAGTTATCAGTGGGGCTTTTTTTTATAAAATGACAATTCATTCCTTATAACATCGGCTATCTGTTAAAGAGTCCAGCCGTTTTAGATATTAGCCGAAACAAACAAGAAGATAGACTAAAAATTTAATTACCACTCCTGTGCAACACGCAGTCGGGTAAAAACATTTTTTTTGTATAAGTACCGTATATACTTTCATAATGGATTCAATAAAACGCGACATTCCAAACGTACACTTCATTTATTTATATGTGTTGATTTCTCGTTCGGACTCAATAAACCCAAGGTTTTCCAACCGAGCCAGTCATACGCGGTTCACGTCCAGCTACATTTGGCGACTCACCAGGTCACCAGGATTTGTGGTTCACATTTCATGTTGCTTGTTGCTATGTATGTGTATTGTAATTTATGTTGTACTGTTTTTATTAACTACTAGCTGCCCCGACAGACGTTGTTCTGTCAAATTTTCAATTATCTTACTGTATAAACCTTCCCTGGACTTCCACAAACATTTCAAGACCAAAATTAGCCAAATCGGTCTAGCCGTTCCCGAGTTTTAGCGAAACTAACGAACTACGATTATTTTTTATTAAATAGAAGATTAATCAGTATTTATTCATTATTTTTAGCCTGTGTTGTCCTACTGCATAGCAATGGCCTCCCTTTCTCCCTTCCAATCCCGTCCTGAGCTAGACCAATCCTGTAAGCGTAAGCTCATCCAGTCATCTTCGCTGATTCGCGGACCACGCTATCGCTGTACATTTTCCTTTTTAGTGGTTGGTTTAGCGGTAGACATGGTCGGCCCATTCCTACTTAATTTGTATTAACTAAACTAATAAAAATAAATAAATCGGTCCACATTGTATGGGTCCCTGTCAACGAGAGTCATCCCTGTGTCTCCGGCGCTCAGCTGCCACTTAATGACCTTTGTACCCCATCATCCATCCTAGGATGTTTAGACGTGTCGCCATTAGTGTATGCTACTATCCGATCGTTAAAACAATCAATCTGTCCTTCCTTTCTCCGTTGGTTGACAAGTTCGCAGATCAGATTGACCCTGTAAATGCCCGCTGGGATAATTATCAATTTACCCCAATTAACGATACAAAAACAGTAATTTGTTTTTATCAACTGAAATTACACTGTTGTTCTTTCCCCAGACCCGGGCATAATCCTTTTTAGTCCAGGGATGGGTAAAGAGGAGGTTAGGATGAAGCGATAGAGAAAAGAAAAAGGGTTTTACGGGATAAATTCTGATGCGGGACGAAAATCTAAAGCTGCAAGTAGTACAGCAAAGTCATTCAAGCAGTCATAGGTTCCCTACAATACCTATTAGTTTAAGATATAAGCTAGTAATCAAAGTCGATCGTACAAAAAATATGCGGCTTCGTACTGTCCGCAAAAAGTCCGTCTTTGCACCGTTTTGTTGCATTCACTTTTTATAAAAGAAAAAGCCATAGAGTTGCACATTGGGAGCAATCTGGAGTGGCGAAGAATGTGTTATTGGCAAATTCATTTATTTCAATAATCTACATCTACGTTTATAATCCTTACTTTATTATAAATACGAAAGTAACTCTGTCTGGTACGCTTTCACGATGAAACGGCTGAGCCGATTTTAATGAAATTTAGAACTAAAATAGCGTGAACCCTGGGAAAGGACATAGTCTACTTTTGAATCCGCAACTTCGTATGCATCTGCGATAACCGACCATCACGCGGACGCAGTCGCGGGCAAAAACCTATTATAAGAGGAAAGTTTGTTAGTTTGGATGTAGCTGGTAATCTCCGGTACTGCTGATCCGATTGTGATTTTTTTTCGCTAATAGAAAGCTAGAGGTCGTCCTTGAGTGTAACATTTTACTGTCAAAAAAATTGGGGTGCGAAAGAATACATCTGCCTAGCCTTTTCTCAACTATTTTGGGGTCGACTTCCAGTCTTTTTTTTTTAAGCTATTGCATAGCTTTTATCGCTGGCTTTCAGCGCGACGACCGAATCAAGAAATTCCGTAACGAAAAAAACCTGACACCGGGGGGTGTCAGGTTTTTTCCTCTTTTTTACTCCGCCTACCATGTAGCTCGGCCGAGCGTTCGCTTAACGTGTATGTATATGGTATATTCAATCATAATATATATATAATCTTTGACTTTGACATTCAAAAGTCAAAGTCAAAAGTCAAAGTCAAAAGTCAAAGTCAAAGTCAAATGTCAAAGTCAAAAATGCTATGCAATAGCTTTACCGCAGTAGTCCCCGAGTGCCACAGTGTAATTTTTTTTTAATTTATAAAAACGTTGCCCCACACTAGGAATCTCTTCTGTGTCGTGAGTGCGTTTAGAAACATATAAACTCACATACACAAACAGCCAGACACGGAACAACTATCTGTAGGCTATACAAATATTTGTTCCGTGCGGGAATCAACCCGCGACACGCAGCGCAGCAGTCGATCGCTAAACCACTAACAAAAAGTCTAACAGGATGCAGCTGATTACCAGTGCTTTACATGGAGCGACTGCCGGTCGGACCTCCACAACCCAGTTACTGGGTAACATGATACGCCTTGGTAAGACTGGTTGTCAGACTTTCTGGCTTCCGACTACCCGACTGTCAAAGATCTACGAATGACAGCCGGGACCAAGGGCTGACTTGCTTGCTTGCTTGGACTTGCTTTTAGAGCAAGAAATGAATGGTCTGAATCTATTTTATAAGTTCGACTGCTGCAAGCGTAGTTCGAAAACTCCCTGTGTAGTGGGTTCGTAGTGATTAGCCAACTTTCCATCGATTAGAGGTCTCTAGTGGCATCAGAAAACACTGTTATGGTTCGTTTTTAAAACAACAAGTTCAATATAAAAGTTCCAGCTACCGCGGTAAAGCAGGAGTTTGAAGTTTTACCTTTCATTGGTTTATTGATTGATCGCTCCAGTTCAGGTCCCGTGGGAATTGTTGGTATTTGAGATGTTTTCATTGTTTGTTGTTTATGAGAAAGTAAAAATTTAGGAGTTGAATTTGTTGAGATAGTTTGCTGTTTTATTTTTTGCTGGTCACTGTACTGGTAGTCAAAAATTAGATATTATATTAGCTACCTTAGTCCGTATGAAGATGAGAAATGAAGGGGTCATTTTGTTTTGAAAGTTTTAGGGGTTGAGTGAAAAATTAACGATTAATGAATTTAAGCTTAGTTAGTTTTTGCAGAACTAGACCTAATTTCGAGGTCATATTATTATAAATCTATATCTATAATAATATAATAAAGCTTTTCAGCTTCAGTCATTTATCACTTTTTAGATTTTGAAGGCGGTTGTCTTTTTTGTAAAAAAGCTTTTTATTTTTCGCTTTTTGGTACTTCCTTAACATCCAAATCTATTAAGAAACGGCACCACAGTCAAAACAGAGATTGAAAGTACAATGGTTTGAGAACAATACAACATCATCTATGTATATTTTTTTGCTTTCTGTCGATTTTTTCAAAAAGTGCTGAATCAATTTCGACTAAATTTATATGGGACCACCCATGAGGCATACCCTATCCATCAAAAAAAGACTTTTCAAAATCGCTTTGCATTTGCCGGAGAAATTGCGTAAGAAAAATACAAAAAAAAACAACAACATACAGATGAATTGAGAACCTCCTTCTTTTTGAAGTCGGTTGAAAATGAAACCTAGCTAGATCGATTTATCGCCCCCGAAACCCCCTGCTTACTAAATTTCGTGAAAATCGTTCGAGCCGTTTCCGAGATTCAGATTCATATTCAGATTAAGAGAATGGCTCGTTTAAAGGTATTAGATAAAGAAGAAATGTTAAACGCATTGATATTGTTATTCTCTGCAATAACTACATACATACAAATATCGATAAACTTGTAAAACTATTATAAACTATACTAAAGCATTGCTGAAGTTGCTATGCAAATTCGTATCGGCATTATTTTCATTGTATCGAAGCAAAATATATTGGACTGTTTATAGTTCTTAACAAAACTCCATTTAAGTTGACTTCTAAATAGAGTTGTAAATACGATTTACCGGACAAAAAGATTTAACTGAGTCTAATGACTTTGTTTTAAGTTTAAATTAAATAAAGTTTCAATTTATCTTTTTAGAGAAATGTTGTGGAAAGTGATTGTATGGAGTGAAATGTCTTACTGTGGTATGTGTTTCATGACAGACAAATCCTGAGTAAAGAATACTTTGATGGGTAAATGTACGCGGTTAATCATGGCATACCTACCTAGAGTGCAGTTGCTGGAGTCGCATCGCAACGTCAACTTTAAGGCGTTTGTGGTGCGAGTGAGGTGGTGGTTAACTTGAGTGTTTTGGACACAACGCATACGATTCTCTGGTCGCTCAATTTCGCCGGCGTATATCGTCGCCTTAAATATCAAGACATAGTATCGTTAACCCAAAAAAATGAAATAAAAGATAGTATTCTTTAACTTAAAAAAAGACGTATACTAAAAGATAGATAATAAAATTGTTTATAAGATAGTAAAAGTTTCGTTTAAATATTCTTGGTTTGATGATTTTGTGTGATTATCAATATTTTTAATTAAACTATTTAATATGAGCTTAATCAAAAATATTCACATACTAAATGATTAACAGAATGTTCTAGTTTAACATATTTTTTTTTTTCAAATCATTTACACTACACATTTTGACGTGATTGTCAGTTTAAAATCGCTTGTTGGCGCCTTAACGGGTGAAATATACAGTTGTTTACTGTAGGTAGTGTTGTAAACTGTTACTAACCTTAGCCTTTAATAGGTATGACCTAGTTTTTTAATGTGCCTAGTATCTTGATCGTAACTCGTAGTAGAGGCAACATTTCTTTTTTTGCAATTGTTGGCAAGGTGCTTTCTAAATGTTTTTAAATTAACGCTCTACAAATAGCTTTATGTTAGGGCTAAGTTCTACTTCCTACTAAGTATGTACTGTTATGATGGATGGATGTTGGATGTTTGTTACTGCTTCATGCTTAAACGGTTGAACGTAATTCGCTGAAATTTGGCACTTATAGTTATATAATTTATGTCGGATCGTCAGAATTTAGTTTGTTAGATTCGGTCAGCATGTGGGCAGAAGGTGGGTTTCGTGCAATGCGAACACACTGGGTATAGGGTACAATACACGACGTTTATTAAAACCACAATTTAGCACAAACTCAATTTAAAATAAACTCAGACTCAAAATTAAAATAGACATAGTAACACTTAAACACAGCGAATCGAGCACAGTTTCGGGACGTCTTAGCTCCGATGCGATCAGACACTGGATTCTGAATGTCTTCCTCGCCGTGGGCTGAAAACATCACGACTCTGTAGAAGCGCGCTAAAAGTAGTGGTAAATCACGTGTTTTCAATAATGGCGGACTTGCGATTCGTTCCACGTTCGTACTATTGACCGGATACGACATATATATATTGATGTAGATTAACACATAGGATAATTATATTCATATTATAATCTGTTTTTGTTTACCCGTGGGAAAATTTTCAACTTTAGCTTAACTTGTACAAACAAGGAGTTCATTTAGAGGGTTCACTTTTAACATTATATTTTTATTGCAGGGTTATAAAAATATTGTAAATGCCTGAAGATACTCTTTAGAAATAGCATTTCAACTTCTCTAAAGATCTTAATTTTTTATACAAATTGCTGCCATGATCCTTTACGCGCGACGACATAGTCAAAGGCAAAAGCTAGTTAAATCATATTTTTCCTCGTAAACCAACAGGAAAACATTATCAATGAAATATTTGTTTATTTACTAAAAATATTTCAACTTTATTATTATAACAATAATAACGACAATCTTATTTGTTCCAGGTACGAACGAGTCTTACAAAGGGCACCAAGCAAGTTCTCATTAATCTTCCTGATGGTATAGAATGCGAGTGAGTGCAAGTGATTCGAAGGCAATCGGCTGTTTAATGTCACTTGCAAATCCACCAGTTCCGCGTGGCCTTGTGGCCCACTGTGTACGCACGTAAAGACCAGTGTTGCCAGGCTACATTATTAAAATTAGATCGCATTTTAAAATATCTTTCTTTGCTTAAGGCGCAGTTGTACCTAATTTTTTTCAAAAAATGGTTTCTTAGATACGCGAGTATGCGTAGCGTAACGCAATGAAAATATAAGACGCAAAAAATACAGTGGACATAGAAGAGTTTAAAGAAATATGTTAATCGAATACAATAGTAACAAATTGTTTGACGTTCCCGATAAAATGGTTATCCCTGAAAATTTTTGTATTTTCAGCGATAATCACATTCTCTTTTTTAAGAATCTAATAAAATTAAACCGCAAATTTAGCCGTGTGGTGCCGGCCGCTAATAGCACCAACCCATTTCTACCCGTGAGTGTCGTAGATGTCGACAGAGGGTTAATGACCAGAGGATGGGCAGCAGCGTCCTTCTGAGTACTATAAAACATACTGCGATCGCTAACATGCATCGGCCAAGCCTCAGATTCACATTGCGCCCACAAAAGTGTGACACGTAATATGAAGACGATTCGGTCATATGAAGATGGCCGGTCGGTAGTCAGCCGCGAGTGAGTGAGAGCGCATGACGTACATTTGGTGAAATAATAATTGCGAAATTATGCCGTTCTGTTGTATAAACTGCTGCAAAAACAATTCATGTTGTCGTAATAAGTCTTCTGGGATTACTTTTCACAAGTAAATAACCAATTTTCTGCATAATTTAAACAAAATCGCGAAATGTTTGAAATAATTTCTTGGAATACCAATTCTAGACGTGATTGTATCAGTGTTGCAAGTTAAGAACATTATCTTTTCCCAAAAGTAAGGGCAGTTGAGAGTTTAGTTCAGACACGGTTCAACTAAGTGGTTTTAATCAGCTTATTGCATATTTAGTTTTCGAGTACATTAGGTATGTTATTATGACATGACATGTATGGTATCGTAAGTATTTATAAAATACATTTTAATAATATACCTATTATATATATAATAATGTAATAAACCTCAAAAGGAAAAAACGGAACCCTATAGGATCACTTTGTTGTTCGTCTGTCTGTCTGTCTGTCCGTCCAACAAGAAACGTTATTAAAAAATTGTGACTCAAAACGTCAAACATACAAAAAAACTGACGCAACTTATGGGGCATTAATATAAATAAGCTTTGTTTTTTAGTAAATTAATAATGTTCATGATATAAAAATAAATTGTTCTGATTAAACTAAATTATCTTTAATTTCATACAACAAAGACAAATTAAACAATTCTACATAATAATAAAACTTTTCACCAAAGTATATCTCTCGCATAATGTTGCAAACATGTGCAAATCTACGATATCGTACACCGAGTCACGCACACATAGCCGACTTTAGGTTTCACTTCTTTCGTCGCGATTGTTTACGACCGCTCCGTCTATAGTTTTTTATTGGTCTGAGGGCCAAGCATGGCGATTACGACTGAACCCTCGCCATACAGAAGACCTATGCCCAGCAGTGGGCGTCTTAAGGCTGACATGATGATGATGAATACAATTAAGATCTTTTTTTTTTATTTAACCACAGAAATATTTGATTTAAAGTTTATATTCTGAATAATACAAAGAAAACTCGTAAAATGGGGTCAGATGGCCGTGTGTAAAAATGTCCCCACATATTATTTATTTATTTAAAATAAGTTCACTTTCGCAGATTAATCGACAAGTATTCTTCAATTTTCAACCTTATTAACGCAATTGTGTAAGTGCAGTAGCGTTTAAAATCATAGTCAGTCCGCATCTTATGGTATCCTTCGTCATTTATTTTATTTCTCTACCAACAAAATTAATTTAAAGGAAAGGAAAAAGAAATATATACCTTCAAATGGCTTAGGTGATAGAAACAGAATTCTCAGTCCTTTTATGTGAGTATCAGAATCTATTTACCGCGAAACAAAGGAAACAGATATAAAGTGGAAAACTAAACACATCAGTCAGGTTCACGAAGATCAAAAGTTCTTCTCTGCCAGTAAAGTGGTTTCCGAAAATATCTCTTCACACTAACAAATAGTGTACATTATTCCTTTGGACATGTTGTCAAAATGGGGCGATGTTTCCCTTTCGTCAGAATATTAAATTGAAGACAGACTGCTGATTTGTTCCAAGACATCACATCATGTTTTTTATCATGCAAAAGGGACAAAATTGCGTTTTTGACGCGCCTAATTGGCTTAAAACAATGTTATATTCAATGGTTTAAAATCAATATTCATAAACCGCAACTGTGATCCAATCTCAATTTTACAGAGTTCATTTTACTGTTCATTAAATTGTAAATTGAGCACAAATTGAAAGCTGAACACAAAATTAAGGCATATTTTTAAAATGATGTCATCATCATCATGTCAACCTGTAGACGACGCCTGGGCATAGGTCTCCCCCGAGGGGATGAGGGTTAGTCGTAACCGCCATGCTTGACCGATGCATGTTGGCGATCGCAGTAGGTGTTATAAACTCAGAAGGACGCTGCTGCCCATCCTCTGCTGAATATCTCTCTGTCGCATTCTACGGCCCTCACGAGTAGAAATGGGGTGATGTTATTCGTGGCCGGCCCCACACGGCAAAATTTTGTAATTGGTTTATAAATAGTAAAAGGTGATCAGTAACATTTTTTATGACTATGTAAAGTTCGCTAAACTAAAAGACTTCAAACTTCAGACAGGTAGGCGTAAGTATATATAGTTAAACCTCTGTTGTCCTCGTATAGAGCTTATCGATAGGACTGACATCGTTAAATCCTACGCGGCCGATCCAGAGAGCACTCAAGCCTGCCTCACTCTTCACGGATATGTAGAATGGCCACGGATTTGCAAAGAAACGGGACTTTTCCGTTTCGCACAAAATCCGCTGAGTAACATCTTTTAGTTTGTTTGTGAAGTTTGTAACGCTGACTGAGGCTCGACTCTTTTCAGCGTCGCTTAAAGGGTAACAATTCAGCTCCAATGAGATGTAGCCAGCGATGTTGGCACCACGCCACGTTTGATATCGACTGGTTCAACAATAAGATTTCACCAATATGATTGTACACTCGGATTTTACTGCAGTGTGTTGCGTGTCAAATATAGAGCTAATATTTGTCAATGTGATGAATATTTACTGAATCAATTTCATATTGTAATTAATCTTGTCTGATTAGTGTAAATAATGACGATCATTATTACTAGATTAATAGTACATTCCAAAATAATTGTATTTGCATATTTACTTTTCCCGTAATGTTTGCAGTAAATGTACTAGCAAACAAACACACATGAAATATTATTGAAAAACCAAACTTAGGTACATATAAAAACTAATCGTTAGATCACATTTTTTTTCCGAGTCGCAGAATCACCATAATCAATGGATTCGTATATTTTATATTCCATTATTTTACTAAAACCGTGGTGAACATAGTTCGTTCGAAACGACTATGTGCTCAACCACCCTGGTTCGAGATATTAGAAGCACTGAGTGGCTTTATACCTCTCAGTAGTGAGTTTGGGGTGGCCGCAAGCATTTTGTTGAGCTGCCGATTGTCTGAAACGTCTGCCAGATATCGGCTTTAGGTTAACTGTAATTACGCCTACGCTGATACCTTACGAGGTTTTACCATTTTGGTACGGATCTCTGTTTGAATCACTGAACAAATGACTACACAACTTGATTACTAGTTAAGAAACAGAACTTTTCTTAATAATACGACGTTCGCAATTCAAATTGTAACTCATCTTTCTCGTCAATTTGCTGTCTGGTATTGAAGTCTATTCAATATAATCCGATCTGTGTGATCTCAACCAAATTAGGACGCCGTTTCGACTCAAGAACCATGTCTTTGTCCCTCGTCATGCCAAATGGCAAAATTAGGTTACATCGTAATAATTATATTCTTGGCATCAAACACAGCGGGTGTAAAATGTTCACCTACATACTTGACCCAATTTAAGTGATTGTTTCCAAAAGGAAATTGCACCCTTGGCTTATTTTCTGTGATATTGGCGAATTTCCTTCTACGACGCCGATCTTTTGTTTTTTATATTACAATAAATCCATTTGGTTGTAATTCCCAAGGAAACACAAATTATTTCTGTTTCATATCTGACGAGAATATTCTATTTAGGAGTGGCTGGGGACCATTCGTTTGTCTTGAAGAAAAATATTGTGGATGAATATTTTTGTCAGTGAGAAACTGGGAATTCGATTTGTTTGTCCTTTTATTTTTGCTGACTATATTTTGAAGGGTGGCTCGCCATGTTAGCCACTGTTTTAAGTAAATGGGAACACAAAAGGATTTAGTTTTTAACCACTTCTTTGACTTTGAGGTTGAATCGTTCATTTGCGGTTAGTAAATGAATATAGCGGAATATTATTATTATATTATTGTTATATTATTATTTATTTATATAGGTATATATTTTATTAGTTACATAGTTTTGTTTAAGTACTTTACCTATTTTTTATATGCACCTGCCGTGTTATCTCTTCACCACCCTGGGTTGACTGGTAGAGAATGCCTAAGGCATTAAGTCAGCCTTTGTACCTTTGTGCTTAAAGTGTAAATAAATAAATAAATAAATAAATATTTCAAGATGAATAATGTTTTTTGTTGTTGTGTACACGAATCAATAAAGACAAAGCGCCAATCGACCCAGACGGCTGCCACAGAAATTGGATAAATTTTATTGCGACTACTTAGACACTTTGTGCTAGACGTTTGATTACTATTATGTGTGGGTGTCGTTTATTATTCCACTCACTCAATTGAGTGTAGCATTTAGCTGTGTAACAAACTGATGTGCTTAATTCTCCACAATTACGTTCGCTGTGACCTGGACGAAGACCAGGATACGTTTAATTGAACGAATATTTTAGTTACCTGCGCAGTACTCGCTAATTACATGACCACAATTGATAAATTGGTCCAACATGCACTGGTCATCATGCACGCAATTAGATGTTGTACACATAAATGAGTTTAGTTCCAACCTACGTCGAAATTGCTCTCATTTTTCGAAGTAATTGTAATGATTATGCATATTTAACGCTAATTAATTTTAAATGTATTCTAAGCATCAATTTTTGATTTAAATTGGACTGTTGTTGCTGGATGGTAATGTTAACACATTATGGCGTATTCAATTAGGCCGAATTGTAATACAAAACATACATAACTATAATATAATAATATATATTCGCCCTTATTACGTCGGCGGTCGTCGTTTGTTTCACATTTTTGAAATATATATTGATATGCCTTGCTATATCTGACCACATATTGGTGACGTAGTAAAGATATATATTATAGCTGCATCTGTGGTCACTCAAAGATTTCTTTAGAAAATATATTGTAATATGCCTTGCTATGAATTATATTTATATATATTATAGCTACGTCTGTGGCGGGCTTTAAACATAATAAAAAGCTGTTACAGAAAAAACAATTTCGAATAGACAATATTATTTGTGTACGAAGTCGCCCACTTCATTTATGTCAAGTTCAAGGTCAACATAGCATAAAACCTGAATAAAACTTACGACGTGACTAAGAGCGGAGGACAATAAAAGTTATAACCTTACTTCAACTTCGTCCTGAGTAGACCTATTTATGTCTGGGTATTCGGTTACTTAAAAATCAGATTGCGTAACAAAGCTTGGTACACAGTCAGTTCTTTCCGAGTTTTATTGCAATTGTCTTTGTAAAGTTGGTGATGTAACAGAAAAATCACTAACTACTGCGGATTCGATGAAAACTTCAGCGTCGTATAATCTAGTCGGAGTAGTTAATCCGATTAAGGCAATTCAAAGGAAGTTTACGCTACTGTCCATATCACTAGCTGAAAATGAAGCTCTTTTCAGAATCGACGAGAGTAAAAGGATTGGAAGTTGTTGTTAAAATTTTGTTCGATGTTAGGGAGGCTTTAAGTTTCTATGTTTGTGTTCCTATGTTCCTGTGTTATATGGCAATTGTGTACAAGTTCTGTAGTTAACATGTAATAACTCAGCAAGTTACGAAGTTCTGACTAAGTTCTTCCGCTCCGCGGCGTCGGCGTCGCTGTTTATAATTCCCTCGCCACTTGGTTTGACCTTTGCAACTTTCATTTGTCTTGTTCCATCAAGCAACTTCGTTAGTATTTCTTAGTGATTGTTTCCTCTGAACAATTAATTAGCTACATTCGAGGTGACTGGATCTTTATTAGTTCCTGTGGCAGCGTGTTGGCTTGTAACGACATCGATAAATTTTGACGACTCCATCTCCCCATTTTCTTAATGGTTCTTTGCTTAATGTAGGGCAGTTATTTTCGTAGTATATTCACATTCCACGTGAATTAGGTTCGGTATCAATGAATATTTATGTTGTTCGGTAAATATACTCGAAGTTAGGGTATAATTACAATTTGTGGGGAATCAATGAAGTCGTAATTCGTGTTTTCCCCTGCGGAGATGTGAACAGCGAGGCGAGCGTCCCTAATGGAAATAAACGTAAGTCGGAAATTAACCATTGGGATTTATTCCCCTATTAGCTCATGTGTAAAACAATATCTATAAGTGTGAGTGTCGAAAGTGTTACCCTTAAATATGTAAATTGCAATTAGCATTCAATGAACGGGATAATAGTTTTGACTGCTAACAATTAATAGGAACACAACTAGGTTACATTTACATGAATGAAACTGAATAATTGGAAAGGTTGTGTTAAAAGTAGGGCGCATGAAAGGAACAAAAGCGAACCTTTTACCACGACATCATGCGCGTTGAATGAATGAAAATAAATGAAAGCATACATATATATTGCATTATTATGAAAACAAGCTAGTTGATTCACTCTAACACTGGGGCGTGCGTGGTTTAGAGCTAAAGGCGGTAATTCCCGTTTATTCCCGCAAGTGCTCTCACTTGCATGAGGGTCGTTAGCGTGCCCGTCACAACACCACCAGATTTTTTAATTTGAAATCCGTCCTTGCAGGTTTTTCTTTGCAGTTTTGTGAAAATATTAATGAAGAAATACGTTAATATTTTTATGTACTTAATACTCATAGCATCTGTTTATGAAATACTTCACATACTCCTGAGAGTATGTGAAGTGCTGCTGTCTGTTTTTAATACATTGGTCGTTTTTTTTAAATACAGTGTGTAACACCTTACACAACTGTATATTTTTTTTAACGTCTAGGTGTTACCTACATTTAAAAATAATACAGTTTTACAAAAGAAGTACTATATCTGCAATCGTGTGGGAGAATCTCTGTTGTCCTAGCTAGGTTATGAAAATAACTACAATTCTTATTTTGAGCAAATAAATATTATTATTATTATTACTGTCTAAAAGCAATCTACGCAGGCATCCGCAAACATCCCTGAAGCACTACAAAAACGCTGCAACCCCATGAGAACCCTAAGGCGTATTAACCTAGGTTTAAATTTTTGCTAATTTCGATCAGTTAAGCGTAAAAGAGTAACAACTAACCACATGAACAATAAAATTCACGTATACCATCCATCCCCAGAAAGTTATGTTCCCCATGTTTATATTAGTGGTAGGATGTCAACAGTAGAAACCTATCACTTAAGCAATAAACCACTTCTTTCACGTTTTCCATTTTGTAAAGTCCCCTAGTGTCCTAAACGATAAATAAGTATAATAGTATATTAAAAGTACTTGTAAAACGTTGTATAAGGAATTATGTTACAGATAAATTACAGGAAATTTATCACACCGGCGCGGCGGTGAAACCAAGCAAATGAGATTTAGTAGCTCGGCTACGAGCTACGGAACCTGCCGATGCTCGGGAAATAAGGATCCCGCAAATAGGCGAGGCATTAAACTATTTTTTAATGGAACAATAAATAAGGAACGATCGGTTGACGTGCAATCCTCTGTAAGCCGATTTTTCCTACCGCCCGGCATCCATTGAGGCGAGATTGTGAAACAATGCCTTTTAATGCGACTATTTACATTACTTTTTATTGTACGATTGGTTGGTAGTTTTTATTTCTTAGAGTTCTTGTAGTAGTAGTAGTATGACGGGCTGGTGTCCGCAACTCCACGACTCAGCGCGTATTTTGCGTACAGGTGGGAAGTATATTCGATCCACCCCAGATCCCCAAGAAAGGCCAGCAGCGCCTTGACGTCGCTGACGATCTCCCGTAGGTTACCTGGGTTACCGAAGTACTTTGCCCTGTATGACGCAACCTCAGGGCAGTTCAGAAGTACGTGGGCCGCTGTCTCGTCCGCCCCCATGCAGGCTCTGCACAAAGGGCTGTCTGTGACTCCTATGACAAAAAGATGTTTATTGAAAGACCCATGGCCAGTTATGGCGACTGTGACCACACGTAGCTGTTGTTTGGACAGTCGG
Source organism: Charanyca ferruginea (assembly GCA_947361185.1). Taxonomy (NCBI): domain Eukaryota; kingdom Metazoa; phylum Arthropoda; class Insecta; order Lepidoptera; family Noctuidae; genus Charanyca; species Charanyca ferruginea. The sequence goes on along the minus strand of OX376074.1, from coordinate 9,465,013 downwards.
AGGGCTTGCCCTGTGAAGCGGCCCTCAATCGCAGGAAGAGCCTCCTTGGCCTGCCTGCACTCGCCATGCTCGGTCCACAGTCTTTGGTGTAGATCCTTGGTACGTTTTCTTACCATGGTGCGTAGGTAGAGTTCTTGTATAAAAATAGTATTCGATTTATGAGGGTAGAACCTCCACCCTCCTAAATCTCTTCAAACGATGAGATTATAAGAAAATATTATCTGAATCGTGCAGGTAATGGCGATGCTGTTTACTAGCTTACATATCTATGTAAAACTTATTATTTTATTTAAATAAAACCTTACACATCTTGAACTTTCCCACTTTTCTCGTTTTGCTTGGCAGCTAAGTAGCAGCTTATTTGCACAACGACTCGACAAATGCAGGTTTTGACTGCTTTTTAGGGTTCCGCAGCCAAATGGCAAAAAACTGAACCCTTATGGATTCGTCATGTCTGTCTGTCTGTCTGTCCGTCCGTATGTCATAGCCACATTTTTCCGAAACTATAAGGACTATACTGTTGAATCTTGGTAAGTAGATGTATTCTGTGAACCGCATTAAGATTTTCACACAAATATAGAAAAAAACAATAATTGTTTGGGGTTCCCCATACTTAGAACTGAAACTCAATTTTTTTTTTCATCTAACTCATACGTGTGGGGTATCTATGGATGTCTTCAAAAATGATATTGAGGTTTCTAATATAATTTTTTTTTAAACTGAATAGTTTGCGCGAGAGACACTTCGGAAGTGTCTCTCGCGCAAACTGTTTAGTTTTGAAATCCCTGTAACTTCTAAAATAAGAGAATGATAAAACTAAAAAAAAATATATATTGTACCTTACCATGTAAACTTCCACCGAAAGTTGGTTTGAACGATATCTAGTAAGTAGTTTTTTTTTAATACGTCATAAATCGTAAACCGCAATTTACCTTTTATATTCAATCAACTCAAATATAAAAATAAAATACTTCTATATTATGTTACTTGCTGCTACGGAACCCTTCATGGGTGAATCCGACTCGCACTTTCTTTTGTCGTTAGTTAGTTTTTAGTAAGGTTTACGAGTATTATTGTAGAAACATCTGCATTTTATTGATAAGGTATTATTGTAAATGGCATAGCTTTGTATTTATCGTAAAATTGAAATACCAATTATGTTATAATGAACGGTTTATCCCAGAAATCAAACACCAAGTCTCAAAAACCACTTCTTAAACTTCTTATCCTCAGTATATCGAAGCTAACTTAGCTTCAATATACTCAGAATAAGACATTCCCGCTTCGTTCAATCCACCGTTTCCTTATTCCTGTAGCGCCATGATTTGCAGTTATTACCCTGCTTTTGGGCTTCCGATGTCGCAGCCTTAATTAGGATTAACGAGTTTAGATCGTGAACGTGCAGTTAAAGTTTCCATTGCACATTTACAACTGCAATTTGGAGCACAGTTACGCGGAAGTGGTAAAACTTGTATAGTTTAAATCACTGAGAAATATTAGTTGGCAACGTCACATCTTTCGAGGAAATCCTGCGCTTTGTATGAAGAAGGGCATTGCTATTTGAATAAGAGAGTTGTGGTGACACGTGTTGGAAATTGAGCATTGATTTAGGTTTAAAAGAGATACAATCTTAATCGTATCGTGGGATAGGATAATGATTGTATTCTTGCTATTATTTTTAACGCAAATGCTTGTGTTGATGGATGTTTGATGTTCTTGGACGCTTAACTGGCGGAACGGAATTAATCGAATGTAGGTATTGATGTAGCTTAACACAGGATCATTTTTATCCTGGTTTTGTATTTCTGTAGGATATCCTATAAAGGATACCTTTGGCTCAATTTTGAAGCCTATCGAAGTTGCGGGCAGAGAATAGTAGTAATAGTTTAAAATCACAATAGGTACCAGTTTTGTCTTGAGTTCTGTTCTACGTGTGGAAATCGAAGACCTCCGTAATTCGGTCTTGTCACATAATCCACACAAATCATTCTTAGTTCACATCTCCCACCTGTAAACTAGGTCCCTACCAAATTTCAGCTTCATAGGCCAATTTGTTATCGAGATTCCCTATTTAGTCAGTGACTGAAGAAGTGACCTATCGCTTTTAGATTTTATTGTATCTTCCATTCGTGTTTTTAAATGCAAAATTAGGTACCTACGTGACTGTCGGTTAGATGGAAACAAATGCAATAAAGGTTAGGTACCTATACTAATATAATCGTCAATTGTTTATTCAGGTCTAGGCTACATCTCCCACCCCAAGTACCAATACGCTTAAACGACGCATTGTATGGTGCAATACATAAAGGTCAATAACTGACTCTAGACTTGCGCAAGTTTTCAATCATTCCCTAAAATAGAAATGATACAGAAGCACTAATTGCATTAACTACTGTGTTTATACTTCTAGAATATTACTCAATGTAGACGTCACGTTTCATCGGCTGTTTTATAACATAACCGTGACAATTAGGCGATAAAAACCTTTATTGCTATGGATTTTAGATTACTTTTTGTTATGTTTTTTTATTGTAATTTGTGCGATAAAGATGTTCAATATTTTTTCATCTAATGCGGGCTATGCACGTGCAGCCCTAAGCAGTCAGGATTCGTCGCTCCAATAGTAATAAAAAAAAAAACTGATATATAGGTGAATGTGTGATGATTCTATGGGTTCTAAAAGTTTAGGAGATGAGATTAAGTGAGCTCACAAATAACAGCTCTGGCGCCCGAATATTCCCTTATATTTATTATATAAGGGAATATTCGGGCGCCAGAGCTCACTAATGAAAAAGGAAGCTGGATAGCGGAACGGTCAGTCTTTTATTTACATTTATACATGGAACCGCTCGAGTAGTTGCGACTGCTCCGGGCGGTCATCAGCATGGTGACATTTCATCGTGTGGTCAAGCAGTTGCTCCAGGCATACACTATCTTGGGACGTGATGGCGAACACCAGCGCCGCATGTCGTGCGGTGTTCCGCAGGGTTCCGTCTTAGGACCGCCCCTGTGGAACATCGGGTACGACTGGGTGCTGAGGGGCGAGCTCCAGCCGGGCGTGGACCTGACGTGTTACGCTGACGACACGCTGGTCACGGCCCGGGGGAGCTCGTACAGGGAGGCAGCGTTGCTGGCGACGGCTGCGGTCTCGCAGGTGGTGAGTCGCATCCGGCACCTCGGCCTGGAGGTGGCCCTCAACAAGTCGGAGGCCGTGATCTTTCACGGTCCTCGGCGGGCGCCGCCGCCGGGATCACACATCGTGGTCGGGGGGGCCAGAATAGCTGTCGAGTCCACCATGAAGTACCTTGGATTGGTGCTCGACAGCCGATGGGATTTTGGCCCTCATTTCCGGCGGCTGGCGCCCAAGTTGTTGGGCGCGGCCGGGGCGCTTTCAACGCTGCTTCCCAATCTGGGGGGCCCGAGCGCCGTCTGCAGGCGGCTTTACGTGGGGATCGTGCGATCGATGGCCCTTTATGGGGCCCCGATCTGGGCGGCAGACCTGACGGCCGGAAGCATCGCCGTGCTGCGAAAGCCGCAACGAGCGATGGCCGTCAGAGTCATCAGGGGGTATCGCACGATCTCCTACGAGGCGGCTTGTGCACTGGCCGGATCCCCGCCCTGGGACCTGGAGGCGAAGGTGCTCGCGTCACTGTACCGGTGGCGCGAGGAAGCGCGGGCGCGGGGCGAGCGACCGATGCAGCGACACATGGAGCTGCGTCGGTCTCAGCTTCGCGAGGTCCTGGTGGCGGAATGGCGGGACAGGCTTTCACGCCCTACCGCCGGCCTCGCCATCATCGAGGCGGTCCGGCCAGTGCTCGAGCGCTGGCTCGGGAGAAGGCACGGCTCTCTGTCGTTTCGGGTGACGCAGGTGCTCTCGGGGCATGGTTGCTTCGGGAGGTACCTGTGTCGCATAAACAGGGAGCCGGACGCCCGGTGTCACCACTGCGTCGACTGCCGGGAGGACACGGCGCGGCATACGCTGGCGGAATGTGCCGCTTGGGAGGGGCCGCGTCGTGCCCTCGTCTCAGAAGTAGGCAGTGACCTGTCGCTGTCGGCCGTGGTCGAGTCGATGGTCGACAGCGCAGAGTCCTGGGACGCGGTGGTTTCCTTCTGCGAAAGTGTCATGTCGCAGAAGGAGGCTGCGGAAAGGGAGAGGGAGATCTCAACCTCCCACCCTGCCCGCAGCAGGCGCACCGGGCGTCGGCGGAGGGCGGACAACGCCCTCTTCCGGCCCCCCTAAATGGGTCCAGGGGCGGCAGACTCGGGGACGTCTGTCGCCCCCCACATACACCAGGACCCGAGGTGGCGGCGCGTAGTGTTCCACGCGTGCCCCTCTAAGACGTCCGGGGGGGAGTCTAACACCTCACTCCCCCCCCTGACAAGAGAAGTGGCCCGCTGCAGCGGGCCGGCACCAGCCGGGGGTTGCGGAAGTATCTCCAGTTCCCGCGACCCCCGACGTAGGTGTGAGATGGAACACCGGGGTGGTTTTTAGTCAGTAAGAGTCTGACAGACCCCTCCGCCCGCCCCAGGGCAGAGGACATCCATGAGGATTTTCCACCCCGTACCAAAAAAAAAAAAAAAAAAAAAAAAGGCATACACTATCTTCTCGATGTGTCGACTGTCTGTGACTGATCCATCAGTTGAAACCGACGACGGCTGCAGCAGTTTTCAATAGTAGCTTCAAGCTGGTGATTTTGACTGCTCCAGCTGCCCGTGTATGACCGCCTTTATTCCTTCTGTTTCCGCTCTTCATCCTATCCCCGCGTCGCGCGTTTGATGCGAAACATTGTGACTGATCTAGCAGTTGAGACCGCTGTTTAATAGCTGTAGGGATTATTTAGAAAAATTATAGAGTACTATATATATTTCATCATCATCATCATCATCATTTCAACCTTCGTCGCGTATCTTATGTATGCATTCAGAAAGAGAGCGTCTGCCCACAGTTGGTTTCACTTAGGTGTTCAGAGTGTTACCTCCACTTTTACCTATAAGCTTCTTGGGTACCACACGGCCACATAGTCGTATATTTATCTGTGTGTTGTTTATCTATATATGTATGTATTTAAAAAAAATATGTATTTGTGTATGTATATCAGCTGTCTGACACCCATAGTACAGGGTCTCCCTAGTTTGGGGTCAGATGGCCGTGTGTGAAAATGTCCCCACATATTATTATTATTTGTTTACTGCATAGTAATTACTTTTGTTAGACGGGGATCGTTCATCGCACTTCCATAGCTTGTACGTTTTTGCATAAATAAGTTAGCTGTTGACTGCGATTTCACTTGCAATCTTGTTGATCTACTATTTGTACCTAGATATAAGATACCTACCCGTCTATCTATTTTTTTTTTCTTTTTCAGAATTTAACCTAATTCTGAAAAAAATATCCATTAGTACTAATATGAAAAACTACCCAGAGCAATTGTGAATTTACCATCAAAATGATTCATCATTTGTTAATTTAAAGTTTTGCTTTTGAAGGCACTCGAACTGTAAGTCATAAAGCCTTATGGATAGGTACACCACTAGTTTCACGCGAGCAGAACTTAGAGAACGCTGTAATATAACTTTTCCGGTAAAATTACTAGTAAAAGCTTCTGGGTAGGTAATATTAATAACTTGTAGCAAACTAGGTCTTACCGTGGGTGGCATCACTCTATTTCTGTAAAGTTCGGTAACCAATGAAATTTCACTGTAACTGACTACAAGACTTACTTTCAGATAAAATTTTGAGAGACGAAGATTTAATTCTTCGCAGTTCTATAGGCTTATTAGTTAAGTATCTGTATGTGTTAATTGTGGGGCTGAACCTATCCCTGGGGCAGACACGATGATGATAATGATGATATGTTAATTAATTTTAATATTAGCATTTAAAAATTGTGGTTCAGTGCAGTGATTATGGCTATAAACATATCGTCCAAAAGCTAATAATTGCAGGTTGCTGAGGATACAATGTAACACTATGCTACACCTAAATGTTATGAACGCGGTAATCTTCAGAAATACTGGTCAAATTCTAATAGAAAGCTATATTGTCCATAAGTAGCATAGGGCATTACTTCATTAACAAAAATAATTGGGATCTGTTAGAAAATTATTATATCATATAGATGTAGTCGCTGGCAGAAGCTAGACGACTAGTGCCTAAATACGTAATAATACGCAATAATATTTAGGTATAACATTTATGTGTCGATGATGTAGGATGGATATGTAGGCGTAGAATACGCGTTTCAAATTGAATAAACCGATCTATTATTATCATAATAATTATTACCCGCATTATGCATATCGTGTAAAATAGCAGTAAAGAAACGGATACCTAATTCTTATTTACTATTTATTGCTACAATTTATCTCCTCCATGGCTTGTAACAATTTGCACAGACACGCACGCAACCATTAACGGTTGATTGGTTTGCAATTCTCACTTAGAGAGAGGAATAAATAATAATAGATATTTCATTACTGAGCTCGACTTTAGCACCGTTAATCTTACGACAACTTGCTTGCTGGATGATATTCTTGCAAATAGTAACTGTACAGTTGAACAAGCCAATGGGTATAAAGGCACTAAGGTTGCATCTCCTTTGAACAATGTTTTGAGTGTTCCGAGTAGTCAATCCTTTTACATTATTCTCTTAAGTAAGCCAAACACTTAAAAAGTTAATGACGTACACAGTAACAACGAATATTGGCAGTGTTTGACCGTACTTACATTGTACACTGGACATAGGTATGTTAATGGGAGTATTCACAAGTAAAAAGATATTTGAATTTCAATATGACGGGCCGTTTTTAACATTCTTGAAAAATGGGTCAAATGAGATGTTCTGCTAATGAGGTTTAAGATAAAAGTCAAAAAGCCTAAAATTCTAATAAAGTTTTTGATGAAGAAAACCTTCACTTATATTACTTTCCTATCCAAACAGATTAAAGTCCAGTGGAGATTCATCCATTCTCATGAAAGTTTAACATTAATCCACCAACAAATAGCAGACTTATTAGAAACCCGATTCGCTCACTACAACAGTCTTTAATCTCGGCTAAGAAATCCGAGCTTCAATAGTATTTTCAACGTAACTAGATAAATATCGAACTCGTCTTGGCTATTTCCTTTAGCTGGTGCAAAGGATTTGCGGAAATAAAGGTGGTGATCGAATTGTGAGGGAGATTTGGGCTTTGATGACTGGAGATTTAAACTGGCATAGTTGTATCAGAGTCAGTTTCATTTGATTTTGGAGTTGTAATATAATTATGTATAGTTTGAAAGTGGAATCATTGACAGAAAAGTTGAAAGGGAATCGTTTGTCTTGGAATGAGCATGTGAAGAGGACAGATGAAACACGTGTGACTAAAAGAGTTATGATTATAAATGTGGATGGGTGGAGAGGGAGAGGAACGCCAAATAAGATATGAATTGTGTGAAGAACTATTTGCAAAAAGAGAATCAGTGATTACATGGAGGGCGGAATGGAAGAAGAAAACGTCGCCAATGCCGACCCCAATTAACATGGAACAAGGACAGGAAAATGATAAATACGAAATGGTTTTAAACACCGTCCTCATTATGCCATCTATTGAAGTCCAGTCATGAGAGAGAGGATTTGTCTGCAGAGCGTCTAGACATAGAAGCTCTACATATGATCATTGCTATTATTATTTTGATAACAAAATATTAATAGCAATAAACAAACAATAATGTTTGTTTTGTAATGTTCATACATTACGCATCTATAGGGAAATCTCTTGCCTTATTTACGACATCGCGGTCTCGTAGTATCAGTTTTATTGGAATTCTTTAGGAATAGGTAAGTATAAAGCTTTTCCAATTTACGTTTACTGGCGTGCGTTAACAGGATATTTTTTTAGGAATCTCGAAATTGATCTTAGAATCAATTTCCTCTTGCGAATTCTTATTTTCTTGCTAAATTAGAGTCACAAAACGGTTGGTGACAAGTTTTATTTTTAAAGATGCCGTATGTTCTTACAACGAGTATTTTATACTTAATCTGAGGTTCATCATCATTATCAGCCGAAAGGCGTCTACTGTTGAACAAAGGTCTCCCCCATAAAACGCCAGAACAAGCGGCAACCTGCCGATTGCATCTACCGGCTACCCGCGACCTTGACGATGCCTTTGGTCCATCTGGTGGGAGGCTTACCAACGCTGCGTCTTCCGGTTCGTGGTCGCCAAGCGAGAAACTTTCTTTCCCATCGGTTATCGGTTCTTCGAGGGATATAACTCTAAGCTTCTCTAGGATGCCAGCAGTTAAGGACCACGATTCTGAGCCATATGTCGTCACTCGTCTTTACGTTGTGGGGCTTGGGTTTCTGCAGAACTGTGACCTCTTTCTTGTTTTCTTGAGTATTGCGTGTAACTGTAGGATCCATTTAGAAGTATAGTGATTACAAAATCATAAACCGTCAAAAATACAAAATATTTATGTAAACCGTTCAAGAAAACCCCACAGGAAAAAGTGATAGTCAAACGCTTTTTCTTTTGACACCAAGTTGACAAGCTTATTCATCGATCATTTAATTTTGAAATTGGCATAGATTTTAAGTTTTACTCTATGAGTAATAGTGGCCAGAATTCATATTAGTGTTTTACGAAAAGGTTGTCAAGGGATTTATTATGAGTAAACTTCATAGTGTTAAGAAATGCCCGATTTAGAAAGTATTAACATTTCTATTTTTAAAGGAAATTAACATTTCCATTGAAGAACATTGTTACAAGTAAGATATTAATGATAATACCACAAGGTACTGTGGAATTTTGAACGAAAAGATATCTCATAGTAAGTTTTTATAATTGGGTTGTGGAGATTAGATGCATAGTTGTTCTACTACAAATACTGGTGTTCAGTTATATTCTGTTAGACGGGAAGCCGACCATGACAATGTTGGAAAAAGTAAAGATGAGTTATCATACTTGTAAATGTAAACAGGTAAATACTTACCTCTTTTCTCCTCAGTCGTCACCAATCGACACGAAGCACTATTAAACCAGGATAACCTGTAAAACTTGTGTCGAAGAAGAAACGCGTTAATATAAGGACGTGTTCCAGCTCTAACCATAAAATTGACATGTACCTATTTGGCATAAATTAATGACGCACAAAATTGATTGCGTATTACTCACGTTTGCATCACGAGTCATACATAAGTCGCAGTGACTTATTTTAAGTTATAAATTCTAAAGTTAACAGTAACTATATTAGCACGACTTCTATCACACTGATTTCTTTCATGGAATCCTTGTCGATTAATAGTAAGTATGGAGTTTTTTGCCCATTCTTCTTCATACGAAACTACCTTTTGGAGGGAACAACTAGATTAAATTTTTTCCTATATTACATTCAAAAGTAACTTTTCGTTGTCTAATTGAAATAAATTATTTAACTTTAACTTTTTCATTTTGATTTTAATTATATTTACCTACTTATTTCAATTAAATTTTATATGCAATATAAAACTACACAATATACTTTAGCTTTGATTCTTAGCTCTATCGAAGTGATACTTGATTTTCCATTATAATGCCAGACCAGTTCGTCTGAATAAAGTTAGGGTCCATTGAATGTGCCTGACAATAACGTATTTAATAATAGGTAGTTCTTAACTGGTAAAATGTCAAGACAATGAAAAAATTTGGAAACTTATAAATCTTTTTCATGGAAATAGCACCTTCTTGTATTCAATCAAGTATGAAAGAATCATGGCAGGATTTTTACAAAAAAATAAAGATGTAAGTACCTACTTATAGAGAAGTTGAAATTCTAATTCTTATATTCTTGGGTACCTAAAGAGTATCTTCAGGCATTTGCAATATTTTTAAAACCCCACAAAAAAAAAAGGGAATAGTTAAACGAAAATCTCATTATTTCAGATCGAAACGGCAGTAACAGAGACACTGACAGTCGCCGTTTCGCAGTTCTTACACTGAAATTGCATCGTTTTATGGGAAATAATATCAAAAATAATGTTTATTTTCTTCCACACACTTGTCACATCACTTGTCTGCCAATTTGATAGATCCGTTAACGTCGATTGTGACTTTCTTTTTTTTATAAACACAAAATGGGTATCGAGATGAAACGAAAAAGTGTTATTTTCATTTCGTAATATTTTGATTATGCGAGGGTTTAAAAATATGGTAAGTATATCAATCTACTCCTAGTATTCATTACATCGAAAAGTATTTTAAACCCTCTAAATTAATTTATTTTTTTCATACAAATTAATGTATCGATCTCGCTCTAATCCTTTTCGATTGTTCCTAAATGTCGAATATCGTGATCGCTCAGTGGTTAAGGTATCTGCCTCCCATGCAAGAAGTTGTGGGTTCGTATCTGGGCAAGTGCCTTTGTGACTTTTTCAATTCATACATAGGTACTTTCTAAGTTTTTCTTGGATATCTCTAACATCGTTGAAGGAAAACATCGTGAGGAAACCTGGACCTAGAATTAAAATATATCTGGAATCGCCAATCCGGTCTGAGCAAGTGTAGTGATCAATGCTCGTGCCTTTTCTGTATGAGAAGAGGCCTTTGCCCTGTAGTGGGACATAAATTGGCTGGTATTATATTATATTATTATAAATAAATGGTTTTTTTTTCTAACTTGAACAGCTCTTTATTCATAAACGGGGTGAATAGGAATGCAGGGGTAAATCGGGACGAAACTTTAGAGGGGATTTTAACGTTACAATAATATAGTTTGTTGACAAAAATGACTCCAATGAATGACTCAATAATAAATATTTTTTTCTAGTGTCCTTGTTGGCAACCAGCTATATTATTTCAATGTTAAAAACTACTTTAAAGTTTCGTCCCGATTCACCCCTGCATAGGGATGCAGGGGTGAATCGGGATTCACCCCGTTATATCGTACCTCTTTTAATCTCCATGACAGTCAAGATATGAGTTCCAATTTTGTTTTTTTATTGTTAGATGCATCACGTTCCAGGCAGTGCAACCATTGTCCTAAGGTTATCAGTACTAAATCTAGCGTGAGTCAGCGTGATAAATGTTCAATTTACTATTCACGCCAGTTCTTCACGGTTGGCGTGACAGTTGCCAGTTGTCGGACTTGAGTGTATTGAACATGTTTAGAATTTATAGCTAAGGTGCAGTTTGATATATTTTTCTTCGTCTTTCAACGAGGTGTTGGTGATAAATAGATGTTCGTATTTCACAATCTGCATCCTCTTAAACTGTCAGCAGGTTCTTAGTGCCAAAGAATTTGAACCTAATGTTTCATCGAGAATCTAAATTGGATTGGATTTGAATTCTCTTAGCATTGCAAATGGACATAGGTGAATTCGGCTCTCCTATAGAGACGATATCATTTTTATATTGGTATTTTAAAGGCTGGTCATAATTAACGTCAATATTATGACAACAGTCAATCAAATTACTTTTTTTTTGTTATCTATTGATAGGCATACGTTTGGCCACTATCTCACCTGATGGGAAGCGATGATGCGGTCTAAGATGGAGCACGCTTGCCTAGAAGTAACCTATTCACTCTTGACTTAAAGACTCCCAGGTTGGCATAAGGCATAAGTTTTATAATGAATTAATTATAGGGTTTATTGACACAGGTAGTATTTTTCGTAGATAACATTGAATAAGTAAGCCGGCTGTTCTTTAGAGATTGTCATAGTTTAGTCAATAAGTAATGAAAGCCGATAGAAATTTGACATAGGATAAAGGCACTAATACCTAGGCTTGTAATTAGTCAGCTTTCCCACAAATAGCTTTAAAATCCATATCCATACTTCCATACTATCCATACTTCCATACTATCCATACTTCCATACTATCCATACTTAATATTATAAATGCGGAAGTAACTCCGTCTGTTACGCTTTCACGATGAAACGGCTGAATCGGTTTTGATGAAATTTGGCATGAAGATAGATTTAACCCCGGGGAAGGACAGGCTACTTTTTTTCCGCGACTACGTCTGCATCCACTATAACCGATATTCTCGCGTACGAAGTCGCGGGCAAAAGCTTGTGATACATAATTCTTCGTCGTCGTTCGTTCTATCGTAATGACCTAGTGGTTAAGGCGCCCGGCCACGAGTAGTACCAATGTGCCATTTTCAATTTCATATACATACTTTCTAATTTTATCTAGGACATCATTGACATCGATGAAGAAAAACATCGTGTGGAAACCTGAACTTTATAATTCATAATGATGATGTCTGAAATCGCCAATCCAAGAAGAAGGCTTCCTTCTTCTTGGATTGGCGATTTCAGACATCATTATGAATTATTTTCAAGCTTTTGCCTTTCGGTGGGGCAATAATAAGCTGGATGCATAATTCAAAATCTCTCGTACGGGTTATTGAGCTACGTAAATTAAATACCGCTCGCAGAAGCTCGCTCGTAGAAGCCCTAGCAGCCTAGCAGACAGCCTAGAGAAGCTAACGGTGGTTGGTCATGTCAACGGGAAAAGAGCACGGGACCGTTCACCTGCCCGGTGGTCAGACCTAGTAAAGGGATCTCACTGGCCTGCCAATAACCAAAGCTATTAAGACCGCCGAGGACAGAAGCACGTGGAAGAACGTTGTACATCGAGTGATCAACACTTCATACTAGACACGACCTTCAGCAATGAAGATACCGACTAAGAAGAGAAGAAATTGAATACCAAATGATGATTAGACAACTTTTTATGAGCGGCCCTGTCAGTAAAGTCTCAAATAAAAACATTTACGTAATGTTGGCACAGGGGTGTCTTTAAAATGGCGGCCATAAAAATAAACGTACGTTGATATTGCTTACGGTTACCCTTATAAAATGCGACGATTATTTTCATAAAAACGTCTGCAGAACCGCTCTGGCAACTAATCTTGCTCATTTCAAAGGTGACAAAAACGCTCATTTGCAACCATATTTCACTGGTGTCACCCGAAATTTCATTCTTGACAATAATGTATGACCACCAAAGTCTCATGTAACTAATTGCATTTTATTCTTACGCTTATACAGGAGGGCCTCGTTAATCCGGAGAGGCAAAAACAAGACCGTTTGCGGATTATCGAGGCGTCCGGATTATAGTATGCCATATTTATTGGTAATAAAACACATGTTTATCTAACATTTCTATAATCCGCAATTTGTCTTTTAATGTTAATGTTGAATATTTACGTGGCGGCGCTGCGCCATGATGTTAGCGAGCGCGCTAAATTGACACTGGAGACGGAAGGCGATGAACAAAAGACTGACGATGGGTTGGCTCATGGCAGCCCGCACCACATCCACCTCCCACGCGAACCCCATAGCCCGGCCGGATTACAGCGATCATCGAACAAGCGGGAGTCCGGATTAACGAGGCCCTACTGTATTATTATTATTATAGCAGCTTTAGGTCATAGAACTTAGTTGAAATTAGGAACATATTTAATTTTAGTGCTGTTACTGTTTTCTTCATCATTCATATAAATACTGCCCGCGACTTCGTTCCCGGTGTTCACTTGCGGGAGCCATTAAACCTCCTTAATCCGGCCCTGTCGCAAAATCCGTTCTTAGCGGACGTCTACTAACTATAAACTTCCTCCCTGCCAAATTTCATCTTTGTACGTCAAGCGGTTTACGATATTTCGTGATGAGAAAGTGAGTGACATTTCGCTTTTATATATTTAGATCACGTTTCTCGACTTATTTCCATAAGAGATAAGAGAAACTATGTACATCTTTATCGTACCTACATATTAATGATAGATACCTAATGATTTATACATAAGTAGGTAGAAAAAACCACAAAATAAAAATACCAGCGGAAATGCTATCCAAGCGGTTGGATGACACTTACCATGACCCAACAGTTGTTTTTTACTTTGGTTAAAGATGAAGCATTGCCATCCAACGAGGCAATGCCGTCAGTCTCTTGTACACAATTCCAGATGGGGTGACCGCGATGCGGAGGAAGTTATTGATGCGTTTTGTGTTTGAGTTTGACGATAATCTATTCCATACTGATTTAACACCTGATGTTTAGGTAAATATGCATCCAATTATTCGATCCAGTTATTTACTGACCTGTACTCACAGATATGTGCTTGTACTTCAGTCACATGTAAATTCAAATCGATTGGTCCTCACGATACTAATATCGAATAAAATGTTTAAGATGAAAATAAGTGTTACAATTTTTGTGTTCAAAGATACTATTTCCTCCACTGTATTTAGGACTTCCGCCCACGTCAGACAATTGGTGACCGTATTTTTTCCCGGAGAGAAATGAAACATGAATTCCAATATACTAACGCAGATGTTCCAAAAAAGTCGGTCCTAGGAAACGATGAAATAATTGCCCAACCCGATAATGTTGTGGGTCCATAAACATACTAGAATAAGGAAAAATGGAAAACCATGTTTAAGCCTGATTTGAAATGGAAAACGTGTCAAAATTTAAATCAACACTTTAAGAGAAAATTTCTACAGGGTGGACGTCAGAGACTATAGCACAATAAAGGATCATGGTAGGATTTGGTAATTCGGTGTAATTGTTTTTATTGAGGATTAATAATATTAAATTATGGCGCCAAAAGTTGCCGCTCTTCTCACAGGTTAGTAAATCAATATTTCAAATGTTGTTCTATTTTGTTTACATTTATATATGGTGTTTAGTAAGTTTGTTTTTTTTTAATTTCGGTGATAGGATTTATTTGATAGTTTCAAAATATTCTAAATAACTAGTATTACCACTATTTTCTTTTATTGACACATCGTCGTCTCCACGTTGTATAATCTCAATAGGTAAGTACATTTTTCTGCTCGCGACTGTACGTTTTAAAACCGGTGATTACTCCGAATGTCCCCCAGGTGTGTCGTCGCTTACACCCCATTTGATAACTCCCCAGGGGAGGTGTAACTGTGCAATGTTAGCCACTTTGTACAAAGAATTGTGTTTGAAATAAGACTAGATAGCGCTTCGGAAAATATGTTACCATGACATTATCTTTATGTTGTTTTGCTGTTATTGTTTGTAATACAAACGGAATTTTAAGTAAGTTAGTGTTTGTTTGTTCTTTGTTCTAAATTAATCTTAGATTAAGTAGGGTAGAACTTAACTAAGTAGAACCACTTATCACTGTGTGTATTTTTGACGAAAAAAATGATCATAGCATATTTGCAAAATAAAATAAAGTTGAGGCTTTATTAGAGGTAGTCTCGGGTCGAGACGTCTGCCGCGACCCGAGGCATAACACAGTGAAGGCGTAGATGCAGATTGAACCGTGCTTTGCCGCAGCCAACGGCAACCTCTGACCGAGGCATAACTCGCCTGCGAGGCTGCTCAAATGGAGTCCCGGCTGACACTAAATCTAAAGAATATCATTTTCAACCATCTTCAAAAAGAAGGAGGTTCTCAATTCGATTGTATGTTTTTTTTGTATAGGGTGTGCCTCAGGGGTGGTTTCATATAAATTTTATCGAAATTGATTCAACACTTTTTGAAAAAATCAACAAAAAGCAAACAAATATACATATTATGATGTATTAAGTTTCTCCAACCTTGTACTTTTTTTTACAATCTCTGTTTTGACTGTGTTGCCATTTCTTAATGGATTTGGATGATAAGGAGGTACTAAAAAGCGAAAAATTAAAAGCTATTTTTACAAAATAGACGACCGCCTTCAAAACCGACTTTAGTTTCAGAAGTCGGTGGCTTTGTTCTGTTTGTTGTTCTATATTGCCACCGACTTCCGAAACAAAAGTCATACGTGTTCTGTGCTAAAGTTATTTATCACTTTTTGGATTTTGAGGGTGGTTGTCTTTTTTGTAAAAAAGCATTTCTATAAGGTAGCTCTAGCTTTTATCCGCGACTTCGTCGGCGTAGAAGTGAGGTATGCCACAAAACATGACCAATAGCACTTAGGCGTAACGTGGTTTCTATTAGGAATATAATTTTTAGAATCGGTCCAGCAGTTTTGCATATTAGCACCAAACAAAAGAATAAACTGCAGCTTTATATCATATAGTTAGCATAGATTAGATCTTGAAAAGTAGACGTGATGATTAACTTTAATAATCAAATTGAGACTAGTTAATGCAGCAAAAACTTGGTGACTTTGGTATTAAAGTACTTAGTATTACTCAGTCCCGTGATTTCAATATTTCAGCTTTTTCAGTTGTCAGGCATATCCAAATACATAATGTAGCCTATAAACTACGGTGTGTTCATAATTGCTCGTTCGTTGTGATGTTTCTTTTTCGCGTTATTCAGTTTAAATTCTTTGATGAACTACAAAAGCTTTCGTAAATGCATTTAAAGTCGCATTTGCAGTACCTATATGAACGAAATTATTTACAGAATTTATTTTGTTGCCTTTAGGCCGAAACTCAAGTCGAGTAATGGGGTATCGACACAACCATCGACTGAAGCCAAAGTCGAAGGCTTTGGCCTTCTTAGGCCTTCACAAATTCAGTTCAACGTTGGGTAAAAATAATAATTTTAATTTTTTTTAAATTTACTTTTAATAATATATAAAATAGTTATTTGTTATACAAGAGTGCAAAGTTGCTTTTTAACCGCGTGTTCAATTTTGATGACCGAGCAAGCGAAGGATTCTAAAATTGAATCACGAGCGCAGCGAGTGATTCAAAATTAGAATCCTGAGCGTTAGCGAGGGAATCAAAAGAGCACGAGGTGAAAAATCTTTGCACTCGAGTGCAACACGTAACTTTTCATTCCACCTCAGCGAGGAAATTACTAAATGCAAAAAAAAAACGTTTACAAAGTCTGAGTTTTTAACAAATTAAAAAAAAGTTGTATGATATATTCGGCACCATAGAGGTAGCAGTAAATAGGTTTAATGTTTTTTTTTAATTCACAAACTTAGTGCACACGATGTTCTAAATTCAATTTACTTTATCCTCTAGAGAATAAAAACGGCTTTTCCACTCAGATATTGAAGATAAATTTACTTTATCCTCTAGAGAATAAAAACGGCTTTTCCACTCAGATATTGAAGATTAAAAATACTCTTTCCGAGATGGTGGGATGAAAAGGTTATTTTAATCATATGTAGAAGTTGATCTATTCTATCTAGGACAAAAATTACCATTGCACTCTCGGTCATTCGTAACATTTCGTTCAATTTCGGCTAAAAACCTTCGGCTTTGACCAAAACTTTGGCCCTTTTTCGATCGGATACTACAAAATACTATGGAAATAAATCTGTTCTGTTGTGTTTCTACGAAGTATTTGTGACTATGTTTTCAGGATAAATTATGTTACCAACTATAATAATGTATACCTAAGTAAATACAGATTTTAATAAAACAACGCGTACGTAAGACCAACCATAAAATAATATTTTGTTGAAAACGTTTTAATAATTTCAAAATAACTTGATGAGTTATCTGTTGACTTTTTCAACAATAATTAGAAGTTTTAAAACTTTTTGTGGATTCATTGGTTATTGGAATAATAACTGAATTGATTTGATTGTATAAATTGTTGGTAATAGAACCCATAAAAATCTAAATGATGTCTACAGTTATTATGATGAATCATAAATGAAATGAAATGAAATCAAATCATTTATTTGCTGGAATACGGGTACATAAGGTGTTACAAACAACAGAAATTCTTAATTCCATATTCTACCTAAATAGGTGTGCAAATATCTCGTACATGCAAATGTCAAATATTATTATTATTTACCATTAATCATTAACATTATAATAGGCTTTATTATAAAAGTTTTAGTTAGGTTTATTTTAAGTTCATTTAATTTTAACCAGTTAATTATAGATGACAACGTATGGTTTATCTCATGTTCATGAGTCGAGGGGTCCTCAGACACAACTATTGCAGTGCTATCGTCAGCATACAGAACCATAGAGGACTTATACTTATAACTATAGAAACTCAAAAAAAGTAATAAGTATAAGTATTACTTTTGTATTGCTATTTATCTGTAGGAAGCCGTATTTACTACGTTTTTATGCGATATTTTTATTGTAACCAGTAATTACCGTTTACGAATTCTAAACTTAAATTTTGTCAGAACATGGAGTCGGATCATATCCAACGTAATACAATTTTTTTTTTAAATATCTATCTGTAGTCCTATTTACTACGCTTTCATGCGATGTCTTTATTGCAACCTCTAATTACCGATTACAAAAAAACCTTTTCATCCCACCATCTCGGAAAGAGTATTTTTAATCTTCAATATCTGAGTGGAAAAGCCGTTTTTATTCTCTAGAGGATAAAGTAAATTTATCTTCAATATCTGAGTGGAAAAGCCGTTTTTATTCTCTAGAGGATAAAGTAAATTGAATTTAGAACATCGTGTGCACTAAGTTTGTGAATTAAAAAAAAACATTAAACCTATTTACTGCTACCTCTATGGTGCCGAATATATCATACAACTTTTTTTTAATTTGTTAAAAACTCAGACTTTGTAAACGTTTTTTTTTTTGCATTTAGTCATTTCCTCGCTGAGGTGGAATGAAAAGTTACGTGTTGCACTCGAGTGCAAAGATTTTTCACCTCGTGCTCTTTTGATTCCCTCGCTAACGCTCAGGATTCTAATTTTGAATCACTCGCTGCGCTCGTGATTAAATTTTTGAATCCTTCGCTTGCTCGGTCATCAAAATTGAACACGCGGTTAAAAAGCAACTTTGCACTCTTGTATAACAAATAACTATAGTTATCTCAGAACATATTTCTTACTAACTTAAGAACATTATTTATTTGTTTATGTATAAACTATGGAGGTCTTACATCTAAACAAAACAGAATAAAAAGTATTAAGTGAAACTGACAGCCACTTACAAGTTTTCACTCATAAAAACTAGACTGGCAAAGATGGTGTGAACAACACAGCACTGCTTACACAAAAAAAAACAACATTATAATCTAATATAGGTAGTAGAACTTACATCTATCGAGGTTTAGGTTGAGGTTGCATTATCAGGCAACTGTGGCCCATAGATAAAATACACAAAATAATCTTAAAACAAACTAATACATATTAAAACCTTATCAACTATAAACCCACATCTCACACACACACACGCATTCACACACACACATCACACTTACACACACACTCGTCACATTTGAACCCTCCTCGTCGCCAAGTTTAGTTAGAACTTGGAATTACTTACATTGAAGTCTGTCATGTAATCAAACCATGGCGTGTTGGACACATTTTGGTTTGTCATCTATACATGACTCTTACGGTCACAAAAGTTTAATAAGACGGGCGTTTCGTCACTTAACTAACATAAAGCTAAGGTTCCCTTACACGGTGTAAGCGATAACAACAAACCGTTTCAAGGACTGACCCTAATACCCGATCCGATAATGCGTTGCGTGTTCAACCATAATGTAATACGGAAATAATTTAACAGCAAACAAACTAAGATGAATTATTTTCCTGTCACAAACACCCTGTAACTTTTAACTGAAGACAAGAACTTTTAATCAACAAAAACATTTCAAAGATGCGCGGCAATTGCGGTCATAAAACGTGCATGTGAGACGGAAAATGTTTGTATAGGTAGATATATGTAACAATTATTCATAATCTAAACACTTATGGCCAGATACATAAACGCTAGTCAATGTTAAGATGCCGTTAAGACTGCGCCGAGCAAAATAATTCAAAACAGTCGTCACTGTTAAAGTGATATAATCAATACTTTTACCATAATTACCATAAAAAATATGTAATGAATACCACAATGAATGTGTTGACCGATTATGGTTGGCAAAAAATAAGAATACTGTTTAATTTAATAAACAAAAATACGTAAACTTGTACAAAAATCTTTATAAAAATCTCGTATTTAGTTGAGTTTTGATAGTAAGTGTATTTTTTTTTTTCACAAACTTGAATTCATAATAATCTTTAATATTCATACTACAATTTGTAGTTTTAATTTTTGTTTTAATTGACGTGCTGTTTTGAATCATATATACATACGTTGCGTATGATTCAATACAGCGCGAAAAATTCATAATAAAATAACTAAGCGACATTTCGAAAATGTAAAAACTACAAATTGTAGTATGAATATTAAAGATTAATATGAATTCAAGTTTGTGCAAAAAAAATACAGTTTACTATCTAAACTCAACTAAATACGAGATTTTTTTAAAGATTTTTGTACAACTTTACGTATTTTTGTTTTCTAAATTAAACAGTATTCCTTTTTTTTGCCAACCATAATCGGTTACCACATTCATTGTGGTATTCATTACATATTTTTTATGGTAATTATGGTAAAGGTATTGATTATATTACTTTAACTGTGACGACTGTTTTGAATTATTTTGCTCGGTGCAGTTTAAGTCTTGTGCTGTCTCTATCACTTTATGCCAAAGTGTGTGCCAATGTAGGTACGAAACTTAAGGCAACGATATACGCCGGTGACCTTGAGCGACCAGAGAATCGTATCCGCTGCGTCCAAAACTCTCAAAGTTTAGTCGAAAAAATTAAATAAAATATAGTATTTTTTAACTTAAAAAAGGGCGTATACTAAAAGATAGATAATATTGTATATAATAAAACCAGTAAAATTGTCTGTAAGATAGTAAAAGTTTCGTTTAAATATTCCTGGTAGATTTTGTGTGATTATCAATGTTTTGTCCGTGTCACACACAACTTCACGATTTAATTAAACTATTTAATATGAACAATGAAAAATATTCACATACTTAATGATTATGAGAATGTTCTAGTTTAACATATACTTTTTCAAATCATTTACACTACACATTTTGACGTGATTGTCAGCTTAAAATCTGTAAAAGTCGCTCGGCATCTTAAAATTGAGTATTTGACCACTAGTCTTGTGTTGTCTCACTCTCTAGATTTTTGACAGCAGCGGCCATGAAGGTTGCCGTCTAGTAATATGTTTTTCTTCCATTCCCACTAAGAATCAAATCATGTTGCAATTACACGCCAGACTTGGCAAAGAGAAAAAAATGTCTTTCATTCAACCTATTGGAAATAACTTGAGATCCATTTCAAAGAAATTCGTTGGTACCAGTTAAACTAAATAAATGACTGTTATAAAAAAGCTTAATGAACCTAATGTACTTATCTTAGTTTTTATTGTATTGATATTTGAGGGATTTGGTTATTTTATCGAATGTTGCTGTAGTTTATATTTTATTTGTCATGTAAATGGTAGATTTATATTTTGGATCAACACTAATAAATCTTTTACCATTTATTTGATATTGTATCTAGACAAATCTGTTCAATAAATAACTGAAAATAAATGTACCCAGAGGATCCAGTACTTATTCCCAAATAACTCAATTAAGTTAAAGAAAATGTAATTGATAAGTTTGGATTTAAATTGTATCATTTCTGGCCCAAGGTAAAAAGTCTATTTAAGTTAAGATCGCTGTTGAATGTAGTTTTAATAGAACATCCAACAGAAATCTGCATGAAACTCTGTGTATTCAGATGTCTAGGTCCAAGTTTTGTTTGCACACACTGTGCACTGGGTACAGTTTGAGTCTAATACAAGTCCGTCTAAATAGATTCAGAGCAAACAGATGTGACCTACCTAAATCTTAATTGTAAACAGCTTCTAATAGTTTATTTATCTAGGATAAGGATTTCTCAAGGTATTCTTCAGAGCCTTTCGAGACAAAAGCTTTACTCTTAATAGCTCGGTCTTTCGGTACGTAAGCCCGGCTTTTGGTCCTTTGAGCTTTGGTTCGATTTAGAGTGAAATGTAATTGGTTTTTTCACCAAGAATATAACGTTGGTAAAGCCCTGGATTAGAACTGTGGCTGATAAATGGAGATAGGCTCGCCCTTAGTCACCTTGGGACCAATATGGCTGACGATACTACTCTACGTTAGTAGTTTGCCTATCTCTGCAGGGATCCTTATAGTGTGAGTGTAATGGCACAAAGTACGTAAGGCTACGTCGCGCCCGAGCAGAGAGACCACTCAGAACAAACCACCATTTTTCGCACGCACACATTGACATTACGTTTATAGGCATTCTCAAGCAGTTTCAAGCAGACTTCAGTCTCGACTGTCATGTCTTGTATGACCATTACAATTTGCACAATAAATGACCTTTGTGAGGTCAATACTAATGCTGTCGATGTGATTGAGTTCTGGACGAAGCCATATATATACAATCTTGTTTACTTTGAGACCAGAAAGCGCGAAAAACCGAACCGTACATTTATGTTCTCATCACTGCAAAATGTATGAATCAGATTATTTATATTTGCGATTTTATGGTTCGTTCGATAGGTCCGAGGTTTCTGCTAAACAACAAAATATACGAAGGAGACGAAGAATAACATAACATACTTGTAAATCTGCAGCAATAAACATATATCGTCAGTGGCTGACAAAACAGCAAATGTTAATGCAATTTATTAATATGATGTCACACTGTCAGTCAGGCGTGAAATGCAAGTCAGGCGGGTTTACTGCGCGGAGCCTGCACAACGTGTTACCACATTACGCATGGTACACGACGGAGACGATAAGCAAAATGCTTACATTAACCATTGCCTGATTTTATTCACAAATACAAATTATGTAGCCGACTGCAATTTAAACCCAAAACTTCCCAGAGTCTGTAATCCAACCGAAATTTGTAATTCAAGAACGAAATCTGACGCCAGTTTATTTGGGAACTTTGATATTTTTACTTCAACTAAATTTAGACTGGGTTTCGTTACTCTGTTAAATAGATCCAAGAATGTAAATAAGATAACTTTTATATTAAATGTTCCGACATTTTGTGTTAAACTTGGCCAATTTTGCACTTCCTTGTTTTCAATTTGTGCGTAAATTTCCACGAGGACAGTTAGGCCATAAAACATGTAGATATTTAGTGAAGCTGCTTCTTATGACGTTACTTGCTTAACCTCTTCGATAATGTCGTAATTAAGGACTAAATTAAAGTGTGTAAACATCTTTAGAGTGGTCGCTACTTTATACTTTGTGATGAGAGATCGTGGATCGTCCAGTGGTTTGATATATGATATGCAGAGATGTCGCCCATGGTATAAATAACTGGCTACGGAGCGTTGACCGAACACTGGGTTGCCATTTAATTTATTGAAATTCCTCTCAAAACATTTCAAAATATTGACCGTAATCTATTTCATAAATATTTTAATTTTGATTAGTATCATTCTCACGTTCCTCGTAAAGTTTATTTGGATGATGACTGCGACAGAATTTTGGATATATAGGATTTCCACTTAAACGTTACTCTTAATCGTAGACAAATGCTTCCTCAAAAAATAATAAAGGTGGGACGTAAGTACTTTTATCAGAACATTCCAAAATGTTGGAATTTTAATCAAAAACAATTTGTAACGAAACAATTTATTTAGCGGAATTAATTCCGCGTTCCAAAAAAAAAAGAACTGTTTGCATTGCGAGAATGTCTTTCAAATTAACGGTAGGTGCAAGTTTTATGTGTGGGGGAATATTTCTCATTATTCGTCGAGGCACCCTCGTCTTGCCCCCGCACTCCATTCTTTATAGCCTCAATATTGTTTCGGGAGGTGTTGCCAGGACAAAATAAATGTTTGTATGGACCCCGCGTGCCACGACCGTCGTCTTCGACGGTTCCAACGATTTAAGCATTATTGCTTTTTCGAAGATATTTTACACGGGGTGAAGGAATTTTATTGTTCTTTTTTTTTTGTTATTAATGACGTTTAACGTAAACAAAGATAGATTATCCTGCCACGTGTGGAAGTAATACGTTCCTTCAGAAACGTTCTTCATGGGTTTCAATTCGCTCGTTAATACTTTTTATAGTCTGAATAATTGAATCCAAGTGTTCGCTTGTTCGTTTAACCCCAGAAGTATTGGATCGGTTTTAATTGGATTACTGTTCAGACGTACCTAATCTAATTTATTTCTTTTGATTTAACAAGAGTTTATGAATATTGGAATGGTCATTTGCAGGTTCTGGTTTTTTTATGTCTCTTTGCTTCGATATTATTTTGAGGTCATTTAACTTGAATAATTATTTTCTTTCTCAATGTTATACTTACACCATTCGATTATTTACTCACGAAATTGTATGAAACGACAATAATATGGAACTTGACTTTGTTTTCTAGAGTTATTTACTCACCTGCCATCCCAGGTTATTCACAACAATCAAAGTAGCTATACCATGTTCACAATAAGATTAGACATTTACTCAAACCTTTTTTACAGTCCGTTCAACCGATATTGACTTATATTGCGTTGGTAGCATGACAAATGGCAACTGCAGTAAACAGTTGATATTGTAACCACTTTTTTGCCTCTAATGTCATCCTTAAGCCTACGAAATAGAAGTCACAATCGGTTGAAGGGACTGTAAAAAAGGTTTGTGTTTATGTCTAATCTTATTCTGAACAGGGTATAGGTTTAAGTGATTGACGTCACAGCCAATGATATATTATACACTTAGATGCGTTACCCGCGCTCAATAATGACAATATTAAAGCAAGGCAATTGCCGGGGTTCCACCCTCCCCGACCCTTGCTCGTGCCAGCCCGCGCCGCTGAGCCTGTAGCTTTAAATTCGTCCCAAAATAATGGAAATCCGATCCAGCCTGTCCCTTTGCTGTCCTCTCCCAGCGACGCTTTAAGCCGAGGCTCGTACCCCACAGGGGGTGCCCTTAACGTGTAGTCGCTTAGTTTGTACGTTATTTTGCCCTGGCTGGAGGCCCTAAAAATAATAGTTTTTAAGGCACCACAGGAAAGTCCGGTTAAGCAGCCGACAACCTCTTAGGTTGACCAGCGAGAAGCCAATACAAAAAAAAAAAAACCTGTGTTCCACTTAGTCACGTGCTACCCGGTGTCGCAGCTATACGTCAGTATCGCTCGTAATTCACACATAACTGACGTAACAAAATATGTATGTTTATCTTTTTCTAACAGATATACGCTGTATGCTTCTGTCCTTTTCTTCGCACTGTATAATTGTATGTGCCTACCGGTATGTAGATATAAAAGTTTGCGCTGTTTTAAAGTGCACTAATGTTCGTGTAAGTCGCGTCTATTTATAATACGTCATTGGTCACAACAACCCATCTCTCTTTCAACCTACAGTTATCTCAGCAAGGTTTCTCTAGTTTCAACCACCGTCCTAAGGGAAATTATTTTCGCAGTTTGTAATTAGATGTAATGTCCTTGATACGAGTACAGTCCTTGTAGACCAGGTTACTTCGCAGTGTGCGGGTGGAATTTTATTCTTGAATGCAAAATTAAACGCAGAATAACGGCATTAAAGATTTACTTTTAACAGAGTACATTGTAAAGTTGTAAAGTTGTAAAGTTGTAAAGGTGTACAGTTGTATAAATCTTTGTAAAAAATATAATTAAAAGTTGTATGCGCACACGACTTTAAAGATGGTGTCGTAGAGAGAGTTGTTCGGCGCGTCGCCGCCAGAGGGCGCTCCAGCGCTTCCGTTCCACGTCGGTCACTGCGATGCATGGAAAGCGTATGTCCCAAGTATGGCATACGCAAGTGCGTCAACAAGTTGCCCCCCTTGGCAAAGCCGGAACATTGGGTAGCTGATACTCTTCCACTGGTAGCGGGCACAGTCTGTTGAAGGCACGTCGCATAGTTCCCGAAGTTGTCTTCACGTCGACGACCCTGGTCACACTGTCAGAACCAGGATATATATAAGTGATACGCCCAAGCAGCCATCTGTTGGGAGGCACCCGATCGTCCTTGACCAGCACCATCATACCCAAGTGCAGGTCTCTTCCTTGCTTGCTCCACTTCTGCCGTTTCTGTAACTCTGATACATATTCCTTTCGGAAACGATGCCAGAAATGGGCCTTTAGTTGCTGAGTTCTCGCATAACGAGAGAATGAGCTAAACCTAGAGCTCTTTTGTGCTTTAGGATAAGGTAAGGCGGTTAAGGTCCGTCTAAGGAGGAAGTGTGACGATGTCAAAGCTACTCGATCTGAAGGATCAGAGGACATTGGAGTTAAAGGCTTTGAGTTCAAGATCGCCCCTATCTGTGTAAGAACTGTGTTCATTTCCTCATACGTAAAGTTGGCAAGAGCAAGTATACGTTTTAAATGATGCTTGACTGATTTCACAGCACCCTCAGCTGAGCCATTAAAGTGGGCTATAGGCTAATGAAAATTTAATTTTTATTGATAAAGTTGAAACATAAGAACCTATATACTCAGAATTTAAATTTAAAAATCTACTGAGCTTATTACATGCTCCTACAAAACATGTACCACTGTCCGAAAGATGTTGACAGGTTTTCCCCTGCGAGCAGTGAATCTGCTTAAAGCAGAAATAAAGTTTAAAAGAGCTTAAGTCGGTTACAAGCTCAATATGTATTGCTCTGACAGATAGACATACAATAATGCATATGTATGCTTTAATTAGCTTACTGCCTAAACCCTTTCGGTTCAGTATCACCACTGGTCCTGCACAATCTACTGCGGTGTTAATGAATGGGCAGTCAGCATGCAAGAGTAATTTGTGATAGTATCTAAAGTTGAGTACTGTAATGTGGTGGGATGCATGTAACAATATTACATGTTTAACATCATAAATATCTATAATGTGAATTAAAGTTTACCTCTAACTCGAATAAGACCATCAGAATGTAAAAACAGATATAACAAATTAAATAACTTACTTTTTAATGACAATTGTTTTTTTGTTTTGTTTATTAATGACTTATACTCTTGATGGAATAATTCTTGTTGTGAAATGTAACATAAAGTAATTAATGAAGAGTTAAGCTCATGTAAAGTTAAGAACCCTGTATGTTTGTTCTGTGGAAAACGACAGTTGTGTATAAACCGCTGTATGTAGGCTGTGACATGTTGCAGCCTACCAAGATCAGAGAACCTATGTCAGCAGGATTCAACTTCGTAGGTACATAACGCCAGGTGTCTGGTTCTGTAAGAGACTTAAGTTCATGAATTCTGTTATAAACAAATGGTTTTAATAAGTTGGCCTTGGAAGTATTGATCCAAGCCAATACAATGGTTGAGTCACACCAGTAGGTACAACTGTAAGTTCCTATTAATGAGGATTTAACTTTGTCAGCTAGACGAGCTGCAGACAGAGCCCCACATAATTCTAACCGTGGGACTGTCATGGGTTTAAGAGGAGCTATACGGCTCTTTGCAGTTATAAAATGAACTGAAACTTTATTGTCATGTGAAATAGAATGAAGGTAAACACATGCACCATAGGCTTGAATTGATGCATCGCTAAAAGCATGAAGTTCACAAATCACAGACTGATCACATATAACATGTCTTGGCATTCTTATATTATTAATAAAATGTAAAGATTTAATAAAGTTGCACCAAGTTGCTTGAATTTCACTGGACACATTTTCATCCCAAGTTATTTTTAACGACCATAGCTTCTGTAGAATTATTTTAGCTTGTAAAATGCAAGGGTTAATGAGTCCAAGGGAATTGTGGAAAGAATTGTGCGTTTTGTAATGTGTTCAGGCGATGTAATGTTTACTGAAGAAACCGACATATCTTCTTTACAGGCCCAAAGTAATCCTAATGTCTTTGAATACTCATGGCTACTTAAATTAAGATATTCATCTTTGCTATTTTCACCTATAAGTTGTTGTATGATGTATGGATTATTTTAATGCCATTTTCTTAACGAAAGCTGTCCACTTTCAAGTTGGTTAATGACGCCTCTGCAGATGTTTACCAGCTGGGATATGTCATTTTTCCATAAATAAAGACATTAACATAAAACCTTTGATGATAGCATCTGACACTGCTTTGTCAGTGCATTCTTTTCCCAGTTGCATTAAACATCGTATAGTAAGGTGTAGTGCAGATGCGGTACCAAAGTGACAGTTATATTGTTTGAGGTGTGTGACCTAATGACGTGTATTCCTTAATGAATTCAGCATATTGCTGCTTGAATAACGGGTCACGCTTAAACATGTGTTCTAATGAGTATGAACCTAGAAAGAGCTCGCTCAATTGATCTTAAAGTTGATCATTAAATTGAGTGATTGCAATGGACTGTATTATTATTATAATGTAATGACTCTGTGGGTCCAAATATCAACCATCCAAACTTAGTTTCACTTAATGAAGGTCTATTTTTACCTAGTGAAATGTTGTTAGACAACAATACACTTCAAAATAAGTCCGCTCCAAGCAACATATCGACTTGGGACAGTGTGTGGAATAAAGGATCCACTAATGTAATATTATGAAGTATGTCTAACATTCTATGATTAATTTGTTTGGAAGGCAATGCTAGAGTAATGTGTGGAACCACAAAACAATTAATGTTTTCAGAATATGAATTAATAAGTGATGATATAATGACATCACATCTTTTATAAATGCAACTAGATTGACCATTTAACCCTTCAACTAATGTTGAATAAGTTGACAATTTAAGTTTGTCACACAAGTTCCTGTAATAAAGCTAGATGTGCTGCCATTATCCAATAAAGCACGAACCTTGTGTTTATGGCCAACATGGTCAGTAACTTGAACAATAGCCGTTGACAACAACATCACACATTGGGTATTATGAGTACCTAGCAGACAAAACCACATTGTCTTGAGCACTTCTTAATGTCTGTGTGCATGACTGTGTTGTACAGAGTGTTACACTGCTAGTACTAGTAGTGTGTTGTGTTGACCTTGGCTCCGGAGCAATGGATAGCTCTCCTAAATGTAACATAGTGTTATGTCGCTTATGACAGTGTGCACAGCCACCCATCTTGTATGTGAATGATTTACGACCTTGTCTATATCTGTAGGTAACTTAAGTGTTTTCAAAGCTCTCAAGTAACGATTGATTGTGCCAATCATGTTGCGCAGACCCTTAAAGGATTCCTTTGTCACAATTTCAATATTAAAGAATGCCTGAATATGATTGTAAACTAGAAGCCGTTTGTTTTTGTAACGGTCAGATAGTAGCTCCCATGCAACATCATAGTTCTCTTCAGAGAAGTCGAGTGTACAAATGATTAGAGCAGAACTATCCTTTAAAGCTGCACACAAATAATGAAACTTACTTATTCTCAGAATACTGTCATTAGAATGTATTAACAATGTGAGTGTGTCACGAAACTCTAACCAGTTGTGATATTGACCCGAGAAGGTAGGCAAATGTATAGTAGGTAATTTAAGTTTAATCCCACCTTTATGTCCAGAACCCGTACCAGAGCCTGCAACCCACTCACCACTCGCAGAGGTCTCATGTTTCCTCAACAGTTCTCGGGCAGAGGCAATAGCAGCATAGTATTGATTCTCATACGTTTCTCGTTCCTGGTACTGTTTCTCTGGAATTTCAGACAGATTTTGTGAGATGTTAAATTGTGTGCTGTCATACTCAGAATACATTTCTTCTATTGTAGTTAATCTAAATATCAACTCCCTAACCTGTAAGGTATTTAATGCATCACCTTTTATTAATGAAAGAAATGATCTAAATTGGGTTAGCTTAGCCTTATAGCTGCCACTAACGACTTGTAATCCATTATGACAGTTAACATGACTTTGAGTCTTAGATATAAAATAAAGAGCGACAAACAATACTTAAAGGTGTAATGAAGCAGCGAGGGCGCTTGCGAAACAGTCAAATACCAAGCATAAAGCAAGCGAGTGCAGCTCGCCAGCTAGGGCTCCACGCAAGCGTCGTGGAAGGCCGACACGTGGGCAACAGCGACCCCAGTCTCACCATGCGATTATAGTGCACTGTAAACACAAAATAATTAAGATACGGACACAGTATTCACACACACAGGGGCAATTCAAGATGCTTAAAGCCTGAGTGGGGAATATGTACTAGAAAAATATGAAGAATTCGAGGAAATTCGTGAAATAAGGTTAAGTTTTTAAGTTTAAAGTTTTAGGGAGCACGTGGAATGAAAGGATAATGGGATCACGATGGCACTTCTCTGTCTTGTAAATTTCCTTTAGGTAATGGCCTCCTTGATCTTCCTTCTATAACGTGTTCCACGTCTCTGTTTTAAAGTATTGGATATTCTTCAAATTTGGATTCCACGTAATGGCCGCAACGCGTGCTCAGTAATTTCCTAGATCTTGATAGCCGCTTTGTTTCCAAAATCCGGGTCGATGGACCAAAATGTAGACCAGGTTACTTCGCAGTGTGCGGGTGGAATTTTATTCTTGAATGCAAAATTAAACGCAGAATAACGGCATTAAAGATTTACTTTTAACAGAGTACATTGTAAAGTTGTAAAGTTGTAAAGTTGTAAAGGTGTACAGTTGTATAAATCTTTGTAAAAAATATAATTAAAAGTTGTATGCGCACACGACTTTAAAGATGGTGTCGTAGAGAGAGTTGTTCGGCGCGTCGCCGCCAGAGGGCGCTCCAGCGCTTCCGTTCCACGTCGGTCACTGCGATGCATGGAAAGCGTATGTCCCAAGTATGGCATACGCAAGTGCGTCAACAGTCCTTAGATGCTTTTACGTCACCCTCGGGAATAAATAGGGTGCCCGGGGTACCCCAGCTTTCTTAGCATTGACCCAACTATGTTGTGGCCGGCTTCCAGTGTAACCAGAAGTGGTTAGATAACTCTATTTCACACAATATGCTATTTTGGGTTCTTGACTTTAATTTGAATTGTTAATTACAGGGGTCGTTTTATTGAAACAATACCTTTTGCCTTTGACTTCGTCCGCGTGAATGTCGGTTAGTAAAGCAAAGTAACTTACTTATATCCTTTTTTGGGGGTTTAGCTTAGTCTGTATTGTATCTGTATCTGAGGAACTATTAGTTAATCTGTGTGTGAGGGCTAATCCACGTAATTTTATGAGGCGCCGATGAAGTTGTAGTGCAGTTGCAGTTAAGTTCAAGTTTGAGTGATAAACGGTATTTTATTATCTTTGAACTGCGCGTAAGCTGCGCCTGAACTGCACGTCAACTGTACGACAACCAAACTCAACCAAATTTACTTATGGTGTAGCCCCATGAGAGAAAAAAATATTACTCACAAAATAATTGAATAGAATCGATTACATTTCAATGAATATGACGTTATTATAATATTAAATTAATACCCCAGTACCTACAGATTTTAGTACGCAACAGTAGAATGCCGTTATTGCGCTCATATGACGCGAACTCAAACTCAAACTCAAATCATTTATTTCAAATAAACCATTTACAGGCACTTTTGAATTGTCAAGGAGTCAGTCAGTCAAAAAGTTGCAGCTAGTTGCTCGTTCAAAACAGTAGGTTTCTATGGAGAAGAACGAGCAAGAAACTCCATGAACACTCTTTTAAAATCAATAGAATATTACAAATTTAGGTTACATTATTCATGTTGAATAATGTAACCTAAATTTAGGGGTACAATGTGAGAACAATGTAACAAGTTGTGCACGTTAAAAGAGGTCTAGTGACAATGAAATTAGACAATTCAAAATAAATTTAAAATAACCGAGGTAGCTAAGAGATGACCAGTCTCAACTGACGGCGCCCGTTCACGAACATGACGCACGGATCGGCACCATTTAGCTCAACCATTTTGAAGGGAACCAAGTGATCCAACACATGCGCCACCATCAGCAAGACATTCAAGTGAGCATGACAAACTCTCAACTGCCAGGGCCATATTCAAGTCAACGAAAGACATATCTCGTAAATGGTAGCTTTAAAGTACATAGTGCTCACATGTATGTGCTATGCAAAATTATATAATACTAATAGTTTGAGTTTATACAATGCAAAGATAATGTAGTTTTAGATCTTCAGCAGCTCCAAAAATAGTCACCAATGCTAATCAATAAATCTATGAACCCTTATGGCTGTGGAGCTAGACCAGCATCCAGCCAAGCATTTTTATCAGTGATGTAATCATCCAGTTTGTAATATGCTCGGCTGCATAGTGTGCGTTTAATATAGGACTTAAATTTTGTCTCATTAAGTTGAACCATGTGGGGAGGTATTTTATTGTAACACTTTAGACAGAACCCCATGAAAGACGAATCTACTTTTGCCAGCCTGAATCCTGATTGATCTAGTTGGTCCTTATTTCTAGTACTATAGTTATGTCTGTCACTTCTTTTACCAAAAAGATGCAGATTTTTTCTTGCGTACATAATGTTTTCATATATGTATTGACAAGGTACCGTCATTATGTTAATTTCCTTAAACAGTTCCCTTAGAGAATCGCGCATACGTAGATTATAAATGGCTCTGATTGCTCTTTTCTGCAGAATAAAAATAGACTCTATGTTTGCACCTCGCCCCCAAAGTAAAATACCGTAGGACATAATACTATGAAAATAACTAAAATAGACCAGTCTCGCGAACTTGACGCGAGCGTGTCTGACAGTGGTAGAGAATACGAAAAGTTGTTTTGATCGAAACTTAACTGCAACTGCACTGCAACAGCACTTCTTTAGTTAAGTGAATTAGCCCACAGATACAGATACAATACTAGTCTAGTATATGTAGTTTAATTACGTATCAATTTGGTTGACATGCTGATATATTTATGTGGCGTCCAAACCTTTTAGAATTGGACTCAAATTATGAGAAAAATGGTGCAAGAACATGCAGAAACACAAACAAAACGTTTCCCCCTAACAAAGCAACATACAGCAATTTATCATTCAGCCGTTCATTCCCATTTTCCCTGTGCTCGCTTTATGTTGCATCAATATTTAAGGAATTCTTTATCACGCAGGAAATGGGAGAAAACTCCATACATACCCATATACAGGGTGTTGAAGGACTGTAAACAAAGCCGGAACTTACATGTTTTTACAGATAGTTTAAATCATCTGTGGCAGTGACGGCTGTCGTCATCCGAGCAATACAAATTAAAGCTGTATAATTACAAGCGCACACATAATAATAAATAATAATGTGTGGGGACATTTCACACACGGTAATCTGACCCCAAACTGAACAGACCCTGTACTATGGGTGTCAGACAGCTGATTTACATACATAAATAGGTACGTGTATAGATAAACAACAATCAGACACAAGGCAAACACAAATATTTACTCTGGGCGGGATTCGAACCAGAGGATGGCCAGCAGCGTTCTTCTTCAGCGTACCATAACTGCGATCGCCAATATGCATCGGCCAAGCATGATGATTACGGCTGAACCCTCCCTTGGGGAAGACCTATGCTTAGCAGTGAGCTTCTTAAGGTTGACATGATGTTGATGACGCGTAGTTAACGGCCGTCTTTTTACATCCCGTATATTTTAACGTAAAAGGTGCAATTTTTTCCCAAGAACTTAGGTAAAGGGAACGGCCCGTCAATTATAGCCCCACTGACATGGCAACCCCATGGAATAAATCAAGTTGAATAACAGCAACGCTACAAAAAGTTCATTTCAATTTAGAAGCAAGAATTTGCATTTTCGCACGTAAATGAGTTGTGTTCCACTACGAACGAGGTAATGCTCTTAAGACTAGCCTTTTAATTGAGTTCTGTTTCGTTTACTTCGTTATTGTTATTCCTATAGACAATGGAGCAGTTAATGTTTTCATTGGAGTAGAGTATAGTGGTTTTAATGGCGACGGTAAACTATGTGTTTATGTGGGCTATTTACAAGAATTTCAATTAATTTCTACTGTGCCTCTATGACTGCAGTATGTAGTACTAAATATGTAAATCATCAGTAGGGACCATTAGAAAAACACCGAGGCAATGAAACGAGTTCCGGAGAAACGATTCAGATTCCGCAACGAAATTAATCAGAAAAGAACATCGGAGGAGTAGGAAGAATAAAGATAATCTTACTTGGTAATGTAGTCCTCGAATATATTAAGGCCTAGCCTTTAAGTCACCTCGAAAGGTAAAACAAAACCCTTTCAAGATCCTCTAGGAAACCCCTCCTTAACAGCTTAGCGAGAGATTACGTTACGTGAGGTCGCTATATAAAACCTCTATAGAGAACTGAATAAAAACATAATTTCAAAAACCAATTTTCGCGGTGTCGCCTGCCGTCTCCAAGTTCACTATCAAGAAATTGTGGATCGAACGCAAAACTTTCTCAATAACACCGTCAAGGAAATTTTCAATTATTAACTTTATCCACAAATCGGTATCGAACTGCATTAAAGTTAACACTGAATTATAGGGGATAATATTACCAGGACAAACGCGGCTGCTAGGACTATTTCCCTCCACCCCATACCGCTAAAGCATTTGTTCTTTTAATCCTATTTCTCCTCTCTTTTGAGGCTCCGATACCTTTTATTTCCGAGAATGGACTATTATGTTCGCCAGTGGGATTGTCTTAAAACTTTAAGAGAATAAATACGTAAAGTAATCCTAAGTAATGCGAATTTGGGCAGTTGTTTGCTGTCCCCTATAATCTTTTAGAAGCGAATTAAGAACAAAACGAACTAGAGAGGACGTCGAATGTCTATAAGAGATCAAAGATTGTCAAACAGAATTGAAGTAAGTACTAATTTTAGTGCGAAAAATCACGTAGTTTATTCACAATGATGGGTAATTTCGCCCTAACGGCCTAGTAACGTCTTTGGCGCGAACAGGAGGATCAAGTCTTAATTACCACCTTTGGCAGGCAGATTAGCGATAGCAATATGATCAGTATTCAGACGGAGGCTGTCAATCCTCTTGCTTTAATCCCTTAGGCGTGCTTTATGATACTCGAAATGAAAGACGGTGGATTATCTTTCGTCGAGGTCTACACATTCTAACAAAAGAGCTTGCAAATTAATTTTCTCATCATGGCTGGATTTTTTACATGAAATTCAATTTATTTGTGAACATAGGTTGCAATAGATGTTACAGTTTATTCTATAAGTGTCACTTGATGGTGTACAAATAATAATACCTTTAATTTTTTTGTCCCCAATAAAAAGAAAAAAAAAGAAATAGTATTGAGCTATATTTAATGACGCAACCGGGAATTTCTGTAAAGAACGCCAATGTAATTATGGCAGATAATCTTTGTACCATTATATGTAACCATGTTTGTTTAAGGCAAATGATATCAAAATGTTACATAGTCAACATTTAAAGTGCATACGGGCTGTATTACTATATTATAACATATTTAAAGTTAATATTAAACCTTCACTCTTGAGCAAAGCTTCACTCTAATTAGTAAATAGAAGCTGTCTTTAATTTACATTTAATTATACAAATAGACTGAAATCTTGTTGTTCTTTAAATCTGTTGTTGAGAATTGGGTTACAGACGACAATGAAGCAAGCGGTGTACCTAATCTAGATAGAGGAACAGTATAAAATGAAATTGTAAAACAAAGAGGTTTTTTTACTGTTTACTGAATTAAATTGTCTGGAATTTAGTTATCAGTAGCAACGAAAAATCATCATCTACTACTAAAGAAACTACGTTAACTGCTTCGAATGCCGCTTGTCGCTGTCTTTAGTTGCTAATTGTTGTTAAGATTACTAGGTAGTAATCTTGCTGAGATTGGCATATTATATCTATTATATCTGTGGGCTAATTCACGTAACTAAAGAAGTGCTGTTGCAGTGCAGTTGCAATTAAGTTTCGATCAAAACAATGCTTTTCGTATTCTCTACCGCTGTCAGACACGCTCGCGTCAAGTTCGCGTCACGCGAGGGCAATAACGGCATTCTACTGTTGCGCGTCTTTGGTGCGTGCTTCGGAACGCAACATGATCGGTATTCTACTATTCGTTCGACGTCTCAAAATGACAGTTAAAAAGCACTAAAATCGGTACTTGGGTATTATTTTAATATTATAATAACGTCATATTCAGATTCTATTCAATTATTTAGTGAGTAATATTTTTTCTCTCATGTGGCTACACCATAAGTAAGTTTGGTAGAGTTTGGTGGTCGTACAGTTGACGTGCAGTTCACGTGCGGCTTACGCGCTGTTCAAAGATTAAAAGAATACCCTTTATCACTCAAACTTGAACATAACTACAACTGCACTACAATTTCATCGGCGCGTCATAATATTAGGTGAATTAGCCCTCTGGGCACAAAACGGGCATTTGCCAGTAAGAATATAATAGCCGATCTAATATTATAAGGTTTGTTTGAGGTCATCCTTGGAAGTAGGGACTGGTCTGGTCTGATATGACATTCAAATTTGTAATTGCTTTTTCAATATTCATCATAAACAGCCCAAAGCGTTTGACATAATCGCTACGCTTGGCAGGCGGATTGGCG
This sequence comes from Charanyca ferruginea, assembly GCA_947361185.1. Classification (NCBI taxonomy): domain Eukaryota; kingdom Metazoa; phylum Arthropoda; class Insecta; order Lepidoptera; family Noctuidae; genus Charanyca; species Charanyca ferruginea. The sequence continues at coordinate 9,428,853 of OX376074.1, read as the reverse complement.
ATCGCAGTCTGGTTGTTACAAAGGCACAGAGAACGCTGCTGCCCATTCCCTTAGTCGCCTCTTACGACACCCACAGGAAGAAGATATCACTATTATTATTTCGTTTTTAAAATTATTACAACTGCATTCATGGGTAAAATCTTAAGTTTTAATAGTTTTAAATGGCTTGAATTAAGTAGGTATGTCGATTCTTTCTTTTTTAATTTTGCACAATGCAATATTAGGCGGACTGTATATTGCTATTTACTCCACCTGTGATTGAATGTACCTACAATCCAAGCAAATGAATGATTGGATTTGATTTTTTTAATTTGATTAGCACATTATTTCACTGATAGAAAGCTGTACTCCGTTTACAATAAGATAAGACTCTAAAACATTCGGCAATAGTCTATACTCCGTTCACAATAAGATTAGACATATACACAAACCTTTTTTTACAGTCCCTTCTACCGATTATGACTTCTATTCCGTAGGCTCAAGGATGACATTAGAGGCAAAAAATTGGTTACAATAACAACTATTTTACGCGCAATATAAGTGAAAATCGGTTGAACGGACTGTAAAAAAAGGTTTGTGTATATGTCTAATCTTATTGTGAACGGAGTATAGACTATAGACTAACGGAGTGTGTTTTATGTAAAACTTGTCATCCTTGCAGACGATCCCGCGGCCTGTAGCAAGTAGAGGATAAAAATGCAAAACCATTTCATGAGAAGAAACTTTAATAAAATTTCATTAGATCCGTCTAATGCCCTTAAAGAAAGCCAGATCCTCGCAACTTAACTCTAAGGATTCCCTTCATCGTAGAGCATACAAATCAAGAGATAACATCAACAAACATACTCAATCCGAGTTTATATTCGTAGATATGAGTTAACAGATGCGCCACTTTGTAAGATAAACACACGACGCTTAGGCGATTATCTCAAAATGTGAATACATAAACAACGCTGCTTCAAATGTTAACACCAATATTAAGGGCCCCGTAGAACATTCACATGTGGATTTTTCATTAAATGAACAACCATAAATATTTGATGCCTTAATTTCCGACGAAACAGCGGTGTTTGAATTTTCTGCCCACTTTAAAAGAGTCGGAATTTTTGGGAATGAGGACTACGCATCTATTTTGGGATGCTGTGTTAATATTAAATATCCATTACTTAATAGAAAGTTGATTAAGTTATTGAAGTTTGGCCAGAACGTAGGCGTTGTGCTTGGAGATATAAAATCACTTAAACAGTCCTTCGAGAATGGAACTTATGAAGATGAAATAGGTTCCCGGAATTCTAAATCGAGATGTAATATTGCTGATTTTAGTATGACTATTATTATCAACCGACTTCAAAAATAAGGAGGTTCTCAGTTCGTCTGTATGTTTCTTTTTGTATATTTGTTACGCGGTTTCTCCGGCAAATGTAAAGCGATTTTAAAAATTCTTTTTTTGATGGTACCTATGCCTCAAGGTGGTCTCATATAAATTTTATCGAAATTGATTCAGCACTTTTTGAAAAAATCGACAGAAAGCAAAACAATATACATGGATGATGTTGTAATGTTCTCCAAGTACTAAAAAGCGAAAAATAAAAAGCTTTTTTACAAAAAAGACAACCGCCTTCAAAATCTAAAAGTGATAAATAACTTTACACACATGACTTTAGTTTCGGAAGTCGGTGGCAATATAATAATATAATAATCATACAGAACAAAGCCACCGACTTCCGAAACTAAAGTCATGTGTATTATGTGCTAAAGTTATTTATTATTTTTAGATATTTTTTTTAATTAGCTTTTGCCCGCGACTTTGTCCACGGATTTTTATTTACGTTTCGCATTTTTTTAATAATAAAGTAGACACACACACACACACAGGCACACAGACACACAGGGATATCGTAGCTTCCTATAAACTATTTTACAAAATCGGACCAGCAGTTCCAGAGATTAGACCGAACGCACACAGTTTCAACTTTATTTTATAATAAGTAGTGCAAAGTTACAGAAAATGAAGTTGTAGCGCAAATTAAACTTTACGTGTAGGTATTACAGTAGTTTTTTTCAAAATTGTGCACACCTGTTTTCATACTTGGAAACTAAATTGTAAACACAGACCTGCATCTCTAAATCTCAATAATCTCTTAAAGTCAAGCTAAAATAAAGACTTATAACCGCTTTATTTCGTCGCAGTTTTCTCTCAAATATAAAGCTGTTCTCTCCATTGCAGCTATAAATGTTTTATGCATCTCACTCTCTTAGAGCATTTCTTAAAGTCGAATACCAGTTCTGTTGAAATCTTTTTTCCCCCACAATGCTTTTCAAAGTCAATAGTGACCTACTTCATACGAAATCTTTTAATTTTACATGAACTGGAACGCCTGTGTCGCTGTTTATGATCGTAACCTCAATTTTTGCTGCTATTATCAAGATATTAATGCGTTTTAAAAAAGATCTGAAGATATCGGTGGTTCATTGGTGGTCTTTCGATCTTCTTTTGTTTATAATTTTTATTGGTGGCTATTAGGTCAGTGCAATCAGAGAAATAATGTGTTCGAGCTGTTTTTATTTACTAATTGAATAGCTGTTCTTGGCAATTTCATTCACGTGGAGTTTTGATCATATATTTATTTATGGGAAAAATAATGAAGTCTAATTATTTTTCAAAAATAAAGGTAGCTTTAGTTAAAAACAGCGACACAGCGTTCCAGTTCATGTCAAGATTTTGTATGAAGTAGGTCTAAAATAAAGGTAGCTTTAGTTACTCCTTATAATATCAGTTATTTGCAAATGAAAATCAAAATCGGTCCAGGCGTTTCGAAAATTAGCCGTATCAAACAGACAGACGCAGAGACAAAAAATGTAAAAATTGTGTTTTCTTTTATACAAGAAATGAAATGAAAATATGCAGTAAAAAAACATCTCAATATCTTTTCCCATTTCTGTTGTAAACTTGACCAAGTCTGATGAATAAACTTTGTATTGCTTCACTTGGCCGGGGAGGCTACCTGACGTGAATGACGTCACCGTGTTAAACTCAATTTAAAGTTCTACTGTCAAACTTCAAGTCCTGTGCTTTGTTGCAAATGAATAATATCGTGCTGTTTATATTTAGAATATGTGATAGGCACTTGTGGTGCTAATTACTTTAGTTTAGAAATTGCCATTGTTTTACCCTTAGTTTTTCAAACGAAAAATGTATGTCTAAATTGTCAAACACACAGGCTGTTGTGATTCGTTGATTTGGTTTTCCAGAACCAATCAGAGCAGCTTATGCGCGCTTCATCTTAACAGCTTATTGCTATCCACTGCTGAAGGTAGGTATCCCCTAGAGATTTTGTCCAAGTATGTCTTGGGAGCCCAAATCCATAAAAAATCTGGTGTGGGTACCCTGCCGTTGGCCGGGGATTCTTAGCACACTGCCACACCGTTACTATGACCAGGAATAGTGCAGCTACCGGCAACTTATGGCCGTGAATCCGTGTTGCTAGTCATTGGGGAAATTTGCCTCAGTCACCAAGCTTGGCGGGCAGGTTGGTGACCTCAGTGTAGGAATGTTTTCGCTGATTGTGCTGCTGCTCACTATCAGGTTTGGCATTTGGGAACATTCCAGCATAATTCATGGTTATACCGCCATGTACCGGTTTCCGGAGCCAAAACAGATGGCAAAGATGTTGTCTTTTAATCGCTTTCTATGACACCCACAGGAGGAAATGGGGGTTGCCTATTTTACAATACCGGACCATACGGGAGTAAACATCACTAAAACGCAGTGTAGTGATATTTTGTAATGTAAATGGCAAATAAACATTTAGATTGCTGTATTTATCGTTAATGTAACAACGCTTATTTGGCTCTTTAGTCAACTGATCCCGGGGGATGAGTTGACGAATTCATTATTTTTGTAATTTTTCTTTGGTCGGATTATGTGATGAAATCGAAATAACAATATCGTTAAAATATTAATTGTTTAATGTAGTATAGCTAGGTAGCTGTTGCTTCACCTCTTAATATCCTCGCACGTCTCTGGTGGCGATCCACCCTTACCCTCGGCCATTAAAATGAGAAATTGGTGGAAGCGACTAAAGCATTGTAACAAGCAAAGCTTAAGATACAAATATTTCTCAGTGATCTTTTTAAACTGTCTAGTTCGATTTTAGTAACTGAACTTAAAGTTCTTTGAAGAGGTTTCTGAAATACGAAGACATTTATATTAAAAGCATCATTATTTCGATCGAAAATATAACATTTTCGATCGAAATAATGAAGCTCTAACAACACGTCGGAAGTTTTGAATAACAAATTAAACAATTTCCAAAACAAACAAAGTACGTCAAAATTAATTACATGGGCAGCAAAGACCCCTAAAATAAACAACAACATTTGGCCCACAATGTTTAATCTGCACACAGAACAAAACCTGGATTCTGAAGTCGCAACTTCAGAAAAATTAAATCTCTCTCACGGTTTTGAAGCAATGAAATTAAGTATGCGGCGCACTCTGGGACGTTTGTGACCCAGTTTCTGAACTGACAATCGCTGAACACACATATTTTAGCCAACACGTCAATATAATTGAGATGTAAAGCTTAACTGGTTTGCTGCCAGTTCAGCATATTTGCGGAGTAAATGTACGGAAATACTGGTTTGATCCAGTTTTGGCAACGAATAGGTTAATTGGAGGCATCTATATAATCGTTAAGCCTGCAAGCTTTTACCCAAGGAGTGTAATCACGATCCTTCCTAATACCGTCATTTTATGATACTGGCGCACGATGGTTTTGAGCTTTGGCCGGTAAATAGCTTCCAACTTGCGACTGTTTCGGTCGATACGCAGCTAATGAGCCGCTCAGAGGGCGATGTCGCCGGCCGAATCTCTACTACTACTCTAGCTTACGTAGTGTGACCGTAGGCTATAAAAATGTTTATTTTGGTGAAGCTGAACTGGCACTCGTACTATGTTTATTATGCCATGATTGATATACAAAAACAACCTTATCTTCCTTAACGTAGCGTACATTTATCGCAAAAAGAAGATTGACAGTGATGAAGGAAATATTGTGTCAAATAATAACAGAGTTATCATACATTTTGCCACGTTTTAGGCATCGTCACTCTGACGTTTTCCATGCTTGCTTTGGTGCCCCATCTTCAGACACCCAATTTATGATTACCTTGGCCCTTGATATAAGTGATATAATTATTGTTAATCATCATAAAAAAGATAATGTTTAGGATGAAGTCCCAAATCGTACGTAGAACACTGGTTCTGTAATACTCTAAATGAGTGAAGGTAACAGCGACTGGAGCTAAAGTTCAAACCTCAGGCTGTACATGTATGTATATGATTATAGAAAAACCCAATTAAACTTTACCCAACCTGGGAATGGAATGTGGATTTTCGAGTTTTCGAATATGCAATAAGTAAGAGCTATATTTGAATCTAATGAATAAAACTTTTTTTATATTTGAATTTAGCCTTGTAGTTTAAACCGGGGCTAGCGATTCAGTGCCGCGCTTGACTGAATAGGTCAATGAGACGAACCACATGTAGGTACACATGTATAGTAAATACATATTCATGTAGATTGTGTGAATTCTATAGAAACAAATTCCAAATATCGTAAAACTGTCATGTGTATTGAAATTATTCGAAAAGTTTCTGAATCCATAATGCAGAGTATATGTACATTTTCGTAAGTTATGTGAGGTCATGCGAAGAGCTATTCCTATACTAAGAAATATTGATACTGATGGAGGAAAGGTTCTTGATGTTGCTATAAATTCTTGAAGTATTTTGTGTCTAATAGCACAATCGTTTTGAAAAAACAAACAGATTTTTTTCTTAATGAAAAGGTAAGATAAAGGTCGGTCCTTTATCTTACCTTTTCATTAAGAAAAAAGTCGGAAAGTAAAAATATCAGATAATTACCCATCCGGGTTGTAGTAAAATTCAAGAAATGTTTTTTTTTTCTCATGTGGTTAGGTAACAAACTGACTTAATTTATAAAGCTTTCAGCAGAGCGGTTTCAGAGCTCCAAGTGATTGTTGATAAACTTTTGAATTAAATTAACTTTGGCAATTTACCAAATTGGGTCAGTAATGAAACTGGTAAATAATGAAAGCCTAATTAAGCAGCAAAATACTTGTTACAATTCTATAATTCGTGAATCTCTTGTAACTTAAACAGTAGAAATACGTCTAGGCTCAGTTTCAGCGTTGACACATTTATTAATTTATGCTGGTGAGCGATTGTAAGCGATATCCGAGAGGTTTAAGAGATTGCGAATGGATGGTGCTATTAATTATGCACCGCTTAGTTCAGCTCGACTGTGACCCAATTTAGTCGGGCGCCTCCTGCGAACATCTGCTATCGTGTCGCTCTCGACTTAACTTGTCTGTATTGATATTACTGCCTCTATACACTACGTAAACTCACCATTCAATAGAACCTTTCATGGAGATTTACTCCGAGAATCCAAAAACACGCTGTCCTGAAAAAAAAGATAGATCAATGCAAAGATTATTGTCGTATCATGTGGTGACCGATTTATCATAAGTTTTTCTAGTATTATGTGCTGTAAATGTAACTGCTAATCGATTTAATAATATGGCATGAAGAACGACAGTAAATTAGCAATGAATTGGAAATTATGTTGTATCTTACTCGTCCGCTGTTATTTCTGATTAATTTTGTTGCGGTCTTCAAGACAGTTGAATCGTTTCCCTGGGACTCGTCGAGTTTCATTGCCTCGGCGCTGTTCCGGTGGTCATCACTATTGATTCAGAAGTTGGTTGGGAATGTATAACGGGTTGGTTCCAAAAGAAAAACTTGAATTTGCACTTTCCAGCCACAATACGCGCGGCAACAACCAGTTACAATGTTAAAAAGATGGTTCCAATTTCCACATTCATAAACCAATCTTTCATGAATCGAAATTTGCGAATTTGTTTTTTTTTTAAAGAAATAAAAGAAATCCTCAAGTTGCTATTTATAAAGGTATTATACTGGTATATACTGATATATTCGTCAAAATTTCCAATCGCAGAGAATTTAACATCAATATGTAAAGCGTATTACGAACTTCGAACTCATCAGCGTCGTCGATAAAGTTTGCAAATCTTTTGGGGTGAAAAAATAAAGCTGCTTTGTTCTCGGCAAATGTCCTGATTACTAGCTCCGAAACGCGTTGACTCGGCGCTCCCAATACCCTCCTATTTAACTTAGCTCATCCCCCGACTCGGGCATTCCCGGCCAAGTTATCCTGCTTCCAAGTTCCAAGTTGGTCCTTCATTTGGTTTAGTTCCGGATATCGCCAATCGTCCCATGATTGCGAATTTGCAACTTTACACCGTTTTGTGCTCAGTATGTTTGCACGATTCATTGTCAACAGCTGTTAGTGTCCTCAAAGTACTCCTGTTGCATATCAATGACGTTGGTTGGATGTAGTTCGGAGTTCACATACGTTTGCTCATATTTTTTCCATCGGACTATGTAAAGTTTAGCTGAATATATTTCCATATATTTTGTTTTCATTACGTAGGCAAAGCTGTTTTTTTACCTAGTCTGCTGCAGATAAATACTGTTTTAAATTATCTTGTATAATAGTATATACCAATGTTACAAATGGGAAAGTAAGTCTGTCCGTCTGTTTGTCATGTCTTCACGGCTAAACCAATCAACTGATTTTGATGAAATTTAGTACGGAGTAAGCTTGAAACACAAGAAAAGACATAGGCTACTTTTTAATTCCTAACTTGGTTTGACTCCGCAATAACCGACATTCAGGCAGACAAAGTCACGAGAAAACGCTAGTTCTCTAACCTGAATAGCAAGGGCAACTCAAGTTAATAAAATCCAACACACAGTACTTATTCGACTTCAAAAAGAAAACTGCCGCTAGGTGTTTTCTTTCAATTCCAAGTTTAAGTAAGTAATGTGAAATTCCTACAATATATGAAGTTCCTCGTTCTTTGAAATTACACGCTCCCAAAGTTTCAATATAAATTCCAATTTTGGATTTAGCACGATCGTCAGTTTCAAAAGTTTCGAAATCGACGGACATTTCGACGGGATAGTCATTTCGATTGTCGGGTAAGCTGTGGCAAGCTGTTCGGAAGTTTCATGCTCTCTCTACGGAGACTTCGTTAATAAACCGCATCCGAGTGAAGTTTGAGACTGTACCTCGAAGTCTTACTTATATACCTTCTTTATTTAAAAGGCAAATTGAATGAGTCACATTTTTTGCTGGTAAGTTTCTCATTATAGCTTTTTTCTCGCGGTTTCACTAGAACGGTACAGATTTGTTTGGTCTAGATCCCATTGTGTAGGTGAAAGTTCCAATTTTATCTTGGAACTTGCAGTTTTTTGTTGGAACAGATGTGCAATAAATTGTATTATGCACTGCACGTCCGGCTTCTGATAAGTGAAGCCATTTAGAACTGACGTGAAAATAAGTGGAAGGGGGATTCCGTACATCTGTGAACTGTGTTATGTCATTTAAGACTGTGTTTAGGGTTTTGTGCCTCAAAAGGAAAAACGGAACCCTTATAGGATCACTTTGTTGTCCGTCCATCTGTCCGTCCGTCTGTCCGTCTGTCTGTCAAGACTCTTTATCTCGAGAACGCGCGGAGGTATCGAGTCGAAATGAAAACCCTATACTCTGGTCTACAGTCCCTTGTAGCTATGAAAAAAATCAATCTTCTAAGTTAACGTGAAAAAAAGATTCGGCCGTTTATGCCGCAAAAAAACGTATATTTCGACACTCTCAAGAGAATCAAAATTTATAGTACTTCCCGTTGACCTAGAACTATGAAATTTGGCAATTATTATAGTCATATACTACAAGTACTGGTTATCGTCTTATACTACAAGTATTGGGAAAAGTCTGAAAACTAAACATTTGCAATCATATCATAAAAAATAGAGAGAAACAAATCTGGATTAAATATTTTTAGATTTAAAGTAAAAAAAGTTTTTTTCAAAAAAAAGAAATCCAACCGCCTTCGGAAGTCGGTGGCGGTGGCTTTGTGTTTGTAGTTTTGTATTGCCACCGACTTCCGAAAGTAAAGTATTTTTTATTTTTCGCTTTTTAGTGTTGCCTTAACATCCAAATCCACTAAGAAATGGCGACACACTTAAAAGAGATTGTAAATCCTCCTAAGATTGAAGGAACTAAAACGTCGTCTAAGTAATTTTTTTTGGGAATTTGTTGATTTTCTCAAAACGGGCTGTATCAATTTTGATAAAATTTATATAGGACCTTTTCGTAATAAACCCCTTTCGAACAAAAATAGAATTTTGCAAATCCGTCTATATATGACAGAGTTATGCCAGAACATATATAAAAAAAAAAAAAATATAAACATTCGAATTGATAACCTCCTCCTTTTTGAAGTCGGTTAAAAAGGACTATTTTTAATATGTACCGAACGTACTTTATCTGGTCAATCAAACATAATTATGACAGTTTGACAGCTGTTCTGTAGAAAATAATAACCGTAAGTAGGTATTTATTCTTCAGATAAAACTTGTCTAATTAATGAAAAATTTGCTTTTAGATATCCAATTAGGTGATTTGAGTTTGTTGACCATTCTGTCAGGCGACTTAGAAAGCTTTAGAATGGCTCCAACAAACAAATTAACAGTATTATTAATAATATATATTATAAATTTATAAAATATATATATTTATTTATATAATATATATTTTGGGATTGAAGCATGCTAATTTAGTGTAGAAACGCAGGTCGCACCGCGGGGTTGCATTCCCGTGTCTATCACCGTGCAATCGGATTTCAATTCAATACTAGGTTCAAGTTTTTACTGCATGGCGTAAGCCGGGTCGCATGCGCGGTCGTATTAGCATCCGCGTATGTGCGACTAGCCTTATAAATACCCAACAGTCTAGCCTAAGTCTTATGTAAATCTCAGTTCAACACGAGACTGTAGTAGAACTTGATGAAAAGGGATGACTGATGAGTTTCAAGAACTTCTGCTAAACTTTACACTTCGTTCCCTGTCGTGTTCTGGCAACCAGTATTTGTAATTTAATTGTGAACAGTTCCTAAATGTCCTTAAATTATGGCAACGAAACATTTCGTCTCAAAATTTACTGATGTCGACTTTTGCAGGGAAATTTTCCGCTAAGCCGTCTTAAAATATTTGTTTCCTTATTTTTTTCTTTCTTGCTTTCCATGTTTCCAATAATCTACGTAATGGCTTTTAAAGAAACGTTTCATTATTTAATGGACGCCTTCAATAATAACAGACGGGACTTGAAGACACGAGGCAAACCGGTCAAGTGCGAGTTGACGTTTTTGGTTCGGAGTTTGCAATCATTTTGATTAATTTCATTGCTATTTCTTTTTTTAATACGTTGTAAGTAGTTTTGGATGGGCTTTGGTTTATTATTTATTTTAATTTTTATATTTCAAGTATTTTCTACATTTAACAATAACAAACATCAACATTAAAATCCTGTTATAAATCCAAATTCAAATTCAGCAATTCAAAATGTTTATTTTCAGCAATTTATGGTTGACAAAATTTGGTGATTGGAGACTCCTTTTAAGCAAATAATGCCTGTAGTGGGAGACTCCGCTCTTCCATACCTAAAGACATTTTTAACAAAATTACTTATTACATATTTTATAATTGTATGTCTGAGTGTGAGTGTGTGTGTATGTGGGTGCGTGTGTGGGTGTGCGGTGGGGAGTGTGTAGTGCATGTTTGGGGTGTGTGTGTGTGTGTGGGCTATTTCACAAATCATTGTGCGCTTCACATTTTGACATATTATCTACCTGACATGTTTCATAAGGAACTCTAAAATGTATTATTCCAACTGAACGCTTTGTTTTATTGGTGCAAACAAAGTAAAAAGAAATTTTATAACAAAGAATTTTAATTAGACGACTGAATGTTCCTTTAATTAATTATTGTTTTTCTTCTTTCAGGTAAGATACTGAGAAAGCTATGTTACATAGTTCTACGAAGTTAGAGTTTGTGGTAAAGTAAACATAAGTCGATAATTATGTATTTTATACTAGTAAATAATTTTAAGTTGAAACATGAATCTAACATGAATTTTATCTCAATTATTTTATAGTGATACAACGTTAGTTTCTTAAACTTAAGTAGGTACATGTTTAACTTTAGAAAGAACAAAAAGTCGTCGGTTAGACTACGTACTAGGTATCTATCCATACTAATGTCTCTCAAATTCTACTAATTATACAGTAACATCTTTTTTATAAAAAGATCCAATTATCGAAAAGCAAGAAAATTCAAATTTTAATTTTCTCTCAACATCGAATTTGTTTCTCATTTGTTCTAAGTTAATTTCCTAAACCCAAAATAGCAAATACATACCTACTTATTTTTCGTATCGATACACTCGAATAAGGCAATTCACGGCGAGGGATTTTTATGTGTCAAATATAATATACCTTAACGCGGTATCATTATAGTTGAAATTTCAAACACGTACTGACTCGACATAGGATTTGATTTTGTAGCAACATCTATTATCATTAAAATTTCAACCATAACTTCATGGCTTTAAGGTGTATGTTAATGACGGCGTTATATAAAATTCTAAGGGGCGTAAGATTAAAAAATCTCATATATTTTACACGCTTCGATATTTTATCGAAGCATCGGCCAAATAAAATATTCAACGGTCGTAATTTATAAGCTTCCGGGTCACTTGTTCAAGTATCTATAATTTGTCATTCTACACTTGATTGCTTCAATATGCACCTTAATCTCTTGCGATAAAATGTAAATTTATACTCGATAAGTCGTGTAAAACGTATTTAGGATTTAGAGGTATGAGCAACCAGGTGAAAAGTTGCACATCGTCCATTGAAAATGGAGGATCCTCCGATTTGATGATGTTTAGTCTAATGGGCTATTGCTCGACGATCGTAGTTGTCGGGATTTTGTATGCGAATGTCACACTCACAAGGATCCTTTTTGCCCGCCAAGTCAAAAAGCAAAAACCTGCTCGGCGGCAAGCTACAAATTTATCCTTCCTAAAATTTGTATTAATTTTTGACTTCTTATAATAACATAGATGAACAAAAAGAGAAAAAAAAAATGTTTTTATGTAGCTTATCCATGAAATATCTAAAAACGAATTGACTAATCGCACTAAAAAACCAATTTACCTCTTGATTTTTTTAATTTGTTTTTTAATCATTTTGGTGGGGTAATAGATACTTCTTCATATTGCTGGCAACTTTATATTGTACCTACTTACTTGCTATTGTAGTGCTAATATAATAGTGACGTGTTATCTATCTGTAAACAAATTATGTTTACTCTATCAAAAGTTATTCACAAATTACGCATTTAAAGTACTTGTCTTATCGGGTATAGTAAGGTAGTACTAATATGTAAACTAATATTAAAGAGGGAAAATTTGTTTGTTTGTTACGATTTTACTCAAAAACTACTGGTCCGATTTCAAAATTTCTTTCACCAATCGAAAGCTGCTATATCCTTGAGTAACACAGGCTATATTTATCAATTGAGAAAATTAGGGATTCTTGTGAAAATTCACGCGGACGAAGTCGCGGGCAAAAGCTAGTATAATATATATTATGTAAAAGTAAGTTTGTATGTTTGTTACGTTTTCACTGCTAAACTACTAAACCGATTTTTACAAAATTTGGTTCATACTAAGCCTAAACTTCAAGAAAGGATATAAGTAATGCTACTTTTTAATCTGCGACTTCGTCTGCCTCCGCGATAACTGACATTCATGTGAACGAATTCGCGGGGAAAAGGTAGTTTGAGATAATTATAATTGTATGTTGTCATACTTAAGTTTATAACGATAATTATTTCATAATCAACATTGAAAAAATAAACAGTCAATGTTCCAAGACGTAATATTTAACGTGTAAATAATACTTAAAAAACTATAAAAATGAACATGGGCATGTGTTTAAAAAAATATGAATATTATATAAATTTAGTGTCCTTAGAACAGTGTCAATAACTACTATATAAAATTGTACATAATTATGCTTTGTATACTGTCTGTTCATTTAATGTATTTATATATAAATATATCTTTTTTCAATTTTTAAATATTACTTTTTGTAATGCACTTGCCTTGTTATCTCTTCACCACCCTTGGTTGACTGGTAGAGAATGCCTAAGGCATTAAGTCCGCCTTTGTACGTTTGTGCATGAAGTATAAATAAATAAATAAATAAATGTCGGAAAATTAAGAAAATAGACCGTAAAAACTAATATACACCTTTAGTAGCAGATTAAATGTGTTATATGGGACCTTTGTCCCATATAACACATTTAATCTGCTGCAGCCCTGGGAAAGGACATAGGCTAATCCGCGATTTCGTCTGCATCCGCGGTAACCGATATTCACGCAGACAAAGTCGCTAGTAATCCCATAAAAATAATATTATTTATTAATTATTTAGCACTGAACATGAGCGCTGCCGGCAGGTAGGTACAGACGCCAGCAGGTCAACCTACCCGAAACTGTCACATTTTCCCAATCAATCTTGAACCTTATTCTTTAACCATCAAGTTGAAAATCGATTAAAGAAATGTGACAGATTGTAGTAGCTTGATGTGCTGGCGTCTGTACGTAAGTGTCGACATACTTTAGAATAAATAAAATGTAAGGCACATTTGCAAGAGAACTTTTGCAGTAAGAACTCTGCTTCATTTTCATGTCTGAAATGGGACAGGCAACTTAAAGTTTCAAGGTGTTCGTTTTATAGTTGTCATTTGCAGGAGAAATTACGTGTACGCAGTTGTGAAGTGATATGGTGGATGGTGTTGAAGTACAATATACTTATACTCTATTTATTATTAGCTCAGATTATGAAACAAAAGACAGATAGACCGCGCAGAACATTGAGAGTGAAGCCAAAAAAGCAAATACAAATTCAAAAGCGAATTAGCAGCATTAACAAGAAGCAAGAAAATATGATGACCAGTCTTACCTAGGGGTATCGTGTTATTGGGTAGTGGAGGTCAAATAAGCAGTCGCTCCATGTAAAACACTGGTATTCAGCTCCATCCGATTAGACTGAAAGCTGACTCCAACATTTTTTAGGAAAAGGTTAGGCAGATCAGATGATGAACGAAACTTACTTGGGAGGGGCAGTTACCCCCCGACCCCGTACAGTTTCCAAAAGCATCATGTGCCTTTGACTGTATCTAAAGTTCATACTTTTCCTAACCCCCCCCCCCTTCCCCGCCTAGGCCACCAGGTGGCTGACTATCATCCTAGTGATGCTAGGGATTGAGAACTCAACTCTGGCTCACCAAAATTCACCGAAGGATTTTTTTTACAGAATAGACAGATAGCGTCATCAACTGCTTACCCCCTATCCGAAGAAATTTTAATGCGTTGGGGGTATGCAGTTGACGACGCTGTCTGTACTAATAAGCGAAAGGTAATGAAATTGCACCCCCTATTTGAAAATAGTATTGCTCTTCCTCTTAAAAATCCAGCTAAACCATCTTTAATAGAACCGCTTTCAATCTTGAGGTCACTAGCATTCACTTCAGCAAAACCACTTTCAATCATCAGTTTCTGAAAAAAGGGAACCAACGACTGTCCTGCAAACTCTACGTCTGTATCTATACGTGTACTTTTATTAAGTGATTAACAAATAAGAAGCAACAGAATGTGTTTACCTCGTAAGGGTCAGCTAAGGGACGGACCGGCCAGGTTTCGCCGTGTTCATGATAACGGCTTGTGCGACCCGTCCCTTCTTTAAGTCGGTACTGTATTGTCGCGTTTTAGGTGTAATTCAAGTGCCTATAACTCGTGTATGCACTCATTAGTATTTTATTTAGTAAATATTGCTGGACATTGCCTTTTGCTCGTATTGAAAGATGATGGTTAGGTTTTTTTTTTCATTAGCCCGTTGTGTCCCACAGCTGGGTACAGCTGGGTTCTTTGTTTTTTTCTCCAGTTGAACCAGCCTTCGCAGTAAGCGTCTAGATCATCTCGCCACCTCTTCCTGGGCCGTCCTCGACGATTTTCTCAATCTACAATGTGTAACAATACTCACGTTTCGTTTGATGATGTTTAGGTTGATGTTACTTTCAAGGAGGATTAGTTTTGTGATAATTACGTCACGACAAGTACAGCTATTGCCTTCCACAACAGTCAATCTTGGACCACAGTCCTCATGCTGACAGATGTAATTACCTAGAGACCCAGCCCGGCTTCGCACGGGTGCAATGATAAAACTATGTGTATAAATCTTCCTCTTGAATCACTCTAAGTATCTATTGCTGAAAACTCCGTTGCGTAGTTTAAAAGATCTAAAAATAAAGATTAATTATTTTACCTGACTGCATTTATACAATGAGTTACAGATATAGTGTTGCCAACAGGCAGTCTGTCAGCTTCGGATACGAGGCTTTTTGCTTTCCTCTAAATATTCGCGGCACACACAATACGGAGATTGTGGAACTACTAGCTGACTCATATCTCTGTTTCCACATGATTTGGTTAATATAGAAAACTGACGAGGGCACCAATCACGCACAATGGACAATAGACCACCCTAAGGACCTAAGTGCAAAACGCAACCTCCTAACATAAAGGACACCGATGTCGTGACTTTGTTTCTCACACATTTTTAAGTTAGAAAAGGCAAACCGAATAACGCAGTTGTGAGCACAAGTACATAATATTAGAATGTTCAAAGGTGTAGAGGGCAAGTCAATATTGTGTTGTGTCTTATTATTTAGTGTTGGGCCTGTGACGTAGCGTAGCTGCTGCGTTGACCCCGCTCTGATAACACTATCTGTTATTAATTACTCGGAAATATTACCAATGTTCATTACCCTGTAGATACTTTTTGCTTGAATCCCTTTATCGAAGTCGTTGCTTAACAGCGACCAATAGTAGTGCCATGTAGTGCAAATCTGTAAAAATTACGGTCGCTAAATTAAGGTGAAGTGAGCTTCAAATGAGCAGGGTGAGCTGTCAATAATTATCTCATGCTCATCTGCTGCTCACTTCGCAGTAGAGGAGCTGGCGAACAGAACCGGATTAGTCCGCAAAAATAAATTTTACACACTGGCTAAAAAACTAATATCAATAGGTATATATATGGAAGTGATTAATGACATAACAATGCATTATTATAGGTAGATGGATTAGATCTATTGTTGCATGAGTAATTATTATTTTTTAAGCATTTATATTCTAGAAGTTATTCAAGAAATAAAAATGTACTTATTTGGTTTTGTTTGAAAAAGGTGGTCTACTTATCCGGTAGTCCGCATCAGAATGAAAATAGAAGAAATTTTTAAAATTTTTAAGTTGTATATCGGACTGATCTGGTTTAGTTTGAAAATGCACTTTTTAAAGCCTTTTTTGGCCAACTAAGAGCCGGTTTTGATTGAAAATATTAACAGGGATCGACGCAACGGGTCTTGGACATCACAATTCGAAAAAAATGCTTTTGAATTTACAGTGGATTACTCCGGTTCTGTTCGTCAGCTCCTCGTAGTTTCATCGTTTCAACATCCACTGCGCTGTGTTGGTGATTGTGAACATTATTACTTACGGCGCAATGAAAACAGCCGGTAGGTACTGAAGAAAACATAAAATATAAAGACTGTAATTTAAACTCTATTATCCATAAAATAAGTATTACAACGTCTCTTAACAACCTAATGTACAAGATGTTTTAACTAAACTGTCAATTTTACAGTCTGCAGCTTCGCATGCCAACGACACACTTACTGGTTTAAGTGGCTTGTCAGGGCTTACTTCAGACTAAACGCGCGTATTAAACTTTATAGGTATTCTAAATTTATGTTATTGGACCAAGATGAGCGATATTCGTTCGAAAACTCGTGATAACGCCAATAACTCTGAACTCACGCCTTTATGTAAAATATTTGATAAGATAATAAACGTTATACAATGCTGCCGAGTCTGAATTGAATGGGGGAGTTGGGAACGAGTCTGGACAAGTTCAGTCAAGTTTCAAGTCTCATTTACTAACGGGTACAAATAAAATTGTGTTTTAAACTTCTAGACTTCTTTCAAGTTTTTCCTTTAACCGTTGCTGTGGTTTAGGTTTACCAAGTGTAGATTTTCTGTCATAAGCACCTGCTTCATGTTTTCGACGCCGATTTGGTCAGGCCAGTCAGGCTTTTCTCCTGACGGGATTATGTCCTTCTTGTTCTTGTCCCGAATATCTCTAAAGATACTTGCTTCGCTAACAACATGAGACCGTTATTGATACCGAAATTAACTACGTCGGGTTGGGTTGAACCCAGACATAATAAAAATGTGCCTACTGCACTCCACTCGCTTACTGAAATGCAAAGTAAGTAAATTCCGAAGTATCATTTTAAAAGTTGCTTTTATTCCATTATCAAGGCCAAAAGTGATGCATGTTGTAAACTTGATCACATCTACATAAAGTGGACTTCCCCTCTCCCCAGTACTAGTTCTAGGTAAATAGCAATATCTACAGGGTAAACTAAAATTCTTACACGTCATAGAGTTAGATCATTTACCTGATAAGAATATTTTGCTACTACCATCTTTTACAACAGTCAGTTTAAAACGATTTTCTTACTATTAAGTACCTCGTCTTACGCACTGTTGGTTTTTAAACGCTCGTTTAAAAGTGGTAAAATAATACTGTTAAAAGATATTGTGGTTGGTCTCCCTGATCTTAATGACTGTCCTGCAAATATCTGACTATTTACACCAACTGACGCTTTCTCCAGTTCCAGTTGATCTGGGTCAACAACAGGGTCTTAATCTTAAGGGATCCAAATGCACCATCTGCAATATCTTTGAATTTACGAAAATAGATGGGGACAATTATGCCCATCTCTTCGGGAATTCAAGCGTGTCTTGTTTTATCTCGCTAGTATCGCAATAGCTGCGCAATCGAGTGAAACACACAAAGGCGAGATAATTAATCGATTGTCAATGATGGTGCCGATTGTGAACGCTCAGTGTATCGATGTTGCGACTAACTAATTACTCGGATTAACGTGTAGTTTACCTTTGTACGATTAAAATTTAATACAGTCATGTTTCGAATGTTTATGAGAAAGGAATCTCCTAAGCTATTCTCTCTCTCTCTCGTTTTCGTCTTATTCATGAAAATTTGCTTCTCCCAAAAGAAAACTCTCGTTTAAAAATAGTAAACGAAGTCTGACCCGATGAGGTTTCGATTTTATGTAACCCTGTGAACAAAACAAAATAGAGACCATTTTCATTTGTTTTAGTCACAGTCCATTTAATTTTAATAATGGATGAAATAGTTTTTTCTTTTTTTGCAGAAACCCACGCTAAATTCGTACTAACGTACTTAGAAATAAACATCAAGAATGTTTGTTGTTTCTCTAACGGAACGAAATTGCTAATAGCAACGACATTCCAGACATTGTCAGGAGCTATTTGGTTTTCGAATTTCATCGTATCAGCTCATAAATGTTCATTGCTAAACGTAGGCCTCTCGATGGCTACAAAGGGCGAAAACTGACTAACCACAAACCAAGATATTAGTACCCTCAACTTGTAGCTATCATATTTCATTGAGATTAATTACTTTTTGACCAATATATGACTAGACTACCTTTCTAAGGACTTCCTACCTGCTGTCATAAAAGACCTTTGAAAGATGCTAATGAAAGATAATACAATACCACAGAATAACTAATAGTTCCTTGGCGATACGCGTAGGTAGGTTGAGTGAGTTCTAGACTGATACAATTTGCGATAATGAGAAGAATGTTCAAAACATGTAATAGTAATGTAATTCTCCGTCCGACTTTCGGCCATGGCGGCCAATCTCGATGGAGATCAGCCAAGTACGCAGAAGATATTATGGTGCACAAATGTGTGCGGAAACACAGGTGCACTCCCTCTACCCACAATCGCATAGTCCGGTGGGACGGCAGTCCGACACGACCGGAGAGAGATCAGGCGCAGGACCAACGGCTTTACGTGCTTTCCGAGGCACGGGGGTGTTACAACGCCAACTTCCAAACTCCGGGCTGTTAGTGAGAAATTATTAATCGAAAACCCAATAACACTTTGCTCGACCTGGAATTCCAACCCAGGACCCCTTGCTTAGCAATCGCGCTTGCGGATATGAGACTAACGAGGCAACAACGACAACGACAACCACGACTTTTCACTTATAGCATGGTTAATATTAGCACTCTGGTAATTTGTGGACCAACTTCGTTTAGTAGGAAACGAAGTTGGTCCACAAATTACCAGAGTTGAGAACACCCATCCTCTTCATATTATTTATCCCTTAGTCGACACCCACGTTGTCCTACTTTTTGATGTTACTCTAAAAGTCAATACTTGGTAAAACAGAAGTATTGTAAACCTAAAATGTAAATAAGTACTCAAAACTCCAGACTGTTGTATTGTAATTGAACATAAACTTGTATTGTTTAGTTAGAAAACTTGACCTTTACTGAAAACAATGTATTTGTAAAAGACTTTATAGTTAAAACATCGTTGAAAGTATTGTTAATGTTGCAATAACTCTTGAAGTTTCCATTGTTAACAATGTTGTTTTGGTAAACTTGATACCGATAGGCACGTTCCTTGTTGATTTCGAAGATAAATCAGATTTCAAGGAACTCGATGTGAGTACACACGCGCTGTATCTGAAAGTTCAAACGCCTCGACACAAATAGGGTATAGAGAAAATGGTTAAATATGAGAAAATGGCTAAATATAAGAAAATGGATACCATACCAAATATTGTTTGATGTTTTACTTTGGTTTTTCTTTACTTCTGAAGTGACATGACCCCATGGGAAGATTCTGACCAGTATAACTCAATTAGTTTTTTTTTTTTTTTTAATATTGTTATAGGCTTGCGTTTGACCGCAACTCACCTGATCTTAAGTGATGATGCGGCCTAAGGTGGAGCACGCTTGCCTAGAATAAACCGGTTCACTCGTGCCTTGAAGATACCCAGATAGTTAATTGCTTCAACCGCCATTTTCTCTCCAATTTCCACAAAACCGCCGAAGTCGATTAATAAATAAAATTGGAACTATCGCACACAATTCCAATGTATGTTTGTTTGTTTACATCTGTATCCCAAAGCAAATACTTTTTACTTTACGTCGACGTCGCTTCGGTTGCATTCAGTCAAAATTGGTGCGTTGAAATTAAAGTAGAAGAGCGGTCGATATGTGCTTGGCCTTACGCCAGAGGATTCCGTCGCCATTTCTGCCAAACTTAAGAAGCAAGCCAGTTTCTCGCTTACGTGACAAAGTTATAATATGCCTAAATTACTTTTAACAATTTCGAGCTAAATTACTTCCTCGCTGAATTGGAACTTGGAGAAAATTGTACGTGTCGGCTCCTTCATATTTATTATAGATCTCTAATATTGGCTTTTAAATAGCAGAGGATTTATTTTGAGAGCCATTAAGGTTTTGATCACCCCATAGCCTAGAAAATCAAACTACAAATTCCTTCAACTACTGCATTGTAATTAAGCTGACCGGGGATCATAATCATGATATGTTTGACATATAAAACACCACACTGGAACGGTAAACAATGATTCCATGCTCTGAATCCACATTCACATTCATATCCTTATTATTTACTAAATTTTCCCACAAGTCACGAGGTTAATCAGGGTTCAGTTCAATCGTTAGATCAGTCTTAATTACTCGGCGTGGCACTGGCTAATTATTCAACATGAGAACGCTATCTATCACTGCGGGCATCTGCACTTACCGGTGTATCTAAATAGAACTCAGGTTTTCCCTAACAACATTTTCCTTTTTGTTTCGTGATTATTTTTCATACGGGTCTATAGAACATCACGTTATGATACCTTATCGTTTCTTTGTTTCACTTTTGTTATGTCTCTTTTCATTTATTCGATTATACGCTTTTGTAGTTTTTGGTGTCACCTGAATATAAGTGAAGTTAAATTGTGTACATGTTATCTTTTTGTCGTCGCAACAAAAATAAAATCACTAACGATCTGGGCACTTTCTGTAACTGTTGGCATAATTTTAATATCTTGTCTTGTAAAAGAAACATTTACAAGGTCACCATGTTAAAATTGATAGCTTAGTTCTGCTGCACACACACTGAGTAACTGCTGCACAGCACAATTACTAGTGCCCGCCATAATCTCGAAATCTGTCTTAAATTTTCTATGGTAGGTAGGTGTAACGATCGCAGATAGTAGTAGCTGTGTGTGCGAAGGCTCTTATTCCTTATTCTCAGAAAAAAAGTAGGTATTCCTTGTCCTCAATAGCTTATTGATTGGGTTTGTGCAGATAGGCACTTAGTTACTTTATCATTTTTACTTCGGTCAACGGCCTTCCGAACTTCAAGAAAGCGTCCTTTTTAGTAGAATTATACGCCGAGTTGTTGACTGGTATTGACCCAATTTTGTACAAAGTATAAAGGGACGTCAATTAATCGGTTGATAGATTGAATATTGTGTTTCCACTGATAATTAGTTGAGTTCCTTCCTTTTCATTCGACTACGTCAAAGCCAAAAGGAGGGTTATAAAATAAAATAAAATAAAATATAAATAAAATATTTTAATTTAATTTTTATTGTTTTAGCAGTTCATGTATGTATGTTCATCTGGGTACAGATATGATAAACTACATTATTCATCGTATATAAACTTATGAGATATTTTTGGACACGTCCTGATAGTTCACTGGTAATAGAATATTCCTCCTCGCTTTCCTTCTCTTTCAGAAATCGTTGCCCTACACTAGATTTTTCTCCTGTCGCGGTTCTTACAAAAATGGCCATTCTATTCCTGGTGCAGAACGGGCAATGCAGGTCTATGGTTTCCTTTTAACTGTGTGCCAGTAAGGTGTTTTCGGGTCTCTCTTACTCTGCTCCTTTTCTTATCTACTACCTACATATTCTCAGTATGTTGAACAACTTCATTACGTGGGAGGTTCTGTGCCAGTCGGCCGCCTGTGCTGGAAAAAGCCAGGGTCGTTCTACTAAAATTATTAAATGGGTAGCGTGCGAGAAATTGCATTGCTGCTATTTATGTTTATCATATCTTATGTTGCGACAGGGATTAGGTACTTTATATTTTAAAAACGTATGCAAGCGGACGCGCTTCGTCGTCGACACTTTAATATATTTACCCGTTTATTCTGAGCCGGTATTTTTAAGTTATTTTTTCTTTTAAACGAAAACAAGAACCTCTGCAGTGCACTACACAAATTCTACTAAGAACAGAGGAGATAACAATCGATTTTGTTACCCGAACAGTTTTCTTGGCAGCGGCGCCGCGGCGTTCAGAATTAATTCTATTGAGAGAATTAAATTTAAATTCACAATGGCCGTATAAAACTGCCCATTCATTATCCTACATGCGGACACGGTTACGATAACAGCTTGCATTATGTAGTCAGTTGCTTTAACGTGAGCATTTTCTCGTATGTGGATCATATTTTATGGACGGCTCCACTGGTCATTAGCTTACGCCGTTTATGGGTCATACCCAGTGGGTCATTTAAAAGGGGACCGCTGATAAGGGCCAAATAGGGATCTGGATGAGACTCATTATCGATTGCGATAAAATTGTTGGTAGGATTTTAAATCGTTTGAAACTTTGTAAATCGTAATGGTCATTAAATAACGTAAGTGCCCATTTATCGTTTTAATGACAGTTCAAAATTATACACAAAAGCATTTAATCGGGGAGGGTCAGTCCTTTGAAATATGCAAAAATAACAATACATTCTGAAAGAAAGTCAGAAAATAGAATTGTCAATTTTTTCTTAGCGAGATTCCAATTATAACGTTTTACAACAATTTAATGAGGTGTTGATGTCGTCAAGAGATAAACTTGAGACATTGTTGACGTCCCGATTTTCAAGACACTTTGTTTGTAATAATTTTCCGTGATATCAAAGACAGAGATATTTCTTAATGTCAGATGTCAAGGCAGAAAGACACGTTAAAGCGTCCCTTTTATTTTCTTAATAATTTAATCGAGCAATATCCGTTTCTGTACCATGTTTTCCTTATTATCTTTAGCCTGTAATTTATTTTGAGATGGCTGACATTCTGTTTTTGTACAAACAAAACGTTTAAAGTTGTCTGTCGGGCGGATAATTTTATGCACTTACTTGCCTTTAGGATCCGAAGGATACGACATTACATTTTATGATGTTTTTTTTGTAAAGATAAGAAATATCTCGTTGATATTACCTATTATTTGGTCACCTGATGTTGTCTCACTATTGGACAAACGTCTCCCTCTATCATTTCAGCTATACGCTTTATACAGTCGACTACAAAAAGATGTATACATTTGAAAGTTATAAAAATATGTATCCATTCATGATGTCGTCATTGTTTGTTACAAATTCTAGTAGACATAGTGTATGCCAGATTTATGTTCCTATCAAATGTGCCAATTTTATGTACACAGCTAAAATTACACTGTAATGTGTACGCTCTGAAACGAATTAATGTGTTCATAATTGGTTACATATTTATGTATACAGGTCTAATATTCTATTTTTAAATTTTAGAATAGTGCGGGAATACTTGTTTTCTGTTTCATTTCCTGAATGACGTCATTGGCGTGTCATTTGTTTATCGAAGTTGACTTACAAAGTGCAAATTATTTTCGCCACTTATTTACATTACTTTTCTCTCACTTGACTCATAAGGTGTTTTCTATTCAACCTGTTTTTTTACCATACAGAAACTAAACTTAAGTAACATTATTTGGACATAGATAAAATTTAAACTATTGAATCATAAAACAAATTTATTGAAACTTAAATCGATGTCTTGCTTTTAATAATATAATATTCTTTTACTTATAACAAAACAATAGTAGATCTACTTCACATTTTGGCAAGAAATTATAAATCTTGCGCGGGGCTCCTATTTCTTTCTGCATGGGTTTGACGTCGACCTAAATTAACCTAAGTTTTTTCTGTCCAAAGAGGAATTAGTTCCAGAGATTAACCCCTACATACAAACAAATTTTACCTCGTTATAATATGAATATTGATTTATAAGTGTCATCACAGAAAAAAACTATCACACATATTATACCATCCAAAGAGTTATCAATGGTTTTGACAGAATTTCTGAAATTTAAAATTAGAACGTATCTTGTGTACATATTTTTGTAACTAAGTGTGAATACATTAATTTGTTTCAGAGCGTACACATTACAGTGTCCATCTTGCTGTATACATTAATTAGGCACATTGAGTGAATACATATGTATTCACTCAATGTGCACAAATAATAAATGAATGAAATGTGCATTGTGCACAATGTGCACAATGTGCAAATTATTGTACACATGAAACATGACGCATATATATGCGCCATATTTCATGTGTACAATAATTTGTAACAAAGTATGTACACTTATTTAAATGGGTACATGTATTTGTAACTTTAGGGGGTTTATATGTACATCTCTTTGTACTCGACTGTAGTCCAATATTTCATGAAGCAGTCATGTAGCTCATGTGGCCGTCTTCTCTTATACCTTTTGTCAAAGTCAAAGTCAAATCATTTATGTCAATTAGACCATTAAAAGGCACTTTTGAACGTCATAAAAATAAAGTTGATTCTAGTTGCCCCTTCCAAAAGGTAGTTTCGTACGGAGAAGAATGGGAAAGAAACTCCATACTTATTCTTTAAAAAAAATGTGTACAATATTTTGCATTTACAGCTTATAGTTATGTGACTATACGTGAATACGATAGACATTGCATAAAAAACAATATATCGAAGTATGTACAGATGCCAGCAGGTCAACCTACCCGAAACTGTCACATTTTCCCAATAAATCTTGAACCTTATTCTTTAACCATAAAGTTGAAAATCGATTAAAGAAATGTGACAGATTGCAGTAGCTTGATGTGCTGGCGTCTGTACAAAGTATTACAAGATAAAGAGTGACAGTTATTCAGTTGTGTTAGTTGTCTCTTTCGGCAACCATTCTTATATATTTATTGTTTTGTTATGTCATGGCGGATTTCATTATGAGCCCGGGCTCGCAACCGGGCAGAAGATTACACCCTTGTCCTGCAGTGGAACAATAATAGGCCGGTTTTATACGATTGCTAATTATAGTGATAATATAAAGTCCCACCGAAACTTGTGTCAAAGTTTCTGGTGCCAACTTGATAAATAAGTGAAGACCCTTTCTTAAATTACTTTTGAAACTGTTGTTAATTAATCCCTTTCCATTCTATTTAAGAGCACTTTATTCCTTCTATCTAGCACGTAATTTATTTCTCGTAAATGCGATTGCACGTTTGACTGCGAACGATAGGGAAATTAATGTTTTAAAGGGCGTTTCAAGATTTAAACTGTATAAGTTAAAAAAAAAACTACTTAAGTGTATCTGTGGTGGCATCTAACGCACCGCATGAGGACTACAACCACAGTAATAGATATCTTTACTGTGCTACAACGTTCTACGTGACATCAACATATATACACGAAATCCTGCCAACAACCTTAGGCCCATCAAACCTAATTTATTCTGTAAGAGAAATCTTACACTTCTGTCAGACAAATACAACTTTTGCATACTAAGAACTCAGAACCTGATTACCTTCAAGGCAACTTACTAGTTTAGAGACATACTTCTACAGAGACATACTTCCTATGCTCCGAACAGACGGGTATGCTCAGAACACACCACCCGTCTGTTCGGAGCATAGAAATCCAAAAAACATATATTTCTTTTATCTATGGTTCGGAGGATCCTTTCTTTTCAATGGAGAATAAGAACCTTTAGGAATACCTCATACCTCTAAACTAGCATTAATGAAGATAAGTATTTAATACTGTCTTGCAGAGATGAGATTACGTGACCGTGACACGTGTAGCACGACCACGCTATGTCTAAGGAAGAATAGACACACCGACAGGAAGAATAGACAAAATGTACTGACTTATCTATTCTTGCTGTCAGTATGTCTATTCTTCCGTAGACAGCGTGGTCATGCTACGCGTGCTGGGAATAACATTTGAACTTTTTGTGACAGATAGGTACTTACAATTTTATGTCTTGTTTTTTTTTGTATTTCTCTAAACTAGTAAGTTGCCTTGAAGGTAATCAGGTTCTGAGTTCTTAGCATGCAAAAGTTGTATTTGTCTGATAGAGATGTAAGATTTCTCTTACAGAATAAATTAGATATCGATCGACATCCTATCTTTGTTTTCTTACTTTTCTGTTCTTTTATGTAATTATATACATATTCTCGTATATGTATACCTATATATGACGATATTTATATAAGTGCATGCCTTAAAAAGCGCTAATTCTTTGGCTCGTATTGTGAGGTTTTTGAACGATTTACCTTGAGCACATTTATTCTGTTTAAAAAAAACCATCTTAACCGAACTGGCAATAAGACCACGATCCCCTAAAAAACAGAGAAATAAAAACGATAGCCATTAAGACCACACGACTGTAGACTTTAATGGTACTAATACTGTTTCAAAATGTACTCTAAAAGATTGGGCATTCATGTTGAAATAAACCACGGTTTTGTAAAGGCATAAGTACACACGCGAACGATATTATCACCTAGTCTATTTCTATTTCGCCTGTGACATTATCGCCCTGTTGATATTTTCCCTGGCGTGTGGGGACGCCTTAGATTGATACGGATGATCGGATCTAAACCCGTTGACAAGGTCGTTTCTCATTGAAATACAAACAAAAAAAGCGGTTATTGAACGCAACGAAATAACAAGTACGAGAGTAATGGTAACACTGAATTCCAAACACAAAATAAGCCCGGCGTTTTTTTTTTGTCGTCAAGACTATGTCTCGTGCGGATCTCAAATCCGCAAACAATTCGCACGAACTTTGCCAAAACTTAGCACAACGTTAATTTCAAGCGCTTTACTTGTCAAAAAGTTTTGCAATTGTGCCCGTTTGAGTAAGGCCGACTTTATGAATTAATCTTAAACGTAAGACAGCGATATTTCAAATTCAAATTTGGGCGCAATGAAACTTTGATTTCAGAAAAATATAATTTTACATCTCGACATTTTTTAATTCAGGAATCATAATGAGTTTTTATATCTACTGTTGGAACTTGGAATAAACAAAAAATATGATTCGAGCTTAATGGTTTGGAGTTGTAAATTGTTTTATAACTTAAAAACTCTTATCGCAAAATGTGCAAAATTAATGGCTGAGTTGGTTAACGACCACTGAGTGACCACTTTTTGTTTGAAAAAATAAAAGACAAGCTTTGTGCGTTAAAGTTAGTTTAACGCACAAAGCTTGTCTTTTATTTTACCTATAATTGGTGTATACATTAGAAGTAAAAAACAGCGAAAAAAAAACAGCTGTTCCATACATTTTGGCCGAGTACATATTGCACTTCTGTATGGAACAGCTGTTTTTTTTTCACGCTGTTTGAGTTGGCTCCATAATGAAAGTTGTTCAAGTTCGTGGTCTGAGTCACTTCTTAAAAATTTGCTAATGAATTCAATTTCATCCTGTATACATTAAACATTGGCATACAGTAGTACTTAAAGTAATGTATTACTTCTAATGTATACACCAATTATAGGTAAACATGTTCGAAATCAAGCTTAGAATTAATTAATTGAAATCGGTACTGATGGAGGTTGTATAACTACATGACATTGATTTAATATTAGAGCAAAACTGTTTGTTCTGTACTATTCTAAAATGTTCTGCTTAGTGAAGTAGGTCGTTTTAAACAGCAATGTAATTGGACAAATACATATATTTGTGTTTGATCCAAATAGCCGCTGTTATACCAACAGGTATTAAACATAATCATCGGCCATTGTTAATATCACTCAAGTACGTCCGCGAGGTTTGTCTGGTTATTGTAACATAATGCCGAAAATATCTAGGTAGCTAAAAGCTTTTTGATGGCAACCCTTTTTACGGGAGTGATGCGGGGTTTTTGATTCCCTTGCTTTAAAACCTTTGACAACAACGTCCCATCCATTTGCCGGTTCCATGTCAAAGGCTAATCATATTTTGATGTGATAAATGCGGTCTACCTAAGTCAGTCAGGGGCTTAGGACGCAAGTGACCGGTTAAGTGAAAACCGATGTCATGCAAATGTCAAAAAGCCCCAAAGTTATTTTTGGGACAGACCGTTCGCATTTTACTTACTCCGTAGTGGTTTGTTATGTCAAATTAATACATGGTACGTGGGTATCAAATACGTAAAGCATAAAAACCTTCAATATTGTTAAAACTATGCATGAGCATTTTTAGAAACATATTTTTTCTATAAAATGGGACAAAAATATAGTGCATATTTTCCAGCAAATATTGTAAATTTTTGCGTGATACTTAGTACCAGCCGGTGAAACGGCAACAGACGAGCAATATTTATCATCTACTAGGGGCAAGTGGCGTGCATATTTAATGACACACCGCGCGTCGGTGAGCGCAACATATTGGACGCTTGGAGAGCTCAAACTTGTAAATGGGACTGACATAAAAATAAAATCCGACAATTTCAAAATCATATATTTCTAAACAAATCAAAGTCAAATCATTTATTTCAATTAGACCATTAAAGGCACTTTTGAACGTCATATTGTTAAATTTGAATCTAGTTGCCCATTCCAAATGGTAGTTTCGTATGGAGAAGAATGGGCAAGAAACTCCATACATACTCTTTTAAAAAGAATATTGTTTACAATTTGCATTTACAAGAATTATAATATATTCTGTTACGTGAATACGATGTACCTTACATAAAAATCATATATTATAGTATGTACAAAGCATTACAAGTTAAGAAATGACAGCAAATGATGTACAGACACATAGTGTAAGCGTTAAAACGTGAAGCTTACTATGCCAACCGTCCAATACAATTTTATTATACAATATCGATATCTTGGTACATATTTCAGTTTCTCTACAATCACTTAAAAAGAAAGATGGCACAACTTTCTCAACCGAAAATTCACATAAGTGGGAAAGTGTGTTTTCTTGCAAAAATTATCCTGAAATGTCTGATGCGAATGAAGAGGGTCGGATATATTCGAAAGACGACGAAGAAGATTCGATGACCTAGATAAAATGGGATTGCGGCCCAGTAATTACAATTGGTAGATTTAAGAGGTTTACGTCAACTGGGATAAAAGCTTTATTTATTCTGAACGTCAGATACGATGTAACAATTTGGAATTAAAGAGAAGTATACTCCGGAAGACCCAACAATTACAGTGCCTTTTAAATTGCGAATACATTTAAAACATTGGCCAATGTTGGTTTGGATCACGTTCGAATCGTCATGCAATGAATGAAAATTAAAAACAGTTTTTTTTTTCAAACATCTTGTAGTCCTGTTCAATTTTGAAGTACCTAAAGCCAAAACACAATCTGTTGTCTAATTACTAAAGTATAAAATACTTTAACACAGTTTCAGCTCGCTTCCCTGACATTTAAGTTAATGTCTTACAAGTAACTTCCAAACTTAACACTTTAACGTTTAATAAAGTTTTATGCGACGCATATTAGTTCGTAAGTTGAGAGTTCACTTGTACTTTCGTTGACATCGGGAACTACTCAACTTGGTAAAACCAAGTAACTGCAATTACTTAGTTCCATAAAGGCTGCAAATTATAAGGGGTTCTTCTGACAATATTATGGCTCATTTACATTAGGTATGTGTTCAGACGCTCCTTAAACCGCATGACGATTTTGAATACAGAGAAACTAAAACATGTTAATGCTTTGTTGTTTCTGAGAAGGCATTAGATGCGCAATGTTTCTTAACGCCATACTGTATACGGTCAGTTAAATGTCACTAAGTATTTTGTTTATTGCAGTCCGACATGCAGCCTTTTGTAAGTTGCTGTGTTAAGGGATATTGTAATGCCTTCTACGGTGCGATGCTACGTTCTTATTGTGTTTATTCTTCGAATGTTGTTGTTTTTGGTACACTGTGGTTAAACTATTTTATTTTTGTAAGGTTGAACGGGGTGTTTTGAACCTTTGTTGTCTGATTTTATACCACTTTTAAGAACCGTAATACAGAAGTTGAAAAACGTGTTGAATCGATTTTGAAAATGACTGGCTTCTGGGTTGATATTTTCTTTTATGACATTTAAATGTGCCATTTAATTAAAATAAATGATTTGACATTGACTTTGACCTCTTTAACTTCGTTGACTTCGTCCTTGACTTGACTTCGTCCGTATGGAAGTCAACTATACCACACCTACGACATTCCATACAAACGGAACGATTTGATCACCTACACTACGTGCGTGCCTACGCGCTGCGAGAACTAAAAGCAGTTTCGAGAGCACGTTCGATGCGGGAAGAGGTGAGGAACACTGTATCGGAGGGAGGCGAGGCGTGTCGCTACTGTACGGTAGTAGGTACTAATACTGTGACTATACCATGAAATTAATATAGCCTAGATAGCATACAGCAATTGTGTAGTTTTCAATCAATGAAAGTTTTATTTTTGTAATCGTAAAAGTAGTTTCAGAGATTACTTTGTACTATCGTGGACACACTCGCCTGACCACCACTAAGTTCATTTTTGCTTGCACTCAAAAGATGGAAGCGCTCTCTACCCCACCCCGTTGACTTCGCAGGCGCCAAGGGAAATTTTTTTTAACTGAGCAGGCGGAAAAGTCCGCGATAGTACATCCTAACTTACAAGTTTTTTTTTTTGCTGAGTTGCCAACACTTATGACTCTAATTACTACTGTAAAAGTTTATTGTCTTCTGTATAAATAGTGTCTGTTTATTAATACTCAAGCTCATTTTATCGAAAAGTTTCTGTACTAACAAATTGACTTAAAACACCCCTTAAAGCGAATAGTTCTTCGTGACTGAACCATTTTATTTTATGAAAAGGCGAGGAGAACTTATCGAGTCAGATATTCCATTAACTCGATGCATGTTTTCAGTTAGTGTCCCAGGGCTTTAAAATAAAAATTCTTTAGATATTGAGTGCTCGGGTATGGCACTGCGTATTGCGAACGTTTTAGTAATATGATATTAAGTTCTATATCACGTGTAGTAAGGTTTCTTATGTCGTCATCTTCCTCTGGCGATTATCGAAGACTCCTATTTGTCTTGTAGCTTTATGTTGATTCAGATAAATTTTGTTCCACATTCACTTAGGTTGTGGAATCGGCTTCCTTTATTGCTTTTCTCGTGTAACTACAGCATGGAGGTGTTCAAAAAGGATGTCAAAAGATTTTTGCAGGGCCGGGAACGCCACTGTAATGCCTTTGGTGTTACAAGCGTATGTAGGCTACGGTGACCACTTAAGGAGGACGCGGGAGTACCTAACAAATATGCATATATACAATTCATAATCATCATCAGCCGTAAGACGTCCACTGTTGAACGGAAAGGCCACCCCCATGGGACACCCTCGGGATGAAATGGGTGGTTGCTATTCTAGCTCGAACACCCCACGGAATTACAATAATTACTCGTAAAATCATCAACGTAACTTTCTAAGTTCAACACATAAAGCTCATTTCAGACTGCGCTATAATATAATAGCTTATAGTACAACAACAATATCGCTCACCGTACATTTATTTAGAACACGCATAATATATCGTTCATTTGCGAGAAGAATGACACAACTCAAAAACTGAGATTTCTCAATATCTGGTTTATGTGTTGTGTTTCTAAAAAGGTTTGCTGAGAAAACTTGAATGGTTGCTATTCAAGTTTTCTCTACAAACTTTTTATTAATAGTCAATGATCATAAAAATATTTTTATCATACTTAAAAAATGCTCTTATGTAAAATCTTACATTTTGAGTTATGTCATTATTGTTGCAAACAAGCGATATAGTATAGCAAAGTGTGAACGTGTTCTAAATAAATGTATGGTGAGAGATATTGTTGTGCTATGCTATAAACATTATAACGTAGTCTGAAATGAACTTAATCCGTAGAAGTTATATTTTCATTAAATACCTAGCACATTCACTTACGGATTGAGCTTACTTGGAGAGCTATGTTAATGATTTTAATTATTCTAATTATTTATACCTACATTTGTTTTTTTTTTCAGTTTTATATTACCATACAGCCAGTTACTGGACTGAAAATTTGCAAAAAACGTAAGAATATTTAAATTTCGCGGGCTACCCTGGGTGGTCACCGTAGCCTCAGTAACTGCCATGGGTTTTGGTTTTGCCAGTCGATTCATGTTAAACACTGGTATTCAGCTGCATTCGACAGACTGGAAGCCGACCGCAACATAATTAGGAAAATACTAGGCAGATAAAATATTACATCAATGTTCTATGTTTTTACAAAAAGTATATTTAATTAAAAGTAAGAATAATACAGATGAAGTTATTAATTACTGTCAAGTTTGCAAGTAGGTGTATACTAAAAGATTATTGTATTGTACACGTAGGCACAAAGTTTCGAGTGTTTAATTAATGAAAATGAAAACTTTTTAATTAATATTTTGAGAGGTATAAAGGGTGACGCGTGTGAAATGTTTGCACTGGAATTGTGAAATACTTTCGTTACAGTATTAATTTAATTACGGGCACATCATTCATGAGACATTTACATACTTCACTGGGATTGCAACGTAGCGTACAGTAGCGACACGCCCCGCCTCCCTCCGAAACACTGTTCCTCACCACTACCCGCGTCGAACCTGGCTGTGTTTTAGTTCAAGGTGAGATTTCAGCGCGTAGATACTCACGCAGACGCACGTATTTGTACAGTCTGTTATTTTGGTTGCAGTGTAGGTAATTAAATCGTTTCGTTTGTATAGAGTGTCGTACTCGTAGAGTGTGCATAGGCCGCGGTGCATGGTGCACCCATAGGTCGGTCGAGGAACACCGTGGTGGTTTTAGCCGGTAAGAGTCCGGCACACCCTCCCGTCTTTCCCGGACGGGGCATAGACCGTGAGAATTTCCCCACGTAAAAAAAAAATATTTTTATTTATTATTGTAAAATTTGTTTGTATGTAGAGGGTACCCCATATCCGAAACTGCTCATCCGATTTCAAAAAATATTTTACCAATATGAAGCTACGTTATCCCTAAGGGCTATAGGCTATATAGTGCTGCTATTTTATGATCAAAAATATTAGGAATATATATTCACGCGAATTATAACCATAACTTATTAAATTTTCTATCTCTATTTTCACGAGACTATACGTACCCACTCAATAACTTTAAGTAATCCGATATTCCCCCAAATATAACTCACGGTTATACAATAGACACTAATTAACTAAATACGTCATTACGTGATTTATCTACATAGTAGATCAAAGCGTCTATTAATACATGGCGTGCCAAAGCGTCGTTGGACCATTTTATAGTAGTATTAATAACATTAGCATTAGCATTTCACGACCTCGACCTCTGACCTAGATTACAATTTAATAATATCACCTCGTATAATGCCTTATATGATGTCTTAGGGTACGTTCACATGACAAGCGCTCAACGCGCGTTGAACTTTTAAATTTTTGTTTAGTGTTCACATGGTGCGCTCTTGTCAGGCGTTGAATGCGCGTTGCGGCTGCCACCGTGGTGCAGTTTCTATAGAGTTAAAGTTATACACTTGTCGAAAATAGACATAGAAACCGTTTTAACGGTTATTTTATACCGACGGCAAAAAAGTTCTTATCCGAATAAACGCTACTTGTCATTTTCTATATCGCAGAATGTCTCTCTATTTCATCTATAAATAATTCGGTATTAAAAATTTCCATTTCGGACTATTTCTGGATAACCCTAAATCACGTCTATTCGAGTCAATGCGCGCGCTCATCTGAACAGTAACATAGAAAATGAAAGCGCGCGCTGACAACAGTCGCGCGCTAGCGCAGCGTTCAACGCGCGTTAGCATGTGAACGGCGCGCGCAACAAACGCGCGTTGAGTGCTTGTCATGTGAACGTACCTTTATATACCTTATAATATGAACGAGCGACGCGTCAAAGAAGTTCTTTGATGTTACACGTGTATTGACTATGAAATTCATCTGAGAAAGTGGAATATTTCAATTTTAGATCCGACGTTTTCAATTTAATCACACTGTTCGTTCAAGCAGTTTCAATTTGTGTTAAATGTTTTGGCATAGACCTATTAAGTCGTAGATTGGCAAAATTGGATGTAGCTACTTTAGGTAGGTACATCTCTACCTAACCTTGCGGAGAAAGCAAGCGTGATGGTATGTTTTGATATTAAGTCTTAGGTTCAAAATTGATTAGTAATTCTTTATCTTATCAAGAAAAATGTGTGTAAAACTGAAAGATACTAAAAATAAGGTATCTACTACACGAAAAAAAAAACATTAAAGTTAGTTCAGTAGTGTCTGAGAAAATCGCAAACACAGGTCGATTAGAGAAACTTTTTATATTGAAAACAGCATGAAAACAAAAAAAAATCTATTGTTACGTATTTATCAGCGCCTAAAACCATCAATGAGACGTGACTTAATACATTTCGAATTACAAGACCTTAAAATTATCCAAGCTCCAAACATTACGATCCAACAAAGCGGCTCAGTACTATCTATCTGACACCTGTACGCTATAATTCAGCCAATATGTATATCGGTCGTTTTTCACGGCCATAAAACAGCGCTTGTCGAGCGTGCAATAAGTCGAGCTGTCACGTCAGCCTTCAATGTGCCTCTGTATATCACTGGCAGTATAAATAAAGTCCCGAACGTGTGTGTAAACTAATTCCGAGAGCCACACAATCGATTTAGATGTCAATCGGTATCCATCTAGGTGTGAGAATGAAAAGAAATAAAGGAATACTATGGATCTGTTTTACGTAGTTGCTCTGTCTAAGTATCTGTTTGTTACACGGAAAAAACACAAGTGGAAGTACCCACGGAGCTTTTCCATGTGTGTCACAATTAAGCGGAAAATATGTAAAATAATAACAATTTTCGGTAGTGGTAACAAGTCTTAATTTTGTTTGAAGAACAAATGAGCTTTCTGTCAAAATTGTTTTTTTTTTGTTCCTACAGAAAAGCTTTTTTACAAAAAAGACAACCGCCTTCAAAGTCTAAAAACTGAGAAATAACTTTAGCACCGAACACACATGACTTTAGTTTCGGAAGTCGGTGGCAAATACAAAACAACAAACAGAACAAAGTTACCGATTGTCTTTTTCGTTTGTAAAAAAAGCTTTTTATTTTTCGCTTT
This sequence comes from Charanyca ferruginea, assembly GCA_947361185.1. Lineage (NCBI taxonomy): Eukaryota > Metazoa > Arthropoda > Insecta > Lepidoptera > Noctuidae > Charanyca > Charanyca ferruginea. The sequence goes on along the minus strand of OX376074.1, from coordinate 9,393,651 downwards.
TTATCCTTATCATCCAAATCCATTGAGAAACGGCAACACAGTCAAAACAGTGATTGAAAGTACCTACAAGGTTGGAGAAACTTTAAACATCATCTATGTATAATTTGTTGCTTTCAGTGATTTTATCAAAAAAAACTGAATGAATTTCGATAAAATTTATATGGTACCACTCCTGAAGCATACCCTATCCATTAAAGAAAGAATTTTCAAAATCGCTTTACTTTTGCTGGAGAAATCGTTTCACAAATATAACGAACCTCCTTCTTTTTGAAGTCGGTTGAAAATTAAGACTTATTGTAACAGACGAAGGTTGTTATTATTTGACATAATCTTCCGCATAATTGTGACACGCGCGGTTTAGCTACATGGGCACATCCACTTGTTTTTGTCTATTACGTGATTTTTTACCTCATTAGGTACTACAAAACCACCGAACTGATTGTAGTGAGACAAAGAAGATCTGGTTAAGGAAAGGCTACTTTTAAGGACTTCGTCTGTGCCTGCGATAACTGGTTCGTGGACGAAGTCAGGAAAAAATTCTAGTTTCCAATAAGCTGCGCTTCAGGTCTAACTTCGCATGTCATTGCCACATTTATATAACTAAGAGTTCTACACTTTTTTGACCAAGGAGAAAGTACTGTAAGAGCTTAAATCTGATGAGCCCTTACAGTACCAGATCGGTGTACGAATTTACTACGTTAGTGGTTAGTGGTGGTTCTTGGAATGAAACTCGGAAAAACTATTTAGCAGTACCTATTAACTAACTATTTAGCTATTATTTTAAGAGCACGTCGGCCACTGATGGCTCCAGGGCCTCAAATCTGCTATTACAATAGTGTCAGAATGGTCTATAATTAATTTCATAATTGTTGATTTTGACAAGTTTGGTAATCTACTAATATAATGGCGTCATTATGAAAATCAATGATAGACCATTCTGACACGATTGTAATAGCAGACTTGAGGCCCAGGTCAAATAACGCCTTGTCATATAAAAATAAGACCAACGAATCCAGAGTGTTTAGATGAAACATTTAGCCAATGGTTTCGACCAGAATGCCATATGAATGCCACCTTTACAGTACCTACACATAGGTATGAAAATTGAAGGAGAAGCTGTCACTCATCCGACTTAGGTAGCGAAATTTACTTTGAATGTAGAGTACTGGCCAGTATCTGGCACGATGATAGCACTTCTATTTAACGACAAGTCAAGGACGTAAAATTTTAATCTCCAAAAACAATTAGACGAACATCAAGCGTTCCCTTTGATACAGCCTTAGCTTCAGTCAAAAATCCGGGTCAAGAACATACGCAAATCGTTAACTAAAAAGGAATTTCCTTTTCTAAGTGGCAGAGGGCGTATCAATTACAAAGGTCCCACAAAGGAATATTTGACAGATTCACGAATTTTCGATTTTCATTTGTTTTCATTAGCCTTGCTAATGGGATCTCCATCGCTATAAGTGCCAGATTCCACTACAATGATATTTATAAAATCGTCACGTATCTGGCAGCAGACCCACGCTTATTTGTATGGTAATGAATCCTAACTTACCTATTCAGATTTGAGGACAATATTATGTCATTAAGATGTGTCGTATCATGTTTCTAAACAGGTAAAATATTTATTACTGAGACTCCAATTCTAATTACTTAATCATTTACGTCTTTTATGTTCAAGTTATACCTTGATTTATGTCTGCATAGTTTTTAATCAAACATCGGAGTTTCTTGAGGAGCTCGTGGCTAAGTTAAAGCCGTATAGATCGATAGGTCAAAGGCAAGCTAGCCGCGGTTGGTCTGTGAATGGGTGACCATCCCTTTCATACCGAGTTCCTTCCGTGCCTCGGAAAGCACGTAAAGCCGTTGGTCCCGGCTGTCATTTGTAGATCTTTGGCAGTCGTTATGGGTAGTCAGAAGCCAGAAAATTTGACAACCGGTCTTACCAAGGGGTATCGTGATACCCAGTAACTGGGTTGTGGAGGTCCGATAGGCAGTCGCTCCATGTAAAACACTGGTATTCAGCTGCATCCGGTTAGACTGGAATCGGACCCCAATATAGATGGGAAAACGCTAGGCAGATGATGATGATCGGGGTTTCTTGAATCTGTTAAAACCAAGCCATTACAAGTAAAAAAGTGTAGGTAAGTTACCTACACAAGATTCGAACTTCAAAAATGGCGGTCAAACGCATTATATAAATAATGTAATATTGTAATGTCACACTATATTAGGTGGCAAGAGAAACGTCATAGATTTCTAAATTGTCGGAAAAAGTCATTTCGATTGTTTTGGATCGCACTTTGACACTCGAGACACGACATACTTCCGTTGCGACTCTGAGATCTAACGCAAACGATTCTTGCGTTAAGTGTCACCTAAAATCTCTTAGGGGTTACTTAAAATTTAGGGATTGTTGGTAAAAACGGGCAAAAGGCGACGATATACGCCAGCGACCTTGAGCGACCAGAAAATTGTATGCGCTGCGTCCAAAACTCTCAAAGTTTTGTCGAAAAAAATAAATAAAAGATAGTATTCTTTAATTAAAAAAAAGGCGTATACTAAAAGATAGATAATAAAATTGTCTGTAAGATAGTGAAAGTTTCGTTTAAATATACCTGATAGATTTTGTGTGATTATCAGTGTTATGTCTGCGTCAGACACAACTTTACTTAGTTAATTAAACTATTTAATATGAACTTAATCAAAAATTTTCACATACTTTATGAATAAGAGAATGTTCTAGTTTAACATATATTTTTTTCAAATCATTTACACTACACATTTTGACGTGATTGTCAGTTTAAAGTCTGTATAAGTCGCTTGTTAGCACTAGCATAGTTATGTACACACAGCTACACATCAAGCGCATCCGCCGCAGTCGTCGTCGTTCATCATCCGTGTGTACCATTCACGGAGAATTTATCAACTAGCTTTTGCCAGCGACTTCGTCCGCGTGAATGTCGGTTATCGTTGATGCAGACGAAGTCGCGGATTAAAAAGTAGCCCATGTCCTTTTCCGGGGCATACAAAATCATACAAAATTTCATCAAAATCAGTTCAGCCGTTTTATCATAAAAACGTACCAGACAGAGTTACTTTCGCATCTACTAGTATATATAACCTCTAGCGGACAAAAACGGGTTTTGCACTCAGATATCGAAGAGCAAAAATACTCTTTCCGAGATGGGGGGATGAAAATTATTTTTTTCAGCTTATAAGTAATACACGCCAGTCCATCGTCTGTCGCCATCGCTAGTCATCTACAGTGGGAATCCAGCCCTAATAAAATATGAAATATAGCAGGCAAGGTTGGTAGCCAGGGTAACCGTCTAGGGTGATCATGACGTTAGATAGTAGGTCCTTAGGTACTTACCAGGTTCTTAGGCACTGTAAACCCTTGAATGTACATTCTTTTTACTGAAACGTTTAGTTAAAACATGTTGTTTTATGCAAGAGCAGACCAGTCTTTACATGTCTAAACTGTAATGTTCAAACCCTTTAATTTCCTGCTATCTGCGTCTTGTAGAATTTCGTAAGAATGATTACTGCTATATTTTTTTTACGTTCTGAAAATAATCAGTCATAGGTAAGTATACTGAAAGCGTTGACCTGTCATCATAACGTAACCCATTGTTAGCCGTATTTATAACGGATTGGTGCTTCACCTGTCATGTTGACAGATGACCAAGAAAACGACTTTGTTCGCCATATTTATCGATATTTGTCACTTCAATTTAGCAGTCTCCTCAGCCACAACTTTATTAGCGCCCCCAGAGACCAATTATCGTCGGTACGCTAATATTTTCCGTGTAAATTCACGGTATTTAGTACATCCTTTATACCGACGGGATGCCTATTAAAGTAACAAATGTACCATGTTTTATTTTGAAGCCGTTACTTCGAAGCGGCTTGTTTTTCTGATGTTTTATGCGTACATTTAACCAAACGAAGTGCGCGAATTTTATTAACTTTAGAACAGTTAAACGAATGGACTCTTAATGTCTACTTTGAGTTCAAAATAAATATGACAAAGGCTTCGTTTTGGTTTGTAATTTTAATGTTCTTTGATAAGTACGCGGGTTACATTAAAACGGTAATTGGTAGAGTTTATTTTTGTTCTAAATTGACTTAGTTTAGAACCACTTTTGTTCAGCTAGCCAACGTGAACTGAAATATGTTAAGTACGTACGAGCTACGGACATACGTAATGCTCGTAATGTAGAGATCGCATTTTACATTCAAATGAGGTCCTTTCAAAATGAGGTCCAACTCAGACATGAATCTTGTTGAAAGCATTCCTCATGAACCTCTTCTAACTTCAGTGGACATGTTGAAATTTCTTAAAAATGCGAGGCATTTTATTCGTTGCTATCTTTTCAGTCTACACTTTTTGTACACATGCCTCGTTTATGTAGTGGTAGGTATATTGAGTAGATATAGTATGGTGCAAGTTTTCAGTAAATTTCCGCCGGTAAGTCTCTAACAGGCGAGGTGGGCTACTAACGAAGTGAACACGCCCAGGTTACAAAGGTGCTAAAATATAAATCTAACACGCTTTAACGGGAACTAGAAGAGACACAAATAAATTAGTACCTAAGTAAGTTCATTGCACTCTTAGTAGTACGTAGTGACCTCTTTGTGAAGAAGCACTTCCAGGGAAGTACTATCACCATAGCAACGGCGTGCCTAGGTCAAGATTAGGGCAAGTCCGATAGATTTTTTACAAGTTGCTTAGTTATTGATTAGCTCATGTTATGCTTATGCAAGCCCGGCTTTTCGGCTTGTATGTAGGTCCCGCAACTGCTTATAGCTATTTCTGTCACTAAGAAGCGTGCTGTGTTCCGATTTGAACGGTGTGTGTATGAATGCGGTGTAATTACAGACACGAGACACATTTTAATTAACTTGACTTAAAAAAAAGCGGAGGTTCTACGTTCGACTGTATGTATTTTTTTAATGTATTTTCTCCCCCATTTGCGGACCGATTCTCAAAATTATTTTTTTATGGATAGAGTTTGCCTCAGGGGTCCCTAATTAATTTTATGGTTAGTAAATGTGTATCGTTTATAAATATCGTTTATAATTTTATCGTTTATTAACTTTATCATTATACATAGATGATGTTTTATGTTTCTCGAATATTGCACTTTCAATCTCTGTTTTGACTGTGTTGCCGTTTGTTAATGGATTTGGATGATAAGGAGCTACTAACAAGCGATAAAAAAAAGACAACCGCCTTCAAAAACTAAAAAGGGAATAATCACTTTCACACAAAACACACATGACTTTAGTTTCGGAAGTCGGTGGCTTTGTTCTGTTTGTTGTTTTGTATTTTGCCACCGATTAAAAAAGTTTTTTTTTTGTTTCTGGGATTGCAACGCATCTGCATTTCTGCAAGGCAGAACAGATGTCTATAGACGAAAATTGTAAAATATGTTTTTTCTACCCCTCTGCTGTTCTTTTCTAAAGAATTTCGTTGTGGGATCTAAGACGGTTGCAATGTTTCTTCGGAACTCGTCGAGCATCATTGACGCGACGCTCTCTAGTGGTCGTCACTGTTGATTCTGGCTTTCAGAAGTAGCAGTGGTTCGGGAATAGCGAGGCGGACTTGTCCCATAAAAAGAAAGAAAGAATCAGGTAGATTATAAAAAATCAGGTAGATCGTCGGCTTGTTTGACATCCAATGGCATAAAAAAAATATTTTATGCACTGAGGCTCTAGACAGACGGACCGCATTTCAACTGCAATCCAACCGCAAATTGCAGTTCGGATGCAGTTTGAATGCAGTTGACACTACTGCAAACCAAACGTGCAATCCGATAGCAGTCCAATTGCAGTCCAGTTGTGTTGGTGTGGCGTTTGGTTTGCAGTTCTATTGCAGTCGTGTCAACTGCATTCAAACTGCATCTGAACTGCAATTTGCGGTTGGATTGCAGTTGAAATGCGGTCCGTCTGTCTAGAGCCTAAGAGGTGTAAACAAAGGTGTACCGAGTATAAAATCTCTGCTATTGGGTCAACTACAATTGACCTATATAAAATTGTCCTTGCATACATCAAATATCCTAACAATACTCGTCCAGATATTCGATACGAAAGGTTATTTCAGCTGGAAAAAAGGTTGAGTACATTTTATTTGCTTTTCGACGGCCAAAACTGTTATGTTATGCGCACTGACGAATTTGATACTTATAAAAAATAAAAAATAAATATCTTGGGACAACTCACACACGGTCATCTGCCCCAAGCTAAGCAGAGCTTGTGTTATGGTAACCAGACAACTGATATACATACTTATATAATTTATAAATACATACATATTATAGATAAACACCCAGACACAGAACAAACACTCATGCTCATCACACAAAGTTTGTCCTGGGTGGGAATCGAACCCACGACCTCCGGCTTAGCAGTCAGGGTCAGTGACCACTAGACCAACAGGCCCGTTCTCCACCATTTCTTTTTATTGTAGTTTCAGAATAGCCCACCAAAAGTACAGTTACATGAATACTCGTTAATAGACACAGTAAAAGCACCCAAAAATGTACTAACATTGCATTATTTGCTGTGCAAATTGAATATTTGTACAGCAAATAATGCAGATATAGAGGAAAATATTACGCCAAAAGGCGAGAGCCGGGAGTTGTGTTTGCATAGAACTTCTAGCAAACACTGAATCTATGGGCTTGGACTTTGTTGTGTGGGAGGAAAATGTTGCTCCCGGGATATGCACTGTGTTAATATAGTTACTGGTTTGCATCACAACATGCAAACAGAAGGACAACGTTAGTGAAAAACAGGTTAGGCGCGAGTTGGGCTCCTTCCATACCACCGTACAATATTTACCATTGCATAAAAAACGCGTTTAATTTGACCATCACGGGACCACCTTTAATTAGTAACTTAATTTTATTTTTATTATACCAGATGTTATTTTCGAGTGTCTACCTTCGGATATCTATGGTCTACCTATTATGGCTCCAAAGGTACAGTTGTGTTACATACAGACGGACAGACAGACAGACAGACAGAAAAGTCTTAGTAACAAGGTCCCGGGCAACGGCTTAGAACCCTAAAAAGGACCTTTTCTCTTTAAAAAAATACTGTAGAATTCAGATCCAGAAGATAAGATCGTTTCCGTAAATGGCGTTCAAACCCCTTATAGTCATTTAGTACATCAATCACAAAATCCTGCAAAGGATCAATGTTATTACACTGCAAGCCAGGAACAATGAATAACCCAATATTGAAACACCAAGAAAGCATTGCGGTTAGCAAACTGTTTACTAAGTCCACATAACCTCTTTAGAACTTCGTTGTGGATAAGCTTGTATCTACGGTAACTGTATAGTGAAATGGACCTTTTGTTCTGTTTGTTTCCATATTGTGTCTGGTCTTTGTATTGTGCAACCCGCTAACGTCCCGGCTACATAGTTGAAAGGTCACCGACCACTGAAATTTACGTCAATTACAGAACTTTAGCAAATTTAATCGAAAGTTACCAAAAGTGAGAGACCCGTATTTTAGTTCAGTGAAGTTCATTTTCTTGCGTTAAAACCCTAGCTGCATTATAACGTTTTTAATTAATGGTTTAATTATTCAAATTTCTTGATGAATGTCGTTTTCCGTGGCGTACACAATTTGAATTATTTAACCAAAAATCTCGTTATTCCGTCTTTTGATTTATTATCATAATAATTATGAAGCTTTAAAACTTAATTAACCAGAAGTATGATTTATTTTTGTTTAATTTCAAAACACAGCCAAAAAGCGGTGGGTGCTATGGGGCTTAAATGTCATTTTGGTCTTAATAGTCAAGCGAAACTAAAGCCCGCCTCACGATTTCCAAACCAATGCAACTCCTAAAAAACAAGCGTAACTGCTTAGTATGGGATCCTGGGCACGATTCCCAAGTCGGGCAAAAGGTATCATTAGGTTTTTACATTAGGAATTTCTTAGTAGCAAACCAGACTCGAAAGTTGATGGTGTGACCCATGCCTCGGAAAGCACGTAAAGCCGTTGGTCCTTTTTTTTTGCTGCACGTTGGAAATCCTAACGGACTTCCTATATCATGGGTGTGATGAAGGGGCATTTCGGACCGGCTAAAACCACCTCCTCTGTTAGGTTGGGAGTGCGGGATTCGCATAAGCATTCACTGCTCCCAAAGCCGTAGATCCTGCGCCTGATCTCTTTCCGATCGTGTCGGATAGCCGTCCCATCGGTCCATGAGAGTGAGGGAAGATGGAGTACACCTGTGTTTGTTTAAAAGAGTGTCCGTGGAGTTTCTTGCTCGTTCATCTCCATAGAGACCTACCCTACGAACTGGAACGACCAACTAGCTTCGACTTTCTGACTAACTGACAGACTCCTTGACAAAACGTGCTATGAAAACTATGCAAAAGTGCCTGTAAATGGTTTAATTGAAATAAATGGTTTGACTTTGGCTTTGACTTTGCGCACACGCCTGTGCACTTTAATATTCCCTGCGTACTTGACTAGTCTGGGTTAAGAATGGGCGCCGTGACCGAAAATCGGTTGGGAGAATATTACATAACCAGACAGATAACCCTTATTCTGTCTCAGACACAACATTGCTACGTAAACTAGTTTCAAGGTAACCTTAACTTGAATATCAATGTCGGCACAGACTTACAATAACTTTATTAAGTAGCTATAGAAGACCAACCGCGTGGAAAATAACTGGCTTTGTGCGCCAAACAGATTTTCCAGTCTTGAGTTTACTAATGAACTACTTTTGGAGTCAATTATAAGGACTGAGAAACTATTGTTAAAATACTAGGCTAGTAGTAAACGGTTGAAAAAATCTATTTAAAACGGGTCCGGTAGTATGTAAGTATTTCTGAGTCTCAGATTACCAAAGCAAATACAAATTCAAAAGCGAATACCTACAAACGTGATTCGTGCTGACACGAGTCAGTACAGCACGAAGCGCCACATCGTTAAACAAATAAAAATTCAAAAGCGAATACAATCACGAGATTGTAGTTGTTCGCTTTTTATTTGTATTTGCTTTGGTGGCTTCACTCTCAGTGTTCCGCGAGGTCTATCTGCCTTTTGTTTCATAATCTGAGATCTGAGTTTATATGTTTACTAGCTTTTGCCCGCGACTTCGTCCGCGTGAATGTCGGTTATAGTGGATGCAGACGAAGTCGAAGAAAAAAAGTAGCCTATGTCCTTCCCCGGGGTTAAATCTATCTTCTTGCCAAATTTCATCAAAATCGGTTCAGCCGTATCATCGTGAAAGCGTAACAGACAGAGTTACTTTCGCATTTATAATATTAAGTATGGAAGTATGGATAAACGCACCCACGACAGGAAAAATTCATAGTGTGGGCAATGAAATGCTTTTTTTGTATAATAAAAAGAAATACGTTCGAATTCATCAAAACAGAAGCAAACAGAAACCTCAATTACAATTAAAAGCATATTATTGTCGTGTGTCGTTAAGGTGTACCTACTTACGACAAAAATACAATTCATAAAGGTATATAATTATGTAGTTAATATCCGTCACGTACAAGATAATCTCGCCGAACATATCTACCCGCGATCGTCTTGTAGATTAAACAGATTCTACCCGCAACAAAGAATTACATTACGTAAAAATATACCTTATCTTGTTCTAACTTGGGTTGATTAGCGATAACATTAAATTCCTCACATGATTTATCATATCACTGTTGCAATATTTTGGAACGACAGTGCAATGGGGTCACTGACTCGATGAGGAGATATACTCCGTTCAATATATAATTAAAAAAATTACGTTATTTAAACTATTTTTATTTTAATATTAGCATGTAATATTTTTCAATCTATATAGCATGTAATAAACTTAGTTATTTCGCGATAAATACAAAACAATATTTAAACTATTAGGCATTCACTTTTAAAAAATATTACAAAATTGTAGTCAATTCAACAAAATAAGCAAATAGTTATAGCCATTTGGCGGAAAACATAATAATAATTTATTTATAATTCTATAAACAACTATACAGGACGTCCCACGGTTATGCCACATGGAAGGGAAGTACCTTGAATATTGTAGGTGGAACTTTTTAGTGAAAGAAGATTTTAATTTAAAAAACAATTTAAACTGTAATCATAGATATTTAAATAATTACATGGTTGAACCGGGAATCGAATCTCGTTACTCGAGAAAAAAAATTGGTTATCTGTAAAGTCGGTTTACTGACGATAGTTGAACGTGACAACGCGAAAGAATCATTACCTTTATCGCTGTAATTATCGTTGCTATAAACAATTGACACCACATTCACTTTTCACTTGGAACGCCGCAGAGCGAGGTAACGCCGCATGACGTCATGTAACGCCGTAACGACGCAACGACGCATGACGTCATGTTTTTTCGTTCGTGCAGCCGGCTATCGAATTATAAGACGTTGTCACGTCAATAATCACCCTGTAGCTTTATCATACCGATCGAAAGGCTTCATCATAAGGATTATTTTTTGTTAAATAACATATTGTCAGAAATATAAGGAAGACCATGAATTTTAACATTTGATGTGAAATTTTGTTCAGAAAAATTAAAAACTGACATTGCCGTCTTCTTCTTAGCGTGTCGATAGCAAACACGGAAGTGTTACATGTGTGTGTATGTGTGCGTGTAAATGTGTGAGTGTGTATGTGTGAGTAGTGTTTGTTCTGGTCAGATTCCATGTTTGGCCCAGAATTCAGCCACGGCAACGCCATCCGGTGACGCAGTCATTAGGTCCGCACATGAGCAGGTGACAGGGCATGCGGCGCAGGATAGAAGGTGGGCCATGGTCTGCGGGGAGACGCCACACAGGCACTGAAGATTGGTATCATCTAAGAACCTTTGAAGATTCTCTTTGCTGCGGCCAACCTGGGTGCGGAGGCGGTTCAGAGTTTTCCATATCGGCCACGGCAACGCATGCCCAGAAGAGAGGGTCTCCGATGGCTCCATGAAATTTTCTGGGAGATTACACCTATCGCGCCAAAGATAGCATCTCTCTGAGGTGTTGCTATCAGATGGACTTACGCATCTTATAAAACTTCTCCAGCTTTTTAGTCTCTGAGGCACAGAGCAATAATTATGCATTGGGTGGCGAGGGTCGTTTTCTAGTTTCGCCCTTTCTATGCGGCTAGCCATGGTCCTACGAATTTAAGGACATACTCCGTAAGGACATACAACTAACATTATCAATAAATATGGAGGTAGGTTTACCCGATCGAGCTCGTTCTCAAAGGGTCTTTTAATACTAATTATATTAATTCTATTGCATGCAGGAGGAACTCGTGGCTAAGTAAAAGCCATACAGATCGATCGGTTAAAGGTTAAGCTACGCTTGCCACGGTCGGCATGAGGATGGGTGACCATCCATTTCATACAGAGTTCCCTCCATGCCTCGGAAAGCATGGAAAGCCGTTTTTTTTTTTTTTTTTTTTCTGTATGGCATCTCGCAGTTCAACCTGAAGGTTGGTTACTGCTTAACCGGACAATCCTGTGGTGCCTTAGAAAGTGATTTTTAGGGCCTCCAGCCAGGGCAAAAACTTATAAACTAAGTGACTACGCTAAGAGCACCCCCTGTGAGGTACGAGCCTCGGCTTAGGTCGTCACTGAGGGAGGGCAGCAAAGGGGCAGGCTGGATCGGGTGTCCATTAATTAGGAGCTATTTTAAAGCTAAGGGCTCAGCGACGCGGGCTGGCGCTAGCAAGGGTTGGGGGGGGGGGGGGGGGGCGTTGCGGGGTCGTCGCGAGGGACCTCGGCGGCAAGGTCGGAATGACGGTACGGAAAGCCGTTGGTCCCGGTCCCGGCTGTCATTTGTAGATCTTTGGCAGTCGTTATGGGTAGTCAGAAGCCAGAAAGTCTGACAACCAGTCTTATCAAGGGGTATCGTGTACCCATTAACTGGGTTGTGGAGGTCCGATAGGCAGTCGCTCCATGTAAAAGGCTGGTATTCAGCTGCATCCGGTTAGATTGGAAGCCGACCCCAAAATAATTGGGAAAAGGCTCGGCAGATGATGATATTAAATTATATTGCATATTAGTATTTGCCTTATTCAAAATCCTAGAGTTTTATAACTTGGTATCTCAGATTATAGAAACAAAAGGCAGATAGACCGCACGAAACACTGAGAGTGAAGTCAAAAAAGCAAATACAAATTCAAAAGCGAATATCTACCTACAATCGCGTGATTGTATTCGCTTTTGAATTTGTATTTGTATTTATCTTTGTTGTTTTTAACGATGCGGATTTTCGTGCTATAGCACGAAGCGCGTTGTAGGTACTCGCTTTTGAATTTGTATTTGCTTTTTTGGCTTCACTCTCAGTGTTCCGCGCGGTCTATCTGCCTTTTGTTTCATAATCTAAGCCTGGTATTCAAGGATCTACAAAAATCGTTGGTTCGGCGGAAGAAAAGTCAGTTGATTAGCAAACCAGTTTCCTTATCCATGCTTTATTAAGTTTCTAGTTTACGGGAAGCTGCTGCGAAATTACCTTCAAGACTAAAAGAAACTTGTATGTACAGTACGCAAAGGATATAAGTATCCATGTCGTCGGGAATAGTTGAGGATTTCTTAGAAACCAATGGGGGCTTTCAAATGAAATTTTATTAAATCATTGAACTATTTATTCTCTATAAATTGTATTTTATTTTATTCATAAAAACCTATCGGTTTCTAAGTAAGCTTCAACTGTTTCCGGCGACATGGATACTTATCTCCTTTGCGTACTGTACATACAAAGTTCTATTTACAACTTCTGTAGTCCTAAATTCGACGATAAACTGTAATGTATTCGCATGATATTTTAGAAGCCACTTTACCAACATCTCAGAAGCAATAAACTGAATCTATTTGCTCTATCTTTACGTCCCTTTTATGGTCACTAAATTATTTGAAGTGTCGTCACTTTACTACTTATTCATAATTAATGTTACTACATCCCATCATTTTTATCTACAAATGAATCGATAGTTCTCATAAGTACCCCTCCTAATTTATGATAAGTACCTTACTTTTCCCATTACCCATTACCAAGTTTGAAAGAAAGACTTTGAAAGAAAATAATTAAACATTAACCAGTACGGCGAAGTTAACAATAGTACGCCGTTAATTAAAGATGATTAAGGAAACCGATGCAAGTTGAAGGAAAGTGTACTTACAATGGGGTATAGCGCCACGCTGTCTGATGCCAGTGGGGTGGGATCAGCTGAACGGGAGGGGGGGGGGGTAGACAAGACGTAAGATGGCAGGGGAGGGGTGTGCAGTCGTAAAAGCCTCGCCTCCCACAATAGCGCACGTTTTCACTACATTGCGTTTGCTCCGATCTTATTTCCAATGAATTTCAGTCGGCGTTGAAATCAGTATTTCTATCGCTACGACTGACTGCGACCGTGTCGTCACTGCTCGCCGATGTGGCAAGTATTGTGACGTATCAGAACTGTTACTTTTATGCATTAACAATGGTCGTTGGGACTATTGTATTCACTACTGACACAGTCGTGTAGCACATTTATGACGGGCCTGTTGGTCTAGTGGTCACTGACCCTGACTGCTAAGCCGGAGGTCGTGGGTTCGATTCCCACCCAGGACAAACTTTGTGTGATGAGCATGATTGTTTGTTCTGTGTCTGGGTGTTTATCTATAATATGTATGTATTAATAAATTATATAAGTATGTATATCAGTTGTCTGGTTACCATAACACAAGCTCTGCTTAGCTTGGGACCAGATGACCGTGTGTGAGTTGTCCCAAGATTTATTTATTTATTATTTATTTATCTATATTGCAGAAAAAAAGAGTGGATTTTTTTATTGTTTTAGTTACAATAAATACGTGCATAAAATTTTACAACTCAGTTGCAGTTAGACACTTAAGAGAAATTAGTTAGTTGTAATGATGACAAGCTGGCTACCACTCAGCATAGCTGTTGTGGTATGGATACCATAACACCGCTGGTTTTCAGTGGTCACCTATAAAATTACGTACAGAAACCAAGTCAGCAAAAATTAGCAGCAATAATTCTATTAATCAGCAGCAGCCATTAGTAATTCTATTAATATACATATAATAATTAAACAGTATTCAAATATTATATTTTATATATTGCTTGTAAGATTTTCTGGAGATAAAATCCCAATGTAGATAGTAGGGAGTATTTTACGTTTGTATATAACAGCTGGTTTTATTTAAATAAGCAACAACAAATTATCTACAAGAGCGCACGTAGATGTCCCTTTTACCGTGTATAATTGTGTTATTTAATTTTAACAACAGTGGATAATTTTCATACGATAGTCTATAATAAAATCAGAAAATCCCGACGTTGTCATCCTATTTTTAAAATTCATAATGGACGGCGGAGGAGGAAGCTTATTAAGTCGATATTGGATCTGCAGCTAACGGCTCTTTGTGCATGTAATTTGTTGCGGTTATTGAAAAAACTGGCTTTATCCTTTATGCAAGCCAATGATCATGACATTTTTTCTTAAAAAGAGAGTATTATTTTTATATTTTCGTCATGTTCGTGAACGGGCGCTGTCAGTGGAGATTGGTCAGCTCTTATCTGCCATGGATTAGATGCCACTTTATCTTGCTTCTTTTTTGTGTTTTGTATTGTTAGATTACCTTCATCGTTTTCACATATAGAAGCAACAAGAATGTAACCAAACTTTGTAAAAACTTGATTTAAAAGAGTGTCCGTGGAGTTTCTTGCTCGTTCTTCTCCATAGAGACCTACCTACGTTTTGGAACGAGCAACTAGCTTCAACTCTCTGACTAACTGACCGACTCCTTGACAATTCAAAAGTGCCTGTAAATGGTTTAATTGAAATAAATGCTTTGACTTTGACTTTGACTTTGACTATAGGTATACCTCGGCCGTGTGGTGCTGGACGCGAATAACACCACCCCTTTTCTACCCTCAGATTTTTGACCTGCAAAAATGATCCTTAGACCATCTGGTGATTCAGGAAAGGGTAGAGGGCACGAGACCATGTGGTCGATTGCCAACCCGATGGACAGACTCCATCAAATCTGCCACCAAGATCCCTGTGGCAGAATGTGCTCGCCATGCAGCCAATAGAGACCGGTGGAGAAGGATCGCGTAGACTGTGACCGCAGTTACTGTTGTGGGGGACGCCCCATGACCACGACCACTCTGTCAAAAGCGAGCGACTGAGAAGAAAGAGAATTTCTACCCGTGGGTGTCGACGTGGACGACAGAGAGATATTGACCAGAGGATGGGCAGCAGCGTCCTTCTGAGTACCACACCTACTGCGATCGCCAACATGCATCGGCCACGCATGGCGATTACGGCTGAACCCCCCCTTGGGGGAGACCTATGCCCAATAGTGGGCGTCTTAGGGTTGTCATGATGATGATAATGAGGTATACCTTTTGACGCCTCGGTTGCCGCAGTAGCTGAGCAGTGATTGTCTGTTAAGTACGCTGCGTGTTTCGGGTCAATTTCTGCACGAAAAAACAATTTGTATAGTCTACAGGTAGTTGTTCTGGGTTTGGTTACTGGATTTGACGCATCTACAGTATGGGGAAATGCCAAAATCAAATAAAAAAAAGTGTGGGAAAACTTTTATTTAAAAAAGATAACCCCGTAAATGATTTATAAGTATATAGGTACAACATTTACACGATTAAAAAAAGGAAAACCTGTAACTATTAAACTAAAAAACGAATACAATAAGGGTCAGTTCACACCGGTTGGCAGCGGTCGGCAGCGAATCCGCGCGACGCGACGCCGCGAGCTGCCGCTCGACTCATGCAAATTTTTAAGCGATAGGTACCTACTATGCCTTTGGGTTTATAGATAAAGTTGAAAATGGTTTGTCATCAAAACCGGCCGTTGCGCTTCCGACCGCTACTATCCCGGTGTGAATTGACCTTAAGGCATCAAAAAATTATTCCACATCGCTGTCATCTGGAAATGTGCCCAAGAGACTGGCGGCTATTCAGTTTACCTAGTAAACTAGATGTATAGTACCTAATGAGCGGAATTTTATTTATCTAATTATATTTTTGTTTGTAATGGACTTATTTCTGACAGTATTGTCGCAAGAAAGCTCTTGATCACTGCCTCTTAGTGATTTTAGATCATTTATGTCAAATGGGGAGTGTCCTGGTTATCCGAGGCACTTTTAAAGTTGTTTGGTATACACCTTATGATGCAGAAAGACGGGTTACGCTGGTATGGTCATGTAATGCACAGGGATGATGAAAGGTTTTACTCCACATGATGAGACGAGTGATGGATGTAGTAGTAGTATGACGGGCTGGTTTTTTTTTTCGCAACTCCACGTCTCAGCGCGTATTTTGCGTACAGGTGGGAAGGGAAGTAAATCATTCGATCTACCCGAGCTCCTCAAGAAAGGCCAGCAGCGCCTTGACGTCGCTGGCGATCTCCCGTAGGTTACCTGGGTTACTGAATTACTTTGCCCTGTATGAAACAGCCTCAGGGCAGTTCTGAAGCACATGGGCTCCTGTCTCGTCTGCCCCCATACTCTCTGCTCAGTGGGCTGTCCGTTACTCCTATGACAAAAGATGTTTATTGAAAGACTCATGGCCAGTTATGGCGGCTGTTACCACACGTAGTTGTTGTTTAGGCAATCGGAGGGCTTGCCTCGTGAAGCGGCATTCGAGTGATGGATATACACAAGGGCAAGGGGAGCAGAGGTCACCCGCCAATTGCCTGGACTAGAACCATCTCCAAGGACATGACGATACTAGGCTTAACGCCAGCAATGACCCAAGACCGCAGCAAGTGGCGATCAAGTATCAGGAGGACTGACCCCAAATAGGGAATGCGCCAGGGAAATGTTGATGGGAGTGACCTGGTTCTTTAATGGTCGATACCCCTGGTGTTGATAGCGTACATAGGCTCTCGTGACCAGTTGCAATCAGGCGTAAATTAGTACTAAATTTTCCTCGCGACGACGGTTTATTTCATTTACAAATATTGATTTTTTATAAATTTGTACTTTCCTATATCTATCCTCATTCGGCTAAACTTAGCCCAAGCCAAGTTTAGAAGTCAGGGTCTGACTTCAAAATTTTTTACTCTGGACTTCTTAGCTTAAGCCATATTTCATAGACATTGTTAAGAAATTAATGTTTATTATTGTTTTTATTTCTAAAACCAATTTAAACAAATAAATCCTGGAATGATCGTTTCCTCTGAATGGAGAAAAGATAGTTTCGGAATTTCTGTTTTATTCAAACTTCAGGTATCAATTGAAAATCTCTGTGGAAACCACTCTTACGTCAATATTGTGCACTGACTGTACCAAATATTCCCGAGAGAGTAAATAGCCCCGCGCTATTTTATTGCGAAACTTCTATTGTGCTTCTTTAAAATAATGAAAGAAATCTGAGAAAAATGAACGTTCTTTCAAATTGCAAGTAAGAAGTTTCTTATTTCTGGCAAAAGATTAATTGTTGGAGTTAGTTATTTGACATTTGTATTAGCTTTGGTATTATTAAAGCAAGCCTAGGGCATAGAGCAATGTTTGCAATAACATGTTTCTTGCGGCATTCGTTAAGTTTATGGTTAAACACCTCTAGGATTAATGTTATTGAAGCCAAAGATCATTTATGTACCCTACGCCCTTTAAAGATAGAAGATGTTTGACTTGGGGATAGGGTTAACCAATCGTGTAATTGGAAAATATGGCCATCGTTTTTATGAGTTTTGATTTTATAAATGGTGTCGCAATTAAACATTATTCGTGCAATCATGTACCGTGAACCCGCAATGTTTTCAAAATTATGATAAAGATCCTAATCCATACTTCCATACTTACCATATATATTTTTTTATTTCCATACTTAAATACTTTAATTACTTTAATCCATACTTCCATACTTAATATTATAAATGCGAAAGTAACTCTGTCTGGTACGCTTTTACGGTGAAACGGCTGGACCGATTTTAATGAAATTTAGTAAGAATATAGCTTGAACCCTGGGGAAGGACATAGGCTACTTTTTAATCTACAACTTCGTCTGCATCCGCGATAACCGACATTCACGCGGACGAAGCAAAAACCAGTAAGTACATACTTTTATAAATAAAAAATCGTTACCCTACCTGT
Source organism: Charanyca ferruginea (assembly GCA_947361185.1). Classification (NCBI taxonomy): domain Eukaryota; kingdom Metazoa; phylum Arthropoda; class Insecta; order Lepidoptera; family Noctuidae; genus Charanyca; species Charanyca ferruginea. The sequence continues at coordinate 9,375,524 of OX376074.1, read as the reverse complement.
TTACAAACAAATACCTAAACACACATTCATAAACAACCAGTTTAGGAACAACTATCTGTAGCCATACAAATATTTGCTCAAATATAAATAATCCTAATTAGGTATTTACTCTCCAAATCAGCACTGAAACCAAATCTGTATGCTTCACGAAATACTCATATTATTCTCTCGCCCCAAAGCCAACGCGTTGTTTCATATATAAGCCCTTTGACTCGTTACAGCCATATTGCGTGGAAAATATTAGGGCCCACAATGTTTTGTTATTGTGGCTGCTTGAATATTATACGACTCGTATTTCGAATATGTTGTTAATTTCATGATAATAATTTCATTAATATTTGATGTACATTTATTTGTGAAATCGACATCTGCCTATGTTTACAATTATTCGACATGAATACATGAATACGATAATGTTTTTGATTCTGATACATAAAGATGACTGGTAATATTCGTCGGTTCCACCACAAAATAAAAATAGGCAAAACGCAGTTTCCCGTGCCATTGTATAAAAGAAAAATAATGAGCCATCTAGCTTCGACGGAAAACGCACAAAAGGCTAGTTTAAAACAATTTTATTAAATATTAAATCGAAATTGTTAAATTTTATTCGAGCCAGCCATGTTTTAATAGTCTTTCCCCAAAGTGATTTACTCAGTTTAATTTTAGATGATTACGGCCAGTCGGCTGCGTTGAATGGATAAAGTATCAAAAAATGGGTGTTTCTTAAATATTTTGCTTGTAAGATTTGATTTTAACATGAAGATAATTCCAACGTTCTTTTTACCAGTCAAGGGATGTCATTGAATCATTCATTGCTAAAATATTATGTAGCATATTTTATTTTATTTTATTTTTATTTGGAAAACTTACAGCTAGGTACAAAAATAAGACAGAAATAGTGACAACGATAAGGCCAATTAAAAGTTTTCACAGATAGAAAATACATTAATAGGTACAAGTAGGTAGAAGACAGCTACTTTGTATAAATAAGATCGAAATAATAGGAAAAGTAAGATCATCAGATAAACTATGCTATGTTTTGGAAAAAGAAGCTACACAGAGATTTTTTAATTTTAATGTTGGTAGTATTGAAAATATCGAAATCGACGTCTCGGCAGGCTGCATTGTATGTGTGACACGCTCTTATGAGGTACGAGTTCTGTCTCTAGTTAGAGGAGTGTGCAATAAGCGAGGCATAGGTTGAATGTGAGACGAATAATTAAAAAAAATGTTTTCATTGTTTGAATAAAACCTTCGCTCGTTGCCATAGCAACGCGACTATTTCCGCTCGTTTTCCTTTTTTTAGTGTCTCGTAACATTATTGAAAAAAGAGGCACTTGTGAGCGCTTTTGATAACGTTTGGAATCGACGCAATATCTTTGCGGTGAACAGTGCTCGCAAAGAGCAAATGATATAAATATTGAATTTGTTTGTGACTTTGTGGGGAATATACAGAAAGATATGATAATGTGTATTTTTATCTATACAAATACATACTAAACGAGTTTATTTTTTCCGTATTCAAACGTATGTGATGTTCAATACTTATTCATGTATCATAGATAATCCAAATTGTACTAGTAGGTATTTCCCTTTAGTTTAAGATGCGAAAAAACGCTGATAAAAGGCTTAGACTGTAAAATCTGAAAACTAATATACACTTATTATTTACAGTAGCTAAGTACTTTTAACTTGTAGAAAAAGGGAGAAACACTGCTCTACTCATACAAATGTACTTAAAATATTAACTAGTTACTAACTTCATTAAAACTATGATACTCAACAATTTTATACTCTAAGTACTTCATTTCGGACGTGACTATTTTTTAAATCAGGATTTTTACTAGTGGCAACTCTCGAATTAGTTGTCCCCCCAGACAAAGGGGCTTGAAATACCTACTTCTCTTATTGCTTTAAAGTTATATTATTTGAACTAAGTTGTTGAAAATAGCAATAAGAATAACTTAGTTCTTCGAGTATTGAGAAAACTGAAGAAAACTTTTAGTGAGTGGTATTTTTGAATTTTTTTAAGACAGAAAATAATATTTTAATTAAAGTTGTTTTTTTATAGAATTTTTTCTATTTAGTATTTTCGTCACTTTATTTTTTTTGTCTTTTGAGCTCGTGGCTTCGTAAAAGCCGGACAGATCGATCGGTCAAAGGTTAAGCTACGCTTGGCGCGGTTGGTCTGTGGATGGGGGACCATCCATTTCATACCGAGTTCCCTCCGTGCCTCGGAAAGCACGTAAAACCGTTGGTCCCGGCTGTCATTCGTGGATGACAGTCGTGATGGGTAGTCAGAAGCTAGAAAGTCTGACAACCAGTCTTACCTGGTATAACTGGACTGTGGAGGTTAGGTGTATCATGTTACTCAGAACTGGTGTAGGTCAGACAGGCAGTCGCTCCATGTATAACTCTGGTATTCAGTTGCATCTGGCTAGTTTGTAAGCCGATCTCAATATAGATGGAAAAAGGCTACGCAAATAATAATGATGATGACTATTTTTGTCACTTGAGTGTCGATGATACGGCATAGGTTCATAAGCAGTGGAGGTTTGGCCTTCAATATTTTTGGGCTGACATCATCATCATCATCATCATCATGTCAACCTTTAGACGCCCACTGCTGGGCATAGTTCTCCCCCAAGAGACGTTCAGCCGTAATCGCCATGCTTGGCCGATGCATGTTGGCGATTGCGATCGCTGACATGCGTTGAGTTAAACAATAATATGTATTTAGCTTCTATTTTATTTTGTAATTAATGTACAATATTTACACGAATAATAAAAAAGAAAAACCTATAACTATTGAACTAAAAAACTAATAAAATAAGGTATCAAAAATTCCTCCACATCGCCGTCATCTGGGAATGTGCCCAAGAGACTGGCCGCGTAGCCACGTTGGATAATCACGAGAAGTGCCAACCTACCTTTTGGTCAATTCCTTAGCTTCTTTATACTTATAGGAAATGTGAACAATTTTTCGAAACAATGATAAAATATATCTCAGATAGTTAATTCTAAATTCTGACACTGACAGCCATAAATTATATGACGAGCACGACCATTCACGTCGAAACTTTCCGTACGTGTAAATAAATGAGAGCATGTTGGATAAAGTTTTTGCACTAGTCGCCTTTGTCGAACGTTAATAACTAACAACGGTTCAGCTTGCCTTTTATTTTACGTGCTGCCAGGGTTGGCTGATTCAAAGCAGAGGTTTATTTTTTTAAATGACCAAAAAGAAAGAAAAATACTCTATTGAACATGGTTTTTTGGAGACATAGGAGAGCTTTGACCGGGACTTCGTCTATTCACGGGATAAAGTCGCGGATTAAAAAATTGATCATAATATATTTTCTTGGGGTCACAATCTTAGTCTGTAACAAATTTCATCAAAATCATTTATCAGTTTAGCCATGACAGCGCAACAGACAAACTCCCTTTCGCATTCATAATATTAGTATGGATAATAATTATCAGCTTGTCAAATAGAAGCAATTGCATAATTTTCAAATTTATAAAGCTGTAATTAGATAATATTCTTTTTCACATACTTATCATTCTAATATTAAGGAGAAGTAAAGTTTGTTTTTAAAGGAAGTACTTGTCTAATTACAAAAAATCTTTCACTTATAGTAAGCTCTACTATTGCCTAGTGCCATAGGACGCCATGCCACGCAGACAAAATCGCGGGAAAAAAATGGCCATAAACCAAAAAAAAAATGATCATAGAAATATCTTATCTTAACAAATAATAATTCATTACATTTTCACATAAAAAACATTCACGAACCGCATACCCACATTATATTCCACGTAACATTTGTTGATTCTAGTTAAAATTCCTTCCTAAACTTTAAAAAGAAAACAGATTTTAAAATATAAAATAAAAATAACAGATTTTTTCCAACCCTGTGCCACTACACAAGTTCGAAGGGTTCTGATATTTTATGTAATGGTGGGGGAGCTTCACAGATCCGTTTTTGGTGGAGCACGCCCCGTTTCCATGGAAACCGGGACGCACGCTACCTGCACAGGGATTCGTTAAACAAGATTACGTGTATGTAGACAGGTTTCGGTTTTATTTTTGACTGTGATAAAGATACGTTTTGCGTTTCCTGAAAAATGTTTGTTGAATCATTTTTCTTTGATGGCGTACGTCATCTATCGGAGCATAGCAAAATGTACATAAAAATAAAAAAATTAAAAATAAATACCTACTGTGTAAAGTAGAGTACCTACCATAATTAACACATTGAAATAATAATTAACCAAAAATACAACTATAACACAAGAAGCAGTAAAATTAAATAATCTATACCCTGTTCACAATAAGATTAGACATTTACTAAAACCTTTTTTACAGTCCGTTCAACCGATTTTGACTTCTATTGCGTTGGTAGCATGACAAATGGTAACTGCAGTAAACAGTTGTTATTGTAACCACTTTTTTGCCTCTAATGTGGATGCCATTAGAGGCAAAAAAGTGGTTAAGCCTACGGAATAGAAGTCAAAATCAGTTGAAGGGACTGTAAAAAAGGTTTGTGTTTATGTCTAATCTTATTGTGAACAGGGTATAGTTACCTCAATCTTATATTAATCTATTATCATATCGAAAGTGACGGTTGGTCTTGTTGCGTTGACGCAGCGCCCGTAGGGTTTAGCAGGTTTGAACTCTTACAGCAGGTAACCTAATCTTATGTAATAACGTCAAGTTGTGAAGTCTTTAACAGATTCTCAGAAGTTTCTCACCTACATTAATTACCTATGTTCAATGTTAAAGAACTATCGACATTAATTTTACCAGGAATACTCGATAATGGTTCATGAAAATTGTGAATACATCATTCGTATACAAGCATTAAGTTCGCTGCAAAATAGTATTTACATAAATTACATCAACACATTTAATCAAATTGATTTTGCTGTTACTACCACGGTTATTAATTTGTCAGGGATTAAGGATTTACTAACCAAAAGCCTAATCATTTGTTCCTTTAAAATAACTAAATCCGACCCAAAACCGACTAAAACTAAGATTTTCAAATAAAACCCAATTAGTAGTACACTTGATCCGATCAGGGAATTAAGTCCTTGAAGTAATCAACAACCCTCATTTCAAAACGGATATGCCTTTGTTCAAAGCCGTTTAAAAACGAAATATAAATTAGTAAGTACACTTCGTGGTAAGTACATACCTATTTGGTTTTACATACAGGTACATGTTCAACTTAGCGTTAAAAGAAATGTCAAGAAAATGGACGTGTGCGGAAATTGACATCGCTAACATGTCTTTGGCACTCATAGAAAACCAGCTTGGGTTTCTGACAGGTGCTAAAGGAAAGATAAAATATTACTACGTTTTCGTTACTTTGGTAAATCGCATGAAATTAGGTACCGATTTTAATTCATCACTTCAGCCTCAGATTAACAAACAAAAGGCAGATAGACCGTGCGGAACACTGCGAGTGAAGCCACAAAAGCAAATACAATAACACACACAATATACAATAACGAATACCTACAATCTCGTGATCGTATTCGCTTTTGAATTTTTATTTGTATTAATATTTCTTTTTTTTAACAATGCATCGCTTCGTGCTGTACTGACTCGTGTCAGTATAGCGCGAAGCGAATTGTAGGCATTCGTTTTTGAATTTGTATTTGCTTTTGTCGCTTCACTCTCAGTCTATCTGCCTTTTGTTTCATAATCTGAGACTTCAGCGTACTAGAGGTCCACTGTTGAACATAAGCCTCATTCCATGGCGCACCATTTTTCCCGGTCCTCTGCCTTCCGCATTCAGGTACCTTCTTCAGGTCATCGGTCCATCAGGATAGAGGGCGTTTCACGCTGCACCTACTGATTTTAATTACCTATAATAAAATACCAAAAAGACAAAATAATTCCAGTAATTAAAACTGCCCAAAATGTAGACGCAATCTTATCTCCATGATAGTCAATGTCAAAAACTTGTCAAAAATAAATGAACATTGGGGGCGTATTTGACATATTGAGACTGAGTGAGAGACTTTGAGCTTGAAATTATAATGACAACGTTACCGAAATTGCCTCTCAGGTTGTCTCGCTTCAGGTCTATTAATCTTTGTATTTCAGCAACGCTAAAATTCGTTAGACTTTATATCTAGCAAAATTAACTAGATAAACTTCACCAGTTAATCACTGCAGCTTATGCGCATTTGACAAGTTGTGACATCCATTTTTAGTTCGCTAAGTTAAAATGGCCGGTAAAAAGATAAAAGCCGTGTGATGCCGCGAATAGCACCACCCCATTTCTACCCGTGGGTGTCGTAGAAAGCGACAGAGGGATATTGACCAGAGGATGGGCAGCAGCGTCCTTCTGAGTATCATAACACCTACTGCGATCGCCAACATGCATCCGCCAAGCATGGCGATTATGGCTGAACACCCCCTTGGGGAGACCTGTCTTCAGCAGTGTCCGTGTAAAGGTTGAAATGGTGATGATGATGAAGTTAAAATGGCCAAACTTTTTCCGGTTCAGTAATACGATATTTTTAATTGCTTTCAGCCATCATAATGATCGACAAGATATACGAGTGGGTAGGAACCGGCTGCCAATAATTAATCTTGTTTACTAATCTCAGATTACGCTAAACAAAAGCTTGTTTTAAGTTCTCTTATTCTTGAAAGTGTTGTACAAAAGTTGTTTTCCACATTTTTAAAACAACAGTGTTGTTGTAAATGTGATAGCTACAAACCCTACTCTATTCATACATACATAATGCTTTCAAACCAGTTGCTAGTTTCAAACAAGAAACCTAATATTCCAGTATAGACGATTACACAATGTTTTCCAGCAGATAAAAGGTAGATAAAGTTTTTACTCAAAGGGTATGCTATTTTCATTCCTATTTTAAAAATACAGAAAGGAAACCTACGCGTCACGAATTTTATTGGGTGCGTTCGAAAACTGAAACACGACTGAGTGACGGCCTGTGGCTGCACGTTCCCGATTGCAAGTGAAAAAGAGAGAAAAATAAAAGATGAAAACATTGAATGTAGAATGGTCTGATTGAAAAAAAAATACGGATGGAACATGACGAATGTAATTCTGAAAGGCTTTTGGGTGAGTTGTAGATCGTATTCACGTACGTTACCTAGCAGTTTCACTATTTTATTGAAATGTTCTCGCTAATCGTTAATAAAAAAAATTGTTTTAGATTTTTTTCTAACACCTCACACTAGGAATTTCTTCTGTATCATGGGTACGTTTACAAACATATAAACTCACATACACAAATAGCCAGACCAGGAACAACTACCTGTAGGTCGATTCTGTAAAATTCAAACAACAACTCGCATCTCAAATCGCTATTCACTCTCACTTCGCATAAGGTTTAAAATTACCTTGATATATTTGACACTTTGAATGGGTTCGAGTGCGAAGTGAGCGTCGAAGTGACGGGGAAACTACCTTACAGATTGCCACTTCTTACGTCATCTCATACTTTATCTGTCCAAATCCCCCTGACAATTCAGTTCAACTCGCTGACGCGCTCGCAAGGGTGGCGCTAGTGTAAATTCGAATTATCAAGCGAGTTTTTATTATGCCAATCAAGAAACTCACAGTGGATTCAGATTCGAAGTTTAGAATGAGGTCTTACAGAATCACACCCCTGTAGGCTATACAAATATTGATTCCGTGATTGTCCAGATAATCACTTAGTGCCGTTGTTATTAAATACAATTCTGGATTCTGTTTTAATTAACTATAAATAAATAAATAAATATTCAACTCACAAATAATGTCAAGGTAATAAAACTTGTTCTACTCTAGAGGGTTGAAAACTATATAGGTACTTATTCCCTTTTCCCATCACTATCGGGCTTACCTCGGGAGTCCCCATTTATAGTATGTGTAGGGATTACATGGCGAATAAATATATGTTCGCAATCTTTCGCTACACTCTTTACGTAAGCCTTTAGCCAGCTTAGTGCCAACAGTTTTAATAAAAGAAAACCTTGCTTGCTCTAGCTGCGAAAAATATTAAGTACTTCCAAGCCTTAACTACACTTGGGAGCAAATAAATCGAGCCACTTCCTTTTTCACGCATTATGGTAATTATTTTTGGTATTAAGGAACGCATCGATTCGAAACATATATCGCCTAAAAGGGTATTTAATAACCTTTACAATGAGGGTAGTTAGTTGTCAAAATTTCATTTTTATTAAAGTTTAAAGGGTAGAATAAAATTATCGCATTTAATTTGCTTATGACATTTTTATTGTACTCTGTTAAGAAAAGATTAAATTTGAGGTTTTTGTTAATCATACCCATATTACTTGTTATTGTTGTCTTTATCTGTGTCTGTGTAATCAAAATAACCTGATAAAATGGATACTACACCGACGGAAGCTGCCCAAGTTGTAGCTTACTTGAGGTTGGACACGGACAACGTGAAGTGGCACGCAGACTTCATTTGAGTCGTTCAAAGGTACAGCGGGTATACCGCAGGTATCTGGAGACTGGTGCTTTTGTTCGGCGACCTGGAACTGGCCGACCACGGGCAACAACAGAACGTGACGACCGCTTTATTGCAACCAATTCGTTGCGCGACCGTGGACTTAATGCTGTTCAGCTACAGCAAGCGTTACGTGACGTTCGAGGAGTCGCAATCAGTAGGTGGACAGTGAGACGAAGACTAAAAGAACGAAATTTAACATCACACAAACCAGCAACTGGCCCAAAATTGACTGTAGCTCATCGCCGATCTCGCTTGGAGTTTGCTCGAGAACACATTAATTGGACGTTAGAAGACTGGAGGTCAGTTTTGTTTTCTGACGAGTCAAGAATCTGTCTTTTTAGCAATGACGGGAGAAACCGAGTGTATAGACGTCCTGGTGAAAGATTTGCCCAATGTTGCATTCGAGAAACGGTGAGTTTTGGTGGTGGTTCTTGTATGGTGTGGGGAGGAATTTCTCTAGACGGAAAAACGGAACTTGTCTTCGTCGACCCCGCCAACGATGGCAGTGGTAGACGTGGATTAACAGCTGACCGATACATAACTGACATTCTTGAAAACCACGTAATGCCGTATGCTGGTTTTGTCGGAGAAAATTTCTTGTTTATGCATGACAATGCGAGACCTCATACCGCGCAGATCGTTACGGAATACTTGTCTGCGATCGGGATTCAACAAATGGTATGGCCAGCACGAAGTCCCGATTTGAACCCGATCGAACACCTATGGGACGAGCTAAAACGGAGAGTCCGAGCCAGGGTTCCCGCTGTTTCATCCATTCCCGAGCTTAAAGTCGCTGTGCTTGAAGAGTGGGAGAACATACCACAATATGTCATCGTAACGCTGATCAGATCGATGACTAATAGGCTACAAGAATGTATCAGGGCCCGGGGGGGTAATACCAGTTATTAAGAATATTTTTTTTGCAATAATTTTGTTTTTTATTGTTTTTATGGACTGTTTTAGCCCTACTAAATTTTCTATCAAAATTACCATTTTTCTTGCAGAGCCAATAATTTATCATTCAATAAGGTTATTATTCAATAATTTACCCTCATTGTAAAGGTTATTAACTAAACTTTTAGGCGATATATAGTTCGAATTGATACGTTCCATATTACCAAAAATATTTACCATTTTACGTGAAAAAAGGTAGTGGCTCGATTTATTTGCTCCCAAGTGTATATAAGGCCATAGAATTTGTAAGACAAGCTTTATATTTTGCTAAATATTTCTAACTTAATAGGGACGCGAGAACTGTAATCCTGACAATAAATGAACGTGCTTTATCTAAATGGAATCCTTGGTGACTCGACTAAAAATTGATAAGCATTAAATGGTATCTAAAATGAAAATTGATAATTAATATTTTCGTCAATTTATCGTTCAAAGGATGAATATTACACAAAGGTGTCCGTGTCATTTGTCACCTCTCTCCCCCGCTAAGTCGGCACAGGTCACGTTTCCCCCTAAGGGCGAAACAGTTTGTAAGGACCGTGTGCACTGACACGAAACTACCCCTTTTCCCCTCGAAAAAAATGTAGCAGAACCATGTCCTTTCATTATTTAGTAGCAACATAAATTTAAATATTGGACATCGTTTGGTTATAGGGAATGCATGGGAAATAGAAAATGCAAGGGAAATAGGGAATATCAATGTATAGATAAAAAAGGAGCACATGGACATAAGCAGTTAAAAGAATTAGCATTAAATAAATGGAAATTACCAACAAATTCACGTTCTAAATGATTTGCTGGGTGAATTTAATATACGGTAGGTATTTCAATTGTTTATTTCACAGCATTTTTTGAACTACTCATCCTCTTTCAATTTTACATTTTTTGTTAAAAGCTTGATATTTTTATTACGCAAACGAACTGCCCAAGGCTTTGCATTCGTTAAATTAATCTTTCATGCGTACAAAGCCCTGATATACATAGGAAACTACTCGATGGATTTGGTACGATTTTTACTTTTTTAAGAATGATTTTGAGTGGTGTAAGTTTGTCATAATATAAAAGTTTAAATGGTTTATTTGGGTAGGTATGTGCTTTAGAAATGTTCCAAATAATTGGCTCAATATTTTCCCTTTGTTGCTGCCAATCTCTGAAAGCAGCAAAATTAATTAGCAGCAAAATTAATTAGCAGCAACACAAGTCTTCGACGTCGCGTTAGAAGCATGAAATCCTTTGTTAAAAGCCGGTAAGCTACCAAATTTTCAAGTTGGTAAGACACCGGAGCGCTCCCTGCATATTGTATCGGGTTGGCTGTATGAAATCCCTTTTTCAACGTGAGTTCATGAATACGGCAAGCGCGGCGCCTGAAGGCACTCTTAGCCAGGATCCCTTGCTGTACACCCGGTGTTGTTGACCGTAAAGACTGCTTTAAAATGAATCGTGTTGAGTTACATAAAAGGAAAACATGAGGACTAGTAAGTACCTACTCCTTGTAAAGGGAATGAATGAGCATCTAACTCCTAATTCATCTTTCGTGACATTATAACTTTCCATCTAATAAGCACTTACTTGTTTGTTATCCAGTATTTTATAATTTTTGTTATTTAGAATTTTATTGGTTATTCTTAGCTACTTATCTATAGGTATTCATAAGTAGCTAGTCCATATACATTATCATTTTGAATTAGGGCTACCATCCGTCCCGGATTTCCGTTGATGTGTCAGGGGAATCCCGATTAATTGAAAGATAAGCAATAAATTAAAATAATGCAAATGAAAATGATATTTTTATTTATATTGTAAAAATATTAGTCTCATGGTCGTCTGGGAAAAGAACTCAATGACAAAATGTCGGGATCTTTAAAAGTTTTTGTTTAGGTGATATTTTGAATGATCGCAAGATTTCGTTTAGATTTTGAGAATGAAAATTTAAAAGAGAAAAAATAAAAACGCAGGTATCATTGTGTTGCTCTGATAAGGCATTGGTGCTCGAATTATTTGAAGAAAAAACATACTGAAAAAAGAACCGTTTCAACTCTTGTTTCAAATACCACTTTTGTCTGCTACCTAATAATTTATTTTCCACGAAAAAGGTTACTACGCTAAAAACCCATTCGCAAGCCAAAAATATTTATGGCCTCTCAGGATGGCCCCGTATCTGTCCCGCGGGGGACTGGTGGAAAAAAAGTCTGCGCACCACCGAAGCAAAATAAACTTTAAAATTAATTGAATAACCAAATAAAGCTGAATGTTTCCAGGACGCTTTTCCCCCATTCCGTTTAAAATAGAACGACTATTCTAACGCGCCGTATAACATTTTCACCTTGTTTTATTCGAAATTATCCGCTCAAGTGAATTCGGTCTGGCAATAAATTAATAACTTCGAAACCATAAATATTTTATCACAAAATATATTTTAAATTTCATATTACGATCGTAATGAAATCTTCACGTACGTACTTACATCATTCGTAATTCGAAAGAAGAAATATCATAGCGCATTATTCGGAATTTTGAAATAAAATCCAAATAACATAATATTACTAGCTGACCCGACAGACGTTGTCCTGTCCCGATCTAGGGGGATGAAAAAGGGGTGAAAAAAGGGGATGAAAAATAGATGTTGGCCTATTCTCAGACCTACCCAATATGCACAAAAAATTTCATCAGAATCGGTCAAGCCGTTTCGGAGGAGTACGGGAACGAAAACTGTGACACGAGAATTTTATATATTAGATTAGTACGACACCGCAATGCGGAGATGGCAGTTGTATGAAAATTTTAGCAATCGTCGAGTATAACGATGGCTTTGCCAACATTTTCCCGACAAACCTCGATTTTTCAAGTAGCTTAAAATCATTACTCATGTCGAAAAGTGAGGTAGAATTAAATATTATTACTTTTCCCTCATACTGGAATTAATAGAACTTAATACAAGACAAATGTAACTACAGTCATAAGGTATTTTATTCACCTAACAAGCTACTCACGCTCTAGAGACTATACTGTAAGCGTCTTTTCATAAATTTGATATGCCGACGCGAAAAACTGAAATATGGAAAACGTTATAAATTGTATTGAAATTGAAGGAAATTTTATAATATTAATGTCTTAGCATATTTATTACAACTTTAAAATGAAATACGAGTCTTCACTGAATTATGCGAAATGTTTTTTTTTCATTATAAGAAACGATAGTGAAATGTTTTGTAACATTTATTATATTTTATATTATATTATAAAGAGGTAAAATTTGTTTGTAAGTTTGTATGTAGGGGGAAACTCTCCGAAACTACTCATACGATTTCAAAAATTCTTTCACCAATAGCTACGGTATCCCTGAATTTAGGCTATATATTGCATAATCTAAAAATAGGGATCGTTGAGAAAATTCACACGGACGAAGTCGCAGGCTATCTGGGGGCCAAGTCTGCTATTTTTATAATTTCGTCATTCCAACACAATCCCATTGACATTTTGCTAAAAGTTGGTAATCTGCTAAATTCATAATGGTCGATCATTGGTCGGTCGAATTAAAAGCAATGACTGCACAATGACGTTCTAATGGTAGATCACTAATCAAAGGAACTGTCAAAATTTTAGCAGATTACCGCCTAGTCTAGTCAGTCATTTAGTTGCCATTTTGTACGAGATTACCATTCTATATCATCTCTTTCAATGGCATGTCAGTGGTTGACCATTGGAAAGTCATAATGACGCCATTATATTAGCAGATTACCAAACTTGTCAAAATCAACAATTATGAAATCAATGATAGACCATTCTGACACTTTTGTAATAGCAGACTTGAGGCCCTGGTCTCTTGGTACATAGGTAGCCCCGATGTACCAGGAGACCAAAAAATAAGACGTAAAATTTGTTTGTTTGTTGTAATTAGTTTGTATGTAGGGGTTTTCTCCGAGAAAATTCACGTGGACGAAGTCGCGGGCAAAGTGCTAGTTTCATTATAAGAAACAATATTGAAATATTTTGTAACATTTAAAATATTATTCACCAAACATTTTTAAATCATATCAAATCATTTATTTGCTGGGATATGTATACATAAGGTGTTACAAACAACATAAGTTTTTAATTGCAAATATCTAGTACATACAAATGTCAAATACCTATTATTCATCATTAATCACGAATTATCCATTACAAAATTTAATATCACATTTTTTCCACGTATTTGTCATTGTTTATATTATTATTTATTAAATTCACACTATTGTTGGGTTGGTATACTTCGTGGGTTGGTATTCCGTATTTACTATGCACGAATACACAGTGCCGGGTCACTGGTCACTTCAAGCTCGGGCTATTTCAAAACACATTTCAAACGTAGCTGACTGAACACAGTTCTATTGAACTGTAAATTGACGTCATTAGTTGAATTGTAGAACTACTCAGCTATGTTGAGCGAAAAATATTAAAACTCCTAATTGGGAGTTAAAAAATATAGGAAGACGCCAGCACAACAAGCCATACCAAACTGTCAAATTTTCGCAATTGAATATGAACCTTAAACCTTTGATTATATATAACTAGCTGACCCGACAGACGTTGTCCTGTCCCGATCTACCGAACATTTGGATGGGGGATGAAAAGGGGGGGGAAAAGGGGGATGAAAAATAGATGTTGGCCGATTCTCAGACCTACCCAATATGTACACAAAATTTCATCAGAATCGGTCAAGCCGTTTCGGAGGAGTACGGGAACGAAAACTGTGACATGAGAATTTTATATATTAGATGTCTAGATGGAGCGTCAAGTGCACGCAAACGTGTCAAAAAGTGTCAGCCAACTATTGGCTGACAAGTGCTTATATAATCAAAGCCCAAATGCGTAATAATAAAAATAAATGATTATTAGATGTATAATAATATTAATTTATGTATAATTATGTACATAATTGCTTATATAATCATTATTTACGCACACAGAGACGTAGATGCACAGTGTAAAACGACGCCTGCACGCACACATACTTGAAATTGTTGACTCGTTTTCTTTGTTATGATTGTAGGGCGACGCTCCATCTAGACATTATATAATCAAAGCCTTAAACATATACTATACTAATATTATAAAGCTGAAGAGTTTGTTTGTTTGTTTGGTTGAACGCGCTAATCTCAGGATCTACTGGTTCGAATTGAAAAATTATTTTTGTGTTGGATAGTCCATATATCGATGAAGGCTATAGGCCCGTGCGAAGCCGGGTCGGGTCTCTTGTTTGTAATAGAATTGAAAATCTATCAAAGAAAGACAGATTGTTGTTGCTTAATGTGCTGGCCTCTGTAAATATTTCTCTTTGCAAAATTGATATTTGCGAAACTAACATAACGTTGAAGAGTTTTGTTATGTTTGTAAGCGCTAATCTAAAAGAACTACTGGTCGAATTTGATTAATTATTTTAGAAAGAAAAGAAAGAAAGAAAGAAAAAATGTTTATTTGACACAGACCATGTGCACACAAAAATAATAATAATAAAGTTTTCAATGTATAACAGAAATAAATAAAAAGCATTATTTGTGTGCCCCACGGCTGCGCCAAAACAGGCCCAGTTCAGCATAAATGCCAGACCACTTGTGCCTTTCGCTGGTTTTCAACTGGACCTTTGTGTGTGACGTACGGATGTGAACCAGCTTTGTTATGATATATAGGTGGATAAATAAATAAATAAATAAAACGTGTAGTAAAGAGGGACTGACTATGAGTAATAAGGTTTATTTTACTAATAGGAAGCTACACTAGCCCTAAGTACTTTAAAGGGGATGCGCCAGGGTAGCACACGTATTTAAAATTTTCTTACTTTTTTTGCAATTTGCAGTCCAGTATCAGTTTGTAGGGTAGTAAAAAATTAGTAGGAGTAACAAATATGTATACTTATACAAAATTAATTCATCAACATTACTTTCTGTGATGAGAGCAATGTTGATGATTATAATTATTATAATGGTAGAAACACTGCTGAAAATTACTAAATAGTAAGAAAGATAAGATAAGAATAAATATTAACAATTATGGGCCCTGAGAGAAAGAGTACTTTAATAATTTTACTTATTACTAAATATTTAATTATTGAAGTTATTTCCTATCTATCTGTTGGTTTAGTTGTTACCTATTTATTTATTCTCTTATGTGTGTAGTCTAAATTAACTTAATTATTTACCTACATTGTAGTTGAAAATGAAGACAGAAATGCAAAACTGCATCATTACTTTGTTGAATTTTGCCTATGGATGTTACTTTCCAACAAAATCATTTTTGCAGTTTTGAATCCGTAAAGTTCAATTTTCCTGATAAAGAGTTAGAAAAACAAAAGTCAATTTAAAAGCGGTCACGTCGAGCCGTAGTGGTGCTTTCATAAATATATCTCTCTGGCCTCTGCACTTTGAATTGAAATTGGGTTATTATTATAATTACTTTTGCAAATTAACTTAATTTGTTCATTTACGTTTATTGCTTTGATGAACTATGCTATCTTTAGCTGTGTCATTAGACTGGACTACAAAGGAAATAAATGGTTTTGTGTTGTTACTGAATATTTAATTCAACGACTGTCGGGCGACAAGGACACAAACCTCCGCTAGTTATGCACCTATATGGTACATTTGACATTCGAGATGTTGTCAGCATTTATGTCATAAAAACTTTCTGATCCAAAATTTTGGAGATTAAAACATTGTTTTTTTTAAATCTCTGGATGGCAAACAAGCTATAGACTATAGACAATTACAATACCAGTGGCCTTATAGATACGATGCTATCTCAGAACCAAAGTCAAAAAGTCTCGACGGCTGACGGTTGAAAAATCGTCACTTATAATAATTTCTTCTCTAACATATTCTTCTCTTTCTTCCTCAGATATTCGACAACCACTACCATTTTCACCACCATGCAATCGTGAAGCGGTCGATAACGCCAGCACACGACCACCATGGCAAGCTAGAGGGAGACAACCGAGTGAGATGGGCGAAGCAACAGCGAGCACTCTCCAGGAAGAAGAGAGACTTTCAAACTATAGAAAATTCATATCATTCTACAGGTACGATGGATGAATTTTAATGTTTTACTTTACAACATCTTTGGACGAGGTTATCATAATACTTGCACTATAGGTACAAAAAACCATCATCATCATCATCATTTCAGCCGAAAGACGTCCACTGCTGGACATAAGCCTCCCTCAAGTGTCGCCACATTGACCGGTCCCGTGCGACTCGCATCCAGCGGATCCCCGCAACCTTTACCAGGGCGTCGGCGTCGGTCCTCCTAGTGGGAGGCCTTCCAACGCAACGTCTTCCGGTTCGCGGAACCGGAACAAAAACCATACTAAATGGTTTTCGTTTTTGTTTTTAAGGTTTCGTACTCAATGGGTAAAAACGGGACCCTATTACTAAGACTCCACTGTCCGCCTGGCTGTCTGTCACCAGGCTGTATCTCGTGAACCGTAATAGCTAGACAGTTGACATTTTCACTGATGATGTATTTCTGTTGCTGCTATAACAACAAATACTAAAAAACAGAATAAATTAAATGTTTAAGGCACAACTGTACAACAAACTAAACAGGTTAAGGCCAGTGCAAAAAACTAAATGTTACGAAACCCTTTGTGCGCGAGTCCGACTCGCACTTGGCCAGTTTAATATTTTACTGCTTATTGTTTCTAAACATATTAATAAAGTCTTACATAATTCTAAATTGTTCAAATATTTTTTTATTAATACGAAATGTATTTAGCTGCTAGAGGGTGAAGACCTTGTGACCTGAAACACATTCTCTTAAAATCTAGCTTAGGCACCAGTCTCCCACAGAAAACTAAACCATGTCATGTGTCTATTGCAATTGTAACAATGTCTGCAATGCTTACATTGTGGTGAGAAAATAAAAAAATATTATTTCCATTTATTACTTCTTCATAGGTACATATTAATTCTATAAAAATAAAAACATAAAACAAAAATATAGTAGCCCACCGGTATCGGGAACAGGGTCCAAGCTACTGCCCAAGTAACACAGACATGCTGAATAAAGTTTGAGTAGTAGCCATCCGCAAAACTATAAGCTGAAACTATTGTCTGGATAATGTCTGAGTAAACGTCTATTCAGCAGTTATTCAAGCAATTTGGGCACATTTTAAATGCTTTAGTCTGTATAACAGCGATGTAAAGTCTTGGTAATAGCTTAGTAATGTCCCACTAAGCTTAGTAACCTCTGAAAAAAGTTGAACTCTCGTTTATACAGCTGCTATTTTATATTTATTTAGACAAATGCAAATGTTATTAAGTATTATAACCATGATACACGTTAAATAGTACTGCACAGGTAGTTTTATCGTGAATAGTATATGATTATCTGAAATTTTTTAACGCGTCGCTTACTGTATCAAGTTTAGTGATAGTAAATACGACAAAAATTATGATTTTTGGAAGAGACAAAAATTCTTAGGATAAAATAGCTAATGCATAACTTTCAAAAGTTATTAAATTAATTATAAATTGTATTTTTACCTGTGATTAATTACTAAAATGAGGCATTTGAAATACATAATGATTTAACTGTTTACTTAAAAAATAAGTTTTAATGGCGATTCGTTATATGTTTAATAAAAGCTATCAATGCAGCTATTTTACAGCATAACTCTGAATAAAAAGTCACGCCTTTCTAATTATTAAGCTTTTATTTGAGTAATAGTGATCTGGTAGTACAAAAATCTGAACATCATTTGAATAAGTTACTAGATATGTTGATTTTACAGCTAATTAGGATTCAAAATAAAATGTGATCGATGGAATTTCTCTGGAAAATGAATACTTAACCTATTTAGAAATTACTCATATAATAACAAATCTGCGGTACAACAATACGCAACGGCAGTAAAACAATGTTGCAAACATCCCTAATTCAATGACTACCCAGAAAAACTCTGTATAACTTGTTTGAAAGTGGTACTTTTACTAGTAATTGCGAATTAAGAATACATCATTTAGCTTCTGTCTGTGTTAGTTAGCTATAAACTATAACTTTATTTCCATTATACCGAAGTAAGCTTTATAAAGAACCCAGAAAACACTTTTATACAGTAGCTGAATAATTGATAAAATGTGGAGCCTTATGTGACTTGAAGACAAACTAAAAGCAGTTATTTAAAATTAAGCTTTTTAATAGCAACTAACTACACCATTATTCAAAGGACAGCTGCTTAGGACACTATTTTACAGCGTAAAATGTTTTCATTCGCAATCAACTGAGTAAAGTTTGTATATTAGTATTAGAAAACCACTTTTATTCAGTTACTTATACTATAATACAGAAAAATGCTGTCTCGGGCACTCTTTTTCAAATTTAAGTCATCTGTAATGCTTTAGGCTTAATAATGTATTATATGCGGTACAAAAGTTATTACTAAGCTTAAAGAAATAGTCAACTCAATACAACTTTTACTAAGCTTAAAGAGTTAAAAAGGCCGAAAGAGAATATTATTCAGAATTTGCTCTATCAATACCCACTTACTCACACGTTATGTAGCTTATAACTGTAAGCATTTGCGAATTGCTATTACTCAAACTTTATTCAGGGCTCCAGAGAGAAACCTCCTAACAATGCGGGCCTTGTCCAGAAGTACTGCCTTCTGAAACAAGCCCTTGTTCCAACCGCCTAACGAGAGTCTCCTTACATGTTGGTCGAGGCTTTTGGCAATTAAGACATTGGCTTTAAAAACTATCGGCACAATGAGCGCTGAGTGCACATCCCACATGTCAACAATCTCGCAGGAGTCGCGGGCCAAGTCAAGATAGGATTTATTATTATCATTATTACTAGTCAATTATCTCAGAGTCCACGTATACCTGATACCTGAACAACGGCCCAGCAATGAAACTAGTCGGACCGCTCACCTTTTTAATATCTAATTTTCAAACCATTTTTTTCTCAGCGACATATTCCTTTAACTATCCTCAACTTTTCAGCCATGTACGACGACGTCCGTCGGTCTGGCTTTCTTAGGGCGCAATTACACTTGGTCGTTAGCTCGTATTCGGATGCTCGAAAGACTTTACTCGAATTCGGGCACCCGATGCATTCATTACACTCTGGTCATCGCACTGGACTAAAAGCAGAAGTAGATTGTACGAAGACGGGCGTACTCGACCCCGGTCATTTATACTTAGTAGTTTGTTCGAATTATGTAGGCAATCGAATTTGGGCAAATGACAAAATGTAATTGCGCCCTTATGCTCGTTTGTCATAATATGTACAGCTGTATATCTATTCTGTTACAATCTCCCTCGGTGAACACCTGGGTGAAGTGAGCTGTCATCCTACCCGATGCTAGAGATTGACAAAGCAGTCGAACGGATGACAGTTCACTTCACCTAGGTGTTCACCGAGGGAGATTGTAACAGAATAGACATAACGGTGGGTTGCCCTACGAATATGTCTCCCGTGGAAAATCGACGAACATCCGATCATCCGTGTTCTTAATAAAGAACAAATCTTTTTGCTGCTGCAAGATCAATTTTTTTTGTTTGAAATCATGTCTACTATTATTGACGGACCTATAAGTATTTAAGTCAATCTGTTCAGTTAACAGATTGACTTATATCTAAAAACAATAGAGAGAGCTCCTAATGAGTACTATAAATAAGAATGAATATGATATTAGGCCATATATAAATATTTTAGCGCAACCTACACCTGAGACCACAAACGTCCTCTAATTTGTTTATGAATTGCACGTAGAGTTAAAATAGGTTAAGCTATGATGAGGCTGGCATGCCACAGTGGCTAAAATCCTCATATAAAATTAAAGAATAAAAAAATAAAATGTCATTAATGACATTTTATTTTTTTACCTTTAGTAAAACATACCAGTTTAATAGCTACTTCCATAATTTTGACACCAATAAATGGCACCAACATACCGTTTTTGCTGACACACTGTCCCAGATCTCCAAAAGAAGGTACCTCTCTCCAACCAAGCATGAGAAATGTCGTGACTTTTATTTTTTCTTGTTTTAGCTGAAACGACGTCAGCGGATGCGCCAGCGCCGTCAGCCGCGTCGAAGCGCGACACTAATTCAAAACGAGAGCTCCAACCGTCACGGGTGAAGGGACGGCCAAGAGCTGCAGACTCCAAGTTCCAACTTAACGATCCGAAGTGGCCCCACATGTGGTATTTAGTAAGTATTGTAAAGAATTTTGGCCTTGTAAGGTTCATAGACCTTATATTGTTTGAGTAGAATTATGAAAACAAAAGATGGATGAATTATATGAAGAATTATGTGAAGGAAAAGGCCGCCACTGCACTGGCTCCGGTGCATTATCAGTAGGGCATGTCGATTGGCGAAATCGAAGAAGAAAAGTTTTTTCAGAAAAAAGGAAACCGCCTTCAAAAACTAAAAAGTTATAAATAACTTTAGCACAGAACACACATTACTTTACTTTCGGAAGTCGGTGGCTTTGTATTTGTGGTTTTGTATTGCCACCGGTTGGCCACGGTTTTCTTTTTTTTGAAAAAAACTTCTTATTTTTAGTTTTTTAGTATTGCCTTAACATCCAAATCCATTAAGAAACGGCGACACACTTAAAAGAGATTGTAAGCTCTCCAAAGATTGAAGAAACTAAAACGTCATCTAAGTATTTTTTTGGGATTTTGTTGATATTTTAAAAAGGGCTGAATCAATTTTGGTAAAATTTATATGGGACCATTTCGGAATAAACCCCTTTCGAAGAAAAAAGAATTATGCGAATCCGTCTATATATGACAGAGTTATGCCCGAACATACATAAAAAAAAAAATAGAAACATCCGAATTGATAACCTCCTCCTTTTTGAAGTCTTTTTGTGTCGCTAAAACCAAGTAGGTACCTAATAAGAGACAAGGGCAGAAATATAATGATGATATAATGTCGAAGTATGTAAGAAACATCATTTCGTACGTGATGCAGATGTAACACTGAACTTCACTACCAAGCCTAGGATAATATAGAGTAGGTTTCAGCTGTATATTGGTAACTGCAGGCATAGTCGTATGAGAACCAATGATTGCCTTAGATTTAAATTACATTACTACACTGACAGTATAATTATATCGGTGCAGCGTTGATCAAATCGATGTGCAAGAGCTCTAGAGGTCTAACACAGCCTTTATATTATTACTATATTCACAGTTGTAAAAGCCAAGCACTTTAGTCTGAGTGCTCGGACTAAAGAGTGACTTTGAGGAGTGCCAATACGATTAGTATGGGGATTGAGTTCTGTTCCTTTAGCAAGCCAGCTACCTACATAAAAAGAAATAAACTGAAAAACTCTAAGGATCATTTTTCACAGTTGAAAACGTTTACAAACGTTTAGAGGCACTAGTTAAAAGTTTAAGTTAATAAATAAATAAGTAAAATTGTTATATCAGTAACTAAAAACTACTTTGCGGTTAACTATTCCAAAAATTTAAAATATTTCTATTTTAGATCAGGCCACCAAAGAGATCGTTGTAGGGTTTGATAAGTTTTTGCGTCCGTCATTTTCATTTTGACACTGTCTTTCATCTTTTTTGTTGGTTGCAAGAACGTTTCGTATTTTATTGCCCTGTTTAATATATTGGATAAAAAAGAAATATCTCGTTTTTATTATTTTATGATAAACACTTTGATTATCTATTGTCTAGATGGAGCGTCGCCCTACAATCATAACAAAGAAAACGAGTCAACAATTTCAAGTATGTGTGCGTGCAGGCGTCGTTTTACACTGTGCATCTACGTCTCTGTGTGCGTAAATAATGATTATATAAGCAATTATGTATATAATTATACATAAATTAATATTATTATACACATATTAATCATTTATTATTATTATTACGCATTTGGGCTTTGATTATTTAAGCACTTGTCAGCCAATAGTTGGCTGACACTTTTTGACACGTTTGCGTGCACTTGACGCTCCATCTAGACATTATATATAATCAAAGGATAAACAAAACAAAAAAAAATTGTATAGAAAGTATAAAAGTTGTGTAAGAAATTATTTATAGGAAATAACCAAATTGGTATCGACTTTAATATGATTGAAAGGAAGGTGTCATTCAATTAGGAACCTGAATGTTGCTAGTATATTACCGAAGGTTGTCAAGTTACACTGAAAGCACTCGATTCGCGTCGTTTTTGTTTTTCTTTAGCGATTCAATCGAACCCAGAGAGAAGTTTAATTTTCTTAGGGTGAAGTTTATAACACTCTTCTTAAATATTGACGAAATGGAAGCCAAAAATTGGAGTTTTATTTAGCTATAGCGGGAAATTTGCCTAATTCTTACATAACATCGCTTTAACTACCGTAATGAGGGTTGAAATGTTTTTAATTTCATATCTTTCTGAAATATTTCTTGTTTATGAAGTCTCGAGTGAATTAATTCGCGTAGGATGTTTTATCTAAACGTTGCTTTACTTTAAATTACAGATGATGTATCATTTTAATACGATATTTCAAACTAGACAGACATTTTTCAACTCCAATTTGTATAAACTTGTCAATACATATATTTATATGCCGCACACAAAGATATATATACTCGCCAATCAATCTACAAAAGTAATTCCAATTTTGAATTTGTTGTTAGCCTTTGTTCACTTTTATTATTCCAGCGATCTGAAATAGTTGATATAAAAACCAATTCTGTAGGTAGGTATATATCTATAAATATCAGTGAAACGATCTGTCAATACAAATTTCCAGTGGCCACTGCCGTGTTACGGCTGATATTTCATTTTCATTTGGTTTCGCCACCGTTGCAAATATATTTCTACAAATTCGTTTTAGTAACAATTTTGTAAATTAAAAAATCTTCGCTGATGGCGACTGAGTAATTGGTTTTACTCGTACATTTCATTTATGTGGTACATATTTTCATGATTTTACGACCACCGAAGATTAAGTGGGTCATTGGTTTTATTTTATGACTACTTGTTTGTGGATGTTTTGGCAACCTATTCAATAAATCAAGCGCTAAATGATAATGGGAGTGTGTGTTTAATAAATATTTATATTGCCAACTGGAAACATAATTTCTTCTACTGAAACATCTGTATTAATCTTGTTTTTGTGTGTTATTTAGAACCGAGGAGGTGGTTTAGACATGAACGTGATACCAGCATGGCGGGAAGGTATCACAGGCCGTGGTGTAGTGGTGACCATTCTCGATGACGGCCTGGAAACCGATCACCCCGACTTAGTTGCTAATTATGTAAGTACAGCTAATTATGTAAATACAGCTAATTATGTACGTATGACATTTTCCGTTGTTCTTTGCATGCTTTAAGAGCGCGTATTCGATTCGTGACGAAAACTTCATGTTTTTGCGTTTTGCCCAGAGCAATATCGTAATTATGTGAGCAGATTATTTCAAGACAATTTACAGTTTTAGAAAGATTAAGTCTTGATTTAGACAGCTACAGAGTAAAATTATAATTTTCAATTATGGTTTTTTAAAGCGAAGACAATTCTTTCATATCGTTCTGCGAAAATAGACGTCAGAGTTAACTTTCAGGACGAATACAACCATTACAATATGCCAAAATATTTTGTTTTATGCGTTTTTCCAACAGTATACAGTCATAAAGACAGCTACAGAGCAAAAATTACGAAAATATTACTATTACGTATTAAAAAACAATGTTGAAAAAGTAGAAAATCGGTTCACTTTGACAATTTTTTTTCACCAGTATTTGAATAAAAACATAACTGATATATTTGTTTTATGAAAGTAAATGTTATGCCTAATATACAGAATATTTTTCAGTCCGTTATACGAGCTCATTTATTTTAGACAATTATTTTAAGAAGCCCTGTAAAACATCGCGCGCTGTCGTTTGCCGATCAATTTCAATGATTCGTGCTTATTTCGTGCATATTTTTTTTTCTGATGCACACAAACAGACCATTGTATTGTACTAGTGTGTGTCAATGCTGCTACGCCATTCTAGCAATCGTTTAGATTTTGAGTTGCGCTAAATCGAATACGCGCCCTTAATCTAAACATAAACATGTTGGAAGTCGATTGGTTTACCTCGTAAAACGATATGTTCCAGATTACATCTGCAACGACATTTCAAATGAATTTCTTTGAAATTGTCTCATTGTATGTTTTATGACGTCGGTACGTTGCTCCCTTTGTACTCAATCTTCATTGGAAAATAAGAGGCGCAGTTTCCACGTATGTTAGGAGGAAGTGTTTGAAAAACACCGATGAAATCAGAACCGGCAACGAGTAATACGCGGGGGATCCGCGCTTTGGCGATAAAAGGGCGTAGAGTGACATCTGTGTTCCGAACAAAAGCTTTGGAGTTTCAAATTACACGATTCATCTCGCCCATGCGGCTTTAATTCCACTGTTGGCGTTCGGAAAAAAATGGGTAATTGGGTCGCGAGTATACCGAGGCAGATTTATGTACGACGAGAGTAAGGGCCTCGCCTTAGAGAGCAACCAGACTGCGGTCGATCTACGTCATTATGGCATATTTTGAGTCATACGATATTGATTGCTTATGAGCTTATGCCCGCGAATTCGTCTGCGCGGAAGTTGGAAAAAGAAATACCGCATAATTATACACGATGAACGGGACATGGTGAAGGTCTGTTATTCTAAACTGACTTCATGGTCAAACTTTGCGTCACGATGTTATTTTTTCACCATGTATAGCTGTGCTGGTGCCGTGTCGTGAATAGTCAGGGAGATATTTGAATATAATTTTTAACCTCTTCGATTTTATTATAGTAGGTGTTGGTAATAGGTACATTTTGAGCACTGTCGACGTCGACCGCCCGCGGTCTGGTTACACCCTTATGCCAAAACATCGTTCATTGTTTTCATATATAATTACGAATCAAACCAGAGACTGCTTAAGATGTAAGCGGTTCATAGATGTAAAACGGCGTGCAAATTGTTGCATGAAAGTTACGAGATTACGTAAATGTTACTGGAGCGTAATCTGGGACTTCAACTTATTCGTTGGGGCAATTAATATAAACTTCTTCAAATACGAGTATTATATAAAAGGCTTTATTTGGGGAAAGCTTTTTAATTAACAATAGGTATGTTCGATAAAGTAATGGTCTAAAATTATTCATCATTATCATCATCAGCTGAAAGACGTCCACTGTTGAACAAAGGTCTCCCCCAAATAGGGGTTTGCCAAAATCCCCACACTTGGCAGGTCTTAGGGATCGCAGTAAAGTTGTTGAGTACACGGAAGACGCTAAAATGATTATTATTAATAATACCAATATATTTCCACCAGGATCCCATGGCGTCATACGACGTGAACTCTCACGACTCGGACCCTCAGCCTCGGTACGACATGATCGACTCGAACCGCCACGGCACAAGATGTGCTGGCGAAGTGGCTGCTACTGCTAACAACTCCCTGTGTGCTGTGGGTGTGGCATATGGGGCTAGTGTTGGAGGTAAGAACCGTTATATGGCCATGTCAAAGTCAAAGTTTTTTTTTTTTTTATCTATTAATAGGCATACGTTTGACCACTATCTCGCCTGATGGGAAGCGATGATGCGGTCTAAGATGGAGCACGCTTGCCTAGAAGTAACCTATTCACTCTTGACTTAAAGGCTCCCAGGTTGTAGCTATCAGGAAACACAGACTCAGGCAGGGAATTCCACTCCTTAGCAGTACGCACAATGAATGTATTCCCAAAACGTTTCGTGCGTGTGGTTGGATGTCCACCATGTACCGGTCTAGGAGCTGTGGGTGAGTTAGTCAGAAAGTTGAAGCTACACACACAAGACAGTACAAAGGCAATTTAGTGCAAAATGAAGTACAATTAACACACAGTACAAGTTTTAAATTATAAAATAAGTAGGTATGTTTAGGTTAAGGTATTTTTATCCGTGGGCTTGTGTGTGTACATGCAATAATTAAATTATTTTTATTAAAACGTAGGTAGGTCTCTATGAAAAAGAACGCGAAAGAAACTCCATGGAAACTCATGGCTTACTAGGAAACTCATCCTGAACGTTTTTTATGTAAAAGAATAGAAGACCTATCTTGTAGCCGTTAACAACGATAACTAAGTAACTTTGAGCATGAAGAAGTCATAAATTACAGTTACTAATAAGGAACACTAAAGATTTAAATATTATTCGCATACATTCTGAATTGTGTCAAACAATATCTTTCTAAATTTTCCAATAGACAGTGCAAATAGATCCAAATTAGAGAAAAACTTATTAAAATTATTTGTGAGGCGACGTAGAGGTGCCCGCAAGCCTGCATTCGTGCGACTAGGAGTGACGGCGAAAACAGGTCGTGTGCGCACCCCACGTCCCTGAATAGTTCTAGGAACAACAAAGCTAAGTTAAAGTTAAGTTTTAATATTTAAACTTGTTTTTGTAAAAAACATTGAACTTTGTCCTTCAATATTGCGCAACCTGGGTCAGAACCAACCAAAAAAAACTTTTTTCCAAAAAGGACAAACTTCAAAAATTTTAAAACCGGTCAAGTGCGTGTCGGGCCACGCGCAGTGTTAGGGTTCCGTAATTGCTTGACACAAATGTAATGCCGAAGGTAACCAAAACGTCATCTATGTATATTTAATAATAATAATATGTAGGGACATTTCACACATGGCCACCTGACCCCAAACTAGGAAACAGGGTCACCTAGTTTGGGGTCAGATGGCCATGTGTGATGTGATGTGATGTGATGACTATGGGTGTCAGATAGCTGATATACATACACAAATACATTTTAAATACATACATATGTAGATAAACAACACCCAGACACAAGGCAAATACAAGTGCTCATCACATAAATATTTACCCTGGGCGAGAACACAGGGACCCCGATCGACCCCCATTTTTTACTTTTGGTTGATTTTTCCAAAAAGTGTTGAGTCAATTCCGATAATATTTATATGGAAGCACTACTGAGGTATACCCTAAACATTAAAAAAATATTTTTCAAAATCGATCTACAATTTCCATTTTCGGACAAATCGCGTAATAAACACAAAAAAAAAACTCTTTTTTGAAGTCATTTAAAAATGATCGTAATAATGGAAAACTACGATGAAACTACGATCCTAAATGGAAATAAAGTAATTTTTGGCTTCTTGAAGTGTCTTTACACCCTTTATTTATTTACCACATATAATGGCAAGAAGGCAACCAGAGCTGTAACGTCAGATGCTGATAGCGATAGCGCCATTACTGGCATCTGGCGGATTATGGGAGCCCAGCACGAGTTCGCGGAGTAAACGAAACGTGAATTCGATGGATTTTTGAATATCGAAATAGGGATGTACTGGTGCTGATTTTGTTATGAACGAACTACTTATTTAAAGCTATTTTTATCATTTTCTATAGTTTCCTATCGAATTAAACCAAGAAAGGGGCCGAAATGAATAAGGGCTGTAAATTTTAGTTGATCCAAAACTTCCATACAAATTATAGTTGATATGTCAGAATGTATTGATAAAAACACGGCGAAGTTCAAGGTGAAACCACGAAGTTTGTGGGTGAAACAAATTTTTAACCGACTTCAAAAAGGAGGAGGTTATCAATTCGAATGTTTATATTTTTTTTTATGTATGTTCGGGCATAACTCTGTCATATACAGACGGATTTGAAAAAATCTTTTTTTTGTTCGAAAGGGGTATATTCCGAAATGGTTACATATAAATTTTACCAAAATTGATACAGCCCTTTTTGAGAAAATCAACAAATTCCCAAATAAATTACTTAGACGACGTTTTAGTTTCTTCAATCTTTGGAGGACTTACAATCTCTTTTAAGTGTGTCGCCGTTTCTTAATGGATTTGGATGTTAAGGCAACACTAAAAAGCGAAAAATAAAAAGATTTTTCAAAAAAAAGAAAACCGCCTTCAAAAACTAAAAAATGATAAATAACTTTAGCACAGAACACACATTACTTTACTTTCGGAAGTCGGTGGCAATACATAACAACAAACACAAAGCCTCATCGTCCTTTTCTTCACCTGTATGACAGTGGTGCCAATTCTGTTGTATACTAGCTTCACTAATTTTAAGCTATTTATATCTCTTTCTATCCAATATAACAAGAAAGTGACCGATATTAATAAGAGCTGTCAATTTAAACTGATCTAAAATGTTCATACAAGTATAGTTGTCATTTCAGAACGTATTGAAGTTCAAGGAAAACCCTGATTTGACATCTCTAACTTAGTTGTTGTCTGTCGCCGTTCTTTTCATCACCTGCCTGGTAGTAAGAGATGCTAGTTCTCTAATTTTAGTTTAGTTTGTGAACAAGGGAATCTGCACCAGTAAGAGATGTAGGTATATTCTCAACTTTTTGATTGGTGAACAAGGGAATCGACACCGATATGTAATATTTGTTTGATTTGAAGATTTTTTAAATGACAATGGATGATACGTATTATACTTCCTCATCTCTACATAATTATAAATTAAAGTTGAGTTTGTGTTCGTCCGGTCTAATCTCCAGAATTGCTGGCCTTTGATTTGATTTTTATGTATATATATATATTTTTTTGAATTTTTTGGTTGATTTTGTTATTTTTTGTACGTTATCTCTGAGTGCTAATAAACATTATAATTAAAAAAAATAGCAATCGCGGAGAAAGATTACTGTCGAATAAAATTAAATATTTCCAATACTAAATCATATTTCCAACTCGAATATCAACTTGAATTGAACGTTAGCGCTCTCATGCTTGGCCTACTGGTGTATAATTTCGTCTGGGTCGATTATTTAGAAGTAGGCAAGTAGTTTATTTTAAAAAATATCCTAGTGTTGGAAAACAGAAACGGAACACGGATTTTTAGATAAGTACTTACAAAGGAATTACTTTTTTTTTTATCGGCTTAAAAAATCAGAAAAAGGTTCTTATTCGATTTTTTTTTTTCACCATGATTATTTTCTAATTACACATTTCTAAACATGATTATTTTTGATAGCCATAATTATTCACTCTGTGGTACAGTAATCTTGTTTCCATTTTCAAAAATTAATAACTGCAGTAAGTAGGTGCCATATCAGTCTCTTCATGGAGCATCTAATGGATGCTTGAAGTGTGACGAACACGGTCCATTGTTCGCAAGAGTGCACAAGTGCTCTAAGAACTCGCGCATTAGGTACTCAGCTGATGTGATGTGCTTTTAAAGTGCGATGTCAAGAGTTGTCTTAGGTCTCATTACGTTCTAACAGAAAATTCTAGGGTGCAAATGTAGATAGAGTACCTTCTTACGTGGCTATTGTATTGAGATAATGAGCCGTACTTTTACGCAAAATAATGTACAGATAAAGCCGAGAAATGAATGCAGTGACGTGTTATTAGTGAGGCTTATGTTAGTAGATCTGCTGATAGTGATGAAAAAGACATTATGAAACTACAGTAGGTACTATTTTTTCCGCGAAAAAATCTAACTGTACCTAAATATCTAAATGTGGGATTCCCTATTTAAATGTAATTCTTACAATCTACAATATCAATTACCTACGTGACATTCACAGACTTATTACTGAAAAACGAATATATTTGTATACCAATTTCATTGTTAGGACGTAGAGCTCGACTAAAATGTATACATAAGACCTTTATTGTAATACTTGTGTTCACACATACACATTGACTGATTAATTAAATTATTATTATACACGGTTGGCGCAGTGGCTGAGTGATCGACTGCTGCGCAGCGTGTTGCGGGTTCGATTCCCCGCCCAGGGTAAATATTTGTGTGATGAGCACTTGTGTTTGCCTTGTGTCTGGGTGTTGTTTATCTATATATGTATGTATTTAAAAAATATATTTGTGTACTTATATCAGCTGTCTGACACCCATAGTACAGGGTCTCCCTAGTTTGGGGTCAGATGGCCGTGTGTGAAATGTCCCCACATAATGTAATGTATGTATGTATGTATGTTTTTCACCTAAAATTACTAGGTTGGATAAAAAATATTGTGATATCTAATCCCAACCTTTGCAGCCAGAGCCATACCAATTTTATGTCAGGCCAAAATAGTGGCTCCATAAAAAACATCCCTAGGTTACCATCAATAGATATTCTCAAAGGTTAGTGTCATTCAGAAAACGTGACATCATCGATAACCTCCCTTAGGATTACAGGATACAAGAAGATAGATCAAGTTCGATGTTTTATAGGACAATTTATGTATGCGTAATAAAGAATAGTTCAGCATGATTTAATATATTCGATACGCAAAAAAATATTAAGTAACATAGATGAACTAGAATCTACTTATCAGATTTTTGGTGTAGTCAAACATTTATTTATTTGCACGATAAAGTTTATATGACTGCGGTCAAGCGACCGTGATATTCTTACAAATAGGTACCTATTTCACGTCAAATAGCTTTTATTTATGTCAATGACACACACAGTCCACTAGAACCTTTGAAATACCTTTTTGTACTTCTATAAATAGCATTAGAAACGAGTATACTTCAAATAGAACCGAGATTGGGTGTATCAATCGCCGTGAAAAGGTGATAACGCTATTTTACGCGTACCTAGTCTGTTCTTTTCAGTAGTAAATAAGTTTATGATTGTGTATGTAAACACCCTATTTTAAAGAATATTAATAGCAAAATAATTCCAATTAAATAGAAGTTAAATACATACAATCTTCACACACCACTTTAACATACTCACACACCCACTTGCAACTCTTACTCAGTCTCATACACACTCACCCACACTGTACACTTAGCAATGTTTAGGGTTCTAGCAGTCTGTTTCTGCTGTGTGTATTTAATAGCTATTAAATTGTAAATCCATAGTCGGCTGTAAGACCAGTATTTATTTTAATTTTAAAATGAATTGTCAAAGAGCTGTGTATTACGTGAATAATAAATAAATAGATAAATCGTATTTTCTTTACATTTAATTTGTATAAATGTGGGTGTTACTCAGGGGCGTGCACAGAGTTTTTAGACAGGGTAGGCAGAAAAAAATAGGTATGCAGGGTCGACAGATATAGTTAAAGTTTACTTAGAAACCGATGGATGTTTTTGAATAAAATAAAATTAATAGAGAATAAACATTTTAATAATTTAATTAAATTTCATTCGAAAACATCCATTGGTTTCTAAGTAAACCTCCGATGACCTGCATACCTATCTCTTTTGATGACTGTACCTACGTGATTTGCCACCTCAAATAACCAAACCTAGTGACTGAATTTATAGACATCAATTTGTTTTTTTGCTGCCGTAGAAAAAATATGAATAGGTCTGTATCGATATAATGCCTCGTTTCAGGCGATTATAATATATTATTTGAAAATAGTAGGAAAGGTAAACAGAACACTACCCACACCTACTCAAGCGCCAGGCCCGCGTCACAGAGTTGATAGGTACCTACCGCCTACCTATATACATTATAATAAGACCTATAACGTTTCGGCATTTCCCGCTTCTTTCCCGCCCTCTAGCAAGAGTAGGTAAAGAAAAAACTTAGAAAAAAGAGCAGAAATACAGATCAAACCATCATACGAACAGATGTTTTCTATTTTTTTAAATCGATTTTACGATAGGAACTCAAAACAGGGTTAAAAATAATATTCGTACCTAGAAGAAAAACGTTTTGCAATCTACTAAACAAGGAACAATTAGGTACTTACCTAATGAGTAATGTGTTTTTTTGACCAATAAAATAATTTCAAGTACACAACTTACTAGAATTAGGTATTACAAGTACCCTTTTCCCTTTCATGTGATGATGAGGTGATTATCTATCATACCTATATTGAGTACCGAAACCTAAACAAAATGGTAGGCATTTTATTCGGGTTCGGTCCTACAACAAAATCTCATCACATCTACAAATTGTAATCGTAAAGCACGAATCTTCTACTTTATTTTGATGTAATAAAACAAAACTGTACCAACCTCTTACGACATAGGTAATCGCATGGTTAGTTTGTATTTATTGCAAATCTAGCGGATATCCTCGATCAGTCTTTTTTCAAAGTTTTGAAAAGGAATCATTTTTTAAGTATTGTCTGTACCTACACAACCACCACCAAACTTTCACAGTGAAGTTATTCCATTTTACACACTAGTAACAACGTTGAAATCATATAAAAATGCATTCACAAAACCATTAAACAAACCAAAACAAAAAAAATGGCGACTCAGAATAATTCACATATATTTTGTACCTACACAATTGTCGTATTCCGACGTGTAAACTCGTGTTAACTCGTGTAGTAAAATCTAAAATGTTAAAAAAGGCAATGTCTTTAGTTTGCGTTGTGTGCGTGATTTGTGACATCGTGTGTCATGTACGAATAGAAAATGCACACCACTGTGTACACGCGTAACTATGAGCCTGTCACGAGGCACACATCCAGACAAATGTAAAAATCTAGGCACAAAATATTTGTGTCTTTCCCGTAGGGTCCTAGCGGCGCTAGTGCAGCGCGAAGCAATCGAAATGCGCGGACTAAGGCGCGAACGTATCGATGAGACTTCGTGTTACCACCGTTACGCGACAGATGGAGCTGATTTAAGATTTTTTTATTTATTGAGAGTAATTAATCGTGTATAAAATATTAGAGATATCAAAATAAATTAAAACAAGATAATAAATATTTATCTCAGTTGTAGGGTAGGCAATATCTATGTGACTGTATGAACCGCACGCCACTGGTGTTACTTGTACCTAATACCTAATATAATATAATAATAATATAATATGTGGGGACATTTTCACACACGGCCATCTGACCCCAAATTAGGGAGACCCTGTACTATGGGTGTCAGACAGCTGATATACACACACAAATACTTTTTTTTTTGTAAATACATACATATATAGATAAACAACACCCAGACACAAGGCAAACACAAGTGCTCATCACACAAATGTTTACCCTGGGCGGGAATCGAACCCGCAACACGCTGCGCAGCAGTCGATCGCTCAGCCACTGCACCAACCGTGTCGTCAAAGTGACGTCGAAACCCATTAAAAAGTCTTCACTGAATGAAATTGACTGAATGATCCACCAAAGCCCAAAGCCAAAGAAAATACAAAGGAAAAATGTATGTTTATTTTCAAGTTTACGCCATATGCATATTTTTATGTCGCCTCGTAAGTTTTTATTAGGTTTTTTTATATAAACAGCTGGTATATAATGTGGGTTGTAAAATGCCGATAAAATGGGTAGATACTGTTGGTTTTGGCCTGAATATTAAGTTAGTAATATCAGAGATAAGTAGGTAGGTATCTACATATTTTATTTTAACGAAAAATATTATCGATGTTGGTCAATGTTTAATGAGTTCATATGAAATATTATAACTATTTGGTTAGAACAAAAAAAAAATATATCACTGGCTGAATTTGAGGTTTGTGATATTTTAGAAATTATTATTTCAATTCATTATTTTGCTACCAACGTTCCTGAAATAATTATAATGTTACCGCATTTTATTATTTAGAAGTTATTTAATCATAATCAGATACGCACCGGCCACTTCCGTATCTACGCAGGTAAAATAATTAAAATAATATTATTATTTATCAATACAAAGGCTATATTGCTTTATCAACAAAATTACAATTCGCTAAAATTATATCGCAGCCTTGTTAAATTATTCTAAACGGCCAAGCCATATCTTTTACCAAGTTGACTTGGAAAAGTTCTCTTAAATGTGTTTTAGCGAATTGTTTGTACATACAAATATGAAAATTTGAACTTTTCTGTGTCTGAGTGTACTGTGTAGCGATATGGAAACGCTGCGGGATATAAAGTTATTAGCAAGTCTGCGTAGAGCTACTAAACATACATTTGTTTGTATAACTCGCTTTACAAACACTGTTTAAACTTGTAGCTTTCTACGCAGTATAACTTGTAAGTTTATCACTATCGCCATCCCTCACGATTACATTACTAAACTTAGAAACAAGTATTATGATAATATTGCGTTTATCTTTGCCATCTGCAGTATGTACCTATAAATTCGGAATTTCATCGCAAATACTATTCTTTGTTGTTGTATTAATTATCCTCATTAACCCAGACTTTTCACAACTATGTTAAGGTAGACTTCCAGTCTAATCGGATGCAGTTGAATACCAGTGTTTTATATGGAGCGACTGAATATCTAACCTACACAAACCAGTAACTGGGTATCACGCTACCCTTGATAAGACTGGTTGTCAGACTTTCTGGGGCTTTCGACTAACCAAAATGTCTGTCAAAGATCTACGAATGACAGTCGGGACCAATGGTTTGACGTGCTTTCCGAGGCACAGCGGGGTTACGGTATGAAATAAATGGTCACCCATCCACATACCGACCGCGGCAACCGTAGCTTAACCATGACCGGTTGAGACGTACGCCGTTTGCTTAGCTACGAGTCCTTCCAACAGTGCAATTCTGTAAGAATTCACCCACGAATTCGAATCCTATCTCATTTCCGATTTCACTTACCTGACGTGAAAAGTATTTGGTATTCGCTAATTTAGTAACGAAATAATGGTTCGCTTCACCTATGTTGTCACTTAGTGACGCTAGCGTAGTTTTCATCGAGTTACAGAGTACCTAAAACAGTATTCACTGCGGAATCAGAAGTGAGAACTGGAGTGAGTTCTTACAGAATAACATAGCTTGTTGTTGTAGTTATAGTTGAATAAATAAAAAAATAAATAAAAAAAAAGTTTAATATTTATTGGAAAGATCTGCTAGATCTATTTACAAAGTAAGACTCTCTCTTTATGTTAATATCGTAAAATCCACTGTAAAGGGTTCTCTAATTGTAATTTACATCAAACATGTGATCAAAGGGAGCTAGGCAAAATTCTGAGAACTTCAAGTCCCAGATACGCGCGTGCTGTGTTTTGATACGTCACAGGAAGCGTTTATATGGTTATAAAACCGTTTATGTTCAACTCATGAACGGAGGCGAAATAAAATGATAAGATACTGTTTCTGATATAATTTATTATTCGGGAAATGTCACGGCGATACCATTTTACGCCATTAGAAGTTTTACAACTGAATGTTTCAAAACAGCGGCCCTTGGGATGAGCTGAAATAAATTACCCGAGCTGACATGCCCGGAACTCTAAATTAACACGAATTACAGTTACAAACGGGATAACAAAACATGTTTTTGTTAGGATTAACATTTATCTTTAGTCAGGGACTTTTACATTTTATGCTAATTACGCTTTTGTCCGAATGCGCTACCGTCCTTTTGAATTTGAAAAACACATGAGACCCTGCCTTACTAACGCTGTACTTTACTTTTTTGAACTCGAGTTTGGAAAACCCATTAGAATCTGGCCTGTAGTTTTCCAATACGGCGAGAAAACGTGGAATAAATGTTGTAATGTTCCATTTTAGTTTTACACGTAGTACACCGTAGTTCAATATTTTTTCTCGTATCAAATGCTCTACGAATTAATTACACTCAACAATTAATGGAATACACTAATTTAGTAGGGTAGGTAACCTACTACAGTTTTCGCTAAGGCAATCGGTGTCCGTACCTCAACTTAGGTACCTTGATGACTTGTTAATTTCACCACGAAATTAAACTAATTTCGTAGAAATAGCTCGTACCGATACGATCTAT
This sequence comes from Charanyca ferruginea, assembly GCA_947361185.1. Taxonomy (NCBI): domain Eukaryota; kingdom Metazoa; phylum Arthropoda; class Insecta; order Lepidoptera; family Noctuidae; genus Charanyca; species Charanyca ferruginea. The sequence goes on along the minus strand of OX376074.1, from coordinate 9,339,434 downwards.
AATGTAATTGATTTCCATTTAATTTTGTAATCTTCTCTCTTTTCTCAGGCGTACGCATGTTGGATGGTGACGTCACAGATGCAGTAGAAGCCCGCTCCTTGAGCCTGAACCCTCAACACGTGGACATCTACAGTGCGTCGTGGGGGCCTGATGATGACGGAAAAACCGTTGATGGACCAGGAGAACTGGCCACGAGAGCCTTCATTGAAGGTGTTACTAAGGTATGCACAAAGGTTGTAGTAACTATTAAAAGATCATGGCAGTATTTGTACAAAAAAAAAGATGTATAGAGAAGTTGAAATTCTCATTCTTATAGGGTAGGTACCTAAAGAATATCTTCAGGCCTTAACAATATTTTAAAACCCTGCAATAAAAATGTAACTATGTAACATTACTTCAGGACAAAACGGCGACTGACAGTAACAGTGACATCGACAGTCGCCGTTTCGTAGTTTTTACACTGAAATTGCTTCGTTTTAGGGGAAATAATGGCACAAATATTGATTAATCAATATACTTTTTCAACTCCGCCATTGTTAACAACGATTCATATCACGTGTCTGCCAATTTGACAGATCCGTTAATGTCACTTGTCACTCTTTTTTTTTATAAACACAAAATAGGCGACGAGATGAAACGAAAAACTGTTATCTTCATTTTGAAATATTTTAATTATTCGGGGGTTCTAAAATATGGTAAGTATATCGATCTACTCCTGGTAATGTATTCTCCACATTGGAAAATATTTGAAACCCTCTAAATGATTCTTACCCTTTTTATTCTCTCTATCCCACGCCGTTCCACTACTGGGCGCAGCCTCTCCCAAGTCCTTTCAGGAACCTTTTTCCCGCGTCACCTTGTACTAGCCCTGGTGGTACGCGTCCAAATTATCTCGCCACGTCTTTCTCGGCCACCATCGACTGCACAGATCACCTTAGATCATTTATTAATTTCATAGCAACTAAAAAACACATTTTCTAAGTACCTTAAAAAAATATCGGATTTTCGGGACTAAAAGAAGTGCCCGCACGAAAATGTGTGAGCGTGCAAGCGAGAGCGCGGAACAAGCGATAGAGAGGCACGATCGGCCCGAGCAATAAGCTTTGCCCACCTCGACGGAAGCCATTATTTGCTTATGTTATATATGTTAGCCATTATGTTTCTTTATGACGTTATCACGTAAAACTATCGTCCGTAAACCGATTTTTTTAGAAATGTACTGTTTTGGAATTATCAGTGTATTGTTGTTTACACTCGAACAGTACAATTAAAATCGTCTTTTACGTAATGGGCAAAGCCCTCCAATAAAATAAATACTTATCGGAATTTAAATAACCAGCGGAGGGACAGACAACGTAGCCTGAGGCTGTAGAACAAATAGCCAAATTAAAGGAAAACAGTTTGTGAACAACATTTTTGTTGTTAGTAGCTTATACTACATGATCTATGTACCTGGGAAGATAATATCCAAATATTGAACAAATAAGTATTTACATTTATATAGACTTGGCAACCAAAATAAAAATTCTTCTTTCTTTCTTTGAAAAAAAAAACGTTTACACTAGAAATATCTCCTGTGTTGTGGGTGTGGTTTGTAACATATACACTCACTTACACAAATAGTCAGACCTGGCCCCTTATTCACAACCATTCGATACGTTTCCGTGTCGGTAAGGAACCGTATTCGACAATGTCATTTCCGTCTTCAGTCTTCGTATGTTCGTTGAACTGTCAAAATTATTCGGTTTCGGATTTGTGAATTGCGTTTGAAGGACATCTTCTTGTGAATAAGGGGCCAGGCCCCTTATTCACAATCATTCGATTCGATTCCGTACCGAATCGAAAGTCAAAAGATATCGAAGATGTCCTTCAAACGCAATTCACAAATCCGAAACCGAATAATTTTGACAGTTCACATTCGATACGAAGACTGAAGTCGGAAATGAGATTGTCGAATACGGTTTCTTACCGATACGGAAACGTATCGAATGGTTGTGAATAAGATACCTGGAATGATTATCTGTACATCATCATCATCATCAGCCGAAAGACGTCCACTGTTGAACACAGGCCTCCCCCATAGAACGCCACAACGATCGGCAACTTGCCGCTTGCCGCCATACAAACCGCCATACAAACCGCCATACAAATATAAAATTTGTTCCGTGCGGGAATCGGACCCGTGACACACAGCACTGTAGTCAATCGCTCAAGGCTCAAACACTGCGCGAACCGTGCCGTCAGAAATAAAGAATTAAGAAATTTTAAATCTATTTATCTTTTGAGCATAACTTTTAACTATAAAGCATCAAAGTTCCTAATACAAAATTGTCAATTTAGACTCGATTCTAGACAGATTTTGTATTAAGAACTTTACCGTTGTCGGAATGAAGTTCAAATTACATTAACTGGCTCAAAGTTTTAAGCTTAGACTAAAGTTAGAACTCGTTTTGTAATGAGAGAGATATAGCGTTTTTCAATCAAAACAAAATCAACAATATTTACGGGATGGTAAAGTTGTTGTTTAAATGTAAATGACTGTTTTTACAACCAGTCTTGCCAAGAAGTATCGTGTTACCCAGTTACTGGGGTCAGATAGGCAGTAGCTCTATGTAAAACACTGGTACTTACATAGCTGCATCCGGTTAGACTAGAAGCCCACTCTAACATACCTACTTGAGAAAAGACTGGGCAGATGATGATAAATGACTGTTTTTGACGTCTATCTATACTTTAATATTATATTACTACATATTATAAAGCTGAAGAGTTTGTTAGTTTGTTTGTTTGGTTGAACACACTAATAACACACTACTGGTACGAATTGAAAAAACATTTTTTGTGTTGGATAGTCCATTTATCGAGGAAGGCTATAGGCCCATGCGAAGCCGGGTCATGTCGCTAGTAGTGAATAAGCTCCCTAGAGTCTAAGCAGTTGTATCGTGGCCCAGCGGGCATAAGTCACGTGACCGGCAAACGTGCTTACATCATTGCTACGGTAACGTGTCCAACTCAAAGACCACAGGCGTGTTTGAGTATTGACTGACCATCGCATTCTATGACCTAGTAACCACTCATATTGGCATAATTCAATCTGTTGTATAAGTAGTATAGTTATTAAACTATACTAATCCTTGAAAAATAATAACTATACTTACTTATACAACAAACGAACAAACGTTAGGTTAGTACTTTATTTTAAAAAATATTTATTTTTCAAGGATTAATGACCTACCCCGGCTTCAATGGTGGCAAATGTGGCAATGTAGATCAAACTATATTTATAAACCGTCCTTTTGAAACACTCTATCTATTGATGTAAACTGCATTAAAATCCAAACAAAGACTAAAGAATGAAATAATTGGCTTACCCATTATCGACTAAATTATACTCAAAATAAAATTAAACGAGACTAAATTAAATAAAAAATACGTAAAACCAGAACAATTGACACGTTAGAATAGAGTTATTACTGAGTTTAAATATATTGATTAAAAGCTCAAAATTATAAATTCATCAATTAGGTATTTATCTGTTTATATTTTAAATTATTTATTTTATTATTTATTTATGCATTTGTTATTTTTGCTTTGAAAGTGTAACAAACACACCAACTCATTTTCACATTTATAATCGTAGTACGGATAAGACACCGTAGGCCTGTTTTCAATTATTAGGTACTTAAGTGAAGATCAAAAGTATTCATCAAACGTAGCATTAAATTGACATTTAAATAAAATCCTTTGATAGAACTGTCCACATTAATTAAAATAAACAAAAAACAAACGACTAGGTATACTAAATTAAACAAAAAACTACCGACAATTTATAACAAATATTTATTATTGTATAAATAGATAGAAACTAACGCATTGTTTTTGCTTAATCTCAGTGGCAAGGTCTCAGTCAGTATAGATAGACCTAGATAACGCAAGAGCAACTACTTCGCGTGCCTAGTTTCGTGCCTATCTTACGTAAAAAAATCGTAAGTAAAAAAATAAAGTAAAAGTTTTCATCCATCGGTACCTACGTCATTTTGTGATTAATTAAAAAAAAACAATTATTTTTAATCTAATACCCTCAGCAATACCTGGTAATACCAAATTTAAGAAAATCAAAACTTTGTGACGTCATAATAGGTACTAAAAAAATGGCACGCTTGGTTTTCATACAGATCGTGATACTTGCGTTATCTAGGGTCTATCTATATCTGTGGTTTCTGTCTTTATCTAAACGTCTTCTAAAATAATATTTTAAAGAGAAGAGTTTTACTATTTTGTATGTTTGTTTCTAATGGTTATTAAAACTCAATAAATAATAAACCGGTTTTAAAAGATCCTTTACCAATAAAAAGCTACGTTATCCCTGAGCTATATTTTATTATCTCAAAATGAGTTTTATTAGGTCCGTTAGAAAGTACACGTGGACGAAGTCATGAGCAAAGTGGTAGTAGAAACTATAGACGCTTTAATTTGAATAGAAATAGTTGAGCTAACTAGTAGAGTAACTCCGATAGATTAATTTTGTGTCTAGCAATAAGAGTTTTTAGATCTAAAGTATAGTACTCTACTTTCCACATATATCATATTCGTTTACTTGTAGTAAACACAAACACAACTACACATCTCCAACTCCGCATTATTTACATAATTTTATGTAAGAACTCCTTCACGAATATACCTGTCGTCACGTTCTGAATTCCAAGTATAAACGAAATCACTGGATAAAAGTAAGATTTCAGATTCTCACAACATTTTCTGCGCGTCTGTACCCATAATGCATAGTACAGACTTAATGAAAAGTCACAACACCAACTCAGTTTAAATCCTTAATTTGTAAATTTTCACTGACATGTGACATTGACACTTATTGTGTCAAGATAAGGTTTATTTTCACTCCTATTGTAATCCACGTCGATTTTGTAACTAAGTTAGTGAAGGGTACCCGAGCAGGCAAGCGACACTGCTAGAGCAATTTCTGTAATGACGCAATTATTTTCTCTCTCTATCTCTTTCTATTTCCCATGATACATATGGTCAAGTGTTTACAGAGTACACAATTTACATGAAGTTGTTTCCCTTTTTTTAACCCTAAACAGCTCGAAGGAAGGTTGTTGTTTATATAAAAACAACGAAGTGCGTTAAAAAGTTTTCTTGCCAACGTTTTTTTATTACCTCCTGCGGTTTTCTGGGTTTCGAATTTAAATAGAACGTGTAATGTAGTCGGGGGAAAAAGACTTTGCTTTTGCGCCTAATACACCTGCGTCGCAAGTTTTATGTGACTTTTATTTAAACCTTTGAGTGCGTAGAATCGTGGTAAATGGGATGAGAATAGGAAATGACAGAGAATGAGACTTTTATGTGAACAAAAAGAAACGCATCACTTACTTCCTGGGCCTCAAGTTTGCAATTACAATAGTGTCAGAATGGTCTATCATTGATTTCATAATTGTTGATTTTGACAAGTTTGGTAAACTACTAATATAATGGTGTCATTATGACTTTCCAATAGTGAACCACTGACACGCCATTGAAAGAAATGGTATAGAATGGTAATCTCGTACAAAATGACAACTGAATGACTGACTTAGGCGGTAATCTGCTAAAATTTTTACAGTTTCTTTGATCAGTGACCTACTATTAGAACGTCATTGTGCAGTCATTGCTTTTAATTCGACCGACCAATGATCGATCATTATGAATTTCGCAGATTACATGTGAGCATTATGTTATTTAAAGCTACCATTTACGAGGTATGTCTTTCATTGACCTGAATGTGCCCTGGCGGTTGGGAGTATGTCATGCTCACTGAAATGTCTCGCTGACGGTGGCGCGCGTGTTGGATCATTCAGTTCCCTTCAAAATGGTTGTGCCAAATGATGCCGATCCGTGCGTCATGTTCGTGAACGGGCGCTGTTAGTTGGGACTGGACATTTTTAAGCTGCCTCGGTTATTCTAAATTTATTTTGAATTGTTTATTATGATTATTTTTTTATCTAAACCTCTTTTAACGTACACGACTTGTTACGTTGTTCTCACATTGTACCCTAGATTCAATATGAATGATGTAACCGAAATTTGTAACATATTATTGATTTTAAAAGAGTGTTGTTCATGGAGTTTTTTGCTCGTTCTTCTCCATAGAAACCTACTGTTTGAAAAAGCAACTAGCTTCAACTTTCTGATTGACTGACTCTGGCAATTCAAAAGTACCTGTAAATGGTTTATTTGAAATAAATGAGTTTGAGTTTGACGAACTTTTAGCAAAATGACAATGGGATCGTGTTGGAATGACGAAATTATAAAAATAGCAGACTTAGCCCCCTGATATCTTTTTAAACCTTAAATATATGATTAGAGTCAAGATATTATTATTTATTTTTACCCTGTGTTGTCTCATTGCAAGCCAAAGGCCACCCTTCCTCCTTTCCAATCCCTCCTGTTAGCGTCTAGCTCACCCCACCATCTTCGTCTGGGTTTACCACGATTCGTACGGTTATGACTGTTAAAAATATGTTATTTACGATCTATCAGATATTTATAATATCAGCCCATTATTGTCTCACTGCAGGGCAAAGGGCTCTTTCATACAGAGACAAGCATTAATCACCACTTCATCATTTATTGATGATCGTCCAGGTTTCTAAGATGTCTAAAGTAAACTGAAAAGTACAAATTAAAATGTCACATTGGTACTAATCCAAATAGCAACCTTATGGCCATGACATATTATTAACACTGATGGATTCTAATTAATGTAAGAGAATACCCATACCTAATAAATATAGCAAACTGTAAGGGTGTCTTACCCATACCTAATAAATATAGCAAACTGTAAGGGTCTCTTAATTTGAAGGCGCCCTAATGATTAGTCCACGGCCAATCATTCCATGAATCTAAATTGTAATTGTTAATACCGGAGCAGTATTGATTGTACGCCTCGCGTTCAATTGTGCTGCGGGATGTAGCACCGCCCGATGTCATTGACTGTTTAGTTGCCAATTACATGGCACAGCTACTAATTAATCCCTAACGAGATACGTCTCAACATCTCAACATCTCGATTAATAAGTCTATATTTATTTTCTCTTCTCTCTAAGTTCATCGTAGACATTACTGATATCGATGAAGGAAAACATCGCGAGCAAACAACCTGTACTATCTGTATATTCCAAACGAATATAATATTATAAATAAAGAGGAAAGATTTGTTTGTTTTGTTTGTTTGTTGCGATTCAACTCAAAAAGTACTGGTCCAATTTTAAAAATTCTTTCACCATTAGAATGCTACGTTGTCCCTGAGTAACATAGGCTATATTTTGAAAAAATAGGGATCCTTGAGAAAATAAACGCGGTTGAAGTCGCGGGCAAATGCTAGAAATAGGTATATAGGTATAAGTCTGAAATCGGCAATCCGTTTTGAACAAGCATGGTTATCAATTTGTCTTCTCTGTATGAGAAGAGGTCTTTGCCCTGCAGTGGGACAAGAACAGGTTTGCTATTATTATCCTATTCAATCCGTACTCATATTCGATCCAACTGACCCTGAATAACAAAAAGATTTCTAAGCTGCCGTAACAAAATGTGGACCCAGTGAACCGGATAAAAGGCGCTTGGATATTGAAGTGTATTTTACTCCCTTCTGCGGTTTTATTCTAACATACTGCGAAGCCACCAACCAGACTTTGACCGCATCACAGTTTGAAAACTTTTAATTGACTCTTTCGATCGTCGAATTGCGCATTTACACAACTTTGGTGATAAAGCTATGTTGATGTAAAATTTCCGTTCAATACAAGGATTGAATCCAATGTTACTTGTGGATGTGTTTTTATGATTGTTAACCCGCCTAGAACTAGAACCCAGATAAATCCTAGTGTGGAGCAATGTTTTTTTCACTTCTCTTGCTCAAAAAGGCCGTCATTGTAGCATACCAGAGCGGGGATAAAATAGCATTTCATCCTCTAGGGGAAAAAGTTTTTTTTTTAAAGTGTGTCGATGAGCCTACAAAAACGAAAAAGTCTTTAGTCATAAGTAGAATAATCATGAATAAAGACTCGACTTATTACTGTTTCATAAAAAAAAAACCTCATTTTAATTTTGAAAATGGAACTAAAATCGGCGATCTCTGGTAGAATGCATGCATTGTGTTGCGGCTACAGAAGAAACAAAAAAAAGACATTGGCGCGTAATCTTTATAATTTTTCTCTAATTGCAAATTGAATTGGTAGTGAAACTACATATTTCATATTGTATTGGATTGTTTTATTTTCTCGAAATCGTAGTGAAAAGTATAGTGTAACACACGGCGCTAAAACCCATTATAACTCGGTTTCTATTTACTCCTTCCTCGTATATAATGGGGCATTTTTGCTCCTTGTATAACAATCTACTATTAAATACCATGGTACGGTTTTGTAATAAAACCATCATAAATTAATATCTTGGCGGATTATTTTTTTTTGTTTATACCTAGCTGGATCGATTTATCGCTCGATTTATCGATTTATCTAAACCCCCTGCATATTGAATTTCATGAAAATCGTTGGAGCAGTTTCCAAGATTTAGATTATATAGATATATAGGTATACAAGAATTGCTTGTTTAGAGGTAGGTACACCTATTAGGTAACTTGGCGATGACAAGTGACATGACATTTAAATATGATTAGTTGAAGGCAGCCAATATATTTGTCGCTTACCACGCCTACGCTACCCGCTTCCACTTCATAAAGCTCTGATTAAAAAAAAATACCTATATGTTCATTTATGCCATGCCGCAGTATGTCAAACCAATCATTCATGTGTGTGCAGATAAATACGAACCTAGGATCCTAGGTAGTGATTGGAATCAAAAATTGTTCTATGATTTATTTCGTACGCTATGGACGGAATATTGTATCGAAAAAATTGTCTATGCCGCAGCCGGTACGGACATCCCATGGGGATAAAAGAGCCGGTAGATTTTCCGGCATATCCTTTTGTTCCAAACAATAACATTTTGTTTTATATAAAATAATGTGAATAGAATTTTTAACATGATCATCCTTTTGTGGATGTGAAATTTATCGGAAAAGCGTAATAAATTCGTTTCACTCGTTTTTCATACTTTGGCGTATGTATTTACTAACACGCTGGTAATTGGTCAATATTGATTGAGAGAAAAAAAAATCGCTTAAATAATATTCCATCGTTCACATTTACAAACAAAACCTTCGTGACGCAGTGTGAAAATAATATTATTTCATATGGGAAACGTTCGACGTTGGTTGTCTAAACATTTTTTTTAACCTGCAAATATTGTATTGTCTGCGACTGTTAATTGAAAGCAAAACTATAATCCCTCATATCATACGCACGTGCGTATAACTAACGCGCGTCGAAAAAGCGCTCGATTTAAACAAAAGACTCAATAAAATCAACCAATCGACTGTTCGTTAGACTTAATCTATCACAACTGTCTCACACCCCAAGAGAAATGTCATGCCAAAACTGGCACGTAGCGCCACCTATTAGGTCGAACATGAACTAACACAAATATGATAAATCTACACAGCGCGAGACATAAGTCACGTATCCCCAAATGCCCTATTTCCTCGAAGAAACGAGTTTGATATATTACTACATTGATACTTCTCAAAATATCCTATTTTATCAAATGTAATATGCTGAAAGAAATGAAGGTACAGTCGGGGAAAAGGATTGTTCAGCAAATTGACTATCAACCTAAATTGTCCGTATAATATTCAAATCAAAACTGTCATTCCTTCTGTCGTAAGAATTGGCTGGTATAACACGGCAGTGGTGCCGATTCCCTTGTTCACAAACAAAACATAAAATTAGGTATTTGGCATCTCTTACTACCAGGCAGCTGAAGAAAAGGACGACGATAGACAAGGACTAAGTTAGAGATTTTCTCTTGAATTACGCACTGTTTTTAATCAATACATTCTGAAATGACAACTATAATTGTATGAACATTTTACATCAACTTAAATTGACAGCTCTTATTAATATATGTCTCTTTCTTGTTTTATTGGAGAGAAAGAGATATAAATAGCTTAACATTATTATTTTTTTTATATTTAGTTCGGGCACCAGTGTCAATCTGTTCAACAATAAATGTCCGTGACTGCCCATAGATAGCTACTTTAAAAGAAAAAGTATCTCATCTGACTAGACTAATGCTTCTATTTCCGACACAGGGTCGTAATGGCAAAGGTTCCATTTTCGTATGGGCCTCAGGAAATGGCGGACGAGAACATGATAACTGCAATTGCGACGGTTACACCAACTCAATATGGACGTTATCAATATCTTCGGCAACGGAGCGGGGAGAGGTGCCTTGGTACTCGGAAATGTGCAGTTCTACCCTAGCAGCTACTTACAGCAGCGGGGCTATTAACGAAAAACAGGTAAGCTGACTTTATTCACATTAAAGATAAATTTTCCTGCTTTTTAAAGAAAAAGGAAAGTAAAATAGGAATGGTGTTTAGGGTTCCGCCACCCAGTTTTTACCCAAAGGGTAAAAACGGGACTCTAGGTATTACTAAAACTCCACTGACCGTCTGGCTGTCCGTCACCAGGCTTTATCTCATGAAACGTAATAGCTAGACAGTTAAAACTTTCGCAGATGATGTATTTCTGTTGCCGCTATCACAGTAAATACTGATAATGTGCCTAGCCTTTTCCCAACTATATTGGGGTCGGCTTCCAGTCTAACCGGATGCAGCTGAATACCAGTGTTTTACATGGAGCGACTGCCTATCGAACCTCCACAATCCAGTTACTGAGTAACACGATACCCCTTGGTAAGACTGGTTGTCAGACTTTCTGGCTTCTGACTACCCATAACGACTGCCAAAGATGCTGCTTTACGTGCTTTCCGAGGCACGGAGGGAATTCGGTATGAAACGGATGGTCACCCGTCCACAGACCGACCCCGGCTAGCGTAGCTTAACCTTTGACCGATCGATCTGTACGGTTTTTACTTAGCCACGAGCTCCTCTAAAAATACATAACAGCAAATACTAAAAACAGAATAAAATATATGTTTAAGGGGGCTTAAAAAAACAAACGTGATTTTGTGCCGTTTTTTTTGCTCGATATTAAAAAAAAGATTGTAATATAGTGTCTAATGTTATATAGATGGTACGGAACCCGTCGTGCGCGAATCTGACTCGCACTTGGCGGCCAGTTTTTGAGTTTTTTTTCCTTGTTCTGTAAACGTCGCATGTAAATAAGAATCTAGTTGTGTTGCTCCCGTTCGTTTGAAGTAATCTCAGAAGCAGTTGGTTTATCAAGATTTTGAGAGTTCATTCATAATACCTACTAGCGCCAATAGCAATCCTTTGTGAGTAAGATAAATAACGTTGCCCCATCCGGCTATTATTAGATGTAAGTAATACCTAAAGACAGGCGTTTCATTAAGATAAATCGATAGCAAACATCATTTGTCAAAATCAGTAAGTTCACTAGCGTCTAGCCAAGATAGTGACAGAAGTAGATAGCTTAGACACCTCATAAGTTTTGGTTTGTTTAAGGGCGCGTATTCCATTTAGCGCAACTCAAAATCTAAACGATTGCTAGAACGGCGTAGCAGCATTGACACACACTAGTACAATACAATGGTCTGTTTGAGTGCAACAGAAAAAAAAATATGCACGATATAAGCACGAATCATTGTAATTGATCGGCAAACGACAGCGCGCGATGTTTTACAGTGCTTTTTAAAATAATTGTCTAAAATAAATGAGCTCGTATAACGGACTGAAAAATATTCTGTATATTAAGCATAACATTTTCTTTCATAAAATAAATATATCAGTTCTGTTTTTATTCGAATACTGGTGACAAGAAATTATCAAAGTGAACCGATTTTCTACTTTTTCAACATTGTTTTTTAATACATAATAGTAATATTTTCGTAATTTTCGCTCTGTAGCTGTCTTTATGACTGTATATACTGTTGGAAAAACGCACAAAACAAAATATATTTTGGCATATTGTTATGGTTGTATTCATCCTGAAAGTTAACTCTGACGTCTATTTTCGTAAAACGATATGAAAGAATTGTCTTCGCTTTAAAAAACCATAATTAAAAATTATATTTTCCTCTGTAGCTGTCTAAATCAAGACTTAATCTTTCTTAAACTGTAAATTTTCTTTAAATAGTCTACTCACATAATTACGATATTGCTCTGGGCAAAACGCAAAAACATGAAGTTTTCGTCACGAATCGAATACGCGCTCTTAAGTCTTTAGTAAATTTACCCGTTATTGGATACCTTGGTAGTCTTGTAGTCTTGAAATAGGTATGATGTACAGTCAGCAAAAGAGATAGGTATGCAGGGTCGTCAGATATAAGTAGTTAAAGTTTACATAGAAACCGATGAATGTTCTGAAATAAAATAAAATAATTTTAACAGAGAATAAACATTTCAATGATTTAATTAAATTTCATTCGAAAACATTCATTGGTTTCTAAGTAAACTTCAACCATTTTCGATTACCTGCATACCTATCTCTTTTGCTGACTGTACCTACACTAAATGCCCGGCCACACCAAAGCGGCCATCTTGCATATACTGGAGAAGCATCTGGGCCGCGTTTGTGTGTCCCCGTCCATTCAAATTCAACTGTTGTCAGAGTTTGTAACTTCTGACTATCCATAACGACTGTCAAAGATCTACGAATGACAGCCGGGACCAACGGCCTTTACGTGCTGTTCGAGACACGGGATTCACTGACCTGGTAAATAATGGCTGCACGAGTAGAAGTAACGTTGTGGAGTCCAAACAGGCGGTAGCTCCATGTAAAACACTAGTATTTTAGCAGTTAGACTGGAACCCCCCCCCAACTTATCATCATCATGTCAATCTTTAGACGCCTCGGGGCATCGGTCTCCCCCTAGCCCCCCCCCCCCCCCTTGGGGGAGTTTGATGCCCCGAGGCTCAGCCGTAATCGTCATGCTTGACCGGTATATGTTGGCGATGGCAGTAGGTGTTATGGTACTCAGGAAGACGATGCTGCCCATCCTCTGGTCAATATCCCTCTGTCGACAGCCTTCTACGACACCCACGAGTAGAAATAGGGCAGTGCTATTCGCGACTGGCACCATACGGCGAGTCGATTCCACTAAAGTCGTAAAAAGGTTAGGTACGCAGATATAATTATGTGATGATGACAATAAAATTAATCCCTTTAACAATGCTGAAAACGTGGCTAAAACAGCGTGTAACAGTGTGGTCAGGCTTTTAGTAAATACTACGACGTATAGCAATGTTGTATAGATTTAAATTAGTAACAGAAATAGCATTTCTTGTTCGCGAGATTTAGTTCCAACCAAATAAGAAATGAAAAGGTGAAGTAGCGTTGAAAACGTTTGATCTTAATGACATCTAACTTGGGACGTCCAAGATCAATGACACGTATTCTATTTTCAGAATATTTTTATTATACCACTTTGTTATGACTGCACATCTCACGCTGAATGTATTTTGTTTTTTTTTTATTCGAATTCGTAATCCGAAAGCTAAACTTTTATTTACACAACACCTAGCCGAGTAGATGTAAAAATATTTTTATTAACACTAGCAACACGAAATATATTCATTCGCTCCCTCGGATTTCGAAAAGCAACTCGCTATTATTATCTTTTTACAGGGGGTTCTACCTTTTTACGTGTTTGGGCCCTCGAACCCACTTACCCAGAAAGTAGTTACCTCACGTCCGTCCGTACACGGTTTTACACAGAATACCTACATAACATTTACCCTTTTAACACAGAGGCGAGGTAAATAAAATTATGTCATTTCAATGTAAATTATGAGGTTGGTCTCGTTTATTCCGCGCGTAGGATGACTGTAAACTTTTGTATTTGTACTTTAGTTACAATACAAAGGACGTGCCTACTCAATCAACGTTGTATAAACTTTTGGGTCAAATTGTTTCGAATAGATAAACTATTGGGTTCGAATAACCGCTGGATACACTTATTCAACCGATACGTTAGGACCTCGTATCAAGATTTTTGTGTAGATGAAAATTCAGGAAAGTTATAGATAACTTTTGCCCGCGATTTGGTTCGCTTGAATTTTATACGGATTCCCGCAGCTTTCTATTTATTTATTTATTCGCGTATTTTGAGAATCGGTTTAGTATATAGTTTCGGAGATCAGCGACAAAAAACTCAAAACTAAACTAGTTACAAAAATGACAGTGTACAATTCTTATTAATATAAAAATAGGTATTCAAATTCTAACCTTTTCAGGTATATAACAAGTTAGAAGTATACAAATTATTTATGTATAATTTGGAAGTAAATATACAATGAATAAAATAAAAATGACTCATTCATAAGAAAATGTTGTAAATGAAAAACATTGTGAAGTCATTAGGAGGAAAGCTTGTTTTCAGTTCTCGAATCAAATATTTCTCTTCGTTGGCAATGTAATCTGAAACATGGAAACCATGTAGGTAGTTTAAAAAACATGACGTGTTTTTGCATATAGACTTCACACCTTTAAGGATGATTTCCACCAATCGGCTCGCATCGCATCGGATCTTCTTCCGCGACACACGATCGTAGCCGAAAGTATGCAGTTTCGCGCGATCGGCTCGTATCCTTTACAATCTGATGCGATGCGAGCCGTTTGGTGGAAATCATCCTTTAGGGCTGACACACATAAAAGTGGTGCAACACGGTGTTGCAACATCGTTCAGCGTTGCGTTGAGGCGCCACGTCGCAAAGCTACTCTCAACTATAGCGTTCCTGGTCCTGTGTGACGTCAGAACGCCGATATGCGTTTTGTGTCACAAATGTTTGCGTAGCGGCACTTTGGCGGTACCGCAGCACTTTTATGTGAGTCGGATCAGAAAATACACGAAACGAAACATAACCAAAGGAAATATTTTATTCGGACTAAGTTAACATGATACCTACAGTTGTTCAGTACAAAGAAAATTCATATTCCAGTTCGTGTTATTATTAAAACAACCTGTATAGGTACTCCACATACAGCAAGATTTCTTTTTACTTTTTCCTTCAATACCTCTTGTATTGTTATACTATTATTTATGGGGGTATACCTTACTTTTATATTTCTTCGGAAGTGGACAGGGAATTCGATTTGTAGTGAACGAGGATTCTGATGAATACAGATCTTTAGGTCAAATTGCGTCAATGAATCGGAGTTAGAGCTAACACGACGCACGTGAACAAAAGGTCATACCTACATTTGTAATTTACCCTTGTGTTAACGGTGAAATCTTATACAATTGTAATTTACCCTTGTGTTAACGGGAAAACGACATACATTTGTAATGTTACCTCGTGTTGATTTAGTCTTTAATAACCTCTTAGTTAAGCTTTTGGCGCAAGTCTGCCTCAGTAAGGGCGGGTTGTTTCAAACAGTCGGTTAACGTTACATATGGACGGTTAAAAAGTTACTATGACTGATGATGTTTAACGTACGTTAAATGTAACGGGTTGTTTCATGACATAAAAATCCGTCAGTTAAAGTTATTCAAAAAGAGATTCCATAATATTTTGACGTTTGTGATGTTGACTGGTCGGTTATGGTAATAGTAACTTTTTGACGTATGATTTTGTGAAACAACCCATTTTTTTTGATTTGACGATAGTTAGCGCTATTTTTTACTATTACCGGTCAGTAATAGTTAGATGAAGCAACCCGCCCAAAATGAAACAGTTTATCAGTAGAGACATGTCATGTGGGGTGTCATGTGATTGGTTGCTTTGATTTCTTTAGCAACCGCAGGAACAGAAAACTTTTTGTTAGTAACTGGCAAAAATATTAATTTACCAAAAATAACGATGATTGGATGTTTTTCATTTATTAATTTACTTTTTTTTAAGTTATTTGAGAATAGATTTTACAGTCAAGCATTTACAGGAGGACGCTGCAGTTGTTAAGCTATAGAACAATAAAACCGGCGAAGTGCGAGCCGGACTAGCAAACAAAGGGTTCCATACCACTGCATAATATTTTAAACGTTTTTTTGGTCCTGTTTGTTTTTGGTTAAAATTATTCACAACCAGTGTACCAGTGTAAAAAAAATCTTTAGGTAAAATTTTTCGTTTCACCATATTTTTTATGGCGTAAGTCAAAACGTGTCTTGAAAACAAAATCTTCTAAATTCCAAATGAATCTTCATTGAATGTTCCGTCATTTTTGTCCAGGTGGTAACGACAGATCTGCATCACTCTTGCACAGCTGGGCATACTGGTACATCGGCGTCTGCGCCGCTTGCCGCCGGCATCTGCGCGTTAGCCCTGCAAGCCAACAGGGACCTTACCTGGAGAGATATGCAGCATATTGGTATGTATTATTAAGTACACTTTATTATAATTCAACATTGTCCTAAAAATACTTGGATTAAATTTTAGAACCTTTTAGAATAAATTGACAGTTCAGAAGCAATCGCGAAAAAAATATGTGCCATTTGGTATCTACAAAAGACTTTCATTTATCTATCCTTTGCCCAATTATTTTGGGGTCGCCTTCGCTAAACGGATGCAGCTGAATACCAGTGTTTTAGTGTGTGTACCAGTGATTGCTTGTCTGACCTTCACAACCTTCAGTTACTAGAAAACACGATACCCTTTGGTAAGACTGGTTGTCAGACTATCTGGCTTCTGACTACCCATAACGACTGTCAAAGATCTACGAATGACTGCCAGGTGCCAGGCCCAATGGTTTTACGTGCTTTCGAGGGGTCTCGGTATGAAAGGGATGGTCAACCATTCACGGACCGACTGCGACAAGCATAGCTTAACCGTGACCGATTGATTCGTACGGCTTTTACGAGCGAGAGCCACAAAATCTTGATATAATATTATGAATGAAATAATGTGGCAACCAAAAGGCCACCAGTTGCCACCTATTCATTTATTCAGAAAGGCTAGTCTATACTCAAACCAGTACTATATTCAGTATTCATGTAAATGCTCATCGAGCTTGAGCATTACGTTGAACACAGCGTTGAGCATTCGCAAAACCATTACATTACTTGGAAATGCTTTTTTAATTTGAACTGCTGATTGTAATATAAAGTCAGCAAAGGAGATAGGTATGCACGGTCGTCAGATATAGTTAAAGTTTATTTAGAAACCGATAGATGTTTTTGAATAAAATAAAATAAAATTAATAGAGAATAATCATTTTAATGATTTAATTAAATTTCATTCGAAAACATCCATCGGTTTTTGAGTAAACTTCAACCATTTCCGATGACCTGCATACCTATCTCTTTTACTGACTGTACCTCAAAAAAATGTTCAGGAGTATATTAATCTTTATGTATTATCTAAACCGGCGGCCGACAGCTAAATGATCGAATAGAAGTAGTAACACTAGATACAGTAGTTACTAAACTAAGATAGATTCTGCTGCACTAACTCAAGGAGCATCAGAGGAGGTCAACCTCGTGATATCAAAAGCCACCACTTGCCCTGTCCATGCATAGTTCCCGAGTTTAGAATTATGTATGAATAGAACACTATTCTATTGTAGCACGAATCGACTAAGATGCCTAACACACGGTGTCGATTTATTTCTTGGGCGACCATCTTGTTATGTACGATTTATGTCACGTACTCTAGTACGTATTTTATTCAAGCATGTGTGGATGTTATTCTATTTATTTAGTTAGCAAATCTAAAGGGAAATATACACTAAAATACTTCCTCGAGCAATTTCTATGTAATGTAACGTTCCCGCGAATACTCGACGCTGTGTTCGTCGTAATACTGAAGGCAAGCGAGCATCTACCTGGTACATACATTCCTTTCTATTTTGCATTTACTCTTTGTAGTAACGGTAGAGCTGCAGGTCTGTCTTTAAACGATGAAATGTTTTACAAAATCGCTTGTTGATTTGTAAAATCAAGTTATAACAAAGCGTTAAGCGCCGTGCTCAATCTTTGGTTCGTGAGAGGGTAACGACTAACGACTTAACGTTTTCCCAGTTACTATTTGGTACTAATTTAATTTCAATCAGAATGTAAAGCTAGGTTCAGTGTTTGTTTAGTGTATACTAGCTGTGCCCGCGGCTACGCTCACGCGGACCAAGTGTGACTTAAGGAAATATGTATTGAATTCTATGTCATCATAATTCTCCAAGTGGCCTAATCGTAGCAAACCTGGCTGCTGAAAGTTGTGACAGTGCGTTTTTCAATATTCTTGTCTGAATTTTAATATCACTAAAGCATTTATACTCTTAAGAGTATAAATGCTTTAGGCTGCCTAGAAATAGGTCTGGCCACTGGGACCTTTTTGCGGTCTCTGAGGCCTTGTTGTGGCTGCGGGGCGCTTATAGTTAAATGCGTAGGGGGTTTAAAATGAGAGATAACTCAGTGACCACCGCAATCCGGTCGCCTAAAGGCGGATCCACATATGATCATTTGCCCGATCCGATCGCTGCATCCGTATCACCGTATTATTCGTCGTACTGTATCAAGCTCCGTATCTAGTTATGGACGCCTTAATTTTACTCCGTATCGTGCCTGTCGTATCCTTAAGAAAAAGTACCGATAATCCGTGCCGTATCCGTATCTTCTTTGATGATCGGACAAAAACCGACACAAAATGGAATGGTCCGTGTATCATGATCGCGTATCATCACCCGTCCAGATAGGCGATCATGCTACGCGTCGGCGATACGGATACGGTGATCGGATCGGGCAAATGATCATATGTGGATCTACCTTAAAAAGCCGGTCACATTGGAGCAGGGATGTGATTCTGTAAGACCTCATTCTAAACTTCGAATCTGAATCCGCTGAGAGTTTCTTGATTGGCATTCTAAAAACTCGGTTGATAATTCGAATTTACACTAACGCCACCCTCGCGAGCGTGTCAGCGAATTGAACTAAATTGACGGAGATTTTGACGGACAAAGTATGAGGTGACGTAAGAAATGGCATTCTGTAAGGTAATTTCCCCGTCACTTCGACGCTCACTTCGCACCCGAACCCGATTCAAAGTGTCAAATATATCAAGGTCATTTTGAACCTTATGCGAAGTGAGAGTGAATTAGCGATGTGAGATGCGAGTTGTTTGAATTTTACAGAATTGACCAACAGTGGTTAGATAGGTACTGCTGTAGTATTTGCGTGGACAGATCCATATCAACGCAAGCAAAGTATGGGCGCCAGTATAATTACAGATACTGCAGATGTCTATAGACGGAAATGCTCTTTTTTTTCTTACTCCTCCGCTGTTCTTTTCTCCGGGACTTTAAGTTTAATAGTTTCTCCGGGTCATGGCGCTTTTTTGGTGGTCGTTACTATTGATTCTAGCTTTCATGAGTTGTAGTTGGCTTGGGAATAGTGAGGCGGGTTTGTACCTAAATGAAATATAGCGATGACCACTTAACAGGTGGGCCAAAAGGTTATTTGCCATCCAACACGAGCAGCCGCTGACCGTGCCCTCAAGTTGTCCGCTATGGTGTGGCTTGGCCTCTATGCGTATGTAGGCCAAAGGAAGAAAAGTTTAATGGTGCTTACTCATTGGGACTACTTGATGGTCATAAAATTGAAGCTTACGACGACTAAATCTGCGATAAGTGTGACAGATTGAGTTATAAAAATTTTATACGCGATTCTTCAAGCCATATTGACTTTCAGCTTTAAAGCCCATTAACTGATTTTATATAATACTACCTGATGCCCGCGACTTCGTCCGCGTGGATTTGGGTTATCTGTGAGGTTTTCATTGTACTGCACTGAATCCTAACTCTTTTTCTAATATATAAGTATAGGCCTATACTACTCCTGATTTAATTAGCTATCTACCAGTAAAAGTCCTGTCAAAACCGGATTAGTCGGGTAATTAGGAGTAATTGTTTTTTTATAAAACTACTCAAAGCTTAGGCATAACTCAGTGGCCACTGCGATCCGGTCGCATAAAGGCGGATCCCCATATGATCATTTGCCCGATCTGATCGCTGTATCCGTATGACCGTATCATTCGTCGTACTGTATCAAGCTCCATATCTAGTTATTGTTGTACCTGTCGTATCCTTAAGAAAAAGTACCGGCAATATGTGCCGTATCCGTATTCTCCTATAAATTTTCTCCTGGCCGAATTTCGGTCACGGTGGCCAGGCTTGCTGAAGACTAGCCAAGTACGTAGGAGACATTGCACAACTCCCTCAATCAGATACAACCAGGGAGACATCAGGCGCAGGACCAACGCCTTTACGTACTTTCCAAGGCACGGGGTGTTACACCTCAAACGTCTAAACTCTGGGCTGCTACTGAGAAATTCCTAATGGAAAAAACGATGAACACTTTGCCTGACCTCGGAATTGAACCCAGGACCACTCGCTCAACAGTCGTGCTTGTGGCAGCGAGACTAAGGGCCGACTCACATCGAAACGGCAGCGGCCGGCAGCGGATCGGGCGATCAGTCGCGCGCCGTACATTTATACGGCGATCGTCGGCTCGCTGAGCCGCGCGGCGCCGCGAGCTGCCGCTCGACTCTTGCAAATCTTTAAGCGATACAATACCTCGAGGTTGGGAGATGAAGTTGAAAATGGGTTTTCAGCAAAACTGCCGGCCGCTGCGCTGGCGACCGCTGCCGTTCCGTCGTGAGTCGGCTCTAAAGAGGCAGTCAAAGTAACAAAGCTAATACAATATAATAAATGTGTCATATTAGAAATAATAAAATATAAAGTATGAGAATATAAAATCAATGATCTGTGCGGATTTCTAACCCGCCCTAGCAATAATTCTCGCGATCCTTTAGTTGGCAATTTTCTTTACGGCTTTCGGAGCTATTTTTGTCGACCTTCGGCTTTGGCTTTCGAGTGAAACATGACCAAATAACCGATCCTTGTTATTATTACTAGGTACAACATCGTTAAATAAGTAACGATCATAATATTTTAGGACTGATTCTTTAAGATAGGTCAGTGTCACGGAGGGAGTGTCAGTATGGAATGGATGGTCACCCATCCACAGACTGACCGTGGAAAAGCAACTTTTATTCTACCAAAACAGAAAATGCGAGAAAAAATTCAGTTGAAGCATACATTTTGTCGAGTTATGCGAACATAAATTTATGGATCATGTTTTATTTTTCGCGTTTTCTACCCTGTATATTCCATTTCAGTGAAGACCTAGTTCAATTTTATTATAACTGTCCTCGTTTTCATTTGTGTCAGTATTCAAAAATAAAAGTAGGTTCTTATAATAAAGTTTGGTGCCTATTTACATCTCATAAACGGGACGGATTCCTTTTCGGAAATTCCTAATTTCATTGGATTAGATTCTTTATAAAATGAAAGGTAAGAAAAGGTTACCTTACGAGATTGCTGAATTCTATCCAAATGTGACATTATTACATTATTATTATATTTAGCCCTTACTAGCTGTCCTACAGTAGTGCATATTCGAGACCGACGGAACCGAATTTCATGCATAGCGAAACTTTTCGGTAGCGGGACTAGAGCATAGCGGGACTAACCGGAATAAAGGGAGGCCTTTTCCCTGCAGTGGGGCAAATGTGACATCATATAGGATTTTCACATGAATCTCGAAAATATTTTAACGTGTAATATTTTAATTAGAAACTTTTTTTTTGTCTCTATTTAAATTAGGGACTTTTGTATGACAATACATGGCAGTCCCACTTGTTTGGTATTTAGTTGTACTACCTACCAAATAAATACGTACTCTACCTACGCGTATATTCAAAAGCTTAATAATTTTTTTTCAGTAATTTAAAATAATTACTTAGGATCACTGAAGCAAAATATTTTGTATAGCACATTGTCCGCTTTGTCCGTGTAAATTTTCTCAAGAATCCCAAATTTTTGATAATGCAATATAGCCTATGTTACTCTGGGAAAATGTAGCATTCTAACGGTGAAAGAATTCTTGAAATCGGACCAGTAGGTAGTTGTTGAGTTAAATCGTAACAAACAAATGAATCTTTTCCCTTCGTATTATTATAGTTTAGATTAATGATAATGCATAATTTGAGAGGCACGTGACTTAGTAAAAGCCGGAAAGCCGGAGAGTTACCCAGTAACTGGGTTGTGCAGATCAGATAGGCAATCGCTCCATGTAAAACACCGGTATTCAGCTGTATCCGGTAGCACTGGAAGTCGACCTGAACATAGTTAGTATGATTAGGTATGCATAACTAGGTATAATATTAAAGCACGTGTGTTATAAGTGGTCCTTTTTAACCGACTTCAAAATGGAAAATATTTTTTTTGTATATTTGTTACGCATTTCTCCGGAAAATGTAAAGCGATTTTGAAAATTCTTTTTTTTTTTGTTGGATAGGAATGCCTCAACGGTAGTCCCATATATTTTTCAGCACTTTTTGAAAAAATCGACAGAAAGCAAAAAAATATACATGGATGATGTTGTAATGTTCTCCAACCTTGTACTTTGAATCTCTGTTTTGACTGTGTTGCAGTTTCTTAATAGATTTGGATGATAAGGAAGTACTAAAAAGCGAAAAATTAAAATTTTACAAAAAAGACAACCGCCTTTTGAAGGCTGGCATCTGAAAAGTGATAAATAACTTTAGCACATAACACACATGACTTTAGTTTCGAATGTCGGTGGCAGTACAAAACATCAAACAGAACTAAGCCACCGACTTCCGAAACTAAAGTCATGTGTGTTACGTGCTAAAGTTATTTATCACTTTTTAGATTTTGAAGGTGGTTGTCTTTTTAGTAAAAAAGCTTTTTATAACTAAACTTTTTCGAACGCTACACAATTATTCATTTGTTAATAAGCTGATTTCAACGTTTTTTTATGTTGTTTTGCCATGTTTTTGTGTAAGTAAAAGTAGATGATTCAGATAAACATAGGTAGGTACTTATTCTGTTAAATGTAAGATACCTATTCTGTTTATCTAGATCATCTACTCCGTCTAGCCATCTAGCCAAATTGTCCTGGGAATTTTGTAGAAGCAGTTCTATAAGTGTATTAAGGGAACTTTTGTTTCGTAAAGCCTATTGAATGCCAAAGTTTTCGAATGTCCAATACTGAAGCGGGTATTTTACATAACGTAGTTTGTGAACGGCTTTTGTTTTTGTTCGACAATCCATTTCAAAAAAAGAAAGGAATTTCTTGGCTCCCATCTAACATACATTGGTTAGGTTTTTCATATACAGCTTCTCTTGTATAGACGCCAGCACACCAAGCCGTACCAAACTGTCAATATTTCCCAATTGAATATGAACCTTACCGTTTCGTAATAAAGTTGAATATCTATCAAATAAATATGACAGATTGTTGTAGCTTGATATGCTGACCTCTGTACATTACGCGTCCGTTTATAAAATTATATCACACTAGCCACTCACTCACTTTTGCCTGCGGTTTCGTCCGTTTTTTTTATAGTAAAATAGCCTATTTTACTCAGGGATAACGTAGCTTCCTATTAGTGAAAGAATTATTGAATCGGATAAGTAGTTCCGGAGATTGCTCCCTACATACAAACAACTTTTACCTCTTTAAAATATTAGTAAAGAAATTCTGAAACAGATTTTCGCATAGGTATCTTAAAACATTTTAATGAGTTCGCGTACCTATAGGTATTTCAAAATTGAGCGGCTAGTTCGCGCTAAAGACGACCAGAACGGTGTTGGTAGTTAAAGATAGCGCGAGGACTGGGGGTCAAGTCTGCTATTTTTATAATTTCGTTATTCCAACACGATCCCATTGTCATTTTGCTAAAAGTTCGTAATCTGCTAAATTCATATGGTCGACATTGGTCGGTCAATGGTCTCGTAATAGAATTGTGTTATATTGACATTGCTGTCATTATGAAACCCGTTAGTAGAAATGATGATTTGCCAGATTTCACTTTATATATTTTTACATATTATTTATAAGTGTTATAGGCAATCTGAAGTAGTAAGAAGTTCGTAAACTTTAGTCAGTCATTAATTAGTCATTATGTACGAGATTACCATTCTATATCATTTCTTTCATTGGAGTGTCAGTGGTTGACCATTGGAAAGTCATAATGACGCCATTATGTTAGTAGATTACCAAACTTGTCAAAATCAACAATTATGAAATCAATGATAGACCATTCTGACACTATTGTAATAGCAGACTTGAGGCCCTGTTTAAATGATGTTCACATTGCATTACCTACATCATTTGCCTAGCCTGTTCCCATTTATGTTGGGGTCAGCTTCCAATTTAACCTGATGCAGCTGAATACCAGCGTTTTACATGGAATGACTGCCTATCGGACCTCCACAACCCTTACTGTATAACACGATAACACTTGGTAGGTATGACTGGTTGTCAGACTTTCTGCCTTCTGACTACTCTTAAAGACTGCCAAAGATCTTCGAATGACAGCCGGGACCGTGGTTTCCGAGACATGGAGGGAACTCGGTATGAAATGGATGGTTACCCATCCACAGACTGACCGCGGCAAGCGTAGCTTAACTTTGACCGATCGATCTGTACTTCTTTTACTTAATTTTTTACTTAGCCACGAGCTCCTCTCACATTGCATTACATGTTGTGTTAGAATTAATCTGTACCGGGCTCAAGAGCGTAAAAAGCCAAACTTTTCCAAAAACCCGAATCATTTTAATACACGCTAGGTCCGAAGTAGGTACTTAAACAGATATCTGGGTATTTTATTATTATACAAAGTCAAACAGTTCTCACTAAATGTTGTTCTAAAACAGTGTTTAAATTAACCACAACTTTGAGTTAGGTAGTAGCTAATTTACTTAGTAACAATCGGTAATATTATTATCATTTGCCACAGGATCTTAAACCTTAATGAACTGTTAAGCAATGGATGCTGAGCTGATTGGTAAACTTAGCCTATTGAGGGCGTGTGTCATCAGTGTTATCAGGTCCTTAGACCTAGTGTAAACGGTATCAAACAATAACACAACTAACTTGCGCCTATGAAGACAATCAGTGACTTGTCAGTTACTTAATTGGTTCAATCTTGCTTCGGAATCGTTGGAACATACATACGCATAGTAGGTATTTGTTTAATTTGCAGATACATTGGTAAGTATGATTTATAAGCTTTAATATGCGACTTTGTACGCGTGAATATCGGTTATCGCGGATGCAGAAAAACTCGCGGATTCAAAAGTAGCATATGTCCCCAGGGTTTAAGGGGCTATTAAACGACTTTTACAGATTTTAAACTGACAATCACGTCAAAATGTGCAGTGTAAATGATTTGAAAAAAATATATGTTAAACTAGAACATTCTCTTAATCATATAGAAAGTGAATATTTTTGATTATGCATGCATCAGTTTTGCGTCCAAAACTCTCAAAGTTTAGTCGAAAAAATTAAATAAAAGCAGTATTCTTTCAAAATTAAAAAAAAAGGCGTATACTAAAAGATAGATAATAAAATTGTCTGTAAGATGGTGTAAGTTTCGTTTAATTATACCTGGTAGATTTTGTGTGATTGTCAATGTTTTGTCCGCGTCAGACACAACTTCACGTATTAATTAAACTATATAATATGAATATAATTAAAAATATTCACTTACTAAGTGATTAAGAGAACGTTCTAGTTTAACACATATTTTTTTCAAATCATTTACACTGCACATTTTGATGTGATTGTCAGTTTAAAATCTGTAAAAGTCGTTTAATAGCCCCTTAAGCTATCTTCATATCAAACTTCATCAAAACGGTACTGCCGTTTCACCCTGAAAGCGTAACAGACAGAGTTACTTGCGCATTTACCTATAAATATTCGTATCTTATAGTATAGTATATTAAGGATTATGATATAAGATTCCATTATACTATTAAATTAATTTGGTGCAAATCGTAAGTGGCAAAGGTCAACACTATAATGATTTAACATGACTTTTTATGGGAAATACTGCTGTTGTGGTGCTGATTCTTACTACTCGTAAAATGTTCTGTAACACGATCATTGCGTAGAAGTGGTATTGGGATTTTGCATTAGAGATTTCTTAGCAGGAACCCCGGAGTTTGAAAGTTGGTGGTGAGACACCCCATAGCCTCGGAAAGCACGTAAAACTGGTTGGTTCTTAGCCTGATCTTTCCTCGATCGTGTCGGTTTGTCGTCCCTTCGGCCTACGAGAGTAAGGGCCGAGTCTCACCGGAATGGCAGCGGCCCGCGACGCGGCGATCAGCCGCGAGCCGTTCTTTTATGCAGTCAACGGCTGCCGCGAACTGCCGCTCGACTCATACAGATCTCTAAACGATACTATGCTTTGATGTTCAAAGATAAAGTTGAAAAAAGTTTGTCAGCAAAACTGCCGGCCGCTGCGCTGCCGACCGCTGCCATCCCGGTGTGACTTGGCCCTTAGGGAAGGGAGTGTACTTACCTATGTTTGTGTACACTATTATATCTTCTGTGTACTTGAATAGTCTACATTGATATTGAGAACAGCTGAATATTCATACTAATGAATACTTTCAGCCCTTAAAATATCAGTAGTCAATTAAATATCAGTCTGTATTACGAAATATTGAAAGCTTTCAGTGCGATAGTTTTTAGTTTTCTACAGCTTCACAAAGAATGACCTTTAGTTCGTGTAGGCAGCCGAACTATTGTCCATTTTTGTATCAAGTTACTTACAGTTATAATACGGCCACCCACGTGTCAACGAACACCTTTTTAACCCAAAAATAGAGGGCTGTTTTTAGTTAAACGTGTGTATCTGTGTCTGTCTATGGAACCGTAGCTCTCACACGGCCTTTTGTTTGAAAAGTGTCTTGATCGGATGTGTTCTTAGGTATGATTTAAGAATTTGTTTAGCTGTTGCAAGATTATCAACTCTTTTCTATTTGATTAATAACCGTGAGCAACTTCTACGGGTCTCACCGTATTATGTTTGGTATTTAAACTTTAAATTTATTTCATTCAACAGTTGTTCGCACGGCTCGCCCTGAGCGGCTCAGCATCGGTGGCGATTGGCAAATAAACGGCGTCGGCCGCAATGTCTCCCACTCCTTCGGATACGGACTACTTGATGCCACTGGCATGGTGCGATTGGCCAAGACTTGGCGGACCGTGCCGCCGCAGCGGAGGTGCGAACTTGCCGCTCCGAGACCGCAGCGACCTGTACCACCAAAAGCTTCTGTTACACTGCAGGTTAGTTTCAGTTACATTAAACTGGGCCCACTAGGGGTGGGGTAATCTACTTCATGACTCTGGTATGTTCCGTTTGGTCAAGTCATGGGGAACTGTATAACTTAACTGCCGTTTAAGTAGTTATTTATTTTCAAGAGAACGGCCGAAGTCAATTACACTATTTAAACATATAATTTATTTAACACAGTCATGCATTCTTCTTACAAAAATTCAAACATTCTGACAGTATCAACTTCCATTCATTCGCAAACCTATCAAGTTCTGTGTTTGAGACGGAATGGACTCGAGAACATGCAGTATCGAAACCACAGCAAGCACTGTAGATAGCTGCCAATTGTAGCCACTTATAGCTCCTCATGACAAAGGCATTATGTAGATTTGTGAATCTACGTGCACATAATATCCATTCAAAAAACAGCCTTACCACATAAATAATAATCGATAGTGAGTGATCGGGCGCAAACTCGTGACTGGAATGATGACGCGCACACAAACGTGGCTGACACCAAAGCCGCGATGACTAATGTGGGTAAAAGCCTTTGTCATATTACACGCTTAAATTAATGACCAGGGATCGGATAAGCCGAATTAACTCCTGTGTAACACCATTTTGTTTAAACCTCATAAAGATACGGGAGTCGAGAAATTTTAATATCAACTGAAAACTTACTTCGTTTCCGAAGTTTAATTGCCTGATAAGGTCATAATAGAACGCTCAAGACACGAAACTTTCGCAATAATTATTTTTAATTGCTTTTTAAACACAGAACATTGGCCATCATTAACAATTGCACCGAGAACTGGAAATAAGTGATATTATGCAGTACGAAGGCTTTTAGTATCACTATCGGAGTTCGCCAGTTTATGCTAATGGAGTCGAAAACCGTTCACACACATTACCATACATAACCATTCGCATCTGTGTGCGGTACATTCATTACACCAAGTCCACTGTCATATTAAATTCAGTAAATCAACGAATGTATGGGCGTAATTAAAATATCTAGTATTCTGACTAGCGTTGAAACAATTTAGTCCCAAATGCATCTTGTACGAAATTCTCGCATGTCGGCAGTTGTACGACATTGTAGCTATGTATGTATACGTACCAATGTATGCACGGAGCGAAATGTGTTTTCAGCTTATTGCATTTTAGCTCATCTCCCGAATGAAGTGATGTCTACAACCGAGCGAGCGAATGGAGTTTGTTTTGCTTGTGCCAAAAATACAGAACAGAGTAAACATTGAAAATTCAGAGTTTCATAAATTCAAAAGTCATACGACGACTTTTGAGTCGATTTATGTGTACATTGTACACTTAAGTATTACAAACTTATATTATTTGGAGGTAAAGTTTGTTTGTTTGTTATGTTTTTTGTACATTTCGCGCATTGGCTATATTTATTGTATATCTCGCGGTGAAGCTGCGGGCAGAAGAGAATTTAAAATGTCATTAATTCAGTGCTACCGCGTAAAGACGGGTCCACCTATGATCATTTGCCCGATCCGATCGCTGTATCTAGTTATGGATGCCTTTATTTCACTCCGTATCGTACTTGTAGTATCCTCAAGAAAAAGTTTCGGCAAACCGTGCCGTATCCGTATCTTCTTTGACGATCGGACAAAAACCGACTCGAAATAGAACGGGCCGTATCGCGCTATGTATGAGAGCGGTGTTTCAAGACTGCGTATCATAATCGCGTATGTATCATAGCGGTGTATCAAGACTGCGTATCATGATTGCGTATCATCACCCGTCCAGATAGGTGATCATGCAACGCATCGGTGATATGGATACGATGATAGGATCAGGTTAATGATCATTATGTGAATCCACCTTAAGAAACCAGTTTTTTATGACAGGTACACAATGCAAAAACATTAAATGACTACATTGTATAATTTACCTAACAAATTTTAACATGTTTTTCCCCTAATACTTGGATCCTATTACTATTGTCTTGTCTCAACACAATTACCTGTTACAATCGACCAGTGTTACAACCCACCCATCTAATTATTCTTTCGCAGTTGGACGTGGGAGCATGTCCAGGGGTGAACTACTTGGAGCACGTGCAGGCTCGCGTGTCGCTGTCGGCCGCGAGACGAGGAGACTTGCGCATCGTGCTGACCTCGCCTGCTGGCACAAAGGTCACTCTACTTGCACCCAGGTACGTATGGTCTGGTATGTAGGTGTAAAGTAGTTTGAGAGACTACTATTGAAGAAATGAAGCTATGCTTTCCATAAATTGAAGAGGAACGTTATATCCATAGACATTATTGTTGACAAAGAGGTTGTCTACGGCGACTATACCAAAGTTTAACCGTGTAAGAGATTTTAGGGATAGGTCGTCGCAAATACAAAATTAAATTTAGATAGATAGTTGTATTAAACATTTATTTGGTACACACAAAAGAAATATCCCAACACAAAAAAAAAAACAAATTAAATAAGGATTAGACAAAGTGCGGTATGCGTCTCAAGGTTGCACAAAATGGGAGTCCAGCTATGCTATTCTCTAACGTTACTATTAGTGGCTGTGCTCGACGGCGAACTCGACATCGTGTCAGCTGTGAAATTGACGTCGAGCTCAGTGACTGTTTTTGCTTAGCGTATATCGTTTTTCACATTATTAACTATCAAAACCTAAACTACTGAAGAAATATTCTGTTTGTCCAGTTCATCCTATATAAATGTCATTGCTATGTATGTAGATCGGAGCTCCGATAGTAATTGAGATATAATGGTTCCAGTACACAATGGCTCTTACATTGGTAGCTTTACAGCGTCCATTGAACGTTTAAGATACAGGCACATATTATGTGTAAATGTAGATACAAGGTAACTGTTTGAGATGGTACTAGAGAGCCTTTGGCTGGTTTAGAGATACCTATTAGAAACTTTATTTGGTTACTTGAGATAAACTCTGTTCGTAATTATAGACGGACTGCTTTGAGACCGTTCCTGAGGTAGATGCGCGGTGCGGGAGGGGTGTGGTGACATAAAACGAGTGCTCACTGATACGTCAACTTCCCTTCCCGCACCGCGCAGCTACCTCAGGAACGGTCTCAGTTAAGTAGTCGGACTTTAGAAGAACTTAAGGGGCTATTAAGCGACTTTATAGATTTTAAACTGACAGTCACGTCAAAATGTGCAGTGTAAATGATTAAAAACTTGTTGCGTCCAAAACTCTCCAAGTAAGGCGTATACTAAAAGATAGATAATAAAATTGTCTGTAAGATGGTTACAGACAATTCGTGGTTTTCGACTCGATGGTTATAGACGCAGCGCATGCGATTCTCTGCGTCCAAAACTCTCCAAGTTTAGTCGATAAAATTAAATAACAGCAGTATATTCTTTAACTTAAAAAAAAGGCGTATACTAAAAGATAGATAAAAAAATTGTCTGTAAGATGGTGTACGTTTCGTTTAATTATACTTGGTAGATTTTGTGTGATTGTCAAAGTTTTGTCCGCGTCAGACACAACTTCACGAGTTAATTAAACTATTTAATATGAATATAATAAAAAATATTCACATAATAAATGATTAAGAGAATGTTCTAGTTTAACATATATTTTTTTCAAATCATTTACGCTGCACATTTTGACGTGACTGTCAGTTTAAAATCTGTAAAAGTCGTTAAATAGCCCCATAACAGTCTGCGACGACACGACGCAGACACGATGTGTAATAAAATATAATAATTTGTATTCATTTTATATAAGTACGACTAGCTTTTGCTCACGACGGACGTCGTCCGCATAAATGTGTTAAAATTATATCCTATAATCTTCCTAGAAAAGTCCTCTTTTTGACAATTACACGTGCCCCTAAAAAAACTGGCAAGGAAACTTACGTTAAAAAAAATCTTAGTTCCCTACGATTGTTTACTCTACAAAAAAGGACTATGTACTGGATTTAATCTTTATCTACTATTAACACAGTCGTTTATTAAACAGATATATTTTTGCTTAAAGATCAGTTTCAATTCCTGGCTACAAACTACAACTTCAGTGTTTGGAAACCCTCCAGCCTCCAGTCTAGCTTTACCAATACCTCTTACCTAGATTCGATTTTCAGCCTACATTATGTTTGTATAACGTATATCAAAGCCAATGTCGGTACTGTAGCCAAACATTTATCGAACGGGTACCAAGAACTGTTATGTCAAAGCAAGGACTAGCCTTTACGGTATTAGATGCTGATGAGTATTAGAGGCTGTTTTAGCCGTACAATTTCGGGAGATAGAGGATAAAACTTGTCCTTTAATAATATGCAGCTTTTCTTTTCGATTCAACAAATAATAATCAATCAATCAATCATTTTATTTCAGATAAAAATCCATAATAAACAAACATGTCGTACGTAATAAAATCACAAAATTCTAAAATCAAAATTAAAAAGAAACATTACAGAATTCATAAATAACCAAATTAAATAAAACACATAAAATTTAAAATTAATAAAACAAAACAAAACAAATTAATCATTAATATAAATATAAATAATAATAAAGTTTATTGATTCATAAACAAGTGTTACAATATTTAGGTATGACACTGGATCCCGCACGAGGATACCCTGCATTTTAGTATAATTGATTAAACTTAACTAAAAGTTAACCAAATGTATGTGTATATGTCATAAACCCAAAAACATCGTTCTTTCATTAATTATACAGTTGACAACAATGTGTCAAATTTCTTTGATAGTTATTCAACTTTGTTACAAAAGAATAAGGTTCATATTCAATTGGGAAAATTTGACGGTTGGGTAGGGCTTGATGTGCGGAAATGTTTTGAAAAGAACTCAATCGTTATTTACGAAAATTTACTATTTACCCATACTTAACTATGCAGAGTTAACCTACTGTTTAAACATTCACTACACTCTCAAAGCTAATGCACGACGCTATGATGTGCTGTGACATGGAACAACGTGACCGCAAATACAAAATGCGCCATTTATTCAGTTTAAAATAGACGTGATAATGCTTTGCTACGTCAATTATTATTTACCTTTCAAATTATTATATTCAGTACACATGGACTTATATTACTCGTGGTAAACATTATCTGTACAAATAAATAAAATTGAAGAGTATGTTTGTAATGTAATAATAACAGCTATTTACTAAATGTAAATACGGTGTGTATACACACAGCAATAATACAAAAAAAAAAACAATTTTGTTTGTATCTCTGTTTGTTCCGTCTAATATTCGAGACGACTGGTCGGATTTTGATGTTGGATAGCTGATGTTATAAGGAGTAGCATATATAAGGTAGTTTTATTTTAGAAAAAATAATAGATATCCGCGCAAAAACCGATTCATGCAGACGAAGTCGCGGGCATAAGCTAGGTAAAACTAAAATGAAAGCACACTAAAAATAAATGAATGGTAATTTTCTGTTAAATGTTTCTATTTTAGACTGCAAATGGGATACTTAATTTTCATTAGCTCAATTTGTCAAATACCCCGTTTTCTATTCAGAACAAAGTACGTTCAGGCTGCACGATTAATCATGTACAGTGTGTTGTTAGTTGTTCACTGTATGAAAGCCGTCAGAAGACGCTAACTAGCGCTGCCACTGGGTGTAATTAGACGGTTAATTTTCCCGCAGGCCTCACGACTCATCCCGCGCTGGCTTCAACTCGTGGCCTTTCATGTCCGTGCACATGTGGGGCGAGTCGCCTTTGGGCGTCTGGCGGCTCGAAGTCAGCAACGAGGGACGATATATGGGTAAGCTAAAGAACACTAAACAGGTTCTATGTTTTCAACAGGTACGAAATTGGACAGAGGAATTATTGAGCTAATTCTGTCGTCGTGCTAACCTACTCGTACCTTAAATTTTAATATGCTATACTTATATACTTTAATGAATCTTGAATAACAGAAACTCTGACTTTTATCCGCAAAGTTTTTATGACCGCATTTATAACGAATGGCTTGTCACAAAAGTCGGCGGTCTGGAAATTTTAAAGGCCCAAGAAAGGCTTAAGACGTCAGCTCAAGAGATTGTTTATTCAGCTCAGCTACTTATCATTCTATTGAGCGAAAAGAGTTTTACTAATCCTCGGTAGCTGAAATAAAAATAAAATGTGAATCAATATTTGTTTGTTCAATTCCACGTCATAGGGCGAGCAACGTTGCAAGATTGGTCTTTAACTTTATATGGAACTAGTACGCCTGCAGCTAAAAACGATCCCATACCGTTCCGGAATCCAATCATACGCAACAAGGGCAACGCTACGCGGCCCATAGTGGTGCAAGCGGGCCGCAAAAACAATAGAGGGAAACCCGTGCCAATCGTGCCAACGTACACAGTGGGGCTAGTGAAGCGGAAAAAGAACAAAAATTCCAAGAATCCGAATAGAAATTCGCAAAAGTCGAAACAGAGTCGACCAGCGACACGTTCGCCGATCGAGAGTACGACGGCGCGTGTGACGACGTCCACGACTGCGGATCTGAGTCTGAACCTGCGCGCGGACCTTGGCGACCCGTTGGCAGACGCGCGCGGCCGCAAGATGTCCAGTCTCTTCGAGCAGTACCCCAAGATACAGCGCATATACCCCGCGCCGCTGCAAGCCCACGGTACCGCCATGCATGTCGTGTCCGTGTTTGCTCCGACCGTTTTATTTTCGCCGCCTAGTTTGAACCTGCACGTCAATTACCTTTACGTTCCAGACTCCGCCGCTCTTTGCATGTCGTGTATTTGCATTGTTGACATTTTATTTTGTAGCAGAACTTTATTTAATGAAACAATTTCGGTTTTAATTGAATTTTGTATTCAATTAAGTAATTAACTGTATTGTATATGAGCTAGACAGTGACGGGTAACTCCGTGTGTCTGAATTTTTGAGTTTATTTTGTTGTAGTCGTCAAGACATTTTTTTTTCTTTTGCTAGTGTCGTATTCACGCTTTGTGTTTAAACAATAACATTTAGATTTGCTTTAATTGTAGTACACAATCACACAATCACATAAACGTTATTCAAAATTCTTACCTATTCAAATTATGTATTGATTTCTGCAGCGGGTCCACTGACCCAATGGGAGCTGATATTCTACGGTACAGAAACCCCGCCTCAAGAGTACGACGCGTCTCCTGAGACCAACTCGTTAAATGGTGGAGGGGCAGCGGGCGCGGGATTGTTGTTGACACGTCCAGAAAAACCACCAGGAGGCATGACATCATGGAGTGGCGCGAGCGATCCCGGCGAGTCCCCCGAAGAAGGACGACCGAATGCGCTCGACGACGATCTCTCGCTCCTCTGGCATCCGCATACGGTAAGTTTGAACACTCTGTTTACAGTTTACTCTGTGCAAACAAATTCTTGATTCATATTTTGTCTCTTCTTTCTGGATGCATGATAGAAACATAGATTTTCTTGGAGTTACGGCAGTTGCGGTAATATAATGGTTATCGCGGATACAGAAGAAGTTGCGGA
This sequence comes from Charanyca ferruginea, assembly GCA_947361185.1. Taxonomy (NCBI): domain Eukaryota; kingdom Metazoa; phylum Arthropoda; class Insecta; order Lepidoptera; family Noctuidae; genus Charanyca; species Charanyca ferruginea. Next base: position 9,304,853 of record OX376074.1, on the reverse strand, counting down.
TTCAAATGTAGCTATATCCTTTCTTGGGCTTCAAGACCAACCAAATTTAACCAAACCAGTAGCTTAGCTGTGAAAGCGTAACAATCAGACAAACTCACTTTTGCATTTATGATATGAATTTAGTTTATTTTATTTGAATGTAGTAAGTTTAGAACCCAACGACAGAGCGATTGACTGCTGGACAGCTTGTTGCAGGTTCGAATCTCGCCAAGGGTAAATATTTGTGTGATGAACACTTGTGTCTGGTTGTTGTTTATCTATATACGTATCCATACTTTAATATTATAAATGCGAAAGTAACTCTGTCTGTTACGCTTTCACGATGAAATGGCTGAATCGATTTTAATTAAATTTGGTATAAGGATAGCTTGGAGCCCTGGGAAAGGACATAGGCTACTTTTTAATCCGCGACTTTGTCTGCATCCGCGATACCTAACCGACATTCACGCGGACGAAGTCGCGGGCAAAAGTAACTAAAGAGCTGTTGCAGTGCAGGTGCGGTTAAGTTTCGATCAAAACAACGCTTTTCGTATTCTCTACCGTTTTGGCTTTCAGACACGCTCGCGTCAAGTTCGCGTCACGCGAGCGCAATTCTACTGTTGCGCGTCTTTGGTGCGTGCTTCGGAACGCAACCTGATCGGTGTTGTACTATTCGTTTGATGTCTCAAAATGACTGTTAAAAGCACTCAAATCTGTACTGAAGTATTATTTTAATATTATAATAACATCATTCCCTGAAATGTAATCTATTCTATTAGTTTAAGTAGTATTAGTAAGTTTGGTAGAGTTTGGTGGTCGTACAGTTGACGTGCAGTTCACGCGCAGCTTACGCGCAGTTCAAAGATTACAAGAATACCGGTTATGACTCAAACTTGAACTTAACTGCAACTGCACTACAATTTCATCGGCGCGTCATAAAATTACGTGAATTAACCTTCAGATGCCTGACACCCATAGTACAGGGTCTGTCTAGTTTGAGGTCAGATGGCCGTGTGTGTAATGTCTCCACATATTATTATTATCTATTATTAGGACGAAAATTCGAGATGGATCTAAAACAAGCTCTACCCTGTTCACAATAAGATTAGACATAAACACAAACCTTTTTTACAGTCCCTTCAACCGATTTTGACTTCTATTCCGTGGGCTTAAGGATGACATTAGAGGCAAAAAAGTGGTTACAATAACAACTGTTTACTGCAGTTGCCATTTGTCATGCTACGAACGCAATATGAGTCAAAATCTATTGAACGGACTGTAAAAAAGGTTTTTGTAAATGTCTAATCTCAATTAAAATCAATTAATGTCGATTCATCTAATATGAATCGTAATTTCTAATAGATTACCTTTGTAATCGAGTATCCATTTATTTAAGACACACTGCGTTGTCCTCATATTATTGTTATGCCGTATAAACATTTGGACCAATGTCAATAACTAGACAATGGCGAAGTGTGTCAATATTATTTTAAACACCTGCGTGCCACTGTGTAAACACCGGATTTAATTAAATAAGCTAATACCAATGAACGAATCCATGACACTGAATGATTACCAAATAGTAAAAGTCAAAACTCAAATACAATAACAGAAAATACCTACTACTTTCTTTTAAAAAAATGTGTAACGATATCCAATATGGCTTCGGTAAACGTGAGACGAAAATAAGACCTCTATCCTCAGTTATTATTACAATATCTGCCATTATATCAAATATATTTCGGTGGGTTAATTTAAAAATAAAGATACTCATTTTCTCATACTCCGAAGTTATTGATGACAATTTAACAACACTTCAAATTGTTATCGACTGTTAATAATACCGTAAAATAAAATAAAATTTTATTCGTGAAAATAATGACGAGTGTGTCTCCAATAAAAACACCTACAGACAGTGAAAAAGCCATTCACACACGTTTGAACACAATACGAATCTTCGAATAGAAATGGCGCAAAATAACAATGCTCACAACTGGCGTAAAGATTGTGTGAATGAGTCCTTAATTCCTAATAAAGGTGCGGTTGAAAAATAAAGTTCCTAACATTTCGAAGATATTTGTATAAGCTAAATCCTATTTTTAACTAATACATAAATGTATCTGCAATTTAACCCTACCATTGCAGTATAAACGCGTTGCGTAACACACTGACACTTATTTTGGCAATGCAACAATTTTCATTGCTTTGTATCTATGCTAGATCTTCTGCTAGACATCAAAAATACCGCAATGGATATCGTTGACTTGTCAAAATAAGAGAAATTGCCATCATAAGAGTGTTACGAGGGTACAGACTTACTGCGTCATAAATCATAATTAGTTTCCCAGCGTGCCATAAGATCGGGCTACATAATATAACAAACAGGCAAGTTGCGGGTGTTGCGGCCAAGTCCTGTCCATTGTACCGTGACTGTCTATCGGCTCGACTAATTGGCTAATGTATCCTTGCGAGCGTTAGATTTGCTAATGCAGCAGTGTGTTATCGGCCTAATTTAACGGTTCATTCGATTCGCCAATTAGCACTGTTGCTTACATTTTTAACATCAACCATTAGTTGAATGAACGACGTGAGTAATTAAAACCTGCTGTGTTCAAAAATCTAAGAGCTTGCCATTTCAGGATCAAAATCGAATGGCAATTCCATCTAAGAGGCAATAATAAAATTGATGTTAAAAATTTGATAAAAAAGTGGGTAGATAAGAGGTATTTTTGACAGCTTGAGACTGAGAATGCGAACGAATTGCCCCTCAGGTAAAAATAAAGGTGCTTAAATGCACTAATTTGTTCAGATTTCTTTATTAAATGATACTAACCAATTTTCTCTTCGTTCATCTCAGGTTATCACTCCACTGTCTCTTAGGGTGTTCCACCAATCGATCGATCATCGATCGATGCCATCGGTCGACATCGGTGTGGTAGCTTTGGCTGATCGACAGATACCGTTCTACTAACTAATCGATGGATTGCCAGTCGATTGCATCGGTCGACGTTGATCGATTAACTCCGGCTATAAACCATCACTAATAATCAGCAGCTCGATCGACGTCGACTAATCCATTCTACCATCGATGGATCGTCGATCGGTAATCGATCGATTGGTCTGGTAGAAACTATCGATAAACGTCGACTAATCCATTCTACCATCGATCGATCGATTGGTCTGGTAACACCGTAACGGACTTTCCCCCATGATAAACTTTAGTAGGTAATTTTTTTTAGACTGCTCACAAGCAAACAAACAAACAAACAAAACCCGTCAATTTACTAACAAAACTAAGTATATGATATAGAAATTACAACTTCGAGTATTAAGATATCTGATTACTTTCCTTCGTACCAAGGTTCCGAGAGCTCGTCTGAGAATATTATTGTAAGAAAAGATGGAACATTATCTATTAATTTAAACCCAAGAGTCTTAATCCTTAAAATAATCTAATACTCAATATCTATTTCATAAAATAATGTTATACAATTTATTTCTGTGACAGATTTGAAACACCTTTGAGAAAAGATACCGTAGTCCTTTGAGTCTAAAATGGTAAATGCCGCACAGTAAAATTACTTGTGTAATGATTTATTTCTGTTTCAAAGATTGTTGTATCTAGGCTAATATCTCCACTCGATTCTGAATGTTATGCCCCACACTACTACTTAAATATCACATTGAACTCATCATTGCCCACCCTCAATTCTCGCGATAAAACCTGCTGTTTCGTACAAAATTCCTTCATATACTTGAAATACTCTTTTTACGTTATTTGATAAACGAGATACGATGATGAAATGAGAATTTTTATGGAGATTGTCGCTCTTTTTAGTGTACATTCAAAGACTGCTACTGGAACAAATTGCAGCAAGGACCAGACCAGTTTGAGTGGATATTTAAAGAATTTAGTGAACAAACACTCATCTTGTGAAGTTTGTGTCGCAGAGAAAACATATAATTATGTATTTTGAACATTCAACAAGGATTCATTTGCGCAATCGTATTTAAATAAATTTATTTATTTATTTGTTTAATGCACAATAAACACACAGTGACCCTGTTAGGGCGTAGCAAAATAAGTTAAAACTAATAATGTTGCAGTATCTATTATATAATATCACGTATATTAGGAACTTTCACAATTAAAATATATTAATTAAACTTAAATCTAGATTTATACATAAAAAGAATATATATATTATAATTAACACACAGATAGATATTTATTTGTTCTCTATTTTAACATTTCATTTCATCATAAACTTATGGAAGATTGAATTAAAGGATGATGCACAAATCTGCCGATGTATTCTGTAGCAATCATTTTCCTCGGTGAATTTAAGTGAAGTGAACTTGAGGTGATGTATCATCCCATCTAATACTAGGGATTGGCCGGTCACCTCAATCCTAATTCGTCTTAAATCATCGAGAGAGAAATAACAGAACAGCACTAGAATTGAGCATGATAATATTATGGCATCACACACTGGCACTTTGTAATTATTATGATACCTACCATATTTTATTTTTGAGTTACCGAGCACTGTATTATATATTCTATAGTAGTAGGTATCGCATTATGAAAATAAAGCAAAACTTTTAATGTGTAGGTGTCCGCAATACAGCGTCAATAAAGTATCTTTCCGTTCGACATAGATATAAGGATGCCGAAAAAGAATGAAGAATTTGGTAAAGTTTCATGGTACCTATAAAAAGTTGTGATGTTTATAACAAAAGTAAAATGTTAATATTATGTACATAAAGGTTGCTTGATTCGCATTTTGTAATTAAAATCGTAACGTTAGAACATTTATATTTTTGCGAAACTTAGTTACCCACCTATGTAGATTAAATATTTTTAGAATAACGTTGTTAAATGTTCGCATCGCAGTTGCATTTAGTCATCCATTGTATTATTTACTAATAACATTTTTTCGTACCCGTATCTAATATAATATTATTTGTACTTCTCCTATTTATAAAAATATCTCGTGAAAAAAATCTTATTTGTTTGAATGACATCTTCGCAAAAACTTGATAAGAGACAGACTTTCTTTTTTTGAAATAACAAATTATTTATTTTTTACCAGATAAGCGAAGACAGTCCTCCTGAGACGGTAGATTCGAGCAGCGCGGGCCAGTACACGGGCAACTCATCGGGTTGCGCTACACACGCGCCACAGTCGCTACACTGCCTAGGTTTGTGCCTATTCATCATCATGTTAATGTCAGCGGCCGACGCGTTGCGTTTACAATCCCCAAGTATCAGTTCTCAACGCAGACAGCCCCATAGAGTAAGTAATCGCGATTGTGCACTAACTGCTAGCGTAAGGTTAGAGTTAAGACGCGCGTGGGTGGGAGCAAGGCCACCGCGCGCGCCGTGCTTGCGACGCCTAACACCGAACTCTGTAACCACGCTGGGTCCCTAGTACTGCGCCTAAGGCATTGTGATTTTAGTTAAATTTATCGGGTTTATATATAAGTACAAGCTGTTATTATTAATAATTGTTTGCTTTAAGTTATGGTTATGCTGCTGTCCGATCACAATGTGGAATGTAGCACCGCCGCTTATGTACCGATTTTGTCTGAGACTGTAACCCTCTTCAATTAAAACAGATATTTGGTGTACAGTTACAATTTAATTTGTAACGATTAATATATTTTAGCAAAACCAGAATGGCGCTGCCAAAAATCTTTACTTTGTAAAATGGACATCATTATTTTTCATTCCTAGTTAAATGCAGGTAATAAGATTATGATATGTGCCATGGACACGATAGAATAATAATAATAACTACTGAACCAATCAAACACGCTTAAACCTGTCGCGTTGCTTTGATCCGCGGAAATAACTTCCAAAAGAACCAGTTTTCCAAAGCTTTGGAGGTAATCAAAGCCGCTTAAATACCTGTACAGGCAGCTACACAGACGGCTATGTATACTATTTATAGTACTGTTTGACTATTGGCTTAGTCTAAATCATTGCAGGTTTGACTGATTACTTGTTAATGAGGTGTTTATTCAATCCGAATCTTCTTATTTGGACGCTTCCATATTTATTACTATTCTGGTTTTAGAGTATTTCTGAATCAATCTTTCAATGCTCCATGCATTGAGGGATTGCTCGTCAGTTTTCGTGCTTCTGTCAACTGCTTGATATTTCATATCAGATTTTCCTTAGTTAATTTCAAGTTTTTCAAACCAAGTCAAGCTCAATTACTCGTATCACCTTGCCTTTATCAAAGCCACGATTTATGTGAGAAACTGTTGTGTGAAAGACCCTGCTTAGTTCAGACAGCCAGACAGAATCGGCTCGTGTGCGGCCAACCTTATGTTAGAATGTTTACCAATAGTTAGCGAATAATGCCGCATCTCGTACCTAGAATTCGTACTTAAGGATTACGTACTGTTTGTTAAGAGATGATTGTACTAGTTAACCGTTGCTGCTGTTATTATGTTAAGTCCAAATCTTTGTGAAAACAACTTTCGTTTAAGTCCAAACCTTTGTGAAAACAACTATCGTTTAAGTCCAAATATACCTTAAAACAATAATAATGAAATACAAGGCGAAAAGGACATCGACTCGTAGTCTGTTACCATAATTGTGTAGAATCAATACACCAATCCGGAGCAAAAAAATCAATAGTTTTTTATTTAAAAAAATAAAAAGTTGGTCCTTACATTTTCACCTTCTTGAATATTTTTTTTCTTGCGACGAAAATTTTCCAGTCTGTGTTGTCGAGAATCATAATTATATCTACTGTTTCCCTGGTATGACCCTTGTTTTCTTGTCGGATAGAAATATCAAACACTCTGACTCTGGCAACTCTAAGGCGAATGCTACACGCTCGATATTTATCGTGATATTTGGATCGCGATCCGGATCACGATATTTATCGAGCGCGTAGTATAAGGCGATCCATATCACGATCTGTGATATGTTATACTACACACTCGATAAATATCACGATCCTGGATCGTGATCCAAATATCACAATAAATATCGAGCGTGTAGCATTCGCCTTAAGAATTATTTTTGTTTGATTCAAAAAACAAATAATACAAAGGTTTCGTTGTCTGAAAGCTGGATCAAGTCAAAGAAAAAATAATATAACTTTCTGTCCAATCGTATGGGTTGAAAAAAACAAGAGTTAATCAAATCGTTTGACTTGTGATTTTGACATTAGAAAGACCTATTTGACGTTTGGACTTAACATTCTAACACCTCCCAAAAAAAAGTGTGTTTTTCTCTATGAACATCTAAAATGAAACTTTAGTGTATTTCTCTAGGTGTTACAACTTAAGAATGTTCGTTTGTATAAACCATCACTTTATTGGCAAAAATATTAATGAAGGGCTAGTGAACAAGTGCAATTACGTATAATAATGTATAATTACGATATCAAGTTGATAACGTCCATTTTTCACGAGTAATTGCAATGTGTAAGTGAGTATGAGTGGACAATGTATAGAGTTTTCTTACAATCAATACGCTATTCATAGTTGTTGCTTTTTAGGAACGCGCGTCAATCGATGCAATCTAAACAATTTACCTAACAATGGCATAAAAGTCAGTTGACGCGCGCGCGTGAATTGGAATGACTATTCTATAATTAACCCATGTCGTGTATACTTAAGCCCAGTTGACGTAATTATTTTGCATTGTGACCAAAATGTAATTCATTTGGATATTGATTATACTACTATAAATGAATTACAGTTATTGTTTACGTTCTCAAAAGTATGTAGCTATTATCTTTTTATTAAATTATCGCTGCTAGTTCACTATGTAACTTATGTTCACTACAAACGAATTGGCCAACGTTGGACTATGAAAATAATACCAAATGTTAGCGCATTTACTAAATCCCTTCACATAATTTATTTATAAATGAATATTAAGATATTGTAGTAAAGTAATAGGATAAATTTATTTTAGAATAAATCACGTTCTGATTTATTTACGGCAACGTTTTGGCGATATTTTTCAAGTATTGGTTGCGTTGTCATTTTGTAGAGATTTTTTGCAACTATTTCTATTTTGTTCATTCATCTAAAAACATGAATATTTTGAAATAATTTCCTAACTGAAGGAAAATGTTATACATGTCTATAGTGAAATGAAAAAATCGCCTTTACGTATGTTTGAACAGGAATACATATCTATTATAATAAGTTTCATGTTTAAATTGTCCTTATTCTCATTGACGTGTTTGTCGTAGCATAATTAAGAGGTGTCACGGCACCCAACATGAATTTCAAAGCGTCTAGACGCCTCGGAAATAAGATTGTGATTTAATTCTCACATTAAATTTCATAGCCTCAAAGCTGAAAGTATCAGCATTATCGTGCAATGTTTAAATGAAAACATTATTCAAACTCAAACCCTTTATTTGAAAAGAACCCTCTATAGGCACTTTTATATTTTCAAGGAGTCTGTCAGACAGAAAGTTGAACCAGTTGCTTATGTTTTACTTGAAGAAACGCCATGATTTTCTTTAACGTTACTTTTGACACCGAATATGGCAATAAATTCTATTTTACTTCATATTTCAGCTTGCTAGTATAATAAACTGTAATGCAAGGAAGTTGGTAGGTAGTTACTTTTACTTATTTGTTTTACAGTCATGATTGTTTTGGGTCCATTTAAATGTTTTGTTTGAAGGAAATTATGCTACGATAAACACTACATAAAATGAATGTAGTTTTCATGTATTTGGACGTAAATTGTAGGTTTAACATAATTGCATATTGTGGTTGTGATCATAGCAAAGATTGCCAATCCATATAGCATAGAACAATATAAAGATAATTGTAAATAATAAGTAGGTATGTATCGATAATTCGATATAAATAAATTTGGAGACTTGTACAAATTTGCTCACAAACCTGTAAATTGAAAACGACTGAACGTTCATGATTTCTCATCGACTGGTAGTAAAATTATCGTAATTTAATTAAAATAGATAAGTATCTAGAATACTTCTCCATCATCACTTCTAACACTTCATTTTCTAAAGATTCCAAGATAAAAATATGTTGGTATCTGTTAACTGTCGCTCGATGGACTAGACGTCATCAGAAAAGGCTCATTTTTATAATAGTTGTGTAAAATATAAATTGTTCACCGATTTCGACGTTAAGTAAGTAGCAGCCCAATGAACTGTATCTATTAATGTAAATGTTGAAGCATAATTTGTATATATTGATTCTAATGTGAACGGAAAATAATAAAAACAATCTTTTATTACAAAATTTACTCAGGTTTTCATTTTGACGTCAATATTGTTATAGTGTCTTGTCTCTGGTAGTTTATAAGCAGTTAGTCGCATTACGTGTTGTTATAAGAAAACAAACTGTGTTTCACTAGATTAATTTTTGTTTATTTTTATTACATTTGGTTATTGCATGTTACGCTTTGCTTAGACTAAGCTTGCTTTAATCAGTTAGCACCGCAAACCACGCTTAATTAATTTCACATGTCAATTCAATTATGCACTAGCACAATTTAAGTCAAACATTTTTTAATTTCTTCTCACCTTTCATTTTCGTTTCATGAAATTAACTTTATTTTCTGTCTGATTTCATTTAATTTTGTGCACGTCTCTTTGCATGTTTTCTTCTATTTTAACATCTGTTTGTTTTCATCAACTGTATGATTCGACAAAGTATGTATGAGCAAAATTATTTGAGATCAGTGACAAGATTCTATATTACCTTTCCAAAGTTTTCCAAAACTTGCTTCCCTATCTGTGAACTGTACTGAACTGTCATCGAGTTCCGCTCGGACGCGCATCAGCATCATTTGGCAAGAGATCGCAAGCTGCATGGACGCTGGAACAGGTGCTGGGTGGTGAAGGACTATCCCTCTAAAGTTTCATGTAATTAAATATCTTTGTTCTCTTTCTTTTACTAGAGTGCGCGAAGGGCTTGCATTTGTACTCCAGTCGATGCTACAAACGTTGTCCGGACGGTACGTATGCCAGTGAGATTACGATGGAAAGGAGCTCAAGAAGACGTAACTTAACTTATTTCTCCGAGGGGTCTGTAATGAAAAGACAGTACGACGACGCTCCTAAACAGACCGCGTTTGAAGCTTTAGATATGGAATCTGCAGCTAACGAGAGCGCCGCTAAATCCCCTCTTACGTGCCTTCCATGTCATTACACATGCGCCACATGTGTGGGCCCTCACAACAATCAATGTTCGTCTTGTTTGGACGACGCTCAACTCTTTAATTTAACAGATAACGAACCTAAGTTCTACTGTTACCAGAATACAGTGGTGTCACAAATAAAGGACGCTAATTGGCATTATAAGCTGAACGTTGCTCTGGTTGTTGTCCTATTCGTCGTCACTTCTATCTCTTTGTACATCACGTTATCCTGTGTCGCGAAGAGGTATTGTTGCGGTGGGTATTACAAATCAAATGTAGTCTATAATAAATTGGCAGCAGATGATAAAATGCAGAGTGCGATGGAGGTCGAAGAAGAGATACATAAGGCTTTGAAAGATTTTAGCGAGAGCGATTCAGATGACGACCTGAATTTATAGCAATTGTTAACATTCCAACCTAAGTATTATGAACTTATTGATCATGTGACCGTTAGTGATGAGATTCCCAAACAGATGCAGGGCTAGTGTTGTGATATTCGGTTGTCACAATTTTTAAGTGTGTTAGTAAGTAGTAGTAGTTCAATGAGATTTTTAATTCGTACAAACATTGAAGTTATTCTGAAATTATTCCAAAGAGCTGTCACAAACTCACAACTCTTGAACGTTATCTATGAATTCTATTCCTTTACCTTTGCGGGTTTATTTTCACTCAGTTCTTTAATGATATTGGTTGTGTCTATTTTTTATTGTATTTTTTTTTACATTAGTACTTTATTTTCTCTCAATTAATTTAGAATATATAGTAAAATAGAGTATTTTGAGACATCCCATTCCAGAAATAATGTTAAGATCAAGATCATTTAAATTATTGTCGACCTCCGTAGCCTTCGGCTATTGGGGTGCTTTTGTTATTTAAAAAGGGCTACAAGTCAACCCCAGCCAAGATGGCAGCATCATTTCAATTGAAGTAATTTAGATTGCTCAAACTCTTACTTATTACTCTTTAATTTCTCTTTTCTTACTTAGTTTTTAAGGTTTGAGATTCATTCAAAGAGACTCAAAATAGTTTTAATTTAAATGATTTAGTTATTTTTTTATTCGGTATATGACGTCATAATAATCGCATAATATAAGCTTAGGTGTATTTGCTCAAGATGCCATTTTGTTTGTTTGTATGTGTCTGTACCAGGCCCGTTTGGTACTGTGTAAATATTTTGTATGTAAATAAATGAGTTCCTATTTTCATTATGCTGTTTTATTAAAATGCTTTCTACATTTCATAATGAAATACATTTGTAGGTATTGCATGAGGAGTGGGTGTTTGATGAAATAATACTAATAATACCAGCTTAATATTGCTCTGCTTCTCCTCTTGCCGTACAGAGAGTACTCGTATACGAGCATTTATCTTAGACCTAGGTTGATTATAAGTTCAAGTTTTTTCACGATGTTTTCCTTCACCGTTATCAGTGATGTCCAGCTAGATCTACTTAGAAAGTATATACCTAGTCAAAAGTCACGTTTGCCTACCTGATTACTACTTAAACTGAATTTGGAGGTTGGTAAGTATGAATATGAAATAGTATAAGTACCTTGTTGGGTGGCAAAGTAGGTAGGTACTTACTGCAGAAAGTTCTTAACGGAAATCATCCTATAGATAAAGATAACAACACATTGACAGTAATGAGAATAAACTTAAACATTAGTTTTAAACTTAGCACATTCTCGGAGGGGTACAGTATGGGGTTCTTTAAGAGGGGGGTGATTAGGTTTATAGTGTCGGCATCGCGCTTGCGATTCTCCTGGTGTTGCAGGCGTCCATGGGCTGTGGTGGCTGCTTACATTAGGCAGGCTTTCCACAGCTGTGGTATAAAAAAAACTATTCATAATGATACACCATACTGCGCTCTAAAATCACTTGTTGACGTGGCTCAAAAGGTTGTCCAGCTGGGATTGGGCTGGACGTACCTGCCGCATGCCGAGCGACCTAAAACCCGAAATTGGTGCCCCGGAATAGCGAGACCGGGCCGCGGTAGACCACAAAGGAGATGGGGGGCGGGACGGCTTGGAAGCCTTAAGGAAGCCGATCCTTAAAAATTGCCAAGACGCAGCGAAAGTCGAGACCGTTGAAAGGAATGGAGGGCCTTTAACCTGCAGTGGAACAGTACGAGCTAAGTATATATGAATGACATAACTTGGAGATTAGTTTCAGTCCTGTAGAAACTTACACTATCTATTGGCGCACACGATTGGCGCTGAGCGATTGACTGCTGCGCAACTTGTTGCGAGTTCTAATCCCGCCCAGCACCGCCCAACACATTAGTATGTAGAACTATCGACAATAGGCTAACACATTTAAATAGGCAAAACGTTTAAAAAGCAGACGTTTAAAGAGCAGAAAAAAAAAGTGGCAACACTGCCCGACTGATTTGTCAAATTTCGCTCCGTATTTTAGAATTAGTTTTAATTAGGATATAAGTGAAATTAATGTGTAATTATTAGTTTATTAGTAATATAACGGCACAAAATCCCAGTATTATTGTTTTCACGTAAATATATAAAGGAAAACTCGGTATAGAGTTGACACCAATACCGGTAACCTACCAGAAACTTAACAGCTGTTTTCTCACTACGGATTAATACGGGAAGTATTGTTTACTTTTAATGTATTATTAGCACACAATTGTCTCATAAAAGACACGTACTAGTTAAAATTTAACTTAACTAGTCCTATTGCCTTTTTCTTGCATAATCACTTTGTCTTCATTAACTTTGTAAACTGTAAATAAAACTCAATAAAGTGAAGTAAATTTGCATGTTTTATGCTCGTATACAACCACAATAAGGTTCATGACCGTGATTTTGTATTTTACATAATTATAATGTTAATAAATAAGTACTTAAACTTAAATTTCGTCTAGGCATCCTACCCACATAAAATAGAAAAAAAAATATTGAAGGCAATAGAAGTAGATTTTATTGTTTGATTAATTTAATAAATGCCTTTAAAGTAAATTCGTTAGCCTACCTGCTTCATATTTCCATATAACTACGCTAACTTCTCCAATTTCTCTTTTATTTTATTTCCCATATTTATCTAAGTTTTTGTCTATCCTATTGTTTCTCACACCGTTTCTTTAATTCTACTTTCAGTAACCATATCTGAAACCATGCCTGTGATGACCCGTAAGGCTACTGCTCAGGATATGGAGCTTAAATTAAGAACGGCCCTCCAAGAATTAAAAGCATCTAATATTCAATGTCAACAGCTGTTGCAAGAGAGAGATGAAAGTGAGGAGGAAGTCAAGAAGATAGTTGACAGAAACTCTAGCTTGAAGCGGGAGCTAGTAGACTTACATCAGCAATACTTGGAGGTTGTTGATGAACGGGATAAATTAAGGATGGTCACAGATGGTTTCAACAACTGTAGTAATTTGTATGAGGAGGCTTTGAGCAAAGTTAGGGACTTAGAGGATGAATTAATCCAGGCGAATGTACAAATTTCTAAATTACAAAAGGAAAAGGAACATACTCAGGTCAAAGAAACCAACCATTTATATTATGAATTATTAAATACAAACTGTAATCCATGTTCGTTAATAACCATAGACCTTACTGAAGATTCTTTACTAAAAGATAAGTCTAGCTATAAACTTAGTCAAAATAAATTAAAAAAATATGCTAGACTGAATAAAATTATTAAGAAATGTCATAAATTCAAAAGTCAACAAAAAAGCTATTCCAAAAATATTCAACTTAGGAAAGAACGTGTTGCTCTTATAAATAAATTGAAAAACTACCAGATAAAATTGGAAGATAGTAAGAACATTTATGAAATAGACACTCAGCGTTTGCAATCAGAAATACAGGTTCTGGATGACTCACTAAAGTCCCTTTATGGTAAATATATAATATCTGAAAACCAAATAAAGGAACATATACTAGCTGCAAATGAGTTAGTGGATTTGTGTAATTACAACGCAGACAGAGTGGACTCACTGACTCTCAGCAACACGCAGTGTACTTGTCAGAGGGAGTCTGACCTTGTGGCCGTTCAGCCTGAGGCAACGGAGTCCCAAGCTGTGACTGCCCAAGGTTGTATCCCCAACCATAACCATGACATTGTACAAGAAGTGCCACAGGCAGTATCTAGTACTTGTTCCTCTGGTAGCAGTCAAGCAAGTCTTTCAGTAATGTTTTCTGATAGTATAGGCAGAGGTATAGGGAAATTAATTAATAATAACCTAAGATATAACATTCAGAACCATTGTACACCAGGGTTATCCTACAAACATGTAATGTCATCAATAACAAAGTTTCAATATAATCCATCAACCAATATTTCTGTATTTATAGGTAATAGTTTAAAGGTCACAAAGGAAGATATTACTGACTGTGTTACAGACATTCTAAACATTAATTGTAACAAAATAATTTTGTGTGCTTTTCCATATTTTAAACACTTAACATACAGACAAAATAATTATATACATATGTTAAATAAACATGTGCATCTTCTAGTAAGTCACTATAGTGACAAGCTTATGTTTTTTGACACCAACAGTTTTGTTGGAAAATTAAAATCGACTAGGGATACTGTGTATCTGCCCTTTAGGTTTAGACATCAAATAGCGCGGCTATTAGCTTATAGTATTAACTCAGACATAAGTAGTATGTCGAAGTCTTGTGTTATTAGCTCCACATCAATTAGTAATAATACTAATAATAAGGTGGTGACCCGGAATGATTGTAGCACTGCTATACATAATTATACAAACTGTACGAAGGAGGACCCATGTGTCATTATGGACCAGCCATCTATTGATGCGAGTTGCACAAGTGGTAGGAACTCACTACCTGATATCATTGAAGTCCGTGGTCAAACTCCGAATAATAATTTAAACTAGTTTGTAAGACAACAGAAGGTACCAATAACAATATAGTTAAACCTACAAACAACAAGGTACCTTCTTGCTCTCAAAAAGTTAAGTTGCAGAAACAGCAGAATACCTTGAAATTATTTCATCAAAATATTCAAGGTATTTCATCCAAATTATTAGAAATTGAAATGTTTTTAGAAAAAACCATGTTTGACATTGTTTGTTTTACTGAACATTGGTTAAAGGATTACCAAATGCTAATTAACTATGAAAACTATAGTGTGGGCAGTTGTTTTAATCGCAAAGCTATGTCGCGTGGAGGCTCATTGATCTTATTAAAAGATTGTTTAAAATATAAAGAAAGAAATGACATAGTTGGCCTATCGGTTGAACATTGCATCGAACTTTCCTGTGTCGAGCTGGATGAGCATATCATAGTGTGCGTGTACAGACCCCCAAGCTACCAAAACTATTCTTTATTTGAGTCTGTAATGGAAGATGTATTAGCGAAACTTGCAACGTGTAGCAAACCCGCAATTATTTGTGGTGATTTTAATATTAATGTTTTAGAAAATAATTTGAATAGTAGTCGATTATTAAGCCTTTTTAAATCATTTAATTTGTCGAATGTTTTCATGGAGCCTACTAGGGTAACTCCAACTACTGCTACCTGCATCGATAACATTTTCTGCGATTGCGACTATGTAGATAAAGCTATTGTTAATTATTTACCATCGGATCATAGCGGTCAAACGGTAACATTTATGTTCAAAATGCCTACGACAAAAGTACAAATACAATTTAGACCTATAACAACTGGTAAATTAAATAAATTTATTAAAACTCTAAATAATAAGTTAAATACTCTGGACCACTATAACAACGATGCAAATAAATTGTATAATGATTTATTTTCTGTGGTCGAAACTGAATTCAATAAAAATTTTGAAAAAAAGGCGAAATATATTAGCCCTAAGTTTATATTTAGTGACTGGGCAACTAAGGGTATTAGAAAAAGTAGAGAAAGACTGTTTGAGCTGTATGGCCTTAAGCCTTACATTAACACGGAAACTTTCAACAAGTATGTTGCTACTTATTCTAAAACTTTTAGAAATACTTGCAAGGTAGCGAAAGCGCTATACATTAGTAACAAGATCAAATCGGCAGACGATAAAATAAAGACAGTTTGGAAAGTTATAAATAACGAAACTAGCAAGAAAAAAGTTCGTAACGCGGAATATACATTGGAGACATCACATGGTCCCGTAAGCTCTAACATAGAAGTAGCTCGTGAATTTGTAAATTTCTTTACTAGCATACCAATCAAAACCACGGAAGCTTTGAATTCCTCACCTGACGATTCAATTGCGTTATTAAAAGCGAACGTTCCAGGCTGCCCGGTAGAATTTCAATTTAAACATATTGACCCCATGACCGTTTTAAAAGCTTTTCGGCAAATCAAAATAAAATTTACTGAAGATCTGTGGGGTATGTCTATTAAAGTTTGTACATCTATAATAGAAACAATAGCACCTTATTTGGCTTTAATATTTAATATGTGCGTAGACCAAGGTGTTTTCCCAGATTTAATGAAATTTAGTAAGGTCATACCTCTTTTCAAATCCGGGGATAGTAAAGATACTAACAATTATAGACCCGTGTCCGTGTTGCCGGCTTTCAGCAAGGTTTTTGAAAAGATTATGCTTAATCAGATGCTTGCTCATTTTAACACAAATGGCATATTACACGATCAACAGTATGGTTTCACCAAAGGGCGTTGTACGACTGACGCCGGTGTCACTTTATTAAAACACATATTTACTGCGTGGGAAGAGGCACAAGATGCCATAGGAATCTTTTGTGACCTCTCCAAGGCATTTGATTGCGTAAATCACGAGACATTAATTCTGAAACTTGAGCATTACGGACTAGGTAAACTTGCGCTTAGTTTAGTGAAATCTTATTTAAATGATAGACAGCAGCAAGTTCAAATAAACGGGGTGAATTCACATGGTTTAAAAGTACAAATGGGAGTTCCACAAGGCTCAATTTTAGGTCCTTTCCTCTTTTTAGTTTATATTAATGATCTTCCCCGGTTATTCAAAAACCAGCCACAAATGGTGTTATTTGCCGATGACACGTCATTAATTTTTAAAATAAATAGACGGGCTCAAAATCTTGACATCGTAAATAACGCCTTACTGGAGGTACAAAAGTGGTTCACGGCTAACAATTTAGTATTAAATGGAAATAAAACTAAGTGCATCAGATTTGCTTTGCCAAATGTCAAAAATAGTGAGTGTGACATAGTATTGAATAAAGAGAAACTGGAATTCGTCGATAAAACCGTTTTTCTGGGATTGACGCTCGACTCAAGGCTACAATGGGGTCCTCATTTAACATCTCTCGCAGGACGGCTAAGTTCGGCAGCATATGCTGTCAGAAAGATTCGGCAATTTACTGATGTGGATACCGCGAGACTGGTCTATTTTAGTTACTTTCATAGTATTATGTCTTACGGTATTTTATTGTGGGGAAGAGCTGCAGACATCGATTCTATTTTTATTCTGCAGAAAAGAGCCATCAGAGCCATTTACAATCTGCGTATGCGCGATTCTCTAAGGGAACTGTTTAAGGAAATTAACATAATGACGGTGCCTTGTCAATACATCTATGAAAACATCATGTACGCTAGAAAAAATCTGCATCTTTTTGATAAAAGAGGTGACAGACATAATTATAATACTAGAAATAGGGACCAACTAGTTCAACCAGGTTTCAGACTGGCTAAAGTAGATTCGTCTTTCATGGGGTACTGTTTAAAGTGTTACAATAAAATACCTCCCCACATTGTTCAACTAAATGAGACAAAATTTAAGTCTTGTATTAAACGCACGCTATGCAACCGAGCATATTATAAGTTGAGTGATTACATCACTGATAAAAATGCTTGGCTGGATGCTGGTCTAGCTCCACAGCCATAAGGGTTCATAGATTAATTGATTAGCATTTGTAACAATTTTTGGAGCTGCTGAAGATGTAGATCTATATTATCTTTGCATTGTATAAACTCAATGTGTTAGTATTATATAATTTTTCGTAGCACATACATGTGAGCACTATGTTCTTTAAAGCTACCATTTACGAGGTATACCTCTCATTGACTTGAATATGCCCTGGCGGTTGGGAGAGTCATGCTCACTTGAATGTCTCGCTGCCGGTGGCGCATGTGTTGGATCATTCGGTTCCCTTCAAAATGGTTGAGCTAAATGGTGCCGATCCATGCGTCATGTTCGTGAACGGACGCCGTCGGTTGGGACTGGTCATCTCTTAGCTGCCTCGGTTATTTTAAATTTTGGTTTGAATTGTTATTATAACTATATTTTTCTCTAGACCTCTTTTAACATGCAAGACGTGTTACATTGTTCTCACATTGTACCCTTAGATTCAACATGAATGATGTAACCTAAATTTGTAAAATTTAACTGATTTTAAAAGAGTGTTCATGGAGTTTCTTGCTCGTTCTTCTCCATAGAAACCTACTGTTTGGAACGAGCAACTAGCTTCAACTTTCTGACTGACTGACTCTGACAATTCAAAAGTACCTGTAAATGGTTTAATTGAAATAAATGATTTTGAGTTTGAGTTTGAGTTTGAGACACAGCTTCCTAAAATCGGTAGTTCCCTTGTCAGGAGACCCGGCTGATGCCCGCTGCAAACTGTGGCAGGACACTTTTCCCCCACCCACTCAATATCTACCACCAAGCGAGAATCTACCCGCAGGGTCTAACCTTCCGTGGTCCATCTGGAAGTCCCTGCACCGCTTAAGGACCCAAGTAGGAAGGTGTAACGCAAATCTCTTAAAATAGGGCTACCTCGACAGAGCAGCAGCAGGGTGCGCATGTGGCGCCGAGTTGCAAACCATGCCCCACCTCATGTGATGTCCTTTGTGCCCCAAAGCATGCGATTGGGGTGAATTATG
This sequence comes from Charanyca ferruginea, assembly GCA_947361185.1. Taxonomy (NCBI): domain Eukaryota; kingdom Metazoa; phylum Arthropoda; class Insecta; order Lepidoptera; family Noctuidae; genus Charanyca; species Charanyca ferruginea. The sequence continues at coordinate 9,285,890 of OX376074.1, read as the reverse complement.
CGTAATGCTACCGACGACGCCGTGGAAGTGGCTAAATTTTGGGCCAAACAAATATAAAAGAGATAGGCAAAACTCTCTCTCACACACAGTGTGTGAGAGAGAGTTTTGCCTATCTTCTTCTTCTTCGTATCACTGGCACGACAGTCTTTTATATGTATGGTATGTGAGTGTGGATTGAGGTGAGGATAAGCGTGAGGAAAATTCGAATTCAGTGAATACATTTCACAGCGCACTGCACAAAAGTAGTCTGGAAATATTTTAGTTAATAAGTAACCTGTAAACAATTCGTAGATCGAATTATCGAATTACGGCACAAGATAATTCAATAAATCATACTTTTCCATTACGACTTACTAAGTTACGTATTATTTTACACTTATGCCACAGGCATAATTGTCGACATCGTTGCTTGCCATATCTAAAAATAGAAAAGAATAGAATTTATCAATGAAAACACACAAAGTTATAAAAAAAAAACACCAACCTTGATGATGATTCGCATAGCCCACACTGCTATTATTACAGAGATCCCTTGAAATAAACGCGGCCGTCGAACGATCAATAAACCTAATGTATTGGGTAATATTAGCCCTCACGAATGTGCCAGTATCAAATCCATGCTACCCTATATTATGGAGACGGCACTTGGGACTGCTACAAAGATGAACGACGCTTTTAGGGTAGGTACTGCCTCATACAAATATTGAGCTTCGGAGGCGGTAACCTTGGGATAATCTGAGGCTAGTAGTAATATGGAGATATATGTAGTTGCCTCGTTTAAGCATAGCAATAACGGTCATTGTTGTAAATCCGAGAAAAAATCTGGTTATAATTTTTTTTATTTGTTACCTATCAATGTGGACGGATACGATAGGTATCGATTAAGAATGTTAACGAAATGGAGAATTCTAGATATTTTGGGAGAGCCAATGACCACTGTAGCCCTTCTACAAGGCCATAACTATAGTAATAATATGGAGTTATTCTGTTTTTCTACGAATAGAGAATTAAAGGTAAATACCAATAGTACGAAACTCAAGGAACAGAAGACTGTATAAAAAACAGTTCTTTTTTTGTAAAAGACTGGATTCATTAATAGATCTACTGCTTAAATAAATGATATGGAGGTTCTATACAAGTTTGATAAGGGCAAACAGAGGTCACGGTCTCTTTGAAGTCTAGACATTATATTAGAAACTAGTTGATGCCCGCGACTTTATCCGCGTGGGTTTCGGTTATCTGTGGGGTTTATGTAATTGTTTTTGCTCTGAACTGAAATGAACTGAAGATTCTTTTTCTAAAATAAAAGTAGCCTAGTGTCCCGTCAAAATCTGACCAGCCGTTTCGGAGATTACCCGGAAAAAACGGACAGAGAGACAAAAATGTTAAAAGTAAAGACAGTGTGGATAAAGTCTGGTAGTCTTAATTCTAAGTAGGTACCTAGTATTGGTATCTCCATGTTAATGGCTTAGGGAAGAAAAAAATATTTGATTTCGATGAAAGTAGAGACAGAGAAATGAGAATGCAATAGATACGTACAAAAGTCTCTTCCAGTAAACAAAGTACATCGATGTTGAACCCCCGTGCCGTTGTCACGAGATGACTCAAGATTCATCCGAAAATACCAATAATTACACAGAGGGGAGAAAAAATAATATCTTTTCCCCTCACACGTCGCTTATATGGTAGGTACTTACTACTTATGTACCGATTCCCCATCGTCTAAGTTCAATATTACCGACCATTGTGCGCGGTTCAATTTATTATTCCGCACAAATGGATCGTATTTTCATTAAAAAAAAAACCGGTCATGTGCAGTCGGACTCGCACATAAAAGGTCCGGTTCCCGGAAAATCGCCGAAAAAAACGTGTTTCTTGTTTATTTTTTGTTACTAGCTTTTGCCCGCGAATTCGTCCGCATGAATGTCGTGTTATCGTGGATACAGACGAAACTGCGGAATAATAAGGAGCCTATGTCCTAGGGATTGAGCTATATTCATACCAAATTTGTATAAAATTGGTTCAGCTGTTTCGTCTTGAAAACGTAACAGAGTTATTTTCGGATTTATAATATTTATGGATTTGTTGTTTTCGCGGTCATGGTCTCATGAATGTCATGGCGGAGAAATTTGATTGCCCGTTCATGTATTCCATGTCGAAGCTGCATGTTCTAGTAACATAGTTTTTAAGTTCATGTTTTACTATCAATATATGGATCAATGATATCTGAATTAAAGTGATTATTATTATAGTCATACACTGTGAAAATTTCAAGTGTCCTTACCGTTCAAAAGATACAACCCGCTGACAGACGGAAGGAAGGATAGCGGAGGCTTAGTAATAGGGACCCATTGGGTTAACTCCGGTTACTGTAACAATTCTACTACTTTATGAAATAAAAAGCTATGTAGAATTGTACGTTAAAATTTTAATAGCTCTCACAAGAATGCGATGAGTATAAAAACAGAGATATAAAAAACACTAACTTAGACGCACTAAGTTAGGCAGAGATTTCCAGGCTCCACAGCCTGGCCGGCAAACAGGATCGGCCGAAGATAAGACTGCTGCGGTCGGCTCCTAGCTTTGGGACGGAAGTCCCCGGGGATCTTAACAGTAAGACCCGCCCTGGGAGCAGCAGGCACGCGACAGCACGACGGCACGACTCAGGACCGTTACCGACTTTTGGTTGTGGACCTTAAGTAAATTACTTACGGACTTTAAGTAAATCAGCGTGTTACTTAAGGGACAGAGAGATCTAGACTGACCCATTTGACAGATTTCTTTCCTGTCGGCTCTTCCGAAATTCATTTTTTTTTCAAGTATGAATTTTATTTCTGGAACGCCCGTATGGTCATACAGCGGGGTATTATAGTACCGGCCAGACTCAATTATTGTAGACTGCCAGTTATTTTTATTCGATTAGTGCGTATAGGATTTTTAAGAACACCAGATACATCAGCGGGTGTCCAGCTGTTTTGTATAAAATACAGCAATACACACATATATTCGACATCAGTTTGAAGGTTTTAAGTTATATAAGCCGTAAACTAATTAAAAGAATTACTGACAAATGTCAAGATTGACAACTGTCATTGACAAACATGTCATAACAAAACATTATTTATTTTCCAGATTTATAAAAAAGGAACTAAAATACATTTAATTAACAGACACACAGTCTTTATGCTCTATGGAATATAATGTAAGTACTTTTAAAGGCCCATTTAAATTATAAAAGATTCCATGTATCTATAAAAACAAGTATTATAACATGTAAACAGCAATTATGAAAAATGATTGCATGCTTATGAAAAGTAAATATAGTATGTGTTACAACATTTACTATATTACGGAACCCTAAAAAGAAACACTCCCCACGAACTGTTCGCTTCTGTAGTTCTGTTTAATGTTGTGAATTTCACCAACTTCCAACTTTGCCAACGTTGAACTTAATTTCGATCTAATGAACCTTAATTTTCCTTTCAAAACTTCTGAACAATTTTTTGTATTAGAAAGTATTGCCGCTAATTGGATACTATCTCTCTGAAAGTTGATCATCATCATTTGCCTAGCCTTTTCCCAACTATGTTGGGGTCGGCTTTCAGCCTAACCTGATGCAGCTGAATACCAGTGTTTTACATTGAGCCAATCTGACCTCCACAACCCAGTTAGTGGGTAACACGATACCTCTTGTTGAGACTGGCTGTACAACTTTCTGGCTTCTGACTCATAACACCAGTCATCTACCTACGAATGACAGCCGGGACCAACGGTATAACGTGCTTTTTTTTATCTATTGATAGGCATACGTTTGATCACTACTCACCTGATAGGAAGCGATGATGCGGTCTAAGATGGAGCACGCTTGCCTAGAAGTAACTTAATCACTCTTGACTTAAAGACTCCCAGGTTGTAGCTATCAGAAAACACAGACTCAGGCAGGGAATTCCACTCCTTAGCAGTACGCACAATGAATGTGTTCCCAAAACGTTTCGCGCGTGTGGGTGGGATTTCCAGCATGTACCCGTGGCGCATCGCGGTACAGTCAACAGCAAAATTAGATGACCAAAATCAGAAATGCAATACTAATGAACGAAGTTCGCGTCAGAACTGTGTGGCGTCGAAGTGATTCAAAAGTATGTGTGTGACAATCACATACTTTTAATAAATAAACTAGTAATAAATTATATAAATTAGTGTTAGTAAATTAGGATTGAATTTCTGGTTTTGATCATCTACTTTTGCTGTTGACTGTACGTCTTGTGGTCCGATGATGGAACGGGCTCGGCGGAATTAAATTATGCAATTCCGTCACACACTCCTCAAAATGCAACCGATAGAAAACCGACAGGCCAGCAACTCGGCGTCGGTGCTCAAGACTTTGGAGCTTTGACTCGACGAGCCAATGATCCTCTTGGCTCGTTTCTCAATTGACTCAAGGGCATCAAGCTGGTATCTGGCAGATCCGTCCCAAAGATGAGAGCAGTACTCCATACACGATCGAACTTGCGCTTGATAAAGTTTAAGCAGCTGTTCCGGCGTGAAGTATCGTCTCACTTTTGCTAGGCTTTCCGAGGCACAGAGGGTCTCGGTCTGAAATGGATGGTCATCCATCAACAGACCCACCGTGACAAGCTTAGCTTAACATGACCGATCGACTATGTATGGCTTTAACTTAGCCACAAGCCTCTAAAGTTGAAAACAAAAATGTATTTCTTATGTATTGATACCTTTATTTTCGAACCGTTTGGGGTTGAAACCCTCGGGTCGTGGGGTCCGAGTGCTCATCTTCTTTTTAAGGAAATTTCCAAAAGGTTAGTTGACACTTCCCGTGATCCAAGAGCTGGTTTTTACTTTGGGCAGAGGGTAAGCATTGCCATTAAACGTGGCAATGCAGCCAATCTTTTGGGCACATTCCCAGATGAAGGCGATGTGGAGGAATTTTTTGATGCCTTATTAAATTAGTTTTACAATAATGTTTTTTATTAATATCTGTGTTTTTTTTTACCTTTTTTTTATTGTTTTTGTGTGCACATGGTCTGTGTCAATAAATTTATTTTATTTCTTTCTTTTTCTTCTTTTTCTTGTTTATTAGGTATAGGTTTTTCTTTTTTATTGTACGTGTAAATATTGTTTATTATATTAGCTAAAATAAAAGAATATATGAAAATTTCTAACAAAAACATGCGAACATTATACCAACGATATAAAAGGAGATATAATTACATCCGATCCTACCACATCTCTTCCGTCTCATTTAATACCAATAATCGAATGAGGATTGGTTTCAAATATCCCTCGCGTTCTAAAAACGTGTCAACCGCGTGACCTGATTCTTTTTCCTCGTACAAAATCATAGTAAGTGAGACGGGGTGTGTCAACGTACATCACAGCTCACTCTATGATAACGTTAACAGGTCGTAAACTGTGTTTGTCCACTGTGTTACGCCTCTACTGAGATATAAAACAAACCATCTGTACCTATCTTAAGGCCCTTTTATAGTCAGAGGCTTTTACGCTTTTTATAGACTATTGACTGGTCGACTGGGAAAACTAAACGAACGATCCAATCTCTTGCTATCAAGATCTTTTCAAATACTGAAGTCTGCAAGTCAAAAGGGTCGTAGTTTACATACGAGATTCGTAGTGGAATATCGTTACGGTTGGTTGTTGGTGAAAAGGATTTCTTTCATAAATGCCTAGAAAAATATCATCATCATCATCACCAGCCTGAAGACGTCCACTGTTGAACAAAGGCCTCCCCCATAAGCGGAGAGGGGGGGGTTGTCATAATCCCCACGCTGGGCAGGCGTCTTGGGGATCGCAGTGAAATTGTTAATTACACGGAAGTCGCTGCTGCCCGACTACCGGATTTTCCCTTAGTCGCCTTCGACGACACCCTCGGGATGAAATGGGGGGTGCTATTCTAGCCCGGACACCCCACGGGCCGGGCTGAAAAAAATATATTCGAAATAAAAACTCGAACAACTTGAGTGGGCGCGAAAAACGATTATAGAATGTCATTTGAAGAACATATGGGGTGCGGGGGTGCGAATCCAGCGAATTTCGACGACACGCAGTGGCTTAGCAATTGATTGCTGCGCTGGTGTCGCGGGTTCGATTCCCGCACAGGGCAAATTTTTGTATGGCCTAAAGATAGTTGTTCCGGGTCTGGCTATGTTTAGTTTAGTTTATATGTTTGTAAACGCACCCTCGATACAGGATAGTTTCCTCGTTTAAAAAATAATAATATGTATTTGACAGAGGGTGGAAACTGCACAGTAGTGTCCATGATTGTTCAAAGAGTTTGCAGGCGGTTATACGTACAGACGCCAGCACATCCAGCCATACAAAACTGTCAAATTATCCCAATTGAATATGAACCTTTTATTTTTGTTATAACGTTGAAAATCTATCACAGAAAATTGTCAGATTGTTGTAACTTGATGTGCTGGCCTCTGTCAAATGATACCTGGGAAGACAGTCTCGCTTGTTACCTTCCTTACTTTTTATCACGGTGAGAATGAACTACCTGTCCCTATCGCTGCAAGTATTAGTTTTACAAAGCTAAAAAGTTTTTTGCTTGAACGCTCTAACCTTCGGAACGACGAAGCTACGTTATCCCTGAGTGGTTATAATTTACCGTCAAAAATATTATGAATCCGTAAGAAAATAAGGTGAACAAAATAGCAAAATAGCTCAACCATATTTTAGATTGTCTAAAGTTCATAAATCTTTTATGGGGTTCTGTGTTAAGTGTTATAACAAAATTCCTAGTGATATATTGCAACTAAATGAAAGAAAATTTAAAACATATATTAAAAGTACACTCTGTAAACAAGCATATTACAGTTTAGAGGATTATATCCATGATAAGAATGCTTGGAAACATGCTGGTCCGGGCTCCATAGGACAATCTACAGTCTAGACAAAATCAAACGGATTGCTAATTAAAACTAATTAATTTATACTTAGTATATACATTATATTTAATTCTTGCTTTGGGTCACACACTGGTTCATAGGTTCATAGTTTGTTGAAATGTATGGAGTGGTGGTCTACTTTTACAATAATTGTAAATAATAATATGTGAACACTATGTACCTATGTATACAACTTAGCTGTCATTCTTTATCTTGTAATACTTTGTACATACTTCAATATAGTGTTTTTATGCAAGGTCCATCGTATTCACGTATAGTTATATAACTGAAAACTGTAAATGCAAAATATTGTAGTTACACATTTTTTTTTAAAAGAGTGAGTATGGAGTTTCTTGCCCTTTCTTCTCCATACGAAGCTACCTTTTGGAATGGGCAACTAGAATCAACTTTATATTTTTTTATTATGACGTTCAAAAGTGCCTTTTTAATGGTCTAATTGAAATAAATGATTTGACTTTGAACTGCATGGCAACAGCAGTTCCGATACAATACATCCTGAACCTATCCATACTTATTATTATAAATGCGAAAGTAACTGAGCCTGTTACGCTTTCACGACATAACGGCTGAACCGATTTTGATGAAATTTGACAGCTTAAACTCTGGGGAAGGACATAGGCTATTGTAAACCCGCGACTTCGTCTGCATCCGCGATAACCGATATTCACGCGGGCGAAGTCGCGGGTAAGAGCTAGGTAATTAGAAACACGACCAAACAAAATATATAATATCATGTAATGTAAATATCTGTCTCCCATATCTTCCCGTGGGTGTCGTAAGAGGCGACTAAGGGACTTACCAGAGAATGGGCAGCAGCGTTCTCTGTGCCTTTGTAACAACCATACTGCGATCGCCAATCCGCCTGCCAAGCGTGGCGATTATGGCAAAACCTTCCCCCCCCACCTTGGGGAGGCCTATGTCCAGCAGTGGACGTCTTTTGGCTGAAATGATGATGATGAATGTAAATATCGAGTCAGCATTTCCATAAATTCATACAAAATATTATGTTCGAATAATCACATTAATGGAACTGGAAACAACATGTTGGTCGCAAAAAATGAAAATCGAATTGTTTTTAAACAAAAGCTTTTGAAACGAACGTTTTTCGAGTAGGTACCTACATCTTCCTCGTCATTGATGGCTGAATAGCTTACAGTATCAATGGTTCCTAAATCTAGCTTACTGATTTTTTATCTAAACTAAACTCGGTAAACTAAGTTTGGTTTAACTTTTCTCGATAGAATACGTGCTAGGCCCCACAGCATCCTGAGTGTATTGTGAGATAGGTAGGTAGGACAGCCCTATGTTGGCTCGGATACGACTGCACACGTAGGTGTGTCAGTCATTTCAATCCATACTTCCATACTTATACTTAATAATATACTTTAATATTATAAAGGAGATCGGACATTTTTGTATGGACTTTGGTCCAAGTGGCGTCGGATGATCAGACCTAATTTATTTGGGAACCGATCACTTTTCCGAATAATTTTTGTCCGAATTTCACTTTACCGAAAACTATTGACAGACGTCTTTATTGCTATGTGCATTATTTGACATATTTTTCGATCATCATTTTTGCTATAGGTATTATTTTACTGAACTATGTTTCTCCGATTTACAAAATAACATTTTCCTATTGACCGAAGTCTCTTTTGAACTATTTTCATTTGCCAAATGATTTATTTGCCATATTTTCAACAACATTTTACGGAATATTATTTGATCACAAATATATAGCCGGTTACTTGGTAGCATTTTCAACATTAAATTAAAATAGTGTCATAAAAAGTGTTACAAAATTTAGTGACAGAAACGAATCGCTGCAAAACAGACTTCACGCAGTCTTGTCTGCCCTAACTCTAGAGTGTAATTTAAGAACGCGTAGGCGCAGAGGGGTGGCGCGGCCCGCGAGCTGAGGAGCAGGAGCAGCTTCGGCTTGCTGGCCGGCTAGTAGCCCGCCAGCCTCAGCCGCGGCGGCTAGCCATCTGCGACGATAAGCTCGCGTGGGGCCGCCCAGACCCCGCAGCGCCGGAGCCGTGACAGAAACAATGTTTGTGCATGTTGCATGCCTGCTTGCATGTTTCGTGCTTGTTTGCACGCTGCATGCTTGCTTGCATGCTGTATGCTTGTTTGCATGCTGCATGCCTGCTTGCATGCCTGCTTGCATGCTGCAAGCTTGAAGCAAGAATCTTTGTTTGCAAGCTTCTTACTGGGACCACCTGTTTTCATTAAGTGCCATTACATTTAAATAATTAATGAAACAAAAATTAGTAGGAAACTAATCTGAAATTAGCTCTCTATAACGCCATTGTAATAAATACATTAGTTTTGAAAGCTCTTTCAAATATTTAATTTCATTCAAATTGTCTTTAATTTTCAGAAGTTTTTGATTTTTCGTTTCTTTAACGACGTATTTTTTTTTGCTGGTGGAGTACCGGTTATCTTAGACTCAATATCAGACATATTTACTTCTAGGCGTTTGGTGAAATATGGTAATTAAAACAGTGGTAAAACGAATGTTCGAACAAATGTTATTTCGGCTAAGTGTAACTTCAGTAAAAAGTTTTTCGACCAAATGAAACGTCGGCGCAACGAAATAAAGCGAATTGATAATAGGTCAACTGATACAGTGGCAGACGTGACTTCGATGAAGTAAAAAAATACGAAACGAGAAAAGTTGAAAAGTTTTAGGTGAAATGAAATTCGGTCAAATATTTTTCGACCTTATGATAGGTAACCAATTTGTTTGTATATATATATTATAACACTGACCAAACCCGCAGATAAATCGACACATGGAGAAAAAAGTTATTGACACTTATGTAAATCACCAATATTATTTTAAGGATAATTATAATTTTAATTTTACAGTCCCTTGATGACACAAAAGGACCAGGACCAGACACACTGCCTGTTATATTTCTTAAAAAAGATTTGTATTCCTTTACTGATATTATTCAATCAGTCATTGCAGGAAGGCGTATTCCCTAATATTTGGAAACAAACAGATATAACACCAGTTCACAAATCGGGTCCTAAGGACGATGTAGAAAATTATCGCCCAATATCTATACTGTCGACCTTGTCTAAGCTTTTTGAACGGCTAGTTCACAATGAAGTATATCCTCTTCTTCATAGTACTATTATCAAACAGCAACATGGTTTTGTGCAAAGAAGATCTACTGTGACCAATCTTATAACATACACTGATTATTTATTCAACAGTATGGACTCTGGCACTCAAGTGGACTCTGTTTATACTGACTTTAAAAAGGCTTTCGACAAGGTTGACCATGTACTGCTGCTGTGCAAGATTGCTTATAATGGTATCCGTGGAGATCTGTTGAGGTGGTTTACTTCATATGTATCAAACAGAATGCAAAAAGTTGTAATAAATGGCTATCAATCCGCTCCTATATGCGTAACATCAGGCGTGCCACAGGGCTCAATTTTAGGACCTCTTCTTTTTATAATATTCATAAATGATATTGATAGCTGTTTTCGTAACTCAAAATTTCTTTTGTATGCTGACGACTTAAAGATTTATAGACCAATTAGGGACACTAATGACTGCTACCAACTTCAAGACGATTTAAATCGATTTAACCAGTATTGCATACGTAACAAGCTTCAGTTGAGCATCGCAAAATGTTATTGCATAAGTTTTACCAAAAAGAAAATAATCTTAAAATATCCCTACTTCTTAAATGATGCACCACTAAATAGAGTAAGCTCTATTCGTGATCTTGGTGTGATTATTGACGATAAGTTACATCTCGACACACACATTAATGCGATCGTCAATAATGCCTGGCGTATGTTCGGTCTTGTCCTCAGATCCTCAACTGAATTTGTGCGCCCACAGACATACTTGTATTTATATAAATCATTAATTAGGTCTCAGTTGGAATATGCAGTTGCGGTGTGGAATCCTTTTTACAATAAATATTCGGAGAATATAGAGAGGGTACAAAAGAAGTTTTTGAAGGCAATTCATTATAGATGCTTCCGTACCTCTGTATCCTATGCCGATTTACTCAATCACTATAACTTGTCGTCCTTATGTAGTCGACGAATTTTTCTTGAGACTGCTCCTGTATGACTTCTGTAACAATGCTTATGACTGTTTAGACATCTGCAATAGGTTATGTTATGCAGTACCTAGAAGAGCGCAAACAAGAGTGGTGCGTAAACAGTTGCTCTTTGCTGTGTCTTCATGTCGTACAAATGCTGGCGCCCGAGCTCCTCTACGGCGTCTTACTAATAATTATAATACATACTTTACTGATATAGACTTGTTCTGTTTGCCATATAATAAATATAGAGGATCTATTCTTGAGGCAATCAAGCATTTAGATGCTCTGTCTCCTTCTTAAATTCTAATTTTATTATTTAAAAATAATGGCTGTCTTAAAGTTAAATTTTTATTTTTTTGTAAACATTTTTAATATTCTTGTCATTCATCTCATGTGTAAAACTTATTTTTTTTTAAAGCACTTTAATTTTATATTGTATTTAATTCTACATACTTTTTTAATTTCCTATATTTTATAGCGTAAATTGTATAACTAGTAGGTATCCTATGAATAACGCAGTAGATTACATGATTGTTAGTTTTAAGTTTCACTGTTTGTATAACATTATTATGTAATTGTTAGTTGTTCCAAATAAATAAATAAATAATCATTTTATGTTTATTATTTATATGCTGAATATTAGCAAAATAAGATATAATATATATGTTACACGTATTTATTAAAGCACACATAACAACATAGCATAACGCCTGTAAACCTCGAAGGCTTAGGCAGAAGTATACCTATAGTAATAATTGTGTGTTTTGTATTATAATAACTGTACGGTGCAACCGTACATTGCGAAATTATTGTACATACCGCGTCAGCATATCCGCCAACATTAATTATTCATTTTCACTTACTTACAATTTAGTTCACTACCGGTCATCGAACGCACCGCGTGTTCTCACGTATCAATATCATATCAGTATCATCTATCATTTATTCTTAAAAACTATCTCTATTTGAACTTTGGTGTTAACTTAGTATAATAAACTGTTAAACCTTCATAGACTCGTATCATTTAATATCATAGCATTCTATCAGTAAAAGCTGCACGGTACAATACCGTACATCTTTTTGGTCCTTCGAGCCGGATAACGAAAACGAAAAAATCTACTCGTAAAAAATTGAATTTCACAACAACGGCGGTAACATTTTTATTATTTTTTATGACACTGATGTCATCTTCGCAGTGTGCATATGATGTTAAAAATTTGCCAAATAATCAGTCTTTATATTTCGACAAAATCAGTAATATGCATTTGATCAGGGACGAGTGGAATTTAGTGGTTTACTTTGATATGAATCCATACTGGGACGGCATGACAGCCTTATCAAAAAACATAGAATATTTAAATACATTGTGTACAGAAATAGACACCGTGTCACATTGCGAGGGAATCCTCGCACAACTACGTCACGGCTACCAAGAAATACAACACTACAACCGTATGCTATTGAATCAGCAAAATGACGCGCGTGCGAGACACAAGCGCGGTCTTGTTGACGGTGTCGGCTATCTAGCCAACAGCTTATTCGGAGTGCTTGATCAACACTTTGCAGAGAATTATGAGAAAGACATTAAAACAATTAAAATTAATCAGAATCATATGGCCATGCTTTGGAAAAATCAGACCTCTATAGTAGAAGCCGAGTTCAATCTATTAAAGAGGACCGAAAACATCATGGACAAGCAATACAAATCGATTAATCAAAAAATGCTCAATTTAGAGAACACTGTTAATAAGCTAAGATCTGCCGTACAAAACTGTAGCATTATCACTGACTTTACCTTATCAGCTTTAATTGCCAACAACCTTTTACTGGAGCTAAAAACTATACAGAATAAATTGATCGACACCCTTACAGATATTTATCACGGTAAATTCAACTTACATCTAATATCTCCTCAGCAGTTGAAACAGGAATTAGATGTGATTTCAAGTCAGCTTCCAAAAGATCTGTCATCACCAGTGGACGGATTGGAATTCGCCAAAATATATCATTTACTTAGAATACGTGCAAGATTGTCCGAACATTATTTCATTTTCGAAATAAAGATACCGTTGATTACTAGAGACGCCTTCGAAATTTTGAAAATTATATCAATACCACAGAGGATGGGATCCCAAATGGTTGAGATAGTTCCTGTATCCGAATATGTCGCTATCAACCTTAACAAAGACGCCTTATTATCACTTACAGAAAATGACATCAGTTCATGCCTACATCAAAGCTTGGGAACTATTTTATGTAGCATAAAGAGACCCATATACAATATCAAGGACGACCAAAGTTTATGCCTGATTTCAGAAGAAACTGGAACATGCAAATCAAAAATCAGCCCATGTGCAAACAAATGGACAGAAATCAAACATTTAAATCATTGTATGTACTTTTGCTGTGAAACGTGCCGACTTCGTTTGTTATGCTCGGATCAAGTTACCGCTCTACAACTGACGCAAGCAGGCCTGTTGAGTGTAGGTCAGGGATGTGTAATTAAGTCCCAGAACTTTACTCTGTACAGTCATAAGCAAGGATCAAGCAAAACCATCATTTCACCAGATATAGAAACATTTGAGATCGCTCCCATAAATCATATCATAAATATATCACCCGTACCGTATCAGTCAGCACCAAATACCACCGACTATGACTCCAGGCAACAAGAGTTGCTAAACATAAAGAAACAATTGGACGTGATCAAACAGAGTACACCATTAACAGAAGATATAAGCTTTCACGATGTTCACCACTATGCAGCGATCTACAGCATTATCGGCATAATGGTATTAATTGGAATAATCGTGGCGTGGCGCCGACTACGACGTTATCTGGGATGTGCGAGGCGCGCTGCCACTGCGTCGCCGTCGGGGGCGGAGGATCCTGCGGTTCTGCAGCCAGCAGTCAGCACCATCAGTGTCAGTGTTCCAAATGAGTGTTCTGGTGTCAATGGGAAGTGTTGTGAAAAATTACATTGTTCACGTATGGGAGAGACCTCTACTAACAGTGACAATAAAAAAGACAAAGCAACGTCACCAGTGCTAAAATCGGTGTTTAGTGTAATAACAGATAATTAGAGACATTAAGTCAGTTTAATAATCTAATTTTAATAATATCATTTGTCTTCCTTTTTTATGTTTATCATTAATCATCTCACACTTACATCTCACATCTCGCCCGGGAGCATGTACGGTGCAACCGTACATTGCGAAATTATTGTACATACCGCGTCAGCATATCCGCCAACATTAATTATTCATTTTCACTTACTTACAATTTAGTTCACTACCGGTCATCGAACGCACCGCGTGTTCTCACGTATCAATATCATATCAGTATCTATTTATTTATTTATTTATTTATTTATTTAGGTAACCAACGGCGATACAGACAATTTGTAGCACTATAGTATATAACAGTAATGTATGGCTAATAATAGGTTTCCCTGTTTAACTAGGATAAGTATCAAACATGCGAACGGACTACTAATACCTTTTAAATTAATGATTATATAATTTCTATTTATAGGTACTTAGACTTAAAGTTAAAGTTTTGTTATTATGTTTATAAGAATAAAATAAAACATAGGTAATTTATTTAGTTGATTACAGAGCCTTGGCGATTACCATTTGCCTTTGTTTTATGGTTTTTATTATTTGCGCTTTGAATGTTGGTTTAGTACAGTTAAATATATCTATTTGAGAGAAATCTGTGTTATAAATTCGAGCAATACGGGTCAGTACACAATTTTTGGCATAATTAGTCGAGTGCTGAGGCACATGTAGCATTGTCGTATGACGAGTGCGGCGTAGTGGGGTGTTGAAAAAGATCTGTGCGACCAACTCCGGGCAATCCAAGCGTCCATTGAGTATATCGTAAAGCAGACACATATCCAACACCTGACGCCTTTCAGTAAGTGTCAGGAGACCGTGTGTCTGACAACTATTTTCGTAGGTTGTCGGAGGTTTATACAGGCGATAGTTAAGGTGATTAATAAATTTACGTTGAATACGTTCTAATTGAGTCTTGTAAATGACGTATTGGGGGGACCAGATTGGGCACGCATATTCTAGGACGCTGCGCACATACGCAAAATATACCGATTTAAGAGCCTCAATGTTACTAAACACCTTACATGACCTAAGAACAAAGCCTAGGTTTTTATATGCTTTGGTGCTAACAAAATCTATGTGATCTGAGAAAGTTAATTTGTAATCAAATAAGACTCCCAAATCTCGGACTATTTGAACTTTGTTGATAGTGACTCCATTAAAATTGTATGAATAAACTATAGGGTTTCTTTTTCGTGTATAACTAATACTTTGACATTTAGTGACGTTTACTGTGATCATGTTCTTTGCATAATAGTTATTTAAATTGTTTAGATCCTCTTGGAGGGCTTTACAGTCATCGATTGATCTTATTTTGAAAAATATTTTTTTGTCATCAGCGTACATCAAGTGTTCCGAGTGTTTAAAGGAATCAGTAATGTCAAATAAATATGCGTTATAAAAAAGAGGCCCCAAATGGGAACCCTGTGGGACACCGCTAGGGATTTCAATAAAGTTGGATCGATACCCTCCTATCACTACAGCTTGTGCCCTTTTAAACAAATATGATTTGACCCATCGGAAGAGATCGCCGCGTATACCCAATCTGTACAATTTGCTGAGCAGAATGACGTGATCGACGCGATCGAAAGCTTTTTCAAAATCCGTATAGATCACGTCAACCTGCCCACCATTATCTGTATTCGCGAGCACAAAATTTGAAAAGCTAGCCAAATTTGAGACAGTTGAGCGTTTTTTTAAGAAACCGTGTTGTTTGGTAGAAATGCCTCTAAGGATATATGGGTAGATAGCATTATATACTAGCTTTTCAAATACTTTACCTATAGTATTTAGTATAGAGATACCCCTGTAATTTTCTATCATTACTCGCGAACCTTTTTTATGTATTGGAACAATAAGTGCTTTCTTCCATTCATTAGGAAACGTGCCTTCTTTTAAGGAAAGATTAAAAATAAAACTAATTGGAGATGCCAAAGATTTTGCACAACTTTTCCAAAACAATGGGGGTATTCCGTCACAGCCGGGACCCTTTTCGACGCTTAAGGCATCCAACGATTTCTCCACTGTCATCGAAGTAAATTGTAAACTGGCAATTACATCAGAACAAGGATCCACCCCATCCATGTTTATTGTTGAACTAATACGGTCATAGTCTGAAGGTTCACCAAAAACATTGTGGAAAAAATCACTGAAAGCTTCGCAGATTGCTTGTCCTTCTGAGTAATTAACGTTATTGTGAGATAACATTTTAGGATAATTGGAGCCTCCACGCATGGTCTTAATATAGGCCCAGAACTTTTTAGGATCATTTTTCAGATTGCGTTCCGTCTCCCGCAAGTGTTTATTAAAACAAATCTCCTGGACTTGTCTCTGTCTATCCCGTAACATAGTGAATTCATCATAGTCAATTAAGTTTCCAAAACGTTTCCATCGCGAGTGTGCTTTACTTTTTTCTTTAATTATTTTAATTAATGATCTACTATACCAAATTGGATATTTACGTGAACCTGTCCTTCGGTAAAAAGGCACATATTTATCAATTCCTATTTTAATTGTTTCGTAAAAGGTGTGAACGGCTTCGTTTGTTAAAGTGGTATCTAGAACTGACTGCCAGTCAATTTCAGCAAAGTAATTATTTAACATATAAAAATCGGCTTTGCGGTAGTTACGTCTAGGCGCAGACAACTCACGAAGCGGGGATACTGCAAGGTCAGATATTTCAATAGTTAATACTGGATGAGGTATGTCAGTTTTCGTAAGGGGTATTAGACACTCGTTTATTTTTAATGGTAAGTTGGAAAAAGCTAAATCAAGAGTGTGGCCTTTATGGTTAAGCAGTATATTATATTGTGATAATCCTAAAAAAGATAAATCATTAACTAAGCGTGCGGCTGCATTTTGTATTTCAACGGCACCTTGTTTTAGGAAAGTTGGCCCACTCAAACTCCATTTAATACAAGGAAGATTAAAATCACCCACCAGTACGTAGTTACACATTTTGGTGCCGTTATTGAATGCATTCGCGACACTTTGCAAAACGTAGTCAATATCCAAGGATATCCGATGAGCATCTGGCGGTACGTAGACAACACTTACACAAAGATCAGCTGTTGCCGATAATGCGCGAGCCGGTATTACGATAGTCAATAACTCCGTAGCAATTGTATTTTGCACATGCTCGACGCACCACGCACCCAGTTCGTGTCGCGACAGTATCATCACACCGCCGCCTGAGCACTTGCCTGTCGCGTCTAAGTCGCGGTCTTTACGGAACACGTCATACCTATCATCACACAATTCCCTATCCAGAATACCGCTATGTAACCACGTTTCGGTTATAATAATTAAATCATAAAAATTACTTAAAATATTTTGTCGAAATTGTGTCGTTTTAGTTCTTATACCACGACAATTCTGGTAATATATGTTTAAGTTACAGGGCTGCATTGTATCGCGTTTATATTACTGAGGGTATATACCGAACACGCACACAACGGATAATGAGACATTAACTTGTGTTGGCACACTAGAAGGTTGCGAGTAAGTGAATGATACATAGTTAATCAACACTTGCGGGGGAGGCTTGTATTCACGACAATGTACAATAAAAACTATATGCTTAAGTTTAAAACTATTACGACCTAAGTTCGTGTAAATTAATAAATTAACAACTATTTTCACATTTTGTGGGTATAGGTAAATTACTAAAAAATCATAAAAGAACTTTAGATTAAAAACATGTAAAGTACATACGCTAAGCACAGGTGCGACCCGAAACAATGTGACCACACGAATAATGATTATGTTAACAAGCCGAGTCGTATGAATGTGAATGTTGCATAACCTGATATACCCAAATGGCTTTCTAGATATGTTATAAAGACAATGAGATGTTCCACTGTAGCTTGATTGACCGTTTATTTTTTTTAATAACTGGCTTTTGCCGATAAAATTGAAGCAATATTTAAGTAGCATAGTTAAAATCAGAAAATTACTGCAGCAACCAAACTCTAAGTGACGTGACAGAATATGTGAATGCTATTACACCTCAAAAGTCGCACTCTAATTAAGCGCGTTTCCTTTGCACGATCACTAGTGCCCGCACTACCCGCGCACTGCACGAAAAAAAACACAGACCACAGTAAGCTTAGACTCGACAAAGACAGACGCAATATAGCCAACTCTGCTCTGTTTAAAACAAACCAAACAAACTTGCAAAAAATATTAATAAAAATACTTATGAAAATCGAAGTGAAAGTACAATAACGCGACAAACTTTGTCTTATAATTAGACGATTTTTTTTAGATCCTCTTCGTCTGTTATGAAGACTGCTGGGATTGTAACTGCTTTTCTCACGTGGATTCTGCAGTTTTTTGTCCACGTAAACTGATATTCCTTAACTTTGGCTATCTCCTTGGTTTTTTTCAGTAGACTTTTATTGTACAACGTTAAGTGCTCGTTAACATATACTGGAACTGACTTGCCATGAATTCCCAGGTCATTGGTGGAGAGGCGGCGTTTACGTGCTTGTGAGATAATATTGTCCTTAAGCTGGCGAGTGCGTAATTTCGCAATTATAATTCTTGGCCTACCCTCAATCTTGGACTTTGCGGTCACTCTATTGGCTTGAAGAATATCATCTTTATTTAATTCTATTTCAGTGTGCTTACCCATTCTTAAGATGATTTCATTTAGGTTTTCATCTTGATTTTCAGGTATGCCAACGATCTCAATATTCAATAACCTCTCCCGTTGCTCATTTGCGTTTATGCTAGAACTTAGTTTCCTGTTCTGGGCCTTGACATCCGCGAGTTCAATTTTAAGGAGGTGAAAATCCTTCATTTCTTTCGAGTGAAGGTCGAGCTTCTTTTTTATATCTTCATATTCCTTACTGTGAAATTGCATCGACTCTTCAATAGATGCTAGACCCTCCTCCGCCTTAGTCTGTCTAGTTTTCAAATTCTGAACATCTTTTTTCATTGCTTTATATTCTTCTCTGACGCTGGCAACTTCTACCTTTAGTTCCTGAGTGACTTCATTCAGACTTTTTAACGCTACATTAATTTGCGATATATCCTTACTAAAATCAATTTTCCATTCGTTCAGCGTAGTCGCCATTTTATTTGTGAACTCTTCGAATGCCTGAGAAAATTCGTCATTATGTCCACGCTTACGACGAGTGACGTTTATTCTTGATTCCTCAGCGGTTTTGTCCACAGAGAGATCTGGGACGGAACATGCACGTTTACTCGGTGACTCCGACATCTTGACTATCTATCTGTTCACAGGTCTGTGGCTAGAGCGATAAGACAGGAATTTACCACAGCTTTGAAACTGCTCGAGAACTTTGAACTTTAGATTTCGGGCAAAAAGTACAATGTTGAATACGCACAGATATTAACTTTTAATATTTCTCGCAAAATAAATGGACTACTCGAGTACGTCCGTTCGCACCGAGACCGCAGTGCATTTATCATCATGCATGTATCATCTATCATTTATTCTTAAAAACTATCTCTATTTGAACTTTGGTGTTAACTTAGTATAATAAACTGTTAAACCTTCATAGACTCGTATCATTTAATATCATAGCATTCTATCAGTAAAAGCTGCACGGTACAATACCGTACAATAACGGTTCAAAGGTCAAGTAAATTGATTGTACGTTAAGAGCACCATTTTATGAAACAACCCATTTTTTTGTTGTCAATATTTAGCCCCTAAAACCCATCAGTATAGTCGAAACAAGGGGACGCCCTAATTTCGGCGGTAAGACCTGTCATGGAGGATTGGTTAAAGTGCCGACACAGTTTATTTGTTACGTCGACGACACACTTGTTGTAGCGCGCGGGAAGATGCACAAGCAGGCGTTGGTTTTGGCAACCGCTGGGGTTGCGCAGGTCGTGGGAAGGATCCGGCGATTGGGCCTCCAGGCCCAATCGCCGGATCCTTCCTCAGGACCTCGGACTTATTGAGGGTCACTTAGAAGTGACCCTCAATAAGTCCGAGGTCCTGTTCTTTCATGGGCCCCGGCGTGGACCACCTCCGGGCTCTGAAATCGTGGTGGGAAGCGTCCGCATCGGCGTCGAGTCAACGATAAAGTACCTAGGACTCGTCCTCGAAGGCCGATGAATTTCATGGGAGCGGCAGGTGCGCTATTATAGCCCGTTTGCTGCCCAATTGAGCTGGACCCAACGCCTCCTGCCGGAGGCTCTATATAGGGATTGTACGGTCTATGGCGCTCAACGGTGCGCCAGTATGGGCAGAAAACCTGGCGGCCCGCAATACAGCAGTGCTGTGACGTCCGCAGCGAGCGATGGTCGTCAGAGTGGTTCGAGGATACCGCACGATCTTCTTTGAGGCAGCGAGCCTCCTTGCCGGATCTCCGCCGTGGGCTCTCGAAGCGCGAACCCTCGCTTCATGTTACCACTAGAGCGGGGAGGTGCGGGAGCGGGGCAAACGACCGGTGCCGCGGGAGTACACGCGGTGCGGTTCCGAGCTCCGTGTGATCCTAACGGCGGAATGGAAGGAACAACTTGCGAATCCCAGCACAGGGCACGCCGTAATTCCGACGGTAAGACCCGTCATGGAGGATGGGAAAGGGCGCCGGTACGGCGCCCCCGTACGTTCCGGCTGACGCAGATACTGACCGGACATGGCTGTTTCAGGAAGTATCTATGTCGCAAAGGACGCGAACAATCGCCCGGTTGTCACTACTGCGTAGACTGCCTGGAGGACACGGCGCAGCACACGTTGACAGAGTGCCCAGCTTGGGCAGAGCAGCGCTGTGAACTCTCCGCAGCAGTCGGTGACCTCTTGCTCCCGAACATCGTTCTTTTGATAGTCCATAGCGAGAGTGCATGAGAGGCCTCTTTTAGGAAAAAAGTCCTCCGGCCTCCATGAGTTGCCGGCCTGCGGGTGTTCGACTTAGGGACCATCCGACCAGATGCAGGCCCGAGTAGGCGGCGCGCCGTATTCTTATGATCCGCCACACTATAGGATTCGGCGGCGTTCAGACTGCCGAGGTCGACGAGACCCGCCTACATCATTGGCGGATCATAGCCTGGCGGGGGCGCGGTGCATGCACGAGCGAATCCCGCATCCCCGCCCATAGGTCAATCGAGGAACACTGTGGTGGTTTTAGCCGGTAAAAGTACGGCACACCCCCCCGTCTTCCCCAAACGGGGGATAGTCTATGAGGATATCCACATGATAAAAAAAAGGTGTCGACACGGTCTGATATCTGCTATCCACCGTATTCCCCAGACGGTGGACAGCCCATGAAGATATTTCCACTTTAATAAAAAAAAGGTGCCAACAGCTCTCATGTTTCGGCTGACGCAGATACTGATCGGACATGGCTGTTTCGGGAAATATCTTTGTCGCATAAACCTCGAGCAATCGCCCGGCTGTCACCACTGCGGAGTTTGTCTCAGAGGACACGTCACAGCATACGCTGGCGAAGTGCTAGCCTGGACAGAGCAGCGCCGTGAACTCTCTGCAGCAGTCGGTGATCTCTCGCTCCCATACATCGTTCTTTCGATGGTCCAGAGTGAGAGTGCAAGGGAGGCTGCCGCCTTGTTTTGCGAGCAAGTCATGCACGCAAAAGAGGTAGCATAGAGGTAGAGGGAGGCAACTGCCTCGCTTCCTTCAAGGAGAAGACGGACTGGGCTCCGGAGGGCGCTAAGGGACAGTCCACCACCCGACTAGATGCAGGCCCGGATAGGCGGCACGCCGTGTTTCGCGCGCGCCATACTCAAAGATTCGGCGGTGCTCTGACCGCCAATATTGACGGGACCATCTACTTTATTGACGGGTACATAGCTCGGTGAATGCGCGAATGAATCCCGTGCCCCCGCCCATAGGTCCGTCGAGGAACACCGTGGTGGTTTTAGCCGGTAAGTATCCGGCCGGCACATCAGTCCGTCTTCTCCAGAAGGATGAGGATTTTTCCAAGTAAAAATAATAACGCCGCCCTAAGTAAATTGAGCAAACGACGAAAAACGGTAAGAATAATATAAAGAGACAAAACGATGTCCATGTTGGCTTGTTGAATAACATAACTTACTGACCAGTGAACGATTATGAATGAATAAATGAAGTAAATGAATGAATAATAAGTCTAGTAGTAGACTAAGAGAGTCTGAAATAGTAAGTTTGGTGTAGTAGTAGTCTTGTATAGTAGTCATTGTATGTGTGAATGATATCATAATAATTATTATAATTAAAACAATATGCGCGGCGCAGGAGCATCACTCCACCGCCCATACACCAGCCACGGGCGTATGGGCGGGGGGTTAGTGCGAGTACTCGGCAGACAGGTTTTGGTCGGATTGAAGATAGGTTTTTAGATTGTTCGTCTACATTAAAACCATTTTTCAGGACTGTATAACTTTTTTCTCCGTAGGCCAATTTTATGGTGTCCATAGTAAAAAAATATCCTACTTTCACGAACTATCATATGGACTAGGTTTCATCCACCGACGCCATTTGGACCACTTCCGCCCGTTCTCCTTTGAAAGTAACTCTGTCTATTACGCTTTCACGACAAAACGAAGTCGCGGGCAAAAGCTAGTTTTTTATAAAGAGTGTCGTTTTTACTAACATTAGATTAAATCCACTAATCATATGTGGATCTTGTAATTTGATCTGAGGTAAATAAATAATAATTATTATTATATAACTCATTCTTATTGACTTGTCGACACTAAATATGGACATTATTATATTTATTATGTGTCCATATTTTAACATATATATATATACCTATATAAAACTAGTGACCCGCCCCAAGGGTGCATTTTGCTAAATTTCACAATTTTAAAATTATACCATCTGAATTTCCAACTTTTAGGGAAGGTTTGCATTTTCATACAAAATGAAATTACTAACACAACGAAAAATAATTCAGCCAAATCGGCCGAACCGTTCTCAAGTGATGCTCCGTCATACATACAGCGGCAATTGATTTTCATTTAATTCGATTTTTTTTTTAATTTAAGCCCGGTATTCAATTACGGTCTACGCCATTCTCTCATGCAGTGATTTGGTACAAAAATCTAAAACAGGGGATTAAACAAAACAGGTAAATCAAAATAGATTTATCAGGACCACGGACAAAACTAATATTACATAATTATTATGTTCTGTGGTTAGAACTGAACGTACCCGGCGTATATCAATCGACCTTTGTTTATACCAATAGACAAGGGTAGATTGATTCTTAAATATCGGGTCAATACTGAGCCCACAGTCTGAGAGGATTATACTAAGGCGAATAACATATATATACACACACACATACACATATTATGAGTATGTATATATTTATTTCGGTGTATATATATTCCATGATATTATTATGTATGTGTAGTTTGGGAACACCCAAATATTCCGAAATATTTTATTCCGAATTTCTATATTCCGATTTTCTAAAGTCCGAATTTCCTAAAAATTATAATCTCCATTATTTAAAATCACGAAAGTTATTTTACCGAATGTCGTAAATCCGATTTGTTTGTTTTCCGATTTCCACATGTTCGAAGAATCAAATGCTCGATGGGTTCTCGGTCCGAAAAACGAAATTCCGAATTTCGATACTTCGAATAAACTATTAAAATTAGGATTCTGATTTAATTCAGCTACGCATATATATTCAAAATGGTGTCCCCTTGTTTCGCAGACAGAAATTTCATAGAATTTCGTTTCCTAGAAAATGTTTCATATAATATTTGGTTCTTGTATTTTTATTTCTACTATTATTGTTTCAAAGTCTATTTACTTGAATGAAACATTTCATAGAAACACAATTCAAAGAATTTTTAATCACATTTTTTTGTTTAACAAACTTATCAAACAGTAGAATTACTTTTTAACGAATATTGTTTATTCGGTGTATTTTTCCATGGAATTTATTTCAACAAAAATATATAGGTATAAAAAAAAAGACAATAACAAAAATAATCTTAAAAAAACAATATGTTGTGCTACAAAAGTTAATGACAGAAACGAATTGCTGCCTAGAGTGTAATTTAAATTCGCGTAGGCGCGGAGGGGCGAGGCGGCCAGCGAGCTGAGGAGCAGGTGGTTTCAACGCCCGCCGCCGCGGCTTAGGCTGGCTTCCCGAAGCTGCGGTGGTAAGCGTGAATACCATCTGCGACGATAAGCTCGCGTGGTACCGCCGGAGCCCTGCAACGCCGTAGCCGTGACAGAAACCATGCCTGCTGCATGTTGCATGTTCGCTTGCATGTTGCATGCTCGCTTGCATGTTGCATGATCACTTGCATGATGCATGCTTGCTTGCATGATGCTTGCTTGCTTGCATGCTGCATGCTTGCTTGCACGCTGCATGCTTGCTTGCATGCTGCATGCTTGCTTGCTTGCACGATAAACGATTGCACGATAACGATAAAGATAATCGGAATTTTAATAATCGGAATTCGTATTTTTGATGTTTCGAATTTTCATAATGTCGGACTTTTTGTTATTCGATCTTTTGAAACTCGGTATTTTGAGAATAGTAATTATAAACGTTCGGAATTTTGAAATTTTAGTATTATAAAAATAGGATGAATGATAAATCGGAGTTGCCATATTAGGAATTTTGAACCATTCGGCATACAGGAGGATTTTCTGGGGTGGGCAACGTTTTTTAAAAGAAAATGAAGTAAAAACATAGAACTTTCAAACTTCGAAATAGGAAACTCTACTCCCGGCCTGCGCGGAATTGCTGAGCTCCGTGAGTTATTCGAAGGTTTTGATCCCCTCGCTCACCGCAGTGTCAGATGGTGGGCGTCATGTTAAGTCCCTGGAACACCGGTACGGACAATTAACTTGCCGGCGCACCGGGGTGGCTGGCGTGGTTAAATACTGCAGTTATATTTACGGGGAGTCGCTATCGTTTGTATATCGTCCTTACAAATCCTACTGCATTTAAGCAGACAACATGTAGGTACGGTCATAAGTAGAATGACCTAACTACAAAAAGCAGTTTTTTGGGAAATTGTACAACACGTTTTGACATTCAGGAAATCAGGACTTACCTTACAACATGGTTTATAATGATATAACTCCGTCTAGGCACTAGATATTGAATAAAACCGAGATAGAAAGATGGATGGCGTTAAAACGTATCTCTTCGTTTGTCTAACTCATTTTGGACGTCAGTTTATTACTGAGCGTGCGTATGATGGTCTTATACTTATGACCGTGCCCGAAAATGTCCACTCCGGTGTGACCTGGCCTTTACCCCGTGTGTTATTTGTTTTATCTTAACACTAAGTACTAACACAGACCTGTTTTCATAGCATACACAGGCGAACTTTTGATCCGATCAACAAAGTGGTGTGTATTACTACAGCTTACCACTAGTTTGCTCACTTAGTTACTGTATCCTGGTTAAACGGTCTGATACAGTAAAAGTTGCAGATACTTGATATCGACTGACTGTATACTCTTTTTAATTGCTTTCCGAAGCAAATAAAATGGGCGGTATATGTAGAGGAAATTTAAGTGCATCGAGGCAGTTTATACATATTTCGAAATATACTAAATCAATGGAATTACATACTTGGGTATGATATGGTTATAAATCAAAGTTATTGTTAATGAATAAAACCATTAAGCCACCATTTTACACCGTAGGTACGTTGGCAAAAATGGATTGCTACATCCAACCGAAGGGCAACCTTTCGGTTTACTAATTGCAGTGACTATATTTCTCATCTTTACAATTTTAATGGGTTGAAATGATTCGTGAAGGTTCCAAGATCCGATCAAGCCTGTCCTCTCCCTGCTAAGGGTACAGGGGGTGCCCTTAGCGTGTAATCGCTTGTTTTTAAGTTTTTACCCTGTTTAGAGTCCGTTAATTCACTTAAAGGTACCACAGGAAAGTCCAGCTAAGCAGCCGACAACATCAAAGGTTGACAAGCAAGAGGCAAATTCAAAATAAAAACTACTTGAAGATTACAGTAACGTCATCTTTTAGACACCTCAGAGCCTAGCCCGAACCCGCGGAGTAAAAGTAACTTAAATTCGACCGATTTTAAAATTAAAAATACCTACCTTATTCGCACAAAATACTCTTTAGTTTGCAGGTTCCATTGATATCTTTGGGTGAGTTATGCTTGTCAAATCCACTTCGGTTAGGTACCTACTGTTACTGCCCCCCATAATTATAATCTGAATTTATTCAAGGTACGGTGAACCGGTTCATCCTAGGCAGCACCTTAGGCCGCTTCGTCACTTAAGATTAAGTGAGTTGCGGCCAAGCACAAGCCAAGTGCGAGTCGGACTCGCTCATGAAGGGTTCCGTAGCAGCAAGCAAGGTAAATTGCGATTTACGATTGATGACGTATTAAAAAAAAAACTACTTACTGGATCTCATTTAAACCAATTCTCGGTGGAAGTTTACATGGTAATATACATCATATATTTTTTTTAGTTTATCATTCTCTTATTTTAGAAGTTACAGTGGGGGGGGGGGGGGACACATTTTACCACTTTGGAAGTGTCTCTCGCGCAAACTATTCAGTTTAGAAAAAAATGAAGTTAGAAACCTCAATTTTATTTTTGAAGACCTGTCCATAGATAGCTTTGATGAAAAAAAAAATTAAGTTTCAGTTCTAAGTATTTATTGTTTTTTTTCTATATTTGTGTGAAAATCTTAATGCGGTTCACAGAATACATCTACTTACCAAGTTTCAACAGTATAGTTCTTATAGTTTCGGCAAAAAGTGGCTGTGACATTCGGACGGACAGACAGACAGACAGACAGACATGACGAATCCATAAGGGTTCCGTATTTTGCCATTTGGCTACAGAACCTTAAAAAGTACTTAAAATAAAACATCTCCAAAGATTTCTTTAATCTCCTAGATCAAATGGAATCCGGGCTTGTTGCCAGTCCTCTCTTCACGGTAACCGATATGATATGTTATTATTCTCTTGCAACGATATATTATAATAAAAACTTCACATTAAATCTTGCTCCGATAAATTATATCTAGTGCCAGCAAACGGTAGCCAAGCGCCTTGTGTGTGCAGTTTTTATCGCTTTTTGCTTCGTTTAGCAGAAATCACGAGGAAGATTCAACGCGACATAAAAATATTTTAGATAGGAACCTATTGAAACTGTGAATTGTTGGCTTTTGTCTTGATTCCTTTTTTATATATTGTACTGCTAGTTTACCTTCATTGTTTTTACTTATAGAAGCAAAAAAAATAAAGTACTTAACCAGTTTTTTCTTTTAAAACATTTTTCTTTTATCTTGGCCCTTTCTTGTACAACAAAATTAATTCACATATTTCAATATATTGTTTATCCGATCATGAATGTAAATCAGCAGTTCGCTCCTTCCTACTAGATAAAACGTATCATGAAACAGAATCATTTCTTCTTACACTGTCATAAAATAGATACAAACTCTTTATAGCTACATACACATTACTAAATACATGCACCACACACATATATACAGACATTCACCACACATACACCCTCACATCTATTACAGAAATTCACCACACAACATTTCACACATTATCCAGATTTCATAATAATATAAGTAGCACTGTATTACTTTTCTGTTCTTGTAATTAATAACATGTAACACTAGTTTATTCTCCACCCCAGAGGGATACGGCACTGTTTCTCTTTATTACAGGCTATTATGTAGCCTATTTAAGAGGACAGTACCTCAACCGTTTAGTGTAGTGTACTAGTGACTAGTTAATTATTTCTTTATGTATAACTGTTTACTGTATTGTACTACAGCACCATTTACGCAATAAAGTTTTTTTATAGTTTTATGTAAAAACTTGATTTAAAAGAGTATCCTTGGAGTTTCTTGCTTGTTCTTCTCCATACAGACTTACAGACCTACGTTTTGGAACGAGCAACTAGCTTCAACTTTCTGACTAACTGACCGACTCCTTGACAATTCCACAGTTCAATAGTGTAAATGGTTTAATTGAAATAAATGCTTTGACTTTGACTTTTGCTTTACTCTCTTTGGTAACTTTGGGTTTTAAGTGAGTTTTAAAAACAGAACACATAATTATGACTTTAGTTTAGGAAGTCGGTGGCTTTTTTTCTGTTTGTGATTTTGTATTGCCACCGACTTCAGAAATTAGTCATACTATTACCTGTTCTGTGCTAAAGTTATTTATCACTTCTTAGTTTTTTAAGGTGATTGTCTTTTTTGTAAAAAGTTTTTATTTCATTTTTCTCCTTTTAGTTCCCATTAAAAAAAGAATTTTCGAAATTGAACTAAGTATAATATAATTGCCGCAGGAATCGCATGACAAACATACAAAAACAAAGGACAGTCGAATCGAGAACCTACTCCTTTTTTGAAGTCGGTTATAGAGTTATGATAATACAATTCTTGTTGGTTTCCAAAAGCCTTAAGTTAATTTTTAGATAAAGAAGGAGTTACAAGATGCGCATTAGTCTTTCAATTTGGATGAAGCAGCCAAAAATCCTGTGAACGTATCTTTCAATTAAGCGCCTTTCCACCGAAGTGAATCAATTTGGTTGAATTGCGTTTTATTGCCTTTAATTACTTTACTAGTTCTTGGTGTTGAAGGAGTTGGATCGGTCGATCCCTTGGCTAAATAAAAGCCAAATGGATCGATCAATCATGGTTAAGCTTGAAAGAAGCATGCAGATGAAGCAACTTTTCGTCGGCATTTACAGAGAAATTACATCTGAAAAAATTGTTAGTAATCTACATGATATGATACGTAATTTGGTTTAGCCACAATTTTTCTTTTGGTATCACAAGAAAAAAAAATGTCTAATCACCTCCAAATCATTGAGATGAAACCATTTTACTCCTTAATTTCTTATCAAAAGAGTTAAAAACAAAATTACTGCTTTGCAATACAAAGGTTTTGTTACTTTTTACAAATATGTATTATTTTAATTAAAATAAATTAAAAATGCGTCCGATTAAAGACTGCGTCTACATCACCCCCGCACTCACTCAATCGTTCCCGCCGTTTAGGAGGAGTTCACTTTCATACACACGCACAGAAGATTTTTATATATAAGACTAGCTTTAGTGACCGCGAATTTGTCCTTGCTTTGGTTGGAGTTGGGCTTTGGTTCTGTGCCTGCAGTACCCTGCAGTTACTAGGTAACTGCAGGGTAACCCTTTGGTAATACTGGTTGTTAGAGTTTTTGGCATCTGACTACTCATAACGACTGTTTTGCCACCGACTTCCGAATCTAAGTAATTTTTAGGATTCCATACAGAAAAAAACGGAACCCTTATAGGATCACTCGTGCGTCTGTCTGTACGTCCGTCTGTCACAGCCAATTTGCTCCGAATCTACTAGACCAAATCAGGTAAAATTTGGTAGGCTGGTGTAATCCTATGACCCAAACACAGGTGTGCAAAGTAGATAAATATTTTTTTAAATAAGGGTCATCATATCGGGGGGCAAATTAGGAAATAAAAACAAAGTTTTGCAATCCTTACTTACGTCATAAATTAAATGAAAGGGCTCGTTATGAGAATCTCAAATACATTTTTGTTACCATTGTAAAATAAATAGTTTTGATTTTATTCAAGAAGACGAAAATTTACCATTCCGCCGCCCCTGATCTCCGAAACTACTGAGCCTAAATTTTTGAAAAAAAAATACAAGATATAATTCATTGCTTGTAGATTTCAGGAAAACTTATAAGAATTCTATCAATTGAAAATAAAGTGGTAAACTCAATATAATACGTTCACTTACGGAAAATAGTAGTAGATTCAAAATTCACATTCAGTAAGAGTAAGTACCAATTGTAAAATGTACCACAATTAAATAAACACATTTGACTCTGGCATTGTAAGGAACCCTCTCCACGCGAGTTCGACTCCCACTTGGCAGGTTTTTTTGAAGGCGGTTGTCTTTTTTGTATAAAAGTTGTTTTTTCGCTTTTAATTCCTACTTCTTATCATCCAAATAATTTAAGAAACGGTAACACAAAACAAATTAAGTGATCCCTTAATTTTCCACCCATAGAGGTGGAATATTTTTATACAGTTTCATACAGTTTAGTCAGTTACCATTTGGAATGGGCAACTAGATTCAAGTTTTACAATATGACGTTCAAAAGTGCCTTTAATGGTCTAATTGAAATAAATGATTTGACTTTGACTTTGTTTTGAATACTATATGTTACAAATAGTTTCCAGTCGCAAAAAATAACATCCTAACCCTTTTTAATAGTAGCGTTTAAGATCTTCGGTTGGGGCCAGGAGACCCAAGATACAAGCCTTGCTTAGTTTGGGCTCCTGTCTCTCTTCCTATTCTGTACTAACTTAAATTGTAAATAATATGTTTTAAGGGAGAAAATAAACGAAATTTATTATTATTATTCGAGTGAGACGTGATGTTATATTATATTGTGTGATTGCGTAAACAATGCTCATATGCAATAACATCATATGCAACAATCGCGGTTGATTTGCTGCATTTTTAGTCTGTCTTTTAAACTTGACAAAATGTTTTTTGACATTTCGGGATAAGCCCCTTTCGAACTAAAAGAAGAATTTTGCAAAGAATATTGACGACACGGTTGGCGCATTGGTGGAGCGCGCTGCTGCGCTGCGTGTCCCGGGTTCGATTCCCGCAAGGAACAAATATTCGTAAGGCCCTACAGATAGTTGTTCCTGGTCTGGCTGTTTGTGTATGTGAGTTTATATGTTCGTAAACGCACCCACGACACAGGAGTAATTCCTAGTGTGGGGCAACGTTTTAAATTAAAAAAAAGTCCGCCTATGTATGACGAAGTAGCGCCTGAACCATAGATATAAAGAAATATTGGTGTTTCTTTCCAAATAATGACAGATTATATTCCTAGGTAGGTAATTCGATATTGATGTCCTGGACTACAAAGGTAGGTCTTAGCCCAAGTAACTAGATACCTATAAATCTATCTGAAAAGAGAATCTATCGGTTTTTAGGTAGATGATGGATTACGCCGATACTGAAGATTAACAAAACTTTGTACCTACATCATGAAAAGCAAACTAAATTAATGTTTTTTTAGTTATTTATTTACTGCCAGTAGAATTCCTTCATGGTTTCAACCTCAATTTGCTACGTCATCGCGCTCTTCTCGAATATTTCTTGTGCTATCTCTAGAGAATATTTGAGAAATATGGCACAGAAAAAAGGCAAATTCGGTTTTTTCTCAAGGCCATGCGAGGCAGCGAATTTTATTCTAGCAGTTTATGTATCATACATAAATACTTGCCAAAAGATTTAAGATATCGAAATGCCTATGTAGCTTGGGATGGCTTAATAGGAACGAAAACAAAGTGCTTACCTATATTACAGCCTATCTGAAACTAGTAATAAACTTGGACCCATACCTAGAATCCACCTTATATACCTACAAAATAAAAACGACAACGGGCCAAGTAACTGCGGTAGGTACAGTTAGCAAGAGAGATAGTCTGTAAGTTATCGGAAATGGTTGAAGTTTACTTAAAGACCAATGAATGTTTTCGAATGGAATTTAAGTAATTAAATCATTGAGATGTTTATTCTCTATTAATTTTATTTAATTCAAAATATCCATCGGTTTCTAAGTAAACTTTAACTATATCTGACGACCCTGCATACCTATCTCTTTTGCTGACTGTACAGATAGTGCAAGAAGGTGAAATTGACCGGTATCCATTTTATTCGAGCATCAAGAGAACTATCTACACTCACGGATCTGCTTCGCGATTGGATAAATACGTCTACTACGACAAAGAAGATTCACTGTATCTGCGCAGAGTAGATGGTAGAGATCCACTTTAATGTACACAAACAATGCAAGGAATAACGAAATAGTAATAATAATAAATGTTTATTTCAATAACTTAAGAATACATTTACATTTGGTCTTCAGGGAATTTCCATTTAAGTAAGAATTTAAATACTTGAATTGAACACATAAAACTGGTGCGACGAGGTACCGGAACGCAACACGCTGCTGATCGTTGAGTTGCGACTCTGCTATGTTATTCTGTAAGAACTCACTCCAGTTCTCACTCCTGATTCTGCAGTGAAAACTGTTTTAGGTAGTCTAAAACCCGATGAAACTACGCTAGCGCTATTAAGTGCTGGCATAGGTGAAGCGAACTATTATTTCGTTACTATTTAAGCGAATACCAAATACTTTTCACTTCAACTAAGTGAAATCGGAAATGAGATAGGATTAGAATTCGCGAGTGAATTCTTACACAATAGCACTGCTGCGTCCCAAGGCGTCCTAGTACCATATTGTCAGATGATCATTTTTCCTACTTACGTTCGAAACTTGCTGGGCGTGTGTCCTTTAATTCCAAAATGAGCGGTGCGTTTGGCGTTAGCAATTTTGGCAACGCACCACTCTTCCGTGTGTCGGCCATAAGTTAGCGGTTACAGTCCGCATATCGTGAACATAACTTATAACTTTGTCCAACATAATAAAAGCAGGCTTTGAATGTACGCAGTGAGCAAACAACATTAAATCTAGCTTTGTAAGTAAAACTAACATGTTACATACAGATTTGATTTTCAATGCAAAGCTAAAGTTACTAAAGGCATTCACAGAAAATATCTTTATTTTAGATTAAGTTTCAAAAGTTTCAAAATAATCATTGTGTCATTGTTTGGAAAATCGCTTTTGATGTACTAGGTGGTTAGAAATATGGAGTTTTTATCAATTCCTGTCCATTAGGCTTACCTATTTTATTCGCATGGAGTGGAAAAGGCTACAAATTCATATAGGTGCAATTTCACATTTTGCTTTCAATGCAATACTGAGTTTCATAACTCAGTATTGCTCGAGCACTTGTTAAATTTTATACTTCGAATATATTTTTCACATAAGAAAGGGAAAACTCACCAGATTTTTGCTTCTCTTATATTAAAATTCTAGCTTTTTTCACATGTCTTACAGAAACGTTTTTTTTATAGTAAGATATAGCTTATAGCTCTCAAGGATAGCGGTTTGAAATCACCATACCATAGGAGGAGGTCAGCTCATAGGAGTTACAGACAGCCCACTATGAAGAGCCTGCATGGTGGCAGATGAGAGAGCAGTCCATGTTCTTATGAACTGCCTTGCCAGACAGCCATAAAGGGCAGGGCTTTCGTTACACAGGTATCTACGGGAGATCGCCAGCAACGGCAATGCGGTCTTTCTCGAAGAGCGGAGAAATACGCGCTGAGACGTTGAGTTGCGGACACCAGCCAGTAACACTATACTATCACTAGACCGCCTTAAACAAGAGTGGTAATAATATTTTTGCAGTGGGGCAATAATAGGCTGGTCTTATAATTTACTAAAAAAAACGGACAAGCGCGAGTCGGACTCGCTCACCGAGGGTTCCGTACAAATTCGTAGGTACTGTAGCGGATATGCTACAAGTACCGGGTCTAAGCTACGTTAAATGAAATGTATTAATAACTTTCAGAAGACTATATTATACACTCGGCGTCACAAAAATCGCACCTCTTTAAGAATTCCCTTCAAAGTCATTTTAACCCTATTAATCAATGGTATACATATGACTATAAGGTATAATTGGAAAGGCAATTTATTTAAATTTCAGAATAAATCAATGGATTTGGTTTTTTGTTTACCAGGGAATAAAAAAAAGCAAGCTAATGCAAATGATTAAAAAGTTAAATTTTATTTTATCAGCAAAAATTACAACAAAGTCCTTAAAACTAACTTAAAATCTAGTGTTACCCCCCCTAGCCCTGATGACTGCTTCCATGCGTTCTCTCATGGACCTTATTAATGTGACAACAGTCTCTTGTGGAATGTTGTCCCATTCTGCAACGACGGCATCTTGAAGGTCTTGGAGAGTGGTAGGGGCAGGATTTCGTGCCCGTACTCGCCGTTTCAGTTCATCCCAAAGGTGCTCAATAGGGTTCAGGTCTGGACTTTGCGCCGGCCAGCGCATAACAGGGATGCCAACTTCTTGCAGGTAGTCTCTTACAATTAAAGCGGTGTGACAACGGGCGTTATCGTGCATTAACGTGAACCCACTGCCAACAAAACCCGCATAAGGGACAACCTGCTCCTCTAAGATCTCTGTTATGTACCGAGCAGCAGTCAGCGACCCTTGCCCGCGAGCACTTCCAGTCCGAGAAACACACACAAGGTTCGTTTTACCGTCGATTGACATGCCGCCCCAGAACATGCACGAGCCACCCCCGTATTCCACTGTCTCTTGAATACAGGCTTGTGCGAATCGTTCCCCTTGCCTCCTATACACTCTTCGACGCCTGTCGTTGCAGAAAAGACACACCCTCGTCTCATCCGAGAAGAGCACAGCCCTCCATTGGTCTATTGTCCAATCCACATGGTCACGGGCAAATTGCAACCGGTCTCTCCTATGCTGTGCAGTCAATTTGGGCCCTGTAGCAGCCCTATGAGCTGCAATTTTCTTCTCCCGCATTCTTCTTCTAATCGTGGAGACGCTTACAGAAGTTCTGCGAGCTGATCGCAGTTATTGTTGCAGCTCAACAGCATTGGAGAACCGATTACGTAAAGACGTCGAAACAATGAAGCGATCGTCTTTTTCGGATGTGCACCGTTGTCTTCCAGATCCACGTCTTCGGATATAGCCACCAGTCTCTTGGAAACGTTGGAACACTCGTCGAACGGCAAAACGACTCAAGTTCAGTTGCCGAGCAACATCACATTGCCGCATCCCTGATTGCAGTAGTGCAATGACTTGAGCGGCTTCATCTGCAGTGGTATCCATCTTCTGGGGTATTTTTCTTGCTGTAGCTGTTCACGTGTGTTCACTTCAAAGGTTGAATAGCGAATGACCCACATTTAACCCGGGTCGCCCGTTTTATACCCTTGTAGGGAGGTGCAATTAGTGGCCGTTGTAATGCGTATTTTGACAACATTTTTTTTAACGTTACGTGCTAATGAGATCTGTTGTGTTTAGGAATTCTAACTGTTGTTAATTTAAAGGTCGTTAAACATACTTTTAATTGATACCAATATTAATTGGGTTTAATGTATTCGTTACTGGCGGGACATGTTTTAAACTTATTTTCGAAAAGGTGCGATTTTTGTGACGCCGAGTGTAATAATTATCAGCGAGAGGTGATTTAAATGACCGCAGCTCTGAGCTAGCTGGGTCTTTCTGACATAACTGTCATAATATAAAAACTATCATCTACGATTTGAAGTCATTCTCGAAGTCTCTAGAATGATCAACCATAGACATATTATCTAATGGCTATTGCATCACAAGTACCTACATATCCATACTTCCATACTAATATTATAAATGAGAAAGTTTCTCTGTCTGTTTTATGCGACATAAACAGCCGTATCTTTTTTCACGTTAACTTAGAAGTTTGATTTTTCCACAATTTTAATTTCAACTCGATACCTCTACACTTTCCAGAGATAAAGGGTCTTGACAGACTGACAGACAGACAGACGGACAATAAAGTGATTCTATACGGGTTCCGTTTTTCCTTTTGAGGTACGAAACCCTAAAAACTTGTTTTACTGTATCCAATATCTCTGTATCGCAGTATCTATATTGTATCTACAAACAAAATGAAAATACTATTATATCTACAACATGTATTCTCATTTCTAATCAGGATTATTTTCAGAGGCCGAGATTACAATCTGTATATTAAGAACAACTGTCTGGATAACTAATTGGAAAGAAACGTGACTTGTTAGGTAGGTATGTCATTAGATAGGAAAGGTCTTTATATAGGCTCTGTTTTAATCATTAGGCCAATTTTCTCGACAGTACGCAACATACAAGAGTAGCCTGGTCATATTTTGATTAAAAAGTAATTAAAGCGATGAAATTTTATAGACGTAGCTATAATATATACTAATATAATACATAGCAAGGCATATTACGATCGGCGATAATATACCTATATTTTTACCAAAATATGTGGACAGATAAAGCAAGGCATATTAACATATATATTTCAAAAATGTGAAGCAAACAACGATAGCAAACGTAATAAGGGCGAAAATATATTATTATATTAAAGCTACCGTGTGGTGGTTAGCTCTAATAGTATATTATAGTTACGTAGGTACGTGACGGGCTTTATGGTGGGTCTGATTTTAATTTCTAAATGAAACGTTATTCAAAATTTCGTACTTACTAGACTTATACATTCCTACATCATTGTAGGTGCAGATTTATTTGTCTCTAGCTGGTATAATAGGGCTACATCCAACAATTTGTGTGTCACGTACAAAATGTGTCAAGCCTGCATGCATGTACTACAAATAACCTTATTTTATATATAAAAAATGTATAAGTATTTATTTTGATAATTATTAAGATACCTAATCTTTACTTTTAACTTTTACCTTTTTCTTTTAATATTTTTCATTTTTGTTTTAAGTTTTTCTTTGACGGGTAACTGACTAACCATAAACCTTAATAATATCTAAGAATCATATTGTATCCGCTTTTAATCAAATTTAATTATTTATTCACCAACATATAGATAGACTAGATTACCTACTATTGTAGATATATGGAGCGTATAGTGGGTACAGCCTCCTTGAATCTGGGGCAATCAGTGTATCGATGAGGCGGCACTGCCCTAAAAAATGTTTAGAATGTTCAAAGTGACATGCAGCGCCATCTGTTACGTGATAAACGAACTACTGGCATTTAAAACTGTGGAAAAAATGCAGTTTTTTCATAAAAGACACTCAAATGTTGTTAAGCGTATGTTATAAATAATTTTATTGTCAAAACTCTTAACCAATCCAAAGCGATGATTCTTTTAAGAGATACGATAAAAAAAAACGATTTGCAGACCGGACCCCTGTTATAAGAATCACTATACAAAACAAAAGAGTAAAAAGACAACCTAATGGGTTTCTAAGTAGTAAGGGTTATTTTAAACCGGTTAAAAGTACCACTACCGACTAATTTTTGCAGGCAAAAATAGCTTTTGACTACGAATTTTGACTGCGACATACATGTGCATGCTAGTGACTGTACAAATGTAACCAATTACTTAATTACCTACTATACTACACGCATACTTATTAAATCAATTATTGGTTACCAAAATAGAGAATTAGACAACCACTTTATCCCATTACGCCGTCTGCAAACTTCAATAGAAGATTTGTTGAAACATAAGACAAATTACAGGCTTAAGTGTTCTGCAACATTAAAACTAACTAAGCAAAACTAAGAACTAAAAGCCACGTAGTTGCTATAATATTGTAACTGATTGTACAACACAATTTAAATCTAAGATTAAACTAAATGCCAGCAATTTTCCGCCGGAGTTGGTTCCCAAGTTCATTTAAATTTAACTATTGAGTTAAAATGTAGTTAGATTGATTTTAAAACGTACAGGAAATGCTTTGCTTGATGTTAGGCGCACTTTGAGCAAGTTATGTACTCCTAATTATTCGAGAATTTAACCGAAGTTTGGGCCTTTGTATGCTAAGTTCGGATAGCTAATGACCTTTGGAAGATTACGAGGTATTACGTGTGCGTATCACGTCTTGATGGAACTATTTAGGTGGGTACCAAATTACGCTTGCATAAACTTAAGTTTGGCAATGGTAGAATTTGGTTCTGTAATATGGTAGAGTGTCTGTAGGTTTATTTACTTACCACTTCCCAGGGTGTTTTAGTTTTTTGACAGACACTCCATCAAGATGTACTTATTTATGAGTATATTTTAGTCAGTTTGTATTTGTAATTCGTAATACTTTGTTCATATTAAAGTGGTTACATCTTCCAGCTACATCTTCTACACGTGTATTTATTTATAACATTGTAAAACATTTATTTAAAAGGGTACCTATGGAGTTTCTTGTTCAATTCTCTCCTATTTGGAAGGGGCAACTAGATTCAATTATTTTTAATGCAGATAAATGACGTACCTACCGGATTTTTAATGATCTAGTTCAAATTGACTTTTGACTTTGAAATAATGTCTCGAATAAGACTCTCTTACTGTCCTATGTTGAGTCAAAACGTTGCTAACTCAACGACTGTCGGGCGAAAAATGTTCAAGGTCAAACCTCCACTGCTTATATGTATAGGTACCCTATGCGGTATCATCGATACTGGAGAGGAAACCTAAAAATGAAGTGTTCTTCTTTGTACTAAAAATAGCACACCACCCAAGTAACACAGTCTTGGAGCTTTAAAACAAATCTGTCTATTGACAGTCTATTCATGGTTAATCTTTAGATAGCGTCTTTCTAAAGATGGTTCCAATAAAGAAAATGTATTCTTAAAGAGTTTTTTTTCTCAAGCTCGATTATTTTTAGAGCATTTGTTCTATAGCACACTTATTTTAGTACGTTTATAGGTATATTAATTGTTTTAAGATAAAATGCTCTACAAATAGCCTAAAGGTATCTAAATTGAAGTAATT
This sequence comes from Charanyca ferruginea, assembly GCA_947361185.1. Taxonomy (NCBI): domain Eukaryota; kingdom Metazoa; phylum Arthropoda; class Insecta; order Lepidoptera; family Noctuidae; genus Charanyca; species Charanyca ferruginea. The sequence continues at coordinate 9,247,378 of OX376074.1, read as the reverse complement.
TTATAGATGATATGATATATTTTAAGATAAAACATTATATTTTAGCTATTGGTACTCTTATCTTTGTTTTTAAAGAGACTTAAGTCTAGATGAAATACTTTAATAGATATTTTTCAGTTTGTCTAAAAAATGATAGTGAAAACGTGTTTTTAGTGTTTTTTTTCCTAAAAATGGCTTAATTAAGTGCATTTGTAATAAATACTTGAATTGGATGATTTTATGCAATGGAGACAGTGAAAAAAATTAAAAGGTCTGGTGACTTTCGTCGAAAAATCGGTAGCGCACCTTAAGTAGAAGTTTGTAGAGTACATGCATACCTATTCAAATAGGTACTTTCTGAAGGTAGTTTTTACGAAATATGATACAATAAATATTAACAGCTAGCATGGTATTTACTGATGATTAAAATTTCGTAGTTATAAAAATACCTTTAAAAAGTTAGTTAGTAGTTTTCAATTAGATACCTATTCGTAACCATACATCTACTGAGTAGGTATACAAAATTTTACATAAGGTGCGGTTCAATATATACCTAGGTACCTAATAAGATACTCGTTTTATAACATTTTGATAATCTATGTACATCTGAGGACATGCAGCAGCTCGAGCGCCTTTGTAATTTTTTTAGTTATCAATACGACACTATTTACTACGAATCCGTCCACTTTTGTATAGGTAGGTACTCGTACCTGCCTTATGTTAACCACTTTGCGTCTTTGGCATCGCCGCCGGCGTAAATCTATACATAGGTACCTGCCTACTATTTTTCACATTGTCTATAAATAAAACAGAAATATCTTTAGCTTATCCTCTTGAATTAATTAATTAAATTGCTCTGTTACTGCATAAAATGGTCTTCCATTCACAACACATCAAATTACCTGTTCACTGATGAACGTCTAGAAATACTGCGAGAAGACAAAAAAGAATACAGAGATGACAGTTACTAGGTAATCTTAAACCACTCATAAATCTGTTTATTCTTTCACTAGATAGTTTAGTATGTAGCAAGTGAAATTATTCTTGTCATAGAGCTAGAGCCATACTACAGAAAATTCTCTAGAGTGTTTGTTCTATAAAATTCGTTTTTCTAGTAAATTTTATCTTGACGCCATTTTTATTGCCTATTTTTGCTTCAAATGATTTTCGTTACATATTTTAATGTTTATTTTTATGTTTTTATCATTAAATTATGTCTAATTAAACATTTAATATGTTTTAAATTACTATGTTTTAAATTAAATGAGTATTTTAAACATTAAAATGCAATTTAAAAAAATTGCTTCTAATAAATAATATTCATATTTGGTAAAAAAATATTAAATCATACATTTACAGCGGGCGCTCTTATTTTAAGAGAGTTTTACATATCGACGATAGAATTTCAATCGCATATAGAATTGCTTGTTTACCCATCACTAACTAGCTAAAACACAAGTAAAGTCAAATCATTTATTTCAATTAGACCATTATAAGGCACTTTTGAACGTCAAATGAGAAAAAAAAAATTGATTCTAGGTGCCCAAGTAATGTAAGAAATAAGAAATTTGATACGCCATGATGCAATACAATAATAAGTTTAAATAACTCTTGTAAGTTCTGCGCCATTATGTTTCGTTGTCTAATAAAATCAAATGTAACTTAAAGTTGTTAGTCTTGAGTTAATTTTGGCTTAAAAACTTGACGAGTAAAGACTTCTTTATAGGTCTCAACTTTATCCATAAACTATCTACTAGTAAAATTTGTGGTCTATAAACAGTTTAGTGAGACACTAGAAAAATCTCTACAGACAATTTGAAAATTTAGAACTCTTATCTCTATCTATTCATATTTTCTTAACTCATTCTTATGAGAAGGGATAAGGTTGTGCCCACTTTTACTAAACTGTGTCTATAAGCGTTCCTGAATATTACTTGAGAGATATTTTACTCTTATGGTAGACAATAAAATTAAATTCTATTAGATATCTAATAGTTCGTTTTTAGACGCGATTGTGTTACTTGGGCAACCATCAGTTCGCGTTCTCAATCTGTGGTCATTATGTCAACGTCCTCTCTGACCGGTCATGATAGGTCATTGGGGGACTTAAATTTAACCAGTAGGGTCGTCAGTTTGTTTGCCACCAGATAAACCTAAAACCAAAATCAGATAAAAATAAAATGGAAGACGACAAAACCCACGGGTGTAAAGGTTAAACCGTTTGACCTCCACAGTAATGTTTAGATGACAAACCAAAATGTACACGGTTACGAATACATGACAGACTTATATACGTAATCCGAAGCTTGGCGCCGTGGGCAAGTTTCGACTTTTTGACATGAGATGATAACTGTGATTTTTTATACCAAATATAAAAGTAGATTCCCAGCAATATTTTTTTCTCAATATTCCAGCAATAGTTTGAATTGTAGCATGGGGCACCGTGAGGTGTTCGGGCAAGAATAGCACCAACCCATTTCATCCTGAGGGTGTCGTAGAAGTAGAAGGCGACTAAGGGAAAATCCGGAAGTCGGGCAGCAGCGGCTTACGTGTACTCAACAACTTCACTGCGATCCCCAAGTCGCCTGCCAAGCATGGGGATTATGCCAAACCCCCCCTTATGTCGGAGGCCTTTGTTCGATTGTGGACGTCTTCCGCCTGATGATGATGATGATGTAGCACAGGTAGGTAACGGCTATTATTATGAGTCTTTTTACACCTCACGTACGAGGTACGTATAAGGGGTAATGCTCTTATTCGATAATGATAAACAAACGCGTGAAAGTCCTCATGTAAACAACATAAATATGTAAGAAGGTATAATGTAAAATAATCACTTCCTCGAATTTTGTAGCCGTGTCCCTGTAAACTCAAGAGGGCATTATTTATGGAGTCCTCACAGTAATCCTATTAGGGAGACCTCCCGCTGAGCGAGCGTCACTCTGAATTTGTCACCAACACCATGTCACTTTTTATGTCCTGTTAAAAAAACATTGCAAATTACCAACGCCAAGCCTGGTCATGTCAGACCTTGAGAATAAAAAGAATTGGAAAATTTCGTGGAACTGTGAATGTTTGGTCAATCTCTGTTATTACTGGATTGATTTCGATGAATAATATTGTGGTATTTTATCCGTATGCGGTGGTTATAATACCACAAAATAAGACAAGTCTTTTTGGGCAAATAATTTGCTATGTGTTAGATTAAAAAAAAGTTTTTTCGAAAAAATGGAAACCGCCATCAAAAATTAAATAGTGATAAATTACATTAGCACAGAACACACATTACTTTACTTTCGGAAGTCGGTGGGAGTGGCTTTGTGTTTGTTGTTTTGTATTGCCACCGACTTCCGAAAGTAAAGTAATGTGTGTTCTGTGCTAAAGTTATTTATCACTTTTTAGTTTCCGAAGGCGGTTTTCTTTTTTTGAAAAAACTTTTTATTTTTCGCTTTTTAGTGTTGCCAACATCCAAATCCGTTAAGAAACGGCAACACACTTATAAAAGAATGTAAGTCCTCCAAAGATTGAAGAAACTAAAACGTCGTCTAAGTAATTTATTTGGGAATTTGTTGATTTTCTCAAAAAGGGCTGTATCAATTTTGATAAAATTTAAATGGGACCATTTCGGAATAAACTCCTTCCGAACAAAAAAAGAATTTTAAACAAATCCGTCTATATGACAGAGTTATGCCCGAACATACATAAAAAAAAATATATACATTCGAATTGATAACCTCCTCCTTTTTGAAGTCGGTTAAAAATAGCGTACCATGGAGGAGTCTTATGGTCATCAGTGGACTTCTGGTAAGCTGAAGTGATGATGATGATGAAAATTCACGTCTGTTCCCGAACTCGAAACAGAATGTGGTACAGTGGCACTACATTAAGAAAAGTATGGATTTTTTTTGGCAACCATGATAGGGACAATAAAGACCCTCTCACAAAGCGATGATGCAAGACTAATATAAAACTGTACCTCAATGGAAAGTCCATCATCAACGTCATTTAGCAATGTACTATCGTGGTCACACCCGCCTGACCACTACTAAGTTCATTTTTGCTTGCACTCAAAAGATTGCCCCGTTGACTTCGCAGGCGCCAAGGCAAAATTTTTTTAACTGAGCAGGCGGGAAAGGCCGCGATAGTACGTGTAGATATCTATTTCTACCCGTGGGCGTCGTAAAAGGCGACAGAGGGATATTGACCAGACAATGAGCAGCAGCGTCCTTTTGAGTACCATAACCTCTACTGTGGTTGCCAACATGCACCGGCCAAGCATGGCGATTACGGCTGAACCCCCTCTTGGGGGAGACCTATGACCAGCAGTGGGCGTGGAAAGGTTGGCATCTATAATATAAAAATTATGAATGCCGTGATGGCCCAATGGGGCCAGGGGCTTTAACTACTGGGCCATCACAGCCTCTAATACATGAGGTGGCGGGTTCGATACCAGGCCAACGTCACTTTTACATTTATAAAATACTAGCTTCTGCCCGCGACTTCGTCCGCGTGAGTGTCGGTTATCGCAGATGCAGACGAAGTTGCTGACTAAAAAGTAGTCTATGTCCTTCCCCAGGGTTCAAACTGTCTTCATATTAAATTTCATCAAAATCGGTTCAGCCGTTTCACCGTGAAAGCGTAACAGACAGAGTTACTTTCGCATTTATAATTTTAGTAAGTATGGATGTAGGTACTTTCTAAATTTTTATCTTCTGTCACTGACATTGCTGAAGGAAAACATCGTGACAGTTAATATGAGTCTTTTTGAGCCTTTGCCCTGCAGTGGGACAATTATAGGCTGGATTTATTATTATTATATCTTGCCTTTGAATCATTCCTAACAATGCCTTGCCTGTTTACAAAGTAATGTCATGCGTAAACTATGTTTGTGTCATAAGTTACGACTAGCGCCCTATTTAGCTTTCATTTTTAATTTGTGTGTAGACCAAGGGGTTTTCCCGGATCTAATGAAGTTCAGCAAAGTTATACCACTTTTTAAATCCGGCGACTGCAAAGACTCTAATAATTACAGACCCGTTTCGGTTTTGCCGGTTTTTAGCAAAGTGTTTGAAAAAGTAATGCTTAATCAAATGCTCAGTCATTTTAACTGTCACAAAATTTTACATGATCAGCAGTATGGTTTCACCAAAGGACGTTGCACTACTGACGCCGGTGTCACCTTAATCAAGCATATATTTAAGGCTTGGGAGGATTCTCAAGATGCTATTGGTATCTTTTGCGACCTCTCCAAAGCATTTGATTGCGTGAATCACGAAACACTACTCTTAAAGCTTGAGCATTACGGACTGGGTAAACTAGCGCTTAGCTTAGTAAAATCATATTTGACTGATAGACTGCAACAAGTTCAAGTAAACGGTGTAAATTCATCGGGCTTAAAAGTAAAAATGGGGGTACCGCAGGGCTCAATATTGGGTCCGTTCCTCTTTTTAGTTTATATAAACGATTTACCTTATTTGTTGAAAAATCAACCACAAATGGTGTTATTTGCTGATGATACTTCCTTGATATTTAGAGTTAATAGACGGGCACAGCACCATGACGACGTAAATGACGCTATGCTTAAGGTTCATAATTGGTTTACTGTAAATAATTTAGTATTAAATGAGAAGAAAACTAAATGCATAAGATTCGCTTTACCGAATGTTAAAAGTAGTGAATGTAACGTTGTATTGAATAAGGATATACTTGAATTCGTCGAAAAGACTGTTTTCCTAGGGATTACGCTTGACTCAAAGCTGCAATGGGGTCCTCACTTAACATCTCTTGCAGGGCGGTTGAGTTCGGCCGCTTACGCTGTCAGAAAAATCCGGCATTTGACAGACGTGGATACCGCTAGGCTAGTATATTTTAGTTATTTTCATAGCATCATGTCCTACGGTATCTTGCTTTGGGGGCGGGCTGCAGATATTGATTCTATTTTTATTCTGCAAAAGCGGGCTGTCAGAGCCATCTATAATCTCAGCAGTCGCGAGTCTCTAAGAGAATTGTTTAAACAGATTAACATCTTGACGGTACCTTGTCAATACATATATGAAAACATTATGCATGTTCGAAAAAACCTTCATCTTTTTAATAAAATAAGTGACAGACATTGTGTTTATACTAGAAATAGGAACAAATTAGATCAGCCAAGATTCAGATTGTCAAAAGTTCATACTTCTTTTATGGGGTACTGTGTAAAATTTTATAATAAAATACCTCTTGATATTCTTCAACTAAATGAAAGACAATTTAAAACATGTATTAAACGCACACTGTGTAGACAAGCATATTATAAATTAGAAGACTACATCAATGATAAAAATGCTTGGCTAAATGCTGGTCCTGCTCCACAGGCAGTTTAGGGAATTTCCTAATTGGAGGAATGTTGTTTCCTACCCCTTTTTTTTATTGACATGAGTAACGAGTATCGTTATTATTATACACAAATATATACTTTAATTACTTTTTCGACATTTTAGAAACATTGGAAACCTTAGTTTTGTATAATTTAGCAGCATTATTTCAATTTTGTAAATGTGAGTACCATGGAGCCATATTTTAAGTAAATTATTATGTGTTTGACTTAAATGAGCATGGCGGTTGAGAGATTTGTCATGCTCACTCAAATGTCTCGCTGGTGGTGGCGCGTGTGTTGGGTCATTCGGCTCCCTCTAAAATGGTTGAGCTGAATGGTGCTGATTCACGCGTCATGTTCGTGAACGGGCGCTGTCAGTAGAGATTGGTCAACTCTTAACTGCCATGGTTTTTATCTTGATTATTTTTTATATTTTGTATTTCTAGATTACCTTCATTGTTTTCACATATAGAAGCAACAAGAATAATGTAAGCAGTATTTTGTAAAAACCTGATTTTAAAAGAGTGTCCGTGGAGTTTCTTGCTCGTTCTTCTCCATAGAGACCTACCTACGTTTTGGAACGAGCAACTAGCTTCAACTTTCTGTCTAACTGACCGACTCCTTGACAATTCAAAAGTGCCTGTAAATGGTTTAATTGAAATAAATGCTTTGACTTTGACTTTGACTTTGACTTTGACTTAGGTCACTCGTAACTTCCGGATCCTATTATCTGTTCAAAGTACTTAGTGGTGAACAATACTCGTACTTTCTCTGTGTAGAAAACCGCCTTTGCCTTGCAGTGCGACAATAATAGGCTGGTACTACCCGTGCACGACAAGTTGGGACCTTCTTGAAATGCAACTCCCCCGCCCGCTTCCCCCGCACTTCCGCGATGGCGCCCGTATTGTACCTATCGCTTCGTTATTTTCACTGTGACGTCACCGCGCTTAGGTCTCAACTTATCGCGCACGGGTAGTATATTAAACTAGCTGACCCTACAGACGTTGTCCTGTCCCTATCTACCTACCTACCTACCCTACCAATCTACTTACCTACCTACCTACCCTTCCCTACCTATACCTACCTATCCTAGGTACCTAGGTAGGTAGGTAGGTAATGCAAATATATCCAAGGAATATAAAAAGTTTCATACAAACTTTTATCCCCTATTTCACATCCTTGGGGGTTGAATTTTGAAAAATCGTTCCTTAGTGGATGCCTTCGTCTTATTTATTTATTTATTTATTTATTATTTTAATTACTCTCTGCACTAACAGTAGCCACCAACACATACAGAGAGTCAACGATTACAATTATAAATTATCATTATCATAACAAAAACAGTATAATAAAAGAAAAAAAAAGAAATGTCAATTTGAATTGACATTTCTTTCTGCGAGTAAAAGTAATAGTCTTACACTTAGAATGATTAAATTCTAAACGGTTACGGTTGCTCCAGGCTACCACATTGTCGATATCCCGCTGGAACGCATCACAGTCAGCCGCAGTCCCTATACCCATGAAAACCTTCAGATCGTCCGCAAACATAAGGCATCTCGCCGTCTCAATGACCCCCGGCAAGTCATTGACCATGACTAGAAATTGGGTTGGACCAAAAGTGGTCCCCTGACTCACTCCAGACTGAGTAACATAAGCTTCAGAACAATAACTGGCGAGTTGTACGTACTGCCTACGATTGCTAAAATAGCTACAGAACAGCTTCAGCAGTTTAGGTGTAAATCCTATGGCTGAAAACTTTTGCAAAAGCACATCATTATGAACGCGGTCAAAAGCCTTTTTAAAATCAAAGTATGCTGCGTCTACTTGCCTGCAGCTGTCCATCTCAGTGACAGCATAATCGACAAAGTTAACTAGATTCGTTGCTGTTGACCTACCCTTCCTGAATCCATGCTGACAATCGCTCAGTTGCGTTTGAATCTGTCCGGTTATGTGTCGGTTCAATATAAAATCGAACAACTTGCCGAAGGCCGACAGAACAGCGATGGGCCTGTAATTTGTGATGCACGACCTCGACCCGCCCTTGTGTATGGGAGTCACACGAGAGAGTTTCCACAGCGATAGATAGGTCGCATTGTCAACAGAGAGATTAAAAATAAACAATAAGGGTAGCTCAAAAATTCCTATGCAATCTTTAACAAAAAATGGAGGAATACCATCTGGCCCAGTGGATGACTGGGGTTTCAAGCGCTTAACAGCTAACCTCAAGTCATTGCTGCTTATACTGTCCAACGCAATGCGGGATGATGACGCAACGGATTCCTTGCACTCCGCGATTTCATGAGACAGTACAGGCTTATCGGGTAGAAATACAGAGTTAAAATAATTAGCAAAAGCATTAACCGCGTCCAAACCGGTTAAACTTCTATCCCCGTACTCGTACTCCTGACAGTTTTGCCGGGATGAACGCTGCTCCCTAACAAAAGACCAGAATCTCTTCGGGTCCTTTCCTATATCGATCTCTGCTCGTTTGATGTAATTATCATAAGCAGACCTTATCAATGATTTTACATGTTGCCTATATTATGAGGAATACGTGTACGAAATTTCAATTTTCTAGCCTTAAGGGTTTGGCCTGTGCGTTGATACATCAGTCAATCACTTTTCCCTTTTAGATACATAGATTATAAAAAAAATTACGATATCTACACGTGCACCTAAAACTAAAACACTTTCAATTTGCTCGATAATTACAACGTAGCAAAAGAAAATGAAAATAAAAAACATTATAGCAACTTTTGCCGAACATTTTACGTGTGCGCAAACTAATTTCGTTTCACCATATTCCGTAAAAGTTTGTGTAATTACGGAGTTGTGTAGGGAGCACCTTTATTTTTAAAAAAGTCCGTTTAAACAAGTGACGCTAATTGACTTGAAGTCCAATGCGGAAACCCAAGTTATTTATTATATCGGCCTTCGGCCACGGAACTGGGCTTAACAGTGATTTGTGAACGGTTCCGAGAATGTTTAGAGCAGTAGTATTGCAGAAAAGTAAATAGACGCTTGTTGTATGTAGTTTAATGTAGTAATCATTCAAAATTAGATAAAATAAAAAATAAAACAGCATTATGACCAAACTTTGTAGGCCGTAATAGGCCCCACATGTCCGAAAAAAACCACTCTATGAAAACACACTGAAAGTTAAACAGTCTTACCCCTTGGTTGTTGGTTGTCAGACCCAGAAACACGATACCTTTTGGGTGTGGGTCGTAGAGGTCAGATGAGCAGTCGTTCCATGTAAAACACTGGTATTCAGCTGCATCCGGTTAGACTGGAAGCCGACCCTAATATTGCCCCATTCAAAGAATCTAAAAGCGAACTAACACTGTAATACGCTAATTATTATTAATCTATACATCTATACAAATAAATAAAATAAAAGTTAGTTTGTAATGTTAAAATAACAACTTTTTTTACCCGACTGCGCCAGAAGGAGGGTTATGTTTTTCGGGTGTATGTATGTATGTATGTATGTAAATTTCCTTGGCACGCTCTGTAGCCCAAACGGCTTAATGGATTTTGACTTGAGAGGTGTCGTTTCATTCGTCTTAATTGTGTGAGTGATACTGGGTACATCAAAAAAATTAGAAAAATTACCCTGGCCGATTTTTGGTGACATATATTAGTGTTTTCAAAAAAAATATTTTTCCTCAAAACCTATCGAGTGGGGAATCAAAACAAAGGGTTTTATATATAACTTACGAATATATAAACAACTTATATGTTTAAATGTAATTTAGAATGAGAAATGCTAAAAAACAACAAATAAATTAAGTTTCGTTCCCTTTAAGTTAAGTTCCTTTACGTTCGGTCTGAGAATTTTTGGCTTGAGAGGTGTCGATTTAATCGTCTTTATTGTGTGAGTGACACTGGGTACATCAAAATTATAAAAATTAAACTGTCGTTCCCGTAAACTCTTACAATCATCGAGTCTGTTAGTCTCTTATGTTCTTCCTGTGCAACCTACTCGTTTTAATATCTCAGGGTATGACACGTGACTCGACTTAGTTCTAACGATTTGTCCCTCTCTTGTTTTGGAAATAGGTACTCAGGGGAGGCTGTGAAGAAGTAGAGGCAATGTTTTTTAAAGGAAAATCTCTACGACGATTATTAAATAGCAACACAACCTCCTTCTTTCCAATTCTATCGTTACGGATAAAAACGAAACCGGGAAGTGGGGTAGATGGTAGAAAGAAGATTGAAGTTTGTACCAACTCTTACAAATCAGAACGGCGTGAACGTTGGCATTAGAAATGGTGTCACACAGGTCACTGTAGTAACTTGGCACACATTGAGCATTGTTATGGCAGACATTAAACAAATGGTCTTTCTGTTGACTGAAGCTCCGACGCACAAAGTCACCAAGGGTGTCGGTTATTGAACTAAAACTTGCATCAGTGGAAGAATTAAAGGAAGCATTGGAAGCAAAAATGCGACTAAGTTAAACGGAAAATGTACAGAAACTCGACGTTAAGGGAGTAAAAATGGGACAGAAATCGTAGACTCGACGTAGGGATAATACTCGTAGAAGCCAGGCAAGGTTCTCGGCTCGATGTAAAGGGACTCGACGTAAAGTTTTCTAAATTCTAAATTGATTCACTGCGAAAACTAAAAACATTAAAATAAAAAAAAATATTTAAAAAAACAAAAAAACCCAACTGCGTGAAAAGTTGTTAATATAATAAATTAGGTAACTTAAAAGATAGAAATAAGTGACAATTTAAATATTTTTTTGGTTTTGAATCACCGTGGTATACAGTGTTCACAAAGGCAGTCGGAGGCATCAAAATTGTACAATATGTATTTTGTTACCAAATGACTTTAACTTGATGCCTCCGACTGCCTTTGTGACCACTGTAAACCACGATGATTCAAAACTAAAAAAATATTTAAATTTTCACTTATTTCTATCTTTTAAGTTACCTAATTTATTATATTAACAACTTTTCACGCAGTCGGGTTTTTTGTTTTTTAAATAATTTTTCTGAATGTGTATTTGTGTTTACACGGTACTAATAACAAAACATATTAATTTGTATAGAGAGATTACTTCTTACAAACATAAACAAATAAACATTACCACTTTACTATGAACATAGTAATGGTAACAGTGATTATAATTACAGCTACAGGTCGAATCCGAAAAAGTTTCAGTATTTCAAGCAATTACCGATTTTGTGAGAAGGTACACACCGGTACCGTAAACTTTAATTGAGTTTAGTTGTTCGGTAGCTTCCGATTTTTTGGTCTGGTTAACAGCTAAATTAGGAATCTATACAAATAAATAAAATGGAGGTTCAAAAGAGATGTCGGCAAGACTACAATGCGTACATCAATAACATCTGCCTGGAGCTGGAGCCTAATTCTTTAAGGCACGAAACCAAACTTGGAGCTGATCGAGACGCGAATAAACAAACCTCTTGCGATTGAAGACGAAAAAAAACTCCTCCTCGTCGATACAACGCAGGTACTGGAGCGATGGAAGGGATACTGCCGATCATTGTATGACTCCGACGTGCCATCAACTGAAAAGGGTGAGTGGATGCGGAATGAGCCCAATATTCTGCGCTCGGAAGTTTAACAAGCAATTAAAGCACTGAAATGCGGAAAGTCTTCGGGTAAAGATGGGGTTCCCGCGGAATTGTTGAAAAACTTGGGTGACATGGGAGTAGCGGTCCTTTTAGACCTATGCAATTGCGTTTGGACAACAGGAAAATGGCCTGAGGATTGGACGGAATCGGTATTCATTCCCCTTCACAAAAAAGGCTCCACGAAGGATTGTGAAAACTAGACCATCGCTCTTATCTCTCATGCATGTAAAATCCTCTTGCATATTGTGAGCCAGCGGCTCGGCCACTACCTCCGTCGTCAGATCCCCGAAGAGCAGGCAGGGTTTGTGAGCGGCAAGTGCACGAGAGAGCAACTACTCAATGTTCGACAAGTCATAGAGAAGAGCAGAGAATTTAATTGCCCGGTTATCTTGTGACTCATTGATTACACTAAAGCTTTTGATTGCGTTCAATGGGAGAAACTGTGGACTGTGCTGCACGATATGGGGGTCCCGCAACATCTGCTCAATTTGATTCGGTATCTATACGATGATAACCGCTCTTTCGTCAGAGTTGGTGCCGACTGTTCAGGTGTGTTCGAAGTTAAAAAGGGAGTGCGGCAGGGTTGCATTCCCTCTCCGGCACTCTTCAATATACACGGAGAATCCATTATGCGAAAGACCCTTGAGGATTGGGATAGAGGGTTCCCGGTGGGTGGTAAAAGGGTTTCGAACCTGAGATATGCCGATGACACTGTGCTCTTAGCCACCTCTATTGATAACATGAAGGAACTGTTCCAGAGACTCGAAACTGAAAGTAATAGCAATAATGGGTCTTGCAGTGAATAGGAGCAAGACCAAGATTATGGTGGTGGATCGTGCTGGTCACTTGGCTGATACGGTAGACATCGATCCAGGAGTGGACACAGTAGAGCATTACATTTACTTGGGCGCACAGGTTAACAATGACGGCAGTGGTGTGCCGGAGATAAAAAGACGTATTGGTATGACCAAGGATGCTATGACCCGCCTGAAGAAAATATGGAAAAAGAGGGGAATCACTATTAACAGCAAGATCCGGTTAGTATGTGCCTTGATATTCCCCATTTTTCTGTATGGCATGGAGTCGTGGACGATACGGGCTCGAGAGAGGCAGAGGATTGATGCCTTGGAGATGTGGTGCTGGAGGCGTATGTTTTAGGATACCTTGGACGGCCAGGCGAACAAATGTGTCGATCCTCTCACAGCTCAAGATAAAAACGTCTGTCCACGATATGCCATCAACGAATTCTGTCGTATTTTGGCCACATAATGCGAAGGGGTAATGAGAGCCTGGAGAAATTGATCGTAGTTGGGAACACAAATGGCAAGCGAGCCCCAGGCCGGTCTCCTACCAGATGGACCGACCAAATAAAAGACTCCAGGTCCCCGAGGTTTAGCTCCGTCGTCAGGGCCGCGATGGACAGAAGCCGATGGAAACAAATAGTTCACTCCAAGTATGGACCACTTGTTGATGACCACGAGTCATGAGGGAACGACTAGAAAGAGAGAATGTATAGTTAAAGCAACTCGCCCTAAGTGATATTAGGTTGAGATTACATACCTACCTATTTTGTTTAACAATAGTAAAAAAGAATGAAGTTTAATCACTATTGTATGATTGAGTAATTAATGAGTTTTAAACTATCCGTTCCGAATATTTTTGGTCAAAACCAATAATATTTTGCTCAATGAGAAGTACTAGTCCTCCAAACATAAGTACTGTTTAAGGTAACCTACGTACGTTTCTCTCATAACACGCACTCGCAAAAACTCTTTCTTCCCTCTCCATTCCCACTTTACGTAATTCACTTATCACTTAGGCCACTTCATTGTTAAAATGTTCCTGCTTGAATATGTTATTTCAAATTAGACCCACTTCTAAAAGAAAACCTTCAAAGCTTTGAACCTCATTAAATCGCTCAATGTTGAGGCTTCATTTTGCTTAAGGCCACGGACACAAAGTCAGCGGCGCGGGGAGCGGGCGGCGAGCGGGCGGCGAGCGGCGTACAAGCGGTGCGTACCAATCTAGTGGTGCCCGACGTAGTGTTAAGTTGTAGTATTGTGTACTTGTTAAACTTATTTTTTAATTTATTTTATGTTTTTACTTATTGAATGTAAATTGTATGACCGAAATGATGATGATACACATGAGGTTTTTGACATATTTTAATAATAGTAATGAATGACATCACATAAGTAATAATTAATTAATTACAAAGTATTTCTACATGATTATTCATGCAGTTCAGAAATACTTTCAGATTATAATATTAATGGATAGATTCTAAATTATTCCTAAATATTGTACACCCTATGTATGTTACAGCGATCTATATGTATACTAGCGGGCGTGGCAGCCTACAGACTACAGCGCCACCTGCCGGGTCCAATTGTGAATCTAAACCATTCTCGAATCCATTGGAACACACATAAACCAATTCAGCAAAATCGGCCCTGCCGTTTAGAAGGAGTTCACTTTCATACACACGCACAGAAGATTTTTATATGTAAGGTTACTATGATAAGAGCTCCTTCTCCACCTGTGACAAGCAATAAATGAATTTGTATTTGAATTTATTATTTTTATCCACATCCACAATAAATCAAACTTTAGGTAGGAATTAGTATCTAAAAGATGTTGTCTGAAGATACTAATTTCTCGTAACACAACACTACGTAGCTGAAGCGCCGTGCGGTCTGCCCGCTGGCTTCGAGACCGGGTACAGCGTTGCCGTACCGCTCCCCGTGCCGCCGCTGCCACCACCCCGCTCCCGCTGATTTCGTGACCGATATCTTAGGGATAACTGCTGCTATAGATGCACCACCGCCAAAGATTGCATCAGACAGTTAACAACAGCTGTAGACTTTACCTCAGTCGACGGCATATTACCGCTCGCTTATAAGACCACTACAACCAGAATTTTCGATGGTAAAGAACAGATAGAAATGCCTGCATTATGCAAATAGAATTGCCATCTTGTTAGCAATTCAGACATTCGCGCCTTTATTGGTTACACTGCTGACTTTAAATTGGCCGTCTATAAAACAAATACGGCCGCAATAACATTACCAAGTGATTAACTTCTTCTGATATAATTAAGTGATTTCATAAATAATAGCTCCGTGGATGGGGCAACTCAATATTGTAGTGTGTGTATAAAACAAATTGCAAGGAGGCTAGCGAGTGCGTGAAAAATACTCTGCACCTCCACCTGACACATTGGTTGTTACGAGACAAGCTCGGGTAGGCTTAGTATTTGTGGTTTCATTTGACAAGTACGTCGGTGGTATCTAGTCGGAGCGCGCGAAGACCTTTTAGTTAATCTGTGATAGTAGTAGTTGCATTTCTGACAATTTATTTATTGAAACTTTATGCACAAAATGTAATAAACACTTTACAAGAGCGGACTTAATGCCTTGGACATTTTCTACCAGTCTACCTTATGGTGATGCAGAAACAAAACATGGTAGGTGCAAAGGTGCAGAAAATTTATAAGAATAAAATATAATAATAAATACATACTTATATACATTCATACAAACAAAATATAAAAAAGTAGAGAAAGCTGAAAATACACTGATGGAGAAACACAACAAATCAATTAAGGGACGAGTCTGCCAACTTACGCTAGTGTTCGCGTGCCTTTTCTTTGAATGTGAACCGACTGGTTGCCGTCCAGATATTTTAAGGAGCCGCCTGGACAGGAAAAGTAGATTTGAGAAAACCAGAGCGGTGAAAAGGACCACGTAGAAGACGATTGAAAGTGAAAAGCCGGGTAAGAAGGAGAACTGGGTTTGTCTGGAAGACAAAACAAGGTTGTCAAAGCCCTTAACGCTCTGCACTGTCTGATGGGTAACCATTTTAAGAGCAACCGATGTGCGGTCACATGATCATTCTTACAGAGATTGATCGAATGCGGTAATTATGAAATCGGTCAAGCTTATTGAGGAGATCTGAATTCAGGTCATAGTAGATGAGGCTTATATACCTTTGTAAGGTGAAAGCCTCTAAATAAATATAGAATAAAAAAAAAAAAAAAAGGTCATAATATCACACATCACCATAATCACTTGATTATGGTGTCTAATTATTCTGATACCTAAAGGCCTCCCCATACTTATGGGGAGGCCTTTAGGTATCAGAATAATTTGACTGTGGTTTTTTGACATGCGACGAGTTTTATTAAACGCGTTTCTAAATGACTAATATGTCAAAATTTCACCTGTTAATTTTGGACATAAGTATTTGTCACTTTTATTAAACAGCTTTCAACTGTACAATTTTGTCATTTTTGGACATATATGACGAATAGTCAGCTTTATTATACAGGGCGCGGTGTCCGCAACTCCACGTCTCAGCGTGTATTTTGCGTACAGAATGTAACACATATTAATGATTCATTTCTATTAGAGTAACTCACACTAGGAAGTAGGATAAAAATATCCTGTTTTAACGTGATAGCCCTAGTAACCGATGCCAACCTTAATTAAGGCCAAGCCGACTGATGATGAAGACAATCCCTTAACCAACTTCCTACACCATTTAAATTGTTCAAAGTTATTGTTAAAGGCAGCTCAGTAACCCATTAAGAGCCTATCGTAACGAAACGAGTCTATTATTAGAATTCATAGTTATAGAGGTAATACCATTACGGATAACTCGATCCGGAGTTCTACTGGGAATTCGCAACAAAGGGCAATAAAGGGCCGTCTTGTTACTGCTCTGTAACATTCGCGTCACAAACTAACAGTATTCGTGTTGCCAACTCAATTAAAAAGTTAACGTTCTACCTGACTGAAGTTGGAGTGACTAGGGAAGTATGTATATTAGGATATAGAGGGAAAAGGATCGCATTGCTAAAGTGCATGCTAATTTTGAAATTGTCTGTTTAGTCTAGTAGTCTTCATGGTCCAATGGTGAAAATGGCACCTGTCTTTCTTGCATGAGTTTTCTGTCAATTGAAGTTACTTATCGTTTCTACATAACTACATCGAGTTTAGATATTGACCAAAATACGACTACATATCTATATTTATACACCTAATTCTAGCGATCCTAGGTATTGTCATCAACCGGGCTCAGATCTACATTACGAACTGACTGAAATCCTTAATACAAAAACACAACAAGACTATGCTCGACCCAAGACCTCACATTATGTCTATTTTTAAACTCTGGTTAATTTCTAAAAAAGATCAATTGAAAATTATTGCGGATAAATAAAAAATGAATTAATGATCAGAACTTAGTAAATAATACATGATAGGCGTGTAACTAAATCTGTTGCTAAGTTCCTTTCTTCAAAACGATAAACCAATCGCTCAAATATCAATAAGTAAGTAATCATTCAAAAGACAATGTTCGTTCAACGTTTAGCCAAATATTAATACACATAATAGAACATAATAATATCAGTATTATAACTAACCCGATATTTCACACAGTTGAAACTCTGCAGGAAAGCTCTTTCATAACATTAGCGGTATCTAACGCGCAGAACCTTCATTTTGCTGGAGGCAGACATGATGTATCTTTGCGACGTGAATGCATCGCGTGCCAAGAGCCCGTTCGAGTCACAAGTGAAAATATGAAAATAGGAAACTGTTCAGGACTCAACGCGGTGAACGTGACGAATTATAGGAAAGGTGATTTTAAATGGAGGGAGGAGACCTTTGCCCAGAAGTAGGACAGAATAGGTAAACCAATAAAAAAAAAACTAACATAGGAAAGTTACCTACGTCAATCAACTATTTATTTCTTTACCCCCTTCTAAAAAGGAGGAGGTTCCCAATTCGACCGTATGTTTTTTGCATCGATTTTGAAAATTCTTTTTTAATGGAAATGGTCCCACGAAATATATTCCACCTTTAAGAATGGAAAGTTATGGGATTACTTATTTTTTTAGTGTTACCGTTTCTTAATGAATTTGGACGATAATAAGAAGCGGGTCAAGGCCAAGTCGGTGGCAATACAAAACAAACAGATCCAAAGCTTCCGAAATTAAAATATTTTTTACTTTGAAGGTAGTTTTTTAATATTACTAGCAGAAGATGACGGGACGCCTTGGATGGCTTTTTAGACAATTGGTGGGATGAGGCACATCGAGAGAAGTAGAAGAAATGAGCTCTTTGCCCACGAGTGGGACAGTACAGGTTAGCAAAGAAGAAAAACACAACACCCACAAAACTAGACTCACAATCGAATCGTGTAGGACTTTATTAGGAATCAGCAGATTTATATATCCTCTTATCTGTAACGAAATCTCCAGGAGATTTGCGTCAATTGTTTAACTATTATGTCTGCAAATTGGACAGTTGAGCTTATAACCATGTTTCAATGTGAAAGTTATGCATGTAGTTGTGCATGTTGTCTTGTTTTAATATGTATTAGTTTATTATTGTTTTAGATTAATTCGTTGTGTATTTTATCTATGGGCCACAGTTGCCTGATATTAAAGTGCTTATAATTTATTTACCTATTTATTTATTTATTTTTTTATTTATGGCAATACGTACAACATCTTACAGAAAATTCCAATACGATGTCATACACATATTTATATTGATCACTGCACATACTTATATCCCCGGGTCCTAGCTGACCCGGCAAACGCTGTTTTGCCATTTAAATAAATAAAAAAAATAGTCTACGACCAACTATTCTCAGAGGGCTACCTAATATACATACAAAAGATCATAAATATCGGTCAAGCCCTTTCTAAGGAGTTCGATAACAAACACTATGACACGAGATTTTTATATTTAGATTAAAATATTTCATTTATGTATATTCCGACCTTATAACAGATTTTAACACCTCTCTGTCTTATGCTTGTTTCGCCAACCTAGATCAAGATCAAATACATGTCATAAAACCAAATAAATCAAAATAGATAAGCCAGATCGACACTCAATTACGCCTGAAGACAGCCGTTGCCAGCCGTTGTCAGTTTCAGACCTAGAAAGCATAAATATTAAGGTATTGAGAAAAAAATATTCTAGTTCTTGGGCGAGTATCACTACAGCTTTATCAATCTTAGCCCAGTTTTCAGTATTATCAAGCACTGTAGCAAAACCTACTCCGTCAAGTGCTTTGAGCTTTCGACGGACTTGAAAATATGATGTATCGGCGCGACGTGAATGCATCGCATGCCAAGCGCCCATTCCAGAGTTATGCT
This sequence comes from Charanyca ferruginea, assembly GCA_947361185.1. NCBI lineage: Eukaryota > Metazoa > Arthropoda > Insecta > Lepidoptera > Noctuidae > Charanyca > Charanyca ferruginea. The sequence continues at coordinate 9,228,255 of OX376074.1, read as the reverse complement.
TACCGTCTGAACTTACACAATGTAACTGCATCATTTCATTTTACTTCGCCTTTCTTGGTTGTTAGTTTTCTTTTGTTTCAGTAGACTGTTTATTTTGTAACGTGAGGAGTTTTGTGTTTGGTGGGCGCAGTGGCTGAGCCTTCGACTGCTGCGCAGCGTGTTGCGGGTTCGATTCCCGCACCGGGTAAATATTTGTGTGATGAGCACTTGTGTTTGCCTTGTGTCTGGGTGTTGTTTATCTATATATGTATGTATTTAAAATGTATTTGTGTATGTATATCAGTTGTCTGACACCCATAGTACAGGGTCTCCCTTGTTTGGGGTCAGATGGCCATGTGTGAAAATGTCCCCACATATTATTATTATTCATTTATTTTTTAATATTTTTTATAGCTTGTTTACACAAAACCTTAACAAAATATACAACTAGGTAAAGCTTCCTTATGAATCACAGTCTATTAGCACAGTATAAGTATTAGTACTACCGTACAGTAGCGTCACGCTCCGCCTCCCTCTGAAACCGTTCCTCACCTCTCCCCGCGTCGAACGACTAGCTCTGGAAATTGCGTTTTTGTTCGCGCGGCGCGTAGACACGCACACTCACGCACGTATCTTTATAGTTTATTGTTTTAGTATCAGTGTAGGCAATTGCCGACACTCCATAGAAACGAAACGATATAATTATATCGTTTCGTTTCTATGGAGTGTCGCGGGTGTTCTATTGGTGTATATCGCATGAGAATCCGTTCAATAGTTTTTGAGTTTATCTCGAACACTGATGACTCGGAGGACTTTGCTTTATAAGATGTAGTGATGACAAGCTATTATTTTTGAAGTGAAACTTCTATATAGACAGGGGGTATTAGGATTTTTCTGTCACGAAATAGCGTTACGGCCGCGTGGAGGGGGTAGACGATATATCGCGTGGTGACAGGCGACAGCGGCTAGTCCGTTGAAGTTTCACTTCTACTCTGTGTCACTCAGCACACATTTCGTTTTTTTATTCACTGTAAACATTTGCAACGAATATCGCATGTAATGCCGGCACTTCACATGGCGTATTTGTCCAAATATTTGCCTTATTTGGATAATGCAAAATGGACTATATTTCAATAACTGTAGGGTAAATTTTCTATTATCCAAATATGGCGAATATTTGTACAAATACGCCATGTGAAGTGCTAGCAGTACATAAAACGGTAATTTACCTAAAACAAAAAAATAACATAATCGTCGACATATTCTGTTGCACTTTGGGTGAATTTTAAAAATAGCTACCTATAGAATTAGCTATGCTAACAGTGATAATTTTTATTTTTTTAAGCGTGTATGTTGAGTGATTAAATAATTAAACAAACAAAAAAAAAATAAGATTCTTTAAAATAACAAAGTTTCCAAATCACACCTCCAGATAGCAAAAAAACTATTACGAGTATTCCAACAACACGATATTTAAATAATAGTGTTGTTAGAAACTCCACTTGTTCTACATCGGGACGTAACGAAGATCCTCAACTAAGCCCGAGCTTACAACAATGCCATTTAATTAAACTATCTCGGGTACATATTGCACCTGGCGTTTGACATTAACGGCTAGTTAGAGAGATCTGCTATTACCTTCGTTAGTTAGACGTTCGGTTTATACGGTGGTTTTAGATGGTCTGCCTGTTTGTGTACTTAAATGATTGTAGGTAGTAAATATTATTACAGGAAGGTTCGATGCTACATTGATAATACAATTTACGTTATTAGTTGGTATATTGGTCATCGTCATGTCAACTTTTAGACGCCCATTGATGGGCATAAGTCTCCCCCAAGCGGGTTATCGCCATGCTTGGCTGATGCATGTTGGCGATCGCAGTAGGTGTTATGGTACTCAGAACGACGCTGCTGGCCATGATCTGGTCAATTTCCTTCTGTCGCCTTCTACAACATGGCCAAATGATTTCTATAGGATAGTTGACTTCCACGGGGACCAAACCGAGGCCAGAAAAATGGGAAAAGTAGGATAAATAAATGTTACCCGACGTCTCCTATTTATCCAATAGGAGACGTCGGGTAGCTAATGAGTGTACCTACTGCAACACAAAAGCACAGTAAAATTATCCCGTCCCGGTTTTACAGTAGAAAAGAAACGATCATGCGGAAAAATAGCATTCGTTGTCCGAGAGCTGAAATTTATAAAGAGGAGATTTATTTACACAGACTTGAATAACAGTGCTAGCCCGTATTGTGTCCGTCACAGAATAAAATATATGAAAGATACACAAAGTAACGTGATTTCGTGTAAACCAACTTTAAACGGATATTAAAAATGTCGGCAAAATTGTTATCAAATTTTCAATATGTCTGTGCGGAGCTGGAAGATTTAGTACGAAATATATTACGAAGAATGATTCGTTTAACGTTCCTTTGTGCTCAAATAGGTATGTTTAAACGTATTCGGGATGAAATACGGGTGACACGACATATGCGAGTGGAACAGGGACAGTTATTTAGAAGACGGTATGTGAAACACTGGAACCGCTTGCTCGAAGAACTGATAACCGATGGGGAAGAAAGGTTATCGAGTGGCGAACATGAACCGGAAGACGCAGCGTTGTCTTCCACTAGGTGGACCGACGACATCGTCAAGGTCGCGGGTATAACCGGTGGATGCAAAACTGTCGTCTGTCAAACACGTCAAAATTTCCCTCATTTTTCGAAGTAATTGTAATGAATTTGGACAAAATGATGAATAATCTAAAAAAAAAAATTTGGATAGTACAGAGGTTAGGACTTACGACATCAAGGTACCCCCAATTAGAAAAAAAATCACATTGAATTAGTTTGACATAATTGAATTGACTATTGAGAGACTGTAGGTTGACTCCCTTTAGGATAACTAAACTCAAAAATTTAAGAAAATAAATACCAACATACAACTTTTTTTCATCTTTTAAGAGATCAAGAGTACAAAAGTATGTCTTCAATCTTTTCTAAGCTTGAATCCAACAGAATGTGAAAAAATCAAGGAAAAAATATCATCAAAATATATATTTCCCGACAATTTCCTGTTATACATCTTTAATCTTCTTTATATTATACGTATAATAACGTATATGTATACAGAATAACGGTCCATTTCCTTTACAAAAAACAGAACCTTGCCGCTGCAGCAGCGGCGAAAATACGATTTATATAAAAACAGATGAACGTGCGAAACTCCTTTGTTTGCAGTCAACGGTTAGTCACGGATTCGTTCCTGCGTTTAGCTACCAGAATTTATTGAAACCGAAGCGCTATTGAGTTTGTTGCACGAAGCGATGAAGAGTAGCGATAATTTTCAGCTCGCTAGGATAAAATCCGGTCAAGTGCAAGACGCACCCCAAAGGATCCGTAGAGACTTGCAGTTGTAAAGAGAGTTGGAATCTCAAAAAAAAAAAATTTTTTTTGGTATGTAACATTACGATTTTCGGTTTTTTAACAGGCTTAAAAAAAGGAGGATTTCTTTTTATATATGTTTACCGATTAGATACTTGAAAACGCCTGGAGCGATTTGGAAAATTCTTTTTTTATATAAACGGGTAAACTTCACAAATGGTCTCATATAGTTTTAAGGAATTTAAATAAATAAATAAATAAATAAATAAATAAATAAATAAATAAATAAATAAATAAATAAATAAATAAATAAATAAATAAATAAATAAATAAATAAATAAATAAATAAATAAATAAATAAATAAATAAATAAATAAATAAATAAATAAATAAATAAATAAATAAATAAATAAATAAATAAATAAATAAATATAATTTTTATCGAAATTGATTCAGCACTTTTGGTAAAAACCGACAGAAAGTAAAAAATTGTACATAGATGATATTTTAAGTTTCTCCAATCTTGTACTTTGAATCTCTGTTTTGACTATGTTGCCGTTTCTTATTGGATTTGTATGGTATGGAGGCACTAAAAAGCGAAAAATAAAAAGATTTAAAAAAAAAGACAAACGCCTTCAAAAACTAAAAAGTAATACCTAAATAACTTTAGCACAGAACTTTTTTTCCTTTGCTTGTGCTACATGACATTCATCACCGAATGACGTCCACTGTTAAATATAGACCTCCCCCAACCTGCCGCTTGCATCCACCGGTCACCCGCGACCTTGACGATGTCGTCGGTCCATCTGGTAGAAGACCTACCAACGTTGCGTCTTCTGGTGCATAGTTGCTACTTGAGAACCTTCCTACACCATCGGTTATCGGTTCTTAGAGCGATATGACATTGCTTCTTGCCAAATTTCATGGTTCTAGGTCAACGGCAAGTACCCTATAGGTTTTGATTGTCAAAATATGCGGCGTAAACGGCAGGTTCCTTTCATTTTTTTTTCTGTTTCAAGAGATTGCAGACCTTAGTATTAAATATTAATTTCAGCTTGATAGCTGCCACTTGTCCATCAGTAAAATGGTCTTGAGAGACGGTTAGACAGACGGACAACGAAGTGACCCAATAAGGGTACCGTTTTCCCATTTAAGTTACGGAACCTTAAAAATGGCCAGGGTGGTGAAATTGGGGCAGTTGGAGAGTGTTGCCCTCATGTGGACAGCAAATCAAGATTATGCACGTATTTTGGAGTATAAACGTGACTTACAGAAACTATGTGTCAAATACCTACGTGTGAAGGAGGTATACCACTTCAGGGCGCTACAATGCAGACTCTCGGTGACCATACCCATATTTCACGAGGAATTTATAAAAACTTGATCTAAAAAAGTAATAAGTACCTAAGTGATTAATGGATGGTTTCAGCATGGACTGCAAATGTGGTGCTGTTCCTCATACACCTGTAGGTCGATTCTGTAAAATTCAAACAACAACTCGCATCTCACATCGCTATTCACTCTCACTTCGCATAAGGTTCAAAATGACCTTGGTAAATTTGACACTTTGAATCGGGTTCGAGTGCGAAATGAGCATCGAAGTGACGGGGAAATTACCTTACAGAATGCCACTTCTTACGTCATCTCATACTGTATCTGTCCAAATCTCCCTGTCAATTTAGTTCAACTTGCTGACACGCTCGCAAGAGTGGCGCTAGTGTAAATTCGAATTATCAACCGAGTTTTTAGAATGTCAATCAAGAAACTCACAGCGGATTCAGATTCGAAGTTTACAATGAGATCTTACAGAAGGACACCCCTGTTATTGTACTGGACGCTTCAGGAATCGACGGACATCACTAACAGCGTCATGGCTATGTTTTGAGCTGACTCAATATAAATTACCATCAACACGCTAAGAAGATCTAAAATGTGGAGTTCCTCTAGTCAAAGTCAAAATATTTAAGAAGAGCAATACAAAACAAAATTAGAAAATAATAATTAAAATATAAACCATGGCAGTTAAGGGGCTATATTTAACGACTTTTACAGATTTTAAACTGACAATCACGTCAAAATGTGCAGTGTAAATGATTTGAAAAAAATATATGTTAAACTAGAACATTCTTTTAATCATTTAGTATGTGAATATTTTTAATTATATTCATATTAAATAGTTTAATTAACTCGTGAAGTTGTGTCTGACGCGGACAAAACATTGACAATCACACAAAATCTACCAAGTATAATTAAACGAAACTTACACCATCTTACAGACAATTTTACTATCTATCTTTTAGTATACGCCTTGTTATTTTAAGTTAAAGAATACTACTTTTATTTAATTTTTTCGACTAAACTTTGAGAGTTTTGGACGCAATATTTTGTCCGCTTCAGACACAAGTTCACGAGTTAATTAAACTTTTTAATATGAATATAATAAAAAATATTCACATACTAAATGATTAAGAGAATGTTCTAGTTTAACATATATTTTTTTCAAATCATTTACACTGCACATTTTGACGTGATTGTCAGTTTAAAATCTGTAAAAGTCGTTTAATAGCCCCTTAACTGATGATCCGACCAATCTCAACAGACAATGCCCGATCACGAACAAGACGCGTGAGTCAACACCATTTTGAAAGGAACCGAATGGTCGAACCCACAAGCTAATATCAGCGAGACATTAGAGTGACGTTTGTCGAACGGGAACCAGCTTCAACTTTCTGACTAATTGACCGACTCCTTGACAGTTCAAAAGCGCCTGTGATTTTTTAATTGAAATAATTGACTATGACTTTGACCTTGATTTAGGTTTCTTTTGTAGGTACAGTCAGAAAGGAATATCAGTATTACCCAGTAATTGGGTTGTAAATGTTAGATGGAAACCGATCTCAACCTTTGGGAAAAATTCTAAAGGCATGATAGGCATTTTTGGCTACCGTAACACAAGGCTAAGATACCTATATTTCTTTGGTATTTTTTATGCTGAAACTTTATCAGTTGTATTGTCCTTAGATTTCAATTGTTGTATTGATTTGTTAGATTTTCTTTTTACTTAGATTTCGTTAATACTCACTTACTTCCTTTGTTGCAACCGGGCACGAACAAGTACCATTGTGACTTTTTTAATTTCATTTGTATTTTTTTTTAATTTATCTTGGACGTCACTGATACCGGGGAAAGAAAACGTCGCAAAGAAACCTGACCTTATCTAATATATAAAAATCTCGTATCACAGTGTTTTATATCGATCCTACGAAACGGTTTGACCGATGTTTATGAAAGTTTTTGGTAGATTAAGACAGTGCTGAGAATAGGTCGTGGGCTATTTTTTATACCCCTAGGTGATAACAAATGATTAATTTATCAAAACAAGGTTTTCTGGGTCAGCTAGTAATTAGTGTCTTCTTCCTTGACCCTGTAGTAAGGCAATAATAGAATGGTAGTAATATTTACTTACTTGCCAGTACCATAGGCGGCGGCCGACGTCACTCAACGATCGGCTCATTGGCTGCGAATTTTTTTTTTTTTTTTTTTTTTATCATTTGATAGGCATACGTTTGACCTCTATCTCACCTGATGGGAAGCGATGATGCGGTCTAAGATGGAGCACGCTTGCCTAGAAGTAACCTATCGACCGAAACAATTGAAAATACGAGCGGAACTGAGTTGAGTGGACTCGATAACGGTTTATTATGTTTGTAACCTTCAGCTAACTCTGGCGGCCTGACATAAACGTAACGTAAAGTCTATCTATTTTAAAATTAAACATAAGTACCTACCTCCCATATCTTCCCGTGGGTGTCGTAAGAGGCGACTAAGGGACTTACCAGAGAATGGGCAGCAGCGTTCTCTGTGTCTTTGTAACAACCATACTGCGATCGCCAACCCGCCTGCCAAGCGTGGCGATTATGGCAAACCCCGCCCCCCCCGTGGGGAAGCCTATGTCCAGCAGTGGACGTCTATCGGCTGAAATAATGATGATGACCTACCTGTGAATTCATGGTTGCTCAGCGTGCCCATGTATTGAAATGCATGTTCAACCCCCAGGGGTTGAACATGGACAGCACTTAGGGGTTCAGCATGGACGAGGGTAAAATTATAGGGGTTGGACATGGACTAAATCCTCTGAACAGTACGATACTCGGGGTTTCTCTGGTGGATAGAATTCGCAATGAAGTCATTCGCCAGACAGCTAAAGTCAACTTTGCGCGTCAAATCAGCACGCTGAATTGGAAGTAGACCAACCATGTCTGCAGACGGACAGGCAGTAGATGGTGCAGTCACGCTTTAGAGTGGAGATCACGTTTGGACCAGTAGCAGGCAGCGGATGAATGCGAGCTGCCCCAGACCGGGTTGGTTGGCGATTGCTGGGGGGGCCTACGTTCAGCAGTGGACGGTAATTGGCTGATATGATGATGATGACGACCTGTTTCGTAAATAATGTTTTATTCATAATAATGGATGATTCTTATTCTTGTCCTGTAAATTAAACCAAAATGCTATGGAATAGTTGTATTTGAAATATACTTTAAAAGTAGGATATGTCATTCCAAATATTTAAAAAGTTATAAGACAAGAAGGACATAAAATTGAAGGCGATATTTTTAATTTATATTTTATACCGGTAAATTATGAATAAAACAATAGGTTCCATATTCTGAAGTGCCGTAAATGGTTTATTTGAAATAAATGGCTCTGTGTTTGTTTTCTTGATCTCACCGATACACATATATATTTACAAAGCCCTTCATAAAACTTGAAATTAATCCTCAAACAAAGCACAATACAACTGGCTGCAAAGACCACAACAGCAATAACACAGTAAAAATAAGAAGTCCGTTTTATTATTCTTATACAAGCACTTTTAGCCGTGAATTTGTTGCGCTGCCTGCACCGCAAGGCTGTTCCACGCTTTCTGGTCACGTCCACCGCAAATGCAAGTCTTCGTTTGAGTAAAATGCATTTACTTCTGCCTTGAATATAGGTACTTGTGTAACCAGCACTACATAAGTAGTGCTGGCAACAGAGGAAGTGATACAAATTAATTTATATGTAGTATCGAATACATAAGTAGATATGCGTGTGGGGAGTACGTCGTTTAGGGGTATTACCCAGACGTGAACATGTTCGAATCAGTAGTAAACTCGCACTTTGCTCTAAGGACTTAGACCTAGTTTCACCAACCGATGTATGTTAGTTTAAACGGCCGTTAAAATATTAACCGGACGTTAAAAGTAGCGAGTGTTTCACCAAGCGCAAACCATGTTCACATGTCTTAATCAGACGTTATATTTAATTGCTGTTATGGTCGTCTGTTAACTTACTAACCGGCGTTTAGTCAGTTGTCAAATTTGACAAAATGAAACTTTATTTTCGAAATCAAAATGTTTAGGAAATTTAGAACCATTTACTGAATTTGTAGATGTCGTACACATCAGAAAATTCCCCTTATTTTTCCCGCAATAAGACATTATTATTCTTACACAAAACGATAACAAACAAAATTAGCAAATTACTAAAGGTGTGTCCAAACACAGCGTGGCATTCATGCGCGGTAATTAATCACTTTAAAATTCTGCATCCTCTGTTGATAAAGTGGTCGCATCCAACATTGTTTTTTTTAAATGGCTTTCTTCTGCTCCTTCTTCTACGCAATTTATGAATAATAAGTAGAACTATACACGCGGCCGCTTTTATTGTGGTTTAGACGTGATATGAGCGCGGCGTGTCTTGGACATGCCGCGCAAGCATTTCCGGATTTGTCTAAACTAGGCGCGCGGTAATTTGGTGAATTTGTGGTTTTGCGAGAAAAATCGCACGTAACAGCGGTCTTTGCACGCTGTGTTTGAACACATCTTAATATTGACATTATTATGTACCCACAAAATGAAATGTTTCAAGAACACACTCATGCTTGACTACACGACTGACATTTCTATTTTGTTGTATAATTTAACATGAGTCTATACTATACGGCTAGATAAAATGATACATTGTCAATGAACATAGACCTGTGACATTGCGACTTTTTGTTTTGGTTACTTTGATTACTGACCGATAGAAGAGTGAAAGACACATGACTCATTTATTTAACGCCAGATTTCCTGATGTCATGTTATTTTTTGTTGGTGGAACATAAATACAATTAACATCGATGTTAGTTGTAATGTCTGATTTGCTGATGTCCGATTATGAATAGTTTCGTGAACTTGGCCCTTAAAAATCTAAAAATGACTTCTGGTGAATTCTTTCGTTTCCTGGATAAAGTAAAACTACCTTATGCCCGCGATTTCCTAATCGTGAATATTGGTTATCACGGACGCAGACGAAGTCGTGAATCAAAAAGTAGCCTATGTATTTCATTATCATCATGTGAACCTTCAGACGCCCAATGCTGGGCATCCGGCTGGAGAACCCCCCATTGGAGACCCCCCGATTACGGTTCAACCGTAATCGCCATGCTTGGCCGATCCATGTTATCGCCATGCTTGGCCGATGCATGTGCCTCTGGTCAATATCCCTCTGTCGCCTGCTATGACACCCACGGGTAAAAATGGGGTGGTGCTATCCATGGCCACCACACGGTTATGCCTATGTCCTTATCTATTTCAAGCTACATACCTCTTCGTAAAACATCATTACATTATTAGAGTAAATATACTCTTGAATATTATCAAAAAGATCAAAGAGCAAAAATATATTAAGTTAGTTTTAATATGCTCGAATATTCATACACAATGTAAATTGTTTCTGAACTGATTTAATTGATATTTACGTAGCTATATCTTGTTAAAAAAATATGCCTTATAATTATATTTCAAGACGATCCCAGAAAAGTTACACCAACGCTATCTTTACTTAATTAACTTTTATGTTAATTTCGTAGCTGAAGCTAAATACCTATAATTCGAATTTAACTAGAGGGCCACCTACTCAAGTTAAATAACTTAGAAGTTGTGATAGATTAAATTAATCGCAAAATATGGAATACTTGGCCTCGGCCGAAATATTCAGCCTACAGAATAAGGCGCTTTTGTATTTTTTTCTGTTGAGTACTAGGTATACGAAATGTAAAAGGACACATCACATAACCAGCATACTACGCATACTGTCCATCAAACTAAATCATCATCATCATCATTATGTCAACCTTTAGCCGTAATCGCCATGCTTGGTCGATGTATGTTGGCGATCCCAGTAGGTGTTATGGTATTCAGAAGAACGCTACTGCCCATCCTCTGGTCAATATCCCTCTGTCGCCATCTACGACACCCACGGGTAGAAATGGGGTAGTGCTATTCGCGGCCGGCACCACACAGCTTCATGGCTTACTAAGTAACGTTGAATTACTGTGCCCGACAGGGTCCATAATGATCTATATATCAAGTTACCACCTAAGCTCACATTGTGGAATGTAATAAAGTATTGAGTATTGTATTGAGTATAACCATTATGTCTGGGAATCGAATGTTATTTTTCGTGTGAAGAGCAGCGTAAGAACGTAACGGACATTGCACTTACGGGTGTATACAAATTACGTACACGGGTTGTAGAGGTAGGTATTTAAAGTTTAGTTATAACCATTATAACACTCGTTTTCTTAGAAAGCAAAAAAATACTAATTTGACATGAAACATGTGACGTCGACGTCTACACATGTCATGTGATATATTATGATGTGACCTTTATGTGTTAATAAAAAATATGTTTATGTATAATAAAAGGCTAGTAAATTCATATTTAGCTTTTGTTTTAGAATATATATTTTTAATTAACATGTACTCATTAACTTTAGCAAGATTCTCCGAATACAACAATATCAAATTAATTAGGTAAGTAGGTACTGTTTCATGAACTCGTACTACAAAGGAAAATTAAAAATATTCTTCTACTTATTAAGTTGATCTCGTACACACTTTACAAGATCACTTTGAGAGAGAGGGAGATAGAGAAGAGTAAAATACCTAGACGAGAACAAACGGCTTCATTTCACCGAGTAAATGGTTGAGTTTGTAATTAGTAATGAGAACCTTTGATTTTGCATAGACCTATGTTATTAAAAGCTTCGTTACGGCCGAATTTTGCTATGAAAACTGATACTATAATTAAGTCTGCAAAGACCCAATCAGTGTATAAAAAAGATTTTCTTGGGTTATATAAGTTGACTTTTATTTCACAACCGACCTTTTGGGGGTGAAAGTAGGCTCGTAAATCATCATCTGCCTAGCCTTTTCAACCGACTTAACAAAAAGAAGGAGGCTGTCAATTTGAAAGGTTTTTTTTTATTATTTGACAACGCATATCTTTTTTCAGTGTAGTCAGATTTCAATGAATTCAAAGTTGGTCCCATATAAATTTCATTTCATCCGTAAGGGTAGAAAACTAAGGAACGACTGAAAGGGGTATGCCCATCGGCCATACAAAAAAATGCCTGAAATGAACAACAATGAAATATACGCCAAATTGTACTACATATCGTAGGTAATCTATTACAATTTTAATAATTATCAAAATAGTGGGCAGAAGCTAGTTACAATTGTTTTTCTAAAATATAGGTTAAGCCAAGATTAACTATTAATATGCATTAATTAAACATCAAAATAGCATTTTAATGTTTTATTCATCATTAAAAACAACTAATATATCATCAAGAAACTATACAGGAGGATAGATATAATAAAACATAATTTAATTGTTGCTCATCAGTGCGTTCAATAGGCAAAAATACTAGGGAATCTCAATACTTACAGCTTGTGACGTTATGCCTGTCATTTTGCACCGATAAGACTTTACGCCTTATTCTTTCAATATCGAGCTAGTTAATTAACACAGTGTAGGTTCCTAACCACATTTAGACCTGGTTCAAGCCCGTGTTCAAAAAACCTAGTCAGTCAAAAAACCTAGTCTAAGTCCGAGTTAAAAAATGGGTATCATGTGCAGAAGTAAAATCAAAATCGTTAGAAATGGCCTAAGTCCTCGTAAAATAATTATCATAAAAGCAATTTGAACGTAATACAAGTCACAAACATAAAACCATGAAGTAAACAATCAAAACATTGAAATGCAGTAATGTCAAACTGTCAATTAGGCAAAGGATCAGTGATTCATACAGTCTACGATACGCTTTCTATTTTGAAAATAATTTGAATTAAATTAATATTGACAAGCACATATTATTTTAATTCGATTTACGGTGCTTATAGCTCGAATTATATTAAATTAATGATAAATATGCATTCATTCTATAAAATAGTTAGTGATAGATTATTTGAAGAGGCTGAATGACATTTACTCGTGCCCAATAAACACTGACATTTAATATAAAAATAAGAATGTATTAGACGGATATCAAGTTAAATATTGTAATAATTGTTATATTTTCACCCTACCTAAACAAACTTGAGAATTATTTCATTATACATATTTTATTCCAACTAAAATTATGGACTATTAGTAATTTCTGTACATTTCAGGCATTTTTCGGGCGTTCCCCTTTTTGGTGGCACCGTTTCGTAATTAATTTGTATGATTAAAGTAGGCACTAATTAATAATTAATATAAATAATAATAAAAAAACGTCCCGTTACATTTAACGTACGTTAAACATCTCACGTCATAGTAACTTTTTAACCGTCCGTATGTACAACCGACTGTTTGAAACAACCCGCCCTTATTAAGACTGACTACCCATAACGACTGTCAAAGATTTACGATTGACAGCCGGGACCAACGACCGTTAGTAGTTAGGGCTAATGCTATCTGTTTCTTTACAATTAAACAAAAAAGTGATAGAATTAGGTAAATAAGAGCTTAGATACATTATTAATTTACAAAATACGTCCGAGCATTTTGACGAAAAAGAAGCTGAAGTTCCAGACGTATACGAGTTTGATATTTGTTTTAAAAATGTCGCTGTCTTTTTCTAACTTTATCTGTTAGTAAAAGATGGCCGTTGAAAGAAGCTGTTGGTCCCGGATTTGTAGATCTTTGGCAGTCGTTAAGTAGTCAGAAGAGGTTTCGTGTTATCTAGTTACTGGGTTGTGGAGGTCCGATAGGCAATCGCTCCATGTAAAACACTGGTATTCAGCTGCATCCGGTTAGTCTGGAAGACGACCCCAACATAGATGAAGATCGATTAGTAAAAGATAGCAACACTCTGATTTAAAAAAGAATCATGGCAGGATTTGTACAAAATAAGTAAGTACAAAGAAAAAAAGAAAAGAAAGAAGAAGAAGAACGGCTGCTTTGTGAAGTTGAAATTATAATTATTATACTCTTGGGTACCTAAAGAGTATCTTCAGGCATTTAAAATATTTTTAAAATCCTGCAATAAAAATGGATGTTAACGATACGGTAGTTGATAGTAACAGTGACACTGACAGCCGTTTTATGGGAAATAATGTCGGAAATAATGATTAATCAATGTACTATTTCAACTTCGCCATTGTAATCGATTCTATTTTTATTCTGCAGAAGAGAGCCATCAGAGCCATTTACAATCTGCGTATGCGCGATTCTCTAAGGGAACTGTTTAAGGAAATTAACATAATGACGGTGCCTTGTCAATACATCTATGAAAACATCATGTATGCTAGAAAAAATCTGCATCTTTTTGATAAAAGAGGTGACAGACATAATTATAATACTAGAAACAGGGACCAACTAGTTCAACCACGTTTCAGACTGGCTAAAGTAGATTCGTCTTTCATGGGGTACTGTTTAAAGTGTTACAATAAAATACCTCCCCACATTGTTCAACTAAATGAGACAAAATTTAAGTCTTGTATTAAACGCACACTATGCAACCGAGCATATTATAAGTTGAGTGATTACATCACTGATAAAAATGCTTGGCTGGATGCTGGTCTAGCTCCACAGCCATAAGGGTTCATAGATTAATTGATTAGCATTAACAATTTTTGGAGCTGCTGAAGATGTAGATCTATATTATCTTTGCATTGTATAAACTCAATGTGTTAGTATTATATATAATTTTTCGTAGCACATACATGTGAGCACTATGTTCTTTAAAGCTACCATTTACGAGGTATACCTCTCATTGACTTGAATATGCCCTGGCGGTTAGGAGAGTCATGCTCACTTGAATGTCTCGCTGCCGGTGGCGCATGTGTTGGATCATTCGGTTCCCTTCAAAATGGTTGAGCTAAATGGTGCCGATCCATGCGTCATGTTCGTGAACGGACTGGTCATCTCTTAGCTGCCTCGGTTATTTTAAATTTTGGTTTGAATTGTTATTATAACTATATTTTTCTCTAGACCTCTTTTAACATGCAAGACGTGTTACATTGTTCTCACATTGTACCCTTAGATACAACATGAATGATGTAACCTAAATTTGTAAAATTTAACTGATTTTAAAAGAGTGTTCATGGAGTTTCTTGCTCGTTCTTCTCCATAGAAACCTACTGTTTGGAACGAGCAACTAGCTTGAACTTTGTGACTGACTGACTCTGACAATTCAAAAGTACCTGTAAATGGTTTAATTGAAATAAATGATTTTGAGTTTGAGTTTCAGTTTGAGTAAACAACGCTTCACATTATTTATCTGCCAATTTGATAGATTCGTTAATATCACTTGTCACTTTCTTTTTTATATACACACAAAATGGGCAACATGATGAAACTAAAAACTGTTATTTTCATTTTAAAATATTATATATTTTTTTATTTTTTTTTATTTGTATGACCTACAGATAGTTGTTCCGAGTCTGGCTGTTTGTGTATGTGAGTTTATTTGTTTGCAAACGCACCCACGACACAGGAGAAATTCCTAGTGTGGGGCAACGTTTTTGTAAAACAAAGAACAAAGAATTATGCGGGGTTGTAAAAATAAGGTAAGTATATCAATCTACTCCTGGTAATGTATTCTCCACATTGGAAAATATTTTAAACCCTCTAAATTGATTTCTTTTTCATACAAATGAATGTATGGATCTCGCCATGATTCTTTAGTCAGTGAGCAAGAGAATCGATACCATTATCAATTATTTACCTTATCTACCTACTATTGCCCCATAAAATACTATTTCGATAACCAACACCGCCATTGTAGGGTTAATTGGAATCGGCTCATTGGAGCTAAAATATTAATATCTAGTCGGGGTATTTACAGTTGGCCAAATAGAGCGATATATATTTGGACCTATTCACTGAAATAATGATACGACCTATTCCCGTTGTTCGTGACAGCACATAGGTTGATAATAATGATCAAATTATGCAAACGATGTGCACACATTTTAATGCCTACTTTGAACAAATGTTTCTGTTACATTATGCCACATTAAAATTATATGGAATAGGCTAATAGAGTTAATGTTATCTCTTACTGGTGTTTCAGCAACGTTATTAGCATAATAAAACTAAAATTTTGTGAAAATGTTTCATACAAATTCGAACGACAGCTCTCGTAGCAATTTCAATACACTTTTTAGAAGCGTTCCGTTTGTATGTAATGTCGCCTTTTTGTTTCCATCGTATACGTTGATGAGAACGAAAATAGACAAATGAGCCTAACAAACGTTAACTTTAATTCATTGTGCGAACTGCCAGACTGTGGAAATCACTGCACGCCTCTCTGTTTCCCAATAAAATATAATCTGAATATCTTCAAAGCGCGAGTGAACCAGTTTATCCTAGGCAACCGTGCTTCACCTTAGGCCGGATCATCACTTAAGATCAGGTGAGCTGCGGCCATATGCAATCCTATTAGAATATATAAATCAAACTCAAACTCAAAACCATTTATCTATACTTACTTAATCCATACTTCCATACTTAATATTATAAATGCGAAAGTAACTCTGTCTGTTACGCTTTCACGATGAAACGGCAGAACTGATTTTTAATAAATTTGGTATGAAGATAACTTGAACCCTGGGAAAGGACATAGGCTACTTTTTAATCCGCGACTTCATCTACATCCACGATAACCGACATCCACACGGACGAAGTCGCGGGCAAAAGCTAGTTATAAACCATTTACAGACACTTTTGAATTGTGTAAATGACACCACCAGTAATTAGTATACGTATACGTATTTTTTTTATGGCAATTTGTACTTATGACGTTACTTGTAAGACCACTTAATCGACTAACTAATTATTGATTTCAAAGCAACAAAAAACTGATTTTACAGTAAATTGAAAATTAATGAGGTTTTCAGGGCTAAAATGAAGTGATTTTTAGAGAAAGAAATAAAAAAAATAATTTCAAGACAATTCGCTTGGATTTTTTTTTGTCTTTAGTTGATGGTGTCATCAATTGTCAAGGAGTCATCATCATCATCATCCCGAAGACGTCTACTGTTGAACAAAGGCCTCCCCCATAAATGGGGGGCGTTGACATCCCCACGCTTGGCAGGCGTCTTGGGGATCGCAGTGAGTTTGGTAAGTACACGGAAGCCGCTGCAGGTCGACTTCCGGATTTTCCCTTAGTCGCCTTACGACACCCTCGGGATGAAATGGGGGGGGGGGGGGGGGCTGCTATTCTAGCCGGACACCCCAAGGGCAATCAACAAAATATTACAACGAATAAAGGCAGGACAAAAAAAAAATTAAGATGTTTAAAAAAGTTGAAATTCTAATTCTTATATTCTTGGGCGTCTAAAGAGTATCTTCAGGCATTTACAATGTTTTTAAAACCCCGCAAAAAGAGTTTATACTTTAACGAAAAGCTCATTATTTCAGAACAAAACAGTGACTGACAGTAACAGTGACACTGACAGGCGCCGTTTCGCAGTTCTTACATTGAAATGGCATCGTTTTATGGGAAATAATATAACAAATAATTTTTTTTTCCACACACTTGTCGCATCACTGTCTGCTAATTTTATAGATCCTTTAACATCGCTTGTCACTTTCTGTTTTTTTTTATAAACATAAAATGGGCATCGAGATTAAACTCAAACTCAAACTCAAACTCAAAATCATTTATTTCAAATAAACCATTTACAGGTACTTTTGAATTGTCAGAGTCAGTCAGTCAGAAAGTTGAAGCTAGTTGCTCGTTCCAAACAGTAGGTTTCTATGGAGAAGAACGAGCAAGAAACTCCATAAACAACACTCTTTTAAAATCAATAATATGTTACAAATTACGGTTACATCATTCATATTGAATCTAGGGTACAATGTGAGAACAATGTAACAAGTCGTGTACGTTAAAAGAGGTTTAGATAAAAATATAATCATAATAAACAATTCAAAATAAAATTAGAATAACCGAGGCAGCTAAGAGATGACCA
The DNA here is from genome assembly GCA_947361185.1 of Charanyca ferruginea. Taxonomy (NCBI): domain Eukaryota; kingdom Metazoa; phylum Arthropoda; class Insecta; order Lepidoptera; family Noctuidae; genus Charanyca; species Charanyca ferruginea. The sequence continues at coordinate 9,210,619 of OX376074.1, read as the reverse complement.
GTCCCAACTAACGGCGCCCGTTCACGAACATGACGCACGGATCGGCATCATTCGACTCAACCATTTTGAAGGGAACCGAATGATCCAACACGCGCGCCACCGTCAGCGAGACATTCCAGTGAGCATGACATACTCCCAACCGCCAGGGCACATTCAAGTCAATGAAAGATATACCTCGTAAATGGTAGCTTTAAATAACATAGTGCTCACATGTATGTGCTATGAAAAATTTATATAATACTAACACATTGAGTTTACACAATGCAAAGATAACGTAGATCTATATCTTCAGCAGCTCCCAAAAAAAATAATTAAAAATGCTAATCAATGAATCTATGAACCCTTATGGCTGTGGAGCTAGACCAGCATCCAGCCAAGCATTTTTATCAGTGATGTATTCACCCAATGAATAATATGCTCGGCTGCATAGTGTGCGTTTTATATAAGACTTAAATTTTGTCTCATTTAGTTGAACAATGTGGGGAGGTATTTTATTGTAACATTTTAAACAGTACCCCATGAAAGAAGTATCTACTTTAGCCAGTCTGAAACTCGGTTGAACTAGTTGGTCCCTATTTCTAGTGTTATAATTATGTCTTTCACCCCTTTTACTAAAAAGATGCAGATTTTTTCTAGCGTACATTATGTTTTCATAGATGTATTGACAAGGTACCGTCATTATGTTAATTTCCTTAAACAGTTCCCTTAGAGAATCGCGCATACGGAGATCGTAAATGGCTCTGATGGCTCTTTTCTGCAGAATAAAAATAGACTCGATGTCTGCAGCTCGTCCCCACAGTAAAATACCGTTGAGTGCCATTTTAGTAACATAAGTACCGACGTGAGGTCTGCTAGACCACCATAGCTTAAGTAACGAAAACTTCAGTGTTTCTTTATATTTTCCTAACAAAATTGGTCCTTAGTGTTGTTAATATTACTGTTATTGTGTAAATAAAACAAAATATTTAAGTTTTTACATTTATTACTAATTATAATCATTTTTATCGCGGACATGTATTTTTTGCGAGAAAAGAGTAACTTGTATCGTAATATTAAATTTCTATTAATTACAGTGTTTCTTTTCCTCAACAACAAATTATTTTTAAAGATAAAGAGCTATTTAAACTATGAAAATAAAAAAAAAACATAAATAATCAACAGTCTTCTCAAAAATCACAAGGCATCAAAATGTAGGAACTATACATTTTTACAAACAGTTTTTGTATACAGGTTTACTGCATTGAAGGCACACATGTTTCATGCAAGTATCACATTTGTAAGCAGTCCTGCGCTTTAGTTTTGAAGGAAAAATAAAACCGAGTTTTCTGGATGAATTTCCCTCCATTTTCTTCCCGTTCCTCCCTTCATTTTGAAGCCCTGTTTTATGTCTTCCTAGTGTCAGGAATACTGTTATTTTCATTTGGGGCTGCCTGTTTTATGCCCGAAGAACATGGCTGATCCATTGTTATAATTGACTGAAAATAAAAGAGAAAATCATAATATCTGAAACAAGTAGTATCATAAAAAAGTTACATAAGTACCGACGAGTGGTCTGATGGACCACTCGCGACCTTATAATAATCAAAACTTACTGAAACTGCACGCACTGACATTGCCACTCTTCACGAACGCTGCTGACCGACTGCCCGAAGGGTAGAGAAAAGCACGGGGGGATACTACTACGGCAACATAGGTAACTACACATTTCGACTTCTCGAAGTGTCTGTCAGACTACACGTCGGTACTTAAAGGTTAAACAAAAAAGTGTTATTTTCATTTCGTAATATTTTAATTATGCGGGGTTTTAAAAATATGCTAAGTATATCAATCTACTCATGGCAATGTATTCTTCACATTGGAAAATATTGTAAACCCTCTAAATTACTTTTTTTCATACAAATGAATGAAATGATTGATGATCTATACATTTAAAAATTTTCAGCTAACTAGAATTACAAACAAACTTTTAATTTACTGCGCATCTTTCAGGGGGCAAAAGTATTGAAGAAATCAAAAACTTTTATTACGACGGTACTGATTATTATGAATAAATATCTTACGTAACTAACACTGAAATATGAAAAAAAGAATCAGCTGTTATTTACATTTTCATTATGTCGTAGAGCATTTTTGTTGGACACAGGTAATTTTTCAGATTTTCCTAGTTGGTCCCGAAGCAAAAGGGTAAGGGGAGTGAGAGGAAAACCCAGTTTTTATGTTCTAAGAATACATTTAGTGGAAATGTTCATAACGAAAAGATTTTTCCAACTTCAAACCCTCAAAGAATGTACGGGACGTATCGAATTTATTGATAAAATATTCGAAAACGACACGGACAAAGTTGTGAGCATAAACGATAGACGTAAAATCTCACAGAAAGGAAAAGGTCAAATTTATTTTTGAACGCCTTCTTATTCCTGGATTCAATTCGATATTCACGGATAATATAAACTAAACAAAGTTGGTCTTCACTGAACAACTCAGTCAAACAGCCTGACCTTTCGAAATAAAATATTTTGTTTAATTTTTTGTTTATACTAAATCAAATTCATTTAATTTACTAGACTTGTTTTTATTAAAATAATCCTAATAGAATTATTTTATGTGAAACTTAGTTTGTAAAATCAATTTTCTAGCTCGATCAAAATTCAAATAAAGTTTACATCAATTTCATTTCCTTGCAATATCACTGTTAATGAAAATCAATTACTTTTTAATAGATGAAATGTTTTTATTCGATAATAGTACAAAGTAAACATTACGACACGGTTGGCGCAGTGGCTGAGCGATTGCTGCTACGCAGCGTGTTGCGAGTTCGATGTCCGCCCAGGTCAAATATTTTTGTGATGAGGACTTGTGTTTCCCTTGTGTCTTGTTGTTGTTTATCTATATACGTATCTATTTATGTATATGTGTATGTATATCAGCTGTCTGACACCCATAGTCTGTACTATGGGTGTCAGAACTAGGCAGAGCCTGTGCTCTGCCTAGTTTGGGGTCAGATAGCAGTGTGTGACTTTTTTATCAATAATTATTTTTACATTGATTCTGATGCATAACGGTCAGCAATTTTTATTGATTATTTGATAATAGACTAAAAACGAGCAGAAATATAATTGAAAATTGCGTAATTGCGTGCAACATCATAAATGCCGTGATTTGCCGTGCACACAGTTTTCAACTCTATTTGTAATACATTTCCGTTTATAATCAATTACTAAATGGAAACTCCGCGTGAGTATATAGCTGCTATTTGCGTTAATTCTAAAGGGGCAACCAAAAAGATGAGCGTAAAACAAAATAGAAAAAGAACCCACGAAAATTTTTATTTAAAGTTGTTGGCACAACGGGAGATGATTAAGACGGGATGTACCTACCCACCTGCGGAGTTGGTGAAAAAAAAACCATCAATAACCCCCTGGGATAGCTTCTAACGACATTTTAATGCGATATTTCGTATTCGCATAAAATATAGATGAGACGACTTTTTATAAACACTTTCGAGTTAAGTATCGATAGTAATTTTTGTATAATTACTCATCGAAATGGCACATTTTAAATTTAGAACAATATTGAAGTGAAAGTATTTCAGTAGGAATATTTTATCCAACGCTTCGCTTAATGGAATAACACTTTTTAATCCCAAAAGGTCAGCAACAGTTTGCCGATTATAGATCCAATTTAGAAAGGGTCGAATTTGAATACCGTGTTTTATTTCCAGTTATGGCCGAATTTTAATACCTACCTGGTTTTATTTTCTGTTACGTAAAAGGTTATGACTTCAATACTTTCCTGAATGTAAAAGGTGTCTAACTTTTTATGTCATCTAGCAGGGTAATGACCCTCGCTCCTTCCTCTATTTAGGGCTATCTGGAACCAGTCTTTATCGAAAGACTTTAGGTCATCTCCATCTGGGCCAGCCACGATGTCGCATGAGGAAATTACCTATTGGGTCTTATGTTTGGCCCATCGATCGTCTGTTACGCAGCAGATGTGTCCAGCCCATTCTAGAGTGGTACCTTTCAGAGTGACCTTAGTATTCCTAGAGTAATTCGGTAGTTAAGTTTGTAATTCGAGGGCTATGGACTATCCATTCCGTAGCTCTCGCGAAAACCGCGAGCGGTGATCTACTTTTTGAAAACTATCGAGTTTTGACTTTTCATAAGTCAAGTCAAAACTTTGACTCTGATAACAAAATTGTTAGAAGGCTGTTCAGCTTGAGAACTTATTCAAAACCTTATCAAACTATTCCTCCTTACACAGTTTAAGTTATAATTACTTGAACATACCGCAGCTGCCAATAAAATCTAAGTTGCTGACGTTAACCCGAACATGATACCCACTTAATCTTGTCACACAATGAGAACTATGTCAAAGTGTCTGAGGGAGGCCATTGATCGTCTCATTTCCTGAAGAGCATCGTAAATCCTTGACACAGAATAGATTGTACAGAAGGCCAGCTCCATAAAACGAGTGAAAACTACCGCACACACACTTAGCACAAATATATAGGTACCTACACAAACATACGGCTTTCTTAAAAGAATGTCACTCCGGAGTGCAACCGTGTCAATCCTAGAAAGCTTATCATAAAGAAGAGAAAATACGTCAAAGAGTGAGAGAGCATTGACACACTTAACCCTTTATTAAAATCTTTATTGAAAAATAAGTAAGATATGATAAAAGAACAGCGGAGGAGTAAGAAAAAAAAATTTCAACTCCTCTCACATTCAAGCAGGAGACAGAACAGAAATAGGCATAAAGGGTCGGTTACAACTGGGAGAAACTCAGGCAAGCACCACGGATTACAATTCACGCGCATGCACTCGCATTTCGCATCTTGTGTGGGACCAACCTTCTAAGTACTTATCTATATTGTGTCCTCAGCTATACACGAGATCCGATTGGGCGGATATATGCTCCATGTTTATTATGATGTATTCCTCATGTATAGCCTTACTTTCGCTGAGACTTGTTAGAACTTCATTCTCGGAGTCGGGATCTTGAGATTGAAAAGAAATAAGTTCGTTGGTATAAAAACTTGTTTATGGAAATGTTTTCTGCTTTATGCTCAGCCTTAGCTTGACGTTGGTATTGAAAGACGTATTTTATAGGAGACTTCAACAATACCATTTTGTATCTTATACACACCAAGTACCTACACTACACACCACACGAATAATCCAAGTAGCCTTTTCCCAATAAGAATATGTTGGGATCGGCTTCTAGGCTAACCGGATCCAGCTGAATACCAGTATTATACATGAAGCGACTGCCTAGATCTGGGGTGTGATTCTGTAAGACCTCATTCTAAACTTCAAATCTGAATCCGCTGTGAGTTTCTTGATTGGCATTCTAAAAACTCGGTTGATAATTGGTTACCGCGTATGAATTCGACGCTAGAGGCGCTAGTGTATCGTGAGGTCTCCGAAACGTCAAATGTCACTGATTCTGGGTAGGCTACGCGGGTTTATTTCTAACTAGAATAATGTTGTGAATATTTTGCAATACCTGAAATTACTTATGGCAAATATCAGTTACGGGTCAATGAATGTCAGTGCTTTGAGACAGTTTCATTTCTCGGAAACTTAAGTCCTCCTTTTTTCCGAATAAAACGGGACTGCGAAACACTATGGCATGCTCGATATTTTTACGGCACGATTTTAAGATAAATTAAACAGGATTCACGTGTTTTCACGAAATGTTTTCACGCTCGTAATAACAAACTTTGGGACCTTACTCGTCAGTGGCGCCAACTGGTGAGCATAAAACGGTAGCCCTCATTGGGAGAAGACACTGGCTCCTGTAACACTGGTACTACTCGTATAATACCTAGCGTAGGAGGCAGGGCCTACTATTTTTGTAAAACATTGTTTATGCCAATAAAGTTTATTTTTCTGTATTTTTCTGATTCTTGTCTTAGCTGAATGATGAGCTATGTTCTAAAGTGTTACCTAATGAAACACAAAGGACAAGAATATATTATATTAGGTACTGATTTTTCCTGATGTACCTAACTGAAGTGGAAACAAACTTGGAAATATCTAGAGGAGGCTTTAGAGAAAGAGAAATTAAATAAATTTGACGGCAAACGATAGAACTGTAAAGGTTGAATGCATGTAGCATGCTAGTACCTTTAACTTCATGGCGTCAGTAAAGACTCTAAAGATCCTTCAAGAATAATTAAAATTAGTTCAAAATAATATTATAGTAATAATAGTATAGTATTAGTATAGTGTAGTATTTTAATAGTTTTTAATGTGTGACATATCGACTGACGGATCGGTCTCTGCCAGAGTATTGTTTAAATTTGTCATTAATTAGTTTTTATAGTTTAAAAAAAAACATTGTTCTGATAGTTTGTCTGATTATAGTGAATATTATACTACCTTTAATTCATAGTAGTTGGTCCCAGTCCCTGTATAGTACCTACTACCTACAGTATCCTGCTTAGTCTAACGCGAATATTTGTAATGATAGATGGATAGACACTTGTTACTTTTTCACGCTTTAGCAGTTGAAGAAAATAAGTTGAAATTCGGCCTATATAATATATATGGCTTATTTTTGTTAGGTTCTTTGTTCCCGTGGGACAATTTAAGACTTTGGCTAAATTCTGAAGTCTACAATCTACAAATCTAGAAATAACTATAATTATTTTGTAATTTTTTTAGAAAGGAATATAAATTTTTTTTTTCTTTATTAAAATGTAACTACTTTTCAATTGACCTCACACTTACAGACCTCCAACACTAGAATCATTATGGCCATTCTTTTACAATCTCCATCGGTGTTCACCGAGGGAGATTGAAACAGAATAGCACTCATTCATTTTCCTCTACTGCTTGTTTTAGATGATGATTATAGCAAAGGGACCTACTGGGACCTCTTTCAGTGAATTTGTGACCGCTATAGAAATAATCATATTGTCATGAATTATTCATAATTCCGAATGTCCCTCTATCATTCTTAAGTTGCTTGTTACGATACTTGAGGGAAGTGGTCAGAAAGGAATCCTCGAAGACGGATAAGGGGTCCGTTGGTCATATAAACATATGAATGTATATTAGCCAGAAGAGGCAATTGGAAACGAAAAGCTCTCGCATTGGTTTTGGTTGAGGATCTTAAAATAACAGTAAGTACCTGTCTATGTATGTACTTGGATAGGAATTTTGCTTTGTAGTTTTAGTAACGACTGAAAATATGTATTTATGAGAATCTGTATAAATGCCTTACTTTAATTAAAAGCTGCTGTTGTTTGTTTTTATTTAAACTAACACTAACTTCTGCCCGGTTTACGCTCCGTTAGCCCCTTGGATCTTGCCCCTTCTGATTAAAAGGTTGCACTCGCCCCGTTTTTTTTTATTTTGGAGTAGTGATTTGCCCCTTGGGACATTTTCTTGGAAATTTGAAAATGTAATTATACGAGCTATTTAGCTAGATACTAGCTAGCACGATGGGATGACGAGATTAGAAGAACAGCCGGCTCAGATTGGAGCAAAATAGCAAAAGACAGAGGTACATGGGCAGCTTTGAAGGAGGCCTTTACCCAAATTGGGGTCCTTGCAAAACTAGATAATTATAATAAATATCTAACAAAACTAACAACTACATTTAATACAACAAACTAACCCAGTAACACAATACTTCTAGAAATTACGTTTATATTGTAACAAGCAAGGAATAAATTGGCTTTTTATTTATTTATTTATTTACGAGCTAATTCTGTTCAGTCGTTTACGCGTGAAAGAGTAACTACCATTCATTCATCTTTACAAACATCCATTTTTTGAATAGTAGGTTTATTTTTATGTCTTTATTTTGGAAAGAGGATTATACCTTTAAAGAAAAGAGTTTTTTTTTAATTTCTAAGCATTTTTGTAATCGGATCAAGACTTCCAAATAATCTGTGGAACTCCTGATCCGATTATAAACATTCCTTCACTGATAGAAAGTTCACCATTACTGAGTGTCATAGGATATTTTTTTATGGTAACTACTTGAGTTTCACGCGGACGAAGTCGCGGGCAGACGCTAGCAAGTAATAAAAAAAGCGGCCAAGTGCGAGTTGGACTCGCCCATAAAGAGTTCTGTAGCATAACATAATATAAATGTTCTTGTAGTTCGTGGTAACTTTGATCGATGTTTTAATAATAGTGTATTTTTTTAAATTGCGGTTTACGATTTATGACGTATTAAAAAACCTACTTACTAGATCTCGTTCAAACCAATTTTCAGTGGAAGTTTACGGGGACTATATTTCTTGTCACCAAAATTTATATTTGTCATCAAGTTGTATCACCTAATAAATAGATCGATCGCCACGAAATATTTTCGTTCTCAGATAAACAAAAAGTGTTCCCAGATAAGAATTATCAAATTAATGTGAATATTATGTAAAATAAGAGATGGATTACCAATAAAATTGTAGTGCATTAGATGAATATAAACTTCGTTCTTATAATAATAGTTTTATTACTTAAATAATAGCTTCGTGCTCAGAATGGTAGATCTGTCACCAAATAAATCTTAGGACCCTTAAGTTCCCCCTGGGGCGGATTCGACATGGTTAGGTTAGGTTAGAACTGTGACCGACTGCGGACGAGGCGAGCGAGAGGAGCGAGCGTGCCGCGGCAGCGGCCGCCGAGTACCAGAACCAAATCGCTTTTTACAGTCAAACTTATATATTTCTACAATACTTTGGTTAAATGTTGGTGATCATTTACTATTTTTGAAGGTCAATTACATTTATTTGGTACTAGACCTTATATCTCCATGATTTTAGGTGATTTACTGTGGAATTGATTTTATATTGTTTGGTGACTACATTTTGGTGACAAATCTAGTATTTTGCGGGCAAACCCTATTATTTAAGAAACACAAAACTAATTAAATTGGCGATAGCTTAAATGATACCCGAAGTTTACATGGTAATGTACATCATATATATTTTTTAGTTTTATCATTCCCTTATTTTAGAAGTTACACGGGGGGGAGGGGGAGTTACATTTTACCACTTTGGATGTATCTCTCGCGCAAACTATTCTGTTTAGAAAAAAATTATGTTAGAAACCTCAATATCATTTTTGAAGACCTATTCATAGATACCACACGTATGGGTTTGATGAAAAAAAATTTTTGAGTTTCAGTTTTAAGTACCTATGGGGGTTTGTGTGAAAATCTTAATGCGGTTCACAGAATACATCTACTTACCAAGTTTCAACAATATAGTTCATATAGTTTCGGAAAAAAGTGGCTGTGACATACGGACGGACAGACAGACAGACTGACATGACAAATCCATAAGGGTTCCGTTTTTTGCCATTTGACTACGGAACCCTAAAAATCAACTGCCCACGTACCGTCAACTGCTGTAACATTGCCTACGCGCTCAACATTGCCTACATACTAAAAAGTTGCATTATTGCCGCTGGGAAATGTTTTTTTGCCATATAGATAGCCGACTTGCTTTTAGTGATACCATACACAGCAAAAACATTTCTCAGCGGCAATAATTTAACTTTTTAGAATGTAGGCAATGCTGAGCGCGTAGGCAATGTTACAGCAGTTGACCGTACGAGATATCCTTTACATAAGTACTCCAAACGAGTTAAAGTATCCAATTAAATTCAATAACAAACTAACATCAATAACAATACTAGTTCCCTACTATGCTCCTGAACAACTAAACCGTTTGCTTTTTGAGAACCAGGTCACGAGGAACAGTTTGCATAATACGACGAGGATTACGAAGAACGAGTAGCAACAAAAATATAGCGAATTAATGTAAATTGCCGCTTCGTATCGCTTGCGGGCCGCGCCGGGACGCGCTCTAGTCGCTGACTTAAATTGTCATCGATCTTGTGGTGTTTGTGAAGAATCTCGATTCTGAGAAATTGGATGCTTAGGTTTTTCTAGATTACTTATCGTTTTGGGGTTGAAAAATGAGTCTTTGAACTAAAAGGTTTTATTTAGAACAGGAATAACATTTAAATACTAGGTAGGTAAGTATAATAATAATAATAATGAAGCTAAGAAAGACAAACAAATTAAGTATCTTGACTTGGCTCGCGAGGTTGTCGACATGTGCGATATGAGTATAGTACTCATTGTGCCAATAGTCGTGACGGCCAATGGCTTAATAGCCAAGAACCTCGACCAACATCTAAGGAGGCTCTCGCTTGATACAGAAAGCGGTACTACTGGACACGGCACGTGTAGTCAGGAGATTCTTCTCCTGAAAAAAGAATCTCCTGACTATACGTGCTCTGTCCACCGGTAGCTTGGACCCTGTTCTCGGTACCGGTGGGCTACTGTTTTTAATATTTTTAAATACTTTAATTTATACCAATATTGAGAAATATGACATGTAAGTAAAAAGTAAAAATATGTAAGTAAAATAAATTAATGAGAATAATAATAAATCATTTGTTTTTAGGTAACAATAATAATCTAAGCACACTTATAACAATATAACAATTGTATTAGTAAATAAAACTTAAAACTATGTTAGTATCATTTAGTTGCATTTAAGTCTTTGTGCGTTTCGGTTGCACTTGTCCACGAAAGCGGCAGAATACCACAACCCGTGGCCAAAAGCTTTCTTCCAACACCTAATGTCACGACCACTACGACATCGGAACCCTACGGTACCAGGGCAACCCCCGGTACCGTAGGGTTCCGATGCAAACTGTGTTTCAATCAAGTAAGGTCAACACCTTACTTTATTGAAACACAATTTGCCTTATTACCTACGTCGTAAATTGAGCCTTTATCTTATTTTTTTCGTCAATCCTACTGACATCTCTAGTGCCGGACACAAGTGTTTTTTTTTTTCTAGTTTTGAACAGAGTTTGTCTCATGGGAATATAAACTAATAAAATAAGGTTGGATATGGCTAAATCAGCCAATCTTTAAAGTACTGTCAGTATCGGGAGAGGTATCTAGTATTAATGATATGCAGTTATATTTACTGATGTACCTATACACGAAGTGATCTTCGTGTATAAGGTGTTCACTCACCTGGAGCGTTCGCCTGTAGGTTATGTAACATTTGAGATTCGATTTTGAGCATTACATTACAGTACTGCCTTCCTGACTGACGAGCATTCGTCTATAATGTAATTTTAATGTAATTAAATTCACTGGAAATAATCTAGGTTCCTTGTTTTAATTATTTAATTTTGTAATTATCTGCGTATAATGTGGTGCATGCTGTGCTTTTCTATAAGTGTTAAGGCGCTTAGACTTAAGTTTGCAATCTCAAATTATGAAACAAAAGGCAGATAGTGAAGCCAAAAAAGCAAATACAAATTCAATAATGTATACCTCTAACGCGCTTCGTGCTGTACTGACACGAGTCACTATAGCACGAAACGCCGCATCGTTAATAAAAACAAATAAAAATACAAATACAAATTCTAAAGCGAATACAATCACGAGATTGTAGGTATTCGGTTTTGAATTTGTATTTGCTTTGATGGCTTCACTCTTGATGTTCCGCACGGTCTATCTGCCTTTTGTTTCATAATCTGAGTTTGCAATGTACAAATTATAAAATATCAGAGTGTACTCATTGTTGAAAAGCCTAATAATAATTAATTTATTCAATTCAATTCTGAGCAATTAGTTGATTTCGACACGGCACGCTCAATTACAATTGATGTTACAAGTTCCTCAAAATATTACACATTGTATCATCAAGTTGAGCACTGTAATGCTCGGTTCACCCTCACCAATGTACCTAATGCTCGAATATGTAACATTACAGGTTGCGCACTGTAATGTTCGGTTCTCCTCCCTCACTGATGTAATACTCGACTCTGTAACGTTACATTACAGGTGAATCCTCCAAGTGAGGGAGCACCTTTAGATTGTTCTCAATTATTTTATATTATTATATTTTATCGCTCGACCTGAAAGTCGGACGTCAAGTTCTCTTTTTCTAGTAGAGTGTTCATCTCATAACCATAAGCCACTCAAATAATAATAATAATTTATTTATTTGCAAAAATAAGGTTGTATTACTTGTAACCGGCCTGAGTCTCTACAATACCTACCTTTTATTATTCATAAAAATAAAATAATGGTGCAACAGTTTGCCTACAATCTAACAGGAATTAAATATTGTCGGAAAATAAAGTGCAGAGCACTTAAAGGGGATTTCCCGACAGAACGTTTCATACAAAAGTAATCTAGTAATAATATTGGTCAGTAGGTAATTAAACTCTATGGAATATAGATCGGATGAGGGCACGTATATCTTCAGGTACGTATTATTTTGTAATTAACTTATTTGAGGAGATACTGACAAGAAGGACGTAAAGGTTCCGTATGGTGTCGGACGTAAAGAATAGCACCATCCCATATCTTCCCGTGAGTGTCGTAAGAGGCGACTATGGGACTTCCCAGAGAATGGGCAGCAGCGTTCTCTGTGCAATTGTAACAACCATACTGCGATCGCCAACCCGCCTGCCAAGCGTGGCGATTATGGCAAAACCCCCCATTTGTTGGGGGAGGCCTGTGTCCAGCGGTGGGCGTTTTTCGGCTGAAATGATGACTAAGAAGGGATGAAACGCATGTAACCAAAAGAGTTATAAGTATTAATGTGGATGGATGGAGAGGGAGAGGAAGGCCAAAAGAAAGATGGATGGATTGTGTAAAAAATGATAGGAATGAAATGGGAGTCAGTGAAAGCATGATGGTTGACAGGACGGAACGGAAGAAGAAAACGTGTTGCGCCAACTCCAAGTAAGATGTGTTAAGGGGCCGTACACGAAATTTTGCTAATTTTGCTGGTTTCGCTGTTTTCCAGACGTGATTTAAACAGTTAAAATGATACATTTCTATAAGTTTTAGCACAATATGAAAGATCATTTCAAGTATGATCTAATAAGTGGCCTACTTTTTAATTTTTATTACGTAATGTCGATTAATCGACCATAAACCGACGACTATTTTGTGAAATTTTGCTGTAAGAGGTTTAGAATATCACATATTTACGAATTATGTTGACGTCTAAACTGTACGAAAAAATTAAAATGTTTTGTTGTAAAGATCATCTATGCAATGGTCGTATCACTTTTTACCACTTTTATATAAAACTTTTGAGTAAAAAAATATTTGACTTAGAAAATCGGCCATGAAATGCTTATGATTTTGGCTATTTTAAACTCTCTTTCATAAATTTAAAAATAATAAGAATAAATTTCAGTTCAATATCAATCCATTTTCTAAAATAAAATTGCAAAATATCACAAAAAATTGGCAATAAAAAATCTTTTAAAACAACCAAAATCTCGACTTATAATTATACTCGACGCACGGCTCGAGCTCGCCAGTCGGCGCTGAGCGCTCCTAGCGGGAGGATGTATTGCGTTTTTTACGTAAATATATTCCAGATAGACTATTTTGCATGCCTAAATTGGTGCAAACCAGCAAAACAGTAAAACCAGCAAAATTTCGTGTACGGCCCCTTAAGGGCAGGAGGAAGAAGTGGAGGAGATAATGAGTAACCACAAGCCCGGTCGGCTTAAAGTCTAACCGGACGCAGCTGAATACCAGTGTTTTACACGGAGCGACTGCCCGTCTGACTGACCTCCACTAACCAATTACTGGGTATTTATTTATGAACAATCAATTGCATAAGTCACACTGAGTATTAAAGTTCTGGCCCCTTATTCACAATCATTCGATTCGATTCCGTACCGAATCGAAAGTCAAAAGATATCGAAGATGTCCTTCAAACGCAATTCACAAATCCGAAACCGAATAATTTTGACATTTCAACGAACATATGAAGACTGAAGTCGGAAATGACATTGTCGAATACGGTTCCTTACCGACACGGAAACGTATCGAATGGTTGTGAATAAGGGGGCTGGTCTAGACTAAATGCCTAAATATTTGTAGACAGGATGACTATTAAGAATAACTACTTTATGTGGGTAACTCATCATAACTAAAACACATACTGCCTCTAAAATACATACTGCCTGGCATACATAGCAATTTCTAAATTTTTATAAGACTCTTTGTCAGACAAACAATATAATATTAATAATATAATATATTTTCTCAAAAAGTACAACATAATACATAAGTTGGTTTCTAAGAAAAGCGTCTCACATAACGTAGAAAATAAAACTCACGTCATTATCTTCACATTATTTCGAAGCGGATAAAGCGCTTTTGTGGTTTTTCGCATCTTTTTGGGAAGTTAAGAGCAATGCTTAATGTAGCTGAAAATAATATGGCGGAAGTGACAATTTGATGGCCCATTACCTACCATAACGTTATACCGTACATTATACTCTAGAACGTAAAGATTATAGACATTGTTAGAGGAATTGATGCTAAATTGGTTTTATTTTTATTTATTACATAGAAACCTAGATAACAAACCACAAGATACCTGTGTATTCGAAATATCTAAAGAAGTTTATGTTATAGCGCCATAAGTACGTATGAGCGTGTGTATGGGAATAATAACAGGTTGGCCGCTCTTAAGGCGCTTCCCTGACCAAATAACCTTGACCATACATTTCCTCTTTGCCGCAGAATCGAAATTCGCACAATTTTCAGGTTTTTTTGTTTAAAAAAAAGAGAAACGATCTTTAAAATAAAATAAAACCTGAATTATAAAGATTTTTAAGTTACCTATCTATTAGTGTAATCCTCAATAGCACGTCAACTTTAGCAAAAGATACATGTTTTCAATTATGTTAGTATTTTTTTTACAGGGAGGTTTAGGTGTATATAGGGTACATCAAAAAAATAAGAACATGGAATGTGATGATAGGATATTGAGCATTAATAAATTCTTTTAGATGTAGTTTGTTTCTCTTAATTAATGAGTTAATAGCCCCTGAATAACGAAGAAAAACGCACTTTTGTTTGGGGCAGCGCCTGAAAGCAAGATGCTATAGAATAGTAGTATTTCCAATTCATAAATCAACTCGAATCGAACACTTTTTACCTTAGCGCGGTCGTGTTAGGCCTACTGGTACAAATACACTTTGACAATCACGGATCCGAGCCGTTAATGAACCAATCAATCAGTATCTTCCTCATTACTCTATTTGTGAACTTCACATCGTGATAACAAAGGCTACTATTGATTGAACTTTCCCCTTAAAGGAACAAATGGAACTGTATTATCAAATCAAATCAAATCAAATGTCTTTATTGCATTCATGTGTGTACATATAGTTATTATAATAGTGTTAGTTCCAACATGAAACCCGGTTAGGGCACGGCAACATAATAATAATTTAACACAATATTTTTTATATGATACAAATTTTAACATAGCTAATCATAATTTTAGCGTAATAATGACGTTGAGATAATAATAATTGTAACATAATTATAATTTTAACATATAACTTCAATGTAATATTTTTTTTCCAATTATAATAATAACGATTAACTATAATTTAATAATAATAATAATTTAATGTTATGATTTTAATTTTATTTTATTAATTATAATTTTGATTTCCAATTTTAAATGTACGTTTTAAATGTGATTTATGATCTAAAGTTTAAATTCCATCATGAAACCCGGTTAGGGCACGGCAACATATTAATAGTTTAACAATAATTTTCACATAATTATAATTTTACATAATAATAATTTTAACATAATAATAATTGCAACATAATAATCATTGTATCATAATTATAATTGTAACATATTAATAGCTTATTAATAGCTTCAGTTATATAAATACATTTATTTTTTATAATAATAATGACGAATGATAATAATTTAATGACATGGTTTTAATTTCATTTTAATGATAATAATTTTGATTTCAATTTTAAATGTGCGTTTCTAATGTAGTTTATGATCTAAAATAGATTGAAATTAATTATTAATTTAAATAACATTTTTGGACGAATATGTCTGTCAGTATGTGTCAATACTAAATATAACTAAATATTTTATGCGAGATATTCTGCGACCGAGTAAAAGCATTTCTGTGTTAGATATTCTTTTAGTTTTCTGTTAAATTTACTGAATATGGGTTCTTCTTTTAATTGTTCTGGTAATTTGTTGAAAATTTTTACTGCCATGTAATATGGGCTATGGTAAAGCATTTTGATCCGAGAGGGTGGCAGATGTAATCTATTTTTATGGCGTGTATTTACGTTATGAATATCTTTTGATTTTGGAAAAATGTTGCGATTTTTAAATACAAATATGCAAAGGTCATGGATATATATAGAAGGTAAAGTAAGGAGCTTTAATTTAACAAAATATGGCTTACAGCTTTGGGTATTGTCAATATGGGCCAGTATTCTAACACATTTTTTTTGGATTATAAATACATCACTTGCGTCGACGCTGTTTCCCCATAACATCACTCCGTATCTTAGCCACGAGTTTGCGTAGGCGTAGTATGCCGATAGTGCTGTTTCTGTATCTGTGCTATACTTAAGTTGAAACAAGGCATAGGTAAATTTAGATAACTTAGATTTCACAGTTTCTATGTGCTTTTTCCAATTGAGATGTGTGTCTATGTTTATACCGAGTAAGTTAAATGTAGTTACTGATTCTATAGGGGTGTCATTAAAAATTACATTTGCATCTAACGGGGGCGTTTTATACGATCTAAATTGTATCACTTTAGTTTTATTACAGTTGATTTCTAAATTGTGATCTTGTAGCCAAAGTGTTACTGTCTGGAGAGTATTTTGTATGATTGTATTTGGGTCACAATTTTTGTCACATTTCACAAGTATGGAGATATCATCGGCAAATAGTACTGGTAATGTAGTCTGTTTATTAAGAATTTTTGGGAGGTCATTTATATATATTAAAAATAGTATGCAGCCTAGAACGCTGCCTTGAGGGATGGAACATGTTAGATTTCTCACCTGGGAACGGATTGTTATTGTCTCTCTATTTTCAATATTGTGGTCTTCAACCTGAACTATTTGTTTTCTTTCGCTTAAATATGACTTAAACCAATTGAATGCAGGGCCACGTATACCTGAACCGTAAAGTTTTGCTAGTAGTATGGTATAAGAAACATTGTCATAGGCTTTTGACATATCGAGTAGCAGGCCGAATGCATACTTTTTGTCATTTATTTGCTGGAGAGCTGTTTGGACATATTTATACACTGCACATGTAGTGGATCTTGCCTTCCTAAAACCATTTTGACAGTCATCAAGAATATTGTATTTTTCTAAGAAAAAGTTTAGTCTGTTACACATAGCCTTTTCAAAAATCTTTGAAAAGGTCGGCAACAACGCTATAGGTCTGTAATTACTAGGGGTGTGAATATCATCTTTTTTGTGTATGGGTTTTACTAGGGACATTAAAAAACTAATTACTAGTCGTGTCTGTTTGAAAGCGGACTATCGACTATCTTGAGACTAATCTTGCATGCCAGGATCAATGGGAAAAAACTGGTCAAGTGCGGATCGAACTTGCAGGGGCACATTAAAGGTTCCGTACCACCGTACATACAATCAATTACAAATAAAATTATTACAAATAAATAAAATTAAATAGAATTTAAGGTAGAAACAAAAAATCATTCTTTTTTATTTTTTGTCTGTCTGTCTGTCTGTATGTTCTAATCTCCGAAACGGCGAGACCTATTATATGGGACTTTCACTGGCAGATAGTTGATGTTAAAAGGAGTAACTTAGGCTATTTTATTGTAGAAAAAACCCGAAAAAAAACGGTACAGCGCAAAAAAAAACACCACTAATAACCGATAATCACGCGGACGAAGTCGCGGGTACGAGCTAGTATTATATACCCCATACTAAATTCTTCTTGTATTTTAGTTTTATCATTTGTTGCTATAACGGCCATAGTAACACACTGTTAAAATATCAATTACTTACCTAATATCCCTTGGTAATACTGGTTGTCGGACTTTCGAGCTAACGATCTATCAATGACAGCCGGAACTTTTGGCTTTACGTGTATTGCTAGGCACGGGAACTCACTGTGTACCCCTTTCCGTTGTTATTATAATCTTCTGTAATTATTTCCAGGCAAGAATGCGAAGCTGTGGGAGAGCTTGCAGGGCGCGAGGGAGCAGATGTATACTGCATGGACCAGTGCATCGTATACCCGCCACATTGTCCCACGAACCGGTGTACCTGTTATGGTACAGCCCGGTGGCAGACGGTCGGACTGACGGACAGTCAGACATGCAAGTATTAGTAATAGGGTCCCATTTGGCATTCCTAAGGTACGGAACCCTAAAAGAGACTGTAATGCTGGTGCACTCGCTTTTGTACGTGCAAAAGGCTAGACTTAGATTAATCCCCGTTTGTGAGGCGAGGACAGGGACTTATGCCGAATGCCAAATGCAATCTGTGCGTGTCTATTCGCTTTTGTTCGGAAATGATCGAATGTTTTCAAGGGCTTTAAATGTTGGTCTTGTTGCTAAGTCAGATCAGAATACATCATCCTGGTTTTCATTGTTCATCATCATCGTGTAAAGGTTGACATGATGATTCATGTCAGCCTTTACACGCCCACTGCTGGGTTTAGATTTCCCCCATGGGGGTTTTACCCGTTAACGCCATGTTTTTTTTTTTTTTTTTTTTTTTATATTGTTATAGGCTTGCGTTTGACCGCAACTCACCTGATCTTAAGTGATGATGCGGCCTAAGGTGGAGCAAGCTTGCCTAGAATAAACCGGGTTACTCGTGCCTTGAAGATACCCAGATTATATGTATCGGGGAATAGAGAGGCGGGCAGTGAATTCCACAGTCTGGCAGTTCGCACAATAAATGTGGAGTCAAAGCGCTTGGTTCGAGACCGTGGAACTTCAACCGTATAGCGGTGACGCTTCGCCGTATCCCTGCTCGTCCGGTGATGGAATGGGGATGGGGGAATTAAGTTTGGTCGATACATATTGGCAAACGTTGTAGGTGTTATGGTAGGTACTCAAAAGGACGTTTCATTGTTCTTGTACAATAAATTGTTTATTATTATTATTGCAGTTTTCTATTTCCTATCTTTCAGAGGAGTTCTATAGAATTTGAAAACACAAACATTCTTCTGACTAGGCTTTTGGGGTCGGATTCCAGTCTAACCGGATACAGCTGAATACCAGTAGTTTACATGGAGCGACTGCTTGTCTGACCTTCAAAACCCAGTTAATGGGTAACACAATACCCCTTGGTAAGACAGGTTGTCAGATTTCGGGCTTCAGATTACTCATAACGACTGTCAAGGATCTATGAATAACACCGGAAATCGGAACCAACGGCTTTATGTACTTTCCGAGACAAGGCGGGGTCTTGGTATGAAAATGGATGGTCACCCATCCACGGACGGGCCTCGGCAAGCCTTAAGGGCGCATATTCGATTTAGCGCAACTCAAAATCACGACTGCTTTAAATGATTGCTAGAACATCGTAGCAGCACACTAGTACAATAGTATGTTCTGTTTTTGTGCGTAAACGCGGAAGTATGAGCACGAATCATCACGAAATTGATCGACAAACGATTGCGCGCGAGGATTTATAGTGTTTTTTTAAATAATTGTCTGAAATAAATGAGTTCGTATAACGGACTGAAAAACATTCTGTAGTAAGTACTGTAAGAGATCCTTACATAGGACTCTTACTGGTACCGGTATATGCGTGATCGTAATATGATTATTCTATAAATAAAAGCACTGAAACTCGGTACTGGATTATATTATCAGATACTTGTAGTGTGCCCGTGACAAGATCAGGCTAGGAAGTCCTAATGTCAAACGTAAAACAATACAAGTCTACTATTCAAACTTATTCTAGAAGTTTGCTGAGTGTTCCGTCATAGAGTATAATATCTAATGGCTATTATCTCAGAAACACATCAGATCTCCACAGTACCTAAGTATAACCTTTATTTTCATAAAATAAATATATCAGTTATGTTTTTATTCAAATACTGGTGAAAAATAATTGTCAAAGTGCTACTGTACTTTTTTAACATTGTTTTTAACACATAATAGTAATATTTATGTAATTTTGGCTCTGTAGTATACTTTAAAACTGTATATCCTGTTGGAAAAACGCATAAAACATAATAATGGTTGTATACGTCTTGGAAGTTAACTCCGACGTCTATTTTCGTAAAACGCTATGAAGGGATGGTCTTCGCTTTAAAAAAACATCGTTAAAAATTAGCAGTAGCAATCTAAATCAAGACTTTATCTTTCTAAAGCCGTAATTTTCTTTTAATAATCTGCTCATGACATTACGATATTGCTCTGGGAAAACGCGAAAACATGAAGTTTTCGTCACAAATCGAATACACGCTCTTAACCATGACTTGAATCATTGAGAATTTAAAAATATAAACAAGAATCAATATAATTTATAGAATTTTAATGTTAGAATGTCAATGTTGTTTATGTTGTTTGTTTTTAACTGCTCCGTTGATCTAGTGGTTGCAAGCGTGACTGCTGAGCATAGGGTCCTAGGTTAGATTTTTAGGTAGGGCTAAAAGTGTTTTTAGGTTTTCCCATTAGGCATTTCTCAGTAGTAGCCCGGAGTGTGGAAATTGGTAATGTGACACACGTGTGTCTCTGAAAGCATGTAAAGATGGTTTGGTTTTGCGGATTATCTCTCCCCAGTCGTGTCAGATAGCCGTCCTATCGGTCTATGAGCGAGTGAGGGAAGAGGGAGTGCAACGGTGTCTGCGCATGCACTTTGACCGTTGACCGTTGACACATTGACCGTTGTAGGCAAAATTTGGGCGAGAGAATATTGTAGAATGTTAATTTTTTTTTTTGACGGTTCAAAATCCGAACAGTTTTTAAGCAATATTTTGTTGAATCTGGATCAGGGTTTCTTAAACTTTTTGTAGTCACGGACCCCTTTCACAATATTAACAATTCCACGAACCCTTTCCGAAGAATATTTTATGAAAAGAAAACCACACCACACCACCACCACCAACCACATCACCACACCAACCACACTTATAGTATTTTTTTATATCCTTGTAGTTTAGCTTAGTATTAATTTAATTATTTTCAGTTACACCTACCACTGCAAGTCCGCGTCTGTACTTTGTGCTTGAAGTGTTAATAAATAAATAAATAAATTTCGAGTTCGTGGCATGTTTATTACACAATTTCCTAATAAACATGTTGTAAGTTAACTGACCTGCTGCGAACCCCTAATACACCCTGGGGTCCTACTTTAAAAAACCCTGATCTAGATGTTTGCCGAGGCTCTAGATGTTTATTGGTTCATTAACGAAATACAAATTTTATGACAACAAAATACTACATTAAACCAGTAGCTACTTACTAAAATACATTCCTCCTTTATACCTACGTATTCCCGAGTCCTCTAAACCTTTTGTCCTTACACCTTTCAAATATGAACAAGAAATTAATTAGGTCCCTCGAGCATGGCCGTTCTAAGGACTGTGCAAAGTGCCCTATAACAGATGCGCGGAATTCCCAGGCGAGGTCTAATGGACCCCGGTTATAAACTAGACAGGTATAATAAGTTACAACATAAGTACTCCGACGACCTTCTACTTTAGTTTGGGAATGAGGCGGAAACAGGTAAATAGTTGGAATAATATTTAGCATTGTGGTCATAGTCAAAGTCAAAACATTTATTTCAATTAAACCATTTGCAGGCAATTAGTCAGAAAGTTGAAGCTAGTTGCTCATTCCAAAACGTAGGTCTCTATGGAGAAGAACGAGCTAGAAACTCCACGAACACTTTTACAAAATCCTGGCTACATTATTCTTGTTGTTTCTTTAATTTAAAACAATGTACATACATACATACTCTCTCTTCTAAGTGAAGAGAAATCCAAAACATTCCAACTAAAAATAAATTAATATAAAAGTCATGGCAGTTCGGAGATGATTGGTCATCTCCCAACTGCCATGACTTTTATATGACAGCGCCCGTTCACGAACATGACGCGTGACATCATATGTCGTGATGGCCCAGGGGTAAAGGCACCCGTCTCCCATGCACGTGGTTGTGGGTTCGCAACCGGACACAGGCAAGTACCAAGGTGACTTTTTTAATTTCATAATATGTAACTACTTTATAAGTTTATTATCGTGAAGAAACCCCCCCTTGGGGAGGCCTATGTCCAGCAGTGGACGTCTTTCGGCTGAAATGATAATGACGATCGTGAAGAAACCTCTGCCTGCCTAACGTGCGCCCGCGAGTTTTTGTCACCGTCATGGAGATGACATTAGTTTTAATTATCTGTATATTATCTAATAATTATCATGTTTGGTGTGCATGATCGAGTTTAGGATGACGTCAGAATTGTAGACAAATTCGGTAAAACGAGAATGACAATGTGGTCGCGCTGTGCATGTTAGCCCGGCTGGGGACTTAGGTATCTGAAATCGACAATTTTTTTGATTTTGATTTTTTATCTTTTGGCAACAACTCACCTGATCCTAAGTGATGATTCCACCTAAGGTGGAGCATGCTTTCCTAGGATGAACCGGTTCACTCGTGGCTTGAAGATACCCAGATTATACTTATCGAGGAACAGAGAGGCTGGCAGTGAATTCCACAGTGTGACAATTCACCTTGAGCAGGTGTGGTGATCAATGCTCGTGCTTTCCCTGAAAAGAGACTCTTGCTCTGGGGTGTGATTCTGTAAGACCTCATTCTAAACTTCGAATCTGAATCCGCTGTGAGTTTCTGGATTGGCATTCTAAAAACTTCATTTATTTATCTTATTTACAACATTTAAAAGAATTAAATATGTACAAAGCTTAAAAGTAAATTAAAAAATATATATATTATGTACAATGGACGGCTCACAGGGCATCAAAAGACTCGTCCCCATCGCTCACAACGGGACAAGTGCCCAGAAGGCTAGCAGCATTACCACGTTGAATGGCAATGCTAATTCTTTGGCCCAAGAAAAGGCCAGCCCTCTGGTCACGTGAAGAGTCGACCAGCCGCTTAGAAATGTCTTTAAAAACAAGGTGAGCACTCGGACCACATGGCCCCATGGCCCTAGAGTTTCAACCCCAAACGGCTCAAACATATAACTTCCAAGAAGGTTGTTATTTACGCCGTTTGAGGTTTCGGTTGATAATTCGAATTTACACTAGCGCCACCCTTGCGAGCGTGTCAGCGAGTGAAACTAAATTTACAAGGATATTTTGACAGACAAAGTATGAGATGACGTAAGAAGTGGCATTCTGTAAGGTAATTTCCCCGTCACCTCGACGCTCATTTTGCACTCGAACTCGATTCAAAGTGTCAAATATATCAAGGTCATTTTGAACCTTATGCGAAGTGAGAGTCAATGCGATGTGAGATGCGAGTTGTTGTTTCAATTTTACGGAATTGACCTATTGCAGTGGGACAATAATAGCCTGGTAATTTTATTATTTAGCATTTACTTGAACCTGTTTTCTCAAATCAAATAAATAAACAACCAAAGTGATCCGCGACAACATGGCGGTGACAGGAAAAATAAATTGAAAGAGCCACTTATCGCGTTTTGCGGCTAAATCGTATTGAAAAGCAACGATGTGGAAACGGCAGTCTTATCCCTATCGCTAATAAAGATTTGTATCTATCAGGAAAGTTTTAAAAGCTAAAATGAACAAGCTAAGAGATAATAAGGCACATTTCTTGTTGGCCCCTGGACCAAAATAAGAGGTATCAGATGCAAAACCAATTTTTATTTGTAAGGTAAATGCTTGATGCCTTTGTGCCTAGTACCTACTTAATCTCTATACTATTATAATAAAGCTTAAGTTTGTTTGTTTCTCGAACGCGATAATCTTGGAATTACACGTCCGATTCTGTTAGTCATCATCATCTGCGTCGCCTTTTCCCAACTATGTTAGGGTCGGCTTCCAGTGTAACCCGGTGTAGCTGATTACCAGTTTTTACATGGAGCGACTGCCTATCGGACCTCCACATCACAGTTACTGGGTAACCGATAGTGAGACTAGTGGTCAGACTTTCTGGCTTTTGACTACCCATATCGACTGCCAAAGATCTACAAATGACTTCCGGGGTTAACGGCTTTCCGTGCTTTCCGAGGCACGAAGGGAACTCGGTATGAAATCGATGGTCACCCATCCACAGACCAACCGCGGCTAGCGTAGCTTAACCTTTGACCGATCGATCTGTCCGACTTTTACTTAACCACGAGCTCCTCCAAAAAGATCCGATTTTATTAGTCTGATATCATTATCAAACAATTAGGGATCCGTATAAAAAATCACGCGAACGAAGTCACGGGAATTGTGCTAGTATTTAATAAACCCTTTGTTTTGACCAGCTACATAAAAAAAAGTTTAATAAAAAGCTTGAAGTAGATATTCCACTGGAATATTTTGCTGCCATTGCCAAAACCTTACCTACCACAGAATTTTTGCTGGTCCAAAATATGGGCAACATAAAAAGGAATTTATGCCGCGCTAATAAACCGCGTTACCTAATTGCAATTCGCGGCACCCAGGTATGCCTACGCATTGTGGTCCCGAACGGGCATTAACTCAGCATGGTTTATGATTATATAATTGTGCTGCGGTCGACAGACAGCGATGCCGGCGCCGCACAATATGGCCGCGGTGTTCCGAGTGATGTATGTGACATTAGTGTGAGATATTGAAACATAACACCACGCCTAGGCCACGAAGAGTTGTCGGAAGTGTAGTTAGTAGAGGTAATTAGTACAACTTGTATTTGCCCGTTTAAACTCCAAGTTACATGGGAGTGAGCTTTGGGCTGGGTACAAATCCAGACTGCGGTTTGTTACTGTAAATTTCTGGGTGGAGAACTTGGGGCGAGCTTTTGTCTAAAGCACCAATCTAAATATCGAGCTGCTATTACGAAGAAAACTCCTACTAAAAAGTTCCTGGATGGAAATTCTAATAATACTTTGCTCAAATTAGGAACCAAACCCAAGGATCGCATGCTGAGCATTTACGACCAATAAAACAATGGGGCAACCGGTTTTTGATTATTTAAATTATGCTGCGGTTAACACACCGTGATGCTGGCACTACGCAATATTTTCTGGTGTTATGTGAACCTGGGCCAAAACGTAAGCACCAGTTTTTTCGTTGCTATTGAAAATTTTACCGGTTCTAATGATTTTTTTTTCCTAAACAAGAATGTATATACTTTAACCTATTAAATGTAAATAGGTAGATAAGTTTAAATCTAAGAAGTACCTTCTGATCCAATTACAAAAATTGTTTAATTGATTTAAAGCTACACTATTGCCGTGTATCATAGGATATATTGGTATACTAGACTTCTACGCGCAGAAGTTAGTAATATAATACTTTCTTTACTTAATTAGTCTAATGCCCTAAAATACAGCTAAACTTCTTACAGAGATCGGGCCGATGAAAGTAAAGACGATGAGAGATTCGATAGGGTAGGTACTGTAAGAGCACAAACCTGTTAAGTCCTTACGGCCCTTATCGATCGATGTATTTAATATATTAGAGGAGGTTCTTGGTATTAAACACGGCAAAGCAATTTTTTACTTCTGTATTAATAGCGTATTTTACCAAAAAAATCTAATTAGTCCGTCAGATAGATTTCCAAAAAATATTGGACACGGGTTTTTTCTTTTTTCACGTAAACAAAAAATAAAGACGATACAGTGCGTCGAAAACTCGTGCACTTCAGTGTCAGTGCACTTTTACTGGCGAAGTGACGTCACAAACCCCCACTTATGATCTTTAATGCGTTTTTTGATAAAACAAAAAATACATACCCAACATTTTTAGATATTCAAACTGACGGACTAATTAGATTGTTTTGGTAAAATACCCAATTTAAAACACGTCGGCCACTGATAGCGCCCGGTCAAACCATCCCTTGTTATATAAAAATAAGACTAACGCTTTTAAATACGAAAGATTCTAGAACAAATCCATGTTTAGACGAAACATTTAGTCAATGCTTTCGACCAGCATGTTATATGCATGCAAACATTACAGTACCGTATTTTCACATAATATCGTTGGCACGTTTAGATTTCGACGAAACGAATTAAGGTTGGCATTACCACACGCTGTACAACCCTACACAAAGGCAATACAATACTCCTCTATTGTAAACTAGAAGCTGTTTTGGGAGCTTTTGAGCCAGGTTTACTAAAGCTGAATTTGAAACTAACTCAATGTTCTATAGACTAAGCTTAATTATACAGTAAAGTTCATATTATGATATTTGAAATAGGAATATTAATATAGTAATAATACAGACGCTAGACAAATGAAACATGTTGTCGTTTTCAGGGGGTTTGAAATTTCGCATTCTTATGTCTGTCTGTTTCAATTTGTCTAAAAGTTGACACGATTTTGAAATTTATTCTAAAGGAGTTGTTTCAAACTGTATGAAGCCCGGCCACGGTCCTTGTATACCATTTTTAAAAATAGCGAAATACATTTTCATAAGTTCTCAACTGTCCAATTTCTTTAAAATAGCTTTGTATGCAGGTTTAACACAAGACATTGCAACACACAACAAAAATATAGTCATGTCGGTAAGCTGTCATTTTGATTGATTAATTACGTTTTACATGTATAATTCTGATTTTCTGCGTCGATTTGTGGATAGTCAGGTAAACAGATGGGAAAGAAACGGAGTAAAATTCAAAAAACGAAAGCGAGGTTGTTAAAATGCACTCCAGAAACTAGAAATAAAACGAGACGAAAGCACAGAACATACGGACGAAAGTGACTAAACTGTCTGTCAGCTGTCACTGTTGTGACAGCTAACAGTCATCTTTTTATGATCAATGTTCAATGTATGGCATATATAGTAACTAAATCTGAGTTCTACACCTGAGTTGTACACCTGGGTTGTCCTACAAACATATAATGTCAACAATACCAAAGTTCGAATATAATCCTTCCACCAATATTTGTGTATTTATAGGTAATAGTTTAACGGTCAAAAAGGAGGATATTACTGACAGTGTTACCGAGATTCTAAATATTAATTGTAATAAAATAATTAAAAATAATTTTGTGTGCTTTCCCATATTTTAAACATTTAACATCTAGACAGAACAATTATATACACATGTTAAATAATCATGTGCATTTTTTAGTAAGTCACTATAGTGATAAGCTTTTGTTTTTTGACACCAACAGTTTTGTTGAGAAATTAAAATCGACTAGGGATACCGTGTATCTGCCCATTAGGTTTAGACGTCAAATAGCGCGGCTATTAGCTCATAGTTTTAACTCAGACATAAGTAGTATGTCGAAGTCAGGTGTTATTAACTCTTCAACAATTAGTAATAGTACTAATAATAAGGTGAATAATTGTAGCTCTGCTATAAATAATTTTACAAAGTGTACGAAGGAGTTTCACAAGTGGTAGGAACACACTACCTGTTATTGAAGTCCGTGGTCAAACTCCGGATACTCATTTAAACTAGTCTGTAAGACAATAGAAGGTACCAGTAACAATATAGCTATTTCTACAAACAATAAAGTACCTTCTTGCTCTCAAAAAGTTAAGTTGCAAAAACAGCAGAATACCTTAAAATTATTTCATCAAAATATTCAAGGTATTTCTTCCAAATTATTAGAAATTGGACTGTTTTTAGAAAAAACCATGTTTGACATTGTTTGTTTTACTGAACATTGGTTAAAAGATTACCAGATGCTAATTAATTATGAAAACTATAGTGTAGGCAGTTGTTTTAATCGTAACGCT
This sequence comes from Charanyca ferruginea, assembly GCA_947361185.1. Taxonomy (NCBI): domain Eukaryota; kingdom Metazoa; phylum Arthropoda; class Insecta; order Lepidoptera; family Noctuidae; genus Charanyca; species Charanyca ferruginea. The sequence goes on along the minus strand of OX376074.1, from coordinate 9,182,935 downwards.
ATGTCCCGTGGAGGGTCATTAATCTTAGTAAAAAATTGTTTGAAATATAAACAACGGAATGACATTGTTAGCCTATCGGTTGAACATTGCATTGAACTATCCTGTGTCGAGCTGGATAAGCATATTATAGTGTGCGTGTACAGACCCCCAATTTTCCTAAACTATCCTTTATTTGAGTCGGTAATGGAAGATGTCCTAGCGAAACTTGCAACTTGTAGCAAATTTGCAATTATTTGTGGTGATTTTAATATTAATATCTTAGAAGATAATTTGAATAGTTGTCGATTATTAAACCTATTTCAATCATTTAATTTGTCGAACGTTTTTATGGAACCTACTAGAGTAACTCCAACGACTGCTACCTGTATCGACAATATTTTTTGTGATTGTGATTATTTAAATAAAGCCATTGCTAATTATCTGCCATCGGATCATAGCTGTCAAACGGTAACTTATGTGTTTAAAATGCCTTTAACAAAAGTGCAAATAAAATTTAGACCAATAACAACTGGTAAATTAAATAGATTCAATGTTACCTTAAATGATAAGTTAAGTACTCTAGACCATAATAATAACGATGCAAATAAATTGTATGATGATTTCTTTTTTGTAGTGCAGTCTGAATTCGATAATAATTTTGAAAAAAAGACAAAACATATTAGCCCTAAGTTTGTATTTAGTGACTGGGCAACTAGAGGTATTAGAAAAAGTAGGGAAAGACTGTTTGAGCTTTATGGCCTTAAGCCTTATGTTAACACGGATACTTTCAACAAGTATGTTGCTACTTATTCTAAAACTTTTAGAAATATTTGCAGGGTAGCGAAGGCCCTATACATTAGCAACAAAATCAAATCGGCAGACGATAAAATAAAGACAGTTTGGAAAGTTATTAATAACGAGACTGGCAGGAAAAAAGTTCGTAACACTGAGTATACATTAGAGACACCACGTGGTCCCCTAAGCTCTAACATAGAAGTAGCGCATGAATTTGTGAATTTCTTTACCAACATACCAATTAAAACCACGGAAGCATTAAATTCTTCACCTGGCATTTCAATTGCCTTTTTAAAAGTGAACGTACCAGGCTGCCCGGTAGAATTTCAATTTAAACATATTAACCCCGTGACAGTTTTAAAAGCTTTTCGGCAAATTAAGATAAAATTTACTGAGGATCTGTGGGGTATGTCTATTAAAGTTTGTACGTCTATAATTGAGACAACAGCGCCTTATTTGGCTTTAATATTTAATATGTGCGTAGACCAAGGAGTTTTCCCGGATCTAATGAAGTTTAGTAAGGTTATACCTCTTTTCAAATCCGGTGACAGTAAAGACACTAATAATTATAGACCCGTGTCCGTGCTGCCGGCTTTCAGCAAGGTTTTTGAAAGGATTATGCTTAATCAGATGCTTAATCATTTTAACACTAATGGCATTTTACACGATCAACAGTATGGTTTCACCAAAGGACGTTGTACGACTGACGCTGGTGTCACTTTATTAAAACACATATTTACTGCGTGGGAAGAGGCGCAAGATGCCATAGGGATTTTTTGTGACCTCTCCAAGGCATTTGATTGCGTAAATCATGACACACTACTTTTGAAACTTGAGCATTACGGACTAGGTAGACTTGCGCTTAGTTTAGTAAAATCTTATTTGATTAATAGGCAGCAGCAAGTCCAAATAAATGGGGTGAATTCACATGGTTTAAAGGTAGAAATGGGGGTTCCACAAGGTTCAATTTTGGGTCCTTTCCTCTTTTTAGTGTATATTAATGATCTTCTTCATCTGTTGAAAAATCAACCACAAATGGTGTTATTTGCTGATGACACTTCTTTAATATTTAAGATAGACAGACGAGCCCAGAACCTAGACCACAAAAATAGCGCCTTACTGCAAGTCCAAAATTGGTTCACGGCGAATAATTTAGTATTGAATGAAAAAAAAACGAAGTGCATCAGATTTTCTTTACCAAATGTCAAAAGTAATGACTGTGACATAGTATTGAATAATGAGAAGCTGGAATTCGTTGATAAAACTGTTTTCCTGGGGATCACGCTCTACTCAAGGCTACAATGGGGTCCTCATTTAACATCTCTCGCTGGACGGCTAAGCTCGGCAGCATATGCTGTCAGAAAAATCCGGCAATTTACTGATGTGGATACCGCGAGACTGGTCTACTTTAGTTATTTTCATAGTATAATGTCTTACGGTATTTTACTGTGGGGACGAGCTGCAGACATCGAGTCTATTTTTATTCTGCAGAAAAGAGCCATCAGAGCCATTTGCAATCTCCGTATGCGCGATTCTCTAAGGGAACTGTTTAAGGAAATTAACATAATGACGGTACCTTGTCAATACATCTATGAAAACATAATGTACGCTAGAAAAAATCTGCATCTTTTTAGTAAAAGGGGTGAAAGACATAATTATAACACTAGAAATAGGGACCAACTAGTTCAACCGAGTTTCAGACTGGCTAAAGTAGGTACTTCTTTCATGGGGTACTGTTTAAAATGTTACAATAAAATACCTCCCCACATTGTTCAACTAAATGAGACAAAATTTAAGTCTTATATAAAACGCACACTATGCAGCCGAGCATATTATTCATTGGGTGAATACATCACTGATAAAAATGCTTGGCTGGATGCTGGTCTAGCTCCACAGCCATAAGGGTTCATAGATTCATTGATTAGCATTTTTAATTATTTTTGGAGCTGCTGAAGATATAGATCTACATTATCTTTGCATTGTATAAACTCAATGTGTTAGTATTATATAAATTTTTCATAGCACATACATGTGAGCACTATGTTATTTAAAGCTACTATTTACGAGGAATGTCTTTCATTGACTTGAATGTGCCCTGGCGGTTGGGAGTATGTCATGCTCACTGGAATGTCTCGCTGACGGTGGCGCGCGTGTTGGATCATTCGGTTCCCTTCAAAATGGTTGAGTCGAATGATGCCGATCCGTGCGTCATGTTCGTGAACGGGCGCCGTTAGTTGGGACTGGTCATCTCTTAGCTGGCTCGGTTATTCTAATTTTATTTTGAATTGTTTATTATGATTATATTTTTATCTAAACCTCTTTTAACGTACACGACTTGTTCCATTGTTCTCACATTGTACCCTAGATTCAATATGAATGATGTAACCGAAATTTGTAACATATTATTGATTTTAAAAGAGTGTTGTTCATGGAGTTTCTTGCTCGTTCTTCTCCATAGAAACCTACTGTTTGGAACGAGCAACTAGCTTCAATTTTCTGACTGACTGACTCTGACAATTCAAAAGTACCTGTAAATGGTTTATTTGAAATAAATTATTTTGAGTTTGAGTTTTTGAGTTTGAGTGACGCCATGTTTAAAATCTATAAAAATAATTGTTAAATACCAACTTTCTACCACAACAGTACACATTTAATGAATTATCTGTATTTTTCAATGAATTATCTGAATTTTACGGATTTTTCTCATTTTTTATTTCCATTCCCTTCCTTTCTCATTCCATTCTCAAACATGTTCTTTGAACTTGTTCAATTAGTAGAAAGCCTTTAGCTGTTCCTATTGTTTTGTGATGAATAAGAAGAGTGGTGTGTATGAAATTTTTATAAGAAATATCTGTGCACTTGATCTGCTATCTTTTGCCCGCTACTCTGTCCGCGTGAATTTTCCACAGATCTCTAATTTTGATGACAGAAAAATTTAGTATATGATGTAACTTAAAACAAACAGACTCTTCATTTTTATAAAATAAGATCAATATCAATAAGTATATATGTATGTGATTCCCCGTGGGGTGTCCGGGCTAGAATAGCACCACTCATTTCATCCCCAGGCTGTCATAGAAGGCGTCTAAGGGAAAATCCGAAAGTCGAGCAGCAGCGGCTTCGGCAGCGGATCGCAGTGAAGTTGTTGAGTACACGGAAGCCGCTGCTGCCTGACTTCCGTGTACTCAACAACTTCACTGCGATCTCCAAGACGCCTGTCAAGCGTGGGGATTATGACAACCCCCCCCCCCCCCCCCTGATGATGAATGACATTGAAATAACTCACCTAATGGTAATAAGAATTAATTAAATAGAAATATTTATACAACTTTACTCATTTCGTTTCGTTTGTCAATAGTCAATCATTTATTTATCTTTTTCTTGACACGAGGAAAACTTTCTTTGCCGATAGTCATGATAAAATCTTAATTATTAGTTGCAAACTCTTTGCTAATTAATAGTTTTCACAACTCTCTTTTTAATGTTTTCCTTGAAAAGTTTTATAGACGATCCAAGATAGAGTGATTATTCTTTCGATATTTCTCAGATTTTGTAAAGTTTTATATTTTAACTCTTCATTGTTGAAGTTACTAATTGGCTTTGCTTAACGAGGCATAATTGATGTATACGTCATGTTGTTTATCACGTCTATATTATATGTATTTAGAAACAAACAAACAACTATTACAACATTTTCTGAGATCCAATACAGTCAAACAACAACAACAATTAATTTTTCGTGAAAATTAAAGAATAAATCATAATATCGTAAGCTAAGCTAATTAAAGAAAAATAAAGGTTCTAGAGTGGCGACCAAGAAAGTCATCGGTGGATGCGAGCGGCAGGTGGTCGGTGGTTGTGGTATTGTAAGGCCTTTGTTCAACAGTGGACGTCTTTCGGCTGATAAAAATGATGATGATGAAGCTAACAAAAAGTTAACAACAGTGAACTTGTAAGCAAGGAGCTACAATATTTACTTTCAATTCAATACAATATCCAATGTCTTATCTTACCACTTTTATAAACGCAAGAGTTTGTAAAGATGGGAATTGAATTAGAGCGGAATTAGATAATAGTAGATTGTTATACAAGGAGCTAAAATAAATAAATAAATAAATCTTGGGACAACTCACACACGGTCATCTGGTCCCAAGCTAAGCAGAGCTTGTGTTATGGTAACCAGACAACTGATATACATACTTATATAATTTATTAATACATACATATTATAGATAAACACCCAGACACAGAACAAACAATCATGCTCATCACACAAAGTTTGTCCTGGGTGGGAATCGAACCCACGACCTCCGGCTTAGCAGTCAGAAAATGACCCATTATATACGAGTTAGTTTTACTCCCGAGCTTCAGCCAAGGAGTAAATAGAAACCGAGTTTTAATGGGTTTTAGCGCCGTGTGTTACAAATACTTTTCACTACGATTGCGAGAAAATAAAACAATTCAATACAATATGAAATATGTAGTTTATTTTATCAAAAATTAAATGTACAATTTGTACAATTCTGGATATTTAACGAGATGTTTTTTCCCGCAACACATTGCATGCATTCTACCAGAGATCGCCGATTTTAGTTCCATTTTCAAAATTAAAATGAGGTTCTTTTTTTATGAAACAGTAATAAGTCGAGTCATTATTCATGATTATTCTACTTATGACTAAAGACTTTTTCGTTTTTGTATGCTCATTGTCATATTTGACACACAAAAATAAAAATAAAAAACTTTTTCCCCTAGAGGATGAAATGCTATTTTATCCCCGCTCTGGTATGCTACAATGACGGCCTTTTTAAGCAAGAGAAGTGAAAAAACATATATGATACATATATGATATATCGATATAGCCTGTATCGTCCTACTGCGGGATAACAAACCCTTTATGTCTAGAGTTAATGTGGAGCAATCCCGCCAGTAAGCATCAATTTAAGCTCATCCCACAAACTTTGCCTGGGTCTAACACAATGTCTCTAAGGATATTCATCATCTGCCTAGCCTTTTCTCAACTATATCGGTCGGCTTCCAGTTTAACCGGATGCAACTGAATACCAGTGTTTTACATGGAGCGACTGCCTATCGGACCTCCACAACCCAGTTACTGGGTAACACGATACTCCTTGGTAAGACTGGTTGTCAGACTTCTGACTACCCATAACGACTGCCAAAGATCTAAATGACAGCCGGTACCAACGGCTTTTACGTGCTTTCCAAGGCACGAAGGAAACTCGGTATGTCAAAGTCAAAGTCAAAGTCAAAGCATTTATTTCAATTAAACCATTTACAGGCACTTTTGAATTGTCAAGGAGTCGGTCAGTTAGTCAGAAAGTTGAAGCTAGTTGCTCGTTCCAAAACGTAGGTAGGTCTCTATGGAGAAGAACGAGCAAGAAACTCCACGGACACTCTTTTAAAATCAGGTTTTAACAAAATACTGCTTACATTATTCTTCTTGCTTCTATATGTGAAAACAATGAAGGTAATCTAGAAATACAAAATATAAAAAATAATCAAGATAAAAACCATGGCAGTTTAGAGTTGACCAATCTCTAAAGACAGCGCCCGTTCACGAACATGACGCGTGAATCAGCACCATTCAGCTCAACCGTTTTAGAGGGAGCTGAATGATCCAACACACGCGCCACCATCAGCGAGACATTTGAGTGAGCATGACAATTCTCTCAACTGCCATGCTCATTTATGTCAAACACATAATAATTTACTTAATATATGGCTCCATGGTACTCACATTTACAAAATTGAAATAATGCTGCTAAATTATACAAAACTAAGGTTTCCAATGTTTCTAAAATGTCGAAAAAGTAATTAAAATATATTTTTGTATAATAATAATGATACTCGTTACTCATGTCAATAAAAAAAGGGGTAGGAAACAACATTCCTCCAATTAGGAAATTCCCTAAACTGCCTGTGGAGCAGGACCAGCATTTAGCCAAGCATTTTTATCATTGATGTAGTCTTCTAATTTATAATATGCTTGTCTATGAAAGGCATGGTCACCCATCGACAGACCGACCGCGGCTAGCGTAGCTTAACCTTTGACCGATCGATCTGTACGGCTTTAACGTAGCCACGAGCTCCTCGTCTCTAAGGATATTGATTTAACTTAAAACATAACATGATTATTTTTCTTTCGTTTTTGTGTTTCCTTTAGGACTTTGGCTAGATTTCAAAGTCTGCGCAAACGAAGTCGTAAGCAGATGCTAGTACATTATTATATATACCCGCATCCATAGTTAATACATGAGTGAATTAATCCATTAGACGGGAAGCACCTGATGCGTGCTATCCACAACTTCCGTAGGTATGTCACCTCGCGAGGAGTAATTTAGTGATGATGAATTATGCAAGCCTAGTACCTTTAGAGAAACTGCGGCTTTGTAGAGCGTTGTCTCTGTCACTCATATTTGTATCTCTTTCTAGATTCACACTCGATGTGTCCCGGGTACTATTAGTGACTTCAAATACTAGCTTTTCCGCGTTAATATTGGTTATTGTAATGAGGGTGCGGGACGATGTCGCGGTTTAAATTAGAAGTAGCTATCCAGTCTGTACCAAATTTCGTTAAAGCGTAACAAACTTTACTTTCGCATTTAAAATATGCTGGGTTTACGATAATATCGAACTGGGAATTGTTTTCAAAAGTATTTTTCAAATTGGTTTCTTCATGTTTTATGTCACGTCCGACTTTTTATTTTTATTTTTCTTAAAATACCCGATTAATATATTTTAATATAGTATATATAATTATCTTCTCGAGATTATGCCATTTTGATATCAAGACTAGCTGCCACCTGCGGATGTGCCCGTGTGGTTTTAGTACCTACCGCCCAAGCTATTGCAGGAATGCATTTTTTCAACATGCATGGCACTCTTATTGTAATATTTTACCTAAATTGCACAATATATTTAAAAATTGTAGCGTATGTGTTATTCTGATGTATAAGTTACATTATTGTCAAGTTTCATCAAAATCCGTTCAGTGGTTTTTGCGTGGAAGAGTAACAAACATCCATCCGTCCTCACAGACTTTTGCGTTAAGAATATTGGTACGATTTATCGGTGACTGATCAACATCGCTCAATGAGGTTCTAACCCCGAATTCTCAAACGACATGTACATACCTACCAAACTTTTCTCTCTGCGGCTAAATTGTTGGTTTCCATTACACAAAATTAAAACATTTCCCGGTTGATCTCGCAGGAATTGTCCATACTGAGCGAATTCTTTTCTTTTCTGTAGATTTTTTCTACGCAAACTTTGATCGTTGTCTGTAGTCCCGTGGAGACGTTGTCGACTAGTTAAGTAAGTGGGTAAGTACACTGGCATGATAACGTTCCCACGAGGTAAGCTAAGTTGCGGAAGCTCTAAGTAATCGTATGGAAATGGAACGTAAGAATAATAAGATGGTTCAGAGGGATCCGCTTAACACATAATTGGGACACGAGTACGAAATATCGCAAGAAGTAATGAAACCTTTATAATTTTTTTTAAGAATGTACAGTCTACAACACGAAGATCTTTGTCAGTTGTTACGAAGTAATTCGTAGATTTTGACAGTCGTTATACCTTTATCGACTGTCAAAAATCTATGAATGACTTCGTTGATTCTGGTTGTCAGATTTTCTAGCTACTGACTACCTAGTCAGAAGCTACCAGTCGTACCAAGGAGTATCAAGTGGATAACATAATACTGGGTGGTGGGTGTGAGATAGACATTCGTTTCATGTGAAACACTGGTAGGTATTGCTAGTTTAGGTTTATGGAGTCAGGTTCCAGTCTAGTCGAATTATCGACATCGTCGTTAAATTATCGGACATTGTTTCGTCGGACATATTACGGTACCTATATGATATGTTATGTGTGCTGTTATGATACTCAATGTTTTACTATAGTAGTAAAGTTTATACATGGTTTTCATGACCAGAAAAGTATATCTATATAATAAAAATGAAACGTTGTTCGTTAGTCTCGCTAAAACTCTAGAACGGCTGGACCAATTTGGCTTATTTTGGTCTTGAAACATTTGTGGAAATCCAGGGAAGGTTTATACGATTAGGAAATTGAAAAATCGACTGACAGGACAACGTCTATCGGGTTAATTTTGGTCTTGAAATATTTGTAGAAGTCCAGGGAAGGTTTAATCTATATAATAAAAATAAAACGTTGTTCGTTAGTCTCGCTAAAACTCGAGAACGGTTGGACCGATTTCGCAAATTTTGGTCTTGAAATATTTGTGGAAGTCCAGGGAAGGTTTATATGGTAAGAATATTGATAAAATAAATAATTGACAGGACAACGTCTGTCCAGTCAGCTAGTATAGGTATCTATACTTCTATACTAAAATAATAAAGCTGAATAGTTCGTTTGTTTGTTTGTGTTTGTTTGTTTGTTTGGTGAAAGGCGCTAATCTCAGAATCTACTGGTTCGAATGGAAAAAATCTTTTTGTGTTAGATAGTCCATTTATCGAGGAAGGCTATATGCCCATGTGAAGCCGGGTCGGGTCGCTAGTATATAGATATATATTTCATGCCGAATTCAACTGACGACAGCTTCTGTTCTGAAAGTTACAAGCGTGTGCTCTTATGTGGTTTATGTATCATATTTAATATTGAATGAGGACGGACGTGAGGACACGTCAGAATACCATTCAAGTAGTGATATTGTGTATGGGAAGGTGGCTTACTCTTAAGGAATCAGAAAAGTATAAGATTTGCGTCCATAGTTGAACAGATTTCTTGTTACAAGTTTTTGGTCGAAAGGCGAATAACTTTTGACCCCAAAGAATCATGGCGAGATCTATACATTCATTTGTATCAAAAAAAGTCATTTAGAGGGTTTAAAATATTTTCCAATGTAAAGAATAGGAACATTACCAGGACTGGATTGATATACTTATCATATTTCTAAATCCCCGCATAATTAAAATATCTCGAAATGAAAATAACACTTTTTCGTATCATCTCGTTGCCCATTTTGTGTTTATAAAATAAAGAAAGTGACAAGTGACATTAACAGATCTATCAAATTGGTAGACAAGTGATGTGACAAGTGTGTGGAATAAAATAATCATTATTTGTGACATTATTTCCCATAAAACGATGCAATTTCAGTGTAAGAACTGCGAAACGGTGGCTGTCAGTGTCACTGTTACTGTCAGTCGCCGTTTCCTACTATTCACTTTTAACATCCATTTTTATTGCGGGGTTTTAAAAATATTGTAAATGCCTGAAGATACTTTTTAGGTATCCAAGAGTATAAGAATTAGAATTTCAACTTATCTAAACATCTTTATTTTTTTGTACAAATCCTGCCATGATCCTTTTCGAGGTACAAAATTGCTGTAAATTAGTTCTAGTTTCTCCCCTTTCATCGAATTACCAATCACCCTGTAAATGTAGAGTGCCACATCTGAACAAGGATCGATCGGATGTACTATTCATGCATAGGCATGTCCAACCACTCAACGGTCCGGAACCTAATCTGATCTGCACTGTCTAGTTAACAGTTTGGGTTTCCCATGTGTTAGATTGATAAGCTACTTACTGCTTTGTTCCGAACACCTTGAGGTAAATTCTAGAAACTGTTAGGTTCGTTCTCATTGAAATTTGTCTTAATCTGCCAAAATTTTGTCATCGGTTGGCGCAGTAGTTGACCGATTGACAACCGCGCTGCGTGTCGGGGGTTCGATTCCCTCACTGGACAAATATTAGAATGGCCTACAACTATCTAGTTGTATCGGGTCTGGCTGTTTGTATATTTGAGTTTATATGTTTGTAAACGCACCCTCGATACAAGAGTAATTCCTAGTGTAGGGCAACGTTGTTTTTAAATGAAGTAAATACATTTTTTGTTGTTGAGATGAGATTTAGACTAGATTTTGAACGTTAAAAACGTTCAAAATCTAGTCTAAATCTCATTAGTAGAATTGTCTTTCAGGTAATGTTGGTCTTTATTACAGTACAATCAAATCTTAAATTTGTATTGCAATACATAATGGACACATACGGGTCGCTTGCGTGACGTTATTTGTTATGTTTAGGTATACTAACGTAGTTTAAGTTGATACTAACAAAATCATGGGTAAGCTGCCTGAATTAAAGATTATTATCTAAATAAATAAAAGAGTTCCGCTTTTACATTTTGAAATACGGAACCTTAAAACAGATCAGATAAGCAATGTTGGCTTAAAAATATTAATAAAATCGTAACGTTTTTAATAAGCGTCCTCAAATTGTTTTGGGTCTCTCATTTTGCGGGCATACGGCATGCAATATTGTAGTTATCGTCCATATTTGTAGGCGACTTGCTACCGTTATACCAAATAGTTATTGCATTCCTGGGTACCCGTTTTCATATCGCGGTTAAAGTACGTTCCGGGTCTCCAATATGTTCATAAATGACAATATGGCATAAGATTATTGCTTGGTACGTCGCTTATTGTGTAAATGGAGCCTGAATCTGCGGAATATTAACTTTGGATGGACGGGTGTTCGTTACACACTGAAACGGGTGAAAGGAATTAGATGGGTATACCAACACACATTCTTTTTTCTTTTTTAAAAAACATTGTCCCACTCTCTATGTGGCATCTTGTAAGGTGGGTGCGTTTACAAACATATAAACTCACATACACAAACAGCCAGACCCGGAACAACTACCTGTAGTTTATATAAATATTTGGTCTGTTCGCGAATCGAACCCTGTGACACGCAGTCCAGCAGCCAAATAGCTCAGCTACTGCGTCAACCGTATCGTCAAATCTATACATATAATAAAACAGTAAAAAAACTGTGTCTGTACATTGAATATATTAAAAAAAAAATAATTGAGTGGGGTTTAGAAACAGTAATAGAGCACGAATCCAAAAAAAAAAGTCTGTCTGTTTGTCTGTTTGTTTGTACACGCTAATCTTCGGAACTGCTGGACGGATTTGAATGATTTTTTTGTTGTTGTATAGGTATTAAGTCTGGGCAACATGTAGGCCCAGATTTATCTTGGAATCTTGAACACCTGATGCAGAACCGCAACAGACCAGCTAAACTATAAGAGATACAAAAAAGGTACCGTAGCAAAAATTGTTCCACGTGATGAGCATTTTCTGCTCAGAGAATAAATTTGAAGATCTGGAACACCTGATGTGGAACTCCAAGAGCCCAGCTACACCATAACACATACATTAATGACGTCTTAGCAAAAGTTGTTCGCTCTGATGGGTATTTCCTGTTGACTTATAAAAATCGAAGATCAGAAATATCTGACGTGGAAATTGTTGTAATAATACTGGCTGTATATTACTGTCCATAAACTGTATTCAAAATTCTATCCATTATATGTATGTAACTAGGTTACCTATACTTCTATTAATAACAGACCTAATGAAACACGTCTTTTCATTTCTCAAATACAAAATTACAACAAATCGTTATCAGCACGAATGTAGCTCAAGTATTTGTTTATTTAAGAAATGTAATGCGTGTTTTCGTAGTAATATAATGAAGTGATATTTGTGCGATTTTCTTTTGGGAACGAAACAAATTAGTTCTTCGTGTACTCTTCTGAGATGGCGAACCCAAATGGAGACACAAATGAGCGAGGTATGCGTAGTTCCTCAATTCCAACATTCACCCTACATAACAGAGAAGGGTATAGTACGTGGAAGTTTAAAATGCGTAATTACCTTATGCATGAGGAGTTGTGGGAAGCGATCAGTGGCTACCCAACAGGGATGAACGTTTCCAATGTCACAAAGGCGAGGAGCGATCAGAAGGCACTAACAAAAATTTGTCTTACCCTTGAATCATCTGCAATCACGCATGTGCGAAGTGCAACCACGGCAGCAGAAGCATGGAAAGCTCTTCAGAATGCTTATGAGGACAAAGGTATGGGTCGGCGTTTACATTTAGAACGGAAGTTATACAGATTGAGACTTGAAGACTTTGGTAATAATATTGAGTCGTATATCAATGCTGTTCTTTCCATTGCCCAAGATTTGGCGGATATAGACAAAATAATAGATGATGCGTCCATTGCTGCTATTCTTTTGGGAGGTCTAACGTCGAGATATGACCCATTGATAATGGCTCTCGAAAATAGTAATGTTAACGTTACCACTGAACTGGTAAAGTCCAAATTACTGAACGAAATGTCCAAGGAAAGCTCAATAAAACTGGAGACAGCTATGAAGTCAAAAATGGATGCCTCTTTTGTTGAGTCAAAGGCAAAGAAAATTGTGTGTTATGGCTGTGGAGAACCTGGTCACAAGAGACCAAACTGTCCTCTAAAGATAAAGAAGGTCATGAAAAGGAAGAATCCCACTAATAAGGACTCGACCTCTATGTCTGCTTTAGGAGCAACGAATAATTATGACATGGACAAATGGTACATTGATTCAGGCGCTACCAAACATATGACTTCAAGACGAGATTGGTTTGTAGACTTAAAGCCTATTGATAACAAGGTGACAGTTGCAAACGGGACTAAGATTGCCGCTGAAGGCATCGGTAAAATATGTATAAATACCGAAAACAACGTCAATTCAATTACTGATGTTATGTATGTACCTAACTTGCAAACAAATCTTCTATCTGTGAAGACAGCAGTAGAAAAAGGGTTTACTGTAATGTTTGATAAGTCTGGGTGTAATTTATTTAATTCAAAAACCTTCTCCTTTACAGGTGATGCGGTTTTACATGGCTCGCCCTGTGGTGGATTGTACACACTTGATTGTGCTGTGAATATTCCCCAATTTAGAGCCTATGACGTGCACTCTGATTCTATCTCTAAGTATCAGGTATGGCATAAGCGTTTAGGTCATTTATGTCGCGTCGGTATGAATCTGCTGAAAAATAGTCACAAGGTTATTGAATATAAGGATGTGGATAAAAATCCATGTGTTGCTTGTGTTCAAGCGAAACAAGCTCGAAAACCGTTTAAGGCGATTACTTATAAAAAAGCAACTTCAATATTAGAATTGATCCACTCTGACCTTTGTGGACCAATGTCAGTTAGCTCTTTTCAGGGTAATAAATACTTTTTAATATTTATAGACGATTTTTCGAGAACTATATTTATATATTTTATTTCTTCTAAGACAGAGGTAAAGGATAGTTTTTGTCACTTCCAATCTATGGTTGAAAGACAAACTGGGGCTCAAATTAAAACAATAAGGACGGATAATGGGAAGGAATTCGTCAATAGTGACTTTTCAAGTTATCTTAGATCTTGTGGTATTCAGCATCAAACTACGGTACCATATAGCCCTCAGCAGAATGGTGTTGCCGAGCGCACTAATCGCTCAATTGTAGAAAAGGCACGCTCTCTTATGGCTGAAAGCAATCTTTCTAAAGCCTTTTGGGAAGATGCTGTTCGAACGGCTGTGTACCTGAAGAATAGATGCCCACACCGTGCCTTAAATAATAAAACTCCCTACGAGTTGTGGAATGGTTGCAAACCAGACCTAAGTAATCTCAGAGTTTTTGGGTGTAGAGCTCTTATACATATACCTTCTTGTCACCGTAAGAAATTGGATCTTAAAGCTGATGAAGCTATATTTGTAGGCTATACAGAAGATCTTAATAGTTATCTTTTTAGAACTTCATCTTGTCCTAGAACCTTACAAAAGTCTAGAGACGTTACATTTTTTGAAGATTGTTTTTCTTCTTTAAATAATAGAAATGTCAACAATACTAAGACTTCTACTGAACCTTTAGTACTTTCTAATAGTCTGCCTATACAGGAAGAAACCAGTACAGTTCAAGAGTCTTTTGAACATATTCCAGAGGTCACTGTTGAACCAGCTCCAGACCATACTGTTGTCACTGAAGATCAGACTGCTGAAACTGATAATTTTTTTGAAGCAATTGAGGAAGCAGTAGTTTCTACTAGTCAAACTGATGGACGTAGATATCCTTCAAGAGACCGGAAACCTCCTAATTACTTCTCATACCAAGTTTCTAGTCAAGCGTCTGATGAGCCTAGAACTTATTATGAGGCTACATTGGCTGATGATGTTGACAAGTGGCAGATGGCAATGACGAATGAATATAATTCATTGATGAAGCTGAAGACATGGAAATTGGTTGACAGAGAAAACAAGAAAGTTATACCATGTAAATGGGTTTATAAGTTAAAGAAAGATCCAGCACGAAATGTTGTGAAGTACAAAGCAAGATTAGTTGCTAAGGGATTCACCCAGACGCCAGGTGTAGATTATTTTGAAACATTTGCTCCTGTCGTGCGGCACTCTTCCTTGCGTACTTTACTGGCTCTCGCAGCAGAATTGGGTTTGAAGATGCGTCACTTGGACGTTGACACTGCATTTTTAAATGGAGATCTGCAAGAGAAGGTCTACATCGAGCAACCTCAAGGTTTTAAAGTAAAAGGTATGGAGAACAAAGTGTGTGACTTACAAAAAGCCTTGTATGGACTTAAACAAGCTCCACGTGCCTGGAATATAAAGTTAGATGAAACTTTATCATCTTTTGGTTTTGTAAAAACTCCATCTGAACCATGTGTGTATACCAAACTTTTTGGAAAAGAGTTGGTTATCATTGCAGTCTTTGTCGATGACATAATTGTTTTTTACTGTAATGACAAGACGTTTGACATCGTCAAAAATGACTTGCAGAAATATTTTTCAATAAAAGATTTGAGCTATTTAAGCTATTATCTTGGTTTAAATATCACCAGAAATAATGATGAAATAAAAGCACATCAGAAAAATTATATTAACAATATTTTACAAAAGTTTGGAATGGAGAATTGTAAAACTTGTACAACTCCACTATTTGGAAAACTGGAGGTCAGTACCAGCATTGATAGTGATCACAATTTAGAAGCGTATCCCTATCAAGAACTAATTGGTTGCCTCATGTTCCTGAGTGTTAATACTCGTCCAGACATCGCATACGCGACTAGTTACCTGAGTCAGTTCAATACTCGTTACAACAAGACTCACTGGTTAGCCGCGAAGAGAGTCTTACAATATTTAAAAGGCACTTTAGATTACTCGATTTGTTTTAAAAAATCAAGTATGCCCCTTGTAGGATTTTGCGATGCCGATTGGGCAAACTGTAATATAGATCGTCGTTCTTATACTGGTTACTGTTTCAAATTAGCAGGCAGTCCGGTTTCATGGGCTTCGCGGAAGCAGCAAACCGTAGCTTTGTCCTCAGCGGAAGCCGAGTATATGGCAATAACGGAAGCTACGAAGGAAGCGATTTATTTAAGGAGGTTTATCACTGAATTAATTTCAGATCCTATGGTAAGGCAAAAGTTATTACCTAATACCGTAACTATTTGTACCGATAGTCAGAGTGCACAGTGTTTGGCCTTAAATCCGGTATACCACCATAGGACGAAACATATAGATACCAGATATCACTTTATTAGAGAAAAGATTAGTGATAATTCTGTAAACTTACAATATACCAAATCAAGTGATATGCCCGCTGACATCTTAACTAAACGATTGCAGCGTGTGGCACATGATAGATGTGTGCTGGGCTTAGGTTTAGTGTAAATTATACACGTTTACTTCAGTACTTAGTATACATATTCATATTTATTTTTTAATTGGTATATTTTGAGTCCATTTTTATATGTTATTTATTTGTGAGAATTTTGATTAAGGGGGCGTGTTGTAATAATACTGGCTGTATATTACTGTCCATAAACTGTATTCAAAATTCTATCCATTATATGTAACTAGGTTACCTATACTTCTATTAATAACAGACCTAATGAAACACGTCTTTTCATTTCTCAAATACAAAATTACAACAGAAATCAAAGCTGTAATTTTTAAAATTTAACTGTAAAGCTATCACTAATTTCGCTGTATATTATAATAAGGTGGGAGTACCTCCACGCGGTGAAGGCGGTAACAGTTTAGGACTGATTTTTGATGACGATGGTATATCATTGAAAATTTGACTCTACTGGCTAAAACTCCCATTTATTTTTTTATTTTATTGAATAAATATGCCTTTGGGCTTATGTTATTTGAGTGTTTAATTTCCTTTTCCATTTATCTTCGTGACACGGTAGCCTACCCGGTAACGCAGGGGAGCAGTCACTTAGATTTTAATTGATCAGGTATCTTCACAATAAAACTATAACCATGCCTAGAAAGAGGTCAAATCTTTCCCAATGTTCCAAAGGAGCTAAAAGATTGAGGATCATAAGTTCCCAAGAATCTACCGAAGAGCGTCAGGAGAGACTTGATGTTGTTCGAGAACATCAGACTGCAACTCGCTCCGTGGAAACCTCTTAAAATCGCGAAGAACGCCTGCGTTCTCAGCGTATTTAGGCATCTACATCCAGGTCTCTAGAGACCAGTGAAGAATATGATGCACGACTGCACGGATAAAGAATTCTCAGCGTATCTACGCATCTGCTTCTAGGTCTTTAGAGACAAGTGCGGAACGTGATGCGCGACTGTCCGCTGATCGTGAGCGACATGCATTTACCGATACAGAATCACGCTTGAGTTCTCAGCGTATTCGCACATCTACTAACAGGTCTTTTGAAACGAGTGATGAACGTGATGCGCGACTAACTGCTGATCGAGATTATCATACATTGTCCCGAACACGCACACAACAAAATATTCATAAACAGTTAGAAAGTGAAAGAGAAAGAATTGCTGGAGTACGGCATGAAGAGTCAGAAGAAGAGCGCAACGAACGTTTGAATTCTGATCGACTTCGACATTCTCTGAACAGAATGTCGATGTCATCTGAAGAATCACAAGGAAATGAATTCAAGAATTTGATGTCATCTGTGTCTCAAGATATAGCCGTAGCTATATCTTAACACACATCCGATTCTTCAGATGGCATGGCGACCTTTCTTGGGTTTATAAGGAACGGAGTGCATTTACGTATACTATTATGATTGACTACGCCACATATTCCGCCATCGGAGGTATGATTCAAAATTGTACTTTTTGAACGTCTTGAATCGTCTTGCGCATCCCGTTGTTTTCCCGTCCCCGGGCTCTTAGAATTCGACATCAGACGTTTCAGATCTTCGATTTTGCCGACCCCGTTGTCGCTGGCATAAGCAACAGGATCCGCGTACGAAGTCGCGGGCAGAAGCTAGTATATACATAATATTGATTTATCTTAACACATAGGATAATGTTGTGGTTCTATGGTGGAGGCTTATGTTCAACAGTGGAAGTATTTCGGCTGATGATGATAATGATCATAATAGGATAATGTTTATTCTATTTTTGTATATTATTCTATTTTTTTAGGAGCCTTGTACATCGTCGCTTCATTATTCCAGCCCGCAGCGGCCAGCCTATCGGTATTTTATCGGGTATATTTTAGAGAGCGTGCTTTGGAATTGCACATCTTCATTCCCCCATCCCCATACCAGCATCGGACGAGCAGGGACACGGCGAAGCGTCACACCTATATGGTTGAAGTTCTACGGTTTCGAACCAAGCGGTTTGCTTCTACGTTATTATTGTGCGAACTGCCAGATTATGGGATTCACTGTTCACCTCTCTGTTCCCCGATAAGTAAAATCTGGGTATCATCTAGGCACGAGTGAACCGATTCATTCTGGGCAAGCGTGCTCCACCTTAGGCCGCATCATCACTTAGGATCAAGCTAGTTGCAATCGCAAGCCTATTAGAATTTAGAATCGCAGAAAAAGTCGCGGGCATAAGCTAGTGTTTAAAAACGCACTGTTGGATTTTCAACACTAAAATCCAATCAACTAAAAATCCAACATAGCAATAATACTCTGGCAATACATTTAGATGTAGCACAGTGTAAGTGAAAACGTGCACATATCTCTATCGGTAATACATATTCCCAACCACGTTAACATTACTGCTTTTAGCTCGAACTGTTCCCAAAAACTGAACAAAAAGCTGATTTACAAACCTTCTATCTAACAGTGTGTGCAATTAGGATTGTACGTCCGGCTTTCAGCAAAATCCTTTACAGAGAATCTATTTCCATGGCAACGTTTTTTTAGTTAACTATTTCTGATATCAGCCTTCACAACATGAAGGCTACGTTTACAAAAAAATAATCTAGCTGCTAGTAGCCTAGCCAGTAGTTCAAAAAGGAAAAAAATTCAACGTCGCTTCAAAATTCATTCGTTTTTTTAACTGCCTACTAACTTTTATATAGGTAACTGTACTTTGCCCGCGCCTTCGTCCGCGTGGAAATCAGTCTTAAATCCGTTCTTATTTATAAACTATCTACTAGCCAAATTTCAGTTTCAAATAGTTTTCCAGATTTCCTCGTTAGTCAGTGAGTGAATGACCTTCCGCTTTTATAATATAAGAGGGAAAGATGGCAGCTTTAAAACATTAAAGCATTTCAAATAAAATCCCTTTTTGCTTGTTTGTCAGACACGATTGGGTTATTTGGATTCATCATCAAAGGTCTCCCCCAAGGGGGGTTCAGCCGTAATCGCCATGCTTGGCCGATGCATGTTGACGATCGCAGTAGGTGTTATGGTACTCAGAAGGATGCTGCTGCCCATACTCTGGTCAATATCCCTCTGTCGCCTTCTACGGCACCCACGGGTAGAAATGGGGTGGTGCTATTCGCTTCCGGCACCACACGGCTTGTTATGTGGATTATAAAATAAATAATAATATCAGCCTATAACTGTCCCACTGCAGGGCAAAGGCCTCTTCTCATACAGAGAAGGCACGAGCATTGATCACCACGTGCGCTCAAGGCGAATTGGCGATATATAATAATAATAATTTATTTATTTCAAAAATAAGTTACAGACGAAAGTATGTACCTTGTTGTTACGGTTAACAAAAAGATGTATTACAAGTGGTTGACATAGGAGTAACGACATGTGTTACATAAAATTATGATGTAAGCACAGGGTACATAAATTGGGTATCTTAAAAGGCAGTACTTGGCAGTATTTAGCTATAGTGCATCTTATAAAATAGACAGAACTGTCAGAACTGGAAAGTGTTTACAGATCTTACCTTTGAATGTTTTGTTTATATGTAGGTAGTATGTGATTTCAGACTTATATAATATAATAATATATTATAATAATAATACTAGCTTTTGCCCGCGACTTCGTCCGCGTGAATGTCGGTTATAGTGGATGCAGACAAAGTCACTGATTAAAAAGTAGCCTATGTCCTTCCCTGGGGTTCAAGCTATCTTCATACCAAATTTCATCAAAACCGGTTCAGCCGTTTCATCGTGAAAGCGTAACAGACAGAGTTACTTTCGCATTTATAATATTAATAAGGATATAATAAAATTATAAGTACAGGTTTCCTCACGATGTTTTCTTTCACCGATGTCAATGATGTCGAAGTTAGACATAGAAAGTACATAAGAAATTGAAAAAAAGCTTTTTACACAAAAAGACAACCGCCTTCAAAAACTAAAAAGTGAAAAATAACTTTCGCACAGAAAAACGTTCGCTTTAGTTTCCAAATTCAGTGGCTTTGTTCTGTTTGTTGTTTTGTATTGCCACCGACTTCCGAAACTAAAGTCAAAGTGTGTTCTGTGCTAAAGTTATTTTTCACTTTTTAGTTTTTGAAGGCGGTGGTCTTTTTTGTAAAAAGCTTTTTATTTTCCGCTTTTTAGTACCTCCTTCTCATTCAAATCTATTAAGAAGAGATTGAAAGTTAACAACTACAAAGATTGATGAAACTAAAACGTCGTCTATGTAAAATTTTTGGGTATTTGTTGATTTTTCAAAAAGTGCTGAATCAATGTCGATAAAATTTATATGGAACCACCCCTGAAGCATACCCTATCCATAAAAAAAAGAATTTTCAAAATCGGTTTACGTTTGCCGGAGAAATCGCGTAACAAATCGCGCACATACTTAGGTAATGCTAATTTAAGACTTATACGGTTTTCTCATGGATGCCATTGTCAGAACTGGACCAAATTAAAATGGGACCACACGGGAAGCACTAGCTTACAAATAAAAAAGAATCATCAAAGTCGGTTCACCCAGTCCAAAGAAATCAGGTAACAAACATTAAAATACAGACGAATTGATAACCTCCTCCTTTTTTGAAGTCGGTTGAAAAGCCACATTGATACTTACTTATGCCAGGTTGTGAACCCACAACCGTAGTTGCATTACCCTGTCATTAATTGGCCCGAAATAATACAAAAAATATCAGTCATGTTGGACGTGGTCGCAGTTTCCGCTGCATGGTCTGTGGTCGCGCCCCGTGGCCGCACGTATCACATGTGGTCGCTAAAACGTCCGTTTGTCGAACCACATTCGTATACAGAGTCACTCGTCATATGAATATATACAATTGGAAAAGTAAATTGGAACGTTCGGTTCCGGTCATTTATTGTTAAATGAATGAATTCATTTTTATGTAACATGAATTTTGGGCGTTTAAAATGAATGTAGTTATTTAATTTTAAATGAAATTCCCTGTGCAAATTGTCGTGTTTGTAGCTGCAATTACACACAGAGTTTTACATTTTTATTACATCACTTCATTTTTACGTGGCTGTGATTTGATTGTGTTTACAACGAAGCTTTATCGGATGTTTCTGTCTCTTTGATGAAGTTGAAACCACTTCATTTATAAATGCAGCAATTTGATATTTATATAAAGTGGTTACAACTTCGAATTTTTAAGAGGACTAAAGAGAAAAATAATGCTAAAAGCTACGCTGCGTGTCACGGGTTTGATTTCGGCATGGAACAAATATTGTATGACCTACAGATGTTCCGGGTCTGGTGAGTTGTAAATACGCGTATGTAGGGGTATGTACGTAAGAACGTGGGTGTGTGAATGTATGTTTATAAGTATGTTTAAGCCCCATGGGACACGACACGGAAAAATCGTTTAACTTAAAAAAGAAACAAGAAGAAAGATCTTGTAAGTTATCTGACTTTTGTCGCTGATTATCCGTTTTTTGCCGCAGAAATCCTCATCGATTTCCTCCAACGTGGGGGTCATGGAGGGACTTGCAGAACTCTTACCGGCTAAAACCACCGCGGTGTTCCATCTCTGCCTATGGCCAGCCTACTTTTTCCACGAACAATATTTCTTGTTCACTAACTGCATTTCCAGCATCAATACCAGTAAGTATTAAGATCCATTCCCTTACATTATTTGCCAAGCTCAAAGCTGTGCTCCACTATTGGCATCAATCACGGAATAGATCCACTTTGGCAGACATCTCTCAGCTTTTATATCCGCCATGCAGCTCCCACAGTTGAATAAACAAACACAATAGGTATACAGGCTGACTAGGTAAACGCAGGACATAACTAAACAACACAATAACACACAGCACACAAAACACATACACACACAACACACACACATGACACACGATTACGTAATTATTTATATTATTATGTGAGTGATACTAAATTCTAGCATTTAAGCGTTTTGGTTCCTTACTGTTAGCCTATAATGTACTTGTTAAATAAATACATAAAGGTATGCATAGTGAATATGACATAAGAGAAAGAGAGAATAAGAAGATATATTTGTTGGTTCCGAGACCAGCTGAAAGTATAATGTAGAGAAAACAGATCGTATGGATCTCATCATCATCATCCTAATCAGCCTATTGCTGAACGTGGCCTACGTAGGTGGCGTACGTAATATCCCTCAAAATACAAACCCGGTCTTGGTCCGCTCGCATCCATCCGCTGCCTGCCACCATCTTCAAACCGTCGGCGTCGGTCCATCGTGCTGCAGGGCGTCTCATACTACGCTTGCCCAAACGCGGTCTCCACTCCATATCTATCCCTATTAAATCGTTTGTGATTTGAACATGTTTTTTTTTCATATTCTACTACTAATATAAATGCGAAATTTTGTGAAAATGGATGAATGGTTAATATTATTTCATGTTTAAACGGTTGAACGGATTTGCTGGAATTTAGCATACATATAATTATTTCTCTAGCTTAACACATAGGATAAGTTTTTTGACCCGTTTTTGTGTTCCCGTGGGATAATTAAGCACTCGAGACTTCTGAAGTCTACGTATACAGTCACACATAAAAGCTAGTCTACCACAATTTTTATTGGCTTAAGTTTAACGAACCTCCAGATATAGTAAATGATCTCCAAAAATAGTAAATGATCACCAACATTTAACCAAAGTATTGTAGAAATGTATGAATTTGACTATTTGACTATAAAAGCGATTTGGTTCTGGCACTCGGCGGCCGCTGCCGCGGCACGCTCGCTTCGTTCGTTCGCCTCGTGCGTAGGGGGTCATAGTTCTAACTTAACCTAACCATGTCGTATCCGCCCAGGGGGGACTTAAGGGTCCTAAGATTTGGTGATCATTTACTATTTTTGGTGGTCATTATATTTATTCCCATTTTTATTTGTTACGTGAAAGCTTTAATCATCAATTTCTTGAATAAGTCCCTGTTTTAACCAGTCATACTGTGAAATTTTGCCATTTTGCTTACCCGGTTTGTCCATTAATGGCAATATCAACATCAACTTAAATAAACTGAGCTGATGTGAGTTTTGAATACATATCCGTAATGGATGTTGGAATAGCATGTTACTTACAGATCGGTTAACATTAATTGGTATTAATGTATCCTTTGATATTCTGTTGGCAAAATAAGTATTTACCTACATTAATAGGTTTAATAGGTACGAACCGTCACGAGCTCAAATATATATCAATTATGTAAAATTCAAAATTGTTTTCCTCTTGAAATATGTTTCTTACGCTTTCACGGCTAAGCTGCTGAACCGATTTTGATGGAATTTGGTACAGACTATGCTTGTACCCCAAGAAAGGATATAACATGCTACTTTTTAATCCGCGCCTTTGTCTGCGTCCGCGATTACTGAATTATATTTGTAAACAAAAAAATCCTAGTGCAAACGAACGTTATTTAAAAACATCGGCGGACGAGTAATAATAATAATAGTTTATTTGTACACAAAAAATAAACAACAACACAGTACATAGTTTATGAAATCAGGGTTGTACAACCAAGTCTAAAACTAATGTCAGCTTTCCGGGCTCTTAAACTGTATTTTAGGAGTTGGAGATTTTGAGATTTCTATTTAAATATAATACAACCGTGACATTTCTAGTAGTTGTTAATACAGCAAATGATTGTAATGTGTATCTAGGAATGAATTTATGAGTGTAGTGTGTGTAGTGGTGTGTGTATGTGTAGTGTGAGTGTGTGATAAGCTTTCTTTTTATGGTCATGTTGCAATAGTCAATTATGTTCTGTTTCATTATAAGTTAAAGTTATAAGCTATTTTCTTAATTTATTTTTAATTTCATATACAGTAAGTATGTCTGTACAGCGGAATAATTTTTGTGTGCGAGTAGGACTCGCTCACCGAGGCTTCCGAACAAATTTGTGTACATACTATATTATAAAATGAGAAAGTAACGCTGTCTGTTACGCTTCCACGATGAAATAGCTTTCCGATTTTGATGAAATTTGGTATAAAAATAGCTTGACCCCTGGGAAAGCACAAACAATACCCTGTTTAATCCGGGACTTTGTCTGCATCCGCGATAACCGACATTCACACGGACCAAATCGCGGACAAAAGCTCGTTATAAATAAATAATACCTAATTATATTTTTATGATTTAATTACAAATGTGTAGTTTTCAGACGTTTCCCTGTATTTATAGTATGAGCCGATATTACTTGCCAAATTTCATAGTTCTAGGTCAACGAAAAGTACCCTATAAATTTTGATACCCTTTTGAGTTTTTTGTGACTAAATCGGCCGTATCTTTTTTTCACGCTAACTTAGACGTTTGATTTTTTCACAGCTTCAGACGTTCGTGGACCTAAGTAATTTCTACTCAATACCTCCACGCGTTCCCGAGATAATGGGTCTTGACAGACAGACGGACAGATAGACAGACAGACAGACGGACAACAAAGTGATCCTATAAGGGTTCCGTTTTTTCCTTTTGAGGTACGGAACCCTAAAAAGGTGAATGAAAGAAAGAAGATCATCATCATCATCACTTGAGAACAGACTTAAGCAGATAAGAATATAAAAAAATAAAGAAAAGCTGTAAGTTTAACGTTCGGAAAACACTATTTTCGTAACATAATAAAGTTTCTATCAAAATGAACACAATACCGATTCATTGGAACATTGCACTGCAAAGCAAACAATGGTGCATAAAATAAATGGGTATGTTTATACCGCTAATCGAATGCATTTCAAAATGAAATCGTAAACAACTCGAATCGATTGCTGCCGATCCAGCCCCGAGCTAGATACACTATGGAATTAGATTTTTATTATTCACACCGATAAATGATTTTAGGCTAGCTACGTGTTTATGTTTTATTCAGGGCCTTTTAACCTTTTAAATTCGTATAAATAGCCTCTAGAGGTTGTTTTAATAATTTAGAAGTTATCTTTCAACCTATCAACGATGTGGGTGGAGCTATCAGTCACGTTTGAAAGTATATGACAGCAGGACTGCTGAATACACCTACGCCCTACGCCCAACGCGCTTACGCTAACGCTTACGCTAACGCTTACGCTAACGCTTACGCTAACGCTTACGCTAACGCTTACGCTAACGCTTACGCTAACGCTTACGCTAACGCTTACGCTAACGCTTACGCTAACGCTTACGCTAACGCTTACGCTAACGCTTACGCTAACGCTTACGCTAACGCTTACGCTAACGCTTACGCTAACGCTTACGCTAACGCTTACGCTAACGCTTACGCTAACGCTTACGCTAACGCTTACGCTAACGCTTACGCTAACGCTTACGCTAACGCTTACGCTAACGCTTACGCTAACGCTTACGCTAACGCTTACGCTAACGCTTCGCTAACGCTTACGCTAACGCTTACGCTAACGCTTACGCTAACGCTAACGCTTACGCTAACGCTAACGTTTACGCTACCGCTTACGCCAACGCTTACACCAACAATTACGCCAACGCTTACGCTAACGCATACGCTAACGCTTACGCTTATGCTTACGCTAACGCTTACGCTTACGCTTCCTTCTAATCTAATATCCCACTTTCAAAATTTATATTCTTCACACGCTAAGAATTTGTCTTTGTCTGGTCTTCGGGAACCGATCACTTTTCCGAATTATTTTTGTCCGAATTTCACTTAACCGAAAACTATTGCCCGACGTCTTTTTTGCTATATGCATTATTTGACATATTTATAGATCATCGAAGTATCATGTGCCATAGGTATTATTTTACCGAACTACGTTTCTCCGATTTACGAAATAACTTTTTCCTATTGACCGAAGTCTCTTTTGAACTATTTTCATTTGCCAAATGATTTATTTGCCATATTTTTAACAACATTTTACGGAATATTACTTGATCACAAATATATAGCCGGTTAATTGGTAGCATTTTCAACATTAAACTAAAATAGTGTCATTAAAAGTCAATATTATGTTACAAAATTTAGTGACAGAAATGAATCGCTGCAAAACCGACTTCACGCAGTCTTGTCTGCCCAACGCCTGGAGTGTAATTTAAAAACGCGTAGGCGCAGAGGGGTGGGGCGGCCCGCGAGCTGAGGAGCAGGCGGTTTGAAGGCTCGCCACCGCGGCTGAGGCAGGCCGGCCAGCAAGCCGAAGCTGCGGTGGTAAGCGTTAAAATCATCTGCGACGATAAGCTTGCGTGGAGCCGCCCAGACCCCGCAGCGCCGGAGCCGTGACAGAAACAATGCTTATGCAGGTTGCATGCCTGCTTGCTTGATTCATGCTTGTTTGCACGCTGCATGCTTGTTTGCATGCTGTATGCTTGTTTGCATGCTGCATGCCTGCTTGCATGCTGCATGCCTGTTTGTATGCTACATGCCTGTTTGCATGCTGCATGCCTGCTTGCAATCTTTCATCAATGTGTAATGGCACTTAATAAAACAGGTGGTCCCAGTAAGAACTGGGACAAAATAGTAGGAAACTAATCTGAAATTTGTTCTGTGTAACGCCAGTGTAATAAATACATTAGTTTTGAAAGCTCTTTCAAATATTTAATTTCACTCAAATTGTCTTTAATTTTCAAAAGTTTATGAATGTTCGTGCCGCGTCGTACGGCCTACGCTAACGCCTACGTTAACGCTTACGCTAACGCTTACGCTAACGCATACGCTAATACTTACGCTGACGCTTACGCTAACGCTAACGCTTACGCTGACGCTTACGCTGACGCTTACGATGACGCATACGCTGACGCTTACGCTGACGCTTACGCTGACGCTTACGCTGACGCTTACGCTGACGCTTACGCTGACGCTTACGCTGACGCTTACGCTGACGCTTACGCTGACGCTTACGCTGACGCTTACGCTGACGCTTACGCTGACGCTTACGCTGACGCTTACGCTTACGCTGACGCTTACGCTGACGCTTACGCTTACGCTGACGCTTACGCTGACGCTTACGCTGACGCTTACGCTGACGCTTACGCTGACGATTACGCTGACTCTTACGCTGACTCTTACGCTGGCGCTTACGCTGACTCTTACGCTGGCGCTTACGCTAACGCTTACGCTGACGGTTACGCTGACGCTTACGCTGACTCTTACGCTGACTCTTACGCTGGCGCTTACGCTGACGCTTACGCTGACGGTTACGCTGACTCTTACGCTGACGCTTACGCTGACGCTTACGCTGACGCTTACGCTGACTCTTACGCTGACTCTTACGCTGGCGCTTACGCTGACGCTTACGCTGACGCTTACGCTGACGCTTACGCTGACGCTTACGCTGACGCTTACGCTGACGCTTACGCTGACGCTTACGCTGACGCTTACGCTGACGCTTACGCTGACGCTTACGCTGACGCTTACGCTGACGCTTACGCTGACGCTTACGCTGACGCTTACGCTGACGCTTAAGCTGACACTTACTCTAACGCTTACGCTGACGCTGACGCTTACGCTGAAGCTTACGCTGACGCCGAAGCTTACGCTGATGCTTACGCTGACGCTTACGCTGACGCTTACGCTGACGCTTACGCTGACGCTTACTCTAACGCTTACGCTGACGCTGACGCTTACGCTGAAGCTTACGCTGACGCCGAAGCTTACGCTGATGCTTACGCTGACGCTTACGCTGACGCTTACGCTGACGCTTACGCTGACGCTTACGCTGACGCTTACGCTGACGCTTACGCTGACGCTTACGCTGACGCTTACGCTGACGCTTACGCTCGCGCTTACGCTGACGCTTACGCTGACACTTACGCTAATCCCTGCTGAACTGTTCGACCCTGCCTTCTTATCTAATATCCCACTTTCAACATTTATATTCTTCACACGCTAAGAATTTGTCTATGTCTGGTCTTCGGGAACCGATCACTTTTCCGAATTATTTTTGTCCGAATTTCACTTTACCGAAAAATATTGCCCGACGTCTTTTTTGCTATATATATGCATTATTTGACATATTTTTAGATCATTGAAGTATCATGTGCCATAGGTATTATTTTACCGAACTATGTTTCTCCGATTTACAAAATAACTTTTTCCTATTGACCGAAGTCTCTTTTTAACTATTTTCATTTGCCAAATGATTTATTTGCCATATTTTTAACAACATTTTAGGGACTATTATTTGATCACAAATATATAGCCGGTTACTTGGTAGCATTTTCAACATTAAATTAAAATAGTGTCATTAAAAGTCAATAAATGTTACAAAATTTAGTGACAGAAACGAATCGCTGCAAAACCGACTTCACGCAGTCTCGTCTGCCCTTCACCCAGAGGGTAATTTAAAAACGCTTAGGCGCAGAGGGGTGGGGCGGCCCGCGAGCTGAGGAGCAGGCGGTTTGACGGCTCGTCACCGCGGCTGAGGCTGGCCGGACAGCAAGCCGAAGCTGCGGTGGTGAGCGTTAAAATCATCTGCGACGATAAGCTCGCGTGGGGCCGCCCAGACCCTGCAGCGCCGGAGCCGTGACAGAAACAATGCTTGTGCATGTTGCATGCCTGCTTGCATGTTTCATGCTTGTTTGAACGCTGCATGCTTGCTTGCATGCTGTGTGCTTGTTTGCATGTGGCATGCCTGCAATCTGCTTGCAATCTTTGTCTGCAAGCTTCTTAGTGGGACCACGTGTTTTATTAAGTGCCATTACATTTAAAAAATTAATGAAACAAAATAGTAGAAAACTAATCTGAAATTTGCTCTCTATAACGCCAGTGTAATAAATACATGTCTATTCTGTTACAATCTCCCTTGGTGAACACCTAGGTGAAGTGAGCTGTCATCTGTCCGTCTGCTTTGTCAATCCTTAACTTCGGGACGGATGACAGGTCACTTCACCTAGGCGTTCACCAAGGGAGATTGTAACAGAATTGCACTACAGCTATGCTGATGCTATAAAGTAACAGGTCACCTCAATCCCACTATGTACCCGAATTTAATCTTGATTTTTGTTACAGAATAGACCGACCGGATGTTGCTAGTTGTAGCTGGGGGTTGTAGATTACGGGTTTTATATATGATACTAGCTTTTGCCCGTGATTTCGTCCGCGTGAATGTCGGTTACCGCGGATGCAGACGAAGTGGCGAATTAAATAGTAGCCTAGGTCATATTTAGTTTCTCTTGGTGTTAGCGCAAGGTATACTGTGCTAAGATATACCGTACCACACGAACCAATCAGAAAGCGCTCAAAACGTCTCAGTTTCCAACGTCTGGTACGTGTTCACGTTGCACCTCTACAATTGTTTGGAGACCACTTTAAACCGTTAGTAATATGATCAAGAAATGTAACGCCTAAGTTATGACACAAACATGGTTTCTACTGCAAGACGTCACTTTTGTAAATGGGAATCATTGCTAGGAATGATTCGAAGCCAGGATATAATAAAGATCAAATTAAAATGAATACAGTATGAATAACCTGGTAGTGCTATTAGGTATCTCGAAATGAATTACGGCTTCAGAAAAAATTTTTTTTGCTTATTCATAATTACTCCCACAACTTCTACGACTGGTATAAAAGTAAACTATGCATATTTCTTTTGGAATATAATTTCAGTGAATAATTTAATTGTAATATTTTAGTAAATTTAAAATGTTGTATGATTATTGCTTCTAATAATTTAGTATTTAAGTTTTCACTAACATGTTATGTCGTTATAACAATTGTAAAAATATGGATGGTGATTCTGAAATAAATAAGAAAATTAATAGATAATCGATTTTAGTTTTAATACTAAACATAAATCTGAAAACCTCAACAATATCAAAAGAGGACATCTGTCTATGAAGCAAGTGGTCAACGGATACGCTGAACACATTTCAAAAACAGGCCAAACTTGGGTCCTTCAGCCTTTCACGAGAGCAATTCCTCTTTTTTATGTGAAAGTTGGCGACAATGACAAATCGCCGCGGAACTGTTCATCCGTCTCTTGACCTATTTCACGAATGAGTGCCGAAGAATGCCGAAGCCTTCCGGACTGACCCCAGTCATGTTGTAACACTAGTCCTCTGCTTACGTTCGGAATAAAGTTTGTGACACACTTGTGTTACACATAAAATAAAAGTAGTTATTATTTTATGATCATAGTGTACTCCAGGCTTTAAGTGGTCTTCGTATTTGGCACACGGATTTAGTGTCATAGATTTATTATATTTTACTGACGTGAGCAATGCCAGGGCAAATGTTGACGACGTTTTTGTGTGTAGTTTGAAAATATTTATTTGTTATCTATTTTTACTCCTTATTTCTTTTGCTACAAATATTTTTCTAAGTAAGTAATGCTAACACATAAAGAAAAATAACATACTTCATGAATATTTCTGTTTTTTATTAAAAAAATAACAGAATATAGTTCAATATTTTATTTTAAGTTCTTTACTCGATAATGAGTTTCAAAGAGTTCTAACAACCTTACATAATTGAGGTTAGTTCTAACCCACGTAATTTCTCCTAGATTTCTTAAAGTAATGGTAATGATTGTGGATATTTTAATGCTAATTTGAAATCTATTCAAAGTTTGGGATGTATGTACATTTTGATGAATGATGATGTTATTTTTGAATATTGTTATTATTTAATACATTGTCATGTTCATTAGTTTGACATAATGGGAAAAATATCAAGTCTTCTTTCTGTTCATCAAAAACACAGACTAAAAAAAACAGCTCGGTATTTGATGTCATTAAGGTGCGTACGTATAGCGCGTTCCTGTGTTACGCGTAGTTGGGAAACACTGTCCACGCGTACATTGGATACGCGTACAGCTCCTGTACGGACCGCCCGCGCGAACCTGTACGCGATATCAATCGATCCAGAGCGCTCCGCGAGCCCCAGTCATTCGCCATGACTCCGACAAACTTAGCGGTTGCGTGCACCACCACTGCTGCAGCATTACTCATTATTCAACACATTTTTTATAAAAAAAGAGAAGCAAACGGTAACTTAGATGGTAGATGAAAAATTCATAAAGTTTAATCAATCTGATAATATTTTCATTATTGAAACTCGAAGACACGCGTGTCTATTCATTTTGCCGTCCAAATATAGCGTACCCGGTCGTGTGCTTCCTCTTTGTAAGTATGGACATGGCGTTCCGGACACGCCTAAACTGACTACGCGTACCAGTGTACGCGCTATCCGTACGCACCTTTAGAAAGACATACAAGCCTCTTGCACAGTTCTCTTGATGTTGGTATGGTATGGTATAACAGGCTGGTGTCTGCAACTCTACGACTCAGCGGGTATTATGTGTACAGATGATAAACATAAATCACTTAATTAATGAGACATTGTAGATTGACTCGATTTGGTAGAACCAAGATCAATTGTAAAAAACTAATTTAGTCAAATTCAACCTGATCATATCTGCATTCTGTCTCCAAATTCAAATGACATATCGAAATCGAATGCCCAGAAAAAGTGGACGGCCTTAAAATAGCGTTCCCATAGCTCTTCTCCTGATTAAGTAGGACGATCCGGATTTAAGACCGTGGTCCGTTGTGATCCGAGATTCGTGAGTCCG
Source organism: Charanyca ferruginea (assembly GCA_947361185.1). Classification (NCBI taxonomy): domain Eukaryota; kingdom Metazoa; phylum Arthropoda; class Insecta; order Lepidoptera; family Noctuidae; genus Charanyca; species Charanyca ferruginea. Next base: position 9,151,160 of record OX376074.1, on the reverse strand, counting down.
ATAGAGCACGTCCAATGTGCGTCTGTGATGTACTGTGGAATTGGACCGATGCCACGGTGTTTATCTAACCAGTCGTATTTGCTGTTTCGGCCAATTTTTGAGTAATTGCTTTCTCGATTGTGGAAGGGATTATTTGTGAGTACGTGGGGTTAAGCGTAGGATTTAGTTTGTGTCGATCCGATCTTCTGTTATAGGTAATGGTCTAGCCGTGAGACAGCGAAATTCTTGTAAATCTCCAAACATTTACAATAAACACGTCCATACTTCAAATATGTAATATCTTTAATATAATGTGTCAAGTCATATTACTGCAGAACATTTCTAAGGAACATTTTATTATTATTATTGTAAGCAACTGCCGTGTAGTGCCGGTCGCGAATAGCATAATAGCAGCACCCCATTTCTACCCGTGGGTGTCGTAGAAGGCGACATAGGGATATTGACCAGAGGATGGGCAGCAGCGTCGTTCTGAGTACCTACCATAACACCTAATGCCCAGCAGTGAGCGTCTAAAGGTTGATGATAATAATGATGATGATGAAGCAACTTCTAAAACTAAAATTATGTTTTTAAGTCACAAAATAGAAATAGGTACGTGAATTCTTAGCTGATACCCAAGCAACGTTGCTTTGTTCTATTTTGAAGGGTAATTACAGGAACATGAGACTTTTCGGTTTTACCTCTGGGATGGCAACGTACGAGTATCGGTGAAGCCTGTGGCTTGCAGTTTATAGGCGGCGGTGAACACTGAACATCAAGTGGTCTTGTTTACTATCTAGTAGGATCCAAGATCCATTAAGGATCAGCTTCATGGCTAAGTAAAAACCTTACTAATCGATCGGCCAAAGGTTAAGCTACGCTTGCCGCGGTCAGACTTTGGATGGGTGGCCATCCATTTCATACCGAGTTCCCTCCGTGCCACGTAAAGCCGTTGGTCCCGGCTGTCATTTTTTTCCTGTTTTTTTTTTTGACATTGGCGCAGTCGTTAATGAGAGTCAGAAGTCAGAAAATCTGACAACCAACCAGTTTTACCAAGGGGTATCGTGTTACCCAGCAACTGGGTTGTGGAGGTCCAATAGGCAGTTGCTCCATCTATATCACTCGTATTCAACTACATCGATTGCGGTTTGATTCAAAGTCAAAGTCAATGTCAAATCTTTTATTTCAATGACCATTAAAAGGCACTTTTGAACGTCATCAAAAAAGTTGATTCTAGTCGCCCCTTCCAAAAGGTAGTTTCGTATGGAGAAGAATGGGCAAGAAACTCAAAACTTACTCTTTAAAAAAAAATATGTACAATATTTTGCATTTACAGTTTATAGTTATATTATAACTATATGTGAATACGGTGGACCTTGCATAAAAAACACTATATTGAAGTATGTATCACAAGATAACGAATGACAGTTAAGTTGTATACTTAGATACATAGTGTTCACATATTATTATTTACAATTATTGAAAAAGTAGGCAACCACTCCTTACATTTCAACAAACTATGAACCAGTGTGTGAACCAGAGCAAGAATTAAATATAATGTATATTTTAAGTATAAATTAAGTAGTTTTAATTAGCAATCAGTTTTATTTTGTCTAGACTATAAGTTGTCCTATGGAGCCCGAACCAGCATGTTTCAAAGCATTTTTATCATGGGTAACCCTCTAAACTGTAATATGCTTGTTTACAGAGTGTACTTTTAATATATGTTTTAAATTTTCTTTCTCTTAGTTGCAATATATCAGTAGGAATTTTGTTATAACACTTAGATTTTGAAGATTGGAAGCCGACCCCAATATATTTGGGAAAATGCTAGGCAGATGATAGTCTTGTTTACCATCTAATGACTAAACAAAAATCTGGTTGTAGAGGTAGGGTCTAGGATTCGAGGTTATCCAACAATTGGAATCATAATCTGTGAACTTTACTCAATCCATTGGTACCAAGAAGCTTATAGGTAAAAGTGAAGGCAACACACTGAACGAATAAGTGAAACCAACTGTGCGCAGACGCTCTCTTTCTGAATGCATACATAAGATAAAGAAAACACATAACACTGTCTCATTCTTATGTATGCATTCAGAAAGAGAGCGTCTGCGCACAGTTGGCTTTTTGGTTGGTACCTATTGAATTTGTCTCGAACCCACGATTTGTATCACAGAAATCATAATGCAAAGTTCATAGTACCAGGAACACAGAAATACTTAAGAAGTTTCAAACTACTTAGTTACCACCGACACATTGTACCTATGTAACTATAGTGTTGAACAAAAGGATTAAAGTTAATATTAATGGCACGTGTAAACTAACCGAAGCTTTTATATAGGGTGCGTTACACTTAATCCGGTTATCTGAAGTCCATTAACCGGAACTTATGTAACAAACAAACGGGTTTTGTTTGGGTTTAACGGTTAAATGTAATTTTGTACTATGGGTATAATTTCAATATGTTAACTGCCTCGTTGGTCGCAAGCGCAACGCGACTACTGCGCGTGGGGTTCGGGGTTCGATTCCCAGACGGGGAAAAGTGTTATTACACTTTGCCGCAGCAGTCACGTATCTTTGTATAATGAGGTTTTGAGTTAATAATAATAGTAATACTCATTTTATTTCCAGGCAACTGTAGCCCATATATAAAATACACAATATAAAATAATCTTAAACAATAATAAACTAATACGAGTACATGTTAAAAACCTTATCAACTATATCAACATAGTTCGCGTTGTCGGCGTCGAGTTTCGCTGCGTGGTGTCGCGTAAACATCCTCGGAAGCGTCGATATACGACCCCTTTTGGTCAAAAGCCCTCCTTTAAGAAGGCCTGCAGATATTAGGTTGGAACTCGTACCACGAACGACTTAGATGACACGACGACTTTTATCCATAAGGAATTTCTCAGTAGCAATCCCGAGTTTGAAAGTTGGCGCTGTAACACTCCCGTGTTTCGAAACCCGTTGGTCCCGTGCCTGAGGTGTGATTCTGTAAGACCTCATTCTAAACTTCGAATCTGAATCCGCTGTGAGTTTCTTGATTGGCATTCTAAACACTCTGTTGATAATTCAAATTAACACTAGCAGCACCCTTGCGAGCGTGTCAGCCAGTTGAACTAAATTGACAGGGAGATTTTGACAGATAAAGTATGAGATGACGTAAGAAGTGGCATTCTGTAAGGTAATTTCCCCGTCACTTCGACGCTCACTTCGCACTCGAACCCGATACAAAGTGTCAAATATATCAAGGTCATTTTGAACAACGATGAATGATTATTTTGAATTGCGATGTGAGATGCGAATTATACAGAATCGATCTACTGATCTCTTTCCGGTCGTGTCGCATTGCAGTCCCATTGGACTATGAGAGTGATGAAGAGGGAGTGCGTCTATGATTAAGCACACACTTGTGCACTATAATATCTCTTGTGCACGAGGATTTCTCCATACGGCTGAACCCCCCTTGGGGGAGACCTATGCCCAGCACTGGGCGTTTAAAGGCTAACATGATGATGATGAAATAGCAATATTTGAATTACATTTGATTGTTTATCATTTACTAATTCTGTAAAATAAGTGTTGATGTATAAACAACAAAAATATCAGTTTAAATATTTTTTGCTGCTTTTGTTTTCAAATTATCAAAAGGATATTTTTTTAAGTATTCTTATCGTAAAATAATAATTTTATGGTGCTACATTTTTCCATAGCATTCCTATTACTTCTCGCTGACAAAAGAAGAGGAAGAGAAATTCCAGGAACACAAAAGTACAAAATTAGGAATAAATAAAAAAATATTGTCATTTTTTAAACATTCAAAGACACAGTCGTACCAGAAATACTCTGTTTGGGTAACGGGGTAAAAGCTTATACATTCAAATAAATAAAAAGCAGGTGAACGTACAATACCGTGTAATACTAGCAATAACGCGTTTGTAAATAAATGTTACGGTTTATTTGCATATTCAACGTCTTTTATGAAAATTGATGTTGCTCCTTTTTGCGTATGGCGCGAGATAATTCTAGTTTATTTGTCATGTCATGTTTAAGTTTTCTTATTGTTACATTACAATAGGGAAGATACATTTTTTGTGTAGGTACTTACTTTTTATTCGTGATAAGACGTAACTGGTGCCCTGAGATATTAACGGGGTCGCAGCAGGCCACGAAGGAGATGGCGGGACGAACTGGGTGGATTCCCCAAAACTGGAGAGATGAAGCACAGGATCGGGAAAGATGGAAGGCATGGAGCGAGGCCTTTGCCCAAGACTGGGATAGAATGGGCTAAAAAAAAACGAGGAATTTTAACACTGTTTCATTGTCCCAGTTCATTTTCAATAGCTGTTCCACGGTAGATTATAAAATATTATGATTTCTTCTTCTTTTTCTTTCTTTAAAAATATAGATTTAGAATATATAAACAGTTCAATTGTTTTTCCATATAAAAAAGCTTTCAGTCCTAGCTTACGCTCATTCAAAAATCTTATTTAGTCAATTTTAACGAATTTAAAATACTTTTTCGAGGAAAGTTGTGATTGAAAAAATGCGTTCGCGGTCACAACACACACGCCCATCTGAATATGGCTATTGTGTGTGGACGGCTTATTTGCGTATTCGCCTATTTGACCTCTTTGATGTGCGTCGAGAAACGGACAAGCGGTTTTGGCCATATTTGTTAAATAGACGAATAAGGCCAATACTTTGTAAAATATACTGTCCACACAATGTAATAGTTTGCCAAATATGCCAATTATGCAAATACAAATAGCCATGTGAAGTGACAGCATAAGAAAGGGATGCGTTCGCGTAGGTAAAGTTTGAATGTAAATGTAATGTAATGTAATCTACGAAACTACCCACACGATTTTAAAATTCTTTGACTGTTAGAAATCTACACTATTGTTGACAGTCATAGGATTTATGTTTTATGACGAAGTCGCGGGCTGAAACTAGTATAATTATAATGAACATTTTTGCCTACACACCAATTAACTTGTTCGGCTGTAGTTACCCATAAAGCCAAATCATTCGAGTAAAAGGGATCCTTTCGAATCAATTATTCAGATTATTTTCTACACAAATCTGATTCGTGAAAGTTTCAGAACCCGCTGTTTCGATACCGTGACAATAATAAAGCGGAATAATCAAGATTAATAACTTTTGTTCGGGAATCTGGAAAGTGAGGCTGACTTGAAGGAGTCTTTGAAGGAGAACTTTTGTTAGAAATTTCACTTCAGTTCAATGATAGGTATTATTATTTAGGATTTAACGACAGAAATTCCTTTTGTGCTGCTAAAGGAAACGCTTCGCCTATTCATTTTCTTAAAATAGGTTCTAACATCATTAGTAATCTCGAGATGGAGAGGGTTGGAAAGGAGAAAGGGAGGTCTTTGCCCTGCCCTACAATATAAGCTAAAAATAAATAGTTAATAATATAATCATTATATTCCTGTCAGTGTTTAGTGGCAAGGACTCCATACAAATGTACTAAGGAGCTCTCTTGATTTATGTGAAAATTTTAAATAGACGTGATAGTTAAGTTTAGCTTTTAACATTAATAAATACTATTATTACTCTTGCGTTAAATTATTTTATAATGTATTCCACAGTCGATCTGTGAACAGCGTTGAGGGCTACAATATTTTTCAAATGTTATTTGTGTTTATTTGTCTAAACAAAAATTCCAAAACTGGTAATGTATGATCACTATTTTTTTTTTAATTACCTATATACCTTTTTAATAATCATTTAATTTGTTGCTAAAATGCATTTTTTTTTTGTGTAAACAGGAGTCAACGGTTTAAGCTTTTTCAGCTTAAACCGTTGACTCCTGTTTGAGTTTTGTTTCGGAAGTCGGTGGTTTTGTTCTGTTTGTTGTTTTGTATTGCCACCGACTTCCGAAAGTAAAGTCATGTGTGTGTGTGTGCTAAAGTTATTTATCACTTTTCAGATTTTGTCTTTTTTGTTTTAAAATTGAAATTCTTTCAACCACTGCAGGGCAAAGGCCTCTTCTCATACAGAGAAGGCACGAGCATTGATCACCACGTGCGCTCAAGGCTTATTGGCGATTTCAGACTTATGACATACCAACAGACCAAACATTTTGCATTCGAAGTTCTTTGTTTAATTTATGTGTAAAATAATTAATATTTACTAAAGCATATAATTTTCTTGATTCGGTTAGTAGAGATGATTCAAGGAGAGCATTGGAACGTGAACTTATGTTTATTTCTCTCTAACCTCATTATTTATGTATGAAACCGTTTTACTCCTTTGAGAACGTCACGGTGTCTTCACTATCCAAATACTGCTACATTATCTAACTAAAATGTTTGTAGACGAATAGACACTTAGGTAGGTTGATAATTTTTTTTTAATTTCATAAAATGAGTGCGTCATTCATGACCTTATGAGGGTTACGAGACTAAGTATACATATGAATTGGTTTCGGATAGTTTTGGTTTAAGAGCGTGTATTCGATTCGTGACGAAAACTTCATGTTTGCCCAGAGCAATATCGTAATGATGTGAGCAGATTATTTAAAGACAATTATAGTTTTAGAAAGATTAAGTCTTGCTTTAGGGAACTACAGAGTAAAAGTATATTTCTTAATTATGGTTTTTTATAGCTTTTCATAGCGTTTTACGAAAATAGACGTCATAGTTAACTCTCAGGACGAATACAACCATTACAGTATGCCAAAATATAATGTTTTATGCGTTTTTCTAACAGGATATACAGTCTTAAAGTACATAACTGAGCCAAAATTACGAAAATATTATTATTAGATATTAAAAAACAGTATTAAATAAGTACAAAAGCGGTTTACTTCAAAATTTTTTTTACACCTGTATTTGAATGAAAACCTGATATATTTTAATATTTTATAAAAAAAAAGGTTATACTTAATTTTCACAATTTTTTTCAGTTTCTCGTACGAACTCATTTATTTTAGACAATATTTTAAAAAGCACTGTAAACCTCGCGCGCTGTCGTTTCCCGATCAATTTCAATGATGATGTGCTTATATTGTGCGTATTTTTTTTTCTGATGCACACAAACGGACCATTGTATTGTACTAGTGTGTGTCAATGCTGCTACGCCGTTCTAGCAATCGTTTAGTTTTTGAGTTGCTCTAAATCGAATACGCGCCCTTAAAATACTCGTTGTAGTTAAGGGCACACCCCGAAAAAAGAGTTTGACATAATCGTCATCATCATCATGTCAACCTTTAGACGCCCACTGGCATAATTCTCCCCCAAGGGGGCTTCAGCCGTAATCGCCATGCTTGGCCGATGCATGTTGGCGATCGCAGTAAGTATTATGATACTATTAAAGGTCACAGTCTCTCGTAGCACCCTGCACAATTTCTCCGTTTAGCGCTCATCTCAAGGTCATGACATTGTCCTTAGGTTTTGCTTGATTTTCTGAAATTATTTATTTTAAAATTCCGTGTATTATTTACCATATGAGTTTTACCACAGGACTCACTCACTATTGGGAACTAATAAACAGATTCTCAAATGAAATTAAAAAGTTAGGATAGAACGCTTTGAACTGTAAAGTGAGGCAGTTTTTGGTAAACACTTTATATGTTGTACTTAAAACTTACAGCTTTTACTTGGTTTTCCATGCCGATTTGTTTCTAAATCTTTTTTTTTTTCTTAGTGGAAAATATTTCTTCAGTGCTGTCACAATCAGTATCAATAAAGGGCGAATTACTCTATTTTCCAAAAAAAATATTTTTCTTTTATTGCTTGCCATCGTTAATTACATCGAACAAACGCTAGATAGCACAACACTAACTGGCGGGGCGCGCGTTCTGTTGGAGTTATTAATTTGACATAATACAAATTAATAATTCCAAGACACAACTTCTCTAACACTTTATTTTGGCCCTGAAAACACAATTAATTTTCAATTAACTGTAGAAATGGATTTTTAATAACATTAAAATGTATAAATAGTAAGCAATTGAGTTGGCGTGTGGATTATGGCAACCCCCCCCCCCCCCCCCACCACTTATGGGGGGGCCTTTATTCTTATTCTGGTGTCTATACGTGTTATAACGGGTGGCGCAAAAGTAAAGACCCTATTTGGTTCAGCTATAACATTTTTTCTAAATTAGAAAACTAGATTTAGATTTTTTTAAATGTATATTTGTGCCATTAAATTTCGTACCATTAGGATTTAAAGATGATGTCTTTTAAATGGTGACCTCCAGAGTTGATACACATTTGAGTCCTTCAAAATTGGTTATGAGTGACGAAGCGCATTTCCATCTCTCAGGGCATGTCAATAAGCAGAATACTCGGTTCTGGGGCACTGATAATCCGCGCATTATTCAAGAAACACCTCTACACCCACTAAAAGTTACTGTATGGTGTGGCATCTGTGTTGACAGAGTGATCGGACCCTATTTTTTCGAAGACGCTGGAGGCAATGCGATTACTGTCACTGGAGAACGCTACAGAACCATGTTACGTGAGTTTTTGATACCCAGTTTGGACGAATTGGGGCTGGAGCACATCTGGTTTCAACAAGACGGCGCTACGGCACACACAGCGCGCGACACTATGGACTTAGTGAGGGACGCTTTTCCAGGCCGAGTTATCTCTCGTTTTGGCGATTTGCCTTGGCCTGCAAGATCACCCGATCTGACCAGTCCAGACTTCTTTCTTTGGGGTTTTTTGAAATCTCGGGTGTATGTGAACAAGCCACAGACTCTCGCAGCTCTAAAAGAAAACATTCGTCAAGAAATAACGAACATATCGCAGGAAGTGTTACGGCAAGTTATGCAAAATGTCATAAATAGGGCTCAAATGTGTATCAACTCTGGAGGTCACCATTTAAAAGACATCATCTTTAAATCCTAATGGTACGAAATTTAATGGCACAAATATACATTTAAAAAAATCTAAATCTAGTTTTCTAATTTAGAAAAAATGTTATAGCTGAACCAAATAGGGTCTTTACTTTTGCGCCACCCAGTACTATCTGACAAAAATGTTTAACAATTATGTAAAATAAGATTAATATGAGGTGGCTACATGTTTTGCCATTTATGGAGAAACGACAAGGATAGAAGCAACCACATGAAAAAATAATGTTTAATGATCACATCAAACTGACATGTAACAGCCATCGCCCTACAGCGTCTATTTGAATAGCGACTGAATGATTAGGTGCTTATTTTAATTAAATAGTTTTCTTTACAATTATACTTTTCTATACATTTCAAGACATGTAGTAAAAAATGTCCCACTGTTAAAGATCGAAATCGACCGCATCGATCGTTCGTCACTAACGTCATAATCTGTGTTTCTGGTATTATTTTTTTGTGTATTACTAGTACTGAATTTAAACAGGATGCGTGAGCTAACTGTCTTTGGTATTGCCTCTATTCACGTGATTTAAAAAAAATACGCCCTCATGCAAAAATCAGACTCTCCTAATTGTGAGGTGTGTGGTAAGGTAGAGGACGTTCAGCATGTGTTGGTGGAGTGTGTCCGATATAGTACCAAAAGAAATACAATACTTAGGTCTTTGAAATTATCAGCAATAGATGTTGGTGCGTTTAATGGAATTTTAAGTAAGCCTACCACTGAAGCAGCAAAATTATTGTACACCTTTTTAGTAGATAAGTAATCTTAAGTTGTATCTTTTCTATACACATGTTAAGAATTATTTCGTTAATGATGTTTACGGTTCCTAGAAGTACGATGGGATTGACATCGTCGCAAATGTGTACAAAAATCCCTTAATAAAATAAAGATAAAAAAAAAAAAAAAAAAAGAAATACACGCTTGGACGTGGAGTTGGGGACACCAGCCCGTCATACTACTACTACTATTTATTTATAATTTCGTAAATAACAATATATTTTATACCAGCTGAGAAAAAAGTGTACCTACAAATCATACATGCCTGACATTATGAATGCCAAACTTGGGCACTTTCATACATACATACTTTCGAAAATTGATAACAAGCCAGATGGGAATGAAAAGAAGTATGATAAACGCCACGATAAATCGTAAAAGATCAGAATAAATAAGTTCCATGACAAAGGTGGAAGACTTAATAAAGAAAGTAAGGCAGTTGAAATGAAGATGGACAGGACACATAACATGGCAACCACGCGATTGTAAAAGGAAAAGAGGAAGACATGCAAAAAGGTGGACAGCTACTACCTATTAGAAATGTGGGAGAGGTTACCTGGTCAAGGAAAGCCAAAGAAAAAAAAGAATGGAAAAAGCTGGAAGAGGTCTATGTGTCACAAGACATGCGGATCGATAAAACGAGCAACGCAATATGTTAGATTACAAGTTAGTGATGACATACATACATTGTCTGTTTTTTTTTAGCAATAAAATCTTAAATGTAAATAACACCATTACAGCTAAAATATGCACAAAAAATAAGCTACAAAAGAAAAAATATCATAAATCTTCAATGCACTGTGACATGTACCTACAACTTATATTTTGGCTTCCCGTAAAAGTTAGTAGTCGGTGTAGGCGGTATGCGTCATTTTTGACAGCGGCATTGTTTCGTAAAACCACTCACTTGAAAAAGTTTTGCAACCCCACCAAGAGGTCACCGGGTGTCCGCAAAAACCCTCTTGATAGCCTATTTTGGCCGTATACTGGTTATTGACAGACAATAGAAAGGGTATGATGAGGCATTACGAGCATTTTATGGCCATTTTTTACCTAACGGCGATTTTTAGGCCTCGGTCATCTATTTCATAACATCCACAGAATAATTTGTCGATAAAGTTGTTGAATATATGTATAGTCTTGATGTGAGGTGTGACCCAAAGCGGTTAGGTAGTACATGTATTTTTTTACGGACTATCGATAAATTGTTAATCATTCTTATCTAGTCGGATGGGTTTTTGAATAACATTTTGGTTAAGACATTTATGATAAGAAGGCTTGGTCACTAGGCAGATACCAAAGTGCATCGTGCAAACATTACGACATGGTTAGCGCATTGGTTAAATGATTGGCTGCTGCGCTGCATGGCGCGGGTTCGATTCCCGCACGAAACTAATTTTAGTATCGCCTACAGTAGGTCGATTCTGTAAAATTCAAACAACAACTCGTATCTCACATCGCTATTCACTCTCACTTCGCATAAGGTTCAACTTGACCTTGATATATTTGACACTGAAGTGAGCGTTGAAGTGACGGGGACCTTACAGAATGCCACTTCTTACGACATCTCATATTTTATCTGTCAAAATTTCCCTGTCAATTTAGTTCAACTCGCTGACACACTCGCAAGGGTGGCGCTAGTGTAAATTCGAATTATCACCCCTGGTATTTATTCTGGATCTGGCTGTTTGTATCAGCGAGTTCGTAATGTAAATATTATGTGAACAATAAAGACAATACAGGAGAATTTTCCAGTGCGTGGTAAATATTCTTATTCTTAAAATTTCCAAAATTAAAATTCAGCACAAAGACATTTTATAACAAAGATAATTTATTATTAAAATTATTTGCAATTCAATTTATTGTCTTTTTGACTCGTAAACAATCCTTGTCCATTAAAACATTTTAGCTTTTTGAATAAAGTCGGCTTAACACATAATAAAGATTTTATAGAAGTTACAGTTGTGACTGTAACTTATGTACTCATAACTAAAAGAACCTTTTACAAAAGCATTCTTTCACAAAAGTATGCGAATTTCACGAGACCGCTGTCTCCCACTAAACCGGACGAAGGCGAGAAAGGAAAAATTTAATATGTCCAGTTAAACTCGTGCGAGGCAACCCTAGCCAAAAAATATTACATACCCGAGCCGCGCGGTTTTATAAGATAAACTAGCTGTAACTAATATATGAGATTTTTTTCCCTTTTTCATATTACATACATAAATAGTACATGCCAATTTTCGAGCTCATATAGTGTACGATGTATCTCCCACAAAAGTTTTATATTAGCATAAATTGACTTTTCGTAATACCAAGCCTAAGGGTAGTATTACATTTCTGTAAATATTTACCATACGAGGTTTTTACAACGTCCAGTTTAGGATGAGACCTATAAATGCTACGTCTACTTCAGGTTTAAGGGGTCTATGTAGCCTGGTTTGGTTGGTTCTTGTATGTCCAATATTTTTTCCAAACTTGACGACAGAGTGTGGAGGGTCGTGTTTATTGCACATACGACAGTTACCATTTTCTTTTCGAGTATTTCTTTCCTAAGAATATTTGCAGTGTTTCTCTTTGTATTAATCTCTTCGTATGAGCGTATTGTGGACACTCAAACGAAATGAACCATGTGATGCGAATGTGAATTAGTGTGCTTCGATTGTACTTGTAACGTAGTATATACTATTTCTATATTTCCATACGATTTATTGAGTAAAAGGGTGTTACTACACCAATCGATCGATCGTCGATCGATGCCATCAATCGACATCGATCGACGTTGATCGATTGGTGTGGTAGCTTTGGCTGATCGACGGATAACGTTCCAGCTATAATCCAACAATAATAATAATCAAGCAGCTTGATCGACGTAGACTAATAAATTCTACCATCGATCGATGCCGTCGATCAATGATCGAGCGATTGGTCTGGTAACACCCTAACGTATGCTTTGCTTTTTCTTGTGGGCAAAAACAGGATGACACTTACAACATTGTATTATTGTACCGATATTATTCGCTTTCTAGATTTTGATTTTGCTATGTAGGACAATTTCTAAGCATTGGTTATTTTTTAAACTGTATGCAGAAAAAGGTACAAATCCGGACCTAATGTCAAAGGCATTCTCTACTAGTCATCCAAAGATGGTGAAGAGATAACATGCCAGGCGAAGTTTATTGTGCGAGCGTAAAAATAAAATTTGTAAAATTAAAGTAAATAACTAAATTCAGTGTTACAATTACGGGTTCATGAAAGCACTAAGTGTCATTATAGGTAATCTACCTCTGCTCCATTTACCTTAAATTATTTCTACCTTGGAGTATAGTTACACTATCCTTAATGAAAGCACACAACTTGTTACAACGAGTTGATCATTAAACTTCAAAGTAATAACAGGCAGGTTAGATGTCAAACGGCAACTTAAGTCTACTTACTTGGAAACCGCCACAAAAGTTGGTGATCTACTTACAATTCATGAACGTATCTACCTAGTTATTTACTGAAATAACATACTTAAATGTAAATATATTAAGCTTTAAATCCTTTACGGCCACTAGGATCATTTGGATAATGTCATACGTATTTTTTTTATTTAACGTCTTATTAGAAACCAACTTATGGCTAAATAAGCCGTTAAATTGCGAACTGTCAAAGTAATTTTGACATAAAGTGATAGAGACAGCACGAGACGTAACGGCGTCTCAACATTGCGTAACGTTTGAGTATTTGGCTATTAGAGTTTCATTTGCGCCAAGATCTTAAGTTTTTTTGGCAAGTGGGCCTTACTGGTATGATGTCTGTTTTATATCTATGTAGGGTTGTTTTTCAACAATCCTGTGTTTGCTGATTGGTTGAGATAATTACCTACTCGCTGCTCTCGACTTTCAACTTCTCAACTCACAAAAAGAGATAAGTAACATGCGCTAAAGTTTACTTAGAAACTGATGGATGTTTTCGAATGAAATTTAAATTAATTAATGAACTTTCTTTTTTATGTTTATTCTCTATTTATTTTATTTTATGTTTATGTTTTAGTCCATCGCCAACGATCTGTCTAAGCCTAACAAGTACCAATAATCCTTCAACAACTGTATAAATCCAACTAGCACGTCACAACCTGCCGCAAGCATAACATCACCTCAATATATATTCGTGAACATCGGCCAATGCTTATATTGTGTGCTGCAAACTATTGTCGCGTGGACAGAATAATAGGCTGCAGCACTGTAGGGTTAACGAGATATACACAATATCGTGTTGTCCTATAGGCAAATATAGAATGTGTGTATTTGTAGTGAGCAGCTGTGGTAGATGTGGCTGGCGTCCAATACATGAGACATCGGACTGAAGGCAATATCCGTATTCGCACAGATGCAAAGTCTATATTATCGTCTTTTTCAACAAATTAACACAACAGCCACTTTGTTTTATACTATGTAGAGAAGATAGAGATATTAAAAGGGAATCGTTTGTCTTGATATGGGCACGTGAAGAGAAGGGATAAAACGCATGTGACCAAAAGAGTTATAAATATTAACCCTTAATTTATTTCTTAGGTCCCAGGGACTCCGTGCGAAGTTTATTTTTGTTCTAAAAACTTATTTATCCCGTTATTTTTTTCGTGCATCTCAGTACTTTCCTGCAATAGTGGTCAAAATTAATGACTTTTGCACAAGGAGTCTCATGGACTCCATCAGTGCCATTCTGTAAGAATTCACCCGCGAATTCGAATCCTATCTCATTTCCGATTTCACTTACCTGAAGTGAAAAGTATTTGGTATTCGCTAAAATAGTAACGGAATAATAGTTCGCTTCACCTTAATTGGTACTCAGTGGCGCTAGCGTAGTAGTTATCGAATTACAGTATACCTAAAACAGTTTTCACCGCGGAATCAGACGTGAGAACTGGAGTAAGTTCTTACAGAATAACATAGCATGGGGTAAATTAAGTAACTTGGGGTCACCAGGTAAACTAAGGGTTAATGTGAATGGATGAAGACGGAGAAGTAGGCCAAGGAAAAGATGGATGGATTGTGTGAGAATGATATGAATGAAAAGGGGTCAGTGAAAGCATGGCGGTTGACAGGACGGAATCAAAAATGAAAACAAATTGCGCCTACCCCAGGAGCAGGAATATGATGAGAGAAGATAGAGATATTCACATTTTGAGTCTCAATCAGTCAAAAATATCTTTAATTTGCCTAAATTTTTGACAAGTTCTCTGCAAAGATTGTCGCTGAGATGAAATTACATCAAGTACGGGAAGTGGCCTTCTGGAGTGTGATAGGTTGAATTCGAACCCCGAACTTTATAGGTCTACGTTTTGTACGTTTCTTCACTACTCATGCCTTTTTCCAACAATATTGGGGTCGGCTTCCAGTCTAACCGGATACTGCTGAATATCAGTATTTTACATCGAGGGACTGCGAATCTGACCTCTACAAGCCCGTTACTAGGTAATACGATACCCATTGGTAAGACTGGTAGTCTTGTGGGCTTCTGACTACCCATAACGACTGTTACAGATCTACAATTGATAGCCGAGAGTAACTACTTTACGTGTTTTTTGCGGCACGGATGGGTCTCGATACGAAATTAATGGTCACCCATCCATGGACGACCGGGGCAAGCGTAGCTTAACTATGATCGATTGATCCTTACGGCTTTTATTTAGACACAAAACCTTATTTAGGCCTACTTAATAAATATTACAGTGCATTTTTTTTTCATTTTAGACCACACAATTGAAATAGGTTAAAATAAACATTATTTTTATGTAGATAGGTAAGCAAATCAAAATACAATTTATGATCAGTTTGTTTAGGCTAGTTTTCAATACTTCAAATAAATATTATATTGAAAAGGTATATGTAAAGAGTTCGTAACAAAGAAAAACATTTATGAATCAGTTGTTTACATACCCATCCAAATTGATTGAAGGATCAGGGTTAGGTGGTCGACGTCGCCAATTGAATGATATTTATATCAATTTTGGCTATAGAAGACATTTGTTTTGAAATTGAAAGACAAGCCCATATTTTGGGCCAAAAGCCGAAGTCCCGTAATCAACAAGGTTCAAAAAAAATTAAATGTCAAAAACGTGTAAAAGAAAATGTCATCGATATAGGCGAGCACATCAAGCTACAATAATCTGACAAATGTCTTAGATAGATTTTCAATTTTACCACAAAAGAATAAGGTTCATATTCAATTACAGTTTGGCTTGATGCGTTGACGTCTGTACTAGGTACGCATGAAAATGTAGTTAAATGAGAGGTGTTTTTGACAGACGAAACTGATATTAGAATTCAAACGTTCTTATGAGAATTATGTCCCTCTGATATCCCCTTTTTAAACTTGCTTCTTCTTTCGGTACTTTCTTACTTATACTTTATAGATTAAGCATGGCCATGATCCCACTTAAATAATTATGCATAGTTATGCTCTAATAGGCCAACTGAAAATCTCTCAATAAAATAAAAATAAACATTTTACTGAGGCCCATAGAAAAAATACACAAAGTAATCTTAAACCTCAGATTAAGAAACAAAAGGCCGATAGACCACGTGGAACATTGAGAGTGAAGCCAAAAAAGCAAATACAAATACAAAAACGAATATCTCCAACGCGCTTCGTGCTGTACTGTCACAAGTTACTATAGCATGAAACGCCGCATCGTTAATAAAAACAAATAAAATACAAATACAAATTCAAAAGCCTCGCTCGCGCGCGCCTCGTTCGCGCCTCGCTTTTGGATTTGTATTTGCTTTTTTGGCTTCGACTCAGTGTTTCGCGCGGTCTATCTGCCTTTTGTTTTGTAATCTGAGTCTTAAACAATAATAAACTACTATATATCAAAGCCTTATCAACTATAATTACACACGTCGTGTTTCGCTGCGTAGTGTCGCGTAACCGTCCTCGGAAACGTCGATATACGACCCCTTTCAGCCAAAAGTAAAGCAAGTAGGTACAGTCAAATTACTAACGTAAATATGCTAAATGTGTTACAATACTATCTAATAACAACAGTACAATTTATACACGTCCCAAACTTATGCCAAAACTCGTAAAATTAATCAGCATTGAATCTCCAAAATCATTTCAATTACTATAAAAAATTGTAAACATTTTGACGTGTGTTACTTTTGACAGATCTGACTACCGATTCATTTTTTAAACTTCCAGAGACAATTTAGCACCATGAATAAAAAATACATCAAAATAAAAAAAAAACAAAACATCTGCCCGAAATTCTACGGCGTCACATCAGGTCAGGTGTCAAACATAACTCATGAAAAACATTACCCTCTTTCCAACTTCGGCACCGGGTAAAAAGTTGACGATGCCATGCAAGAAGTGGCCATCAGTCATAACCGCCTGTGGTCGGGACGTACCATTTATCAAAGGCTCAAAATCTACATGACTAGGCCTGAATTCAGACTTTTGGTTTGCAAACTAATGTTCTCTAAACTATAGTTAGGTCAAGTGCAAATGTGTACCTGACAGGGGAATAATTAGTTTAATTCGTGGGTTACATCAAGTCTTTAAATTAAATTCACTTTGAAAATAACTTCATCGATTAATCAGCTACGAGACTATGACGTCGTAGCCGTCGTAGCTACGATATTGCTACGCCCGCTACGTCGTAGCATTTCATGCTACGGTCGAGATTTTTTTAACTTTGTTATTACAAAATTAGCAACAACCTACATTTTTTGACTTGGAGATTTGGCCTTATGTTGTTAGTGTTTACAACATCGCATTTGTTTTGTCCTTGGTAGTAGACAGGTGTAAAATACTCGCCCTCTCTCTCTTAATTAATTTATATTTTTAATGTAGATTTTTTATTGTATTGTAAATTTGTAGTTTTAACTATACCTTACTGACGGGTAATAGCCAAAAATGGCGCAAACTATCGTCAAACCAAAAAAATGGGTTGTTTCACAAAATGGTGGCCCTTACGTACGTCAAAAAGTTACTACTACCATAACCGACCAGTCAACGTATTTTTGTGTTGTCGGTACGTCAAACATCAAAATATTATCTTATTTTGAATAACTTTGACTGACGGATTTTTATGTTATGAAACAACCCGTTACCTTTAACTAACGTTAAACATCTCACGTCATAGTAACTTTTAACCGTCCGTATGTAACGTTAACCGACTGTTTGAAACAGCCCGCCCTTAGTGTAGGTAACATAGATTTTAAGCATTATTAACTAATATTGCAGACCATCTGATTAAATACATAAAATAATAATTTATTTAGTTCTTGATTACGACGATAAAACAATGAGCTTATTAAAAAAAATATCAACGTTAGCTAACGCAGAAGTTGTGCTTACGTTAAATGAAGTTTCGTCCGCAACACGAAAGAAATAATAACTCGGTATTAAGACGGTTTATGCACCGCTTATTTAGTCTTATTACGTTGTTTGTACAAGACATTTACGGAAAATATAAGGAGAGATAATAAAGAGAGAGAAACGCTTAAACGAGCTCAAGTTGTATTTATGAGTAATTGTATGTACGCTATTTTTAATTAAGGATTTTTTTAGACCCCTCCTTGAAGCCGACAGCATCACACTCACACTCACTTCAGCCGAAATACGTCCACTGCTGGACATAGGCTTCCCCCAAAGGGGGGATTTTGCATAATCGCCACACTTGGCAGCCGGGTTGGCGATCGCAGTATGGTTGTTACAAAGGCACAGAGAACGCTGCTGCCCAATCTCTGGTGAGTCCCTCAGTCGCCTCTTACGGCACCCACGGAAAGATATGGGATGGTACCATTCTTTACGTCCGACACCATACGGACACCGGAGCCGACAGCAAGAAAAGCCGTTATTCCCGGCTGTCATTCGTAGGCCTTTGACAGTCGTTATCGTGTTATCCAGTAACCGGGTTGTGGAGTTTAGACAGGCAGTCGTTCCATGTGGAACATTGGTATTCAGCTGCATCTGGTTTGATTGGAAGCCGACCCGAACATAGTTGGAAAAAGGCTAGACAGATGATGATGATTTTTTTTATGTCATTGGATTGGAAACAAGCTTACAACCACACCTACGATACTCTATACAAACAAAACTATTTAATTACCTACACTACTACCAAAATAACAGACTGTACAAATACGTGCGTGTGTGTCTACGCGCCGCTTGAACTAAAAGCAGTTTCGACAGCACGTTTGACGCGGGAATAGGTATGGAATAGTGTTTGGGAGGGAATTGGGGCGTGTCGCCACTGTACGGTAGTTTTAATATTTATACTGTGCTATGACCCACGTAGATGACCACCACACATTTACAATACCAGAAGCCTAGCAGATGTGTTGGTATCCCAGTTACAAAGTTAAAATGTGTCATGTTCCTGTAATTACGCCAGCAGTAATGCTCTTCAAATTGGAACACAGCAACGCTGTTTAACAGCACAAATAGGTATAGTGGTAGTACATCCACAAGCTCCTTCACAAACAGGTCTACAGCTACTTTAAATATTTAGTTGATCAAAGTCAAAGCATTTATTTCAATTAAACCATTTACAGGCACTTTTGAATTGTTAAAGATTCAGTTAGTTAGTCAGAAAGTTGAAGCTAGTTGCTCGTTCAAAACGTAGGAGGTCTCTATGGAGAAGAACGAGCAAGAAACTCCACGCAGACACTCTTTTCTCTTATCTCTCTTATCAAGTTTTTACAAAATACTAGTTACATTATCCTTGTTGCTTCTATATGTGAAAACAATGCAGGTAAAGAACAATACAAAACATAAAAACAAGAATCAAAATAAAAGTCATGGCAGTTAAGAGTTGACCGATATCTACTAACAGCGCCCATTCATGAACATGACGCGTGGATCAGCAGTGCAATTCTGTAAGAATTCACTCGCGATTTCGAATCCAATCTCATTACCGATTTCACTTACCTGAAGTGAAAACTATTTGGTATTCGCTTAAATAGTAAGGAAATAATAGTTCGCTTCACTTATGTTGTCACTTAGTGGCACTAGCGTAGTTTTCAACAAGTTACAGACTACCTAAAACAGTTTTCACCGCGGAATCAGAAGTGAGAACTGAAGCGAGTTCTTACAGAATAACATAGCACCACCATTTAGCTCAACCATTTTAACGGGAGCCGAATGATCCAACACACGTGCCACCATCAGCGACATATTTGTGTGAGCATGACAATGCTCTCAACCGCCATGATCATTCATGTCAAACACATTATAATTTACTTAATAAATGGTATTTTCAACCGACTTCAAAAAGAAGGAGGTTCTCAATTCGTATGTATATATATTTTTTTTTGTATATTTGTTACGCGACTGCTCCAGCAAATGTAAAGCGATTTTGAAAATTCTTTTTTTTATGGATAGGGTATGCCTTAAGGGTGGTCCCATATAAATTTTATCGAAATTGATTCAGCACTTTTTGAAAAAATCGACAGAGAGCAAAAGAATATACTTGGATGATGTTGTAATGTTCTCACCTTGTAGTACTTTCAATCTTTGTTTTGACTGTGTTGCCATTTCTTAATGCATTTGGATGATAGGGAAGTACTAACAAGCGAAAAATAACAAATACAAAAAAGACAACCGCCTTCAAAAACCAAAAAGTGAAAAATATCTTTAAAACAGAGCACACATGACTTTAGTTTCGGAAGTCGGTGGCAATACAAAACAACAAATAGAACAGCTAAGCCACCAACTTCCGAAACTAAAGTCATGTGTGCTCTGTTTTAAAGTTATTTTTCACTTTTTTGTTTTTGAAGACGATTGTCCTTTTTGTAAAAAGCTTTTTTAATTATCTTATTATCCTAATTATCTTTCAAAGATGTCCACAAAATAAACTAAATTTGCGAAACTTCTATTATTATATTGTAATCTACCACGTCCCAGCAGATTTATTTTAAGTATCAGATATGCAAATGAAAGTTGGTCCTACAATGGACGTAAGAATTTCCTATTTTATTTAATTAAGGCTCTCAAAAGACTTGGTCACTAATACACAATAGGAGTCTTATTTCTGTGCACAACAATAATTTAACATAATATTAATTTATATTAAATCACTTAAAACTATTGATCATTATCTGCCTAGCCTTTTTCCATCTATGTTGGGGTCGGCTTCCAGTCTAACCAGATGCAGCTGAATACCAGTACCTCCACAACCCAGTTGCTGGGTAACACCATACCCCTTGGTAAAACTGGTTGTCAGACTTTAGGCTTCTGACTACCAATGATCTAGCGGCCTGTTCACGACTTCGATCTTAGCGGTGAGAGGCGCGGCGGGCGCCACCCGCCATATCCGTCCATGTCCCATGTTATTTGGGGTCGGCGCAACACGTCTTCTACCATTCATCCTATCAACCGTCATTATATTATCACTGTCTTTTCTCTCTTTCATATCGTGTATCACATAATCCATCAATCATTCATCATCATCATTCTGTTATATGTTTGAAGTTGCAAGCGATTTGCTTCCACATTTATTGTGCGAACTGCCAGACTGTGGAATTCTCTGCCTGCCTTTCTGTTCCCTGATAAGTAAAATCTGGATATTCTCAAGGCACGAGTGAACGGGTTCTTCCTAGGCAAGCGTGGTCCAACTTAGGCCACATCATCACTTAAGATCGTGTGAGTTGCGGCCAAACGCATGCCTATTTGGTATTTAATCTCTAGCATTAGGTGGAATGACTGGTCACCTAAAGGTCACTTCGCCTAAATTACCCAAGGTAGATTTTTTACAGAATAATACTGCTATTCATATTAGTGCTTATTTCCTACCTCCGTTCATAAAGAGTTCTCCGCGCTCGCTTTACGTGTACAGATGCATAAATAACAACGTAAGTGTCTGCAGTTGGCCTTAAGTGCGCACACTGGCATATGCAGCCTTTGCAAAGGTTATTTTTGTGTTGAAATGCTCAAAGCGTTGGAACAAAAGTCAATCCTATATTTTTTTAAGCAGCTATCATTTACAATGAAAGTGCCGTTTTATAATTTTATATTTTTTTTATTATTATCAAATAGGCCTGCGTTTGACCGCAATTCATCTGATCTTAAGTCATAATGCGGCCTAAGTTGGAACACGCTTGTCTAGGATGAACCGGTTCACTCGTGCCTTGAAGATACCCAGATTATACTTATCAGGGAACAGAGAGGCGGGCAGCGAATTCCACAGTCTGGCAGTTCGCACAATAAATGTGGAGTCAAAGTGCTTGGTTCGAGACCGTGGAACTTCAACCATATACCAAACGTCCACTTGAATGACAGTTGTCGGGGATATATAAATAGGGTATTACACCCATTTTTGAAAAGTGTCTCAATAAAATTCTGTAATGCTAATATGCCACCAAAAAAAATGATAAGTGCCGTAAAAAAGCATCTAATTTTAATTTTTCAAATTTCGCGCGTAATTTGACTAAAACGCGTCTCACTGGACGCCATATTGCTCAGCAGAAATGACGTCAGTTAGTTTTGTATCAAATGCGTTCATATTAAATATGATAATTGTGTACAATTTAAAAATAATTAAAACCCTATTTTGTAATAGGTGTAATAATCAAAAAATTACGTTGGTTACGAAAATAATAAAAGTAAAAAGCCTATATACGCCAATCGGTTGACTGACTGTTGACTGATTGTCAATTTTTTGTCAGCCGTACGGCGTAATAACATGGCCGCTACTATTTCATGGTGTTATAAAACAGATTAAAAATATTGAAAACTTTGAATTGAATTTAAATAAATAATTTGTTATTTTATGAGCTAAAACTTACATTTTCCGACTGCTTTATGCCTAAACTGTCTCAATAACATATTAATAGATTTTTTCTCATACAGAGTAAGATACCCTATTGAATGAAAGAAAAAAGAACCTATCCCCCTACCCCCTAAATCCAATCATGAGGTTCACGCATAGTCTGTAGCAAACATCAAAGTCGGTTCAGTAGTTTAGCAGTTAAAGCGTCACAAACAAACAAACCCATTTACCCATTTTCAGTATTAGTAAGTAGGTATGGATTATAGCATCGTAATTCAACATGGGTGTTCCAATTTTATTTTCTAACCTTCACGAGTGTCATTCCTATATAATATGGCCCATGATATTATTTGTAACAGAAAATTTGCTCTGCAAAACCAAATAAATCGAAACTAATAACGGTGTTCTATAGAATTTGGTCAAGTATTAAGTATATTTTATTCGTATTCAATATCCCATTAAGAAAAGCTTATTTCAATCAAATAACTTTTGACTATTCTCTAGAGTCTAGACGTTATAATTCCATCAAATTAGAATGTAATCAATACTGATTAGATTTAATTGTTTAAAAGTGCTTCTTAATTGAACAATACTTTAGTTTCCAATACTTTCGAAACTTGTTAATTGATTTATTTGAATTTTTCAGCTAAATTGGAATAGGTAAGTAATTTCATTATACTTGAGTACTTACGAAGATAATAAACTAAGATGAAATGTAATTATTAATATAAGAAAGTTTATTTGCGGACCTATCAGTTTCAGTGATTCACTTCAAATTGAAAGTATATAATTAAGTAACTATGTAGATTAAGAAAGACAAAAATCTTTGAATCTTTTAAATTAAGAAGGTCAAATAAAACGTTAAGCTTGCTACGTATCTATATTTAAACAAAGTCTTTTGTAAGTGATCCTCTTAAACTAAGGCATAATACATTATTGCAAATCTTCAAAATTAATTAGCTTATAGAACAAACATTTACTCAATTTACAATTTCCTACGCTATATCATTTTCATCCATAAATTTCTCTCCTCCATACAATTTATATACAAACAAAAAAATGACGTGACGTCAGAAAATGACGGAGACGTATGTAGCCCTCAGACTGATAATTACGTCAATCTGTAACTTGACATCCGACGTCGTTGCTGCAACGTTCCGTGCAGTCATCCGTGGAAGAGATAAACATTCACTCTACATTTATTAATGGGATGTGGCGGAATGAAGAACGTTGGTAATATTATATTATTATAATACAAGGTGTAATTTCATATTCTGAAAACTCGAAAACCTGTTATTGTAACCATTATTTTAAACAACTTTTATTATGATTAATAGTTTGCTTATCCAAACTTTTAGCCAACCATTCCATCCATCATTTCATCCATTTTTTTTAGCTTATGTACTCATTGTGTTTTATGGGCCTTAGTTGCCTGAAATAAAGGTTTAAAAAATAATAAATAAATAATTTTGTTGAGCTACGTGAACATAAATATTCACATCACTAATATTCTACAAATTTAATAAAAATGAACACGATTGTTTTATGTATGTTTGGATGTTTGTTACTCTGTCACGTTTAAACGGCTGTATGGAGTAGTTGAAATTGTTGAAGATAATAAGTAAACCTAATATCATCTGTGGTATTTTAAGTTGATTGAATGTAAACGTCACGCATGACATAACAGTGACAGACAAACGAATGACAAAGTCATTTTGTAATTGTCTGTCTCTTTCTTTTCGTGCCCTCTTTCTCTCTGATTCGCTGCCATCGACGTAAGACGTACTCTATTATAGATTGAGAACAACGGATTAACTCACTGTATTGTCGGGTTCGTCCGACTAGTTCCTTCGTAGTTCGTCTTTCGTTCTCAATCTATAATGTGTAACAATACTCACGTTACGTACTCTATTGTTTTTTGTTTGCTGTTAACAAATAAATCCCAGTTTATCTAAATAAATCTCGTTTATTTTATACTCATATCCCATCAGGTAAACACGGTTAACACGTAAGATTATTTTTATCCCGTTTTTAATTGATTCTGAAAGCTACGCAGACAAAATCGAGGACAAAAAACTAGTCATACAACAAAACAAACGACATATTAATATAAAACTTTATTATCATGTATCCTGCGCCTATCTACCAAATCTTCAAAATTTCAACATTTCTTAACTTTCAATCTGTCATTACTGTTGTAATTATACCAACGCTATTTACGACTACATGCGGGAATAACGAGAAATCAAGTTTCTTGAAATGTAGGCTAATTTCAAGAAACATGATTGCTTGTGAACTTTAATCTAGTAAGTAGATACAGAGGTCAGCTGAATAAGGTTCATATTCAATGGGAAAATTTGACAGTTTGATGTGCTTGCGTCTGTACATTTCAATCTATGTTAATATTACAGAGCTGAAGAGTTTGTTGAATCTCTAATATCCAGAATTACTGCTCCGATTCTGAAAAATCTCAAGCTAATTGGAAGCTACAATAGCTTTGAGTGTTATTCATACTAACCCATGCTCCATACTTATTTTAATATTATAAATGCGAAAGTAACTCTGTCTGTTACGCTTTCACGATAAAACGGGTGAACGAAATTTGATCGATTTGGTATGAAGACAACTTGAACCCTGGGGAAGGAAATAGGCTACTTTTTAATCCACAACTTCATCTGCATCCGTGAAACCGACATTGACGCGGACGAAGCTAGTAAGATAAATTTCATTTCCAAAAAAATCATTCGATAGAAAATTAATTAATTCAAAAGATAGTTTTTTCATACCTAGTTCGGACATCTAAATTATTTGTTACAGCGTTTTTCGACAAATTGTAGTAAATAAGTATGCGAAGTTGATGTCGACGGAGTTGAAATCACATATTTCGGTTCTCGTATTTACTCGTATTGTGGTAACTCAAGGTAGAAGCGCTTCGGATTCACAGTGGGTATATACCGATTGCTTCGGTGCAGGAAATTGAAATCCTCGTGGGCTCTGCGCAGTGGGAGACGTGATAGTGGTTGGCAAAGTAAATAAACGCAGCTCACGGTACGACAATACTTGTTAATAAATATTAAATATGTGAGTTTACATACTTGGTATGTTATAACGGGCTGGTGTCCGCAACTCCACGTCTCAGCGCGTATTTTGCGTACTGTTTTACATATTTACTCATCTATTACGAGTTAGTGCGGTAAAAGGTGTACGAAGCCGAAAACGTGTTCTTAGTATCATTGTAAATTTTCTGGACCATATCTGGGAAACATATTGAAGTGGGGACGTAAATCATTCGATCCACCCCAGTAGGTCGATTCTGTAAAATTCAAACAACAACTCGCATCTCACATTGCTATTCACTCTCACTTCGCATAAGGTTCAAAATGACCTTGATATATTTGACACTTTGAATCGGTTGAGCGTCGAAGTGACAGGGAAATTACCTTACAGAATGCAACTTCTTACTTCTTCTTCTTACGTCATCTCATACTTTATCTGTCAAAACCTCCCTGTCAATTAAGTTCAACTCGCTGACATGCTTGCAAGGGTGGCGCTAGTGTAAATTCGAATTAGCAACCGAGTTTTTGGAATGCCAATCAAGAAACTCACAGCGGATTCAGATTTGAAGTTTAGGATGAGGTCTTAGCGAGGGCGACCACAAGCAACTTAGTTGTCCGACCACTTTTTTGTGTCTGTCGCTGTCTCCTCGCCGAGTTTGGACGATGCGCACACGGGAGCGATAGCAACGCGACTTTTTCGTAAAATTTTGCCGCATTCATCAACATGGATTTCGAAGAGACGGCTGTGGTCTGTACGCTTGTTTTAAGAAATTAAAGACGACAACGAAGAATGCAAAATTGGGTGCATCCATTATAGAGCGACAGACTAACATTATGAAAATTTAATTACAGAAAATTGAGCATTTCCAAAAAAAAGGCACTAAAAAGCGAAAAATAAACTGACTTTAAATTCACAAGTCGGTGGCAATACAGAACAACAAACAAAACCAAAGCGAATTTAAAGTTATTTTTTAATCGGTTGTCTTTTTAGTAAAAAGTTTTGACTTGTGTGATTTCAAACATTTGTGATTCATCAGTATCACTACTTGTGAAATTTGAAAAGTATGAATGCAGCGGCATACTTTCTACTGCATGGAGTCATAATAATTCTTTTATCTATATCTTCTTCCGAAATCGACGAGCTACAAAATAGAGATATTTTATAGAAGAATAGCGAATAAAGACGTTTAGTGAAGAGATGCGCTCTGTCAACGAGGTCGAAGCAAGAACTGACAGGCCGGCGACTTTTTTGTCGCCGTGCGCGCACTTGCATTGCAACTAATAGACGTGGCGACATTGTTGCTGAGTTGCGTCGCCGGCCTATCTCCAAACCCGCGGACAAAAAAGTCTCCCGACTATCGCGTCGCTACATGCGCGCACTTTCATACTAATCCGTAGACTTGATATGAGAGACAAATTAGTTGCGGAGACAAAAGATGCTCGTGCGCGCTAGCTCTTACAGAATCACACCCCAGCTCCTTAAGCTACCTGTTGATGTGTGTGTTGCTGACGATCTCCCGTAGGTTACCTGGGTTACCGAAGTATTTTGCCCTGTATAAGGCGACCTCAGGGCAATTCAAAAGCACATGGGCTGGGGGGCATGGCATGGGCTGCTGTGTCGTCTTCTCACATGCAGACTCCGCACAGTGGGCTGCGTGTATCTCCTAAAACAAAGAGATGATGTTGTTTTTTTTGCTCTAGATACACAATCAAGTACCTATACAATGGAATATATTGTATTACAAATGTTATAAAATCGTCCTAGATCAACAAAAGGCTGACAAAACACATCTGAAGCCACGAGAAGCCAATTTATATCAAAACTATTGTATAGTAAATTTGTACCGACAAGTTCTCGAAGTACTTTTGTTATGATTGTTATTTCATAACTGTCAACGTCAGTTGCCTCGTTATTGGAAATCTTGTAAATGGACGGTTATACGAGATAAATTTATATACACACTTACCTACATAAGCGGTGAAATCTTATACTGAAAATCATCTCCCTAGATTTTTCCCAACTTTGTTGGGGTCGGTTTGTAGACTAACCGAATGCAGCTGAATACCAGTGTTTCACATGGAGCGACTGGCTGTTTGACCTCCAAAACCCAATTGCTGAGTAGCACGATACTCTTTGGTAAGACTGGTTGTCAGATTTTCTATCTTCTGACTACCTATAACGACTGTCAAAGATCTACGAATGACAGCCGGGACCAACGGCTTAACATGCTTTCCGAGGCACGGAGGGATCTCGAATTATTTAGATAAATTTTACATGGGTATTATCATTTTTAAGTGATTTTGTTTTTACTGAAGAAAGACTGGTTACTAAGCTCTAGTTACTACTTAAAAAACAGGACAAGTGCGAGTCGGACTTGGTCACTGAGGGTTTCGTACAAATTTGTAGGTACATTCATACTAATATTATAAATGAGAAACTAACTCTGTCTGTTACGCTTCCATGATGAAATAGCTGAACCAATCTTGATGACTTTTTTTATGAAATTAGCTTGAACCTTGGGAAAGCACGGTACCTACTTTTTAATTCGGGTCTTCATCTGCATCTGCGATAACCGACATTCGCATGGACCAAATTATGGACAAAAAGTCGATATAAATAAAGATTATATTTTTTAGATTTAATTACAAATGTATAGTTTTCAGACTTTGCCCTGTATTTATAGTGTAAGAGGATATTACTCGCCAAATTTTAAAGTTCTAGGTCAACGGAAATTACCCTATAAATTTTGATTCCCTTGAGCATCGATATATATATACTACGCACTAGATAGAGCGCTTCAAATCATCACTTAGTTTCACTGAACTGTAGATAGGTATCAACACGTCATTCAGTATGACATTGTCGTTTTAAAAGAGCGGTGCATCGTGACATTTGGCATTTGTGAAATAAAAATATAATTACGCTAGCAAATAGTGATATTATTGGTTATTAATACGTAACATCAAGTTTTTATATTAATGAATTATTATTTGATTACAATAATATGTAATTAGAACCATTAAAACAATACTTTCTGTAAATCATCATAGACAATCTATCCCTCTCTATCGCGCCCTATGGAGCGAGATAAACAATGATGTTTCATAGAGTATGAAACGTCAGATATTACAGAACTCCAAATAGGTAAAATTTACGAACTCATGAATTTGACTGCACCTTTTATTATAAAATTACTAGTTAGGTATGTTTACTAGTTTATGATAATTAGTTCTAACCTATTCGGCACATTATATATTTATTCTTTGCAGCAACCAGAACTATTATACAAAAATATAGTAAAATTACATTGCATTGATTGAATGAATCAAAATCTGACACACATATAACTTTATGTACGTACGTAACGCCAAAAACTAACCGGACAGGTCATTTCGTGACTATTATGGCTTCAT
This sequence comes from Charanyca ferruginea, assembly GCA_947361185.1. Classification (NCBI taxonomy): domain Eukaryota; kingdom Metazoa; phylum Arthropoda; class Insecta; order Lepidoptera; family Noctuidae; genus Charanyca; species Charanyca ferruginea. Next base: position 9,122,277 of record OX376074.1, on the reverse strand, counting down.
TTTAAAATCATTTAAATTATTTATTTATTCTTTTTGCTCTGAGCTCTAGATAGTAGTCTATATTATTGGAATGAGAAACCTCTACTTCTGCTTAGAAGCAGAAGTAGACTGTCAGTCAGTAGTGTCTGTCACTCAGAAAGTAGACTTTCTGACTGACAGACACTACTTCAAAAGTTTTTGTAAATAGTCTAGTTCGAGTTTGAAAAAAAATTGGTGATCTGTACAGTCGGTTTACGAACGATAGTTTTACGTGATAACGTCATAAAGAAACATAATGGCTAACATAATATAACATAAGCAAATAATGGCTTCCGTCGAGGTGGGTGGAGCTTATTGCTTGGGCCGATCGTGCCTCTCTATCGCTTGTTCAGCGCTCTCGCTTGCACGCTCAGGCTCAGGCGGAACGTTCACTTTTTAGTCCGTGCAGCCGGTGTTCATCGATTTATAAGACGTTATCACGTCAAAATAAAATATAAGTATTTAGTTTTTAGTTTAATACATATCATATTGTTAAGTTTTTAATATGTTTTATTAGTTTTTCACATTATGCTGGGGAAACAGACTCACTTAGGTATGTTAGGCAGCATACCGCGAGAATGGCGCATTGACGTGTCTGTTTAATACTCTTTGAAATCAAAACTGACGTGTATGACGTCTCGCATCCCGCAAACGGAACATGATCGTTGTTCCGAATTGCTATTCTATCTATATATATAAAAGGCAAAGGTGACTGACTGATGTATCAACGCACAGCCTAAACCGCTGATCGTAGAGACCTGAAACTTGAAGGGTGTGTTCTTTGTATGACGTAGGCATCCACTAAGAAAGGATTTGCCGAAATTCTACCCCTAAGGATGTGAAAAACGGGGGCAAAGTTTGTATGGGACAACGTGATTCCTTGGTCCAATCTACTTCAAATTTCGCATGAACATTCTTTAACAGAATTGATGGAAGATGGATTTCATATTTTATTGAACTTCACCACATAACAGAGTTAAAAATGGGTAGATTATTTTGAGGGTGATTTGCATCGAAGTTGATATCAATACTCCTTAGTGCTTTTGATTTAAATACATTTTATTTTGACACATGTCATGTTTGAAAACTCAACTCAAAATAAATATTATTACCATATTATTATCTTAGAATAATAACGCACATATTATATTACTCTGTGCTTATTACATGATACTGCAGAAGACTTACATATAATTTTTAATACATTAAATTAAACGATTATAAAAATAGTGTGGCGAAGAGAAATACTTTTAAAAATTTTCGAAAATTCCCAATCGTCAGAGACATTTGTTTGTTTTGTGGAATTGCAAACCCAGTACTTTTGTAGGAGAAATATCGGCATCATCTGTCCGAAGACTTCTTGCGAGTTTTGAGATCAACTACTAAAGGTGGCATTGAACACAATGAGAAACGTATTCTTAACAATTCTTACTTCTCTTCAAAACGTCGTCGTTTACATCGGCGTCATTCCGGTGGTCAAGTTTGGGTTACCGGCCCCGCAATCATTGGCACATTAAAATCGTGGAATACACTGTCGAAACCAATTACGATCCAGGTGCAATGAGTACTATCGTAAATAACCACGTCAGCGTGTTCAAACCAAGACATGATGGGTAGGGTCACAGTTCTGTTTAGTGGCGATTTCCGGCAGACGCTGCCTGTGGTGACGCGAGGAACTAGGGCTGACGAGGTAAATGCATCGTTGAAACGATCAACGGTCACGAGTTTATAAATCCCGCTTGACCATCACAATGCGTGCTCAGCTTGGAGGCAATTCATGTGTTCAAGAATTCTCCGATGTTCATTTAAAAGTTGGTGAAAGCTCTCTACCAGAGGAGAGAGGGCAGGTGGATCTATCAGAGACTCTTGGTATTGTAGTATCTACAATGGAACAACTGATTCATGTTTTGTACAGCGACGTCAGTCAAATACCGCATCAACAGAATTTGGGTGTGTGAACAGGCTATTATAACAAAATTGATCAAGCTGCAGCGATCAATAAAAGCATTTTGTTTCTCTCAAATTGAAGGTAGAGAAGTAGTATAAATATCTCAATGAACACTGTAGTCGAGCAAGATGACGCCACACGACGCCGTAGAATTTGGAATAGAATTCGCTTACGGCAAGTGGACTTCTAGCGCACATCATCCAGCTAAAGGTCGGTGTGCCTATTATTTTGTGTAACAGAAATCGGCTCGAAGTCGTCTGTCTGCAGATAAATAATTATCATTGAAGCTGAAATTGTAACAGATTGTGGCGTTGGTGAGAGTGTTTATATCACGTATACCACTGATTCCCCACAATTACCCCTTCCAATTCAAGCGTGCGCAATTCCCTGTGAGCGTGTGCTTTGGCATGACTATAAACAAGTCTCAGGTCGGTCGGTGTTTGTCACACTGAAGGCTGCGGTTGTCGATCTCAGGACCAGCTGCTTTGCCTACGGCCAACTATACGTCGCTTGCTCTCGTGGAGTCTCGCGTCACCAGTCCTGACTCTTTGTACATTTTGACTGTCGGCAAAACTACAAATATAGTTTACAGAGAGGTTTTATAAATATACTAGCTGACCCGACAGACGTTGTCCTGTCCCGATCTACCTACTTACCTGCCTATTTACCTACACCTACCCTACACCTACCCTACACCTACCCTACACCTACCCTACACCTACCCTACACCTACCCTACACCTACCCTACACCTACCCTACACCTACCCTACACCTACCCTACACCTACCCTACACCTACCCTACACCTACCCTACACCTACCCTACACCTACCCTACACCTACCCTACACCTACCCTACACCTACCCTACACCTACCCTACACCTACCCTACACCTACCCTACACCTACCCTACACCTACCCTACACCTACCCTACACCTACCCTACACCTACCCTACACCTACCCTACACCTACCCTACACCTACCCTACACCTACCCTACACCTACCCTACACCTACCCTACACCTACCCTACACCTACCCTACACCTACCCTACACCTACCCTACACCTACCCTACACCTACCCTACACCTACCCTACACCTACCCTACACCTACCCTACACCTACCCTACACCTACCCTACACCTACCCTACACCTACCCTACACCTACCCTACACCTACCCTACACCTACCCTACACCTACCCTACACCTACCCTACACCTACCCTACACCTACCCTACACCTACCCTACACCTACCCTACACCTACCCTACACCTACCCTACACCTACCCTACACCTACCCTACACCTACCCTACACCTACCCTACACCTACCCTACACCTACCCTACACCTACCCTACACCTACCCTACACCTACCCTACACCTACCCTACACCTACCCTACACCTACCCTACACCTACCCTACACCTACCCTACACCTACCCTACACCTACCCTACACCTACCCTACACCTACCCTACACCTACCCTACACCTACCCTACACCTACCCTACACCTACCCTACACCTACCCTACACCTACCCTACACCTACCCTACACCTACCCTACACCTACCCTACACCTACCCTACACCTACCCTACACCTACCCTACACCTACCCTACACCTACCCTACACCTACCCTACACCTACCCTACACCTACCCTACACCTACCCTACACCTACCCTACACCTACCCTACACCTACCCTACACCTACCCTACACCTACCCTACACCTACCCTACACCTACCCTACACCTACCCTACACCTACCCTACACCTACCCTACACCTACCCTACACCTACCCTACACCGCCTTCGACAACGCCTGGTGGCCAGCCATACGAGTCCGACTGGCTGAGGAAAGGTGTCCGGTCAACCTGAGGAAGGTCATCGACAGCTACCTGTGCGACAGGAAAGTACGAGTAAGGTACGCCGGTGCCGAGCACCAGAGAAGCACGGAGAAAGGCTGCGTGCAAGGCTCAATTGGAGGCCCCATTCTTTGGAACCTCATATTGGACCCCCTCCTCAGAGACCTCGAGAAAAGTGGAGTCTACGCACAAGCCTTCGCTGACGACGTGATCCTGGTCTTCGATGGTGACACAGCATTGGAAATTGAGAGACAGGCAAATGCCGCCCTCGAACGTGTTCGAGCGTGGGGCGTAGAAAACAAGTTAAACTTCGCACCACACAAGACCAACGCAATGGTCATTACAAATAAGATAAAATATGACGCCCCACGCTTGAGCATGGGCGGGGTCGACGTTGCTATGTCTCGCAAGATTAAAGTTCTGGGTGTCACCATCGACGACAAGCTCACGTTCAACGCGCACGTCACAGAAGTGTGCCGCAAGGCCATCAAGATCCACAAGCAGCTAACTAGAGCTGCGAAAGTAAGTTGGGGCCTAAATCCGGAAGTCGTCAAAACCATATACGTAGCTGCGATAGAGCCGATAATCCTGTACGCCGCCAGCGCATGGGCAGAGGCCGCAAACAAGCTGGGAACTATCAAACAGTTAGGCGTTGTACAACGGGGAATAGCACTGAAAATGTGCAGGGCTTACCGAACTGTCTCACTAAACTCGGCGCTCCTACTAGCTGGGATACTCCCCCTGGATCTTAGAATCCAGGAGGTAGCTTCGCTATACAGAGCCAAGAAAGGGGAGCCGCAAGCCATACTGGGGGACAGGGAGGTAGAGCGAATGGCCTCTGCACTTGAATCCCCGCATCCCGCGGAGCAAAGCGACCTGAAGATCGCCGGCCTGGTAAACCAGGAGGAAGTTGACGCCAATTCGGACCAGCAGGTGAAGATATTCACCGACGGTAGTAAGATTCAGGGGCGCGTCGGAGCAGCTCTGTCCATATGGAACGGAGAGGCCGAGACGCGCGCCCTCAAGTTGGCGCTACCGGGATACTGCACGGTTTACCAGGCTGAGCTACTCGCGATATGCCGGGCAACGCGGGAAATCAGGAGCAACACAGCGCCTACCTTCGGGGTCTTCAGTGATTCAATGGCGGCTCTTTTGTCCGTGAAAAACCCCAGTTGCCTTCACCCCCTGGCAGTAGAGGCCAGACAGAATATAACAGCCGCATCTCTCCAGAACAAAATGGTGTCTCTGTTCTGGATAAAAGCCCACGCAGGGCTGGAAGGCAACGAGAGAGCGGATCAGCTGGCAAAAGAGGCCGCCACGAATCTGAAGAAAAGACCGGACTACGACCTATGTCCGATCTCATTCGTCAAACGCCACATACGCATGAGGACGCTTGACGAATGGAATCGGAGATACAAGTCTGGCCAAACCGCCAACATCACCAAAATGTTTTTCCCGGATGCGGTGGCGGCGTATAGGACAATAAGAAAGATGGAGATGACCAGCATCAGGGCACAGATCATGACAGGGCACGGTGGATTCTCCGAGTACCTGAATCGCTTCAAGTGCAAGGAGAGTTCATCGTGCATCTGCGATCCAAACACTCCTGAAACCGTGCCACACTTACTTTTAGAATGTCCCGTACATGCAGCAGATAGGTATGCACTTGAACAGGCATTGAATACAAAAATGGACAGGGAAACAATAGGGGAAATGATGCGAGGAAGGGACAGAGAAAAATTCTTGGACTACTGCACAAAGATTGCACAGAGGGCAATAGATAGGAATAAAACAGGCTAAGAAAAATGTATTAACAATATATAATTGAGTATATATTAGTTAAGCATAAAATAAATGATTAATAAATAAAGATTTATATGTTAAATAAAAACCTAGACCATAAGATGAAATTGTAAAGAAATTGTATTAGATTTAAGGAACTGTAACTGTAAAAGATTAAATCATGCCTTGGTAAATTATTTCCCCAGCTCAAAACAGAAATAAATAAAAATAGATATTCTAAGTACAAAAACAGAATAGAGTATATATATGGGAGTCCCACCCATAAGACAGAAAGAAGACGGATGATAGAAAGAAATAGTATGTAGAATGGTAGTGCGAGAGGAATAAAAGTGAGAACCGGAATGAAAGAGAACTAGTTAGCCACAGACTCCGATAGCGTCGGAGGTAGGATAAAAAAAAAAAAAAAAAAAAAAAAAAAAAAAAAAAAAAAAAAACCTACCCTATACCTACCCTACACCTACCCTACACCTACCCTACACCTACCCTACACCTACCCTACACCTACCCTACACCTACCCTACACCTACCCTACACCTACCCTACACCTACCCTACACCTACCCTACACCTACCCTACACCTACCCTACACCTACCCTACACCTACCCTACACCTACCCTACACCTACCCTACCCCTACCCTACACCTACCCTACACCTACCCTACCCTAACCCTTAACATTTGGATGGGGGATGAAAAAGGGGTGAAAAAAGGGGATGAAAAATAGATGTTGGCCGATTCTCAGACCTACCCAATATGTACACAAAATTTCATCAGAATCGGTCAAGCCGTTTCGGAGGAGTACGGGAACGAAAACTGTGACACGAGAATTTTATATATTAGATAGCTAAGGTTCCTTAATGTGTTTTCTTCTTTTCAAACATATTTGGGTTTGGAGTTCCAACATTTGTTGTGTACGTATGTGTAATAAAATAAAAGCGAAAGGTCATTTACTCACTCATCACGATATATCGAAAACCGCTTGACATATTAAGATGAAATTTGGCAGAGAATTAGTACATAGTTAGTAGACGTCCGCTAGGAACGGATTTTGCTACAGGGCCGATAAAGGACGTCTAATGGGTCTCGCAAGTTTTTATGAAAGTCCTTCATTTTTTGCACTACAAACTTGATTATCGGCGGAGAGGTAGGTAATTAGTAGTAGACGTCCGCTTAGAACGGATTTTACGACAGGGCTGGATTAAGGAAGTCTAATGGTTCTCGCAACTTCGTATGAAAGTTTTGATTCATTTTTGAACTATCGACCTGAAATTTAGCAAGTCTAGAGTTTATGAGTAGGAGACATTTGCTAAGAAATAATTTTGTGACAGTCTGAACTTGCTCTCGCAAGTTTATATATATAAATCCTTGGCTTTTTGCATCTGTTAATTGGTAAAGAGATAGAATATAGTTAAGTTATGTCACGTAGAAACCGATTTTACGACAGGGCCAGTTTAAGGGAATATAACCTAACTCTATGTGTTCAACGAACATTTATTGATTTCTTATAATACAACAAATAAAAAATACAACTTAATGAAATTCAGACGAATCAAGGTCTTAATATTTTTTGTTATGACATTCGTAAAGCTATAGCTCAAATATTTCTTTGTTTTTCCCCTGGGTACTACTGTGACGCTTTTTTGTGGATAAAAGTATCTTATAATACGTAGAACCTGGTATTCACGTATCACCATATTAATTACCAAATTCCAGACAATATTTTATACATCTTTGTTTATCCCACAATGACCATCGTTTTCTGTAAAACTATAAATTTAATTTTAGAATGCTCACATTTAAACAGTTTCAAGTAGACTTAGAGTCGGAAAAGTTTTCTCCGCAGCACACAGGCCATCCAGGACCGACCACGTACGGTCAGACGTAAGTTGTGGGAATATCACCCACCGCCACTGAACTTCTTTCCATCCAGGAATACTTGGCACTCGGAAGTGATTTGCAGTGGCCTAAATGGAAAGCAGTCAATAGAGTGTGCTCCCAAAAAGGCCGCTGTAAACACAACCTAACAAAATGGGGGATTATAGATCCCATTGATACCCAGTGTGAGTGCGGTGCTCCTCACCAGACAATGGCCCACTTACTACAGTGCCCAAAGTGACCCGTCACCTGTACCTTAGAGGATATTAAAAACGCCACTAATGTTGCGATTAATGCAGCTCCTACTGGGTCCAAGCAGTCTAACCACGGATATGAGTCTAACACAAAAAAAGAACACAACCATCGATTCGAAACGAAGAAGACCACTGTATCATAATCACAAATGCCATCTCTTTAAATATTATGATGAATTGAAATAAACTGCAGCCTGAAAATTAAATCATAAATGTGGTGTATAGGTAGGTTGTAGCGTTTACGTAAATAACAGCATCTATTTTTTTTTTAAATTGGTGCTTTAAAATAGGCATTTTCTGTTGACTGAAATATAAAAATAGTTTCCGTTCAATATCATTAAACTTCATATCTTCATAATCACGCGGACGAAGTCGCGGGCAACAGCTAGTGTAAGATTTATTTCTATGCCCTTGAGAGTGTCGAAATGTACATTTTTTTGCCGTATCTGTTTTTCACGTCAATTTAGAAGTTTGATTTTCTCACAGTTTCAAGGGACCGTAGACCTAAGTATATGGTTTTAATTTCAACTCGATACCTTTACGCGTTCCCGAGCTAAAGGGTCTTGACAGACAGACAGACATACAGACGGACAACAAAGTGATCCTATAAGGGTTCCGTTTTTTGTAATTTGAGGTACGGAACCCTAAAAACAGCATGTACATAGATTTTCTTTTTAAAAAAAACCTTGACCAACGTCTTCAATGAAGACAATAAAGAAAACTAAGGAGTGAAATATTTAACAGTGACTCGACGAATTTTATTTCGGCACAGAATTTCACCGTATACAACTGCGGTATTTTCGTCCTCAAACCCATAGAAAACACAAAAATTCCAGCAATGTTGTTGTGTTTTACTTTTTTTGTATTTTATTTCTCACGTGCTGTTATAACTGAAAAGGTACTGAATACTTTTTACCATGATATTTTTGTCTTATTAACATGTCTGCAATGTGACGTAAACTTTTTGTCTGTATACGTAGGAAGGGCATCGTCACGAAAATATGTAACATGGATTCAGTTCGTAATTCAAGACCCGATCATTATTTAAAAAAAAAACCAGCTTTTCCATATGTTTTGTTGCGTAGATGTTAATGGATGCGACATGTTCATAATTGTTAGGATAAAGGAAAGTAGGTAGGTGTTTAAGAGTTTTATTTTTAATCCACTGAAAAATAAAAAAATCAAGTTTGAAATAAAAACTAGAAAGTTTTAGTCAGTTTAGTTTTTGCCTAAGAATAGATATTCTCAGCGGCTTAGTTATAAAAACTTAGTACTAACTATCTTGTACGAATTTATGAAAACACTTTTTATTATGTTAATATCACCGTCAATTGCCCTCTATTCTGTTAAAAAACTTTTAACGAATTTTCCTTTTTCAAGAACAAATGACTATTACTTTTATAATATAATACGGTTATTCAAACAAAATAGGCAATAAGAGAACACAGCAATTTAAGAAACACATAAAATGTTAACAAAGAGGACTGCATTTGAGAAAAAAAACCCTTTCTGGCTCGTTACATATTCCGAAGCCCCGAGGCAATATAGCAAACTTGTGCTTTGTCTATAACATTTTCTTTTTGAATAATGTACTAAAGGCTTTCGCCTTTTCTCTTTGACTGTAACGAACTGGACCTCGACCCCTTTGTTGCAATATTTGATGCTGACACAAGTTACATACGGGCTTTAAAGTTTGGAATAAAATCGCTGAAGCTCGTTAGGTATTTGGGTGAACAAAAGTTTGCAGAATTAGAGAGAGACAATTCTCCTATTTTTAAGAAAGTCTGCATTCTAATGTCAGTCTAAAGCGTAATTATCCACACATATCCGGGCCATGCCCAGAACGGGGACGGTCTGTGTCCGTGAAAAAACATAGCCGCGAACATTTTATATGACCTCACGAGTTCATATAAAATGGTCACAACTGGACCAAAATATTGGTGAGCAAGTGGACTGTAGGTATTTGATAGTATTGGAGGATGATGGAAACACTGTGTAATTTCTATTTAATTACAATAACGGGCAAACTATGTACAAGGCAATCACTGACATTTGACAACTAACTAAACATAACATTTCTTCTGTTCCAAAAGTCTAAACGACATTATAAAAATAAATATAGTTCTTAAAAAGAGGTGGCATACCAGCCAGTCGCCAACATAGGGATGGATACCTCTTCACGGACACGGACCGTCCCGTCCCGGGCACGGCCAGGACATGTGTGGATAGACCTTTAATCTGTTAAAACTACCTTTAATTTACCTAATGTTTTAGCATACTTAGAGTTTTTGACTTTGGAACTACAGTCTACCTTGTGACCGCCACAGTCAGGTAATGATACCAATCTATAATTGTCCCACTGCAGGACCAAGGCCTCTTCTCATACAGAGAAGACACGAGCATTGATCACCACGTGCGCTCAAGGCGAATTGGCGATTTCAGACTTATATCAATTTGGCATGTATTTAACGCGGCGACAAAGTAATCTGTATAGGGTTTTAAAAATAATTAAAATGGGTAGCAAAAATAATAGGTTGGTAGGTTGGCAGCTACAGTGAAGTAGCATTTTAAGTATAAAGTAGCAGCTTTATATTGAGTTGTAAGCTTTGTTTAAATTTAAATTGGCTGTAAAAAACGATTTGGTTCTGGATCGTAGGGGTCACAGTTGTAACCTAACCTTTTTTGTATTTTGTACGGGGTGGAAAATCCTCATGGATGTCCTCCGCCCTGGGGCGGGCGGAGGGGTCTGTCAGACTCTTACTGACTAAAAACCACCCCGGTGTTCCATCTCACACCTACGTCGGGGGTCGCGGGAACTGGAGATACTCCCGCAACCCCCGTCTGGTGCCGGCCCGCTGCAGCGGGCCACTTCTCGGGTCAGGGGGGGGAGTGAGGTGTTAGACTCCCCCCCGGACGTCTTAGAGGGGCGCGCGTGGAACACTACGCGCCTCCACCTCGGGTCCTGGTGTATGTGGGGGGCGACAGAGGTCCCAACCTAACCATGTCGGATCCGCCCCAGGAGGGACTTAAGGTAGGTAAAGTTTGGGAATAGTGTGGTAATAATAAAAAAAAAGGCTACGGTGACCATTTCATATTATAAAATGTTTATGGTATACCTACTTATAAAAAACGTTTTTTGTCGCTGACATGAAATTACGAATTGATATTGAACGCTCTTTGGTTTTAATTTATGCATCGTTCGAAAAAGCGTTTCTATAATAAGAATAGCTTCTAAAGTAATGATGTTAAGTACTTAAAATCAAGAAAATATGTTTCCAGGTATAAATAGCTTTTTATCGTAGTTATATAGTGTTCAAAAATGGTAAAAACTTGTGTCAAAGTATTTATGTCGCACTGTGTATAGAATAGTTGTATTAGGGCAGGTTGTTTCAAACAGTCGGTTAACGTTACATACGGACGGTTAAAAAGTTACTATGACTGATGATGTTTAACGTACGTTAAATATAACGGGTTGTTTCATGACATAAAAATCCGACAGTTAAAGTTATTCAAAAGGAGATTCCATAATATTTTGATGTTTGAAGTAGCTGTTTGACAACGCAAAATTACGATGACTGGTGGTTTATGGTAATAGTAACTTTTTGACGTATGATTTTGTGAAACAACCCATTATTTTTCATTTGACGATAGTTAGCGCCATTTTTGACTATTACCGGTCAGTAATGGTTAGTTGAAGCAACCCGCCCTAAAAAATAAAAATAAACTAATATTTTACGTTAGCGCGCGTTAGCGCGTGGGCTTAACTGTCAACAACTTTATAGACATGAAATGTGTTTTCATTTTATGCAGTTTTAGTTGTGAGCAGTAAAATATTAGTAAAAACTGACAACAAGCCTACATCTGGCGTTGGAATAACAATATATCGGTTTAAAAAAAATATCGTTTTGTCATTGTCACTGACAGCTGTCAATGTGTGTACAAGCGCGTTCAATAGAGAGTTTTAAAAACAATGTTTATAGAATTTATGAACAAACTCAGGGCTTTTGTTTTTGTTGGATATAATAATATCTGTCCATGTATCTTTATTTATGGAGGCCATAACAATATTTTGCGAGTTTTAGGGAAACAACGGCTGCATTATTATATGTTGCTGTTATTAGCACCTGCGCAACTGTGTGGCAGTCGGCCTATGACCTAGATACTTAAACAAAGCATGCAATTGTTTTGATGTACTCACACTCAGAATTTTTACTGTAGTAATGCATTTAGAAACAATAAAATCACATACACAAACAGCCAGACCCGGAACAACTACCTGGTCTAGGTCATACAAAATATTTGTTCTGTGCGGAAATCGAACCCGCGACTCGCTGTGCAGGTGCCAATCGCTCCAACTTCCAAGAGACAACTTCTCTGCTCTGACAACCCTATCAATTTTTGATTCTTTGTCAAATTAGATTTTTAATTACTTTGAATTCAATAAATCCATGCTATACTATAAATACTATATATATATACTTTTACTTTTTAATCCACAACTTCGTCTGCATCCGCGATAACCGACATTCACGCGGACGAAGTCGCGGGCAAAAGCTAGTCTTTTAATATTATAAATGCGAAAGTAACTCTGTATGTTACACTTTCTCGATAAAATAAGAGGACCAACTTCTTCTTCTTCGTATCGCTAAATAAAATAACTAAACCGATTTTAATGAAATTTAGTATGAGAATAGCTTGAACCCTGGGGAAGGACATAGGCTACTTTTTAATTCGCAACTTGGCCTGCATTCGCGATAACCGACAATCACGAGGACGAAGTCGCGGGCAAAAGCTAGTAGTCCAAAAGTTAGCAAATAAGTGACGTCATCGATGCTGCTGCCATAAAAAAATTATGGGAGAATCACGCTTTGACAGCCCATAAAATATTATGTCAATTGATAAAAGGTGCCAACTACCCCATTGTGAATAGTGAACACATCATAATATTTTCTATCAATGCTCTGAGATTTGTTCACATAATAAATAGACCAACTACGGTACGACAGTACTAACATTGTTTATTACAAACTAACACATAATAATGTTATGTGTAGCAATTAAATGTTTCGTCGTTAACGTTAAGTGCTTTATTATGGCCGTTCTTAATGCACACGTCTTCGAGTACCTAAGAGCGGGTTGAACGACATATACCTGTTTCAAGTTGCTATACCACATACCTCTAAAGCGTTCTCTGATACATTGGACATAATGCTGAGCAACAGTTGAGGAACATTATTTGTTTGCAACATCAAATGTTTCTGTTACCAATGTTGCGCGTCTTTTGTTTTCCATGAATATAAAAGCTTGTCTACACCGAAGTGGACAACTTGCGGACAAATTCACGGTTACGGTCAGATATGGCAGTAGTATTTGGATGGAATGGTTCACACCAACGCGGGCAGCGGCTGTTCGCAAGTATCTGAAAGCGCTCGCGACTAGACTGCAAGTTGTCCGCTTCTGTGTGACTCGACCTTTAGCATGTTTTCAGCAACACAACAATGTTTAGCGCAATACTAAAACATGTTTCTAAAACAATGTTTCACAACATTATCATTGACATAAAGAGGGTTAAAAGTATCACTGCGTTCAAAAAAAGTCAAGAACAAGGAGTTAATAATTGGAAGTGTCGCATTTTTCAACAGTAGATTTCTGAAGACCATTCTCGTGATTTAAAACTTCAAAATCTAGTTGACATTGTCACTAGATTTCTAGCGACAATCAATTTTAAAAACTCGTCAAAAACGTAGGTGGCTAAAATGTCTTTAGTCCCAATCTGTGAAATTTTTTGGCAATATATTTGTTCGGGAAATATTCCTACTGCTGACTAATGTACACTTTTTGTAAACGTTAATTTAATAAATGAATTATTATTTAGCATTTCGTGTAACTCACCGTGAGACTGAAATTGGAACGAGTTCGTTTCTACAAATATGAAAATTACCCCCGTGGTATCTCTCGCGTCTGCACAAAATGTCCGAGAATATTAGCTAATAGCGTGGCAAAGAGATTAGCTAGTCAGCATGTTGGTAGCGCAGCTGACGGGGTCTGCAGCGCCAGACGAAAGCTTAGTGCCGCCGTCACTCGTCGCGGCTATTTTACTGCACACCAAATGTGTCTACATTACTGTTCATTTCATACCTACGAACATTGCACTTAAAGTCAAAACATTAATTTCAATTAAACCATTTACTCAATACTCAATTATTTATTGCATTCCACAATGTATTTGCTTAGGTGGTAAGTTGGTAAACATTTGTAGTAACAATCGTGGATCCTGTCGGGCACAGCAAAACATAGATTTGAAGGACTACTAATTTATACATGCAAACTAATACTAATCTAATTTAAGGTAACATTTTATTAATTATTAATTACATCGATCATTTTATTCATTATTAATTTAATTTAAAAAAAAATATTATTCATTAAAATTATTCTGTCAGTTCTATGGATTTGTCAATTAATAATCATTTATGCTATAATAACATTTATTTATTAGTATTTTTTTGTAATTTATTTGTAAAAATTGCAATCTTTTTCTCATTTCTGAGTATCTCGGGTAGGTTATTGTATATTTTTATTGACATGACCAGTGGACTAGATGAGTGCATTTTTAATCGGATTGCGTGTTTTGTGTCGGAGTGTGTATCTTGTCTGTATGTCTTCTCGTTTAGTGTAAAATTTACAGGCACTTTTGAAGTTTCAAGGAGTCGATTAACTAGACAGGAATTTGAAAGTTGCTTGTTCCAAAACGTAAGTAGTTCTCTATGAAGAAGAACGAGCAAGAAACTATAAAGACACTTTTTTAAATCAAGTTCTCTTTTAGACATTTATATGTGAAAACAATTTAGTATGTAAAAAGCAATACAAAACATTAAAATAAAAAAAAGACTCAAGATAATATCCAGCGCTAAGAGGTGACCAACACCTACTAGACCTATAGAAAGTGTATCTATTTGTCGGTTGGTTGTTGTTACACCCATTAATGGAGTATCGATATTTTTACACAAAGCCAGTTTATGGGCCAGAGACACACGAAGCTATTTTCATTTAAAAAATATGGATGATTTCTTCAAGAATCATAAGTAAAAGAAACACGGGGATGAAGCCGCCGCCGGTAGCAAAAAATGAGTAAATCAATTGTGTTACATTTTTCGTCTCATATTTTATTTTTTTATTACACATTGTCACAACTTTGGCATGAGACTTAATTTTGAATTTTTCAACTAAAACTTTGTGTGTATTGAAAATCTTGTATAAGTCACCCTGTGTTTCAGTTCATAGGCGAGATATTTCTTTACGTACAGTCAGCAGCAAAAGTAGATGATCAAAATCAGAAACTCAATACTAATGAACGGAGTTCGCGTCAGAACTGTGTGGCGTCGAAGTGATTCAAAAGTATGTGTGTGACAATCACATACTTTCAATAAATATACTAGTAATAAATTATATAAATTAGTGTGAGTAAATTAGTATTGAATTTCTGATTTTGATCATCTATTTTTGCTGTTGACTGTACCACATAAGTACCTCCACCCCTTTCCTACCCGTGGGTGTCGTAGAAAGCGACAGAGGGTTCTTGATCAGAGGATGGGCAGCAGCGTCCTTCTGAGTACCATAACACCCCATGCGATCGTCAACATGCATTGACCAAGCATGGCGATTACGGCTGAACCCCCCTTGGGGGAGACCTATGCCCAGCAATGGGCGTCTAAACGTTGATATGATGATAATGATGATGATGAAGTACCTACCACTAATTACCCACCAAACACTAATTTAATACATAAATACACTAAAATAATCAACATAAACTACACTAGGATCTCATACAAAATTGTTTGGATAGCACATTATTCTCCCACATGACTGCAAGTTTCAGTCCGACCCACCGAAAAACGTCTGAACGTGCAATGCAAGCACTTTATATTGTTTGTTTTAAATAAACAAAGCTGACCGCAGTTTCGTTTTATTCAAGTTTGAGTTGCTGACTATTGTGTGAGTTAGATAAAATTATTTTGGTGAAGTTAACAGATGATATGAGTCGCAGTATAGAAGTACTAATTTTTGCCCACAACTTTTGACGCAGACGAGGTTGTGGATTAAGAGCGTGTAATGTGACGTAAACTTCATGTTTTCGCGTTTTGCCCAGAAAGACATCATAATGATTTAAAAAGTTAACTATCAGCACGACCATTACATTATGCCAACATATTATGTTTTATACGTTTTTCCAACAGGATATACAGCCTCAAAGTACATTACAAAACCAAAATTACCAAAATATTACTATTAGATATTAAAAAACAGTATTAAAAAAATACAAAATCCGTTCACTTCAACATTTTTTTTCACCAGTATTTGAATATAAACATAACCGATGTATTTATTTTATGAAAATAAAGGTTGTGCTCAATACGACGGGTCCTACGTATACTAGTGTAAGTGCAAAAACACAATTGTACAGGAGAGCGGTTTAAAGGTTCTATGGCTTGTAACTTTAACATACATTTATAGAATTATTTGAAATTTGAAAATGTTATATTTGAATATCATAGGAAAAAGACTGCGTTATTTGTTTTACTTAATTTTTTATACTTTAGATAATAGCATTACTTGCATTCATGTAGCTTGTTTTTTTTTACTGTGGCAGAACCGGTAAACTGGTATTAGTGACCACTTGTACCAGTTTACAGTGTACTTACTTATATGTATATTTATTTATGAAAAATAGAATGATATTACCTTTTTTACTTGCATTATTTTGTCTATTATTTAATAATAAGCTTATACTATTAACAAAAACATTTTTTTTAAAATACTTTAAGCACTTGTAACAGTTTGCTTGGTACTGGACAACAACTTGCATCAGTTTTCTATTTTATTTTATATTAAATTAACTTAAAATATTTGAATGGGTATTACAGTAAATTATATAAAATATTTAAAATAACAAAATAAAAGTTTTATTTCAAATAGTAAGCCTACCAGACCTATGCTAATAGGTGATATTATTTTGATGTTTATTTATTTTGGTACAATTAAATTCTTATTTACTTAAGTAGGAACTGTCGTTCATTCTATAAATTATTATATATATGTCGGAGACGGTTTATTAATCACAATAGTGGGCGTTAACTAAATTTGTTATGATTTGTGTTTCTTATTGTTAATTTATGTGGTTTTACTATCAATTATTGTCTATTAATTCGAAACATGATTTATTATGTGCACACACTGATTTGTGGTTACTTTATTTCGATACTTGTTATCGATGGTTTTATTCAAACCAATTGTTGACACGTTACTTTGAATGTAAAACGAATTACTTTATGAAATCACTAATGTTTATTCATGACAATTACTAGTGTGTTATTTGATTGCTTTATAATTAAATCTTATTAGATTTAGTACATTGTAGTGTTATGTATCAAGTAAACGCGTGACGCACTTCCGTGCGCCATTGGATAGACTTGTATGGAGAGGTTGCAAGGTGGGGGGCATCGCCTTATAAAAGAGCGTGCACTCCGTAAGTATGGCAGTCGATCCAGTCAGTAAAGAGTTCCTGCTCCCGACAATACTGTCGGTTTACCTGGTACAGCGCTGCTGTATATTCACATAGCTGTATAGGCTTGCTGCTAGCGAGCGATACACTTTGTATTTGGGTGGCTTATGCTACTGTACGAACTATAAACCTTAAGGGTTTGTTCGTTTATCATTGGGTGGCTTAGGCTGCTGTACGAACTGTAAACCTTAAGGGTTTGTTCGTTTATCATTGGGTGGCTTGGCCACTGTACGGACTGTGGGACCTTAATGGTCTGTTCGATTAACTGTATTGTTGCTGTACCTTTAACTTACTTTATTCCTGTTACTGATTACCATTTGTATTGTGTTTTCTTTACTAATAGTGTGTAATTATTTTTACAGGTCTTGTTTATCCCTAATGGGATAATGGGAACGCCTATAGTCCTGACGATGTACTATACCGCTCGGCACTCCTCCTCGATCGCACCTGACGATCCGACATATAAATTAAAGTATTTAAAAATATATAAAACAGTAGCCCACAAGGTCAAGTACAAGGTCCAAGCTACCGGAAGGTCAAGGCATCAAAGAGAGAAACCTACTGACAACGTGGGCCGTGTCCAGAAGCACTGCCTTCTGAATCAGGCCCTTGATCCAGTCACTTAACGAGGGCATCCTTAGATGTTGGCGGAGGCTCTTGGCAATTAAGCCATTGGCCGTAACAACTATCGGCACAATGATCGCTGAGTCCACATCCCACATGTCAACTGTGTCGACAAACTCGCGAACCAAGTCAAAACACTTAATCTGCTTATCTTTCTTGGCCCTTACAAAGTTCACGGCATGCGGGACTACTATGTCTATCCTCACTGCGCGCACTCTCCAATCGATCCATCACCCAAATCCATATCCGTAGTCCTGACAGTGATGATGGATCGATTTCAGAAAATTTTCAATTCCATTGCCATTTTCAAAAACTGGATCGGGCACATATCTGTAGTAGCTACTCGTATTTGTTAATATTATATTCTTTGTTTTATTGGTCTGTTAGTCAGTAAGCCTTCTATAAAATAAAATAAATAAATAATAATAATAGATTATGTGATGGATTGATTCTCCCAGCTGGTGACATGCTCGACATTAATGTCAACTGTGACATGCTTCACAATAAATCTTCGGTAGTTATTTGTCAAAATAACTTCGTCCATAACTGCACAGACAAAAAGATCGGTATCTCCAAATAGGTGCCCGAATCGTAGCCAGGACACAGACGCTAAGAAATTTACATCAGGTCCATAATGTGTAGGACTCGGAAAAAGCTTGCGAGAAGTTCCTTAAATAGTTTTTCTTTCTTCTTTTCTTTCCTTCCTTACTCTTCCAAAACTCCTCGCGATCGTTAGTGTCAAGCACTACAGGTTTGCACCTGTTCTCTTTAGCCAAGGATGGCGGGGTGAAGCTCTTGTTCACTGTAACTATATATCGGTACATACCCACTTCAGCTACTATTAAATATTCCCTAAGACTGCATATCTTCCGGTTGTGGAGGGTCCACAACCACGACCACGACTTCCACGCTTCCGTGGAACGGAACTACAGTCTCATCACCGATGATCGTGGGTGATGCATCCCATATGCTGTCAACAAATGTACGGACTCTCCTATCCAGGGCAACGAGTTCCGTTTAGTTCATTTGAGTATGCCAAAAGAGTACATCAAAACCGGCATGACCCACCCGTTGAAGGCCCTTATTTCTGCCTGACAAACGACTATTGAATACTTCCTTTAGGCGGCTAAAGAAGCAGTCCTTCAACGATTGCTTCATGTCAGCACCATTGATGCCCAACGCTTCCGCCATACCAAATATTTATAGCTCTCGATTGATCATTAATTATTGACCTTGTAAACGCTTCATTGTTTTTTAATTCTTACTACAAAACAAAAGACCAGCAAAGCAGTTACTAAACACAAACAAAATCTGAATACATTTGTAAAAATTGAATAGGTAATCTAAGACGCATGGCAATTGTACCAATCTTTGATGTGCTCTCTACAACGTCGCCGCGCGCATACTGGTATAAAGTTCACTTGTACCCACGCGTCGCGCCGTACGTGACAACCTACAGTGGTGCAAGTAACTTACACCAGTGTCTAGTCTAGACTTTGGATAAAAAAAACGGTTTTCGTTGTTTTGCGGGTTGCATCAGTATACGTAGGACCCGTCGAATATACACTTTCTTTTCAGTTCCTATTTTTTTTTTCTGATTCACACAAACAGACCATTGTATTTTACTAGTGTGTGTCAATGCTGCTACTCCGTTCTAGCAATCATTTAGATTTTGTATTGCGCTAAATCGAATACGCGCCCTTAATAAGTAGGCATATACAGTCAACTGTGACATCTTTACTTTCCGTGGGCATCTTTACCTAAGCATACCCTGTACTAGTTTCCATTAAATATTTTTTTATATGCTTCAGTTGGCTCCATTTTAGACATATTGGTAGATTCTATAATAAATGGTGGTATGGTAATGGTGGTGTGGTATCTCAAAAAGATTTTCAAGCTCGCAACTTCGTTAATTGTCAAAAAAGTGTATTAATATTCATTCTATGTGTTGTTCATATCATAGCATAAAGATTGGTATTTACAGAAAATCAAAGTGTGGCTTATAGTAAATAGTATAATGACATATTGTTATTAAGGTGTATTGCAATGATTCTATCCTATAAAACTTATTTGTGTTGAGATCTGTAGGCTGTAGGTTTCTGTAGGCTAGGTAAAGTTGCCAAAAACGTGCCAATTTTACCCTGCTCAGCTCATACTATTGGTTATTTAAGCGATTTTATGTGAGTTTTAGTAGAATTCGATAGTTCAACCGAAAGAGACACACACACCTTTTATACAAAATAAATGTATAAAAACTTAAACAACTAGCTAGATATTGGAGTAGATAGCATAAAAGTAAAAAAATATGATAACTGCTGCGAACGCATAATAAACAAACTCATTTTCGCATTTTTAATATTGGTAGTATGGATACTGGGTATTAGGTTAAACGAAGGAAACGTAGGAACTGGGAATAATTCTAATTTTTTTTAGAAACGTTTGGATTCCAGTCTCAGTCTGTCAAAAACGCCTACTTACTACCTAAAGAATCATGGCAGGATTTGTACAAAAGAAAATAAGATGTTTAGAGAAATTGAAATTCTTATTCTTATATACTTGAAATATTTTTAAAACACCGCAAAAAAAAAAAGTTTAATGAAAAACTCATTATTTCAGAACGAAACGGGGACTGACAGTAAGTAACAGTGACACTGACAGGCGCTGTTCCACAGTGAAGTTGCATCGTTTTATGGGAAATAATATCACAAATGATGATTATTTTTTTCCACAGTCTTGTCACATCACTTGTCTGCCAATTTTATAGATCCGTTAACGTCGCTTGTTACTTTTTTTTTTATAAACACAAAATGGGCATCTAGGTGAAATGAAAAAGTGTTATTTTCATTTTGTAATATTTCAATTGTGCGGGTGTTTAAAAATATGCTATATCAATCTACTCCTCGTAATGTATTCTTTACATTAGAAAATGTTTGAAATCCTCTAAATTTTATATTTTTTTTTATACAAATGAATGTATGGATCTCGCCATGATTCTTGACATTGACTGTCGCTGAGATGAGATTGCAATTAGATTTTGAGCGTTATTGATTAGTAGAATTGGCCTTCAGTTTTGTTCGAAGCGATCTAGCTAAAGAACGATAAAGTTACGAACAAAATGATTTTCAAATAATTTTGTTCGTAACTTTATCAGTCAAAGCGGGTACGTGTAATTAAGAAAAGAAGATTACATTTCCCAATTTAATGAACTACAAATTCATAAAGACTTGCTCAGTTATTATTTACATAGGACAACAATATTTTGTGTACCTTTTATATAATATCGGATGTTTCTTTTATGCTTTTGATTTAAAAGAAATAATAATTCCTTGTTTTTTTCATGTACAGTCCAACAATCAATTTAATATACAGGTAAAAAAATCATCTTTCTACCACAATGTCAATGTGTGTTATTATTATTGTGCTCGTAGTAACTTTTTAAGCTTCTGACATATTTGAGACAGTGTTATATAAAAGAATTGACAACTCAGCCAACTCACAACATTGTTTGGAAGTAGTCACAAATTAGCTTCAATATGATTCAAACTTTTAGGCCACTCTTAACGCGAGGCAATTGGCTGTGCTGTTACAATTTGACATGAGTAGGATATTGCTGGTCATTCTAACCCACCTTCCGTTCCATCGGCTCACTCCGTTCGCCTCGTCGGTCTCAGTGGAGTAGAATGCACAATTTTTTATTTTTCTATTTTTATTTTTTTATTTTTATTTTTTAATAATATAAATGGAATCCTACATGGTACTGTAAAATGGTTCGGCGCCTATTCCACCCGATGGATCGAAAGATGGAGTATGAATTCCTACATAGTGCAGTAAAATACTGGTTCGACACCTATTCCAGTTCAGCGTTTATTCCACACGATGGAACGAAAGGTGGAGTAAAAATTTCTACATAGTGCATTAAATTAAGTACTAAATACTAATACGGTGGAATAGGCGCCGTACTGGAATAGGTGCCAAACCAGTATTTTACTGCATCAGGCAGGATTTCATTTATATTATTGGGCATTTTACTCAAACGCGAGTGACGAGGCGCACAGATTGAGCCAAGGGCACGGGAGGTGGGTGAGGGGCGGGGTACTGTGCAGCGTACAGTAGCGCACTTTACTGCCACCATTTAAGTTTGAACCGAACTGCACCTGTATACCAAATTATTTGTTCGACGATACTCAGCAAAATTAATATAGCTAGACAATACAATTCTTTAGTGCAAAGAGACATTTTATTTCTTTATAAATGTATGACAGCGAACCAGCAAAAGGAGGTATTTACTTTTTAGTTTCAAAATGTTTTAGAATTTAATCTTATGTCGCATATTTGAAAAGTAATTAAAACAGAAATGTTTTTTCGAAGCGTGTCGCTTTACTAATTACTGAAATAGGTAAGTTATTTTATGCTCTACCTAATTAGTACGTCTACGTAAACAAAATTACTGTACTTAATTATAATAAGTGTCTAAATTATAATTATGTATCATAATTTGGTTTTAGCATCAGTAATATTATATACTGTTGGCAAAATTATTTTCAGGATCGTCAAAGGCGAGCGTAAACGTAGGCAGAGTATTTTATTTCACATCGTTAAGATAGAGCTAGTTAATTAAGCAATTGTATTTCGAAATTAAAAGATTATGCCCAAAACCACTGCAAAAGATGAAATATAGAAAAACCGATTATGAAAAGCTATACAAAACTATTAATGAAAATAGATTTGGAAACAAAAATGATAACTATCTGGACCTGGAAGAATACTTAAAAGCTATGACAAATAAAAATAAAACCGAAAAGATAAAGATTCTTAACCCACCTAAAACCGATTGGATAAATAAAGATTTAAACAAAGCTATCAATATTAGAAATGAACTGGGAAAGAGAGTAAAACAGAATCCTGAAGACATAGAATTAAAAAGCAAGTTTTTGGCTGAACGAAATAAGGTGACGGCTTTTATTCAGAATGCAAAGAGTTCTTATTATAAAAAATCTTATTAAAATTGTATTGGGAAGCCTTTTAAGATGTGGAAGTTGATCAATAGTATAACATGTAACAAAATTAAAAATAACTCAGCTCCTGCAAAACTTGATGGTCCTATTACTGATACAGAGCTTATATGTGAGAGTTTTAATAATTATTTTTCAACAGTTGGCACAATGTTAGCAAATGAAATACCTAAAAAATATCAAAATAATACATCTGACACGGTGTCCAAATTAAGTACAAGTATGCATGCTGACAAACAACTTTCAGAGTTGTCACTAACTACCACTGAAGGAGTTTCAAAAATTATTGATGAATTAAAAACCAACACAAGCACAGGTATTGACGGCATTAGTACTAAAATAATAAAAAATATTAAAGATTTACTTTTGGAAGGTTTGGCAAAATGTATTAACAAAAATCTTAAAAACGGAACATTTCCTGATTCACTAAAAATCGCAAGAGTCACACCGATACATAAAGCTGGAAATAATGCAGATATCAGTAATTACCGTCCCATATCAGTCTTACCGATAATTTCTAAAATTTACGAAGAAATCATCACACAAGCGTATTTAAATTCTATAAATTTAATCTCCAAAAATCAATATGGCTTCCGACAAAAATCAAACACACTATCCGCGAGTATCGATCTTATCACAAACTTAAAAACTAACATTGACAAATAACAAATTGGTCTTGGTATATTCATTGACTTAAAATAGGCTTTTGATACCGTAAGTCACAGTCTTCTACTTGCGAAACTGTCAAACATCGGTATTACTGGCTCAGCATTCAAAATATTAAAATCTTATCTTACAAATAGGTACCAAGTTGTTGGCATTGGTGAACATCGAAGCAAACCCCAGCTCATAACCTGTGGTGTACCACAAGGATCCTTATTTGGCCCTCTATTATTTCTTATTTACATTAATAATATTAATGAAATCGGTCTTAAGGGGAATATCTCACTGTATGCAGACGATACTAGTCTGTTTTACTTTGGTAGTAGTATTGATCGAATTATAAAAGAAGCACAAAATGATCTTGATAGACTGGCTATCTGGTTTCAATGCAATTTACTAACTATAAATGCCAATAAAACCAAATATATATTACATTTAGTGCAAAAAATAAAAAAACTGAATACACACGATGAATTAACGATTAATGGTCAAACTTTATTAAAAATAAATACAGAAAAATATTTAGGTCTAACGTTAGATGAAAAACTTACATTGAAACCCCACATTGAGAAAATAAGAAAGAAGATAACATCCCTTACAGGTGCACTTAGAGGAATTGTCCGATGTCTACCTTTAGAGGTCAGATTTATTATTTATAACTCCATGATTAAACCACATCTCGATTATTTAATCGAAATATGGGGAAGTGCTGCTAAAACTAACCTTAAAAAACTACAAACATCTCAGAATAAGATCGTTAAAGTTTTATTTCATTACAATTTTTTGACACCCTCTCAAAGGGGTTTTTAAAGAAATAAAAATAATGAATATTGAACAAACGTATAAATATATATAACACTTGCATACTTGTGCGTAGAATAATAAATAGAGACATACATTCACAAATAACATTTACTAAAAGAATACAAGTTCAAAAGCGCATAACTAGACAGGCTAACCATATAATTTTAAGAGCACCGAGAACAAATTATGGCAGAAAGACTGTTGTGTATGAGGGAGCACAGCTTTATAATCAATTACCTAAAGTGATCAAGGAATCAAAATCTCTTTCAACTTTAAAAAGGCTACTGAAGCACCATGTCTTGCAAATGTTACCATAAGTTTTTATTACTGTGTTTTTTCTTTTCCTCATAGAAGTGAATTTATGTATTATTCTTTTTGAGTGAAATAAAGTATCTTAAACCGTAAACCGTAATTAGGTTTTTTTGATCTCCAAGAAATCATTCATTTAATTAGAAACAGTCCTATTTACACGAGGTAAAAAAGATCGTGTAAATTCGTCTTGAAAACTTTTAAATGAGTCAAATAGAAAAATATGCAAAAGAAGGCTACCTTTTATTCAGTTGTAAATCGTACTTCTGAACTTTTTAATATTGTGAACCTTCATATTCGCGAGTTTTTTTTTAATAAAAGTGTAATCTGGTTGTGAAAGTTGTCGCCATATTTTAAAATTTCGGGCATAAAAAAGTTGCGCTAAGTGATAAATTATTGTTCTGGGTGGATTTTAGCGGGATATTTATTGTGTTATTTTGATAAGGTTGAGATAAAAATATTATTTTAAAATAAATAGAATGAAGAAAATAATTTCTGCAGTAGATAAAGCATAAAGCAATATTGCATACTTTATCACAATCAAGCTAACGTCACAAATGCACCAACTTTGCCCATTGTGTACAGGCCTCATTACCAATTAAAATTGCGGTAATCTTCTTTCTTGGCAGTAAAATAGCACTCCCCTTTCTACTCGCATATTTTTTCTTCATATAACTTAGCATAAGTAATTGCCTCTCTCAGAAATGCATACCGCCATTAATTTCCATAGTCTTTAAAATGTGTATTAAAAATCTTGAAAGAAATTAGAAAAAAAATAATGTAGGTATGTTTTATTAATAAAAACTCGATACCTACAAAAACTCATATTTCTTTTTTATTATCGTATGAAAATAATTATCGTCTAGATACCTCTCATAAAGATGATGTCTTAAAGGTACAAAACTAATAATTTACAACATATAATGAAATGATTAAGTCTGATTAAGATAATTTGGGACTATAATGAATATAATGAGAGCATCATTAGTGGAATGAGCTCTATTAAAAATTTAATGTTAATACGTAAAAGACTGAAATATTTGTATTTAAGGCGACGATATACGCCGGCGACCTTGAGCGACCAGAGAATCGAATGCGCTGCGTCCAAAACTCTCAAAGTTTAGCCGAAAAAATTAAATAAAAGATAGTATTCTTTAACTTTAATAAAAAGCCGTATATTAAAAGATAAATAATAAAATTGTCTATAAGGTAGTGTAAGTTTCGTTTAATTATACTTGGTAGATTTTGTGTGATTGACATTGTTTTGTCCGCGTCAGACACCACTTTACGAGTTAATTAAACTATTTAATATGAATATAATCAAAAATATTCACATACTAAATGATTAAGAGAATGTTCTAGTTTAACATATTTTTTTTTCAAATCATTTACACTACACATTTTGACGTGATTGTCAGTTTAAAATCTGTAAAAGTCGTTAATAGAGGGGCTATTAACGACGCTATTAAGGAGAAAATGACAACGTACTATGTTGTGATGTTGGGAACGGTGGTTGAACAATTGACTTCTGCGTTAAGGATATTGTGAGTTTGATATCGGAAAGTAAAATAAATGAGAATGGCCGTCCCATATGACCTTTGTAATCGTATTTATTGAATCATCATTTACCCAGTCTTTTCCCAACTACATTGGGGTCTGCTTCCAGTCTAACCGGATTCAGCTGAATACCAGTGTTTTACATGGAGCCACTGCCTATCTGACCTCCAAACCCTTGTTGACTTTCTAGCTTCTGACTACCCATAACGGCTGTCAAAGATCCACGAATGACAGCCGGGACCATTGGCTTTGCGTGTTTTCCGAGGCACGTAAGGATTTTGGTTTGAAATGGATGGGCATCCACGAAACGACCGCGGCAAGTGTGGCTTAACCAAGGCTTTTAACCATGATCGATCAATCCGAACGGCTTTACCATAGCCACGAGCCCCACTTGTATTTATTAACTATATCAAAAATTAGAATATTAGAATTATATTCAAATCGCCAATCCGCCTTGAGCGCACGTGGCGATCAATGCTCGTGCCTTCTCTGTATGAGAAGAGGCCTTTGCCCCACAGTGGGACAATTATATAACTATTATTAAAAAAAAAAGTATGCCGCGCGAATGCTCTCAAAGAATTGAGGAAAGATAGCCACTCACTGGACGCCTGCAGCAGGACATCGTCATGGCCTGTCGGGGGAGCGGTAAATGCTCATGCGAATCCCGCACCCCCGGCCATAGGCAGAGGTGGAACACCGCGGTGGTTTTAGCCGGTAAGAGTCCGGCATGCCCCTCCGTCACCCCCACCGGGTCGGAGACTGCACAAGTTAGAGAGGTGGTTTCTGTGTGTGCACCCTGTTGTCTTAACACAGCGACTGTAAGGCAAAAAAATGTGAAGATCAAACCTCCGCTACTTATGCAGCTACCTACATTTGACATTCGAAAATAGTTTCATTCATTGTAAATAGACGACCAGAATTACGAGTAGGTACAGGAAAAAAAAATATCAGAACCGCACTCTGAATTATTTTCAAGCACAAACCACGTTCTAATATTGACAATGATTCTATTACTGTTCCGTGTATTTTTAGAGCATCTTAAGACGAACCGTTTTCGCGTAACAACAAATCGATACGATTGCGTGCTCACCGCTAAGAGGGCTTCACAATCAAGCCGGTAAAATGTTCGGAACGATTCAATATTACAGATATTGTGTAAGAAATTCTTTACTTAATATCAAAGTAGCACTAAAGTACTTAGTACTATCTTTTAGCTTTTTTAAGACGTTTAAGTTGAGTGTTTATTTATCCATACTCCATACTAATATTTGTCGGTCACGCTTTCACGATGAAACGGCTGAACCGATTTTGATTAAATTTCGCATGGAAATAGCTTGAACCCTGAGGAAGAACATAGGCTAGTTTTTAATCCGCGACTTCGTCTGCATCCGCGATAACCGACATTCACGCGGACGAAGTCGCGGGCAAAAGCTAGTAAGTCCATGTAGGTAATTTTTTACGTCTTGAGAAAAGTCTTATACTTACTTCTTCTTTTGGGTCATGCCCGTCTCACTATTCACATCCACTGCAACTCCTGAGAGCCATAGTCATTAGTGGCGACCACCAGATATATGCCGAGGTAATGAAGCTTCACGAGAAAAAAAAAGTCAAAGATACATTTACAGAGTACATAGTAAAAATAGTAAAATTAGTAAACAAGAGAAACAAATAGGTAATAAAATGTAAATAAAACACAGCCCAAACAAAATCCCTGCAATAGCAGTAGCAGGGGATCACGTTTAGGCAGGAGTGTGGTTTTAGCCGGTAAGAGTCCGGCACTGCCCAGACTGCTTCAATTATGGGACAGTCTGGCCGTCAAAGTCAAAGTCAAATCATTTATTTCAATTAGACCATTAAAAGTCACTTTTGAACGACATATATAAAAAATATAAAGTTGATTCTAGTTGTCCATTCCAAAAGGTAGTTTCGTATAGAGAAGAATGGGCAAGAAACTCCATACTTACTCTTTTAAAAATAAATGTGTACAATATTTTGCATTTACAGTTTACAGTTATATAACTATACGTGAATACGATGGACCTTGCATAAAAACACTATATTGAAGTTTTTTCAAAGTATTACAAGATAAACAATGACAGCTAAGTTGTATACATAGATACGTAGTGTTCACATAATTATGTCCATCAGGATTTGCCAAGCCTGCCTCAAAGGAAAAAAAAAAGGTCCACGAGGTCTGGAGAAAAGATTTAGCTGTCTTGTATCCTATCAGAAAAAGGACTGCGGAGGAGAAAAAAAAACATGATTTTCGCTTCCCTTCATTTCAAGCAGAATTTTTTTGATCATAACTTTAAAAGGTTGATACTACAAGCCTACGTTTTCTTCTTACTAAAGAAAGACCAACATAGGCAAGGTATAGGTAACCTGAGGAGGTACATACCTATGTACTTAATACACGTAGACAGTCGTCAGTGCCTATCCATTACATTAGACCTCTCTATTATCTTTTATCTAGGTAGTCTGCTTTGCTTCTCCTATTCATTTATAGAATAAAGTAGGTAAGTATCATCAAGAACAGAAGTCTTCAACTATATCTACTAGGTATATGAAAAAGACACACCACATAGCTATTAAATACGCAAACTGCCCATCAAACAAAGTAAGTAGCCGGTTTTCATAAAAAAAGTTTCAATAAAGTTAGAAACTTTAATATGTTCATTTGAAAGAAGGTTCTCGAGTCTTCATCACCTGTCCAGCCTTTTTCCAATTAAGTTTGGGTCGGCTTCCAGTCTAACCAGATGCAGCTGAATACCAGTATTTTACATGTAGCGACTCCCTATCTGACCTCCACAACCCAGCTACTGGGTAACACGATACTCCTTGGTAAGACTGGTTGTCAGACTTTCTGGCTTCTGACTACCCATAACGACTGCCAAATATCTACGAATGACAGCCAAGGTCAGAAGGTTCACAAGTATGATCCGAAAAAACTTTAAGCTTCGCTAAGAGTCTATTATTTACACCCGTTACAATCGTTTTTGAATTCAAAATGATTCTAAAATTTTCAATTTACACTGGAAACCTCCACAAAAACCAGCCCCACGAGACGGTAATGTTTGAAAGCAAGAATACCGCACATAAATAATGGCCGTGATATGTAGGCAGTCTGCTGTGACCCAATATTCGGGTTGATTCGGGAAGCACGTCCAAGGAGGATTCATATTTCATTCCAAACACTTCGCAGTCCCAAGGGACGAGCGAATTAACGCGAAGTACTTGTCACAATGGCTGTACTCACTGATTGTGTTATCACAGAAAATAGAATAACGAAACATCGGCTAATCTCTGTTTTGGGAAAGAGTATTTGCGAACAAACGTTCCATGTTATTTCAGTACAGAGCACTTACATAAAAAGTTTGTTTTACTCGTATTGTTGTGTACTCTGTTTCGTATTTATTACTCTGTGACAAGTATTCGTGTGTTAGTTGGAAAGTATTGAGCATATTGAGCCTTGCTTGTAGTGAATATTGCTTAGCGTAGTAATATTTACTACTCTTGGAAATAATAATGTATCGCTACTTTATTAATTTCCAAGGCCAGATTCAAATATCCAAATCAAAGAGAATATAAATTAGGTACTATATTTGGTTTGAGTTCGTTTCGTCGACACGAGAAGACGAAGAACTAAATAATATTTTAATCTTTTTTTTTAATGTCATTAGATCGCAAACAAACCGTTGTGTTATTGTGTTTATGTTAATGTATGTTTAGTTTACGCCGCAGATGTGTGATGCCATTTGGGTAACCAAATCACGTGTTACATGTTACTAAACGATAGTGCTTCAAGATCAACCTTTAAAGCTTAAGATTAAGACCCTATATGTATCAGGAATCTTGGATATTATTTACGTCTATCATACCCCAGACAATCAGAGGGCTTCACGAAATTTTATGACGCGCCGATGAAGTTGTAGTGCAGTTGCAGTTAAGTTCAAGTTTGACTGATAAACGGTATTCTTGTAATCATTGAACTGCGCGTGAACCGCACGTCAACTGTACGACAACCAAACTCTACCAAACTTACTAATGGTGTAGCCACATGAGAGAAAAAATATTACTCACTAAATAATTGAATAGAATCGATTACATTTCAATGAATATGACGTTATTATACTATTAAAATAATACCACCATACAGATTTTAGTGCTTTTTACCTGTCATTTTGAGACGTCAAACGAATAGTAGAATACCGATGATGTTGCGTTCCCAAGCACGCACCAAAGACGCGCAACAGTAGAATGCCGTTATTGCGCCCGCGTGACTCGAACTTGACACGAGCGTGTCTGACAGCGGTAGAGAATACGAAAAGCGTTGTTTTGATCAAAACTGAACTGCAACTGCACTGCAACTTCTTTAGTTACGAGAATTACCTATGAACCTTGCATAATTATCTACTATTTATTTATTATCTACTTATTTCACATCCACCGCCTTTCATTTAGACCATAATCTAGACAGACTCCATAACTTTCCGCATGTCACCCAACTTTAGATTGGGACAAACGGAGGAAGTATTCTGAATCGGTGTTTGTCTATTTTCTCATCATTGCATTGCAATCGTTTTGCAATTTTATTGTTTTCTGTAAATCCAAAGTTTTATTCGTATTTAATGAGACTTAAAGGTACTTTGGAAAGCATATACATAGATGGGCTATAAGGGGGTAAATTTCCGTAATATTCAAAACGTTTGCATAATTGCCAAATATTGGTCGGTTGTCATTGTTTAACTATTGTGTCTCCTAATTGACAGTTGAGCTCATATACAGAGCCCAGCACATCAAGCTACGACAATCTGTCAAAAAATAGATTTTCAACTTTATCACAAAACGTTAAGGTTAATTTTCAATTGGGAGAATTTGACAGTTTATTATGTCTTGATGTGCTGGCGTCTGTTTCTCGAGCTGTCAAAAACACCTCTAATTTTTATACAAGTTTACATTTATTCTCGCTGAGATGAGAATGATGGCGACTCGATTTTGAACGTTTTTAGTTCAGGAATAGGTCTTCTGTTATGATGTTATTAGGAAATTAGATTAAAATCAGTATTTGAAAGTACATATCGTAAGTGTAATTAAAAATGTCTTTGTTCGAATCCTTTTAAATTATTCAGAACTGGATAAAAATAATAAGTTAAGGTAAGCAATGATAAGTTGCAATGAGCGAAGATTTGTTTTGTTACTTGTTTGACTTTTTACTGTTTATCTTTTTTATAAAATAGCATAATAAGCAATTTCAATACTTGAAGGATTAGTAACTTAGTTCAACTTTTTTCTGTGTCTTGGACATAGATATTCGAGTCTTAGAAAAGGTTCCGATTAAATTAAATTCAATAAATCAAATCCAATCCAATTTAATTCTGTTCCATTTTTTAGGGTACCGTACCCAAAGGGTAAAAACGGAACCTTATTACTAGGACTCCACTGTCCGTCTTACGTCTGACTGTCTGTCACCAGGCTGTATCTCATGAACCGTGACAGCTAGACCGTTAAAATTTTCACAAATGATGTATTTCTGTTGCCACTATAACAATAAATATATACCTAAAACTCAAAACAGAATAAAATAAATATTTAAGAGGGGCTCTCATACAACAAGCTAAATATTTTAATTTAGTGTCTAATGTTGTATAGATAATGGTACGGAACCCTTCGTGCGCGAGTCCGAATCGCACTTGGCCAGTTTTTAGTATTATAGCTGGTGAATATCATCAATATATATGTACTACGCACGTGAATATGTACATTCAGAGGTGTTGAAACAAGTCTTACCACTAGGACTTAAAAAAACTTGATATCAAAAAAAAAAAAAATAGTACAAAAGGTAAAATATTGAATTAAGTATGTACTGTGAGGGATCGGAACTAATTACGATAAATCAAACGTAGATTAACTGATAGAACTCTGTAACTGTAATTCTCCGTAAGACCGACTTTCGGTCACGGCGGCCAATCTCGATGGAGATCAGCCAAGTACGCAGAAGATATTATAGTGCACAAGTGTGTGCGCAAACACAGATGCACTCCCTCTTTCCTCACTCTCATAGTTCGGTGGAACGGCAATCCGACACGACCGGAGAGAGATCAAGCGCAGGTCCACGTGCTTTCCGAGGCACGGGGGTGTTACACCGCCAAATTCCAAACTCCGGGCTGTTACTGAGAAATTCTTAATCGAAAAACCCAATAACACTTTCCCCGACCTGGGAATCGAACCAGGGACCTCTCACTCAGCAGTCGCGCTTGCGACCACGAGACCAACGAGGCAGATAGAACTCTATATTAGGATAAGATCAGAATAACACGACCGTGCCTGACCGCGGGTCGTCTGACAGTCTCTGTCATAGTATGAAACTATATTTAAATCATCAAATATAAATCATACATTCTAGAAGGATGCATAGTGTTTTTCTATAGAGCAAATAGTTGCTGGCCTACGTAAAGCCTCTACATATATATTTATTATACTAGCGGCCCGTCCCGGCTTCGCACGGGCATTAAACATTACATTTAGATTTGTTAATTTTAACACATTCATAATAATAATAATAATATGACACATATTCATCCCTTTTTGCGTCGAGCTCCTAAAAAAGAGTAAATAAAAAAAAAATAAGAATAATTAAATTCAGATATTATTTAATGATTTTTTTGTATTTATGTGTTTTTTTTTGTATATTTTTGGGGTTTTTTTTCTTTTTTTTGTTTTTTTTTTTTAATTTTTTGTTTTTTTTTTTTCAATTATTGAGGTCATAACCCTAAAAGAAAATACATTTATTTTGTTAGAGCTTCTCTGTAAACAATATTTGATGTTGTTTTATTTTGTGGCAGCAAAATAAATTGATTTTCAGGGGCTCCGACTCGCGATAGACCAACATACAGTTGACCATGAGTAAAACATTTCTTTCGCAGATCGATCCCTACTAATTCGAAGGTTTGGCCTTGGGACTTGTTAATTGTTAATGCGAAAGATGTTTTTACCGGAAATTGAAGCCGTTTAAATGGGATTGGCAGATCAGTTGGGATCATCGGTATCCTCGGTATGTGAGCTAGTTGACCACCTGCTGGGCCAGTGATAATAGTTGCTACTATTAAATTGTCCTTTAACTCCTTAATAAGCAGCCTCGTCCCATTACACATGCTCGGAGGGTTTAAATTTCTTAAAAGCATGATTGGGATTCCGATTTTTAACGTCAATTCATGGGGTGGCAGTCCAGAAGGGTTCAACGAATTTAAAAATTCCTGTGGATAATGGACTGCATCTTCAATATTCGTTACAGTGTCGATCGATTTGTATGTTTTTGTTTGGCCGGGGACTTTTTGAACAATCAGATTGTTTATTTCATTGACAGTATCATTCTTAGGTGATACTATAGCCCGAGAACACAGCCAATGGAAGTCTCTTTCGTGCAAATTCTCGATATCAGGGTATAAAGAATCTATTAAATTTTCCAAATTATGGAGTATTTGGCCTAGAGACTCATCCAGAAGAATGTCACAATGACCGCTTAAATTTGGAGTTGGAAAAATTCCTTCCCCAAGTTTTAGCAGTTGCTGTGGGAAATCGCTATCAGTGATTCCATGAAGATGAGCTCTCATATTTGTCCTTAATTTTAATGTTTCAATCGTAGTCCATAAGGGAGACGATTTCAAGCACGCCTTGATGATATCTGCTCGCGTGCCTCTGTTAATAACGGGGAGAGTCTGTCGAAAATCTCCAGCAAATACAAAAGTAATCCCGCCCATGACTGCAGAGGAGTTCCTTAGATCCTGTAAGGTTCTGTTCACGGCCTCTATATGTGCTCTATGGCTCATCGTGCATTCGTCCCACATAATCAATGAGACGTCTTGTAGTAATTTACCAATAGGTCCATTTTTGCGGATGGAACATGTAGATTGTTGTTCAAGATTGACGGATAGTGGAAGTTTAAAAGTAGAATGAGCAGTTTTGCCATCCTTCAAGAGAGTTGCAGCAATTCCTGAGGAAGCAACTGCTATTGCTATCTTCCCTGATTGTCTTATCTTAGCAAGTATCAAATTTGCAAGAAACGTCTTTCCCGTTCCACCAGGTGCATCCAAAAAGAAAACTTTTCTTTTGTCATGAATGACGCTATCGACTATAGTTTCAAAAGCATGTCTTTGATCTGGGACTAACTTTGGCAGGTTTTCATTGACAAAAGCGGTCAAATTATTTGTATCATAGCGATGAGTCATAGTCTCTGCTGCATTGCTTTCTGTACGAACTGATGATGGTAATCCGAAATCACTTAGGCTTTTGTCATTTAATTGCAACAGTTTATTTTCTATTTGTATCAAACCGTCGTTATAAATGTCCTCATTGTATGGTAAGGTGATGTCTTGATTTTGCTGTCTGATTCTGTGTCTAATATCTTCACATAAATCGTCTTTGAAAATGTTCCATAATTTTAATGGTTCCGATGGCTGACAAAATAAAAGTATGACCACAAACAATTCTCTCAATTGTAATGGACATTGAGAAAGCGAAGCTTCTCTGAGAGTATTTTCCCAATGGTCATCGTTTTCTAGCAAACCTCTAGCACGGCAAGCAGCTTGATACGTTTCTTTCAGAACTCCGTCAACGGTTTTCAAGTACTGGAATGAAGTTGGACCGCGTACGTGGTGCAGCAACATCCTAAGATAGAAACACTCGGATTGAGAAGGATGGACACCGTAGACTCTACCTAAAGCGGAATCTTTTTTTATGCCTGGATAGCCAACTACATTCTCACCACGCTTCCTTCTGGTGAACTTATTATTGGCCCATGTGTAGTATTGCGGGACTTCGTGGTAAAGAAGTGTTTTTGCGAATTCATCTTCATTACAGAGCTCAAAAAAAGCCAGCAATGTTGTTTTACGTGGATTTTGGGCCACTTGTACAGCCGTTTCTGTGGTAAAATACACCCTTTGGCCATTTTCTAAGTGGACAGCTAACTGCAAAACTGTAGGATGCCGCTCATGGATCGGGAATTCGAATATTCGCCAAGCAGCTTCGGAAGTACTTATGTAACGGCCATTTACGTAGTTTTCCACTTCATCATTTGGGTTTCTGACGCCAAATGTAGCTTGGTCCGATCCTTTATTTATGTATTTACAAATGTATTTTATGGCTTGAACTGAGTGACAGTACTCTACATTTATGTGAGCATTAAACGTCCTGCACAAAAGTGGAGAATATGGGACAATCCAACTATTATCTATAGTGAAATTTCTGCCTCTGATATTTAGCGAAGCGCTCAGTCCTCCATTTGCGGCATCACGACGACGATAAACTGGATATCCGTCCTCTCCAGTCTGAGTTTCGTTGACTAAACGTCGTGGGTATTTTTTTGTGCAAATACCGTTTTTCATACATGGTGCTGATAAGTTATGTTCTCCGCATGGTCCGTGCACCATATTTTTTGTTACGATATCGTACAATATCGGATCGTTTTGTTGGTTGGGCAGTTCCGCAACTATGACGCTATCAATTTCGTCTGGTTGGATTTTTGTTTCTAGCCAAAACAGCAAATGACAGTGTGGTAAACCTCGCTTCTGCCATTCTACACTTGCCATGTAACATTTCACTTTGCCGAATATTTCATTTTTAACGAATAAATTTAAGAATTTCTTCATTTTCAAATGAAACACCCTTGAAATGATGTCATGACGATCGAAAGATCGCTGATCAGGTAGTAGTTCCGCTTTAATTTCAGGCCATTCGGGGTTGCACGTAAATGTGACAAATAAGTCTGGTCTCTTCTACACTTGCCATGTAACATTTCACTTTGCCGAATATTTCATTTTTAACGAATAAATTTAAGAATTTCTTCATTTTCAAATGAAACACCTTGAAATGATGTCATGACGATCGAAAGATCGCTGATCAGGTAGTAGTTCCGCTTTAATTTCAGGCCATTCGGGGTTGCACGTAAATGTGACAAATAAGTCTGGTCTCCCGTAATTTCGGACATAAGTCATCGCGTCTTGGGTTTTTTCATGCAGGTAACGCGGAGAACCTGTAAATGAAGATGGCAAGATTACGCGTTGACCGATATTTGATGGGTCAACATTTCCGTCTTGATTTAAAGCATCTCTGAGATGAATGTATTCTTCAGCCCTTAGTCTCTGTTGGTTACGACATATGTAATTCAATCGTTCCGATATCATTTTTGCCATCATATCGACAATATATTGACTAAATAAGTCCCTGTAATAATGTAATGCATTAAAACAGTTAGCTCTAACCATCAACCTAAATGCATAAAATTGCATGCACGTCACAGTTTTGTTACGCGCTGTACCTTCCTGCGGAATGGTTAAATAATAACCGTCTTCTCCTTTCACGAACATTAAGGGATACTGTAGTGGATCATACGATCGGTGTAACTCAGAGACCCTTTTAAGTTGGCCGTCTCTTCCCTGGAGCACTATATCTCTGGGGCCTTTTTCTTCGTCAACCAAGAGAACGGCTACCTCGTTTACAGCTGGAGCATTGTATCTACCCGGGTGTGCTGTCTGTGGTGGGCGGTCGGAATGAATAATTAATTTTAAATTATCCGAAGAATTGCGTTCTATGTTTTGTTTAAAGCTTCGTATATATACATTGTGGCTATTCAGTGCGGTCTGTAGTTCGTTAATTAAATCTATTTTCAGCGTTGGAGCTATGTTTGACCTCAATGATAGCTGATCTGCGTCTGAAATGAAATATACCTGCAAGTATTGTGGATTTTGGCCTGGTGGTGGTAAAAGGCTACCAATAAGATGATATACCTGTCCCTCTATTTTAAAAGTTGGCATAAAATTACCCTCTCTTATTTCTTTGGCGCCAAACGAAGTCATTTGAAATAGGCTATTGTACTTACGGATGTTGGTTATGAAATGTCTAGATAGCGAATGATTATTTGTCAAAAGATTTTTTATTGGCTGTGGTGGTTCCTGAATACTGGGGAGACTAACTTTTCCAGAAGCACAGCACATGCCATTAGTTTCATCGACCCATTTTTTGGCTGAACACTTAGGGCAGATCTTATTCGTGTCGCCGATTTGGACGGAAGACTGTTGAGCATAATCAATCTGTGGATCGTATCTAAAAGCCGATCTTTTACTGTGGGCTAAAACTTGATTGCGACTTCTCGCTCTTGACGTCTGTTGTCGTTCTCTCTGATCTTGAAGGCGTTGGAAACGCTCAGGGCTTGATTCCCTAGTGCGAGATTGAATATTTCTGATATTTTGCTCTTCAAGCCGCTGCAAACGCTGAGTACTTGACTCTCGCGCATGCACATGAGAGGTTCTTAGATTTTGTTCAGTAAGGCGCTGCGAACGCTCAAGACTGGACTCTCGCGCGCGTACCTGAGAGGTTCTCAAATTTTGTTGAGCTAGACGCTGTAAACGCTCAAGACTCGATTCTCGCGCGCGTGCTTGAGAGGTTCTCAAATTTTGATCAGCTAGTCGCTCTGAACGCTCAAGACTGGACTCTCGCGCGCGGACTCGAGAAGTCCTCACATTTTGTTCAGCGAGCCGTTGAGAACGCTGCAAACTGGATTCTCGCGCGCGTATTTGAGCGGTTCTCATATTTTGTTCAGCGAGCCGTTGCGAACGCTCGGTACTCGACTCTCTAGCACGCGATTGTGCCACATATTGTCTATGAATTGAAAGACGATTTTCAGTTTCTGATGAAGATTCTTCATTTCGACGTATTTTTGATGCCCTGGCCTGGGAACTATTTCTAGAAAGTTGAGATCTTGATCTTTTAGGCATTTCAAAATGACAAAAGAAAAAATGCCTTTGAACTAAATTAGCATAACTGTAAGCTATATATGCTACTATATTACAACGTACACAACTACCTACTATTTATTAAAATTAAATTGAAAATCATGAAAAATATTCAAGTAATTTATTAGGTTAATAACTAAGTGAACAATATTTTAAGCGTAAATTCCGCATACGTCCATCACGTAGGGAGCCGACCGCGCGAGTGAGCCGCGCGGCAAGTTTATTTCGTGATCTTAACCCCCCTCCCGTACCCCTGCCCGAGTGACGCCTACAACGCATAGCTAGCCGAATACAGTTTATTTTTTTTTATTTTTTTAACTCGTGATATCTTTTGAATGGATTGTCAGAATCGAATAATTCAAAAAGTAATATAAAGATATTGAAGCAGTCTTAAATAATACATCATTTATTTTGATAAGGGTTAATACCAAGGTACAAATAAAGAGCTTTTTGTAGCGGTGGTATTTTAATTTCTTTTTTTCAATAAAAAAACGCTTATTGTGACATGACTGTAATAGTTAGAGATATGCTGCCGCTGATTTTTTGTAGATAATGGTGTGTTCTAAAAAAATGTAGTATATCATTTTGTTCTATCATCAATAGTTTTCGCAGCGCACGCGATGTAAGGTAGTTTTTTGATATTTTTTTCACACCTTGGATTACGTTATCGTAATTTTAGTAAGGATGCCTATTTTTTTTGAAAATGAAATATAGCCTATGTCACTCAGGAATGATGTAGCTTTCCAACAGTGAAAGAATTTTTCAAATCTGCCAAGTAGTTTCGGAGCCTATTCAATTCATACAAACAAACAAACAAACAAAAAATCAAACCTTTCCTCTTTATAATATTAGTATAGATTACTAGTGACCAGACCCGGCTTTACCTGGGCCTATAGCCTTCCTCGATAAATGGACTATCCAACACAAAAAGATTTTTCAATTCGAACCAGTAGATCCTAAGATTAGCGCGTTCAACCAAACAAACAAACAAATAAAAATATTTACTTCAGCGCATAACGTTAGTGTTCGCGATGAAAAATGAAATCCTGAAAACCTTTTGTAAGCAATTATCTTAACGTATTAATATTATCGCAAAGATAGGTAAGCATCCATGTTTTAAACCACAACACTCAACACTCGTGCCGTACTTTAATTAATAGTTAACGTTTGTTTTGCAAGCATATTCAATATTGATGAGTTTTCCAATAACGTAAAATACCATTATGTGTACCTAGCTGTGTACTTAGACTGAGTGGTGAGGCGAATATGTAGACTGATACAGCAGTATTCCCTACTGTGGGACGACGTACTCTATGATAATACACTTACTGGCACAATTAAGGGAACACAAAAGAAAGAGGGTTTATTGTGCTACGGTCGAATAATGAGGATGTGCAGATAATGCAATAAACGTAACGTATATTCATTGTCCAGCAAAACCGCCAGTGGCAGTGGAGAGAAGCATTGTGCAAAGAGAGCCTTAAAATTAATATTTGCATATACTAAATAATTATTCCGTTTGTTTTTTTTTTCTTATTAGACGATAGCATAGGGATTTACAGCTGATTGGCTGCAGGTTCGATTCCCGCACCGGAACAAATATCTGTACGGCCTATAGGTAATTATCCCGGGTCTGGCTGTTTGTGTATGTGAGTTTATATGTTTGTCAGCAACGTCAAAAAAAAACCAAGGCACTATAGAAGTTTTAGGAAAAATATATTCATTTGCGTATTTAAAAACGTAGAGTGCTGACAAAACTTTTAACTCATTAACAATCCGAAGCGATTTGGGGTAGGTATTTTATATTCAAGGGGGGTATTTTATATTTTGTATTCCCTTGAATATACGATTGGGCTCCACTCGCCCATTGGGTCTTAACCCAATGGGCGAGTGGAGCCCAATCGTCAAAAAGCTCACTAATCTTCAAACAATTCCACTAACATATAGGAACGTTCGCATTGAAATCAATATAAACATATCTCGGTATCGTTCTGTAAAAAACGCGTTCGTTCGTTTTTAATTAGTACAATTTACCTTCAGATCTCGTGGCCATGAAGACTAAACTGCCTACCTAAACTATTTTAACTCGAAGTCAGTCGCTTTATATTACTCTATACATGTACATTCTAAAGCGTAATTTAATATGAACCCAGCAATCCTATACAAAATATAGTATGATTGAATAAAATACATTACAACGTGACATTGTCCCTCTAATTTTGCACGTATGTATATTGAACAATTAATTAACCAAAATGCTCCGTACTATTACCATGCATGTACCACACACTAATAAATTATTACTAACCACGTTTTGTACTTAAGCAATGAAGAGCGTGTTTGGGTTAATTCGATATCCTACTTAAAAGCTGTTACATACATCTAATAGGTGGATCATTAAGCGAGATTTAGTGAAGGAGAATTTCAGACGAAATGGGGAAAATAGGCTCTAAGAACCGGTTCTAACTATGTCGAAGGTAACGCGGATTGACTTGTAAGAGTATACATGTTACAGTCAAAACTCTTAACCAGTCAAAACTACATTTGACTGGTTTCAAAAACAAAAATACGGAACGCCCTAGTTATAAGATTCACTACAAAACAAAAGTTTTAAAAGGGTCACAAAAAAAACCTACCAAACTAATGGGTTTCTAAGTATTAAAGATAAATTTATAAACCATTCAAAAGTAGTTTTGTCTGATTTTTGTAGTCAAAAGTATTTTTGACTGGTTAAGAGTTTTGACTGTGACATACACACACCAATAACTCCAATTATTGGTCAATTATGATAATCAATAATTATGTAAATAATTATGCGACGCATCGCCTCTAAAAAAACCAATAAGTGTTAGCACTAACAACCTGATTAATTATAAATTCACTGTCTACATCTGCCTTGCCTTTTGCCAACTATTTTGGGGTCGGCTTCCAATCTAATAGGATGCAGCAGAATTTACCAGACTGACCAGTATTTTACATGGAACGTCTGCCTATCTGACCTTCAAAACGCAGGTACAGGGTAGCACAATACCCCATGGTAACGCTGGTTGACAGATTTTCTGGCTTCTGACTAAAAAGTGAAGATGGAATACGAGATGCAACAAAACATAAACACAATGAATTCTATTTTTTTTTAATTACTCTAGCATTTAAAGAACACGATGAAGTATAACAGCACAGAGTTTTATAACAACTTGTTGCCCAACTGCTACCCAAAGCAAACTTTGTGTTGTTGGACAAACTCGAAGTTACAAAGTAAAAACCTTGCGCGAAGCTGGTTCAGTATGCAACTGAGAATTGTGAATAGTCCTCTAGGAGAGATAAATATATGTTTCAAAAGTTCCAGCTCTGTAATAAACGCATTTTAAGCAGGGACAGTAAAGGCGTTTGTCCACTGCATGTCGTCGAGAACTGGATAACTGAATGTAACAATGCATGCAATAATTGTAAAAGTATTTGTACAAATATGTTTCTGTGTCCTATCAGGGTTCATGTTTGAAACTTTTATTACTTTTGTAATATCTGCTAACAATATGAATGTAATAAAAAATGTTAGCCAAAAATACAATTTAAAAAGGAGGTCTGTTTTTATTATCGATGTGTGTTGCTGAGGACATACTATGAACATCACGCATGGTTTCGGTACGAGATAATTTCCTTTCACGGCGTTACCGTGAAAGGAGGTAGGTAGGAGGTAGGAGGTAGCGGTGGAAAAGAGCCCTTACTAGAAGTTTGTACTAAAAGGGGAAGGAACCGTGCCATCCAAGCCAGGAGCGAATAATTTTGAAACAGGTGAAGCGAGGAAATTCGAAACAAAAGTTTCAGTTGAATCCTCACAGGGATACGATGACTGATATTTATTATTCGTGTTCGTAATTATTTAAACCATTCAGTTTGTCTTCGCGTTTAGTGCTAGTGTTGTTATTTATTTTAATTACTTAATGGGATGTTTAAATCTAGTTGACGGTTTTTGCTTTCACTGTGTCTGTGTGGGTAACATATGGACATAGCGTCGACTCTCATAAAAGTGTGTCCAAACATAGTACATAGTGTACTAAACATGAAGATCGTGTCTTCAGATGTTGTAGATTAAAAACCACGCACATTCGGTCGGATTGAAAATTGAACGAATACTTGTCATGTCAGGTCCCTTGGATTGGACCTGCTGAGAGTTTTCTATGGATAGGGGGAGTTCCCCCAGTACCGGACACTTAAGGTTTTTAATAAACAGAAAATTGAATAATTATGTTTTATTTCGATACTTAGCATTTTAATTTATACCACACCTCGGACACTTCATACAAAACTTGCAAAATAATTACCTATTACTACTACAAAACCAAATGACGTCTGTACACGTGCAAATGTGTGCGTGAATTTTAGTAGGGTTGAATCAGTTGGATGTCGTGGCGTACAAAATGGCGCGAAGCGCTTTGCGTCGGGCGAACCGAACGACGACGGAACTACCCGAACGTTTCGAGCATTATTATGAAGTGATCTTGTCCGAGCGGTCAATTATATATTTCTAATAAATAAAATAAATGATATTTGATTATGAATACTCGGATTTGTAATGACATAAAAGTAATATTATAATATTTATTATGTAAAGAGGTTTATTTATTCATCAATAATGGTAAATTAAGGTACCTAATTACAAAATATGGAATTCACGATCGCCCCGTACCATTACGCGGCAACGCAATGGGGCGACGCGACAAAGTTAGTGCGTAGGGTACTACTTTTCAATTCCAAGAATGAATAGAACGTGAAAGAAAGGGACATAAGTACATAACAAAGACAATAAAGTGAGAGAGCAATATTAATAGCTGGTAATGTTGGTATGTTATTATTACGGAAGTTTTAATTGTATTATTATAAAACGACAAAAACTTGGAAAATAAATGAATCATCGAGATTAAAACTAATAAATAAAACTTAAAACAAAATAAATCGCAAAATTGTGTGTTTGTGTCAGCAGTACCTACAGCGCTGCAGTTCTTACGATTTTGAGCGCCCTGGCTAAAGAGTCGGCGGTTAGCCCCTGTAAGTGCGGGGTGAGGGTGCGGTATCTGATATAGCGCGGGGAAGGGAGTGTCCCTTCTGTACGTAGTACTATTAAGTATTCTGTGTTTATACAATCGTATGTAACATTAAAACAATGACGCCTCCCGCGCGGTGGGGGGGATTTAATCGTTGAGTTTGACGTCTTCGATTACACGAATGTTATTATAAACGTTATTTCATGTTTTGACGTGTATTGTCCGGTACTAGGTGCTGTCCGGCGCTAGGGGAATTCACCCTACGTCTTTTAAGAGATATAGAAAATATTAGAATTGGGCCTCTGGGCACGTTCGCATTCTAATCACAGTTATCAGTCTTTAAAAAAATGCTTCTAATTTTCAGACATTTTGGCAAGTTTTTCACATTGATTGTTGTTTAGGTATGACTAGATTTTTAAACATTTTTTTTTAGGTAGCCGTTTTGAATTAGCCTTCTGTGCTTACAAGAAATTAGGTAAATGTTAAGTTCTGTCAATTGGTAAAGATTTTCTCAGTGATTCCAGGTACAACAACACCGACTGGTAATGTAGTCTGATTGTTTTATATAGCCGGAAATTAATAATGTTCATACTTCTGGCATAAGATCTGCAGAACTTTTTGTAAGCTGAAATCTCGCGTTTAAAGAAAAACTTCTCTTAGAAGATTCCACATCAGTGTATCTGTACAGCACGTTTAGAGAACAATAAATTGCTGATACGTAGGTATGTATGCAGATATCTGCAACGTGACTACGGTTCAGCAAGTAATCTGGCTATGTGGAAGTCCTTTGTCTATTACTTATTCGCTGGAATATGCTGCGATCATTAATAGTGAAGTCACTTTTTAATTTGGCATATTTTTGGGTTGTTTAATTCCGAAAAGAAATGGTTTTTGATCGACTTATATAGGTACTCAATTCGGCTTGCATAATATATTCGGCTAAATTCGGACTACAATAATTGTAGATCGATTTTGAAAATACTTCTTTTAAGAGCGCCCAACCCGTCATATTTCCCATACAAACGCTCGTACGGGATTACGGCGTTATAACAAATTGTTTTCCAAATATTTTGAACACACAGGTATCTTGTGGTTTGAATTTAGGTTTGTATGAAGGCAAAAATAAACTTTTTTGAGAAATAAATTCAGTAACCCCGTCCGAAAATCAGCTATTTTGCACAATTTTATCTGAATTTTGGCCGTTTATAATGCACTAATACATTGAAAAAGTAAAAAAAACAGCTTCATAGAAACCTTGCACATGTAATGGAGATTCTAAATTACAAATATTTTTACCATAAACTTGTAAGGCTTTTTCTAAAACACGTATGTCCTGGAACAAGTTTTGTGAAATCTCCGCGCGCCAATTTTCCTGTGATGTTATCGCGTTCTCACTCATTCGTTTGTTTTCGAGCTTTGCGTTGGTTGAAACAAATTTTTAACAATCACGCTCGCGTGAAGTTCGTTCGAAGGTGATGGGCGCTCTTAATGGATGGAATCGTTTTGGTGGTCATATAAATTTCATGAAAATATTTAAGGATCGAAAATTAGGATGGATGGAGAGGGAGAGGAAGGGCAAAGATTTTTTTATT
Source organism: Charanyca ferruginea (assembly GCA_947361185.1). NCBI lineage: Eukaryota > Metazoa > Arthropoda > Insecta > Lepidoptera > Noctuidae > Charanyca > Charanyca ferruginea. The sequence continues at coordinate 9,077,548 of OX376074.1, read as the reverse complement.
GTTGCCGTTTCTTAAGACAGGAAGTAGAATTAAATTCAAGATATCGAAAATGTCACATACTTTGTTTTTCTAAGCAGCAGAGTGTGCTTACACGGAAATTATTTGATCTATCAATGCGCTCGCTCTCTAAACTGATGTGGAGACGCCCTGAGCTCTAGAGGGCGACTGAATTGTTGGAGCGCGTGGGCATGTATTTAGGCGGCTCAGCTTGTTCATAGTAATTTTGTATGGCGAATTCGGAGCGCATTTTGAATAAAAATATTATAAAATCTTAGACACAAAATCTAAAGATTACATATTAGAGATTTGGTTGAATTGATTTCTACAGAATATTTCATTGGAAAATACAAGAAATCCCCTGAATCCCAGCACGCGTTTTTGTAGAGTTTTCCTCAACTTTAAAGGTACGAGTTCATTAAAAAAACTATGCCATATTTCATATGTTTGCCTGGCAGACACAGTAAAAACATTATCTCTGGCAGCAATTATGTATATTTTCATGGTCAATATCTACTACTTTCGTTAATATAGCCTCAACCGTAACTGTTCTTTTATCGTTTTTTGCTCGACACAATCTTAATATATTTGAATGATGACAAGTAGGTACTAAAACCGGTTTTCGTTCTGTTTCTTATTTCGTATTGCCACCGACCTATGAAACTAAAGTATGTGTTCTGTGCTAAAATAATTAGTCACTTTTTAGTTTTTGAAGGCGGTTGTTTATTTCAATACCTATCTCTTAAATACAAAAAAAAGAAGGAGGTTCTCAATTTTTAAAACTCATCCATACTAATATTATAAATGCGAAAGTAACTCTGTCTGTTACGCTTTCACGATGAAACGACTGAATCGATTTTGATGAAATTTGGCATGAAGATAGATTTTACCCCGGAGAAGGACATAGGCAACTTTTTTTCCGCGACTTCGCCTGCATCCACTATTACCGACATTCACGCGGACGAAGTCGCGGGCAATATATATTTTTTTGTTTAACTACGCTTAACTTTTTCATAGTGGTCCGATTTCGATGATTCGTGTATATTCGTGATAATTTGTGTGATAACAAGTAGACACTAAATAGATTTAGAAAATTTAATAGATTGAAAATAAAAAAGACAAAAAAAAATTAAAAGATTAAAAAAAATCTTTTATTATTACAAAAAAGACCTACAAAAACTAAAAAGTAAAAAATAACTTTAAATTCGCAACTTTAAAGTCGGCTTTGGTTTTGTTTGTCGTTTTGTTTCCACCGACTTACAAATTTAAAGTATTTTTTTACTTTTAATTTTTTTTTTTAAATAGTTTTTTATTCCCGTCAGTCAAAACTGTGCAATAACGTCAATCAGGGCATAGGATTAAAACTATGTGAGTTTTCTTACAAGATCGTCTCATCTCCTATTAGCTTATTATTAGACAAAGGCATTCGATTTTAAAATGCACGACTCCGCTAAAAATCTCTATGTGATTAAAACCACGGGATACAGCAAATCAGATAAATGTATTATTGTTTTATCAAATGTTTATCTGGGGTTTTTAAGGGTTTTTAAGGTCTACTAATGGAAGGTTAGTTGTAAGCCTGAAGCCTTCATAGTCACAATCAATAATTGCACCGTTTTCATTCGCTATGACTATACAACACGAATCACTTCGCTCACGTACCTACCGTACGTGAACGCCAACTAACGATAGCTTTCGCTACAAAATACATTATAATTAGCCAAGTATTAATAGATGTATTAATTTTAAGTTTTGGATTTGTAATATGGTAGAAGTTTCTGCTTTTAACAAGCTGTTTTGATTTATATCTAGCTTATTTTCGACTTAGAATACATAAATCATCGGCCTAGAGATTCCCAACTTGTTTGGTGTTGGCTTCCAGTCAAGTCAAGTCAAAACATTTATTTATATTAAACCATTTGTAGGCACATTTGAATTGTCAAAGAGTCAGTTAGTTAATCATAAAGTTGCTCGTTCCAAAACGTAATGTTGCTCTATGAAGAAGAACGAGCAAAAAACTCCACAGACACTCTTTTCAATCTAGCTTTTACAAAATCCTGGTTAAATTATTCTTGTTGCTTCTTTAAGTGAAATCATTGTACCTACTTAAGTGAAGAGAAATCCTTACTTCCTTACTAATATTATAAATGCAATCGTAACTCTATCTTTTACGCTTTCACGATGAAACAGCGGAACCGCTTTTGATGAAATTTGGTATGAAAATAGCTTGAACCCAGGGGAAGGACATAGGCGCGCGGACGAAGTCGCGGGCAAAAGGTAGTTAAAAATAAATTAATATAAAAGCCATGGCAGTTAAGAATTGGATGCAGTTGAATACCATGATTAACATGTAGCGACTGCCAAAACCATACCCCTTGGTAAGACTGGTTGTCAGACTTTCACTACCCGTAACGACGATCAAAGATTTACGAATGACAGCCTTAACGAACTTTACGAGTCACGGACGGGTATCGGTATGAAAGGGATGGTCACCCATCCACCGACAGACCGCGGAGAGCGTAGCTTAACCATCACTGATTAAATCGCATGGCTTTTACTTAGCCACGAGCAGTTCCTTAGCATGCATAAATATATAATAATACCGGCCCTATTCAGAAAAAGCGCGAGCATTGATCACCACCTTATCCTCCAGGCGGATCGGCGATTCCAGACAAAAAGAATAAAAAATCTACCCAAAAATATTATATTACTTACTCAGATTATTAAACTAAAGGCAGATAGACCGTGCGGAACTCTGAGAGTGAAGCCAAAAAAGCAAATACAAATTCAAAAGCGAATACTCGCAATGCCGTGGTTGTATTCGCTTTTGAATTTGTATTTGTATTTATATTTGTTTTTTTTTTAACGATGCAGCGTTTTGTGCTATACCGACTCGTGTCAGTACAGCACGAAGCGCGTTGTATTTGCTTTTTTTGCTTCACTCTCAATGTTCCGCGCGGTCTATCTGTGTTTTGTTTCATAATCTGAAATTACTTATTAAAAACTTGCTTTGCTTTTGCTAATTTAATTATTTTCAAATACAGGCAACTAAAGACGTAAGTTACCAGGGCTATAAGATCCTTTAGTGCATTAAAGTTTGCTAAAATTACATTGCGAGGATTTTATTTAAAAACCAGAAAATTAATGTTTACTTTTGAGTAAGCCACAGAGTAGTAGTTTGAATGGAGTACAAGCTGATATGAAGAAATGCGATTTACAGCCAGAAGCAATATTGTCTTATTGTAACTATATCACTCTTTATTATACAGATTGATATCGCTAGGCTGAAGTCATTTTAGCATAGCTGTTCCGCGAATAGTTTTTTTTTGTGAGAATGAATTGAGAAATGTAGCCTATGTTACTCAGGAATAATATAGATTTTGATTGGTGATAGAACTTTTGAAATTGGAAAAGTAGTTTTTTATTTAAATCGGAACAAACAAACAAACAAATCTTTCCTTTTTATAATATTAGTTTAGAAGAACGCATGCGTACTCGTTAGTCCCAATGCAGGGTAATTTTTAAGTATCAGGTACTAAACATTTACGTTCACCAGCGTCACGTTTCTCTGGGACTCGTCGAGATTCATTGCTTCGGTGATTTTCTGGTGGTCACTACTGTTGTTTCTGGCTTTCAGAAGTTGCAGTGGTTTGTTAATAGAGTATACGGTTTTTTTTATAAATGTTTTACGGGATAAAGATCTAAAGTCTAAAGTTTACGGGATAAATCTCCTATAAATTGCATAATTTATTTAATCAATTAAATAATAATTTCTTTAAGCCAACATTTTAATGACCCAGTGACAGACTCAAAAATATATTTAGATTAGATAAAGTCTAATGTCGCTTCATCATCGTATGTGACGGATTTGAAACGATAATAAGACGAACGTGGAGACTGAGACCACAAGCGGACAAGTGATTCGCATTCTACCAATTTATATATGGTCGGTTAGCAATAGCAATACGATGAGCACTCCACGTCTTCATTCCTCCATGCCACACAAGCATAAAGCCACTGACTTACATAACATATACATATCGAAGTAATTACCATTAAGGATATCAAAGGGATACGAATAGACTTCTAATAGAACAGAGTAATTTGTACAAGTAGGTATATACGTTTGCAATTAGATCGTAGGAATTACAGCAATTAACATTGTAATTGTTTAATTGGATTATTATGACAGTTATATTTCCTGGTCTACTTAGAGGTAAGAATTGATTGATTAATCCTAATGGAGTGAGATTTTGAGTTGTCAGACCTACTTAAACGAGCGTAAATCATAGTTGCGAAGTTCATTACCGCGACTACGTTACCGCGAAAGTATACCATTGCGACGTTCGTTGTTGCGAATGTTATTTACTGCGTTGTACGTTACTGCGTAAGTTTACCATGCGACGTTCGCTGTTGCGAAAATTCTTTACTGCGTTGTACGTTACTGCGAACATTTTCCATCACAACGTTCGTTTTTTGCAAAAATTCTTTACAGCATTGTACGTTACTGCGAAAGTTTACCATTGCGATGTACGTCATATCCGCCCTAGATTACCTACACAATCATCGCAGTAAAGAACTTCCGCGTAATAAATATAAGCCATGGCAGTTAAGAGATGACTAGTCTCAACTGACAACACCCGTAGATAAACATGCGTGGTCAACACCATTTAACCAAACATGGGCAAGCAAATATATACACCAGACTATGCGAAAGTAACTCTATCTGTCTGTCATTTACGCATTCACGGCTAAACTACAACCGATTTTGATGAAACATTGGTATGAAACATTGATGCAAACATTAACCCCAAGAAAATGTATCAGCTATTTACGAATTCACAGCTTGGTCTGCGTTCGCAAAAACTGAATTAAGACGGACGAAATCGCGAAAAAAAGCTAGTTTCCATAAAAACATGAAAAGATACTTTAAATACGCCCCTATTTCTTGGAAGTGGTAGTAACAGCCAATTAGTGCCGTAATTTTAATAAAACCCGTCCTAATTAATTCCCTTATTAATATTTCTGTTAACGTTTTAAAATATTCGTACACGTGTTCATTTTTGGCCTTTGGGCTGAAATTTTGATTGAGGTAAAAATTTTATTACGTAATTATTTACCAAAGTTCGGCGAATCGCTCCACAAATTAATATTGGTAATCGAAAATCAGCAAATATTTTATTTCAAATTATCCATGTGGAAAATTCTACCATCAAAGTGCTTTAGGAGTACCTACCAAGTCCGAAGGTGTTTTTTGCCCTGGATAATAAAATTGCGAATCATTGCGATCTCTCTTTGGCTCTACAGTACCTAGCAGATAGCAGTAGCTCTTAACTTTTTATCTTGTTTTTTTTTATGTTTTGTATTGGTCTTTGCCTACATTTTTTTCACATATAGAAGCCACAAGAACAATGTAACCGGTATTTAAATAACTTGATATAAAAGAGTGTCTGTAGAGTTTCTAGCTTGTTCTGCTCCATAGAGACCTACACCTAAGTTTTGGATCGAGCAACTAGCTTCAAACTTTCTGACTAACTGACCGACTCCTTGACAATTCAAAAGTGCCTGTTTAATTGAAATTAATGCTTTGAGTTTGACTTGCGTTGAGGGTATAAGAATTATCCTGTTTGTTAAGCTAGATCAATACCTATCTATGAGTACTTTTCATCTAATTGTGTTCTGTGCTTCAAGTGTGAAAGAGTAACAAACATCTATCCTTCCATTCCCACAAACTTCCGCGTTTATAATATAGTAGGATAATGGAAAGTAAAGAAAGAAAAAAGTATTTATTCGCCCCCCAGGACAAAACACACACAAAAATAACATAAAAAAAAAAGAAAACGAAAATTGGTCCTGCGGTTTAGTAGGACTTTTCACACAAATGGATCAGCCGTCATTTCAGTTTCAGTCATATCGTTTAAGAGACACTAACACCGTTCAGGTGATAATTTTATATCCCTTATCGAGGCCAAAATTAAATGCTATGTTTAATTTCATACATTAATTTGTACTAAAATGTTCGCCACATTTTAGTTTCGGTTAACGCGGCTCATTTGTAGCGGCAAATAGGTGCGGTGTGCGGTCACTAGCACAGGCGTGGCTCATGGCCGGACATACATAGATACGAATGACCAGTAAAAAGCCCAACCTAACTAACTTTCATTGTTTTATTTCAGTTCAATTTGCCTAATTCCTCTTTTAATCATTTATGGTGGTATGACAAGTTATTATTGTTGTAACCAATCGGTTTGCTACCACATTAATTGTTGGACTGTGGAATTCACTGCCCACCTCTCTGTTCCCCTATAAATAGGTATATTCTGAATATCTTCAAGGCACGATTAAACCGGTTCGTCCTAGGTAAGCGGGCTCCATCTTATGCCGCATCATGACTTCAGATCAGGTGAGTTGCGGCAAAATGCCAACCAACGCCTGATATTTAAAAAAAAAATATTGGCTTGCAACTTTACTGTTTTTCATTTTGTTATTTAGATGATGGTGCCGATTCCCTTGTTCATGAACTAAATTAAAATTAGGCATTTGGCATCTCTTACTACCAGTCAGCTGAAGAAAAGGACGGCGACAGACAACGACTAAGAGAGATGTCAAAGGAGATTGCCCATTCTACTATAGACCACGGTTGCGCAATAAAAATGTTTGTATGTTTACATAAATTGGAGATAAAAGAGGGGTGATGTCGTACTTTTAAAGGAAATAAAAATTATCCATGTGTACTGTGGGGGTTTCCGTTGTTCTTTGATTTTGTGTTCAGTTTTGAGGTTAGTTTTGTAACAAACCTTTCACCAAAAAAACCGTCTAATATGATTTGATTTCACATAAGATAATAGATAATAGTTCAAACCAAATAATAATTGATCCCAAATCAATAATATTACATAGGTGATTCTTTTTAATTCTATACATAGGAAGCTTATACTGTAGGTTTGTATAGGAAGTAGATAATAAAAATACTTTAATATAGGAATGGAATATAGTTTTACTCATTCATTCGTTTATTCATTCATAAAACAATTTACATTATGTTGAAAATACATGTGACTGTTCCATGAAATAGGCTTTCGATTTTCCTAATTGTGTTGAAAGCAGTGATTTAAATAGTGATTAGGCTCAATCGGGACTTTATAATAAAAGATAGTGGACTGTATAAACATAGGTTTAATGCCGTTTTCACAATCGCTATACGTATTAGATTGTTATAAATAAATGCCCGTAGTCGACCGTGGTAATGAGCTGAGTGGTGACGACGGCGGAGGTGCGTGTGCGGCCGGGTTCGATACCTCGACCCCGCGCCGCCCCCGGTGTCGTCTGTAGCTACTCATGCGCCGACATATTCCCCGGGTTGAAGGGACGTCTTCAATCTTCTACTGGAAGGGGGCAGATGCAGTTGAAGGCACGACCTTGTTTTGACTAATGAAACCACTTGGTTTTGGCCTGCAGCAGAGAAGTGTACTCATTATGGAATCTGCTCCAGAAATGCTGCCTAATGAACTGGACTCGTTTCCACCGATCCAGCCGTGTGATGTCAGCTGCAAGTTTTGTAGGTATGTGCTTACTGCATAAAACAATGGGATGTTTCACATTAAAATCAGAGGGGGAGTTATCGAGCCTCCCGCCCACTCGAATGAGGTTATGAATGTCAATAAACGGTGTCAGAGGAAGCAATCTACTTTTGCGTGGTAATTTTTGTCCAGACTTCAACAAATTATACTCTTCTGGAAACATTTCAAGCTGTGAATAATGTATAATTTTATTTAATGATTTTCTAGCTCTGTTGTTGAAAAATTACCATGCAATTTATTTTTATTTTTTACATTGTAAATAAAGCGTTGTACATGTGTAAATATAGTTTGTATTTTTGTTAAGCTGGAATACTTTACTAATAAATTATGAATGATTGATGAATGAATGATGACATCTGAATGATTACTATATAATGAATGATTGTTACTATCACTGTCAATGAAATGAGTCACTACTTCCGGCAGACTATCTTTCCCGTGGTTTGGCATACTGGGCCACTCATTTTCACTATGCTGTAAAAATGAGGGTCCAGACCACCACAGAGGTGTGTCTATGATAACGTCGGCCCTGAGACCACGGGAAACAAGATCCGCCGGGTTGTCCTTCGACGGTACGTAGCTCCAGGTATGACCACAAGTGCTTTCCTGTATCTCATTGACTCTGTTTCTAACAAAAGGTTTTTATTGATTTGAAGGAGTAGAAAGCCAACCCAGGACTATGGTTGAGTCGCACCAGAATCTACATTTGTGAATGGGCATTGTAAGCGCTTCCTTAACCTTAGTACACAGCCTTGCACCCAGCAAAGCTCCAAAAAGTTCAAGCCTCGGTATTGTTGGTTGTTTAATGGGCGCTACACGATTTCTAGAGACTAGTAGTTGTACGCCTATGGATCCACTACTATTACTGCTAACATGTCGTGACTTAATTCTTCCCCTTACTAAATACTTATCCGTTCCCAGAGACAATGGCAAGTCATCCTCAATGTCGTTTGCTAGTTCAATTTCGTATTTACCATTCCTACGGACGTGCTCCCCAAAATACGATCGAGCCTGTTTAATCTGATAAGAACCTAGAGCTACTGTCATCAGATCATGTAATGATAGTCTTGGAAATATATCCAAATATGGATGTTCAGCATCTAAAGTTAAAAAAACAGCTCTCTTTCTATTAATATTTTGATTTTGTATGTACTCTCCCAAATAGTTTCTTGTATTTAATCTAGCTTTAGCTATTTCTAAAAACTGTTGAGCATCAGCAATATTAAAATCCAACATCAAGTGTAATGATGCACGATTGAAATATTCTTGGCGAAATAATTTAAAATCGCGTTTAATTCGCCCATTTACAACTTCAACTACCCATCGACACATTGTAACACATCTTGATCGATTTGCTTGCAATGTGGTTAGCTGCTGTTCGCGTTCTAAAAGAGATTCAGGCATATACGCTTTATAACCGTGGCTGTGCAATTCGCCACTTACGTCTCTGAAGCCCCTATTCAAAATAAAAACATCTCCAGGCCTAAAATAATTTCTTAATGTAGTTGATTCATAGCGAAATTCAGTAGACATAATGTCCGAGTCGCTTTTAGTTGCTGGGAATGGGCCGAGTGATTGCAAAATAAATCCATCGCAGCAGACAAACAAAAATGGTTTTACCAAATAATTTATTAATATTAATAAAAATAATTTATTATAATTTATTAATTGACATATTGAATGATAATTGTAATGATAATTTATTAGTTGTAATGATTTTTGTTTTGAATAATAATTAAATAATTTATTAGTTGTAATGATTTTTGTTTGAATAATAATTAAATAATTTATTAATTGACCGATTGAATGATAATTGTGATGATAATTTATTAATTGATATTTGAATGATTAATAATTGTAATAATAATATATGAATTGATCTGGTTTTAAAGTGCATGTTCATAATAATAATGTTTCGTATATTATGTAAATGTTTGCATGCCGAATGGTAAAATATGGCTGAGCTTTAATGTGTTAAGACAACTATTGTGTATTACCCATATTTGCAAAATAAAAGTCTATTCTATTCTATTCTATTCTATTCCATTCCATTCCATTCCATTCCATTCCATTCCATTCCATTCCATTCCATTCCATTCCATTCCATTCCATTCCATTCCATTCCATTCCATTCCATTCCATTCCATTCCATTCTATGCTATTCTATTCTTTTCTATTCTATTCTATTCTATTCAAATTAACATATTTATGTGGGCTATAAGTCTTTTTTTGGTATAAATAATTACTACTGCTTTGCACATAGACATAAGTACCATCACACATAATAATTGCTGGCTTGGTAGAAACTGGCATATCTGGATTTCCAAATAAACCATCTGGAATTATCTTATTTTTAGCCGCCACATCTTGTATCGACATGTGACCAAGTCCTAAATATAAGGGTACAAATGTATTACCCAAACAATTTCTTGCTTTAGACATATACCTTTCTAGAGTGCTTCTAGGAAGTTGAAACAATATAGATAATCGCTCATTACTCTCACTAGTTCTAAGTTTAACCAGCATAATACTTAAAGCCACACTTGGACAAGGAGTTTCCTTTGCCAGCTGTGTATGTGTGATAATAATTGATAAAACTGTTCAGGATTCATACCTAACCAATAATGACAGAGGTGTGTATTCATTTCACTAATATTAGAAAAGTTGTACTGTCTGCGAGTACCTCTTTCCATAATTGACATCATATCATCCATTTGGCACCCAGTAAAGTCATTATAATGAAACTGTAATTCATCCCAAGAACCAATATTAAGATGATGGCTGCATATTCTAGCACTAACTGGTACGTACAATTTATGCTCTAACAGTAACATTTCCTATGTAACAGATGGTACCAACAACCGTTCTGTATTACTACAGTCATCAAAAATACAATGTCGTGATGATGCAGCAGCTCTTTTATAAATACGTGATATTATTTTGGGGCGGTGTACAACATTATGCTCCTGATGCAACTGGTGAATGGGTTGTGGTGGTGGTGTAGGTATTGATAAAGTCCTTGAAGACATAGAAGTTTCTAATATATTTACCCCCTTTTGTCTTGATGTAGGAACATCTATACTACCTTGCGGTGCAGAAGCTTCTTCATGAACAATCTGCTGTTGCCTATCCTGATCTTGCTGAGTTTGTCTCCTTACACTTCTATAGGCCTTTGTCCAACAACGTAAGCAAACTTTTTCAAGTCTGTGTACCTAAAATTAATTAACATATTTGGAATAAAGGACAAAAATAGACTTAACCAAGTTAGAAAATAGCATACTCCATATTTCATGAGGTGTTTGTGTAAAATCTGAGAACAGTTCTCAGATTGTACAAAAACATCATTCAATATTTTAATGCACCAAGTGTTATTAAACGTATAGATACCTGCTGAGATGGTATGCATGACAGGATGACATTTCCCTCAGGGCTATCAATTGATACTGTGTGTGTCTTAGCTCTTAATATGGAAGATCCGCAGACAAAGCACACTTGTTGATGTCCATAAGCTCGTACAGCTGTTAATTCACTTGACAAGTTTATAGATGCTCTTTCTAGTATTTCATAACATTCTTGACAAAGGACATCTTCTAATGACATCTAAAAATAAATATAATAGATATACAATTTATTCAGGTTAGATAATGATCTTAGTATTAGTTTAATAGAAAATATACCTAGATTATTATCATAAACACAAAAGTCAAACAAAATCAAATCAAATTAAGAAAAGTATAACTATACTCTATTATAATAGCATAAATAAAAAAAAGAGGCTCGTAGAAGTAGGATTGCAAAACGTTTTATTTCATAGATAAGTTAAAACAATTTTATTTAAAATTATTGCATCATAACTTTGATAAATAGATCTAAGACAGTACTAAATATGAATGTATAATAATATAAAGAAAATAAAGGTTAGGTCTTTTAAAGATTTGGTAACATTTTAAAAGAATTATAGTGAAACGAATAACATTCCCGGTGTTGTTCATCCCTGCTTCTTTTAAGTTTTTAGCATTGACACTGCAATTTTAAATTGTAATGAATTATTACAACTAATTGAAAGCTAAATAATTTCATAAGTTAAAATATTAATTAGTCAAAGTTAAGTGCAACGGCTGCTGTAAAAATAGATTATAATAAATTCGGAGTCTATCATAACTGTAACATGTTTATTGTACTTTTGTTACAAAGTGTGCATCAAAAATAACCTTTGTCAACTTCTGTCTAATGCTATTGCAAATGGATTATAGTGGTTCATAACATGTTCATATATATTTTGAACATAGTTAGACAGTTTCTAGTATGACCTGTAAAAGTTAACTGTAAACAATAAAATATTAATAGTGCTGAAAGACTTGAGCTACAGTTTCTTATTATTAATATTATCTATATTATCAATACAACATTATTATAAATATTATATTGTGTGTATTGTTGTTGTATGTTTGAAACTATTGCACATACGTCTAAAAAGTGAACTGAGAAGAGTGGTAAAAAAATATAATAAAACATAATTGAATAAATAAGATATACTAACCGTCGCTGGAGTAATCCAGGATCGTAAAATTCTAACCATTACGTCTGTTGCCTCCCCGACTTGACGACGGGGTAGAGGATGTACCAAAGAAAGAGAACAGTTCACACAGCGTGACATTTTAAACGAAATCGTTGATGATTTACTGCACAGATGACACGGTCTGTAGGTAGTCGTAAAAACGTTCTACACAGTCACACCACCAGCACAGAAAAAGTACAATTGTCTTCTAGAGTTCTTGATCGTGCAGGAATCTTAAGATTCGACTGGACACGAACTCCACGCAATGAAAGGTTATTTATTAATACACAAACTCAACAACAACAACTATCAATGCATGTAAAAAACACTAAACAAAACTTCGCTGCCGCCAAATGCCGACACGATTGACAGTGACACAACTGACACATTAGACACTTTCACTTTGACAGTTCACCTTTCACGTTACCCGTAATAGTGTTGCCAACAGTTAATCTAAAACACCCCGATCACTAGTGATTTGTCAAGTATAAAAACATTTTTAATATGTAAAGTAATATTATTTTATGGATATTAATCCATAAAACGCATTATTTTAATTATGTTAATTAAAAATATTAATATTAATAACGAGAAAAAAAGTGTTAGTTGAAATTATTTTTTAAATGAAGTGTCACCCTTTTTAATGTCTGTCTAGACCGATTAGTGGAAGGTCCTTGAAATTGACAACACTGCTTTGATTAGAATACGCCATTTGAAAAGTATTGCAATAAAATCAACTAAAAACCTAATTAAATACAAAATGTTAACGCCATATACGATTTCGATCAAGTAAACTAAGACACCTTAAAAAAAAATTTTATAATTTATGAACACATTTTCATGGCTATACTCTATTAATATATAGCGATACTACTTCTGGGCAATGTCCTTTGTTTTTCCCTTGAACTTAGCAGTGTTTTTAATCAGTTCGTTCTGAAATGACAACTGTAATTGTATGTACATTTTAGATAAACTTAAATTGACAGCTCTTATTAATATCTGTCTCTTTCTTGTTTTATTGGAGAGAAAGAGATATAAATAGCTTAAAATTAATTTAGTTCGTGCACAACAGAATGATGTCAATTATAGAAACTTGCGTTAAGTAACCGTTTTCTGCTTATTATTAGGTCCATGGTTGTCATGACGGTTGACAGAAAGACACGGAAGAAGCAAACCTGTTGGCCGACCCCAAGTAACATGGCAAAACTGCACGGTGGAAGATAATGGTTGTCAAAAATCGTAAACGAAATAGCCAATTCAATATACTAAATTAACATAATCAATCAACAGTTCGCCCCTGCCACCGCCTGTGTCTAAACGACGATGTGCGGTAGCATTATGTAAAAAAATATCATGTAAATAGGTATACCTAACTTATATTTCCATTGGCAACGTGTCGTAAGGTAGATAAGGCTACTCAACATCGAGTCGTGTGCTCCGTTTCATAAACCACCTTTGCATAAAAATTGTTTTATCCTAAAAGAAATGTTATATAGAAAGAATATTTTATGACTTGCTAAGCTGTTTTCAGACTATGTTGAAATTCTTGCGGTTTTCATAGAGTTTTCAGAATAAAAAATATGTTTTGCGCAACCGAAATGCATTCTTACCTTTGTATCAAATACGAACTATTCTAATAGGAAACTGAGAAGCTTGTTTTTAATTTTGCAGAAATACGGTCTGTATTGGATCTATGGATCTTATATTTATTTTAATTAAATGGTATAATTGCAATGCAGACTAATAATAATAATAATAAAAGGCTTTATTTATACCATAACCTTTATCATTGCTTAAATACTAGGTCACATGAGTTTCAGTGGATTAAAGGTCTTACAAATAGAGTATACCCTGACTCCGAAACTAGGAGATCCTGTGACTTAGGAGTCAGTGTTCTGATGTCACTATGTCACCAAAAACCTTTTACTAAAAAATGTGTTATATTGGCACTTAAAATATTAGCAAAACAAAATACTAGGTTTGAGTGTACAATAAAAATGATTATAAAAATATTAAATCAGGATTAAAGGAATTTATCAAACGGAATTGTCTTGTAAGTGTGCATGTGTAATTGTGTGTGAGAAATCGGAGGTGTGTATGTGAGAGTGAGCATGTTTATGAGGTGGTGTAAGTGAGGGTGTGTGTATGACTGAGTTGAGACTGTCAGATGTGTTGTTGCGTTGTAATGTTAGTATAATTAAGAAAAGTGGGTAGAAGAAGTTTTGTATGCCTACTGCCGGAGATGAAGTAGTTCTTCTGTTCGAGCGTAGTCCTGATCCTGTAGCCAACTCTGTACCTTAGCCTTGACTTCATGATGACTTAGTTCAGGTAATTTAATGATTTTACAGATGTTTCTGTAAATGAAGGAGCTCACAACGTAAAACTGACGCCTGGCGAATGCGGTCTTGTGGCTTATTGTTGGGAACATTATTTTTACTTTGCGCTTAGTGTTATCTGGTGGGGGAATATGTTTATGGTGCCTAAGAGTGGCTCGGAGGACAAACAGCTGTCTCACCGTGAGACTGACAGAAGAACTTACACTATTAGTAGTAGTAATTCCAATAACAGCCTAACCTTTCTACCTATTCATTCACTTTTTTATAAGTACCTATATCAACGTAAGTAGCACTTATAAATATTGTAACCTATAACCTTAATAGATAATTTCTCTTTCTATTGGTGAAAACCATACAAAATTCTGTACAGTGGTTTTTTGGATTAGCCCGGACGAACACTGTAAATGCGAAAGTAACTCTGTCTGTTACGTTTTCACGACTAAACTGCAGAACCGATTTTAAAAATTATAATAAACGTTTATTTCAGAATTACATTCCATATTTGTTAGAAACAAAGTAAACTTATAAACTAGTGTTAGTAACATTTATTTAGTAAGCTGCATGAGGCACGCCGACCCTGGAGAGTGCCTACTTGACTGCGTGCAGTCGCAGGATCGGAGAGTCCCACCTATCAGCCAACGTTCTAAGAATGGTGTTGGGGCTGGCGCGAACACGGCGTAGCAGAGATGCACATCTCTTGCGCATGATGGCCGTAAAACTATCAACGTTCGCGTCGGCAAACATGCCGGACGCGGTACAAAAACGCGGCAGCCCCATCAACACCCGGAACGTATTTAGTGTGAAGATAGCTTGAACCCCAAGAAAGAACATATTCTACTTTTTAATCTGCGACTTCGTCGGCACCCGCGATAACCAACATTCACGCGGACGAAGTCGCGGGCAAAAGCTAGTTTATAATATATGTAGTGAAGATGAGCACTATATGTATATGTATACAGTCTACATCATATTTTAGCGCAGTAACTGCCTGTTGTTTGTAATGTATCAACTTTTGCTGAAATAACCCAATAATTTTACCAAAAAGTCGTTTCATTCTGAGATGGGAAAGTTCTTTTATGTTCCACAAGATGGATCCGGTAAAGAAGTCGAATAAAAAAGTTTGTTTTGTATGTAAATTGCACGGAGCAAGATGAATAGATTGTATTGCAGTTTAGATTTTACCTTTGCCAAGTTTTAGAAGCAGCGGAAAATAAATAGACGTAGAAAATGTGAACTGCAAGAAATTTTGAATCCATCGAGGGTTTTGCTTTGGTAACAGATACGATTCAGGAATAGAATGAAAACTACGGCAAAGGCAAACGGTTTGATTTTGTTTTTGTAAGTACGTACACACATCAAAAAAAGTTTGTGATCACTAGCACAAGCTAATATAATTTTTTAAACTGAATTTGATCAAGAAAAAATCTTTGTTGTGTGTTTTCTTTAAATAGTATACTTTAAATTTTAATTTTAATAGTATTCTTTAAATAGAATTCCCTGTTTGAAATTAAAAAATAAAACATTTTTAAATTTTTTTTTATGAAAAAAATTAAGTAATTTATCATAATGTAATTGTAACAGAAAATTTATAGAAAGAAAATAGTTATTTGTTATACAAGAGTGCAAAGTTGCTTTTTAACCGCGTGTTCAATTTTGATGACCGAGCAAGCGAAGGACTCTAAAATTGAATCACGAGCGCAGCGAGTGATTCAAAATTAGAATCCTGAGCGTTAGCGAGGGAATCAAAAGAGCACGAGGTGAAAAATCTTTGCACTCGAGTGCAACACGTAACTTTTCATTCCACCTCAGCGAGGAAATGACTAAATGCAAAAAAAAAACGTTTACAAAGTCTGAGTTTTTAACAAATTAAAAAAAAGTTGTATGATATATTCGGCACCATAGAGGTAGCAGTAAATAGGTTTAATGTTTTTTTTTAATTCACAAACTTAGTGCACACGATGTTCTAAATTCAATTTACTTTATCCTCTAGAGAATAAAAACGGCTTTTCCACTCAGATATTGAAGATAAATTTACTTTATCCTCTAGAGAATAAAAACGGCTTTTCCACTCAGATATTGAAGATTAAAAATACTCTTTCCGAGATGGTCACTATTTAACCAAACTCAAACAACAATTTATTAATAAAAGGTTTATATTCAATATAATATAACTCCTCCCCTGGCTCGAATACATGCGAAGATCCTCCTGGACATGCTGAGAATCAAGTTATCCAGCAATTCTTGGGGTAACCTGTCCCATTCTTGAATAGGGATTCCCTGAGCTTTGGCACTGTCTGGAGACGTGGCTGACGGTTCCAAACAGCTCGCTTAAGAGCATCCCGCGTGCTCTATTGGGTTTAAGCCAGGCGAGCCGGCAGGCCAGTCTAACCTTATGATGTCGTATTCTCGGAGAGCAGCATTGACTCGTTGAGCTCGATGGGCGGGCGCATTATCATCGACCAGTACCCATGGTTTACTCGGAATGGTCTGACAATTCCATCAATAGCAACTGCTCTATATATGTCTGCTGTCATGAAGCCTCGATCCGGGATCAAAGGCGTTTTAGCTCCAATCATAATACCACCCCAAAAGGGATATAGCAACTCTGCGTGCTATTTCTCTCGTATCCTTCTTCCCTCAAAGTTACTATTCTTGCTCGTAAAACTTTTGATAATTCTCTTGGCATTTTCTCAATCACAACTTTCCGCGAAAAAGTATTTTAAATCCGTTAAAATTTACTAAATCAGATTTCTGAATGAGCGTAAGCTAAGACTGAAAGCCTCTATACAATGTGATAGGGGTGGGACTTCTAACCCGTTAAGGCTGAGTACTACATCTAATTTTATCGACAAAAAAAATAATATGGGGGGTTGAACCCCCTCCCCCTAAAAATTATGGCTATTTTAATATTTTTTTTAATGTACTACGGCGCGCTTGATACTTTATGTGATATCAAAGGTTGTATGCGTCGTAGAAACAAAAAAAAAACGACAAACTGTAGCTAATAACCTTGGCTAACTAATTCATTACTTTTTTCATATGTTTGATAATGTTTTGGTGAGAAAAAAAAACATTTCTGAATTATTTTGACCGAAAAAATCGCTATTTTTCAATATTTCCACGAATTACTCAAAACTATGTCCCATAAAATTATTAATACTTTGCGCTCATTTAAAAGTATTTGAGTTATTCTTTCTAACGATACCAAAAACATCACCATAACATCATCAATTCTAAGTAGTTTCCCCTGTGTAAGCTCAATACTCATACTTGACATTATTTGTAAATGAAACCAGTAATACTCATATGTACTTTACATTTATTTAAAATCAAACCTACTGAAAAATACAATCAAACAAAACATTTTAATGCTTAAAATTAATTGATTAACTGTTCGAAGTGTTCTCCTCTGTTTTGTAAACAGGCGGTGGCTCTTATAGCCATTTGTCGCGTGGTTCGTCTTAATACCGCGGGATCAGATCGAAGTTCGTCGGCGGCGATCCTAATTCTTTCCCGGAGCTCTTCTCTCGTGTTTACCTCGACGAAATAAACTTTTTGCTTCAACCATCCCCAAAGATGATAGTCACAAGGCGTCAAATCGGGCGAACGTGGAGGCCAAGCAACTGTTCCGCCGCGTCCAATCCATCTCGGGAAGACTTCGTTTAGATATTGGCGAACACTCAAGGCAAAATGAGCAGGAGCACCGTCTAATTGTAGCCACATGTGGCGCCGATAGCTTAGTGGCAAACTCATGAGTTGTTCGTTAAATTCATTTTGCAGAAAATGCAGAAATCTAGGCCCATTTAATCTCTCTGGCAATTCAATGGGCCCTATTAAAATATCGTCAATCATGGCAGCCCATACATTTATTGAAAACTCGTGTTGGAATGTCGATGTTCGTACAGCATGAGGATTTTCAGCCATCCATAAATGTTGGTTTCTAAAATTTGTAATTCCTCGCCTTGTGAATTTTGCTTCGTCTGTCCACATAATCTTAGCAAGGAAATCGGGATTGCGACGCACTCTGCGATTTATCCAAGAGGAAAAAACACACCGCGCGTAATTATCTTGGCCTGTTATTTCCTGTGCTCTCCGGAAGTGGAAAGCATGTAATCCTTCTCGGTGTAATATTTTTGAAATAGTCCAGTACACCAGGCCCGTCATCCTTGAAAGGCGTCTCAAACTTAATCTAGGATCTCTGTGTATGAGATCTAACACGTCCTCTTCCGCTGCCACTGGTAGATCGCGAACACGTTCTGGAGCTGGTCTTCTTATACCATAATTTGCCAATCTTGCGTGAATATCAATAAACGTATGATAACTCGGTGTGGGTCGGTTTGGAAACCTTCTACGGTACTCGCGCACTGCTGCACTGGCATTGCCATTGCAAAAACCATATACGAAATGAATATCCGCAACATATTCGTCATAATTACGACGATTAGCCATAGCGAAACTTGTCCACGAAAAGCGCGAGAAGAAATTTAACAAGGTGTGTTAGCAGTCACAGATTTGTAACGACTAATAATACCCGACAATGGTGACAAGAACCGCTTTACCGCACGTGGTGTATTTATCTTTTTTCCTTGTCTGTTACATTACATTGTACGTTTTTTTACCCTCTCGCACACCTCACAGCATGTGGTGTCATCTTCTATCCTTGTCTGTTACATTACGTTGTAAGTTTTCTTACCCGCTCGCATACCTCGTTTTGTTACCTGCTTTTGTTATGATATGGTTAATGGTTAATGGTTCTTAATACTTGAATTTGTAGTGTTATGGTGATGTTTTTGGTATCGTTAGAAAGAATAACTCAAATACTTTTAAGTGAGCGCAAATTATTAATAATTTTATGGGACATAGTTTTGAGTAATTCGTGAAAATATTGAAAAATAGCGATTTTTTCGGTCAAAATAATTCAAAAACGATTTTTTTTTCTCACCAAAACATTATCAAACATATGAAAAAAGTAATGAATTAGTTAGCCAAGGTTATTAGCTACCGTTTGTCGTTTTTTTTTTGTTTCTACGACGCATACAACCTTGATATCACATAAAGTATCACGCGCGCCGTAGTACATTAAAAAAAATATTAAAATAGCCATAATTTTTAGGGGGAGGGGGTTCAACCCCCCATATTATTTTTTTTGTCGATAAAATTAGATGTAGTACTCAGCCTTAACGGGTTAGAAGTCTCACCCCTATCACATTGTATATGGAAAAACAATTGAACTGTTTTATTGTTTTATGTTCTAATAAAAAGAAGAAGAAATCATAATACTACCGTAGCAAAAAAGATTTCGATTTTTCAAAGTGATCGCAAACTTTTTTTGATGTGTTCATGTTCCACCGTAGCGCTTAATCAACTTATCCAATTATAATGAATGAGGTGTGAATCAATTCGTCATTATAGCGTGGGTAACATAAGTACATTTGATACGAAGAAAAACAATATGGCGGATCTTACATCCAAAAACGTGCTGGTTAGATGAATATAGTACTTACAATATTAAAAATAAGTAATAAGGACAAGGAAATATTCCTGCTGTAATATGCTGTATTCATTACTGACTAATAAGCCGGCGCGTGTCAGAGGCATATGCGACCACGTCAGGTATATTTTCTTGTTTCATACTTTATAACTAGATTTTCGTCGTAGTTGGGTTTTAGTACTGATTACATTTAATATTTTTAGAAAAAGTAATTCGTAGGTAAAATATTCATAATTTTGTAAGTAAAGGACGATCGTATCGTACTTTAACCCGCGCCACTTCTACTATTTTCTTTGCGCACTAAATAGACTAGTCGAAGCGTTCCCGTACTAAGACTTCACTAATCAAATTTAAGAATCATAATGTCTTTACATATTCGCAGTGATGTTAAATATATTGAAGTTTATAATACTTTTTATATTTTAAACTTTTTCTATTTTTTATAAGATTACTTTTATTTTATATTCTGTTTGAAGTAATTGGTTTTCTAAAAACCTATCTTACCAAAATATAAATAAATAAATAAATACTACAACACTCAGGGGTAAAATATTTCGCCTTCACTGCACACACATTAACATAACTTATTCATACTAAATACACCCTGAACACTAAACTTGGTAATATAATTTGTACTCGGTATTATTTATTTGCGTCACCTTGACTTGCTTCGTATAATGGAGCTAGTCGCGGATGTCACTTACTAAGTTGAAGTAACCTCGTTATAACAATGGAGGGAAGTAATGGCCTCTTCTTCTCTCAAAAAAGGGCAATTTGGACGCAAACAAATATTTTTTACAGCTATTTTTTATGTGTGTATGGCACACAAAATTTTTCTTCGTGTAATTTTTCTTTGAGCACACGTTTTTTGTGTTTTTATTCTATTTTGCCTTTTGGGAGGATGTGGGTTTGACACCGGTTCTGGGGTGTGATCCTGTAAGACCTCATTCTAAACTTCGAATCTGAATCCGTTGTGAGTTTCTTGATTGGCATTCTAAAAACTCGGTTGATAATTCTAATTTACACTAGCGCCACCCTTGCGAGCGTGTCAGCGAGTTGAACTAAATTGACAAGGAGATATTGACAGATAAAGTATGAGATGACGTAAGAAGTGATTCTCGTACCTTATCCGTATGAGAAGAAGAGTCTTTGCTATGTAGTGGGACAATACTATGCTGTTTTTTCAGTGCCACCAGTGTTTAAGATCTCTTTGACGTTCGATCCTCGTAGAGCGTAGTGGGCTTACCACACACACAAGCTTCACCACAGTTTTGCCAGCGCAGGCCGGTTTGTACACGGAACACGGAGTTGCGTTCGGTTTTTGCCATTCAAAAATCGAAAATAATAATTCTCTTTTATTTTTTTTGTATTTTGTATATAAATAAATGAGTACCTATCAATCCAACCTTTATTATTGACCATTATATTAAATCAATAGAACAGTTCGAAGACATGGGTCCTCCCAAAGGGGAATTGATAGATTACGTTGGCCTTGTGACAGATTGCCTCTTTTATATACTCACTACGTTTCGCCTTTTGGGAGCAAAACCCAAAATAAATTAAAAAGTGAAGGATAAAACTCCAAAACAAATTAAAAAAAATTTTACACACTTTGTAGTACATTTTTCACAACTTTCTTTTTTGTATTTAAGATTTGGTTCCGTAGTAAAAATAAGTAACTATTTTTACTACGGAACCAAATCTGAAATGAGAATGGGTTATGGGTGGGATTTATGAGAATGGGCAGTAAATTAAAAGTCATCCTGCTTTGGTAAGTATTTACAACTAGTTACAACCCTGTAGTAGGTAGCGTATTTAGTAGGTAAATAGTACTTAAGTTCTAGATGAAATCGATAGCAGCATAAAATCAAATCTAAGCAAAACCGGATGGTTGACCACCACGGTCGTAACTCCGCAATCGTAGGTACTGAAACGCGAACCAACCAAACCGTTGAGGTAGACGTGTTGAATATAGACGAAATTAGCATGACGGAAACGAGAATCGGCAAACGTCGGTCAGATCACCCCAAGCTAAGTGGAGAAACGATCTTCACAGGCAGGATAAATAAGTAAGTCGAAGATCGATTCAAATGGCGTGCGATTGGAGAGACCGCAAGACATGGGCGTGTTAACGTAGTATTTGATTTGAGTCGATTTTCCAGTTGAAAATATACAAACAACAAGTTCTTATACAAACTTATAATATAGCTTTTGCCCGCGACTTTGTCCGCGTGAATGTCGGTTGTCGCGGATCAAAAAGTAGCCTATATCCTTTCTCAGGGTTCAAACTATTTTCCTTCATACTAAATTTCATCAAAATTTGTTCAGTCGTTTCATCGTGAAAACGTAACAAACAGAATTACTTTCGCATTCATAATTTAAAAAATATAAAAGTATGAATTATTATGTAGACACAATTCTTATAAAAACGTTGGGCAGCTCATAAGATAACAAATATCGCCTCGACATCGTTGTCAGAGGGGACAAAATATCCAAAAAGCTGGCAGCGTCGAATGGCAATGCTGATTCTTTAGCTCAATAATAGATCAGCCCTTTGATACGTCGAATGGCAATGCTGATTCTTTAGCTCAATAATAGATCAGCCCTTTGATACGTCGAATGGCAATGCTGATTCTTTAGCTCAATAATAGATCAGCCCTCTGGTCACGTGAAGAGGCGATTTTACTTGCATTGATACAAAATAAACATTATTTGTGAAAAGGGTATTTTTTATCGATTCGAAATCGATAGAATGTTACGTTTACTCCAGGGACTGCTTTAGTGTAATAATAATTGCCCAATCGATATTTCCGACCGCGCTCAGACATATCTACTATTGATTTTAGTTCTTAAGTTGCTATAATTTTGTAAATCACCGAATACAGGTGTATTCGGTGGTTTACAAAATTATAAAGCAAGCAAGTGCACAAGCAAGAGAGAGGAAGAGAGTGGCAAGTGGACTGTATTATATGTACAGTCAGCAAAAGAGATAGGTATGCAGGTCATCAGAAATGGTTGAAGTTTATTTAGAAACCGATAGATGTTTTTGAATGAAATTTAATTTAATCATTGATATGTTTATTCTCTATTAAATTTATTTTATTTTATTCAATAACATCTATCGGTTTCTAAGTAAACTTTAACTATACCGGACGACCCTGCATACCTATCTCCTTTGCTGACTGTACATATAGGTATATGTACATATAATACAGTCCACTTGCCTTCTTTCTACCTGGACCTATACAGATACAATAGTCACTAGCACTTTATGCTTTGTATTGCTAGATTACCGTCATAGTTTTCACATTTATAGAATCAACAAGAATAATGTAACCAGTATTGTATAAAAAATTGTTTTAAAAGACTGACCGTGTAGTTTCTTGTTCGTTCTTCTCCATAAAGACTACGTTTTGGAACGAGCATCTAGCTTCAACTTTCTGACTAACTGACAGACTCCTAGACAATTCAATAGTGCCTGTAAATGGTTTTATTGAAATAATGCTTTGACTTTGAACTAAGCTGATTATTTGAACACAGGATAGGTTAGGAAATGTGATGTACATTTTGAGACTAAGGGCTATATTTTGAAGTTACATGGACGTAATATTTTTTTTTTCGCATGTGAGTATAGTTTTATTAACTTTTGAAATATCCCTAAATTCCAGCAATACCTTGAATGCTTAAGATCCAGCACTATTTTATTGTATTTCAAAAGCATTTTATGAAAAAAGAAATGAAACTAGTTACCAACGGTCATATTATGTTTTTCATTCCGGACATGACTTTCACAAAAAATATTTTTTCTTTTCACGAATATTTGAGCATTCATATAAACAAAGAATTTATACATTGAGGGAATTCATAATAGGGGCAAGAATAATTTCAGCAAGAAACATAACCCTAACTACAACATTTAGGCTCTTAATGACGTCATAAACGTATGTAAATCATGAAATATTGCCGCGAAAACATACACAGATACTTTCACCAAAAATGTTGCTATCTATTTATCTTACTAAAGATATATTACACATAAATAAAGTAAAATAAATTACAACCATTTCGTATTACTTCCCTTCGTAGCCAATCTAGTCGGGTAAAGAATCAGAGGTGTATAAAAAGAGGTTCTTTTTAAAACAAGCCGTCGCGTCACAGAGGCAAAGCGTTCGCAATTACGTGGACAAATGATCTTAGATGAGCAAAACTCGTTTATAAAATACTGCTGAGAGATACAGCCCACAGTTCTGCTCTGGTTCCTAGCGAACGTCGTTTTTCACTTTTATGTAACTAGTTAATTTAGCCTCTTTACTTGTCCAGCATTTTTTTAGGGTTGCGTGCATAAAAGGTGCCAGTTACCAGTGGTGCTATTCTCTAAGTAACACAACCGCGAAATATAAAAAATAAGTAGGTAAATAAAAAGTATAATAACTACCTTCATCAGTTGTAATAGGTCTTAATTTTGGTTGTACGTTGTTTCATAGTTTTATAGAATTTCGTTTCAAATATTTTTTTTCTAATAATATCTTTTCATAGAACAATCAATACGCAGAATACTTACTTTCAAGATTTTCAAATCATTGATTTTTGTTTCACATAAAGTTTATTGTTAGAATTATCATATCATAGAATAACAAATCAAATATTCTTTATTCTTAAATTTTTTATTTATTATAAAACTTATTCCCAAGAATGGGACTCTCAGTTCTAACCAAACTTACTGCGCGTGAGTGCAAGCAACCATGCAACATGCAAGCAAGCACGCAGCGTACAAGCAAGTATGCAGCATGCAAGCAAGCATGCAGCGTGCAAGCAACCATGCAACATGCAAGCAAGCACGCAGCGTACAAGCAAGTATGCAGCATGCAAGCAAGCATGCAGCGTGCAAGCAAGCATGCAGCGTGCAAGCAAGCATGTAGCGTGCAAGCATGGTAGCGTGCAAGCAAGCACGCAGCATGTAAGCAAGCATGCATCATGCAAGCGAGCATGCAACATGCAGCAGGTATAGTTTCTGTCACGGCTCCGGCGTTACGGGGCTCCGGCGGTCCCACGCGAGCTTATCGTCGCAGATGGTATTCACGCTCACCACCTGATCCTCAGCTCGCAGGCCGCCTCGCCCCTCCACGCCTACGCAGATTTAAATTACACTCTAGGGGTAGAGCAGACCGGGTGGAGTCGGTTTCGCAGCGATTCGTTTCTGTCATTAACTTTGGTAGCACAACATATTGACTTTTTAAGACAACATTTTTGTTTTTGTCTATTTATATCTATACATTTTCGTTGAAATAAATTCCATGGAAAAATACAACAAACAAACAATATTCGTTAAAAAAGAATTCTTCTTTTTGATAATTTTGTTAAACAAAAACATGTGATTAAAAATTCATTGAATTGTGTTTCTGTGAAATATTTTTTATTGAAGTAAATAAAATAAAAAGTAAAGTCTTTGAAACAATAATAGTCGAAATAAAAATACGAGAACCAAATATTATGTTAAACATTTTCTGGGAAACGAAATTCTATGAAATTTCCGTCTGCGAAACAAGGGGACACCATTTAATTTTGTATAAACAACTAATTAACTTTGACGAATAGCTCATTTGTTGCTCATACAACATTAAGTCCTATTACAACTGACGAAGGTTATCATTTTACATATTCTTCCGCATAATTGTGACACACGCGGTAAGCTGTGTGGGCACTTTCACTTGATTTTTTATATTCTGTGAACACAACCGACGTTACTGTAGCGGCGAGTTACATTTTTGTACGCCACGTGAATGGAACGGCCTTTAGTGGAATTTATCAAGGTTAAATAATTTGACACTTTGACAGTTCATAATATAATGAAAAACTAAGCTAAGCAAAAACAGTCGCTGAGCTCAACGTCGATTTCACGACTGATACGATGTCGAGTACAGCCACGAATGGTAACAATAGAGAATAGTATATCTGTTTCTAAGCCTACGCCTTCTGGGTCTATGTACATTTATATCTGTGAGCTAATTCACGTAATTAAAGAAGTGCTGTTGCAGTGCAGTTGTAGTTAAGTTTCGATCAAAACAATGCTTTTCATATTCTCTAACACTGTCAGACACGCTCGCGTCAAGTTCGCGTCACACGAGCGCAATAACGGCATTCTACTGTCGCGCGTCTTTGGTGCGTGCTTCGGAACGCAAAGTGATCGGTATTCTATTATTCGTTTAACGTCTGAAAATGACAGTTAAAAAGCACTAAAATCTGTACTGGGGTATTATTTTAATATTATAATAACGTCATTTTCAATGAAATGTAGTTGATTCTATTCAATTATTTGGTGAGTAATATTTTTCTCTCATGTGGTTACACCATTTAAGTTTGATTGTCCTACAGTTGACGTGCAGTTCATGCGCAGCTTACGCGCAGTTCAAAGATTACAAGATTGCCGTTTATTACTCAAACTTGAACTTAACTGCATCTGCACTACAACTTCATCGGCGCGTCATAAAATTACGTTAATTCACGTAATTTTATGACGCGCCGATGAAGCCCTCTGGTCTCTATCGCGATAACCTTTCCTAATATTATAAAGCTATCAGCTATTGTTTGCTTTTTGTTTGTATACCAATCTCTGGAACTACTGGTTCGATTTTATAATTCGTTCGTTACAGCTACGTTGTTCCAAAAAAATGGGATCCTGTAAAAAAATCATGCGGAGCCAGTTGAGGGTAAAAGCTAGTACGGAGATAAGATAGAACTTTTTTACATTTATTTCATTTATTTTTATTAAATCATCATCATCATCATTTCAGCCGAAAGACGTCCACTGCTGGACATAGGCCTCCCCCAAAGGGGGGGGGGTTTGCCATAATCGCCACGCTTGGCAGGCGGGTTGGCGATCGCAGTATGGTTGTTACAAAGGCACAGAGAACGCTGCTGCCCATTCTCTGGGTTTTATTAAATACCAGTAACAAATTTAACAAATTACAAGAACTATACGTAATAGTTTTGATGGTACGGAACCCTCAGTGCGCCTCGTGTTCGGCCCGTTGTTTACCTCCTCTTAGTGTAAATATGACTAGAGCTACACGTCCAACCAGATAAATGAGGCTGAATTGTGTTGCATACTCCGTGTTACTCTCAAATGAACTTAACTTGACATTTATGCGGCTAATTGGATGTGAAGTCACAGTTAGCGCACAGTCTGGAATCAAGTCTGGTCTAATTTGATGAGTACGAAGTTTATAAAATTATTATTTTGCTTAATAGTGGTCTTTTCTTGAGAATTCCGGTAATAACTGGTCGGTGAGATCTTGTGTAAAATTTTGATATTTTATAGCGTCTGTTGAAGCTAGACCCTACCGAATAAATTACCAACTTCCAAACACCTGGCTACTATTGAGAAATGTCTGATTAAAAAACCGAATAACACATAATTTACAGCTGCTTAGCAGGCACGTTTGCAATCAGGATAAAATGGGGCAGTTCCTTTAGCTAATAAAATTTAATTTATTATTTTGAACACTTAGAATTTAATTTCAGTGTATCATTTTTTATATAATTTCATTCTCTGAGTCTTGCGCGCGCACGCAGAACCGATGGACGTGCTAATTGCGAGTATAGATACAAATTACGATGGCGCAGTCGCGTGTGTTAAAGTGTTCAAATTGCAACATCGTTATAAACGAAGTGCTTTCCTTTGTGTGTAATAAGATAGATGTCATGGACGAGGAGAGTATAAGTCGCATCTGTGTAACTGCGTTTACCGAGGAAGACATAAGTAAGGCAAAGAGTCTGTTATTTGATTCGGTTCCTACAACAAAACGTATGATCCAAAGGAAGCGGGATGGAAAAATGAAGCGTGATATAGATGATATAATATGCTTGCTAAAAGAAACAGATCCTGAACTGATTCCCATATTTGTTGCACGGGACCTTCAAAAACTGCCGGCGGTCTTGTTTGATCATTTGGATTGTACTAGGCTTCTAAAAGACTTGCTTCGAATGCAGAATGAGATTAAGGATGTCAAGGAGCAGTATGTTACATTGCAACAATTCGATTCTGTTAAAAAGGAGATAGAAAATCTAAAAAGTTCAACGATGAATGTTTATCCAGTAAACACAAAACGAGGCGGTTGTGTACTAGACAATGCAGAAATTGAGAGGTCAGATAGTTATACTACAATTATGTCTACGCCTGGTAGCCCGTTATTACATTCTTCGCGGGTGGAGGGTAGACCAGAAAAAGAGGTTGACGGTAGAAATCTCTGTGTGGTCGGTAGCGGCGGCGCACCGGTTGTAAACATTGCGAGGAGCGGCGAGAACGCGATGACGCATAGCGTAACATCAGCGGAGACGCTTGTACCTAGCCAAGTAGATAAGGTGGGACACACTGCTGTGACAAATGGCGAGCATGATGGGAAGCAATTGACTTTTGCAAGTGTCGTGAGAAAGGAAAGCAATGCTCCCTCGCAAGATAAGGATGGTTGGATATTAGTTCATAGAAATAACCGAAATAAGAGGTTTGCGGGGAAAATGGGGAAAGCTGTGATTCAACCTGATGCGAAGTTTAAGGCGGCTGAGGAAATGGTACCTTTATATATTTCAAATGTATTAAAAGGACTTTCTAATGAAGACACAGTAAAGTATATAAAGGAGAAATGTAATTTACATGTGAAGGTGGAAAAGATGAGTATGAAAGTAGAAAAGGAGTATGACAGTTACAAAGTCTTCATTCCGAAACATAAGGAAGAATTTTTTATGAATGACGAATTCTGGCCGGAGGGTGTATCATACCGCAGATTCATACATTTTAGAGTGAATTTCAGACGCACGTTGGAGACACAGAAAATGAATACTAATATTAATAATAATGGATAAAGCAGTAAAAATGGTCAGTTTCAATTGCAAATGTTTGAAAACGTCGATTGACTGTGTTAGGCGGCTGTGTGTATCAGCTGACGTAATAGCATTGCAAGAAACATGGTTACTGCCACATGACTTGACGTTTCTAGGCACTGTGCATGATGACTTTGCTTATACTGGGACCTCTGCGGTGGATACTTCGGCAGGTATACTTCGAGGTAGGCCCTACGGAGGAGTGGCACTCCTCTGGAGGAAAAGTTTATTCTCATCTGTGACTGTTATAAAGTGTAATAGTGCTCGTCTTACAGCAATACAGATAGAACAATCAAACAATAGGTTACTTGTTTTTTCAGTCTATATGCCTACTTGCTGTGCTGATAATATAACGGAGTTTACAGAGTGTCTAAGCGAGATGAACGCTATAGTAGAAAATAGTGATATTCAATATGTATTTATGCTGGGTGACTATAATGCGCATACCAATGAACAATTTTACTATGAGTTGTTAAAGTTTTGTGAGGAGCAGTGTTGGACCTGTGCCGATAGCGAATTACTACCTCGCGACTCGTACACATATGTGAGTGATGCGCACGGATGCAAGCGTTGGCTTGACCATTGCGTCGTTACTGAGGCCGCTCGTCAATCTTTAGCTAGTGTAGAAGTATTGTATGGCACTTATTGGTCCGATCACTTTCCCATTCGATTAGAATGTAATCTAAGTGTAGTGGAGTCTAATATTCCACCACGTAAAGTATTAAGTAGTAAGGTTACATGGGGCGAACGAGACTTGGAACAGATAAAGATGTATGAAAAATTGTGTAATTCAGGTTTATGTGAAATAGATTTCCCCCCAGAATGTGTTAATTGTGCCGATAAAATATGCGGTGATGTAACTCACAGAGTGGTTTTAGACAATATGTACACAAAAATCATTGATATACTTTCAACATCAGCTGAGCGGACCGCTACTGGTATTAAACAAAGATGTTATAAACCTTTAGCGGGTTGGAATAGGCATGTTAAAAGTGTTCACTTTCAGGCTCGGCTTGCTTTTCAGATGTGGCATTTATTTGGAAATCCAACTACAGGATATATTTATGAGAATATGCGAAATACACGTAACATTTTTAAAGCGAAATTGAAATGGTGTCGCAATAATCAGACACAAATAAAGCTAGACATAATGGCTGAGCAGCGCAAATCCAAAGATTTCGGAAAGTTTTGGAAGAGTACTAGTAAACTGAACCCCAAGCCGAGTCTGCCGGTGAGCGTGGCGGGAATTTCTGATCCTCAAGTCATCTCAAATTTGTTTGTGAATCAGTTCCAAGTCTTCGTCGGTGATTGGCGCTGAGGTGAGTTCTCCGTGTTTAAAGTTTTTGGCCAGGGAAATTGCGGATGTCATTAGAGAGATGGTCGGTGGCAAATCTCCGGGACATGACCACCTCAGCGTCGAGCACTTGCGATACGCGGGGGTTCATTTACCGAGGGTGTTGGCAACATTTTATTCATTATGTATAAGTCACTCATACTTGCCAGATAAGCTAATGAAGACCATAGTCGTGCCAATAGTAAAGAACAGAACGGGTGATGTTACCGAACCCGCAAACTATAGGCCTATTTCCTTGGCGACTGTTACAGCTAAGATACTGGACTGTTTGCTTGATACACACATGGCGAGTCGCATAAATCTTCACGATGCTCAATTCGGGTTCAGACCCGGACTGTCGACGGAGACAGCCATCATGTGTCTTAAGCAGACTGTTCAGTATTATGCTGATAGGAAAACACCGGTCAATGCATGTTTTCTGGACTTATCGAGGGCATTTGACCTGGTGCCATACGATATCTTGTGGGAAAAGCTGCGTAAGGAAACCAGCGTTGACTGTACCGTTATTTCTTTGTTTAAGTATTGGTACGAGAATCAGACGAACTATGTTAGGTGGGGTGGAACTCTGTCTGATGTGTATGGGTTGAAGTGTGGGGTGAGACAGGGGGGTATTACCTCACCCCGTCTCTTTAACCTTTATATTAATCAGCTGATTGTTGAACTCAGCAGCACCCGTATAGGATGTCACATTGACGGAGTTTGCGTTAACAATATAAGTTACGCTGACGACATGGTGCTGCTGAGTCCATCAATTAGCGCACTCAGGTGTCTGGTTAGGATGTGTGAAGACTATGCGGTCACTCAGGGACTCAGGTACAACGCAAAGAAATGTGAATTATTGGTATTCAAGGCGGGCACCAAATGTTACACAAACGTGCCAGACGTAACCATAAATAACACTCCGTTATTCAGAGTAACAAAATTTAAGTACCTGGGTCACTGGGTCACTCATGACCTGAATGATGACCTAGATATTGAGAGGGAACGCAGGGCGATGGCTGTCCGAGGTAATATGCTGATCCGCAGATTTGCACGTTGTACGACACAAGTCAAATTAACCCTTTTCAGAGCATACTGCCAGTCTTTTTACACGTGCAGTCTGTGGGTTGTAACAATTCTGATAATTTACGAGAAATAAAAGGCTATGCAGAATTGTACGTATTGAATTTAATAGCTCTCACACGAAAGTTAAAATGTGATGAGTATCAAAAACAATTGTAAGTATAAAAGTTAACACTGACCTAAACGCACTAAGGTTAGGCAGTATCCAGGAGGATTATGATCCCCAGCCTGGCCGGCGTACAGGATCAGCCGAAGAGAAGTCTGACGCGATCAGCTCGGGGACGGAGGCCCCCCCAGGCGGTCAGTAGGACCAGCCCTGGGCAGCAAGAGGCACGCGACAGCTCGACTTAGCCTCTAAACCGACTCTCGGTTGCAGACTGGTAGACTTCAGTAAGTAGACTGGTAGACTTCAGTAACGTACGCGTATGGGTAATCAGAGTGTTACCCAAGCGACTCCGAGATCTAGACACCAGCAACGTAAGCGTATGAACAATCAGCGTGTTCACCAAACGGCTCCAAGAACTAGACTCCAGCAGCGTAAGCGTATGAACAATCAGCGTGTTTACCAAACGACTCCAAGAACTAGACTCCAGCAACGTAAGCGTATGAGCAATCCGCGTGTTTACCAAACGGCTCCGAAATCCAGACTGACTCAACGTATGCGTATGAGCAATCCGCGTGTTTACCAAACGGCTCCGAAATCCAGACTGACCCATTTGACAGGTTCCTTTTCTGACCGCTCTTCCAAAATTCATAAAAAATCCAATTATGAATCTTCTTTCTAGAACGGTCAAATCGTTTTTTATATAGCAACGGCCAGGCTCAATAATTGTCGAATGCCATTTATTTTAGTAATTTTTATTATAATATTAGTGCGAATCAGATCTAAAGGAACACACGATAATACAGCGGGTGTTCAGCCGTTTACTATCTAACACAGACAAACAAGCTTACAAGATATACAACATAGAGGTTTTACGTTAGTAGCCGAA
Organism: Charanyca ferruginea; assembly: GCA_947361185.1. NCBI lineage: Eukaryota > Metazoa > Arthropoda > Insecta > Lepidoptera > Noctuidae > Charanyca > Charanyca ferruginea. The sequence goes on along the minus strand of OX376074.1, from coordinate 9,045,301 downwards.
AACTTATTTTAGAAGAAATGTTTGCGGTCGTCAATTTGACGACTGTCACTGACAGACATGTCAAAGCAAAACATTATTTATTTTTCAGGTTTGTAAATATTAAACAATGAATGATAATTATGAAATGAAGATGATACAGGAATACAATTATAACACAGACAAAACCAGCACATATAACTGTGAGTACATTATATATTACTTATAAGATTCTAAGAATCCATACAACAAATATTATAAAATGTAGACATATCGTGCGATGAATGATTTCATGCCCATGAAAAGTAAATATAGTTTTTCGAGTTGAACCGAAACACTATATTATCCCCAACGACCCGAGAAAATTTTTGGCCTAGAACAAAAATTTTGAGAAGTTTAGATATTTCAGCATTCACAAACTTTCATACCTCATACAAACACACCGACATCTTACGAAATTAAGGTCAAATGAGATTCACATTCAATGATCATCACGCAAACCTAAAGATTCATTAACAATAGGGCTTATTTTTGGAGTTGTAATCCGCTCGCGTTTAAAACCCATTAATAAGATAAATATTTATATCAAGGGCTAGGCCTTGATCGATTATAATAAGGGCTTATAGAAGACGAGTTATTAACCGCTCGTGAAGATACCTATGACTTTCAGAGTGAAGCCATAGATAAGGGGAAAAAGATCAAGGGGATAGCCCTTAAATAATATTAATACAGGCTTATTTAAGGCGAGTTATTAGCCGCTCGTAAAGATACACCTATGGCTATAAGAGTACAGCCATAGATATAATAGAAGATCCATCAACCTCAATAGTTGACGGTGGCTAATTAGTCAGAAATCCATCAACATGCAGACGTTGATGGTGCTAATTAGTCAAAAACTAACAAAGAGTTAGTAAATAAGAAGGTTAGGTAACGTTGTACCCAACAGTACTTCTTAAGTTCTTTAAAAAAGGAGATTAAAATAATCTTATTGGTTTCAGAACCGATGAATGAAGAAAATAAATATCTATAGAGGTTTTATTAGGTCAAGATTAAAAACTCTATAGTAAGGAGAAGGAAGCGATAGACATGAGTAATGAATAAAACCATTTCTAAAAAAAGGTAATATATAATAATAATAATAATAAATATCTTTATTTCAGACATACGTCCATACAGTTTTTACAACAGATAGCGTTAGTAAAGTTGTTAGTTGTACACACAAAAATAAAAAGATGTTAGTAATTTGTTAGTAAACAAACACGGAAACACAACAATAATAATTTTACTACTATTTCCTATTTCTGTGCAGGTGTACACCTGCCCAGTACACAACAAATGGACTGTCCATTTTAGCAGCTAACGTTCTGAGGACAGCGTTGGTGCTACCACGGACCCTGCTCATCATCGATGCAGTTCTTCTCCTAATAATGGAGAAGAAATCATCGATGGAAGCAGCCGCAAACATTGCGGAAGCACTGCAGTACCGGGGTTTTCCCAACACTGCCCTCAGAGCGTTATTGTACTGCACACGAAGGGCGTTGTAAGCCCGCCGCGTAAAGTTGATCCACAGACTGCACGTGTAAAAAGACTGACAGAAGGCTCTAAACAGTAACAGTTTTACCTCTGTGGTACATCGTGCGAATCTGCGGGCCAACATATTGCAGCGGACTGACAACGCCCTCCTTTCCCTCTCTATGTCTTCATCATCCTGTAGCCTGTCCGTCAGCATATGACCCAAATATTTCACCTTAGACACCCTCACCAGCTCCGACCCACCGATCTTAATTGGCGGCACATTTGAGGGAGCCTTGTTACCTGCTTTAAATAGCATGACAACACTCTTACTGGCATTATATTTGAGTCCATGTGACAAGGCATATGATTCACAAATGCCCAGAAGCCTCCTGAGCGCACTCACTGACGGGCTCAACAGAACCATGTCATCCGCATAACTAATATTGTTGATCATTTTTCCGTCTATTGAGCATCCGACCCTGGCTCCGCTGAGCCCGCCAATCAGCTGGTTCACAAACAAGTTAAACAAACTCGGGGAGGTCAACCCGCCCTGCCTAACACCGCATTTCAGATAATATTCCTGACTCATCGAGTTGACCCATCTGACAGCATTCTTTTGATGCGTATACCAATATTTAAACAGAGATACTAACTCTCTCGGCACAGTGGTCTCTTCAAGCAGTTTATGCCAAAGAACGTCATAAGACACCAGGTCGAAAGCCCTTGAAAGATCAAGAAAACACGCATATATAGGTGTCTTCCTATCGGTATAGTACCTTACAGTTTGTTTCAGACACACAATTGCCATTTCCGTTGACAGGTTGGGTCTGAAGCCAAACTGCAAGTCATCAATCTGAAGGTGTTTGCTCAGCTGCGCGTTCATGAGACTGTCAAGGACCTTCGCTATGATTGTGGCTAATGATATTGGGCGGTAATTATGCTTGTCAGATGGATCACCGGTCTTGTTCTTTATTATTGGAACCACTACTGTTTTCATCATTTCATCCGGAATAAAAGAATGTCCTATACAAAAATTTAACAATAGACTCAGGACTCTGGGCAGATGTACCCCTGCATAACGCAGATGCTCTATACTTAAACCGTCATGACCTGGTGACTTTCCACGCTTCATGTTTTTTATGACATTCCTCACGTCTGAAGGCATAATTCGACCGTACTTCTCACCAGGTCTGACGACTGGTTTATTTAAATTACTAAGATCACAGGGTAGTGGTTCTATACTAAACATTTCTTTAAAAACATTCGCAATATTTTGATCCCCTACTGCACTGTCAACGCTCACAGGAACACTCGGCTTAGGATTCATATGCCCCGTAATTTTCCAAAAACTGCTAAAATCATTCGCCTTATGTTTAGCAGCCAGTATGTCCATTTTTATTTGCTCGGTATTATCCTGGCACCATTTCAATTTCTTCTTAAACTCTTTTCGTGTTTCACACATACTCAGATATTGTGGCCCCGCGCGCGGCTTACCCATTAGAACCCAATTACTGAAACTAAGCCGAGCCTTCCTATGAGATTCACCTACGTGCTTGTTCCACCCTACAATGCACGTTTTTTTGTTAGAGTTCCTAGCAATTCGAGTCCTCTCCGCGGCATCACTCAAGATATACTTAATATTAGCGTACATTGAGTTGATTAAGTGTCTATGATCCACATTGTCACACATATAGTCACAACAATCGCGCAATTCCACTGGCAAGTCTATATTGCGTAATGCCCCGTTGCACAGCTCCCTATATTTACAAATCTGTTCCTCATTTCTTATCCCCCATAATACTTTGTTATCTATCTCTCTGTTTGCAGCAGTTTTACTAGGTATACTCTTAAGATTACATGAAATTTCTAAAGGAAAGTGGTCTGACCATGACACTTCATACAATACCTTGATACTTTCAATTGTTTGAAGTGCCATTGACGTAACCAGACAATGATCTAGCCATCTTACAGTTCCATGAGCCTCACTTAGGTATGTATACGTATTCAGACAACTAGGTAACAAATCTACGTCGGCGCATGACCAACTTTGTTCCTTACAAAAACTCAGCATTTCATTAAAAAACAATTCCCTCGGATGCGCATTAAAATCACCCATAATAAACACTGTACCTACATTATAATCATCAATTACCGCATTTATTTCCGAGAGACACGCCGTAAATTCAGATAGGTTGTCCTGACAGTCCGTAGGCATATACACTGAGAACACCAACATTGATTGACATTGACTCACACATTTGATTGCCGAAATTCGCACACTGTTACACTTAATAATCTCGACGACACTGAACGCACTCCTTCTCCATAGAAGGGCCACCCCACCATACGGCCTCCCGCGCAACACTCCGTCCGACGATGACAATATAAAAGTCAAAAGAAAAGAAAATAATAAAAATAGTCATAGAATTCCAGAGAGTGTCATGAAGTGACACTTGAAAAATATAAGTGAGGAAAAATAATATTTAAGAAGCAAGAAGCAAAAACTCAGAAAGTAACTAAGTTATAAAGATTGGAAAAATAAGATTTAAGAAGTAAGAAGCAAAAGCTGAGAGAGTAACAAAGTTATAAAGAGTGGAAAAACTCCGAGAGGCTCAGAGTAACTAGCCTCCAAAAGTTCAAAGGCGACTAGCCTCAAAAAGGTTAGAGTGACTAGCCTCTAAAGGGTCAGAGTGGCCTCAGGAGGGTCAAGGTGACTAGCCTTAAGAGGGTCAGAGTAACTAGCCTTAAGAAGTCAGGTGAGGGTAAATAAGATTCAAGAAGGAAGAGAGTAACAACCCTCCGAGAGGTAAATGAGAGTAAATAAGGTTCAAGAGGATGAGAGAGTGATAACCCTCTGAGAGGTAAATGAGGTTAAATAAGATTCAAGAGGATAAGAGAGCGACAACCCTCTGGGAGGGTACATGAATGACTAAGCCCCTTCGAGAGAGGGTCAAGCATGACTAGCCTCTACGAGAGAGGGCCAAGCATGACTAGCCTCTTCAAAAGAGGGCCAAACTTGACTAGCCTCTTCAAGAGAGGGTCAAGGTGACTAGCCTCCTCAAGAGAGTCAAGCAAGTAATACACTTCACCTAGAGGTTCAAAGAGTAATACGCGCGTAAGAGTAAAACGAGTAATAAATAGTGACCGACCTCCGGTAGGATTAAACGTAATACACCTCACCGAGAGGGTTTAAGCCGGGAGTGAAATAAAATATTTTAAAATCGAGCCCACGACATTGAGCCTATTCAATAAAATAAAACATTTATAAAGTACAGTAAATGAAAGACAGTATTTGTTATTTTATTTATTGTTGTTAGCATCTGTATAGTTTATCATCGTATAGGTATGTACAAACAACTACAGAATATTGTTCTGAGCCGTCGTAAAAGTGTCTCAGTCCCCAACTCAGTAGTGACCACTACGTGGTTTTAAAAACACACCCAAGCGAAGACTGAGTGCGGTTACCATAGGGTAAGCGCTGTGGTGTGCACGTGTGTGGGGTGCAGCGTAATGTGGTAAAGTATAGAGTAAAAGTATAGGTGAGAACGACTATAGAGTATTCTTCTAATAGCCGCGTACAGTAAACCAAACCCCAACTTGTAAGTAACCAACGAGTGATTTAAAACTCACAAGCGCAGAATGGGTGCCAATTGCCAGAAGCAAGAGGATTGTGTGTGGGGATGTAGTGTAAGTTTTTGTACAGTATGTAAGTATGTTCAGTACGACGAAGCGGGCTGAGGAGAAAATATTAGTATTTTACACACACACACAAAAAAGAATCTAAGCCAAATTAAAATTTCGAAATAAAGAGTACTAAAGAATTAGTAAGATTAGAATTTTGAAGAGGATTTTACACACATAAGAATCTAAGCCAAATAAAGATGTCGAAATAAAGAGTACTAATAAACTAGTAAGATTAGAATTTTGAAGAGTATTTTACACACATAAGAATCTAAGCCAAATTAAGATGTCGAAATAGAGAGTACTACTAAACTAGTAAGATTAGAATTTTGAAGAAAATGAGAGAGCTAGCTTTGATTTCACGATTGGGCGCCAAATGTAACAATTCTGATAATTTACGAGAAATAAAAGGCTATGCAGAATTGTACGTATTGAATTTAATAGCTCTCACACGAAAGTTAAAATGTGATGAGTATCAAAAACAATTGTAAGTATAAAAGTTAACACTGACCTAAACGCACTAAGGTTAGGCAGTATCCAGGAGGATTATGATCCCCAGCCTGGCCGGCGTACAGGATCAGCCGAAGAGAAGTCTGACGCGATCAGCTCGGGGACGGAGGCCCCCCCAGGCGGTCAGTAGGACCAGCCCTGGGCAGCAAGAGGCACGCGACAGCTCGACTTAGCCTCTAAACCGACTCTCGGTTGCAGACTGGTAGACTTCAGTAAGTAGACTGGTAGACTTCAGTAACGTACGCGTATGGGTAATCAGAGTGTTACCCAAGCGACTCCGAGATCTAGACACCAGCAACGTAAGCGTATGAACAATCAGCGTGTTCACCAAACGGCTCCAAGAACTAGACTCCAGCAGCGTAAGCGTATGAACAATCAGCGTGTTCACCAAACGACTCCAAGAACTAGACTCCAGCAACGTAAGCGTATGAGCAATCCGCGTGTTTACCAAACGGCTCCGAAATCCAGACTGACCCATTTGACAGGTTCCTTTTCTGACCGCTCTTCCAAAATTCATAAAAAATCCAATTATGAATCTTCTTTCTAGAACGGTCAAATCGTTTTTTATATAGCAACGGCCAGGCTCAATAATTGTCGAATGCCATTTATTTTAGTAATTTTTATTATAATATTAGTGCGAATCAGATCTAAAGGAACACACGATAATACAGCGGGTGTTCAGCCGTTTACTATCTAACACAGACAAACAAGCTTACAAGATATACAACATAGAGGTTTTACGTTAGTAGCCGAAAACTTATTTTAGAAGAAATGTTTGCGGTCGTCAATTTGACGACTGTCACTGACAGACATGTCAAAGCAAAACATTATTTATTTTTCAGGTTTGTAAATATTAAACAATGAATGATAATTATGAAATGAAGATGATACAGGAATACAATTATAACACAGACAAAACCAGCACATATAACTGTGAGTACATTATATATTACTTATAAGATTCCAAGAATCCATACAACAAATATTATAAAATGTAGACATATCGTGCGATGAATCATTTCATGCCCATGAAAAGTAAATATAGTTTTTCGAGTTGAACCGAAACACTATAGGGTCAGGTATACGCTGAAGGCATACAACGCCCTGCGTGTCCAGTACAACAATGTATTTAGGATGCTGTTGGGTCTACCACGCTTTTGTAGCGCTTCCGGGATGTTCACCGAAGCCAGGGTGGATGGTTTTCATGCCATCATACGGAAACGGTGCGCTTCTATTCTCGGTAGATTGCGTGCTAGCTCCCACAGCATCCTGAGTACATTGTGTGATAGGTGGGACAGCCCCATGCTGGCGCACTGGATACGGCTGCACACGTAGGTGTCAGTCGTTTCCATTTTGTATAGTGTCGTTTTACTAACATTAGGTTAAGACTTTTACTAACCATATATGGATTTTGTAATCTGAATTAAATGAATTATTATTTATTATTATTATTATTGTGCCGTGTGGTGCCGGTCGCGAATAGCACCATACCATTTCTATCCCTGTGTGTCGTGTAAGGCGACAGAGGGATATTGACCAGAGAATGGGCAGCAGCGTCCTTCTAAGTACCGTAATCCCTACTACGATCGCCAACATGCATCGTCCAAGCATGGCGATTACGGCTGAACCCCTTCCTTGGGTGAGGACTATGTCCAGCGGTGGGCGTCTAAAGGTTGACATAGTAGTAGTAGTGTATAATTTCAATCCTTATACATTTTTGTACACCTTCTGGCATAACATAGCTCACTATTCATTCCTTATTGAATTATTTCATAGTACCTACTCGTATGTTAAGGGCGCGTTTTCGATTTAGCGCAACTCAAAATCTAAACGATTGCTAGAACGGCGTAGCAGCATTGACACACACTAGTACAACACAATAGTCGGTTTGTGTGCATCAGAAAAAAAAATACGCACGAAATCAGCACGAATCATTGAAATTGATCGGCGAACGACAGCGCGCGATGTTTTACAGTGCTTCTTAAAATAATTGTCAAAACTAAATGAGTTCGTATAACGGACTGAAAAATATTCTTTAAATTAAGCATAACCTTTATTTTCATAAAATAAATATATCAGTTATGTTTTTATTCAAATACTGGTGAAAAAAAATTGACAAAGTGAACCGATTTTGTACTTTTTCAACATTGTTTTTTAATACATAATAGTAATATTTTCGGCTCTGTCTCTGACTTTAGGACTGTATATCCTGTTGGAAAAACGCATAAAACATAATATTTTGGCATACTGTAATGGTTGTATTCATCCTGAAAGTTAACTCTGACGTCTATTTTCGTAAAACGCTATGAAAGGATTGTCTTCGCTTTAAAAGCCTTAATTAAAAGTTATACTTTTACTCTGTAGCTGTCTAAATCAAGACTTAATCTTTCTAAAACTGTAAATTGTCTTTAAATAATCTGCTCACATAATTACGATATTGCTCTGGGCAAAATGCAAAAACATGAAGTTTTCGTCACGAATCGAATACGCGCTCTTAACGAATAAATTAATGGCTAATGACTATAGAACGCCCGCTGAGGGCACGCAAAGCCGTTGGTACTGGCAGTCATTCGTAGATCTTTGACAGTCGTTATGGGTAGTCAGAAGCCAGAAAGTCTGACAAGCAGTCTTACCAACGGGTATCGTGTTATCCAATAACCAAGTTGTGGAGGTCCGATAGGCAGTCGCTTCATGTAAAACACTGGTATTCTGTTGCATTCGGTTAGACTGGTAGCCTACTCCAACGTAGTTGAGAAATGTAATAATTATAATCACAATAATCATATAAATATAATCATATAAAACCTGTCACATACGTAGCTATAATATAGCTAGCCACCACACACGGTTAGGTAGCTATAATATAATAATATATTTTCGCCCTTATTACGTCTGCGGTCGTTGTTTGTTACACATTTTTTTAAATATATTAATATGCCTTGCTATTAATATCTGTTCACATATTTTTGTGACTTAATAAAGATATTTATTATAGCTGCGTCTGTGGTCACTCAAAGATTACTATAGAAAATATATCGTAATATGCCTTGCTATGAATTATATTAATATATATTATAGCTAGGCTTTATACATATTTGGACATCACACACACGGCCCCAAACTAGGCAGACCCTGTCCTATAGGTGTCAGACAGCTGATATATATACACAAATATATAAATAGATACGTATACCTACAGATAAACAACAAACAGACCGAGATAAACACAAGTGTTCATCACACAAATGTTTTCCCTGGACGTCCTGCACGCGTAGCATGGCCACGCTATGTCTACGGAAGAATAGACATACTGACAGCAAGAATAGACAAGTAATAATAATAATAATAACGCTGGCAACACTACACGTCAACCATTTACTGTTCATTTTATTTACACTTGAAATTAATAAAACTGCACTAAACGCATTGGAAACCTATTATACATCATATTATTTCGGTCCCTTATATATATAATCTTTAAAAAAAACAATAATTCAACGACAACAACGAACGGACACAAAAATGATGAAAATTTTATTATGACATATATGTCAAAACAATATCAATACAAATGGAAAATACTTTGGAAAATACATAATATCGATGGAAAATATGAAACGAAAAGCAGGTAAACAACGATGTGAACAGTGATGTTGACGCGAGCAGCGGCACGACGAGCACGCCTACCATCTCCGGACCCGTCGCTCAGCTCCGCCTCGCCGCCGCCGGAACCCAGCCCTATAGTGAGTGCTGTGACACCGGCCTCGGCAGTTGCGTCGAGCTCCAGCGACGAGTATTTCTCTCCGCCGACGACGCCACCACCTGTGCGTCGGCGGGGACGACGCCGGCCGCCGGACAGCTTGGAGCCCCGAGACCCACCGGTCTCTGATAGGGTCCCCGCTCCCGGTGGAAGTGTGCAGCGCATGAGATGGACGCAATCTGTTAATGAAAGTGTCATGCGCTCATACTTTGGGGCTACAGAGGGGGGAAGTAACTTGACTGCGTACCGTGGTCGGATGCTCTCTCTGTTTCAGGTGCTTGAGCCAGCTGTTAACGTGTCGGCGCAGCGACTATCGGATCAGGTGCGGGTCATCCAGCGTAATCATATGCTGGATGACGCTGTACTTGATCGACTACGTCTTGAATCACGGAGTAGCCGTGTCACGTCTGCTTTGCCACTGGTTGCGGTCGCGGTACAATCGCAAGATTTACCCAGTGCTTCACCGCGACCTGACGACGGTGGTGAAGAGGATAATGACGAGGCTATATCTGTGAGTACCCATTACAATGATCAATTGAGGAGTGCTTTGGAGGACGCGTTCCGAGAGTATCGTTCCACACCGCCTGAACTAAGGCCGCGATTACCTCGTTTGCCCATGCACAAGAAAAATAGGGCACTGGTGTGTGCTTTAGATTCGCAGCTGTCGAATTATTTTGACAGCAGCGAAGACCTCGCTGATACCCACTCGATCTTGTACTGCGCGGCTGTAGCAGCATGTCGTGTAGCTCATGTCAAATTTCCCAACAGTGACGGAGCTGCACGACCAAAACCAGCTGTACCAGCATGGCAGTGCAGGATTGAGCGTCGTATTGGTGAGGCTAGAGCACTCATCGGCAAGCTTATCTGCTTCAGGGAGGGCAATACTCGCCCTAGAGTGATGCGCTTTGTGAGGCGGGCATTTTCGGGGACTGATATCAGTCCTCGAGATTATTTGTCCTGCATCACAGAGCGTATCGACTTCCTGAAGCAGAAGATCTGTGCATGGGCAAACCGTATCAGACGGTACAAGCGGCGAGTGGAGCGGTACACTCAGAATCGCATTTTCCAGAGTGATGAGAGGTGGGTGTATAGGACTTGGGAGCGACCGGATCACGGTGTGACTGATACGCATCTGCCGGATGATGATGTTCGTTTTGGCGCAGCATTTGGTCGGTGCCTGTTAGTCACACTGAGGGCGACTGGACTAGGGAGGTTGAGCGAGCGTGTGATCCAATACCAGAAATGGGGGCAATAACCATCGGCCCCCTAGACGTAGCTCGTGCAGTTCGTCCGTTGCCTAATTGGAAATCTCCAGGACCGGACGGGCTGCACAATTTCTGGATTAAATGGTTCCAGAGATCGCACGTTCGCTTGGCGTCCCAGTTCCAGTCAGCCTTAGAGTCAGGATCGTTGCCCCAATTCCTAACAACTGGAATAACCCACCTGCTCCATAAATCAGGTAGTACTACGGAACCCAAAAATTATAGGCCGATCACTTGTTTACCAACGGTCTATAAAGTTCTTACATCCATTTTGAGAGCTAAAATTAATGAACATATTGACAAAAATTCTATCATGTCTGCCTCTCAAAATGGATGTAGCAACGGGTCTCGTGGTACTAAGGAGCTACTCCTCATTGATATGGCCATTAACCAGCAAGTTCGTCGTTCCCGAAGGGATCTGTCGACATGTTGGATAGACTATAAGAAGGCCTATGATTCTGTGCCACATACATGGCTCATGAGGGTATTGGAGTTGTATAAAATTGACACAACTCTGCGCACCTTCCTGATGTCGTGTATGGGGCAATGGAGGACGGTCCTTCGCTATCCAGGATGTCGGCAAATCCGGGAGAATAGCGAACCGATAAGGATTGAGCGAGGTATATTTCAGGGCGATAGTCTGAGTCCACTGTGGTTTTGTTTGGCTTTGAACCCTCTAAGCACGTTGCTGGAGGGTTCAGGTCTGGGCTATAGGTTGAGAAGAGGAGGTCAGGTTATATCTCACCTCCTTTACATGGATGATCTGAAACTCTTTGCCCCCAACAATTTGCGACTGATGGAGCTACTGAAAGTAACAGAAAATTTCAGTAGCGCCATCAGGATGGAATTTGGTGTGGACAAATGTGCAGTCATGCATGTGAAGCGAGGGGAGATTATGGAATCCGTGGGAACCCAACTCTCGGATTCCATACGCCTTAGATCCCTCTCCTCAACCGAAACCTACAAGTACTTAGGTATGTCGGAAGCGTTAGGCATCAATGCTGCCGACATGAAACAATCGTTGAAGGATCGCTTCTTTGGCCGCCTGAATAAAGTACTAAATAGTCTTTTATCAGGCGGAAACAAGGTGCGCGCCTTCAACGGTTGGGTCATGCCGGTTTTGATGTACTCTTTCGGCATACTCAAGTGGACTCAGACGGAACTTGACGCCCTGGATAGGAGGGTACGTACATTGCTGACTGCAAACCGGATGCATCACCCACGGTCATCGGTAATGAGACTGTATATCCCGCGGAAGTGCGGCGGTCGAGGCTTTCTTAATGCTAAGTCCCTGCACAACCGTGAGATATGCAGTCTCAGGGAGCATTTCCTTAAAGCCGACGTGGGGATGCACCGAGATGTAGTCTCAATGGACAAGGGCCTCACCCCGCTCTCCTTAGCGAACGAGAACTGGCGCAAACCTGTAGTACTAGATACTAATGACCGCAGGGAGGTATGGCAGAGTAAGGAGCTTCACGGGCGCTTCTACCGGGCCCTGCATGGGCCTGATGTAGACTTCTTGGCGTCCGTATCCTGGCTGCGTTTCGGTGACCTCTTTGGGGAAACCGAAGGTTTTATCTATGCGATTATGGACGAAGTTATGATGACGAACAACTACCGGAGGTATATTGTGAAGGACGGCACGGTTGACATTTGTCGGGCATGCCACCGACCAGGCGAATCAATCCGTCACATTATCTCTGGGTGCTCTCGTCTGGCGAACGGAGACTACTTGCATAGACACAACCTTGTAGCTAGGATTATCCACCAGCAACTTGCTCTAAAATACAGACTTGTGGAGTCGGAGGTACCGTACTACAGGTATGTGCCCGACCCAGTTCTCGAAAATGGCAATATCACGTTGTATTGGGATCGATCTATCATCACTGACAGGACTATTGTTGCCAATAAGCCTGACATAGTGGTGATAGATCGATTAGAGCGTCGCGCAATGATTGTCGATATAGCGGTTCCGCATGACGAGAACCTCGTGAAAACTGAGAAAGATAAACAAATAAAGTATCTAGACTTGGCTCGCGAGGTTGTCGACATGTGGGATGTGAATACAGCAATCATTGTGCCGGTAGTCGTTACGGCCAATGGATTAATTTCCAAGAGCCTCGACCAACATCTTAGGAGGCTCTCGTTGGGCAGCTGGATCAAGGGCTTGATTCAGAAAGCGGTACTCCTGGACACAGCGCGTATTGTTAGGAGATTTCTCTCTCAGGAGCCCTGACCGCCGGTAGCTTGGACCCTATTCCCGATACCGGTGGGCTACTATTTTTTATATTTTTAAATGTTTTTATTTTTTGTTTACTAATATTTAAAAATGTAATAGAATATGTGTATAAAATGAATAAATGCTAATAATAATAATATTATTACTTGTCTATTCTTGCTGTCAGTATGAACTGGCAACCCTTAATGTCATACACGTCAAATCGTATCGCTCTTTGATTTTATTTTACAATTTTACGTTTTTAGACGTCTACTACTCATTTTACTAATAATTTTAATATTGAAATCCATAGAACCAGAATAATAGAAATACATCACAACCTTTTATAAAATATTTATGACAAAAACTGAGAAAACCAAAATTGACGTATGTCATGACGAAAATCTGCAACAATAACATCGATTTATAATGGATTTACCTGGATTACGCAAAAATAAATACATGTACAGGAAAATAACGGAAAAGAAGAAAATATGATGTGACGAAGTGACATGTTATTAAGGTCAGCAACTCGACGAGCACGCCCGCCATCTCCGGACCCGTCGCTCAGCTCCGCCTCGCCGCCGCCGGAACCCAGCCCCATCGTGAGGGCTGTGACACCGGCCCCGGCAGTTGCGTCGAGCTCGAGCGACGAGTATTTCTCTCCACCGACGACGCCACCACCTGTGCGCCGGCGGGGACGACGCCGGCCGCCGGACGGTTTAGGATCTCGAGGCCCACCGGCCTCTGATAGGGTCCCAGCTCCCGGCGGAAGTGTGCAGCGCATGAGATGGACACAAGCCATCAACGAAAATGTCATGCGCGCATACTATGGGGCTACAGAGGGGGGAAGTAATCTGACCGCGTACCGTGTTCGGATGCTCTCTCTGTTTCAGGTACTTGAGCCAACTGTCAACGTTTCGGCACAACGATTATCGGATCAGGTGCGGGTCATTCAGCGTAATCGTATGTTGGATGACGCTGTACTTGATCGCCTCCGAACTGAGATGCAGAGAAATCATGTCACTGCTCCCCTGCCGCTGATTGTAGAAGTGGCACAATTACAGCTGACCGCAACACCGAGTCATGTTAGTGATGGGAGTGATGACATGGTTACACATGTAAGTACCCAGTGCAATGAGGTATTAAGGAGCGCTATGGAGGGTGCGATTCGAGACTACCGCTTTATGTCGCCCGAGCTCAGACCACGTTTACCTCGTTTGCCCATGCATAACAAAAATAAGGCGCTGGTGTGTGCTCTGGATTCGCAGTTATCAAATTATTTTGATGATTGCGAAGACCTCACTGATGTGCATTCGATTCTGTACTGCGCAGCTGTTGCAGCATGTCGTGTAGCTCACGTCAAATTTACTAATGATGACAGAGCTACACGACCAAAACCTGCTATACCGGCGTGGCAGTGCAGAATTGAGAGGCGCATTAGTGAGGCCAGAGTGCTCATCGGCAAATTAATCTGCTTTAGGGAGGGCAATACTCGCCCAAGAGTGATGCGCTTTGTGAGGCGGGCATTCTCGGGGACTGATATCAGTCCTCGAGACTATATGCCTTGGGTCACAGAGCGCATCGACTTCCTGAAGCAGAAGGTGTATGCATGGGCAAACCGTATTCGAAGGTATAAGCGACGAGTGGAACGATACACTCAGAATCGCACATTCCAGAGCGATGAAAGGTGGGTTTATAGGGCTTGGGAGCGACCGATTCGAAGTGTGACTGATACGCGCCTACCGGATGATGACGCCATGTGTTTGTTCTGGCGCAACATCTGGTCGGTACCTGTCAGTCACACTGAGGGTGATTGGACTCTGGAAGTCGAACGAGCGTGCGACCCGATGCCAGAAATGGGGGCAATTACTATCAGCCCCCAAGATGTAGCTCGTGCAGTCCGTCCATTGCCTAATTGGAAGTCTCCAGGGCCGGACGGGCTGCACAACTTCTGGATCAAATGGTTCAGAAGGTCGCACGTTTATTTGGCTTCTCGGTTTCAGTCGGCCTTGGAATTAGGATCGTTACCCCAGTTCTTGACGACAGGAATAACCCACCTGCTCCATAAATCAGGTAGTACTGCGGAGCCCAAAAATTATAGACCGATCACATGTTTGCCCACGGTCTATAAATTTTTTACATCCATTTTGAGAGCTAAGATTAACCAACACGTAGACAGCAACGGTATCATGTCTACCTCTCAGAATGGATGTAGAAATGGGTCCCGCGGCACTAAGGAGCTGCTCCTGATTGACATGGCCATCAGTCAACAGGTTCGCCGATCCCGAAAGGATCTGTCCACATGTTGGATAGATTACAAGAAGGCCTATGACTCTGTGCCACATACATGGCTCATGAGGGTGCTGGAGTTGTACAAGATAGATGCCACTCTGCGCACCTTCCTGATGTCGTGTATGAGGCAGTGGAGGACGGTCCTTCGCTATCCAGGATGTCGACATATCCAGAGGAACAGCGAACCAATCCTTATTGGTTCGCTGTTCCTCTGGATATGTACCGCGCTCAATCCTTATTGAGCGCGGTACATATCCAGAGGAACAGCGATATTTCAGGGCGACAGTTTGAGTCCGCTTTAGTTCTGCTTAGCCTTGAATCCTCTAAGCACACTGCTAGAGAATTCAAGTCTAGGCTATCGGTTGAAGAGAGGAGGTCAGGTAATATCTCACCTTCTTTACATGGATGACCTTAAACTCTTTGCCCCCAACAGTTTACAACTGATGGAGCTACTGAAAGTAACAGAAACTTTCAGTAGTGCCATCAGGATGGAATTTGGTGTGGACAAATGTGCGGTCATGCATGTCAAGCGAGGGGAGATTGTGGAATCTGAGGGAGTTCAACTCTCAGATTCCATAAACCTTAGATCTCTCTCTTCAATTGAGACCTATAAATATTTGGGTATGGCGGAAGCGTTGGGCATCAATGCTGCTGACATGAAGCAATCGTTGAAGGAGCGCTTCTTTGGCCGCCTGAGGAAGGTATTCAATAGTGCTTTGTCAGGCGGAAATAAGGTGCGCGCCTTCAACGGGTGGGTCATGCCGGTCCTGATGTACTCTTTCGGCATACTCTTGTTAACAGCATATCGAATGCATCACCCACGGTCATCGGTGATGAGACTGTATGTCTCGCGGAAGTGTGGAGGTCGTGGCTTCTTAAATGCTAAGACCCTGCACAACCGTGAGATATGCAGTCTCAGGGAATATTTCCTAGAAGCCGACGTGGGGATGCATCGAGATGTAGTTGCAGTGGACAAGGGCCTCACCCCGCTCTCCTTGGCTAAAGAGAACTGGTGCAAGCCTGTAGTGCTTGAGACTAACGATCGCGAGGAGGTTTGGAAGAGTAAGGAGCTTCACGGACGCTTTTTCCGGGCCTTACACGGGCCTGATGTGGATTTCTTAGCGTCCGTATCCTGGCTACGATTCGGTGATCTATTTGGAGAAACCGAAGGTTTTGTCTGTGCAATTATGGACGAAGTTATTTTGACGAATAACTACCGGAGATTTATTGTGAAGGATGGCACGGTTGACATTGGTCGGGCATGTCACCGACCTGGAGAATCAATCCGTCATATTATCTCTGGATGTTCTCGTCTTGCTAACGAAGAGTACTTGCATAGGCACAACCTTGTGGCCAGGATTATCCATCAGCAACTTGCTCTGAAATACAACCTCGTGGAATCAGAAGTACCATACTACAGGTATGTGCCCGATTCAGTTCTTGAAAATGGCAATGTCACATTGTACTGGGATCGATCCATCATCACTGACAGGACTATTGTAGCCAATAAGCCTGATGTAGTGGTGGTGAATCGATTGGAGAGGCGCGCAATGATTATTGACATAGCAGTTCCGCATGACGTGAACCTCGTGAAGGTCGAGAAAGACAAGCAGATAAAGTATCTGGACTTGGCCCGCGAGGTTGTCGACATGTGGGATGTGAACTCAGCGATCATTGTGCCGATAGTTGTCACAGCCAATGGCTTAATTGCCAAGAGCCTCGACCAACATCTAAGGAGGCTCTCGTTAGGCGGTTGGATCAAGGGCTTGATTCAGAAGGCAGTACTTCTTGACACGGCCCGCATTGTCAGGAGGTTACTCTCTCTGGAGCCCTGACCGCCGGTAGCTTGGACCCTGTTCCCGATACCGGTGGGCTACTATTTTTATATTTTTAAATGTTTTTTTTTTCTATTAATATTTAAAAATGTAAATTATGTGTATATAAGATGAATAAATGAGAATAATAATAATAATATGTGGGTACATTGTCAGTACGGTTTGTCTATTCTTCCTATCAGTATCTCTATTCTTCCGTAGACATAGCGTGGTCATGCTACGCGTGCTGGGCGGGATTCAAACCCGCGACCCTGTGCATCGGAGGCAAATACACTACCACTTTGGTTACGGAGACGTCAGACATTATGATGACTTAAATGACGACAAGGTTGGCGCAGTGGCTGAGCGATCGACTGCTGCGCAGCGTGTTGCGGGTTCGATTCCCGCCCAGGGTGAACATTTGTGTGATGAGCACTTGTGTTTGCCTTGTGTCTGGGTGTTGTTTATCTATATATGTATGTATTTACAAAAAAACAAAATGTATTTGTGTATGTATATCAGCTGTCTGACACCCATAGTACAGGGTCTCCCTAGTTTGGGGTCAGATGGCCGTGTGTGAAAATGTCCCCACATATTATTATTATTATTATTATTATTATTAAATATACCTATTTCTCACTATCACTTTTAATGATATACGCATATGTTGGCACATTTGGTCCCACATTCTCAATACGATCTTTGACATATATTATTATTAAAATGCTACATAGAAGTATGTCTAAAGTATCTATTTCAAAGATTGTGTCAGAGTGTTGTTAAAACTTTCAGGATAACAAGACTAGTTTGGCGTAGAGACTTCAGATATTATATTTAATAGAAAACTGAAATCAAATGATATAAAGTTTAAGACAGATAACTACCTCTCGATGTTTCGTGTTATCTACTTTACTCGAAACTAATGTTATGAAGAGGAAATATTGTTTCTTTTTTGTTTGTTTGTGATGGAGAAACTAAAAAAAACACTTTTTTGATTTTATAAAATATTTCGCCATTAATGCTAATTTATCTATGAGTGTGAAAAATAAATTTAAATGCCTTTTATTTCTTTTAAAAAATAAAAATAAAAGTAAAAGTAAATACCTACAGCGAATTGACTATATCTAATGTATGTTACCTATGATTGTTTAAAATACGAGTATATCTATTTATTCTCGAATTATTTAACTATGATGGTGGGGTGTTATATAATTTATAATATCTACTTTGTGTAATATTAGTTTTTATTTGTTAATACCTAATTTCTTTTTTATTTTATATGTAGTATTATTTAATGTTTATGTATTAAACAGTGGTATGTAGCTTCCGTCCCTGAGTGTTATATTTTATTACTATTAACGAAATAGGGATCCGTAAGATTCACGCGGACGCAGTCGCGGTAAAATTGCTCTTTTTTGAAATACATACAGTTTATTTTAGTTTGAAAAATTATGTTGTTGCCTATACAGAATAAACGACGAAAGACGAGGGTCCAGTGTCTGTTGATGTGATGACGGTGATGACATTACAGAAACGTGGTCCTTAACTAATGCCTTCCTAGAGAAGCTCAGAGTCACGCAGCGAACTATGGAGAGAACTATGCTAGGAGTTTCTTTGAAAGAAAGAAATAGTAGATTGTTATACAAGGAGCTAAAATGACCCATTATATACGAGGTAGTTTTACTCCCGAGCTTTAGCGAGGGAGTAAATAGAAACCGAGTTTTAATGGGTTTTAGCGCCGTGTGTTACACTATACTTTTCACTACGATTGCGAGAAATTAATTACGGTCAGTACCAATTCAATTTGCAATTAGAGAAAAATTATAAAGATTTCGCGCCAATGTCTTTTTTTTGTTTTTCAGTAGCTGCAACACATTGCATGCATTCTACCAGAGATCGCCGATTTTAGTTCCATTTTCAAAATTAAAATGAGGTTCTTTTTTATGAAACAGTAATAAGTCGAGTCTTTATTCATGATTATTCTACTTATGACTAAAGACTTTTTCATTTTTGTACGCTCATTGTCATATTTGACACACAAAAATTATAAAAAAAAAAACTTTTTCATCCCACCATCTCGGAAAGAGTATTTTCATCCCACCATCTCGGAAAGAGTATTTTTAATCTTCAATATCTGAGTGGAAAAGCCGTTTTTATTCTCTAGAGGATAAAGTAAATTGAATTTAGAACATCGTGTGCACTAAGTTTGTGAATTAAAAAAAAACATTAAACCTATTTACTGCTACCTGTATGGTGCCGAATATATCATACAACTTTTTTTTAATTTGTTAAAAACTCAGACTCGGAACCTTCTTGGTGTTCTTTTTTCAATTTGCTTTGTACGCGGTTCTTTACGCGGCATTTTTTCACGTCATTGTTAAACCTATTAAAAACAAGAAACTTGAAAACAAGTGAAAAAACTAAAATGAGTGATTCTAGCGACGAGGAAGTTTGCTTGACGCCAACAGAATTGACTGAAACTGTTAATAATGCGCAAATGAGCTTTCTCCCTCAACAATAATGCGAGAAGTATTTAAAACAGTACGATATGTTCAACACGTGGCGACTAGCAAAAGGAGCCAAAACTTTCTCAGAAAACGTATTGCTGGCATATTTTATAGAATTATCCGAGAACAAGAAAGCAAGCACTCTATGGAGTACGTATTCGATGCTAAAAGCAACAATAAAGATGAAAAAAGACAAACATATCGATACCTATCCTAAATTAGTGGCATTTTTAAAAAGAGCCTCATCTGGTCATCAACCAAAAAAATCGAAGGTTTTCACAGTATCTGATATTGAAAAGTTTCTTAACGAAGCACCCGATTCCGTATATTTGGCGGCAAAAGTAAGTCAGTTGCACATTCAGTATCTACTTAAGTATATTAATCTCAATTAAATAGTATACTTAGTAGATGTTGATAGGCATAATTATGCGTTCATATCAATTTTATTCATTTATCTACTACAATACTCTTTACGTTACAGGTTGTTCTTATTATTGGAATAAACGGAGCATGACGAACTAATGAACTAACACAACTTAATGTCAAAAACATTGAGAAACATTCAGATGACTTACTATTAATTAATTTACCTAATACAAAGACAAAAAAGAGACCGCAACTTCGTCATTCGCAAGGAATACGTAACGATTGTTGAGAAATATCAAGCCTTACGCCCGCCTAACACTCCAATCAATCGATTTTTTCTACAGTATCGCAATGGAAAGTGTGTTAGACAGCCTATGGGTACTAATAAAATTGGCAGTATCCCACGAGAAATAGCAACATTTCTTGAACTTCCAGAACCCCTGTTGTACACGGGTCATTGTTTCCGACGAACTTCAGCCACACTTTTGGCTGATTCCGGAGCTGATCTCCTGTCCCTTAAGCGCCACGGAGGCTGGAAGTCCAATGCAGTTGTAGAGGGATACATAGAGGATTCCATCCAAAATAAATCTAAAATATGTGAAGGCATCGTAGGAGCCATTACACTGAAAGAGCCTCAATCGGATCCTTGGACTGGCCCTTCTACATCAAAAATAAGCCGTTATGAAACACCTAACCATCTCCCTCTCTCTCCAACATTCACGCCAAGGGAATCCGATGAATCGGTACAACTATTAAGTATGACAGATAGTTTACCGAAAAACAGTACACAAGTGACTAACACCAATATTACAGTACCAAACAAAAATATTACACTCAATTTAAATAACTGTAGCAACGTTACTTTAAAATTTTCTTAATTATACCTTAGTATTATTTTGTTATAATTTAAAGATTATTCTGTAATACTTACCTGTCATAATGTAGTAATTAATACCTAAACTGAAATAAAAGTGTACCTATCTTGTGATTGTAAACGTTTTTTTTTTGCATTTAGTCATTTCCTCGCTGAGGTGGAATGAAAAGTTACGTGTTGCACTCGAGTGCAAAGATTTTTCACCTCGTGCTCTTTTGATTCCCTCGCTAACGCTCAGGATTCTAATTTTGAATCACGAGCTGCGCTCGTGATTCAATTTTAGAATCCTTGGCTTGCTCGGTCATCAAAATTGAACACGCGGTTAAAATGCAACTTTGCACTCTTGTATAACAAATAACTATTTCCCCTAGAGGATGAAATGCTATTTTATCCCCGCTCTGGTATGCTACAATGACGGCCTTTTTGAGCAAGAGAAGTGAAAAGGAATTTATTCGCCCCCCAGGACAAAAACACAAACAAAGATAACATTAAAAAATAAAAAACAAGAAAACGAAAATTGGTACCTACTGTATGAGGCCAAAAGGCTCCTATCTCAGAATGGTGCTGTGTCTTTGCGCGGTAGAATCCGAAATGAGGAAATTCACCGAAGAGCTAAGGTCACCGACGTAGCTCTCACAGTATGCAAGTTGAAGTAGCAATGGACAGGCCACATCACTCGAAGAACCGATAACCGATGGGGAAGAAAGGTTCTCGAATGGTGACCACGAACCGGAAGACGCAGCGTTGGTAGACCTCTCTCCTGATGGACCGACGACATCGTCAAGGTCGCGGGTAACTTGTTCAACAGTGGACGTCTTTCGGCTGATAATGATGATGACTGCACAGTTTTAATTATTTTTAGATAATTATTTTATAGCCAAGTACCAGAGTATCTAATTCGTTATAGGCACCATCTACTTATACTGTCCATTTATTCTATGAAACACGCCGGGAATAAAAGATGGATTTAATTACTTCATTCCAGCCTAAACTGCCAGTTCAGCAAAATTAAACTAATTAAACGAATTACGTCCAACTTGTTGTTTTATTAATTTATTTTCTCGACTTAATCCCTGTGTGACGGCAGCGGTCACGCATCCGGTTTTACAACAACACAGCCAAATGCTCGGAGCGGAGCGCTGTAAAAACAAAAATAAAAACTTTTAATTTGATGATGAAACTCAACAGCGAACGACGCGACGTTTGTGTAGATCTTTTAAAGACCACGGTAATATTACGTCAAGCCTTCTAGTATACCTTGGGTGTGATTCTGTAAGACCTCATTCTAAACTTCGAATCTGAATCCGCTGTGAGTTTCTTGATTGGCATTCTAAAAACTCGGTTGATAATTCGAATTTACACTAGTGCCACCCTTGCGAGCGCGATCAGCGAGTTGAACTAAATTGACAGGGAGATTTTGACAGATGAAGTATGAGATGACGTAAGAAGTGTCATTCTGTAAGGTAATTTCCCCGTCACTTCGACGCTCACTTCGCATTCGAACCCGATTCAAAGTGTTAAATATATCAAGGTCATTTTGAACCTTATGCGAAGTGAAAGTGAATAGGGACGTGAGATGCGAATTGTTGTTCGAATTTTACAGAATCGACCTACTTGAAGGGGTGGGCAGAGGTAGAACTGTACAGTATTGTACTGTAGAGTCCACTTATCTGAGACCGTTCCTGAGGTAGATCATGCGCGGTACGAGACGTGTGCGTGTGCGTGAAGTGGTGACGTCATGCAATAGGTCACAGGGACATGTCAACTTGTGACAACTGTCACAAGTAAGGCGCTACCCCGACCAAAAGTGCGTTTTTCTTTGTTATTCAGGGGCTATTAACTCATTAGGTAGTTAAGAGAAACAAACTACATCTAAAAGCATATTATTAATGTTTAATATCCTGTCATCACATTCCACGTTCTTATTTTTTTTATGTGCCATATCTCTTAAATCTAATATATAAAATTCTCGTGTCACAGTTTTCGTTCCCGTACTGCTCCGAAACGGCTTGACCGATTCTGATGAAATTTTTTGTGCATATTGGGTAGGTCTGAGAATAGGCCAACATCTATTTTTCATCCCCTTTTTTCACCCCTTTTTCATCCCCCATTAGGTCGATCGGGACAGGACAACGTCTGTCGGGTCAGCTAGTCTCCCTATAAAAAAAATACTCCATTTAACATTTTCACTAGATCAACAAGAAAGAAAGACGAGGGTCCGGTGTCTAAATTAATTTTAAGCTATTTATATCTCTTTCTCTCCAATAAAACAAGAAAGAGACATATATTAATAAGAGCTGTCAATTTAAGTTGATCTAAAATGTTCATACAATAACAGTTGTCATTTCTGAAAATTTGACATCTCTAACTTAGTCATTGTCTATCGCCGTCCTTTTCTTCAGTTGCCTGGTAGTAAGAGATGCCAAATGCCTAATTTTAATTTAGTTTGTGAACAAGGGAATCGGCACCAATGTATACCTATTGTGGCTAATTATCTTTAAGTTCCAAGTAAGTTAAAGTAAGAGGCCCATATTCTAGCAGGCTAGTAAAAATATCCTCATTTCTAAAAAATAACAAACCTAGTAGGTATAGCTAAAGTACAGATCAAATAGCAGTCTCTTCACGTAAAATATTGATACTCTAGTGGCCTGGGATCCGGTCGCAATCCAGTTCGGACATGGCTTGGAGAGTGATTGATTATTACTCTCAGGCTGATAAATCTGATTAGGTATGACAATACCTTTGTAAATTTTACACAGTCATCATCATCGTACTGTAATTTTTTGACTTCATTTTCACCATTAGAAAAAACAATCTGTCTAGAAACATTAAAAAAAGATATAAATTATATTTTACAACAAATGAGGCTCATCGTATTTTAAGTAAATTATTATAAATGGTTTTAGACCATTTATAATAATTTATACCCCTATGAGGAAATGGAGACCTAATGAAAACCGTGTCTACATTTTACTGCGGCTGAAACTAAAAAAAAATTACTAATATTATAAATGTGAAAGTAGCTGTCTGTTACGCTTTCACGATGAAACGGCTCAACCGATATTGATGAAATTTATTATAAAGATAGCTTTAAACCCTGGGGAAGGATATAGGCTACGTTTTTATTCGCAACTTGGTCTGCATCCGCGTTAACCGACATTCGCGCGGACGAAGTCGCGGGCAAAAGATATAAGGAAAACCGTGTCTACATTTTACTGCGGCAGAAACTAAAACAAAAATGGAAAAAATATGCTTTGAGTAATAATATATAATAATAATAATAATATATAATAATAATATAATAATAATATGTGGGGACATTTTCACACACGGCCATCTGACCCCAAACTAGGGAGACCCTGTACTATGGGTGTCAGACAGCTGATATACATACACAAATACATTTTTTTGTTGTAAATACATACATATATAGATAAACAACACCCAGACACAAGGCAAACACAAGTGCTCATCACACAAATATTTACCCTGGGCGGGAATCGAACCCGCAACACGCTGCGCAGCAGTCGATCACTCAGCCACTGCGCCAACCGTGTCGTCAAAAATGTGTAAAAGTCGTGAGTGTATAAAAGTCTCAAAAAGCAGTAAACCGACCACTTCCGAGGATTCACTGCAATAAATCATTCTTCAATGACAACATTACCATACGCAAAAAAGTTTTCACATTTTCATTCCTATAAATAAATGTGAAGGACACGTGTCGCAAATGGAATCCGAATGATCTATGAGAAATATGGTTGGATGATGTAATATGGTGTAAAGTTGCTGATACCCACCGTAGCGAACGAAGCCTTATTTTCCGTTGAGGAGCGAAATGAACTGAGAATGTACTTACTACACCTGTGCGAACCATTTGAGGGTCTTACGACTACGTCTTGCTTACACAAGGAAATATTTTGTAAGAGTTTAAATAAAAAATAAATAAATGGAATATTTACTTTTTCTTGAATATGCTGTAAATTCACGATTGCCTTAGGCATTTTTTACCGCTCAGCCAAAGGTGGTAAATAGAAATAAGTAAATAAGCGCAAATATTGTGCGAGTGTAAAACATTAACACTTAAATTAAAATATAATAATAATAATAATAATATGTGGGGACACTTTTCACACACGGCCATCTGACCCCAAACTAGGGAGACCCTGTACTATGAGTGTCAGACAGCTGATATACATACACAAATACATTTTTTTTTTTGTAAATACATACATATATAGATAAACAACAAGGCAAACACAAGTGCTCATCACACAAATGTTTACCCTGGCCGGGAATCAAACCCGCAACACGCTGCGCAGCAGTCGATCGCTCAGCCACTGCGCCAACCGTGTCGTCAAATATATAGGTACACTCGACCAACGTAATTGATTTACAGGCCACACATACGGGATATTGTCACTGTGTGTGTAAATGAACTAGTCGGTTGGTCGGTTATGAAGTTAAACTGTTTGTGTGCGTATGATATACCCACGTATACCAATTTTAATTGAATGAAGTCCAATATTTCAACCTTTTAAATAAGGACCAGGTAGCCGGTCGGTGAAAGCTCTTGGCATATATAAGCCTCGTGTCGTAAGATCAAACCCCGGCAGGTGTTATGGTTTTGGGTTTTTATTTTTCCTTTGTCCTATAAAACATTAATATTTTGTGTCAAATAAAATTACTTAAACAAAAAAATAAAAAGGTAATTAAATAAAACCAATAAAATAAATTAAAATATTTTATTAAATAACCTAGGCGTTGGAATCATCGATCACAAATAAATAAAAAATGGAATGCGGAATCCTATTGTTCCTTATCGCTATTGGGTCATTAGTGAATGAGCCAGCTCGTTTCGACTATTATGTTTCTTACAAGAGTTGGCTTAGGGTTCAATTTGGCATGGGTTTTAATATTAGCAAATAAAAAACTACGTGTAACCAATACAATTATTTATATAACGCAAACTATTGTAAAAATATTATTATATCGCTATTGATACCTAACTTTTTTATGACTAGAACACTATTGGCAACTTCATTAAGAGTTTATAAGACAAGACAAAGTTTTCTTTTTATTGAATATGAATGGACGTAATTGTTTTTTCAATGTATACAAATTTAAACAAAGTGGAATTGAAAGTGAAGTGAATCAACATGTTAGATAGTAAGAAATTAATTTAACTTCTAACTGAATAACAATAACATCACTTACACTTCAAAATATATACTGCAAATAACTGTCAACTACGGACTATACATAATAACTTAGGTGTTTATAAGAGAATCACGGCAACATGAAGTAGCTTTTAAACCTAAGTATATTAATAGTAATTCGGCTTCGTTTACAGTATTTTAACGCCATCCATAAACGACTTTAAACATTTCTCATCACTAAAATAAACACATTGTTCTCCCAATTAAAATAAATATAAGTAATAATATGACCTAGCGAATAGAATTTGTTTTTGCCGGTGAGCGTTGGACAGAAAAATCTTCCGTGGTGGCTTACTGCAACTTAAACCAGCTTCATGCCGGTCAGCAGGTGATATCGCACTGTTTATAAGCACACATGTCATTATGTGTTGATGCAGTTATGCGGGTGGATAAAAACGGATTAGTCCCGTAAACAGCCTTGCCACGATGTCGTGGTAACGAGCCGAAGAATTCGCCTTCGGTTTTGGCCCACGTCGATGATGGTCTATTTCTTCAGAATACGCACTTCGATGGACACAACTGCACGGTTCTCCTTAATGAATAAAAACAAAATAATATTTAAAATAATGCAGATAAACAATGGTGAATTGGTGGATAATTAATCATAGATAAATTAACTGACTGTCTTATATTGCCTCGTTGTAATAAAACTTAATACCGTTATTTATTTATTAGATAAATAATAAACGTGTTTCATGACTATTTTAATTACATAATTTAAAAGTTTTTCTTTATTTCGACTAAATGTTTTATGTTAGACAAAAACAGACCGGCATAAGCAAATTTTATCAGAATCAAATTTTGATATATTTAAATATTATTTTACATTAATTTAGTCATAGGTCAAAGGTGAGATAAGTTAAGAATTTGAGTTGGAATATTACTAACGAAATGAAAACATTGTCACGAGTAGCTTTGTTACTCACCGATATTAATAATCACCTTGCAATTTCACTAATGAAAACGTTTTGCTCATGCAAAACAATGAATTGCGTCTTGTTGCATGGTTGGAAGAAGTTGAAGCACAATTGGATCAGAAACAAAGAACGCACAGAAATATGTGTGTTCATCTATATACTTAGGATTGCAATTTATATTCGTAGACTGACAACTAAGAATGCTCATTTTTTATAAACTAAGGTGGAAGTATAAAAAAATAAACAAAAATTGTGGGTAGTTATATCCTAAACGGTCAAAATAAATTGGCTGAGAGTTCCGTGCGCACTTCTCAAACGTTATTTTACTCATCTGTGAACGGAATTGAATTGTTAGCAATTCAACTAGGTAATGAAAGTTTTACGAAAATTATGTTTACAAAACAAAAAGAATGTATTGCAACTGAGATTTGATCTTAAGATTTCTTAATAACTAACCAGATACGTTAGCCATTGCGCCAAACCTGTTACAATGATTGGGTGCGAAATATTATAACTTATTCAATTACACAGATTACTGATGACGATACATACATTGATATTATAGTTACTGCTTAGTGACGCGACATACGCACACTAATAAAAAGCAGAACTCGTTCGTTTTATTTAACGTTTGTGTATGTAACTCTTCATACCGCGTGTGCGTGCAATGTGTAAACTAATTACGTTGTTCCACTGTACGATGCAGTTGAATAAGTACCATTTGGTTTTACATGGATCGACAACTCGAACCTGCCTGACCTCCATAAGCCTGTTACTGGGTAGCACAACACCCCATGGTAAAACTGGTTGTCAGACTTTCTGGCTTCTGCTGGCTACCCATAACGACTGCCATAAAGATCCACAAATGACAGTCGGGACCAACAGTCTTACGTTCTTTCCGGGGAACCAAAACAAAGGCAACTATATTGTTATATCTTCTCTAATATATAAAAATCTCGTGTCACAGTGTTTGTTATTGAACTTCTCCGAAACGGCTTGACCGATTTATTTTATGTTTTTTTTATGTGTATGTTTAGTAGGTTTGGGAATAAGTCGTTGGCTTTTTTTTAATTGATATGGCAAAACAACGTTATTTTTTTTTTTTGGTACGAGCCCGCCACACTATTCCCTAACCACTGGCTGTTCTGGCTTACAGGAGTTACAGTGGCAAAACAACGTTTGCCGCGTCATCTAGTAATAATATAATATTTTACTTTCAATACATTTAATTAACTAATTCAATTCATAACTATCCACAGTATCCACCCGGCCCCGTTTCGCATGGGTGAAAACTAAAATTGGTACCAAACATAAGATACATTTAGAAAGTACATATGAATTGATAAAGTGACATTGATACTTGCTCGGTTTCGAACTCACAACCTCATGCAAGAGAGGCGGGCGCCTTAACCACTAGGCCATCACAACAGGGCCTCAAGTCTGATATTTAAATAGTATCAGAATGGTCTATTATTGATTTCATAATTGTTGATTTTGACAAGTTTGGTAATCTACTAATATAATGGCGTCATTATGACTTTCCAATGGTCAACCACTGACACGCCACTGAAAATAATGATGTAGAATGGTAATCTCGTACAAAATGACAACTGAATGACTGACTTAGGCGGGAATCTGCTAAAATTTTGACAGTTCCTTTAGTCAGTGACCTACCATTAGAACGTCATTGCTTTTAATTCGACCGACCAATGATCGACCAATTCGACCATTTTGAATTTAGCAGATTACGAACTTTTTGCAAAGTGACAATGGGATCGTGTTGGAATGACGAAATTATAAAAATAGCCGACTTGGGCCCCTGTGTGTGTGTTTTAGGGTGTTAACAGACCACTCGATCAACGTCGATCGACGATCGATCGATTGGTGTAATAACACCCTTAAATATATGTATGTATTTACTTAAATCTGCAACTATTTGGAAAAGCTTCGTTTCACCGAAGTAATTAAGTAAGCCATTAATAAGCGTTGAACTGTGAAAAATATCGTTAAGTTTTACGAGTCATAAAATACTGTTGCTTTAAAGCAATTCATTATTACCGGCAATAATAATGAGAATTTTGTTTGAAAATATTCGGCAGAAGCATTGTTCTACATACTTGCATTATTTGGAATGCTATTATACCCCATCGGCTACCTAAAGTAAACTATCACAAAAAAATATCCAGGTATTAGAAAAAGCACAGTGCATTTTCGTTTGTTTAAAAACTCGTTCTAGAAAAATCCATTTAACATTTTCACTAGATCAACAAGCAAAACGTCGAATACTAACAGTTTTATAGACTTTCCAATGAACTGGTCTATTTTGGTAATGGATACAAACACTGGCGATAGTGAAAAGCTATCAATGCGAAGTAAAACGAATGGTGCATTAGACGAATTGAATGTGGTAGCTCGGTGTTCCCTTTCATAGCAATTCAATTAAATGATTGGCAAGCTAACGTTAGTGGAACAGGAAATATGAGTCAGAGTTTGAAATGGGCACAAAATAAATATTTACAAGCATTTGCCCGTGACGTCGTTTGTGTGAATTTTCTTACATTATTTTGTTTTTAAAATATAACAAAGTACCTACTCAGGGATAGCGTAAGAATTTTCGGAATCAAACCTGGGCCTCAAGTCTGCTATTACAATAGTGTCAGAATGGTCTATCATTGATTTCATAATCGCTGATTTAGACAAGTTTGGTAATCTACTAATCTAATGGCGTCATTATGACTTTCCAACGGTCAACCACTAACACGCCATTGAAAGAAATGATATAGAATGGTACCTAATCTCGTACAAAATGACAACTGAATGACTGACTTAGGCGGGAATCTGCTAAAATTTTGACAGTTTCATTGATCAGTAGCCTACAATGAGAACGTCACTGTGCAGTCATTGCTTTTAATTCGACCGACCAATGATCGACTATTATGAATTTAGCAGATTACGAACTTTTAGCAAAATGACAATGGCATCGTGTAGGAATAACGAAATTATAAAAAATAGCAGACTTGGCCCCCAGTAGTGTCGAAGATGACCGCGTTGAAATAAACGAAACAAGAAGGAGGCTTATGTCCAATAGTGGACCTCTATTGTAGTGTTGATGATGATGAACTCTTCAGCTTTAAAATATTAGTGTAGATACCTATACTTGCTTTTGCCCGCGACAACGTCCGTAGGTATATGTATTGGTTACCGGAGACGTAGTCAAGTATGTCCTTGTCCACATGTCAAGCATACTTCTTTCTACTTCTATGATCAGTTTACTAGTTTTGACTTGATAAGGTAACAAATAGACAAATAGACAGACTTACTTTCGAATTCATAATTTAGTGTGGACTTACTAGTTATTACCCGCGACGTTCATCATCATCATGTCAACCTTTAAATGCCCACTGCTGGGCATAGGTCTCTGGGTTCAGCCGCAATCGTCATGCTTGGCCGATGCATGTTGGTAATCGCAGTAGGTGTTATGGTACTCAGAAGGCCCATCAATATCCCTCTGTCGCCTACTGCGACATCCACAGGTAGAAATGGGGTAGTGCTATTCGTGGCTGCACCACTTACCTGTTGGCCATACAAATATTTGTTCCGTGCGAGAATCGAACCCGCGACACGCAGCACAGCAGCGAATCTTACAGCCACTTGACTGCGCTAACCGTGTCGTCATCTATACTAATAATTTAAAGCTGAAGAGTTTATTTGTTTGTTTGGTTGCACGCGCTAATCTCAGGATCTACTGGTTCGAATTGAAAAATTCTTTTTGTGTTGGATAGTCCATTTATCGAAGAAGTCTATAGTCTCTTTTTTGCTACAGCGGGAAAGCACACAAACTTAATTGAATATGTCTAATGGATTATGCTACCTTCGTATTCAGCAGTTAGGTTCACATTTGTGTAGCTAGATAGATTAATATTTACCTACATAAATGTATGTGTTGTGATGAGTTACTACCTAAAATGGACACTATCATCCTCCATTCCCTATCGGACGAGCAGAGATATGGCGAAGCGTCACTACGTCAGCGTCCTCGTCACTGCTATACTATACGGTTGAAGTTCAACTGTCTGGAACCAAACGCTTTGCTTCCACATTTATTGTGCGAACTGCCAGACTGTGGAATTCACTTCCCGCCTTTCTGATCCCGGTTAGATATAATCTGGGTATCCTCAAGGCAAGAGTGAATCAGTTTATCCCGGGCAAGCGTGCTCCACCTTAGGCCCCTTCATCACTTAAGATCAGGTGAGCTGCGGCCAAAAGCAAGCAATAAAAACAATAGAAAAAAAAATACTATAAAAAAAACTATTACAAAAATCTTTTAGACGAGCGCTGAAGATATTAAAATCACACCACGCTGCGACGATGCTGCGTACCGTACATACAGTTTGCGTACGTAATGCGGTATCTGCGGTTGCTTTAGCGCTTACCCTAATACTCGTGTGAATAGGTCCTTAGGACCAGAAAATTTACTGGTCTTTATGGATACAGAGAATGCTCATGTCCACCTACGGCGAACGTTTGCGTACTGCTGATCCCAATAAATAATTATTATTGAAAGTAAATAGGGATTAATATAATTTATACGACCTGAATTATATGAGTACAGGGAATTGTATTTTAAACACAGTTCCATACATTTTCAACAGTAAGCATATAATTTAGTCAACCAATGAATAAATTAATAAACAGTATTATTACCTGTATAAAATAAAATACCCGGCATTAAATTCATTTTTCGTTTTGTTCGGATCTGCTAGGTAACGTTTAAGTTTATTTTTAAACCAGAAAATCACTTGAATATTAAATCTAAGTAACATTTTGATTTACCGCTCAATCAATCACACATAATTATTATATTAATATTTGACTAAAATACCGTAAGTATATCATACACTCCAAATTGTTTAGACTCTAAAAACCAGCACAACTTGAGCCCTCCCACCTATAAGCAACCAGACAGCTACATATCAAACAATACTGGTCCATTTAGAAATGTTACAAGTATTTTGCTTTCACTTGACTGAAGTAATGTACGTTATGACTAATAGCCAATTAGCTTAATAGAGTACTCCAGGCTAAATAATGCTTCGAACGTGACGTTGGAACGAAGCATTTGATATATTATCACAGTCATATGATAGTCAAATAGATTATGGATTGGCTATTATTAGTTTGAAATGTTAACGCAAACGCGCTACATAGTATGGGATCGGTTTACTAATTTAATAGTATGGGTCGTCAAGCTGTAAAATATAGGTTTAATATTAATTGCTGTACTGATGCATAAATAGGTGTGCCCGTGGCTTCGATTACGTGAACATAAGTGTAACTTAAAGGTGCTCCCTTACCTAGAGTGTACGCTTGTAATGTAACAATTCGGAATTTTATTTTTTATTTTTTTTTTTCTTTTTTGCATCATTTGTTGTTAATTGTTTGGTCTATACTGACCTTAACTCACTCATTCATTACACTTTACGCGTACACTTCACACATACACTACACAGCTAAACACGTATCAATTTAAGTAACTTCTTATAGTGTTATATTATTGTCGAAAATCTTACTGACTAATCTGTATGTACCCTTTTGCCCTATTATTTTGTTAGACGAAAGAGACTAGTCTCCACGACACAGGGAATCCTATTGTGGAGACTAGGGTTATTTTTCAAACTGTGAAATAGTGTTTTTTGGCAATAAAGATTTATTATTATTAAAGATTTATTATTAACAATTTTTTAATCTCGTTTAGTGGTATTTTGTGTCGGGTACATTAAGTGGACCACTTTTGTAAGACGACTAAAATACCACGGTGTATACAGTTTAGTTAGAACATTTAAAACATGTTTTCGTAAAATAACATAAAATAAAGTTAGGGATTGCCCTTCAATAGATACAGAATTAGAAACTTACGTAAAAACTTAAACTCACTCTCTGATAGCCTTATAAGTATAACATGCGCAAACACATAGACGCCTCTTTCCCACACACATATACACACACACACACAGACTTACACACACACACACACACACACATATACACTCCACGCACAAAACCTACACAATCATTTCATACAAACGCACAGACTCGCATAATACTACACTGTGAAAATATTGTTTAGTTATAATTTTAGTTTTAATTTTTAATTTTTATTTTTCTCTTATTTTTTTTTCGTTTAGTTTTAAGTCCAAATTCTGTTTTTGTCTCGACCTTCTGGAGGTGGGCGATAATGACTGCGACACAGTATTTATACTAATGCAGTTGTTATCGAACACAGAGTTTCTGTAAACTGAGTTTTTGCTTTAAATAAATAAAAAATAAATTAAATTATAAAAATTACAGTCCCTAACCAGAAGCTCTGGCGCCTGCCTTACGTACTTTGTGCCAGAAGGTATTGTCCAGTAGAAAAAAAAATCATCGCAATGTTGGGAAGATCATGTAACTAGTGTCATTTTACATCCCTAGTGCTTTTTTTTTCAATTTATTTCAAAGACAGATATCAAAATGCATCAACTCGTTTGAAATTAAAATTTTGTTCCACATATCTATCAAAATCGACTACAGTAGTTTTCTTAAATAAAATTTATAAGTCAAAGTCAAATCATTTATTTTAATTAGACCATTATAAGGCACTTTTGAACGTCAAATGAGAAAAAAATTGATTCTAGGTGCCCATTCCAAAAGGTAGTTTTGTATGGAGAAGAATGGGCAAGAAACTCCATACTTACTCTTTTAAAAACGATGTTAACAATATTTGCATTTAATATTATATTTATAATATTTGTATAATATTTATATTATTTTATATTTATAACGTATACGTACTTATGTATACGTTTCAAGTTAAATTAAAATCAGTTCAGACGCTCTTATTACATTTTCAAACACCATCCACAAAGACAAAAGAAATTACCATCACCTCCTTTTAAACAACCAAAATCAATATAAATATAAAAATAAGATCTACCTAGCCTTCCTTTTTGGAACTCAGCCAGATCTCTAAGCACTCGCGTACCCAGTCTAATTCAGTTTGAATGACACTAACATGGCCTGTATCGGACACTGATTTGAATAACAATTAAGTTTGTTAGCGTTTGTGTGTACTGTGAAACTTCTAAGGTCGAAATGAGGGTGGAATCGAAATGAGTTGGATACAATTGACATTTGGGGGTGCCTGATGGTAGGTCACCTCAGTAACCTATAGTGCGTGCCACGAAAGATGAGACTTGACACTGACTTGATTTGACTTGCGCAGTACTCGATTTAAAGGTAAATTTCTTTAAATCGAGTACTGCGCAAGTCAAATCAAGTCTGTGTCAAGTCTCATCTTTCGTGGCACGCACTATAAAGGTTGATTTCTTTAAATCGAGTACTGCGCAAGTCATGTCAAGTCTGTGTCAAGTCTCATCTTTCGTGGCACGCACTATACCTATGTTTTGTGAAAACTAGCGGGATTTGTAATCAAACGTGAATTTTCTTCGACAAATCTAAGATGCCTAGAAATGATTTCTTTTTTGTTTAGAAATTAATTAATTAATTAGTTTTATCAATACCGATCACAATTTAGCGACTTTGTTTTATGCTATGTATAAGGATGAACCATATAAATTACCACGATAAACACGTACCATCATGGTGCAGATAAGGAAGGTATTATAAACTTACATAATAATAATCCACAACATTTTCCTCAAAGATTACAATGAGTTGGCTAAAAATAAGACTGTTCGTGTCTTTGAAGGCATCTGAAGGATTAGTTCAAAAGATAGGCTGCTTCTACAAATTGAAACAGCCATCCATTTTAAAGGTTTACACATGTTTTTATCTTTGTTATAGTAGCTAAGTAATATTTGTAAAAATGTAGATCGAAATCTAGTTCATAGATGTTAGTTATGGAACCACAAAGACCAAACGGGATAAAATTTATACTATATAAAAAGTGTAAAACATAAACTTTTTTGAAAAAAGTGAACAGCCTTCAAAAAAAAACTAATAAGTGACAAATAACTTTAGCACAGAATACACATGACTTTAGTTTCGAAAGTCAGTGGCTTTGTCCTGTTTTTTTTTACACTTTTTAGTGCCTCCTTATCATCCAAATCAGTAAAACAGAGATTGAAAGTACCCCAAAGATGGAAAGATGGAAGAAACGAAAACGTCTTCTCGGTTTTTGTTGTTTTTATCAAAAAGCGCTGAATAAATTTCTGTTTGTTGTATACTAAAACCTTTTCCAGAATATAACAAACACTTTTCTGAAAAACGCATCAAAATCGGTTCAGCCAAACGGGAGATAATCGCGAACAAACATACATACATACAAACTAAAAAAAAATTTAGTTACTTTCATAGTAATATGTCTTACGGTATTTTATTGTGGGGAAGAGCTGCAGACATCGATTCTATTTTTATTCTGCAGAAAAGAGCCATCAGAGCCATTTACAATCTGCGTATGCCCGATTCTCTAAGGGAACTGTTTAAGGAAATTAACATAATGACGGTGCCTTGTCAATACATCTATGAAAACATCATGTACGCTAGAAAAAATCTGCATCTTTTTGATAAAAGAGGTGACAGACATAATTATAATACTAGAAATAGGGACCAACTATGTAGTTCAACCAGGTTTCAGACTGGCTAAAGTAGATTCGTCTTTCATGGGGTACTGTTTAAAGTGTTACAATAAAATACCTCCCCACATTGTTCAACTAAATGAGACAAAATTTAAGTCTTGTATTAAACGCACACTATGCAACCGAGCATATTATAAGTTGAGTGATTACATCACTGATAAAAATGCTTGACTGGATGCTGGTCTAGCTCCACAGCCATAAGGGTTCATAGATTAATTGATCAGCATTTGTAACAATTTTTGGAGCTGCTGAAGATGTAGATCTATATTATCTTTGCATTGTATAAACTCAATGTGTTAGTATTATATAATTTTTCGTAGCACATACATGTGAGCACTATGTTCTTTAAAGCTACCATTTACGAGGTATACCTCTCATTGACTTGAATATGCCCTGGCGGTTGGGAGAGTCATGCTCACTTGAATGTCTCGCTGCCGGTGGCGCATGTGTTGGATTATTCGGTTCCCTTCAAAATGGTTGAGCTAAATGGTGCCGATCCATGCGTCATGTTCGTGAACGGACGCCGTCGGTTGGGACTGGTCATCTCTTAGCTGCCTCGGTTATTTTAAATTTTGGTTTGAATTGTTATTATAACTATATTTTTCTCTAGACCTCTTTTAACATGCAAGACGTGTTACATTGTTCTCACATTGTACCCTTAGATTCAACATGAATGATGTAACCTAAATTTGTAAAATTTAACTGATTTTAAAAGAGTGTTCATGGAGTTTCTTGCTCGTTCTTCTCCATAGAAACCTACTGTTTGGAACGAGCAACTAGCTTCAACTTTGTGACTGACTGACTCTGACAATTCAAAAGTACCTGTAAATGGTTTAATTGAAATAAATGATTTTGAGTTTGAGTTTGAGTTTGAAACATACGGGTCGAACTGAGAACCTCCTTTTTTTTGAAGTCGGTTAAAAATACCAACATCAATATCTA
Organism: Charanyca ferruginea; assembly: GCA_947361185.1. NCBI lineage: Eukaryota > Metazoa > Arthropoda > Insecta > Lepidoptera > Noctuidae > Charanyca > Charanyca ferruginea. The sequence continues at coordinate 9,008,812 of OX376074.1, read as the reverse complement.
AAACAACATAACATCATAACGTGTAAAATTTCAGCTAATTCAGTTCAGCTAAGCGTGAAATTAACAGTAGCAAACATTCATCCATCCATTCCTCACAAACTTTCGTGTTTATAACCGGTTGGTGTAGTGGTTGAGCGATTGACTGCTGCGCTGCGTGTCGCGGTTTCGATGCCTGCACGGAACGAATATTTGTATAGCCTACAGATAGTTTTTCCGAGTCTGACTGTTTGTGTATGTCAGTTTATATGTTTGTAAACACACCCACGACACAGGAGTAATTTTTTTTTTTTTTTCTGTATGGCATCCCGCAGTTCAACCTGAGCGTTGGTTACTGCTTAACCGGACAATCCTGTGGTGTCTTAAAAAGTGATTTTTAGGGCCTTCAGCCAGGGCAGACAGGAGTAATTCCTAGTGTGGGACGATTTATATAAAAAAAAACCGGACAATTGCGAGTCGGAGTCGCCCACCGAGGGTTCCGTGCATATTTGTAGGTACATATCCATACTTCTATACTAATCCATACCTACTATCCATACTTTAATCTACTTAATATTATAAATGCGTTTTTTGCGACATAAACGGCCGTATCTTTTTTTTACGTTAACATAGAGGGTTGATTTTTTTACAGCATCAAGGGACCATAAATTTGAGTATATGGTTTTAATTTCAACTCGATACGTCCACGCGTTCCCGAGATAAAGGGTCAACACAGACAGACAGACAGACGGACAACAAAGTGATCCTATAAGGGTTCCATTTTTTCCTTTTGAGTTACGGAACCCTAAAAAGATTGTTGACATCACTTTTGGAGTCATATTGCCTTTGTTTAACTATTCTGTTGTACTAATTGGACAGCTGAGCTCATAATAGTATTAGGATAGGATTCAAAAGAAATCACTAAAGTGGAAAGGAGCGCAGGATAGTTAACGAATAGGGTAACTGTAAGAATTACTAACCTAACCTCAAACCGTTGCTGAGCTCTTACGGTACCAGGGGACCAAGTCTGCTATTTGTATAATTTCGTCATTCTAACACGATTCCATTGTCATTTTGCTAAAAGTTCGGAATCTGCTAAATTCATAATGGTCGATCATTTGTCGGACAATGACGTTGTAATGGTAGGTCACTGATCAAAGTAACTGTCAAAATTTTAGAAGATTACCGCCTAAGTCAGTCATTCAGTAGTCATTTTGTACAAGATTACCATTCTATATCATTTCTTTCAGTGGCGTGTCAGTGGTTGACCATTGGAAAGTCACAGTGACGCCATTATATTAGTAGATTACTAAACTTGTCAAAATCAACAATTATGAAATCAATGATAGAACATTCTGACACTATTGTAATAGCAGACTTGACGCCCAGATTGATGTACGTATAATCGTGTTGTAGTCTATTAGAGGTCGTAAGTACTTTTAAATTAAAGAGAGCAATGCAAATCAGCACTTTTGTATTGAATAAAGACGAATAAAGACCACGTCGGCACAGTATAAATATTAGTTCCAGTAGGTACTACCGTACAGTAGCGACACGCCCCGCCTCCCTCCGAAACACTGTTTCTCACCTCATCCCGCGTCGAACATGCCCTCGAAACTGCTTTCAGTTCAAATGGCGGCGTGTAGACACGCACACACATGCACGTATTCGTTCAGTCCGATATTTTGGTAGTAGTGTAGGTAATTAAGTCGTTTCGTTTGTATGGTGTGTCGTAGGTGTGACGTCGGCCTCTGACGGCGCAAGGCTAAACAATGCCTTGATATAAATAAACCGGTCAAGTGCGAGTTGAACTCGCGTGAAGAGGGTTCCATACAATGCCAATTGACAGAATTCTTATAGGTTTTCCTGTAATCTAAAAGCAATGAACTATATTTTGTATCTTTTTAAAAATTTTAGGCTCTGTAGTTTCGGAGCTGATCAGGGCGGAGGAATGGTAAATTTTATTTATTATTAATTATTTATTTATACTTCATGCACAATGACGTACTTACTGCCTTGTATAAAATCAAAACTGTTTATTTTACAATAATAACATAGACCTCATAAGGACCCCTTCATTTGATATATGACACAGTAAGGTTTAAATAACTTTTTTTTAATTTCCTAATTTGTCCCCCGAATATGACCGTTATTTAAAAAATATATTTATTTACTTTGCACATCTGTGTTTGGGCTATAGGATTTCACCATCCTACCAAATTTCACCTGATTTGGTCCAGTACATTCTGAGCAGATTGACTGTGACAGACGGACAGACAGACAGACGCACGAGTGATCCTATAAGGGGTGCGGTTCTTTTTTGCACGGAACCCTAAAACAAAGTCTAACGCTAAACGAAATACTTTCAAGAACGAATCCTGAGAAATTGCTTAGATGAAACATTTAGTCAATGCTTTCGACTAGCATGCCAATGCGTGCAACCTTTACAGTACTTAATACTTACGGCTCAGCTCCAGTTGACAATATCTTAACCCCGTTGATTAATATGATTTAGCTCCGGTCATCTTCTTCCATGGAGTGTTTCAATGCCTCTTATTTTGATAATTAAAAAAATTTCATTACGTTATTAACTTGTCGAGTACCTAAATGAACTGTTCAAACTTATGATTTTGTATTTAATACCCCTGACTTCGACGAAACGTTTGCAACTTGGCCAGGCTTACTGAAAACAGGGTAACTACACAAATTATATATATTATCACTACAAAATAAAAGTATTTTAAAAACCTTTTCCATCTTTTTATTTTACGATACGATCGGTTAAGCTCACGATAGAACGCCGTCCTTGTAACATCAACATCAAAGTAAACACTAGAATCCTTTTGTCCAATAAAGCTAATGTATCGAATAATGGACATTGTGCCCACTCAATAAAGTTCGCGATTTAATATCGAGGCCATCAGTTATGGTTTAATCGTTTGTTTTATCGATAAAACATCGATACTTCATTAACTGGTTCGTAATTGGTGAGTGATTGGCTTTCCTCGTTGGTCCTGTGGTCCGCGATCGCTTCGATCGCCATGTCGAGCATAGTTGTATTGGGGCTTTTCCGTTAAAGGTAAGTCTACACTAGTGCACTTGTAACAGAACATCGAACCGCTCTAATGTGTCACCCTATCACGAACGGAATATTGACGACGACGTTCGACGCTTTGTTACTACTTGATTTTACAAACCAATGACCGAATTTGTGTGACATTTTCACGGAGCACCTGCGCTGAGCACGCGACCAGGGCCTCAAGTCTGCTATTACAATAGAGTCAGAATGGTCTATAATTGATTTCATAATTGTTGATTTTGACAAGTTTGGTTGGTAATCTACTAATATAATGGCGTCATTATGAAAATTAATGATAGACCATTCTGACACTATCGTAATAGCAGACTTGAGGCCCTACATCTCCATTTCAACGAAGAGTAGATTTAATATGTGATATGAAAGGAATGTTACAGGTAGGCTCACCCGCCTTAAGCATTACGTCGAGCATTTGCAGGACTATTCGACATGTTTGTATTTAAACTTTTGTAGTAACTTGTCATGTAAAGTTATTAACGAAACGCTCCAGAAACTGTATTAGCACCTTAATATTCACCATTATGAGAATAAAACTGGCGAATTGCAAGTTTGCTAAACAGTTCCGCCTGTACTTACTTTAATTTACTGCTTGGCCTACTAGAAAATATAAGCATGATGTTATATTATTATAATATATAAACACTTAAAAAAATATTTACCTAAAATACATTCATTTCAATGTGATATATGTTTCATTGACTGATGATTTGATTAATTTTTTTGTTTGTATTTGTATTTTTGTGTACCTGATAATTATTATAAGTCAATTGTTATTCGAGATTGAATAAATAATAATAAAAACCCGCTATTTAATAACGGTTACGGTTCAATCATTCGCTTTATCGATAAAATACCAATACTTCATTAACTGTTCCGTAATTGCGATGACGAAGAAATTAACATACAAATAGTGGTTTTAAATCATGTGTGGTCAATTGTAAAAATTTAAATGAGGTGCAAAGTTTGGATTGGTTGTAAAGTACACAGAAAAGGGGTGTCTGGAAGCGAAATATTCTGTATTTGACATTACAAACGTACACTTCAATTATATTTATTTATAAATACAACAAAACATTGTATATACAAATAGTCAAACATAAAAGATAAGCTTATGATAAAAGTCTCCTTAGTTACAGTTGAAGTTTTCTTGGAATTCGATGGATGTTCTGCCTGCCTAGCCTTTTCCCAAGTATATTGGGGTCGGCTTCCAGTCTAACCGGATGCAGCTGAATACCAGTGTTTTACATGGAGCGACTGCCTATCAGACCTCCACAACCCAGTTACTGGGTAACTCGAGTACCCCAAACTCTCTGGCCCTCTGGCTCTCTTGTCAGACTTTCTGGCTTCTGACTACCCATAACGACTGCCAAAGATCTACAAATGACAGCTGGAACCCACGGCTTTACGTGCTTTCCGAGGCACGGAGGAGACTTAGTATGAAAGGGATGGTCACCCATCCACAGACTGACCGCCGCTAGCGTTGCTTAACCTTTGACCGATCGATCTGTACGGTTTTAATGTAGCCACGAGCTACGTTCTAATTCAACGAAATTGAATTAAACTAATGAATTGTTTATTTTCCATTTTCTAATTAATGTTCTCATTCGAAGACATCTATCAGTTCTTCAATAATATTTATTTTATTATCAAAGTCAAAGTGCCTTTTAATGGTTAGACCATTAAAAGGCACTTTATAACGTCATATAAAAAAAATCTGAATCTAGTTGCCCCTAGTATGGAGAAGAATGGGTAAGAAACTCAATACGTAGTCTTCTAAAAAAAATATTATTTACATTATAATATTGTAAACATGTTTTTTTACAATAATTATAATATAATAATTGTACTTGAATACGATGTACCTTAGATAAAAACCACTATTTAAAAGTATAGTATGAACAAAGTATTACAAGTTTAAGAAATGACAGCTAAATTATGTACAGTCAGCAACAGAAGTCGTTAAAGTCATAATTTGTTTCCAATATTTCCTAATCATTATTATTTAGCATAAGTTATTGACTAAAGTAAATTACAAAACAAACTTATCATAATTGAACTACAAAAGTCGCTGAACTCAGTTAAACCATTAATTGCTATACATTACTACCGACAAAATTTTATAATCGGTAATAAATACAAAAATCGCTGAGCATAGCTAGTTTCCTACATTTCCTGTTCGTTAAACCAGCTTGCTTCAACGCACTAGTTGGCGAAGCGCAGCACACCGCATTATTTTCATAATCAAAACATTGCCGTATAAACACAGCTACTACTTCAGAATATCAATTAAATATAATTTGTATAATAATAATATCGATACATATTGAAAATACGACAAACAAGATTAACATACCCGTTGTGTTAAAAAAATTTGGAGTAAAGTTTGCTATAACGAAGACTTTTTTAGAATACTCATAGTTCCCATAAAAACGCTCGTACGTGATTACGGAATCACGTAGCAGACCACCGCCGACTTGCGTCAACCAACGCAATTGGACGAGTTCAGTGAAATGAGGGCCTCCATGAAAGCCACTTCGGGGGAAATCCTGGGACCAGGACAGGACAGGACGATACGATACGAGGGTAGAACGACTGGACGAAGAGTGGACGGGATAGTCGCTGCGAGGAAGACAACCTCTTTAAAAAATAACCCTAAGCGTGCCGAGGGGATGAATGGCCGGAGGGGATCCGGTCGCTAGCGCTTAGGGGTCATCAGGGAAAAGCACTATGGAAAATCAGACTATTGGAAATATTCCCCAGGCGGGTTCCCTTCGGGGGGAATCCTGCCCCTCTTCTGAGGGCTGCCCTGTCGTTTCTGGGGGGGACAAGCGTAGTCTTGCAGGCCGGCAGACCACCGCAGACCTGCGTCAACCAACGCAATTGGACGAGTTCAGTGAAATGAGGGCATCCATGAAAGTCACTTCGGGGGAAATCTCGGGACCAGGACAGGACAGGACAGGATAGGACAGGACGATACGATACGATATGAAACGTTACGACACGATACGACACGACACAACACGATACGGTTCGATACGATACGATATGACACGACTCGACACGCCGACCTGCGTCAACCAACGCAATTGGACGAGTTCAGTGAAATTAGGGCCTCCATGAAAGCCACTTGGGGTGAAATCTCGGGACCAGGACAAGACAGGACAGGACTGGACGATACGATACTATACAATACGACACTTCAGGGGAAATCTCGGGACCAGGACAGGACCGGATCGGACAGGACAGGACGATACGACACGATACGATACGATACGATACGATACAATACGATACGATACGATGCGATACTAGGGTAGGACGACTGGACGAAGAGTGGTCGGGATGGTCGCGGCGAGGAAGACAACCTCTTTAAGAAATAACCCTAAGCGTGCCGAGGGGATGAATGGCCGGAGGGGGATCCGGTTGCTAGCGCTTGGGGGGGATCAGGGGTTAGGGACCACACCCTTTAAAAAAGCAGACTATTGGATATATTGTCCAGGAGAGTCCCCTTGGGGGGGAATCCTGCCCCTCTTCTGAGGGCTGCCCTGTCGTTTCTGGGGGGGACAAGCGTAGTCTTGCAGGCCGGCAGACCACCGCCGACCTTTTTTTTGTTTTTTTTGGTACCGGGTGGAAAATCCTCATGGAGGTCCGCCGCCCTGAGGCGAGCGGAGGGGTCTGTCAGACTCTTATTGACTAAAAACAACCCCGGTGTTCCATCTCACACCTACTGGTGCCGGCCCCCTACGGCGGGCCACTTCTCGGGTCAGGGGGGGGAGTGAGGTGTTAGACTCCCCCCCGGACGTCTTAGAGGGGCGCGCGTGGAACGCGACGCGCCGCCACCTCGGGTCCTGATGAATGTGGGAAGCGACAGACGTCCCCGAGTCTGCCGTCCCTGGACTCATTTAGGGGGGCCGGAGGAAGAAGGCGTTGTCCGCCCTCCGCCGACGCCCGGTGCGCCTGCTGCGGGCAGGGTTGGAGGTTGTGATCCCTCTCCTTTTCCGCAGCCTCCTTCTGTGACATGACACTTTCCGTGTCCCAGGGCTCTGCGCTGTCGACCATCGACTCGACCACGGCCGACAGCGACAGGTCACTGCCTACTTCTGAGACGAGGGCACGGCGCGGCTCCTCCCAAGCGGCACACTCTGCCAGCGTATGCCGCGCCGTGTCCTCCTGGCAGTCGACGCAGTGGTGACACCGGGCGTCCGGCTCCCTGTAGACCACCGCCGACCTGTGTCAACCAACGCAATTGGACGAGTTCAGTGAAATTAGGGCCTCCATGAAAGCCACTTCGGGGGAAATCTCGGGACCAGGACAGGACAGGACGATACGATACGACACGATACGACACGATACGACACGATACGACACGATACGACACGATACGACGCGATACGACATGATACGACACGATACGACACGATACGACACGATACGACACGATACGACTCGATACTACATGATACGATATGACACGACACGATATGACACGACACGACACGACACGACACGACACGATAAGATACGATACGACACGACACGACGCGATACGATACGATGCGATACGACATGACACGATACGACACGATTTGATACGATTTGATACGACACGACACGACACGACACGCCGACCTGCGTCTACCAACGACATGATACGGTACGATACGATAAGATACGATACGATATGATACGATACGATACGATACGATACGATACGAAACGTCGCGACACGACACGACACGACACGATACGATACGATGCCGTGCCGCCGCCGCCGCGCCGGTTCCTGATGTGTGTGGGGGGCGACAGACGTCCCCGAGGCTGCCGCTCCAGGACCCATTTAGAGGGGCTGGAAGAGGGCGTCGTCCACCCTCCGCCGACACGTCCATTCATGCTCACTCCTACGAGATAAGTGAGTCTAATTTTCCTTTAGATCGATAAAAATAGGTACCTACTATTCAAATTAAATAGTTAAGTTGACTGGCACACGTGGCGCCATGTAGTACCTGGCACCCCGGTCAAAGTTACAGGCCAAATTGACGGTCTACTATCGGTCTAGTTGTTTACAAAGTTAGTTTGTGATTTACTTTTAACTTTAGTACCTATTTATTTATTATATAAATAAACAATATTATTGAGACGGCCTACATTATAAGTATGATTTAGTATTATTAATACAAAAAAAAAAAAAAAAAAATGCATATGAAAGTATATACGGTACTTATAACAAGAAAATATTCTTTTAACTTGTTGTCTGTCTGTCTGTTAGTTCCAGCCAATCTCTGAAACGGCTAGACCGATTTTGACGGGACTTTCACTGGCTGATGTTATAAGGAGTAGCTTAGGCTTAGGTTATATTTTTATAAAAGGATTAGGTTCTACGTAAAAATAAAAAGTCATGAAATTGTAAACCAAATCCGAATTAATCCGACATTCACGCGAACGAAGTCGTGGGCACAGCTAGTAAAGTTATATATAAGGTTCCAAAGGCCTACTATAAAATAACAGGTACCCTTATTTATTTTATTATTGATATTTTAAGCAATTAGCTACTTTTTTTTTTAATTAAAAAGAAAGAAGTATTTGAAATTAAAGATTCCAAATAAAAAAAAAAATAATAAATAAGGTAAAGAAAAAAGTATTTGAAATTAAAGATTCCAAATTAAAAAAAAAAGTAGCTAATTGCTTATCGGTTGGCCGAAGTATATATGACGCCTCTATTGTTCTCGCGACAAGACAACCGGTCGTTCGCGCTACTTCACGCTAGCGGCGCGCATGAGTGCGACGCATGATGATGCCGTCCCGCTCAACCACACCAACACACAAAAATTGCATAATCACAACACAATTGTTTAATTGTGAAATAATTCAGAACGATGATAAAAAGGTAATTTGTATTTATTTTATTAATTTTATTTAAAGGGACAATAAACAGCTACAATATTATACATTTTAACTAAAAGTGGTGCAAACACCACAGTAATGGTGTATTCAGTAGTACCTATCATGTGTTCAATTATAAGATTCAACAACTCATGCACTATCAAGTTAAAAAACTCGCGCATAACATGTTTAGCGACTTACGGGGAAATGATAGTTACCGACTTATGCTGTAATGATGTTTAGCGACTTACGGCTAAATTTTAGTTACCGACTTATGATGTAATGATGTTTAGCGACTTACGGCAAAATGATAGACACCAACTTATGTATCATTGAAATGACAACCTCATTTTGTACTCTATTCTGGGAAGGGATTTATGGTCAGTTTTAGTGTTCAGGTGTTTTGTAAATTAGTATCTGTTCATGGAGTTTCGTTGCTGACTGTACATAGATACATAGTGTTCATATCATTAATAATAATAATAATAATAATAATTTTATTTCCAGAAAAAATATTACAAGGTTTGTCGTAATTATTAGCTAGTAGATAACAATGATTCAGATATATAATAATAGCATCCGCTGCCGAACTAGGTTAGGACCTGTATTTCAGCATACGGCGCCACTCCTCGTAGTATCAGAACTTAAACTAGCTTATACTATTTTACACAAAATCAAGATAGAAATAAATGTGAAATAAATGGTGTGTGAGAGTGCCTCTCTTTGTATATGAGTGTAGTGTACGTGTGTGTGTGTGAGAGGGTGTGTATTGTTTGCATATCTGACTTATGAACACTAATTTAAATTAAACAATGACTTTATCCAGCTTCTTGATGTATACCAACTACTATTTTATTGTATTTTACTTTATTGTATTATATATATATTATTTTAAATTATTAATTGATTGAATATGTACGTTTTTATTACCGTAAAACCGCCAAAAGCTCCTCAGTATCCTTGTATTCCAATGTTAGTAACCAAGCTTCAACAGTTTTTTTGCATTTGTGTTTATTAAGGGGATAGATTGTAACAATATTATTGATCTTATTATACAAAAAAGGACCTAATGAGCAAAAGAACTTCCTGATGAAAGCAGTGTGAAACTGCTTTGGGTATTCACAAACTCTATTTTTGCGTCGTTGCGTATTGTTTTGGGGATTAAAAGGCAATTCATGATGTTGCTTCAATATTAGGGCTGAAATAAACAATTGTCTAACTGTAAGCACTTCACAGTCTTTATAGAGTAGTGCTGTAGGGTACAAGAATGGACGAAAAGTGCTTACCTTAAGTACAGCACGTTGAGCGATTTCGAGGCGCTTTATAATTGTTGCCGGAGCGCCACCCCAAACAGTGATGCAATACGAGAGCAACGACTGACAGAGTGCGAAATACACTTGTTTTACAAGTTTAGGTTCTGCAACATATCTTAATGTCTTAAAGACATTATAATTAGGTATTATCAAATATTGAAAAAAACATCTCATTATATGTTACATTAACATTATTAATATTTAATATAAGTAATTATTAATAAATGCCGCTACAATCTCATGTTTATTACAACAAATTTAATACATATTATTTCCTCAGTGTTGTTTCATTACAATAAATATAATTAATTAATTTCATTTCGTTTCCGATCTGCGTCCCTGCGGCTTTGGGTTCCGTAATCCATAAAGTAATTTTAGCCACAGGCGTGATCAGTTGGGAGTGCCCTATGTCCGGCCCTAATCTGTGAGAACTTTAATTGATTGCTTAATTTGATATACCTTTCCTATCTGCTTTATTTTTAAACTAGCTTTTGCCTACGACTTCGTTCGTATGAATTTTCTCATGGATCCCTATTTTTTTTAGGAGCGAGTCGCTTAAGGACTTAGTTCTACTTCATTTCTGCTTTTCTGGTAGTTTTAATAGTTAATTGAATTTTGATACGTCTTGTATCGATATCATTCATTACGAATTCTTCATGCACTTCACTATGTTTCATCGTGGGTGCGTTTCCAGGAATAAAATTGTGTCATTTTTAAAATTTAATTTTCTAAGCGCACCTGACTGGTGCGTTTCAAAGAATACTTTAGGTGCGCTTCTTTGGGTGCGTTTCAAAATTGATGCGCCTCGAGGAATACACCAGGTATTGCGTAATTTACTAGTTTCAGAATATGACCAGTAGTTCTCGCGACTGCCGCGATCAAACAAAAAACAACAAGCAAATCATCATCATCATATGCCTAGCCTTCTCCCAAGTATATTGGTGTCGGCTTCCAGTCTAACCGGATGCTGCTGAATACCAGTGTTTTACATGGAGCCACTGCCTATCGGACCTCCACAACCCAGTTACTGGGTAACACGATACCCCTTGGTAAGACTGGTTGTCAGACTTTCTGGCTTCTGACTACCCATAACGACTGCCAAAGATCTACAAATGACAGCCGGGACCTACGGGTTTACGTGCTTTCCGAGGCACGGAGAGAACTTGGTATGAATGGGATCATCATCCATCCACAGACCGACCGCGGTTAGCGTAGCTTAACCTTTGACCAATCGATCTGTACGGCTTTAACGTAGAGCAAATCAAAGTTTTATAATATTAGTACCATTTAAGTAATATAAATTGCTACAGGCGGAATCATTCGAAGTGGCTTATGTCCGGCATTGAGAACTTTAATTGGTTACTTAATTTGCTACACTTTTCTTACCTGCTTTAATTTTAGGTTTCCATTTAAGTAATTTAAATAGCCACTGTCGCGATCAGTTACGAAAGGTTTATGTCCGAATTCGATGTAAAAGCAATTTGCTGTAGCCTACCTAAGGTAAAAAAAGGTAAATTACTCGAAAGTTTTCCTTTCTGCTTTCGTTTTTGATTTCCACATGTCTTATTTCTAAGATTCGAAATATCATGGTTGTAAGAAGAGACTTAACAAAGGCTTATGTTTAACAAACCTCCAGATCTACTAAATTATCACCAATAATAGTAAATAAAATAAAACCAAAAATAGTAAATGGTCACCAAAATGGTGTTTCCTAAAGTATTGTAGAAATGTATGAGTTTGACTGTAAAAAGCGATTTGATTCTGGCGGATTCGCAGGGGGTCACAGTTCTAACCTAACCTAACCATGTCGGGTCCGCCCCAGGGGGGTCAAAAAGATTTTGGTTATTTTGCACACTAAGATTTGGTGACCATTTAATACATCTATACATATAATAAAACAGTAACAAAACTGTGTCTGTACATTGAATATATTAAAAAAATAATAATTGAGGGGGGTTTAGGAACAGTAATAGAGCACGAATCCAAAAAAAAAAATTCTGTCTGTCTGTTTGTCTGTTTGTTTGTACACGCTAATCTTCGGAACTACTGGGCAGATTTGAATGATTTTTCTTTTGTTGTATAGGTATTAAGTATGGGCAACATATAGGCTATAATTTATCTTAGAAACTTGAACACCTGATGCAGAACCGCAACAGACCAGCTAAACTATAAGAGATACAAAAATGGTACCATAGCAAAAATTGTTCCACGTGACGAGCATTCTCTGCTGAGAGAATAAATTTGAAGATCTGGAACACCTGATGTGGAACTCCAAGAGCCCAGCTACACCATGACACATATAGGAATGAGGTCTTAGCAAAAGTTGTTCAGTCTGATGGGCATTTCCTGTTGACTTATAAAAATCGAAGATTCCTTTTTTCCTGTTGACTTATAAAAATCGAAGATCTGATGTGAAAATCAAAGCTAATAACTAAAATAAAAGCTATCACTAATTTCACTGTATCGTAGAAAATAACATAAGCTGGGAGTACCTCCACGCGGTGAAGACGGTAACAGTTTAGGACTGATTTTTGATGACGATGGTATATCATTGAAAATTTGACTCTACTGGCCAAAATTCCCATTTTTTTTTATTTTATCGAATAAATATATGCCTTCGGGCTTATGTTATTTGGGTGATTAATTTCCTTTTCCATTTATCTTCGTGACACGGTAGCCTACCCGGTAAAGCAGGGGAGCAGTCACTTAGATTTTAATTGATCAGGTATCTTCTTTACAATAAAAATATAACCATGCCTAGAAAGAGGTCAAATCTTTCCCAATGTTCCAAAGGAGCTAAAAGATTGAGGATCATAAGATCCCAAGAATCTACCGACGAGCGTCAGGAGAGACTTGATGCTGTTCGAGAACATCAGGCTGCAACTCGCCCCATGGAAACCTCTTCTGATCGCGAAGCACGCCTGCGTTCTCAGCGTATTTACGCATCTACATCCAGGTCTCTAGAGACCAGTGAAGAGTATGATGCGCGACTGACCGCTGATCGTGAACGTCATACATTGTCTCGCGAGTCGGAGACGTTCACGGATAGAGAATTGCGCTTGAGTTCTCAGCGTATCTACGCATCTGCTGCGGAACGTGATGCGCGACTGTCCGCTGATCGTGAGCGACATGCATTGTCTCGTGAATCGGAAACGTTTACCGATACAGAATCACGCTAGAGTTCTCAGCGTATTCGCACATCTACTAACAGGTCTTTTGAACCGAATGATGAACGTGATGCACGACTAAATGTTGATCGAGATTATAATACACTAGCGACCCGACCCAGCTTCGCATTGGCCTATAGCCTTCCTCGGTAAATGGACTATCCAACACAAAAAGATTTTTTTAATTCGAACCAGTAGATCCTGAGATTAGCGCGTTCAACCAAACAAACAAACAAACTTCAGCTTTATAATATTATCGTATAGATTGTCCCGAACACGCACACAACAAAATATTCAGAATCAGTTAGAAGGTGAGAGAAAAAGAATTGCTGGAGTACGGCATGAAGAGACAGAAGAAGAGCGCAACGAACGTTTGAATTCTGATCTACTTCGACATTCTCTGAACAGAATGTCGATATCATCTGAAGAATCGGATGTGTCTCAAGATATAGCCCTTGATCATGGCGACCTTCCTTGGGTTGGTAAGGAACGGAGTTCATTTACGTATACTCCTATGATTGACTACGCCACATATTTCGCCATCGGAGGTATGATTCAAAATTGTACTTTTTGAACGTCTCGAATCATCTCGCGCATCCCGTTGTTTTCCCGTCCCCGGGCTCTTAGAATTCGACATCAGACGTTTCAGATCTTCGATTTTGCCGACCCCGTTGTCGCTGGCATAAGCAACAGGATCCGCGTACGAAGTCGCGGGCAGAAGCTAGTTTGGTATAATTAAGTATATTTTTTTGGTAAGGGAGCTTAAGATCCTAAAGTATTTTTTGGTGATCATTATATTTATACCCCTTAACAAATTCAAAAATACTCGTACATGTTCTTATCGTTATTGCGATATATTTTTTTGTACTAGACTCTTCCTGGGTACCTACTTATATTCTTGTGAAACACTGAAGGTAAAAGCCTCCTTTTTTAACAATTTTAGATCTATATTACGACTTTTAATTCTATTCAGTAACTTGACAGTTGAATAGCTACCAGAAATTGTCAAAAAAAGGTGGTGAGGTGGTGTTTGAATGAAAAAAATTGAATGATCTTAAATAATGTATTTATATGCAAACATTTTGTTTGTTTAACAACTTTTCTAAAAACGATATTAAAAATCTATACACACATATCACACCCATCTAAATCTTTACACTATTAAAATGTCATATTTTTATTTTGTTTCTATTAGAAGAAAAAAAAATTACTCTTATTAACAATATTATTAATTGTTCTTATATTCCACATCTTACATACGAACATTTAAAGTTTTATTTAAATAAAACCATTTTAATCGTTCGTTATTTGCGCAATTTAACTATCCCAACACTAACAGTTTAGTATGGCATCCTCAGATTATGAAACAAAAGGCAGATAGACCGAATACCCACAACGCGCTGCGTTTCGTGCTATACTGACTCGTGTTAGTATAGCACGAAACGCCACATATCGTTAGACAAAACAAATACAAATTTAAAAGCGAATACAATCACGAGATTGTAGGTATTCACTTTTGAATTTGTATTTGCTTTTTTGGTTTCACTGTCAGTGTTCCGCACGGTCTATCTGCCTTTTGTTTCATAATCTGAGACGGCATCATTATTACTCTTTAAACTGTTAAGTTAGTGAATAGAATTAAAAGTCGAACCTTAAGCTACCTACTTAACTTCCTATACATAGGTATTCTCAGATTCTGCCGTCTCTGAGATGTCAATTCAGTTGAGTTGTACAGTTTAATCTTTTGACCGTCACGTCGAAAAAGCAGAAACGTGCCCTCAACGCAAAGCGACGAACTACATATGTAGAAGTCTGTCATGTAGTCGTGACCGTGGCTTACTGGGCACATTTGTGTTTGTCATGTATATATCACAGTCAGAACTCTTAACCAGTCAAAACTACTTTTCAACGGTTCAATTTTATCCTTAATACTTAGAAACCCATTAGATCAGTAGGTTTTTTTTGTGACGCTTTTAAAACTTTTGTTTTGTAGCGATTCTCATAACAAGTCAAAAGTAGTTTTGACTGTCACATATACAAATGAAGGTGGCGGTCAAAGGGTAAAAAAATCAATACTATGTATATTTAACACTGTCAATTACACAACCTTCTTCTTAGGTTTCGGCAAGAAGTATCTAACCTACTTTAGGCGAAAACTCGCGCAGTTATAGAAAATTTAGCCAATCAGCAGGATTGTTGCGCTTGACGTAGTTGTTAATTTTGCCAAGTTGCTGAAAAGTAGAACAAAAACAGTCAGAAAACCTGCCATTTTAATAAAAACGCCAGGTAGGTACGTCAAAGTTTTTAATGGACCTCTTGAACCATTTTATTGTAGGAGGAAAAACGTGATAAGTTGAGACGTAACATGAACCAGCGTGGGTTGAAACGGGTCCTCGTTTGATCCCACGTGCAAATTGATTATTTATAAACTTAACTTTTTCAACAAAGGCAATTTATTTTATAAGTTACGGCTAATAGCCGAAGTGAAATGAAAGAAAGAAAGAAAGAAAAATAATTCAAATACTTGTGTACATACAAGTGTAGTGGAAGTGTGTTGTTTGTACATGCGGTTAAACATAAATGTATCTAACTTATCTTCGGTTAGAATTAGGTTTAGCTAATCATAGACGACTTTTACAGATTTTAAACTGACAATCACGCCAAAATGTGTAGTGTAAATGATTTGGAAAAAATATATGTTAAACTAGAACATTCTCTTAACCATTTAGTATGTCAGTATTTTTGATTATATTCATATTAAATAGTTTAATTATTTCGTGAAGTTGTGTCTGACGCGGACAAAACATTGACAATCACATAAAATCTACCAAGTATAATTAAACGAAACTTACACTATCTTACAGACAATTTTATTATCTATCTTTTAGTATACGCCTTTTTTTTAGGTTAAAGAATACTATCTTTTATTTAATTTATTCGACTAAACTTTGAAGTTTTGGACGCAGCGCATACGATTCTCTGGTCGCTCAAGGTCGCCGGTGTATACCGTCGCCTTAAACCGTCTGTTCTTGTGCTTTTGAGCTGGAAGTCGACGTCAGGGGCGGTTAAAACTAGGTGTAGCCGCACTTCGGGTTTTATTTGTAACATTAGGTACCTATATATAAATATAAGTTGTCGACAATGACATGACGATGTGTGTGGCACAGATATGTCTATATAGGTATTGGGCACTTATCCAGAACTAAGTTGAGAATTATTTATTTATTTTCTTTATCTTGAATCGTACATATATGTACCAATATCAGTTACTTCATCTTGTTTCCAGTTCCAAGCCTTCACTACTGCCGGCATTGTCGGCTTAGATTACAATTTCCTTTCGAAGTATGATATAATAATATATTTCTCGGTATTATTATATGTATACCTTTTCTGTATTTGATATTTTGATATAGAAAAGAAGAAAGAAAGAAAAACCATTCACCTACTCTATCCATCTGCCTACCTACTTGCCGGAGGAAGTTAGGTGCGGAAACTATTTTTTCCTAACAAAAAATATGAAAAACAAAACCTGATTATCTACACGGTATTATCCAATATAATATTGATCAACCTACCTTCCACCTACATACAACTTATAAATAAACATAACTTATACACGAAAAATACACGTCCTCTTAATTTTCTCACGAAAACATATAGGTAAGTATTCACCTACCTACGTATTCTTCTTTATGGACAAACAAATTCCCGAGAAATAGGGCAGAAAAAGTATCTGACATATTTTTGATATATAAATACGTGGCGACTACCCCTCGTTTTCATAAAAGCCATATAGATTTGGACAGAAAGAGAGTGATAATTAACGATATTTTATGTAACGCGAATCGTATTTTTTGAGGGAAAATATTGGAACGTGTTAAGCATGGCACAATGTAAAGGTTACATCGGCGAAATTTGTCAAACACTATCTCAAACTTAGTGCGACTTCAAATTTGCACT
Organism: Charanyca ferruginea; assembly: GCA_947361185.1. Taxonomy (NCBI): domain Eukaryota; kingdom Metazoa; phylum Arthropoda; class Insecta; order Lepidoptera; family Noctuidae; genus Charanyca; species Charanyca ferruginea. Next base: position 8,991,419 of record OX376074.1, on the reverse strand, counting down.
GTGTTTCTGCTACCTTCATGCAAAATAAGGAGTCTTGAAGCCTAGAATTACTTGATTTTTGACAAGGCTGTTATCATCATCGTAAAAATCTCACAACAACTAAAGATCAGTTCACCTGAAATCACCGAGAAACCTAAGTTTTAATTATTATTTTAAAAAGTCTCAAAAAAGGCAGGCACTAAAATACGTGAGGAGACCGAAAATAACTGTTTTTTATAACTATTTTCGATCGTTTTACTAGAAACATTATGTAACCTTTAACTTGTGTCGTACTAGCATTTGTCAAAAGCTTAATAATCATAACAGTAATCTGGGAAATGTGTAGCCAGAGCTTAAGGGTTAAGCTTTGAAGGGTTTAACGTGTGAGAAAAATCTCGCTCGTATTTACCTTGACAGGTAAGTAGGAAGGCGACAAAAAATATTCGAGCATTAGGGGGTTGGAATCGTTTTGCGCGGTGATGTCGTTACGTTATCGTGTTATGTGATTCTTGGCTTTGGGAAAGTGTAGGTAAGTAGTACCTAGCTAGCTGTTATGTATTTGTGGAAGAGTTTGTCCGGGAAATGAATTACTAGTAAGTACTTACCTAAGCCTTTTTTTTAAGGTGGGGAAATTTTTGTGGGATGTCCCCTGCCTGGAAGACAGGGAGGGTGTGCCAGACTCGTACCGGCTAAAACCACCTCGACCGACGTATGGGCCCCCTACGGTGTTCGCACGCGCGTTAACCGCGCCCTCCGCCAGGCTATGACCCGCCAATGACCAGTACCTAAGCCACAAGTGCGCTAATGTAAAAATATTCCCTAATTGGAATTTTAGTTTTTATTTATTTATTTAAAGAAAACGTTGCCCCTCACTAGTATTTTCTCCTGTGTCGTGGGTGCGTTTACAAACATATAAACTCACATACACATCCAGCCAGACCCGGAACAACTATCTGTAGACTATACAAATAATTTTACCGTGCGGAAATCAAACCCGCCACACGCAGTGCAGCAGCCAGTCGCTCAGTCATCGCGCCAACCGTGCCGACATTAATTATATACGACAAGCACAATTATTGACCCATTGACATGAATTAACCCCTTTAAACTAAATAAATATTATGTGCGAAATGGATATTAATAATAATATAATAAAAGTCTTTATTTGGAACTTAAAAATGTACATAGCAATGTTTATATGTAACGATGATAGCTGCAGTAGTTAGAAACTGTGTCACAACTATCAACGCCCACCTCCAGATACAAAAGTAAAAACAGTTCCAGGTTATAACTAATTATTACTTAAACTAAGGAAAAGTTTATAATGAAACATAAATTATGTACTGAAATAAATAAATAATATTATAATATAAATTATGTATTTGTGGTTAAGTGTTTGTGGTCACTGTGTCTGTGTAGTAAGGTGTGTGAGATATGGAAGTGTGTCTGTGTGTGGGGGTGTGTGTAGTGGTGTGAGTATGTGATGTTATGTTTCAAATAGTTTTTCCGTTTCATCGTATGTCTTTGATTTTAGCCATTCAGTTAATACCTTCTTAAGCACAATCCTAAAAATATTTCCGAATTAAAAATCCTTACTGGTAAACTCATTTCTGCAAACAAGCTGCATTGTTGCATTTCGATTGTATGTCAATGATAGCTAAAGGTACAGACATGAACAGACAATTTTAATTCGTGTCTTATTTTCAAAGTATAAAAATACCCACTGTAGTACAGGCACCATTATTCAGCAGTGTACAGGTAAAAAAAAAATGTTGGGACATTCCACAATAACTAAGTGAAATATCAAGGCCAGCCCTAACTACAGGCCGACCTTACCAAATTGCTATTGTTGCCAACCCTACTAAGAGTAGGGTACGACCGAAGTTGAGAAAAAGTACTTTTCATGAGTAACTCCGGTAGTTATTCTTCAGTTACAACTTAACATAAGTTTTTGTGTCGGCACGAAACGTCTACGATCTTTACGTGCCTTAATAAAAAAGTTAAACACAAGTCGTTTTATTTGAAAACTTATAACCTTTTATGAGATTTTTCTGTACAATATTCTGTACAATAAGCCTTAATATTTTTATATTACCTTTCTTATAAAAACATCATTTAGGTATGTTCTTTCTACATGTACAATAAAATAATAATATGATGGTACTGTTTACAATAATGTATTTTATATTGGCGGGCAAACAATATTCTTCCGATCTAATTTCAGACACCGCGGGTGGCCGAATGGAGACTAAGGTGCAGCGCAGACGGCACACTTTTTGTGCGATCGAGTCTGCGGCGCACAAAAAGTCTGCATGGCGCGCAAAAAGTCGGTCGCGGATTTTTCACAGACTCAACGCACACGACGCACATCTTCGATCATTCTGTCGGCAGAGCTGTAGGGACGTAGACGCTATGGAAATCGTGCAGAGATCGCGAAGTATTATTTTGTACATGAAGTACAGAAAAAGAACAAGAAATAGAGAATTTTGGGTACATACTTTCGGATACTACTATACTTTCGGATTCTATATGTCCACCCCTACCAAATGCAGATTGCCGACTAAAGTGTGCGCCGTCTGCGTTAGCGCGCGTTGAAGCAAACGTTCAATTTTTTTCACACACTTTTTGTGCCGAGCGGCGCGGCGCGGCGCGGTGCGGTCTGCCCGAATTAACACGGATTTTTTGTGCGCCGGACTTTTTGCGCGTCGTGTGCGTTACTGCATATAATTGCATAGGTTCTATTTTCACAGACTAAAAAGTGCGCCACGAATAGTCTGTCGTCTGCGCTGCACCTAAGGGCTCTAACACACGAGCGGCATGTTGCCAACGGCAGAAGTAACTGCAGCCGTCGACACGCGTCAGCGGCGACCGTCGACATGCCAACTTCAAATGACGACGACGACGACAGATAACACTCAAAAAAAAATTCAAATTTCAAACTATTTATTTTGAAATAACATTCATGAGATATACATCAAAGAAATAACGCTCAATCTTTTTGAGGTAAGATTATGTGCGCTATCGGTCAGGATGTAGTTGCCCACACACATAACAGGTCTTTGTCTGATAGTGAACCTACACGTACGCCGGCTTCCGAGTTTTCAACCATAAAATAGGTTTTTAAAATGTTTTTTATTTGTCGAGGTTTTTTATTTACTAATTTTTTGCTTATCTCCTTAGGCAATTTATTCAAAATGCTTGGAAGAGCGTACGTCCAGACCCTTCTACCGTATTCATTGTTTACTTTCGGCTGTTTATACAGAGGCAAGTACGATAGGTTACGAACAAAATTAGGTCTACTTATTTTCTGCAGCTTACTCATATTGCGTTCACAGTAATCAGAGGCAACAGATAATTTCACTTTATCAAATACATTATTATGACTTTACAATATTGGAATAACTTATCATAATCGAATTGATATTTGAGTTTAATTTTATAGGGTACCACTATCTTTAATAATCGCTGATTCACTGATCTTTGAAGTTGACATGTCGACGACTGCAGTTACCTCTGCAACATGCCGCTCGTGTGTAAGAGCTCTAACCAGGTAGTGCGCAAACATAGGTGCACTCCCTCTTCCATCTCCATCTCTCCATGCAATGGAATGGCAATCCGACACGATCATCAACAGGAGTAACGGCTTGACGTTCTGAGACACGGGGGTGTCATACCACCAACTTTTAGTACGTTCACTGCCGGGCCAAAAATGCTGAAGGTAAAACCTTCACTAGCGTCGGTCACTGGTGACATAGATGGCATTCAACGTATTAAACTCCGGGCTGCTACCGAGAAACTCCGAATGGAAAAACCCAATAACACTTTTTCCGACCTTGGAATGGCAAGAGACCAACGAAGCAGCCGATAATATACAGTAGGTATGTTAATTAACGAAAGGCGTACCCTTAAATATACCTATAGATACTAAAAATTATATTCCCATGGATAATAAAAATGTTTCTATTTTTTTTATGTTTTACCAAATCAGATGGTATATAAGAAACACTCTGTACATTTTTGGATTAGATTCTCTAACTTATTTTTTTATGTCGATATTTATATTACGCGCTCTGTTATTTTACTTGCTTTATAAAATGATTTGATATTCTGGTCAAAGTTTTTTGAACACCACTACCACCACCTACCAGGTTTTTTTGATTTTAATAATGACATTAGATAGCCTACAGCCCTGCTAATGCTAAGTGGTTACCGCTACCTATAGAAATATGTGTTACAAAAACAAAATCGAAATGTCTCACGTGCCTGTACAGGCACGCAGTACAGGCAGCTACGCTGATATCCAATCTAATATTGGAATACTGTATAGAATAAACATTTCAGATCAGCTACATTCGATCATAATTTTGTTATACAAATCTCCATCCATAGAAAGTTTTGGAAATTCAGAGACTAAAGTTAGACTGATGCCCGTATGTAACAAGCCGACCCATTCTAGTCTAGTTTACTTTCGACACAGCTCAAAGTTATCCACAAAACAGATTCCCTTATTTGTATCCATTTCCGTTCCAATGTTTAAGTTTCCAAAAGGATTTACCGCAGACGAACTAATTAGACACTTATTAACAACAAAGAGGCCTTCGGGAAACCAGAAGGTATCAGCACAGAATTGTACGAGAGTACAGAAGGACAACTCCGTAAAACTAACGAAAACAGACGCACACGCACATATAAATACGGCGATTTTGAACCAATGCCAGTAACCCGTTGAACGTATCGGCCGCCCGGTACACTCCCTCCTGCATTAGCAAGACTCAAGGACCGAGACATGTCCTGACCGACCTCGACGACGCTATAACTCTCCTCCAAGAGAGCAATAGGGCACGTTGAGAAATACATAACAGACCGTCGTCATACCGTCCTCGCCGCCGAGGCCCGACCGTTGCTTGTGGCAGCATAGCTTGCCGCTGAGCTTGTAGCTTTAAATTCGTCCCTAAATAATCGAAATCCGATCCAGCCTGTTCACCTGGTGCCCTTTCGCAACGACACCCTAAGCCTAGGCCAGTCCCCCCACAGAGCGTGCCATTAGCGTGTAGTCGCTTAGTTTATAAGTTTTTTGCCCTGGCTGGAGGTCTTAAATTTATTTTTGAGGCACCACAGGTAAGTTCAGCTAAGCAGTGGACAACCTCTTAGAAAGACCTGCGAGATGACATCCCGAAAAAAAATTACAATCGGGACCGCAAGAGCACTTGCACAAAATACATGTAGGTAAAGTGTGTCTATATGTGCTTGAGTTTTATGTCTTCGTATACATACACTCATACAGCCTTCTGTATATACTATTCTGTAGCAGTTTAGCCACTAAAACGTGATGAGATTAGTTCCAGTGTAATTGCCTCTGTAAATAGGTCACCTACATTTTGTTTGAATGCTGAGAAATGCACGTATTGGTCTCGGGAGGCGAATAAGTTATAAGGAATGTGGTCTCTGCAGTCGATAGAAACAAATTATAAATCCAATCTTTATTTTATTGCAAGGCAATCTATTAAATAAAGATGTGCAAAACTAAACACTCATTATAGCAGAATTCCCGGAAGTTTCGGCTTTCCAGGAATACATATAGTAGATAATGATGTCATGTTATTTTATTGGAAAATTCCGGACCCTTATCTACAACACTTTTCAAACAAGCTATAAGTACATCAATTTGTAAGTACTGCTTACATTATGTGTACTTATATTGTTTGCCGTAACTCTAACCCGTAGGTCTTGTCCGGCCGTTATGCTAATAGTCCGAAGTTTGACACAAAGGGTCGTGGCGTTGATCCGTCTTGTTTGTGTTAGCTATAGTGGCTCTCTAGTCTGTCAACCGTTTAGCTAGTTGCCATGCCAAAATAAAACCAATAGGAGAAAATACGGGCGTAGTAATTAAATTACACGGGCAACATATTTTTTATGTTTCTTTTTTCAAAGCAAAACATTTTACCGAACCCTTTGGGACTGGTTTTTTCATTTTGTAAAAAGAACAATCACAAAGTGGTTATTTTTTTTAAAGTAACGGAAAATTTGATCGAGAAATTAAGTAATTTCTCGATTAAATTTTTCGTTACTTTTTTATCTTTTGTTTATATTACAAACATGTGGACGGACTAAAAGGTTTTAAAACTGGAATAGGATTTGAAAAGGAGTAAAAAAATATAACAGCTGCTTGAAAAGGAAAAAAGATGTTCTAATTTGAAAACCTACAGATTTTTTTGGCCAGGATAAGTCTTTACTTTATTCTTACATAGAGCCCATAAAGTTGAAAGGATGTCTTGAAAGGATTTTAATACTGTCGAATAATTCTCGAAAGTCGCTGAGCAGACAGCGTGGCTGACAGTGGGAAGGAATTCCTTTTGCATACACCTAGCGGTTCCCACTTCAGATTTTTCTGCGGCAGAAGGTATTCAACTAACGTGTTTTATAAAGAAAAATCGTAGGAAACAAATACGGGACCACCACCGCTGTAAAAGTTTAAAGCGCTTGGTGTTTCATACAGGGATGTTTCATACACAGGTGATGTAAAAAATCCTCTTTGTGGCTTTTTTACGTCATACGTAAATAACACAAACCAAAAAAGATGGTTAAAAAAAATAGATTGAAAATTATTTTAATGGTAGGTAGTCAATTAATAGTAGAACCATAAAGCAATGATAACTAGGGTCTCGAATCCAATCTAATCTTAGGGAAACCAATGTTTTTCAACAATCTGTAACCTATTTGCCGCTAAAATGCTTATTAAGAACTTGGAATTTAGTATCAAGTGGTCGAGGCGCTGTATTTCCGCGCTCCAAGAAAAAAACATTTTTATCCAAGAATGGCTAATGTGTTGCTACGACCTTCTTTTGGTAAAGTAGTACAACCTATCTGCAACTATACTCCGTTCACAATAAGATTAGACATATTATACACAAAAATTTTTTACAGTCCCTTCAACCGATTTTGACTTCTGTTCCGTATGGTTAATGATGACATTAGAGGCAAAAAAGTGGTTACAATAACAACTGTTTTTTGCAGCTGCCATTTGTCATGCTACCTGTAGTGTATGCGCAGACGCAATGTCGAGGCAGTCGCTTACTGGCGGTAGGCGAGTGCAAACGTCTTCTGGACTCCGCATACTGTATATCTATCCGAGTGTCTAAAAGCAGTGTTTTATTGGCTCTCGAGACATTACAAGTGGCGACGAGGATAAAACTGAGGTTCACGTAAGTACACGCTAACACTAAAGATAAAAAAAAAAGGAAAGAATAAGTAATTATTGGTTATTGCTTATTAGTTGTTTGCGTGTAGCTTCGTTCCAAATAGCTTATAACAAATGGTTGGTATTATAATAGAAATTATAAATTTTGGTTTAAGCAAATGAATACTCATCACACGATGAGTTATGTAACCTAAATCAAAACCACTTATGAACCAAGTCAACACGTACCTATACAATTCTTACTGATATGCAAATTCATGCCATTATCGTTCATTGCTAAGTTCCATGCATCATTTCAGATGGAAAGAAAATAAGGCCATGCAAAACTATGGTTTAAACAATACTACAAAAAATTATGTATATTGTACACGTTTGCAAGCAACCTAACGGTACCTACCCACAATATTATTAGTTAAAAAGTTTAACCAATATAATGTGATGTATGATCGACATAATGAGGAATATCTATACATTTACAAAATGTCGACTAGCCTATATTGCAGTTCGGTTAAAGATATTATACCTACTTATATTTTAAAATTTGTTTTACATGTTGTATCTACTATTAAACAGAGCTTTAAATAATGACAGCTTGAATAATAATACAATTGTGTTTGGACGCGATACAAAGTATGTGTATTGTGTTTATATTAACTTTTACTATTTTATTATGAACAACAATTACATCATAACATTTAAATTAGGCACTTATCTATTCGTATGCTTGCACAATATATTGTGAGAGTCATAGTTATAATAAAGTTTCACTTAAAGGCCACGCAATGAGTAAACAACAAAGGACCATGCAGATTAATTACGTAACAATTTTTAAGGGACTGTATGTTTAAATAACATATCACAAAAATATGTACAGGTCCACGCAATAAGTACTTACAAAATACAATAGGGCTATGCAGTTCTAATACTGGTACGGATTTTCAGTAAAAGTGACGCAAAAATAAGAGTCAATGAACATATTTTATTGCTGGCTGCCCAAAAAATGACTCATGCATCATCCACACATCCCAACTTGACCATTTTGATTGCGAAGGCAATCAGACATCTGTCGGCACTCGCTGGTTAGTATTCATCATTACCATACTATTTTCCAGTGTACCAGAAAGATTGTATGTAAACTATGTTTTACTTCTTTGTTTGCATTTTGACATAAAAGTATTACGGTCATGCTAATATAACCTGCACGCCACTATAACATCATTTTGATGAAAGACCCTAACGCAAGTGCACACTCTTTACGTATGCACAAAAAGCGTAGAAGTCCTTGGATATATTTATTAATTGCTTAATAAGCCTACTATAAAAACAAACTTTAAGCTAAGCTAATCTTCAGTTCTCTAAAGCAATATGATAGAATGGCCATTCATAAGTAGGTACATGCAATCCGAACAGTGAGGCATTATGTTATTGTTGAAATCAAAGAAAACTTAAAATAATTATTTCAATAAAATTAGACTAAAAGAAGAATGGAAGTAACCCTTAACTAATATTCACGCTTGTAGGTATATCAGTTACTAAATATTTTAAAATGTGGAGATGACCACACCAAATGGCGAACCACCAGTTTTGACGAATATTTTACTCGTCAATGCCAATATTATAATAAATGCATCATATTGTTAATAGCCATACATACGTCAAGGAGCACGCCGAACGCTTGAAATGAGCACGCCAATTATAAAACGCTCGTAATGAGCACGCCCAACGCTTGTAATAAGCACGCCCAACGCTCGTAATGAGCACGCCCAACGCTTGTAATGAGCACGCCTAACGCTTGTAATGAGCACGCCCAACGCTTGTAATGAGCACGCCCAATGCTTGTAATGAGCACGCCCAACGCTTGTAATGAGCACGCCCAACGCTTGTAATGAGCACGCCCAACGCTTGTAATGAGCACGCCCAACGCTTGTAATGAGCACGCCCAACGCTTGTAATGAGCACGCCCAACGCTTGTAATGAGCACGCCCAACGCTTGTAATGAGCACGCCCAATGCTTGTAATGAGCACGCCCAATGCTTATAATGAGCACGCCAGAAGCTTGTAATGAGCACGCCAAACGCTTGTATTGAGCACGCCAAACGCTTTTAATGAGCACGCCAATTATATATCCTACGGCTATGCAGTCGTGTAACTGTTACAATGCCATACGAGTCAAAACTTCCTGTAGCAGGTTGTCCTAATATGACTCATGCAATAGCTAAGGTCGCTTAGTTACTGACTATAGTAAATCAAACTAGTACGACTTGTATTGATATCTAATATTTTGTGATTAGTCACCTATTTATATAAATCCTTCATAAAGTAATCTGCCAACGAATTCATCGGTCGTGGGTGAGCTGTGCTCGCCGCGGTCGCTCCGTGAATGGGTCCATCCTTTCGTACCGGGACCCTTCCGTGCGTCGGAAGGCACGTAGGTGAAGCTGTTGTTTCCGACTGTCATTTCCGGTTGTCATTCGTGGATGTTTGACAGTCGTTAACATAGTCATAAACTAGAAGGTCTGACAACTAGTCTTGCCGGGGGGTGTCGTGTTGCCCGGTAGCTGTGTTTTGGGGGTCAGACTGTTAATTGCTGACTACTAGTTGGGAAAAGAATGGATATAATCATGATCAAATGATGATGACCAAATTGTTGTTGTTCACATTCAGACATTTGCCTACAATTTATACCTACTATTATAGAAAAAATGATGAGTTATTAAGTCATAGAACTAAACTTGTTGTAATAATGTTAGTAATATAATCCTGTGAGGTTATTAGTATTTTACAAATAACCCTGCATGCGGGTTATGATGTTGCGACAGAAATGAGTTGTACAGAAATGATCAAATTCATTGTTAAGGAGTCTGTTAGTTAGTCAGAAAAGTTGATGGTAGTTGCTCTTTGTATCACGCAATAGTGTGAATAAGTATAAGGTAGAGGATATCATCGAAATGCTGACGATAATTACTCTTCAATAGTTACCTAGCTGTGGGAGATTAAAATGGTAAAATCATATGACAAGCAGTAGAATTTAAAACCCATTTTAAGTCCATGTACCTAATATACATACTGACGACAAGGTTGGCGCAGTGGTTGAGTGATTGACTGCTGCGCTACGTGTCGCGGGTTCGATTCCCGCACGGAACAAATATTTGTATGGTTTACAAATATCTAGTTGTTTCGAGTCTTGCTGTTCGTGTATGTGACTTTAAATGTTTGTAAAAATCCTAGTGTGGAGAGCAACGTTAAAAAAGAAAAGAATAAAGGAGAATGAAATTATATAGGTAATGTAGAGATTGATTGGCTACTTTAACCAACCAGTTGGGTAAGGCTGGACATGATGAATCGTGCTGCAATGTAAAATAATAAAATTCCACAGTAATCTAGTTACTCCATTTCATTATCTACCTGTAAAAGTGTAGTAGTAGAGTGTATATTATCATTAATAACTCAACTACACTTAAGCTTGCAATTTTGTTGATAAATTTGTAGTATAATATATACTGTTTTGTGTATCAACTAAAAATGATTTTATTAGAGATTTAGATTCAACAAATTAGAGTTACGATTCTGTTACTCAAACGATCTTGCAACCATAACAATGTTTAGGGTCCCTCAGAAACAGGTAAATGAACGGGTAAAAAGCAGGTAAGGTTTTCTTAATATGTAAAAGTAATTATATTTTCAGTCTTTCGTACGTGGAAAAATGGAAGTTATAATGTTGACGGTTTTAAAATAAAGACCAATTTAAGAAACTTAATAAAATGAAGTAGCCATCGAGATAAACTTATGTTCATCCTATCTGAAAAAGGTTTTGTAAATTGACGCATTCCTGGGCCAAACTTAAGCATTCATTTTATAATTGAGAATAAGAAAATTAATAAATTAATACATGCGAAATATTTTGACGTCAAGGGTGTAGTTATTCTCTTCCAGCTCATATCTTCAACAAAGAGTACAGTGAGTACTGTTTCTAAGACAATATTGTTTTTGTTTAGTATGGAACCACTTTCGAAACTCACTAAAATAAAAGGCCTTTAATGTTTGCATTCATTTAATGATAGAAATTCATAAATAAGGCATGGGAGATTATGTGAGGTTTCGAAACTCACTAAAATAAAAGTCCTTTAATGTTTGCATTCATTTCATGATAGAAATTCATAAATAGGGCATGGGAGATTATGTGAGGTGTTCTTGTGAATATATACCTACATAAT